>JAYKKI010000033.1:0-2422500 GCA_039881145.1 Druceiella hillmani | reverse complement strand
TTCACGTCATTGATAATTAAAATAATGATTGCCATAGGCACTACAGTTTCTGGTAAACCTAAACATTTGTCAGCAGCTTTGCTGCGTGGATGTCAGACGTCAATTTTAATTTTAAAGTACGGGACAGAGATTTATTTTTGTTCTGTTCAAAAGTTCATTCAGTCATTTAAATTATAAGCATTACAAAAGAAGTTAAAATGACGTACATTGAGTGGGGAATGTGAAATATTAATAATTATAAAAACAGTGATGCGTGAGACACATTTAAGGTAAGTATATTTATGCAAGATAAAAAAAACCGGGCCACTCTTCAAACTCACGAAAAGCGGCTCTGACCGTTAGAATCTTTGTTTAATTTTTTGTCCTAATTATATTAATACTATATACAATTGTTACTTTCCTATACATTAAAAGGACTAATATGTTTTCTTTATTCAACATGCGTCTTCATGAGTAAAACATGTAGCTGGTTTTCATGTATATATGAGCATGTAAGTTTATTACATTTCATTATATTTATTTAATCTTAGTAATGGTCTCCTAGCATTCGAGTAGTGTTTTCATTTATTAGTGTAATTTTAGGTTCAATTTGATTATGAGATCGTGTTAAATATAAAGAGTTTGATAGATTTTCTGCTCCTTTATAAATTTGGTGTTAAAGCTGAACATTCCAAGTGCTGCTTCAATTAAAATCAATCAAGATATAATTATTCAAAAATTACAAACTTAATACTTTTTTAATTTCTTGAATTATGCGGAATTCTGTGATTGTCTAATTGTCATTGGACATGTTTTTAAAATATTGCATAAGCGAAAAAAGAGGTATGAAATAATTTCTTCGATAATAAATTAATTATACATAAGCTAACAATTATTTTATTACATGATTGAAATATATACTATACTATGACCGCGGTCTCTTTGCAGGCGAAGCAATAAAACCTGTTTCGTGTAGTGATTTGCACGTCAGATACGCGCTGTTGACAAAAAGAAACATCCGTAACCATTATGAATAATACCAATTCCACTCGCAGCAAATTAATCGATCAATATATCAGCCTCGGGGGTAGATGATATACGAAAATGGCTTCAGGACAATAAAATTGCATATTCGAACGCTGATCTACAAGCAGAACTTTTAAAAAAAGTATATCGGGATAAACCCGCAAACTTTTATTATTTAGACCAATTGGCAAACCAACATGATCACGAAGTCGTCGTTTGCCACCTTATTACTGCGAATATAACCCTACATATTTCGTTGTGGGTGTAAGTAAAGTGAGAAGTGGCAATGAAGAACAACACACTTAAAACTGCAGATGTCCAAAAATTACTGCATCGTAAATGTCTCAAAAGAAAATTGAGGAAACTGTTCGACGTGCAGAAGCCATAGAAGATGAAATCTTGAGAAACTCACATATCCCACAGTCTTTAATTTTAATTAAAACGACGATTTCGATGATAACGATGTTTGATATAGTCGAAAACATTACTAATTACTTTGTTGGTATGTGTGACTGTCTCAAATCTTATTATTATAGGCCTTTGAAACATTAACAATCGCCTGATGGAGTAAATTTACATCTTTCTTTACTTGCGCCCACACTGAGGGTTATGTTGGCAGTAATAATTTGTAACTACTATTTAGTACTATTTAATAGTAAATATTTATCACTATATTTTTTATGGTTAATTAATGAATTAGTTATTATTGTGTACTTAGTCTTATGTTAATTATATTTTTTATAATTTAATTTTTATTTACGTATCATAATGTTTATTATTACCTATTTATAACTCTGTTTTATAAGTACCTGGCTTGCGATTACATTAAGACCCGAGCGTTACACATCACTAGCTGTTGCCATATGACTTGTGAGTGCAAGACACATGCTCCAGTTTGCTCACACGTTTTATTGCCTCGCATGCAAGCCGCGGCCGTAGAGTAATATATATATATATATATATATATATATATATATATATATATATATGTATATATATAAATATATATATGTGTATATATATAGTGAACAATAATAAAAAAGGTTGTAAATTTAATTCAGTAAATTTATTGCTTTCAAACTAGCCTTTCATATCAGCACACTGTTTATTCGTTAATATAAAGCAATTTTATTTTTTCTTTATCAAATTTAGTAAAAGAACGATAGATTTTTTTTCAGAAAAACTAAATTTCAAAACTGCTATTCATTTTGAAGTTTTTTATTTTTCGGATGATTTTTCATATATTTTTAAGAAATCCCATTTTTATTTTTTCGAAATAATGTAATTTTTCCCATTAAAGGGAGATAAAATTGACCGAAACCATTCCCAAAGACGTCAAATAAATTGACACATGTATTCTAGTATATTCTGGATAATATTGTAGATATTTCATCAATCTAACTCACTATCCTCTCAATCTAACTATTGAGGCGCTCTTGCGAACGAAAGCAGATACCATTAATTAATCTTGGCTGTGATGGTGGAGAGGAGGCTCGTTGTACGGTGGAAACTACTTTATATCCTTAATGAGTTTCTATTGAACTGGATGATGTAGGTTAGATGTCTATTTAGTGCTAAATGTAAATTATAATTATAGAGGCAGATGGTTATTTAATTAAAGTTTATACATTCTCTGTTTTTATTGACATATTTTTAAGGAGGTAATTTTATACCAGAGAAAGTGAATAAAAATCTAGCTTGTAACATAACAATATTTATATTATTTTCTGTGAATTTCATTAAATGTGGCTTCCGGAATTAAGAGGTGTTTTAAATTTTTAGATTTTTCTTAAACTTTATCCCTCTGGGATGCATCTAAAAAGTCAGTAGTAGATGATGATGCTGTAATTTCTGACATGTAAATCTAAATGCATCATTAGTTTGAAAATGTTTATTAAAAAAAAATAATAAGTTTATCTAGTGGAGGATTATAAGACTAAATATTTATTATAATTGATACTAAACGAAACAGGTGTTGCTGCTAACTAATTAAGGTATAATTTAATTAAGTACTGGAGAGGTTAATAATACTCTTGATAGTTTCTCTTGCAGTTTTTGACCAAGCCTCTATGACATAAAACTGCAAAGTTTCATTAAATCATATCTGTCGTGTAACCTATACATAATGAGTGTGTACGCATGACCTCATTACCATTGTAATATGTGTGTAGATTACATTGCGTGACCTCACGTTGAAGAGTAACGGTTCACAAAGGCTACTTAAATTATTTTGAAATGGTACATGAAACTTCATTTTGTGAACGAAGTTACATTTTAAAATACCCTTTCTTAAAAACCGTTTGATAGTTCATTTTAAAAATATGGGAAGGTGGGAATTTTTAAAGTATACAGCTTCATATTAATTAAAATCTGTTTATCATGCATATACTTGCAAAATTTCATAATTATACATCTAAAGCAGACTGACGGGTAGATCTTACGAAATAATAAGGGTTATTAAAGTAAATTAATCTAAAGCCCAATTCTGAGACATTGTTATTTAGCAGATATTCAATAAAGGTGAAGTAAATTTTAAATATAAATTTTCATATGGTAGTTATTCGTGTATACGTGCCACAAATGTATTTTGCCTAAAATGATTGGTACTTGAAATTTCTACTGCATTGCTTTAAGTAAGCAAATTAAACCACCACATTTATGTAATATAAATATCATTTGACATATCGCCTTGCATTTTAACGAGCCGCGTATATTAACGCTCAAACATTGTGAGTAAGAGTGAAAAATAAGGTTACGATGCGAACGGGTTGAAGTGGTAGAGATTATTTTCCGGTACTTTCCGGTAGTTTTTTACTTTAAGAAAGATTTCACTTGCAAGTTTTTTATGAGAAATTTTCTATGCTTTTTAACAAGGATTGGTGCAATACCTATTTCGTTGAGTTATGTGATTACGAGAAACCTGAAAAGATATATGAATCTGAAAACATTGAAGGCTGAATAGTGTTTCTATTAAATTTTTACACACATTTAAAATATTATTTTACACACACGTGAAAACCGTGTGTGTGTATATATATATATATATATATATATATATATATATATATATATATATATATATATATATTAACAAATTACATCTCAAAATTAAAAAAAAAGATTTATTAATTATTTATAAACCGGCTTTCTAACGAATTAGCTGTACGCATTTACACGTCAGATTTTTTTTCTAATTACGTATCTATTGGTGCTCGAGGTAGAAAAAAATGAATTAGGCCCTGGATTTGAGTTGTAGAGCGATCATAGTCAGACAGACGGACAATTGAGTAAGAGCTCTTCAGCATTCACCAACCGAGGATGAGTATTCGGACCCTTCGGATAGAAAAACCTAAAAAGATACTAAGAGTTCAAAGCAAATTTTGTATGCTATAAATAGGAGTGAACACATAACCAATATTCAAATTAGCTATAGCATGTATCACCCGGATCAATTCAGACACAATTTAAAAAATCCGATAATTTCAACTGAAGCGTTGAACATGTGCAAGCGTCAAAGGTACAACTGATTTTTAAATTATAAATAAACAATAATAAATTAGACGAAAAAAATAGAATTAACAAATAACTGCATATATTATTGCATTATTATTTCTAAGAGTTCAATAGAGTTGGAAATATATCACGGTTAGGCGCCATTCGCAATAGTCTGTTAACCAATTTAATGCAGAATGGTTTCTAAATAGGCGAAATAAGCAACGGCTTTTTTCGCTAACTTAACAATAGGGAGCATAATGTGTTATTAGACCAAAACCAAGGCAGTATCAACATATTTTTTTAAAAATATAAAAAGAAATGCACGATTGAATACAACTATCGTCGAAGTGGAATAGAATTGCATTCGGCCAAGCCCATTGTAAAATCTGTAGTTAGAATATTAGCTACTTGTCATCCTTACATTGCTCACGGTTACACATAATTAGGAAGGGTAGAAATTTGCGACAAACGGCCATTTTGAGATTTTAATTTAATAAATAGCTTTTATTCACACGAAATAAAAAATCTAATTTAATAGCAAATAAAGACAAAATGTCAAAACATAATGAGCATAGAAAAGTTTACAAAAAAAAATACGAGAAAATTGAAGAAAAACTTACACCGAAAGTAAAAAAAAACTCACAGGAGATATTTATAATATAATACACATGTGTGAGCAAGTATTGGTCATTTGAGAGTAAGTATGGAGGTTGATTTCAAATAAATTCTATTAATGTCATTTGAAATGCGTAAATTGGATATTGTAAGGTCAGTGATTTTGATTAATAATTGGTAAAATTGTTTTATAAATTTATAACATGGAAGGGGGAAAGATATTACTTAATACATGTGCCACACATTTTTATGGTTATTATTTGTTTCGATATTAGTTCTTTCATATATTTACTCAATTTTGAATTTTCTTTAAATAAATTACTGAAAAAAAGTCCACATTATTGTAGCACGTGTTGCTTTTTAAAAGAAAACTTCTTTAATACGACAGTTTTTTAATTCCTTATGGTGAAAAATGAGACCGTAACAAAGAGTGAAACACATCGGTGTAAGGGAACGGCTAGGAGCAGAGTTTCTTTTCTGCAGCCATTTACTCAGCACATCGGTGACTCGTAGATTGTCAAGACTGTAAGTCTAGCCTTGTTTCAGTTTTTGTTATGGTTTCTACTGTTGTAATACCTGTATTAATAGCTCTATAAAAATAATTTTGAGAAAATTAGGATAAAAGTTATTCTTGGTACCATTGAATTACATATACTCATGAACGATTACATATGTTAAATAATGAGAATAATTTTTTTTATTGTCTACAAGATTACCTAAATATTATCCTTTTTCTCCAGAACGATAATATTTAAAGGACTTTTGTTTCTAACGCGCGTGGCAACCGTGCATTTTCTAATTATATCAAAATTGTTTATAGTTTGTATTAAATTTATTTTTAACAGTTTGTTAAATATTTAAAATTAGTAATATTTTATTATTTATTTGATAACTCTAATGCACAGTATATGTAGAAGACTTATTGCAACAGAAGCAATCTCTTTTATAATATAGTAATATAAGTTTTGAAATCCAAAATAAAAACAGTCAATTAAAAAAAGACGAAATATGTTGCGTAAGAGATAGAGGTATGTCTCTGGTAATAAGTAAGGTGAGTCAGTTTTCAGAGCGTAACCCAAGGTTGGGGGCAGAAAAGTCTAACAATCTATCAATGACATAATTCAGAGTCTCAGGATTTTGTTACACGTTTATGAAAGTATAAATTTGTGAAGTTGATTTTGAATTCGGTTCTTAAACCCTTAGAAACGTGGTCTGTTACTTCATATTGAAATGCTATAAATTTATATGGATTAGTGTGAAATGTGTTCATCCATCTTACTCGTAATAGCGGCAGTTATGGAAGACGGTCTAATGACTAAACACAGTTTTGCACGAGAACCCGTAATAAGCTTCGTCCTGTTCAAAAGATTGAGCGGAAATGACTAAAGCTTTCAATAAATTATTAGTGAATAAATTCAAAGTCTCTTATTCACTATCAGTTAAAATAGGACGGTGTATTTTTATTTAAAATTATTTTCCCACACGCTTTTATTGATAGGCTTGTTAATAATAAAGAAACTATGCTATCCGTCCAATTAGTTAAACAGTTTGTATTATTGGATGTCAAGATCGGTTGTTTGAATTATATTTCAACCAAAAAAATGTAAATTTTTTTATACTGTTAATTCTTAATAACCAGATAAGTTTAAACAGGACTCTCATTAGGAGGATTCTGGATATACACAAGTATATATCAAAATTTAAACTATTTACAAGTAATTTTATTTGTTTTCCATTACGTAAATATACTGCCTGGTGTATCTTCCAAACAGGTAAAAAAATTAAATTCGTATTGTTCTTAACATTTATTATTTGAGTACAGAACATTTGTAATATTGGATGCAGAAAAATTAAATATTCCATTTTCTTTCGTATTGTCGTTTTTGAGATAGAGAAAGTAAAGAAAGAAGTTGAAAACCTATATTTTTGAAGGGCTTCTACATGGTTAACTATTGATCAAGAACCATTAAAAATACCCATGCCCTCTAATCAAAGTACTTGTTTCACTCACAACCCACAGGTAATAGGTAGAAAACAATTTTATTTTGAACCCCTTTTAATTTAATATCGATAGTAATTTTAAATACAATATTTGGTTCTGCATTTAATATTATGTAGGTAATTTGAAATCAGTTGCGAGTTAGAGGTTTCTTACAAAAGGTCGAACGGTATCTTCTCAACAATAGAGTTCTCATAGTTTCGGTACAAAACTCTAAAAAAACATGTACTCTGGGTTTCCATTTTTATAATGTATTGTAACTACCGACTATATAATACTACGATATAACTATAAAGTAAATCGTATTATGAATATTTAATCCACGACTGACAGATTTATGATATGAGTTTAGCAGGGAAATGCATAGTTCATACGAAGGCATCGAATTATAATTTTAAAGAACGTAGATACAACAGACATATGTTTATACACTTTTAGATGGATTGAAGTAACCTACTGTTACCGTTACTGTTGTTGAAGTAACTTGAAGTTACTGTTCATTCAACGATATCCAGTTGCGCCTCGCTAACATTAGCCAGTAAAGTTGAGATTCGAGTATTGCCATGTTATGCTATAACAATCGTAAATCGGATGGATATATGTTATACCTGAGTAATAAATTTAATATAAACGTTGCGTCTTCTATTGGAATAGTATTTAATGTGTATAATACAGAAAACGCGTAAAAACACAGTTTTTCGTAGAAACTACGCGTAAATAAAAATAGAAATTTATCACAAAGAAATGATATTATGTCTTGGATTAAAAGTAGCCTATTTATTAATTTGAATCATTAAATACGAGCATGTCCATACCGAGTCTTACAAAGTCCATCTAACTGTTTACACGTGACTGAGTAACAAACATCTAAACTCACTTTTTGTGGCGTTATGTGGTGCAGCTAAGCTACTACAAATCCATCACACAAACAAAATCACGAAATTATTCAGTAATTCTTTGCTTGCTTGTAGTGCTTTTAGGTAACAAACAAAACACATTAAGTAACAAAAAGGATTAAGGATGCGTTTAGGTCATGTTATAAATTTATAACTAAATGCAATCAATATGGCAACATTAAATATATTTACACAATAGGTATATTATATGCAAAAGCTCATTTAACGCTGAAAGCCATTTAATTAAGGCTGCCTAATGTTGAATTAAGAACGATATATTTCCTAACGTATTACTAACACTCTGTAATTAAACTTTAACAACTACATCAAGATTTACAACCCGGGGTCGTGTCGATTATAAAATCACAACGGTGGCTTATGTCGAGCGATAGTCGAATTTATAATGTCTAATTATTATTATTTAGGACCGAGTATTTCAGAGAATGTGTGTGTGCTACTATCACGTGTATATGTACGATTAAGAATAGTTTCATTATTGTATAGTTTAATTTTTAATTTAATTTAAAAAGGAACTTTTAAAAATCTTCCGTTTGGGGGTTAAATATTTTTTCTTAAAATTATGCTCCAATATTATTTTATTGTCACATATTAATCCATAAATAAACTGGAGAGAGGAACGACTTAAGAAATATGACGAGCAAAACAGCAGATTATAGCTTAGGTATACTCATAAATTACATGTGGATAAGTAAAGCTTTAGATTTAAATTATTTCTTGGTCTTTAATTTTTAAAATGTTTTTCAAGTTTTAAACTGTTTGACCAATTTATAAAATTCATTACGGCTTCATTAATATTATCCTATAAAATTGGTTTAAAAATGATCATAAATTATTCTCTTCTTTTAAAACATAAAAACGTATTAAAATTTTTAATGTTTCTATGATTTAGTAACCTTAGAATGCACTTATAATTTGCAGCAAATGTTATTCTAGATCTTTTTTACAGGCCACACCTCAATAACCAATGGAATCAAACGTTTTTGATAGCTTTTTTAGTTTTTTTTGGGTAGACCAAAATTCTATTAAACATTTTTGTATCGTTAATGCATAAAAATGCCTTCTCTTTAGAGTTACTCTTTAATGAAATGAAATTTTCCGTTTAGGAGGATTATTAAAACTTATCGCTGCTCGGGAGCGTTTGATATCTTTTCAAATTTCCTTTTACAACTGATATCCTTTAAGTCTAGAAACTTCGTTTAGAGATCTCTCTGTTTGCCCCTTCAAAGGATAGCTCTAAAATCATTTCAAAGTTTTACCTAAAAATTGGATCCTATATACATGCTAATTTTTCATATCTGGTAAAAAAGACTGCAAGACACAATTTTTGGTATTTTTTTTGTAAAACAACCTCTGTCGATCTTCTATGTGGAACTGCTATGTAGGCCTGAGTGCAAGTCGGACACGTATACTTTGGCACAGTATGCTATAGTGTACTTAAGTTTTTAAGTATACTTATTCTAATGGATTAAGACTTATTATTTGAATACGTGCACCATATGTCAAAGAGCCTGTATTGTACAGAGTTAAGTTAAGTAAATTAACGGGGAGAGCACAAATAAAAATATATACTCAAATGCATAATAATTACTGGGAAATTTTGAAACAAAGACGTATAGAAAACATATAATGATGACACTCCATATATCGGTAAAATTATTTAATATAGAAATTAAGAACAAAGTTTAAAATTAGACGTTAGATATTTTTAAGTTAGAGTTAGAAGTATAAATAATTCAGTCGATAAGTTAGCTGGCCCAGGTATAATTGAATATAGAAAATTTGGTAATTTTACTTTGAATATTGAGGGGTGTCTCAATATCAATTACTCCTTAGAGTTTAAGGAATTTCAACAGCCAATATAATTAAATAATCTTGTTAATACAATAAAGTGAATGCTATTGTTAAATATAGAAAATTTAGGTTTGTCTTTGTAGTAATTACCAAGACCTCGTGTCTCAAAATTGAACACCTTTAATGGTTGAGGAATTTTGGGAGCCAATATATTTAAATTATCTAGTTAAAATAAACAAAAAGCACAATTATATTGATATTTAGAACGCAATGAATGAAGAAGGAATGTAGAAGGAACTATGCTTCGAGTTCAGAGAAGTGTTCCTTTGTGAACGGATCTCCCTTAGTTTTAAGCATACAAAACCTAAGAAAAAAAAATTAATGTAATTCAAAAATACCCAATACCTTCTCCCCCAAAAGAAATAAAATATTTCTATGACTTAGTTTGATATTACTGTAAATGTTTAAAAAATATTGAATTCATAAAATGATTCGAAGTCTGTAAATCGGTGTTAACGAATGGACTCATTAATCCATTTGGAATTACTTAATTTCAGGTAATTTAGATTATGTGGATGCTGAACATTTTGAAGTGGAATTTATTAATATAAAAAAGATAAAATATTAAATTCTAACAAGCATACTCACCTTATCTATAAAGATAATTTTAAAATTCCCGGATATAAATTTAAAGGAAGACAACTATCAACCAATAATGATGAACAAGCTTCAAGAATTCGATGGTATGCATATGAATCATACATATGAAAGAATTAGGAAGAATTGAAGAGAATATATTACAAAACCTAACACCAGTATACGTTAAAATTTTACCAAGTGGAAGCTCCAGTATATTGCTATTATACGTTATGTATTAATACAGGAATATTAAATCCCGTAGTAAAAAAGAAGCCCCAACGCAACCATCAACGTCAGAGTTGCAAAAAACCCTAAAACCATTCGTCATCTTCACACGAAAGAGGAGAGAGTAGTTAGCGTATCTCACAGTGTGAGCTATACTTAACGCCTATAGTTTCCTATAATGCTGATTATGCAAAACCCAGCGACCATTATTATGAATAAGCCAACACAGCAAATCGAAGGAGAATACGAAACGAAACAAATTAACAGAATTCACGATATATTAAATGAATTAGCGGAAATCCAAACTCGCGATATAATTGTTACTTAAATACAACAATCGATCACATTACTGATCGTACAAGACCCATCGACAATTCTCACAGATAAGCTAACACTTTATATACCACTTAAAGACAGCATTACACTAGCATTATATAGCTGTAGTCAATAGAATTAACTCATGTTTGTAATTGCACTTGTAATTAAAGTTAATAATATACTTTTATACTAAACTCTAAAATTTGAGTTTCTTCAAGAAGTCTCCTCTCCGTATAGTGATTCATATCTCGCGCGTACATATTTGCGTGCTTGTGTATATGCGTGCTTATGTTATTACATGAGTTCTTGTATGTATGTGTGTACGTGTATATATGGTATATTATACACGGATTTTAAGAAAAAACATATTGTTTTTCCAGGGGTAAAAAAAAACCGTACAAACTGTCAACAAATTATAGGACGTACTTAATATGGTAGTTCACAAAACCAAGGTATAATCAGTCATACCAATTTTAAAAGAAGAGGTGTACCTAGCAGTATTTGAGGGGACAAGACAAAAATTACTTGACGCTTAGTTTTTGAGACTATACACGATCGGGATGGAACAGCGACGCGGTTGGGTTAATGAAAAGGTAATTATCATATTGAAGGTGTTAATTACACCTTCAATATGATAATTCTTTACAATAATTATTACATTTAGATTACGGCTGAATTTTTTAATTTCATTTTAATTGTAATCGTATTTTTTTCCCTATGTGTACTTACGATTTGCAACCTACGACGCAAATTGCTTTTTCTAATTTGATAGTTATTTTTGATTTCAAATTATAGTTTTTAAAGAAACTGCATTTATCATCATACAATTGTTTGCAACTATTTCGTTTTAGGCCAGGACTTCATAAATAAAATGAACTTTCAGCAGTTAAAAGAAACATGTAATAAATTTTCTTCAAATTTAATTTAACGAAGAATTAATTACAACTTAGTAAACGTAAACAATAATTAAGCGACTGTTACACTCATGATGTAAACGTTGGCGTAAGTATTTCGTTATGACGTCCTCATTAGATTCTTCGTTCAAACCGCCTCACGGCTTGAACCTCCATTGTGAATTTATAATCGATCCGTCGTCTTACCGGGGGTGTATGTAGTGGATGTAGATATTGATGCGTATGTAGTTATTAAAATTTAATTATGAATATGTATGTAGTTATTACAATTTAATTAAGGTCCTAGTTGTTAATTAGAAAATGTCTAAATCTTAATTTGGTGTTTGATGTAACGGTTATTGTAAATTGCGTTATATTTTAACATAGCTTATTAATTTACGATTAAAAATAAGCGTTGAAAGTTACTTGAATTGTTTATGTTACAAAATTTCATTTTGTTTCTGGAATCGTTTGTTTGATGATATTACCACTAGATTTAATAGAAACTACTAAATTTTTCGTCATGTTCAAAAAAATCCATAAAATACATCATGTTTTGCATCTGTCGTTTGAAAAGACTTGTTATTTGGAATAAAACAGTATTTCTTCACAAAAATCGTATATTTAAAAAGATATTCTAAAATACTTGTGAAAATATGGCATACCACTATCATATTTCTGAAACTACTGAGCCAACAATCATGAAAAAATAGGGTTGGTAAAATCTAGGTGGAAAGTTACGGGACAATTATAGCGGTTATCCTAATATAAAATGGATTTGAAATTAGAACTTAAATTTATTTCCGTTAAGTTTAGTTTTAGACATTTAACTTATATTTTTTCCGTTTTCCGTCCTTCGATTTTTTTGGGATTTAAATGTCTGTAACAGTCTCTAACATGTCTTACGATCGGTTTTTGTGATAACTATGTAGCGCGTTTATAAATAACTATATTTTTCGTATATTATGTATCAAACGTATGTATTTACGTTAAGTAATTTCATCAAAATTAGGTAAAATAGTTATAGTTAGCATCCAATTAAGACAATTTTGAGTCAGGTCAAGGAAAGTAAAGGCGGTTTTCAAAGCACATTTTGGTGGATAAGTACGAGTTATATAGGAGTCTGGGCGTATGTGTATGTATACACGTACAGGTGTATTTGTGCTTTCGAAGATATGAAATCTGAAGTGGTTGACAGTTCAAGTTTTGACAGCTAACGAAATATTATTTCTTTGTACTATAAATTAAAAAGTCTGCTACCCTTGATCCGAAATCGCCCAAACATTTTCTGACACAATACTAGGTCGGTCGATTCTCATTGTTTTAAGCACCTGTATTGATGTCAGTTATATGTATCGATAAATGCGGTTTAGGTCCAAATATTACTTTTGGCCGCAGGTAGATAAAGAATGGCTGTCACTTCTTTGTCTTTTAAAGTCTTTGAAAGATTCTTGGTTTTCAAAAATTTATGTAATTTTGGGGGATTTAAAATTTTTATGTCATCGAAATTATTATTTGAATACATTAAAACTATTTCACAATTTTTTCGTTTTTGCGTTACGCTTTATAAACAAAAAAACATGTCATTCACGAGTAGAACTCGCGCTACGAGGACTGCGCACACCTTTCGATGCTTAAAAATATTTCATTCTACGTAGTATTTATATTAAACTATTTAAATACATTAATTCTTTACAACTTGAGTATATTGCAAGATATAAAGCTCATATTTTACAGATTCAAAAACATGGTGCATGTTGCAAAAATTCTAAATCTAGGAGATTCTACTCAGATTTTATCAATATGTTTTTCATGATTTTTAGCTCAGTAGTTTCAGAAATAAGGTAGCGGTATGCCATATTCTTCCATATTTTTTAGAATATCTCTTTAAATACGCAGTTCAAAATTGAGAAAAAAACACTTTCTATTCTTCATAACAAGCTTTTTCGAATTATACTCCATGAGAAATAAAATATGTATTTAAGACTTTTGTTTACCTACTGTTTAATTCATATAGGAATATTTAAAAAAAGTTGTTGTTGTAAAATATATGCTAAATATGTGCGTTAATAAAATGTATTGCTATGTCATTTTTCAAGTTTATACACCGCATGGTTTCTGACAAAATCAGATTTCAAAACAAAAAAACTGTAAATGTATTGCCTACTATGCCTTTCATAGGCGTAAAAACATGGGGAATATTTCAGTTACGACATTTAGAATCGTCGCTATAATTTTCCTACAATCTTTGCATGGACTTTAAAAAACTCATATTTTTTTATAACTTTTTTGGGTAGTTTCGAAAATAGGGTTAAGTATTTTTTGTACATTTTTCAGTATATCTCTGAAAATATAATACTTAAAACTGTGAAAAAAATATTTTTGAAGTCATTATAATTAGTTATTTTGAAGTGATAAAACGCTCTATAAATTAAATTAACTTTTTTTCAGGTACTTAATCTGTCCTTCCTAAAATTTCGAAACGAAATTTTTTTATTTTTAGCGGTATGTTTTAAAGTTCGTCATCACGATATATGCGAGTTAATATATTTTATTACTGTGTCCAATTTGAAGTTTTTACGCCAAGTTGTTTCTGAGAAAAACCAAGTACGACGGACATACGGGCAGACACGCGAGTAATCTTATCAGGGTTCCGGTTTTCCTTTTAAAGTACGGAACTCTAAAAATCTATAGTCAATTACTACGATGAATAGTAATGTCTCATTTTAGTAGTAGTAGTTAGGGCTCGTCTCTAGCTAATTTAAATGTAATAGTAAAAGTAATGATACATTTTACTCTAATTTTTATTCTCAAATAAATACTTAATTACTTTTCATTAATATTGCAATATGTTCATTGTTTTGCGTCTACGATATTCATGTCAATATTAATGTACCAATGTTGAAAGAAACGTAAATTTTATTTTAATTTTTTTGTGAATGAAAACTGCGTATGAATACTTTTAATACTGATTATGTCATAATTTCCATCTTGTAAATTAATTTTTGAATATTCATAAGATGTCGTTAAACAAAATTGGAAATTTTAATTTACGTTTATTGGGATGACGGGTAGCATCTGCGTTGTAGGAAACGTTTTTCTATAAAAAGTATATTTTGTAATAAATTTTCATTTAAATAGAGAACATATTGTACAATTAATAGTAAATTAATCAATTAATAGTAAATTATCGGTTATGACTATGCATATTTCAATTCCTTCGTGGAAATACTAAAATTTTTGTAACAATTTTCGTAAAATTATATTTGAAATATTGTTTTTATACATATGAAAAAATTCATTACAAGCACAAAAAAATTTTTAAACAACACATTTTTTCTTATTTTCTTTTGTAACCTGATTCAATTTTACAAATTATAAATTATTTATTAAGAAACATAGTGTAAAAACATTTACTGAAATTTAAATGTTTCTTTATACATTATTGTCTCCTTATAGTAATATTGGATTCATATTTAAATAAAGCTTTAGAAAAATTTTTTTGTAATGACTTAATATTCTAATTACCTTATTCTAATTACGCGGGGAGATTTCAATGTAAATTGAAGGCAGTCATTATTTTTTTTAAATATTCTTTTATTCTAGATGGAATTTAACCTCACGTCGTTTTAGGTGAAATATGTTTTCGCCTTCGATAGTACGCGAAAGCATGTTTACGAAAGCTATCGACGATTGCTACAGCTGAGAGCATGCGTTTTAATATTTTCGAAACTGACCGCAATTGATGCGTGTAAATGTGGCTAAAACCATTCGGCAAATTGCAAATTGATGCTAACAAGTATAATCAATCCCTTGTGAAATAATCTTGACGTCTGCCTATCTATCTATCTGTCATAGATAGTTTCCTCGAAGACCATTTGGCATAGAAAGTTAGAGTTTGACCTTTTTTATGTAGTGGAATAAATTAGATCTCAATTAGACCAGTTATGTTCTTACGAGATAAACATTATTTTGGATATAATTCACAAGACCTGATTTATAACATTTATTCTGGTACGCGAATTACGTGAAAGTAGTCTGGATTAAAACACCGTGCAAAAATTAACCCACGAATTTGTCATGTTAAAAGGAACATGTTCCACTGCTTTTAAAAATTGAATTAGTAGCAGCGCATCAATTTTAGATGAGCAGTAAGTTTTTTTAGCGCTTATGTTAACCGTTATATTCCGGCATTTTAATGGCAATGTAATTATATATAGCGTATCTATCACTCTAGGGTATAAGTTAAGCATATAAAAAAGTCCTTGAAATTTATTAGGCCATTGAAGGGTGGTAGACAGACAAAAAGACGATGAATAAACGAAGTTGTATTTTTATTATATTAGTAGGAATAATCTGGTATGGCCCTTGACGCAGTAGGTAAAGTGCTTATGCGTGATAAAAGAGCCCCAGATTCAATTTCCAATAATGTGTTTTAATATTCGTAAATTATTCGTATTTAATTTCAAATAATCTGTGGCCACTTTGATTTAACAGAGAGCAGATGGCTGCGAGGTTTGCAATCCACTACGTTTAGTCTAACATTATGCACTCGTATGGGTTAGGCCTGTTATTATAGAAAACATTGCTCGCAGATTACTCCGATGATCGAGAGGTGGTCGGAAGCCGGAAGGTACCCAGATTGTTATATTTATTAATTATCGAATTATGGAAAGAAATAAATTTGCAAATTAAAACTTATCGTGAAAATGTGGTGATCACTTATAACGTTTTGTCCCGAGAATTATATAAGACAAAGTCGTTGCAGCTGTAGGCCACATTAAAACAAAAGATTATCAAAAATTGTGAAATAAATGGAGCAGCTATAAAAAATTCCTGTTATAAATATTGGTTGTCCTTTCTAATATTTTATATTTTCGATCAAACATGTATATTTTGTTCAAAAAAACTTACATATCTATTTTCAAGTAGTTAGTTACTGACTATAGTCATGAATTAGAATATTTTTACATCCTTCTCATATCCGATGTTATAAATAATAATATATATTTTTAATCTTATTTATTTAAACTGGTATTTT
This sequence comes from Druceiella hillmani, assembly GCA_039881145.1. Classification (NCBI taxonomy): domain Eukaryota; kingdom Metazoa; phylum Arthropoda; class Insecta; order Lepidoptera; family Hepialidae; genus Druceiella; species Druceiella hillmani. Next base: position 2,405,562 of record JAYKKI010000033.1, on the reverse strand, counting down.
TTATAACACAGACCGTGATATCAGATCGATGTTTACTGTATTTCAAGTAACATGAGTTATTACAGGTGAAATTATAATTAACTATGTTAAAATTCTATTTAATTATTTTTCATAGTTTGTATATATATGTCAAAAACATTACAAAAGTGATACTTCGTAACATTATGACGTTATTATGTTATTAAGATTTACATGTGTGGTTTTTTTCAAAATCGAATTTGTCTCTAAAGGGATAAAGCAAGTACTGATAAAATTGGGTTAGCCAACAAATATTACTAGATTACTTTTATCTTTCACAATAAATGAAAAAAACGCAAGTCTAGTCTTTCACCTGATGTTTAATTCAAAATTAAATATAATTTCAATATAAGTTTAGCCAAATAAAAAAGACAATATAGAATAGGCCGATATTGGTTATCATCATGTACTTAAACATTAGTAATTGCAGTGTGCTGGTCGCTAGCTGTTTTAAGTATGATTCAAACTTAAAACAGCTTCTTGATGTCTTTAAACAGAATTCTTGATGTCGGTCGGAGGGACCGGATCGTGGGAAAGATGAAGATTTTTTCGCACGTCCTCCCCTAAATAGAATTTGTGTTTAGGAGAGTTCAGAATATGATATTGGACAATCTTTTAAGCGCTACATTTTAAGCTGTTTACTGTAGCTTACGAAACGTTTATGAACTTATTATCCCTAATGTTAACTTAAACATTATCAATATGATGGTTCATGAACAAAATCAACAGCGTATAGTGTACCTAGTAAATTGTTAATTTGAGTCAATAAATTTATTCGTGTTGCACACTTCGTATAAATGTGTTTCGACATGTTTTGCATAATTTTGGAAAATAATGATTAATTTTAATAAATATATCATAACTTAATTTTTTATTCACAGTTAAGTGAAACTAAATGAGGTAGTATTATATTTCCTTTATTTAAATTCATAACCACGACCTAGATTTCGTTGCATCACAACATTTTTTGTAGGCAATTTGTAAAGATTGATTCTTAGAAACTTACAACAGCATTTTTTCTAGGTTTTCCCAATTTTTACGTTAGTGTGTTTATGGTAGGGGTGCAGTACAGTGTCAATTATATCGAAAGTCATACAATGTACAAATATTTTAGTTAGGGTAATATATTAAATTGATATTATTCTATGAGGTTGTACAATGCAAAGTATTCAGGTGTATGTAATATATTAAATGGAAGTTATTCCACATATATTTATAAGGGCACAAGTATCCAATGGTTGGAACAAGTTTGTATAACAAATTATACAAATTTTCTGTTTTTTTTTCAGTTGTGATGTGTTTCCTTATATGCATGACCGGGTTGAAACAAATTGAAGTGAACTGCAGTATCAATGTTGTCTAACTATAGTATATTTATAACATATTGAGTATGGGTGATATCTTTTAGAATAGTCTTGAATTTATGCTAAATATTTATTAGCCAAGACGATATATTTGTGCACATTTATATGTACGTGTATGCATTTCTTTATGTGATATTTTTTTAATGTCATGTATTTTGTTTTTATTTAGAGAAGTTAATACTAAATAATTTAGCTTCATTTTTTGAGCAAATGACATACATGACACATATGGACCACAACGTTATACAAACCGCCCTCCCCCACCCCCCAAGAATATATTTAAAAGTTATTTGAATGTTCCGTGTTGGGATCGGCAACGCGAACCTAATGCAAATACAATATAGACGTTATATGCTATTACATTTTTAAGAAAATAAACAGTAAATAATACATTTTAGTTGTTTCTTACTCAATTTTTTTTTAATATTTTCAGTATTTGCTAAATTGTAATTAAACTGTGTTTTTAGTAATCATGGCAATTGGTAAAATTATTTATATATAAAGTTTTTTTTATCGTGCACCTTGCGTTTTTACCATTCTGTTGAAATAATGTGATCTTTCATTTCTAAATTGCTGATTTTGATATGAAAAGTTACGTAAGGTAATTTTATAGAATCTAACAGTGACAGATATTATGCTACCACTGGAGTCATATAAAAACAGTTAAGTCTCAGAAGATGTGAAAATTTCATAGTAAGAGTATTTAATTGCTGAAATGCGTATTTTCGTGATTTCACCCACATATATGTTATGGGTGTGTGTATGTAACAAGACCAAGATTAGTCTATCTAAATCGACAAAACCAGACTATTTTGTTTCTTTTGCGTATATAATAATTGTATATCTTATAACATACATTTTATCATTAGAGTAAATTGTAATTGTTGGTTTCAATTTTTTTCCACAGCTTAAACTTATATTTTCACTTTGCAAATATTGATATACATTTTGACCGACTTTAAAAAAGAGGAGGTTTCCAATTAGACCGAATAAGTTTTATGTTAACATGTACCTATTGATGAACTGATTAAATGATTATTATTCATTTAGTTGGGTAAAAGTCAAGAGTAATTCCTTTTATAATCAGTCGAAATCTGACGATTCCGGAGATAGATATCGGAACTCCTAAAGGGATGGCCAGTATATTATACGTTAATAAAGATACTTGTCCATTATGCACGTTTTTTACTAACCCCGCTCCTGCACCCACTGTATAAAGATCTGATGATGACGAATGGGCTTGTACTAAAGGAACACCTCAATGGATGACAGCACGTCACACGTAATCTAAGGGATTTTCTAGAGACTAGAAAAGTATTCCTGTATCAAGTTGATAAACACGCTCAAATTACGTTAATTATACAGGTTCTTGTTTCGGAAAACCTATATTTACTCCTCTCAGCATTCTCTTGAAATATTTTCTAAATTTCTTTCCCTTTTTCTTTCAACGATCCTACGTTTCATCTCTCGTTTCTCTGTAATATCTATGATTTAAATAAGTTTACCCATAATTATTTATATGTTTTCAACAAATAATTAAAATGGAAAAAAATTAAAGAGGAAAAAACCGATTAAAAAAATGAGTTCTCGATATGAATTTCTCAAAAATATTTGAGTTTTAATTTTTTAATATTTACGGGGACAACATATAATTTTTCACTCCAAAGGGAAGGTGTCAAATAGATATTAAAAATGGTAGCGATAACTGGTGCTACAATATGTATAATTGGATTAAGACCACTAATACAGACATATAGTATAAAGCTAGGTCATTACATACTTACAGCTGGGCTGAGTACGATTGGTCTTATAACGGCTAAATGTATTCGTACGATGGGCAATTTATAAAAATCAGAACTTAATCGAGATCCAAACACAAGCTCTTGAAATCAGTAAAGAACTTTCCCAGTACTTAGACTTCCAAATATTACTAGGAGTACAGTCTCATAATGATGTAAAAATATAGTATTATTGGCATTTTAGCATATTTGAGGACACTTATTTCTAAATACTTTAATGTCTTCCAACCGATTTGGACTGCGTTCTATCTTATATCTGGCTTTAGTGCTATCAAGTTTGGTCATCAATTGTCTAATAGAGTCATTTAGTCCAGCTGTTTTTCGCTTAATTTTGATTGATTGATGGAAGCAAGGTTATTGAACAGTTTAAAGCAATAAAGTTCTCATAAACAGAGTCATTGATCACAATTTAATCCCAGTCAACAGATTTGGTATACTCAAGGAAATATGGTAAGTCTATACAGTTGAAGTTACGGAAAAAGATACTTTTTGGACAGTATTTAGGGCTACTTAACTTATAGTAAATATGGATAAGGTCATTATAGGAAAGACCGGTTGTTGAAAGTTCATCATAGAGGCATATATTTTTAGAGTAGGTTATTTACTTTAGGTACTTTTGAAATCACCAAAATACGAAACACCAGGATGAGAAGATATGATATATAGTAGGAACATGGTTCGAAAAAAGTTATTTAAACAAAGAAGTGAACAAGTCCTCCTTTATTTTCCTACTATCCTAAATTATATAGAAGACTAAAGGATATATCAGCCGTTATTGAAAAATGTATTTAAGACCTAGTATTGGAATGTATGGGGCATTAATATAAATAGCGAGTTCATCGAACACCTGGGGTTTTTCGACGACATCGTAATTTTGGCAAACACGCCGCAGTTGTTCGTGAAGATGCTGGCTGACGTAGATATTTCTTCAAGAGAAGTAGACCTCTGTATAAATCTGACCAAAACTAAAGTCACTCACAGATCACACCAAATTCCTTTTGGATGGCAAAGTTGGCAAATTACCCCGAATCGTCACGTAGTAGATGTTCTGATATCTACGAAGCTAAAATATGTACACTCAAGGCTGGCTGGTTTAGAAATTTAAAATAATGCGGTAAGCTATGGAAAGAATTATACTCGGAGTGTCCGTGAAGAATAAGATCCGAAATTAGATAGTGCGATGAAGAGCCAAAAAGTAGTCGACATAGCGTTTAAGATCGACAAACAAAAACGGCAATGAATAGGCGATGTTTGTTACAGAATTGACGACCGATGAGGTAGATAATTTCTCAAGTGGAGACCATGAACTTCCCACTCAGCAGGAAATGGCTGGATGCGAAAGGCGGAGGATCGTGTCGCACAGCGGAAAGCCTTGTGCTCAGCAGGTATAGTTAAAGGCAGATGATGGTTAAAGCTGGGAAACTGCATTCATAATCAATTGAGTCGATTGTTATTTTTATAGCCACATGTAGTATTTTGCCACCTGGAGTAGCATATTTACTAACGCAACTGCTGCTTTTTTTTCAATTTTTTGAATTCTACCTCAAATTAAAAATATCTAATTTATAATTTGAAGACCCGATCCTATTTTTATTGCGTCTGTTTGAGTTTTTCGTTTGACCAAAAAGGAAATAAAACACGCACGCGTTTGCGCGCATATGTGTGCGTGTATGTGCATTTGCATAAATCGATATTGTCATCAAAATCTAACTTTATTGAGTTGATCCAAACTTAAATTCCGAAAATTTTATTACGCTCACTTCGTTTTGAGTCCTTTTCGTTTCTACTCAATACGATAAAGTTAACACTAACACAATAAGCTTTCCTAAAGAGTTTAGTACATATTTTCTTATGCAAGTTTTATATAAGCTAAACATTTTCTGAAGAAGAAATTATTAAAGATTTTGCGATAAAATTTTCATTCTTGTCATAAAAAGTGAAAACAGGTAATTTTACCGGTGAACCAGTATCTGCCAGTCTACAGTACGTCGTCTACAAGGCTATAAAAGTTTATTTGTTGACAGCAGTAATCTAATTTTATTTTTATGATGCAGATTGAGACAGCAGAAAAATAAGCGTTTCTCAATCCCGAATGTTAGGTTTAACAGATATGGGAAATTATAATTTTTCGATCAAGCTTTTTAAAAGTTAATTTTGTTATTTTTGGTAAATTTTTAAGTTAGATGAAAGATACAAATTTAGAAGAATGGTAAGCAAAAGTTGATGTGCAATATAAATTGTTTGTACATATATATTTTTTAAATATATTACTTAATATATATTTCGCAGGTATGAAACACGCAATTTTGCTTATATATTTTATGTACAATAATATTCGACGTTTGTTTTCTGAGTATAAGTAACTTATGGCTTCATGAGTATTGCTATTTCTGAGATAGAAATCATAGTAAAAAAAATTAAAATGGTTCTCTTTGACGGTCTTCCATGTTGTTATCGTTTGATTAAAAAAAATAAAAAATGTATTTATGCTTTAATCAAAGAGCTCGTCTCAAACGATACCCCGTGCACCCCATACAGTAGTACATTTTTTTATTTACATGGGCGAATCCCCAATATTAAATTACACATTATTTTAAATACAGTTCTTTGTTTTGAACTGAAGTTAAATAGATGTCTACACCTCATTCCATTTATGAGCTAGAGGCCTCTGAACAACGGATGGGTGGGCGGATGGGCAACATCGTCACAACAATAGGATCGTTTGAGGACGAAACCTCAAAAAAGATGAAATTGAGGATATAAATTAATCATTTTGATATCATTATAAAAACGTAAATTTAATATATATATTTCGAATAATTTAATGAATAGTTATCTGAATGTTGCCCTAGTTGAAATTATTTGTTTCTCTAAAGAATTTCTGTACGGGTAGATGAAAAATGAATACCTATTACATTTTTCATAGCTAGAGAGCATTAGATGCTGTCTGAGGGCACTTAGTATTAGTTACAAGCGGCAAAAGATAACATATATTATTATTCTCACTAACATAAACCAACCCATTACAGAGCAATAATCTTTATTTCAAAACCGAAGCTCTGATCCTACTTCAAAAGCCTCCAAACACAGTAATAATTCCAGTTCGAGCTTTCGACATAAACTATTTAACGCTTCCTAATAATAACTTACATGAAAGCAGAGCGAGTGCAAGATAGCGGCTCCGAGATATTAAACACCAGCAGTAAGATATCTGTGAGTTATATTTTACTGAACAGACATTGTCATCGTGATGAAGGTGTAGTTGCATTCTATATAACCATTTATAGATGATAAGTTCCAATGTTGAGTTTAAAGTAGTAGATAGGCGACTAAAGATTAAATATGTTATCTGTTAGATAACATTTTTATAAAAATGTTATCTGCTAGATAACATTTTTATCTATTATACTATTGCTATTATGAAGGTTCGTTATTGTACAAAAAGAAATAAATAACATCTTATGGGAGCGGAATAATGAGTCCAATAAAATAAAATGTGCAAAACAGCAGTAGTTAGAGATCCGACGCCATACGAAATTGTTAAGAGAACTAGTGTTATGTGTCATGTGAGGTTTAACCAAACTCAATAGCGAGCTAACTATAATCATATGAAACCGATAGGTTGTGACGATGCAAGTACTCCAATCATAATGGTCTTAGCTAATAATAGCTGGACTGAGCGTGCTATTTTGTCTGTTAGATTTGACTTTACGTTCAAATGAAACAATACAAAAATATGACAAGTTCACTTACAATATAATATGTTATGTCTATTTATACCCTATTAGTTAAAATACTTATGGCATCTGGTCACCAATGACCAAAAAATTAACAAATGAGAGTTTGATATTATTAGAATTTTTCTTAGCGTTAACTTACGTGACTCAATATAAATGTCGTGCACAATTCGTCTATCGTATCAATCTAAGTCCAAATAAAATAAAAGCTAAAAGGAATTATTTTTTAAAAACTGATAATAACTATTTAACTAGTCAGTAGTACAAAGAACATATTTGCACCTAATTTTTTTCGATCATTTCTCCAATTTTCAATCACTTTACTTAAGAACACTGGCGCACAATATGTTCTTCGTCACAAAGTTTATAAATAATCTAATTTTCTACTATTTCAAACATCTTTTTGAGCATGTTTAATTTTTATTAAAAACTTGTTTAAAAAGATACTTGAAATTTCTCATTCGACAATCTTTTCTTAAATTCTCACCTATTCTCACCTACCAAAGTCAAACGAAAATTAAACTCTTATTTATCCCGTGTTCTTCATGAATATATTAGAACTGCTGTCATCGCCTGGAGACATTTGACCTAATTTAAATATATTTTTATAGATTAATAATGATTTCGATTTAAAAATATGAATATATATAAAAATGGTGTACGTAACCAATGCGCGCTTTAAATGAGAGGCTTCTTCATATATTACTTGCTGTTGTTTGCAGCCTTACTCTCGATGAATTGTAAGTTTTGCCCAAGATAAAAATATTTTATGATAATATTCGAGTATTTCGTGTTTGTTTTACAGGCTATATGTGTGTAAATTTCATAAAGATGGGTAAGATAATTCTCTTTTGAATTCAGCCGAGTTACCTATATTGTACCGCGTATCCATGATGATGAACATATGTCATAGTGAATTGGATTCGTTAATATTTGCCACCGGTGAATGAGAATGGAAACAGTACTTTTTAATCATTTGTGTGGTTTAATCGCAGCAGCACTCGCACGCAACATATGCAGGAAACTAAGTCACATTGATATAGTACTCATTTAATGTGTTCTAGTTATCACCGTTTCTGTTGCGTGGCTTGAAAGAAAATTTATTCCAGTGTCTCAGTATGAGATTGATCACTTTCTATTGCACTTTCTTTGCAACTTCCAATTTAAATAAAAAAAGGGACCGACGTAGGCAATGTTCTTTCCCAATAAAAACCCGAGAATTTGTTGCATTATTCTCTCCTTGAACATTTATTATTTCAACAGCCATTTGCCAAAATATTTAAATTCCAATGTAAACAAAAACCACCTAGAAGGATAGAACTTATAAAAAAGTGCGAATTTGGAACCCAAATTAAAATAAATGAGTAGTGGAGTCATTTTCAACGGAAAGAAATATGAAATTAAAAAGAAAATAAAAAGTGTAATTTCGTAAGCCAAGTCAATGAAAATTAACATCAAAATCGATCCAAATGAAACGAATCAATCAGTCCAATATCGTAAACCAAATAAAGAATTTGCACCTAAGTAATAAAAAATCACAGTAAAAAATATATCGAATATAGGCGACGTAGAAGAACAGTTCATAATCTTCCGCTAATACGTCGATATACAGATCAGAAAAATAAGAAATGGCGCAAAATACGGCTGGCGTCGTCAAAACTTGGGTGGAGTGGCAACACAGAAACATATGCATGGAAATAATTAAATAAAATTGTATTTCATTACCCAATTTATCTGCAGTCGTTATTTAATTGAATATAATTTAATTTGTTTTTATATTTCCCATTACCTATAATTCGCTGGCGCGTGACAATAAACTCGTATTCCGACAGAGTCACTTTTCCACCGCGGCTATCACCCTTCTAGAAAGTGTGACAATTAATTATCTAAGTTAAAAATTTTAGAACATATAGATACATTTCGAAACAATGAATCTACGATTTTTATTCAATAATGATGCATTGACAAAATAGTGTGCCTTCAATTTGAGTCACTACATAGATATTATCTCCTTGTATAAAAATAAATTTTGTACTGTCAAATGTTTATGGAATACCTGTCCAAATACATTTCAAATTTAATTATTAATTTCGAAATTGCAAATTTACGTACACCCGTGTACATACACGTACACGCATACGGACCTGCACACGCACTCGCACTCGCACACGCCCACGTGCTCGCACTAACTACGTACGAAAACCTTAGGAGAAAATTATAATTTTACTTATAAAATATGATTCGAGAAAATGTAGAGAGAACCATTTTCTACAAGACTGCTCCAAAATTAAAAACCACGTATTTTACTATTTGAACTTCGTAAAAAACGTGGAAGAGGAGACGTAAGCCTATGTATAACATATTAAACTAAAAGTGAATTAAATTTATAAAGCAAAAATTAACACAATTTTGTTTAGGTACATAGTCAAATAAACTGTTTGGGAAAGCATTTCTCAAGGTTTATATGGTGCGGTTACGAAGTAAGTAGAAAAAAATTTACCTTACTAGTGTTTATTTTATATTGTTATGGTTCCGTAATTTAAATGAGAAACTTTTGTAACTCATCAGGTTTGTCCGTCCATACGTCTATTACTGTCTCTCAGTTCAAACAATTTTAGACCGATTATTTATAATATTTCATATTTAGGCTTCATTTGCAAAACAACAAGCTTCAAAGGGAAATGCCCACCGATTCTAGGTCAGGTTAGGTCGGGTTCTAAAACGTACATACATCAAATAAATATGAAAAGCAATGTCTTAATTTGCGAGAATTTACTTCAAATTACATAGACAACATTTCTTGGTAGAATTTAGTGTGAGAAAAAATATTGCAAAGTGTAAATGTAATTCTAGAAATGTGTTCAATACATAACCACACTGCGCAATTAAATGTATTTAAGTAGCCAATGAAGCTATTGAGAATTGATGCATTAAATACCGGAATTTATCCCATTTTTTTACATAATATCCTAGATCGGCTTTGTTGTGCCACGACTTGTTATAAAATCTGCCGTCAAATGATTTCATTTTCTTATTGATATGACACAATCTTACTTTATACCTTTGTGATACTAATATTAGGTTGGCAACTCATAACCCATTGCTTTTTCGACCGATTTCTGGAATGTTATAGAAGCTTCTAGAATATTTATTGTATTGATTAATCAGCGAGTAAAGAATAAATGAAAGATGGATGAATTTTGAAATGAACTTAGAGTACTCTTTCTTTATGAATGTCTTTTAGCGTGATAAACGTTGAACATAGGTGGTGTGTTTTTGTTAAAATTAAAAAAAAAATATTTGTTTAAAAATTACATGAATAGGTTCTTCAAACCTTTTCATGTAATTTTTAAACAAATGAAAAAATGATCCTTTTACAGTAAGTTTTTATGGAATAATGTGATTATCTCTCACCTGAAATACTTTTCTCTTTCACTAACATTCTGTGTAATAAGTTAATAAGCCACCAGTACCAGTAATAAGGAGTTAAGCTTACAAAATAGTTATTAAGTTTTGTCTTACATGAAAATATTAACATATGAAAAAATCACAGTAAAAAATTCAAGAAATAATTAATACCAAAAGATGCGTTACAAAACATTATTACAGCGGAATCATTTATTTCAATGTCTTACCGGAGGAAATCGGTGCCCCAAGTAATAAAATTCTTTTTCAGCCTTTAGAGTCAAGGGCATTTATCACTGCATTCCTAATATCAGTTGACATTTTTCACTACATTTTTTGGTCGGTGGATTCAACATGGAAATATTGTTATTTACATAGGGAAATAAATCTTCAATGGAATCGAAGACAAATTTTAGTAAAAAAATGTTGGTTACGACTTTTCATTGCAAGTTTTGAATAATGGGTTTCTAAAATTTGTTTGAACAATAGTGTTTTTCTTGTTTGAATTTATTCGCAAAACGATTCAAACTATTATAAAATTAAATAAAATGAAATTCATTACAACAATGTACGTCTCTTTATATCACAGAAGCAGTGACAAAAATGATTATTTCTTGGGTACATTTTATAAATGTCCGTTCCCAAGAAATATCATCTTAGAAGTTGGCAGTTAAAATTACTAAAAACTTTGTTAACTATCGCAAAAGTTAAAGCATGTGAACAATTATTTTTTAGTTTTACCCGATTGAAGTTGATTTTGACGTGTCATGAACGTACTGAAATATTAGCTAAACTATTTTGGGGTAATTAGATTGGTTTACATAAAGTAATATGATAGATGGCAGGATATATCTTGTTTAAATCAATAGTGTCGTTCATGCCTACAATTTGAATTTTTGAAGTGTTAAGTATCTTTGATCAATGCGATTATTTAAAGCAAAAAAAAAATTTGGTTGTTATAATTGTAAGCACTACATTTTAATTACTCCTATTAAATATCACGCTTCTGACTTAGAAACATTAGCAGTAATAAGTTAATTTATCAAGATTATAAATTTACCAATCATTGAATTGGCATTTAAAATTGTTTATACCAGTTAGTATTTGTAAGAGAATCACAGCATACTTATACTTTGAATAAATAATCTGGTTTCTAGAACTAGTTCCTCCATTTTTATCGATCATGCTTCACAGAAATTTAGAGTGCATTGTTAAACATTATTTAAAAAGTTCCATTTCATTAAATATTTATTCTTTAAAACTCAAGGCATAGATCTTCATAGCAAAGTGGGAGAATTCCCACTTTGATATGAAGATCTACGCCCTGAGTTTTGAAGAATAAATATTTAATAAAATGGAACTTTCTGAAAACTTAGTTGTGGCTAACAATTTCCACATTACAAAATATATCCATACTTTAAGTTTACGTTATGGTAATTTATAATCACTTTCTCGTAACTCAGTTCCGCTCTATAAATTTTATGTAATTTTCCTACATATTTCAGAATTATACAGAAATTTCAATTCACATATCACGCTGTTATTTCTGGAGAAAGAGAATCCTCTTTTCACATGATTTAACAAGTTTTATCTCTGTCACAGATACCATATGCGTTCAACTGTAATAATTCTTGAGTTATACCATTTACGTACCGTAAAATATTTTAGAATCTAATTTTAATGGAACATTTCTTAACAAAAGATATTCTTTCTATCTCATTGTTACTTCATCCTTAACTATGAGGAAATTTAAAAAGTCGTTAATAATTTTATTGGGTAATTAAAAAGTAGGTACATTTTTCTCACAAACATACGATGCTCTCTCAAGTAAAAGCATTTTCAATTCTTTTTGTTCACAAAACAAAAGCTTCTGTCGCTGGGTGCAACTAAGGACCACAAAAGGAAGGACGAATGTCGACGTTACCATCGCCCGAGTCGGAATATCTTATTGAATCCGACATCTGGAATATCAATAAACTTGCGGTGGCCTTTTTTTAAAAATGCTCGTTGCAGCGCTACAAGCTGGAAAACGTAAATTTTACGAAAAAGCTGAAATTTATTTAAAGGAGAAACTGAATATAGTATATTATATAAATAAGGCTTTTTTATCGTAGCCTATAATTTTATTTGTCGTCTTCTTGTCTAATATATATCTATATTATACATTGATACTTGCCTATTTTCTAAAACTAAAATCGCTCGTGGTCTAAAAAGATGCGGCTATATGCATTGTAAAACACAGCGTGCAAGAATAGATTCAAACACATCATAGATTATTTACATTTTGAAGAATTAAGTACGAAATGTACAAAGCTGACTTCAAGCAAATTTCTAATTGGTTCCGAAATTTGAGAAACTGTAGAAATTTGTCAACTATGTTACATTGCCAAAGAAAATAACGAAGAGTAAAAATGAGCAATTATTTCTTTCGAAACACTTGATGCTTGCATGCCTCAATATATTTCATATAGCGTAAAATATTTGCAACATTGACATAAAATTCCAATCTTTGTGGATATCCCAACTAAACATTTTTGTAGTGTGTTTTCATACTCGGATAATTACGATCAAAATGCAATACGTGAATTGTTTTAAAATATGTATGTTTTTGGAACAATATAGCGAGTGAAAAGAGCAAATTCTTAGAATATCAGTCAAAAAAGTAATTTTAAAGTTCAAATGGCTGAAAAAGTTTATGAGCATTTAAGGATTTAGGAGCAAAACGTATATTTTAATCACACCACGAGTACCTGATGCTAGTGCTGAGTCCTAATTACGAAAGAAGTTAAAAGACACAAGAAAAGCAAAATATAAAAAAAAATCATTCTTGTGATACATATTTAAATAGTAATAAATACATTTGTGGCAAATGTTAAGTCATTATTTTATTTGAAATAATTTTAGCGATTTTATGTCATTAAATTCTTACAACACAATACAACACTCTGCTCATAATTTATTTCTGGCAATATTGTCGTTCATTTAAATCACTAACAGTTAATAAAATAAAACTAACATAAGTACAAAACTGACATAAATAAGCAAAGATCAGGCACTAAAAAAAGGTAATGTAATCATTGGCAACGGTCTATATAAATCGATAATTAATTTCTTGAAATTAAATTCCTACCTTAAATTTAAAAGAAAATTTTTATTCTAGACGATAAGAAATTAATAGAAAAAATAATATTCCTGAATCCATTTTCGCCATCCACAATAAGATATAGTTTTTTTTTCTCAGGAAAATATTTCAATCTGAATAATTCGATGCCTCTAATAGACGACAATTTGTCACTAAGATTGAGATAGGAGTCGTCATTTATTTGATGACGATATTTATTTCAATCTTAGCGAGTACTAATAAATGGTTACTAATTATTACGAATCATTAACTCACGAATTACTCATAATCTGTCAAAGTGAAAGCGATGAAATTGTAATTGGGACGTATTCTCATGTGAATATGTAACGTTACACATTTTCAATATAAAATATGTAACGTTTTTAGTGCTCATATAATCGAAATTATTAACCACAAGGCAATGAAGATATGTCGTTAGATTGTATCCGATCTCAATCTTTTGTAGTTTACACGCTACTTTTGTAGTTTAAATACGACTTTTGTAGTTTACATTTTATTTTTGTAGTTTGCATGCACATACTATGTTTTTATTTGGAATACCTTAAACTCTATCATAAGAATCTAGTGCTATCTATTTGATTTTGTTCGCACTACTTACTTTAACAAAAACAAGGAGATTCGTAGAAAATCAATTCTATTTGCTTTTAATTTGATTTGAGTTTAATGAAATTTATTTCGATTCATTTCAAACAAATGTTTATGTGAAAAAAAAGAAAGGGTAGTACTATGTTGACAATATCGACACAGTTGCTAAATTGTTTTTCTTACCTTTTTTATTTAATTTAATTACAGTAATATTATCACAGATATAACACATATGCAATTTAGAATCCTAGAAACGTACATCGCATTTATTTTAGAACGCCTCTGTGAATTTAAAAATCCATGAATTTTCATTTAAGATAATTTTTTTAAATTCTGTCTTGTTAAGATTTTAAACACATTAATTACTGTGATTATTTGGGTAATGAATTTTTCATAAACCACGTTTTTTTGTTTGATCCGTGCAATAAAAAATTACTGATCATTAACTAAGACAACCGACAGGCGAACATTTAAAATCTATCGTAGTCTCTGTTTTGTGAATTATATTTTTTTCCAACATTATTTTTTCGTGTATTTTCCTTTATTGAATATTGTTCTTTACTAATCACAGAGGTCTGTTTTTCGTGATAATTCCTTAATTGGATAAAAATTGATTAAAATTAATTTATTTCCTTGATTGAAAACGGCGTTGAGGTATATAATTAATTTCAATATATGCGTTAACTAGTCGGTTCATTGTCAGGATTTGAAATTGTAAATAACTTAAAAAATAACGGAAATAAGGTAAACCGGAACACAAACAACTATAAAATAACTGGCCTCTAACCGACTTTACTTGCATATAATTATGAAGTTTCACAAATTATGCATTTATCTACTCACGTCTCTTGAAATTGTTGACACATGTTAACTAATATAATTTTAATTGAAAGTTTTAATAGTATAATAGTGGATACTTTAATTTACTTAGCTTTTTAAAATACACAGTTAAAAAAATTAAAGACAGGAGGACCAATCCCTCGCTACTTGGAAATGTAGTATTTTGCAAATGGAAACGGAATGGGAAAATTGATGAATCTAAACTTAATTTGATATTGATTTATTTTGCCTGCTTAGGAAAAATTTTTTACACATTCAATTTCAATTTTTGCTACGTGTTAATTTTTTTTGCAATAAATTTATTTAATTTAATGAATGAAAAATTTAATGAAAAAACGTTAAAACTATAGAACATTTGAGACTGTGATAGACGAATGGACGAGGAGACGTGTGAATGGGCAGACAGATATAACAAAGTTATGAGGGTTCCTTTTTTCAATAGGGAATCATAAAATATATTGTTTACTTTCTCAACATGTAATTATATTACGGTTGTAATAATTTTGAGGTGACCCTATTATATTTTTTGGCTATTTCGCCCGATGAATACATTTGCACATATATTTTATTCATCAAATTTTATGGAAAAAATATTGAGAGATAATGTTTCAATGCAAATAATCACATCGTTTTTGTACTTATTAGACCTATTTACAATGATTTTATTATTTATAGGATTCAATACCTAGAAAGAAAATCGAATCCCTCGTAAAAGACTCACGTGTCTGTCTGTCACAGTCTATTTTCTCATAAAAAGTTTGATGTGGAAACTTGAAATTTAGCGTATTGTTCATATTAGCCTGCGTATTTTGCTGCCAAAATTTATAATATTTATATGATCATTTCAGAAAGTGTTAAAAAGGCTAGTAATAAAAAACTCAAAAATATTTTTTTAAAAATTTGAAACACTCCATTAGGTATATGTTAAATCTGCAAAAAAGGACTTCTCTCACTTTCCTGCTTATTTTCGAGACTACCGAAGCAAAAATCACGGTAAAGCTAGTCTAGCCAAATCATAAGAATATATTAGGTTTTATACTTTTAGAAAGTCGTTCGGGAATTAATAGATTATTATAATAACGTAACTCTAGGACATTATTGTAAAACTTACAAATGAGCAAAATATAAGAAACAATAATTTGCGTCCCTGATCGAAAGAAAAAATAAAACCAAGATCAAGTGAAATTGGCTCACTCTTTCCAATGAAATTGTATTTAGTTTTAATTAAAATATATTTTAAGAGAAATTTAGACCTAGCACAGATCTATGCTAATATTATTTGAAGTGATTTGGTAAAAAAATATGAATATCAAGAAAAAAGATAACCACACAAAATAATTACATTTGCCCATCTAAATATATTGAGATTGACGACAATCTAATGTTGATAACTTTCTGAGAAATTTCCGTGGAGTATTGCTCAAAATCTTTTGTTCATTATAACATATACGTGAATTAATTAAGTTTTTGTTTCATTTATTTTTATTTTTGTTTTTATTTTAAACAAAAATATATTATATACTTGCATTAAATATATATTTACATACTTTACGACAACGAAGCTAATATATCATATTTATTATGTTATTACGGTTGGAATGAAAATAATGTCTTACAGGAATTCAATCAAAATATATAAAATTACATAAATTACTGCCAAGAGTAAAGTACCTGTACATCACATTAAAGTAAAATTTTGTATTTTCAATTATTTCATAAGTGCAAACATTTTTTCAAAGACTAAAAAAATTATTATATTCCTCAAAAGCCTCAGAATTTTTGGGCACGAGATTAGTAAATAAGTCTCCCGTGGCAATAGCTAAGACTATCTTACTGTACATTTTACTAAAGAAAAAAAAAATAAGAATTTCATTCAAAAAATTAAGAAATTCATCTTCAAGATGAATTTCTTAATATTTAGCCCTTGTCAATTTTACAACTGAAAATTTTCCTAAATATACCCCATCTGCAAAACGCAAACAATTCTCGTCTTGTCTTTTAATAAGAATATTTCGTGCGATACGCACATAAAAACAAAATTTAAATGATACGTGAACGATGTATGTTCAGGTATCATTTAAATAAACTTTGTTGAAATAAACTTTAATTTTCCTTCATTTTCTTTTCTGTTTAACAAATGTGGTTATTGTGTATGAGTTTATTAAACATTTACGTTGGAAAAAGCTTAATGTGTTTTTTGAAGTGGCAACTCGTTTTGGGCCCCCTTTTCCAATATTTTTTGATGAGAAAAAATTTATGAAAAAATTTCCGATTTCGTATTCAGCTGTAGCCGCTGGGCGCAGTTAGTAAGTAGATTTACTTCATCGTCTGATTTAGTAAGTATATTTTTATTTCGTCACTACGCCCAATGAGTCATCGTCGCAGTGGTAAGACACTGGATTAGTTCGAAGCGCGACGGAAATAAGAGTTCGGATATCGATGCTTGTGCTTTTTCTTCTTTGATTTTTTCATGTCATTTTTTATAAATATTTATTAATAGACCACAAATAAAACTCCCTCTCTCTATATCAGTGTATACGGTCTATAGTTATAATGAAGACCTATATTTTCCTTTCAGACAGCAGTGATGCGTTTTGCAATTTTTTTATAAATTAATTTAGTGTATTTGTTTATCCTAATATATAATATTTATTATATTATTTAAAGTCAAAGTTGATAAAATACAAAAAGTTGAATGTAAAAGGTGTTTTTAGATGTGTGCAATTTTAAAATGAAATAAAAAACAGATCAAAATCATGATAATGTCGATAGTATTGGCTTTATTGAAATATAATTATATGTTATTTATTTAAAATATAATTATAAGTTATTACACGCAATACGGCAATTTTCTTTACTGACATAAACATTCCACTAAAAAGCCTCAACGCTGAACAAATTACAGCTAGAAAAAATGGTTGAGAATTGGACCTCAAATTGCACTTTATTCGAGCCAACCGCGGCACCCACATTCCTGCAATTGTATTTAAACTCAAATAACATATAATTATATTTCAATAAAGCCAATACTAAAGACATTATCATGATTTTGAACCCTTTTTATTTCTTTTTAAAAATGTATACATATAAAAAACACCTGTTACATTCAACTGTTTATATTTTATCAACTTTGACTTCTAATAATAGAATAAATATGATATGTTAGGATAAACAAATATACTAAATTACCTTATAAAAGTTTTGCAAAACGCATCAAAACACAACTGTCTGAAAAGAAAATATACATCTTCATTATAACTGTAGACCGTATACATTGACTATAACCAGAGCGCAGAAGAGAGGGAGTTTTATTTCTAGTCTATTAATAAATATTTATAAAAAAATATATGAAAAAATGAAAAGCACAGGCATCGAGATCCGGACTCCTATTTCCGTCGCGCGTCCAGTGCGACGCGACCACTGCGACGATGACTCGTTGGGCGAAGTGACGAAATAAAAATATCTTGCTAACTCAGACGATGAAGTAAATCTACTTACTAGTTGCGTCTAGCAGCTACAGCTGAGTACACACGAACGGGTACGAAATCGCAAATTTTTTATCGTCAAAAAATGTTAGAAAAGGGGAGTCAAAATGAGTTTCCAGTTGGAAAAAAGTTTTACCGATTGTTTTCAATACACATTAAGCTTTCTCCAACGTGAATATTTAATAAACTCATACACAATAATCACATTTGTTGAACGGAAAATAAAATAAAGAAAAATTAAAATTTGTTTCAACACATGTATGTTCAAGTTTGATTTAAATTTTGCTTTTCTGTGCGTATCGCATGAAATGTATTTAGTAAAAGGCAAGAGAATTGTTTGTGTTTTGCAGGTGGGGTATTTTTAGGAAAATTTTCATTTGTATAGTTGAAAAAGGCAAAGAATTAAGATGTCTTGGAGATACACTTTTTCAACAGAAGGCTGAATTTATTTTTTCTTTAGTAAAATGTACAGTAAGATAACTTTAGTTATTGTCATAGGAGCAGACGTGGAGCAGCTCACATGCAGACGTGGATTGAAGTCAGACGTGTCTAAGAACTAGGAACGATATCGAAGAAGATATAATGAATTCACCTTGAAATTAAAAAATCTAAATCACCGTATAATAGGTGTATTCTCACGAAATTCACTTAAAGTGAAAGGATAGTATTGTAAAACTTAATACCCATTATTAGCCTTCCGTTTCTTTATTGACATAATTGTTGAATATATAACAAAACTATTTTGTTCTACGTCTATTTAATCCGTGGTATAAAAACAAATTTCATCTTTTTTATGCTGTTGATCGGCAATGCTGGTACCTCCGATCAACAGCATAAAAATAACTTAAACAAATGAATAATTTTGTATTATAAATACGTCCTTGAAGATACTTTTTGAACAGAAGGTTGAATTTATTTTTTCTTTAGTAAAATGTACAGTAAGATAGCCTTAGCTATTGCCACAGGAGACTTATTTACTAATCTCGTGCCCAAAAATTCTGAGACTTTTGGTATATTCCCCAATATAATTTTTTTAGTCTTTGAAAAAATGTTTGCACTTATGAAATAATTGAAAATACAAAATTTTAACTTTAATGTGATGTACAGGTACTTTACTCTAGGCAGTAATTTATGTAATTTTATATATTTTGAGAGGTGCAGCAAAAAAACTATTTTTATGACGCCAAGAGTGTATACGAACTGTGAGTGTGTGTACGAATAGCAAACATTTGGTAGCCATGTTGTTACCATTGTCACTATGGTTAGGGTAAAAAGAAAATATTTTCAGACCCTTAGTATTAATTCTTTTGGACGATACCCTGAATTTATTAATTTCCAGCCTTAAAAAAACACAAAACACTTTTGTATCTTTTGTGGAGCGGCATCATTGAATAGATCTTTAAAATTTATTTTCATTTACTATTTTTCATCTTTAAACTTTAAAGTGACGTTCAATTTGTCTCCCGTACCCAGATTTCAAAAATTTTAATTTTTAATTTTAAAATTTCTGGATACTAGCCTTAATTTCAACAACTTAGAATAAAAATTGTTCCAGTTAATTTGAATTACAAATTTCAGGAAATAAAGGTAAATACAGAACCTTACTTTGTTTGTATCCTAGCACACACTTGGCCAGGTCTTTTTTTAATTCCTTATACAGTTTTCCGCCTTTTTCTCAGCTAAAACAATACAGGTTATTTATAAACACTAACATGTGTAACGAATAAATAAATTTAAATAAACCTGGATGTTCTGTTAACGGAGCTTTATTTTGGCTTCATTGCAGAAATTGGAAAATCAACAAAAACTACCACGTGACTTATCTTAAAGCCGTGCATTCCTCGAATCTCTTAGCAGCCATGAACATGGTTTAGAGAAGCTATCAAAAAATCCGTTCGATATTTTTCCTGACAATCAACGTAGAAGGGGAATTTAAGGAAAGAAAATATGGCGACTGGCAAATTAATTATTTAGGATGGCATTGTGCGATCTTTTACTCTGAACGTGAGCACTATGTGGAGGAAAAGTTTTTTTATTCGAAATTAAGTTTTTTTTATTTCGATTGTGTGCGAATGTGTATATATATATATATATATATATATATATATATATATATATATGCAAGTTTTCGAAACGTTTTTCGCGAGAATATTTTTGATCAATAAATTGATTAGTGTCTGTTTAACAAAGCTTTTTTATTTTTTTATCAAATTTAATCCATATTATAGACGGTGACTTTTTATTTCTTTCACACCCTGAAAACTAAAAACTAATTGAATTTTATTTAAAAAAATATATTACGATCAATAAACAATTAAACACATTGTACATGGATATGTTGCGCGTGGATAACAGCGCGATGGAGGTAGTTATGCCCCTGCCTCCCAATTCCATTGTTTGTGACGGTCGCTGCGCTGTGCTGCCGCAGACCCATACCCCCCTCACGGGGAAGGGGAGGTGGTGTCGGCGGCAGCGCGGTGCAGCGATACGATGGGGCGTGGGCGGGCAGTTTGCAGATGCATGTGATTTGATTTTATAACAAACCAGCTGATTGTAAAATCGCATAAAGTTCTAGGTATCCTAAGGATAAGTGTTTTCCATTTAAATGTAATTAAGTAGTTTGTGTGGTCGTTAAAATTCTTCGGAATTTTCCCTGTCACTATTACCGTTTGTTATTTATTTGAATTGAGGGGAAATGACCAATTAATAATTAATTCTTCAATAAATTTAGCGCTAAGTAACCCAGGCTTACCCGTTTAAAAAAACTGGAATCAACTTATTTACAACTATTTAGGTATTTACGACGTTTAAACGACGTACAACGTTTTAACGACGTATATACAAAAATACATAACTCAGCCATTGATATTTTAAAATATTGTCAAAATTCATTCCATTCTGCTCCATGTACAAACGAGCACGTCTTCCATACGTATTAGTATCATTCTGTTATGTTTTAGCCCGTCTATACTTTGCGCCTCTTTTGTGTACACTAACCGCTTTATCTCCTACCACAAAAAAAGTCTATAATTATCAAGTCGGGGCTGCAAGAGGGTCACGGAACAGTGCGTCCTAACCAACGATTGACAAATACACCATTTAGGTATTCTCGTACCGGAAGTAGGTAGTGAGCCGGACAATCGTTGTGTTGTTAGTACATACCAGCAAGGTACGCTAGGGGTACTTAATACAAGAGCTCAGGGACTACGTTCCGCAATATATTCAGGTATATTCCACACATTAAGCTGCCTTCTATAAAGACCGTTTCGATGAAAACGTCATTGATGATCCCAGTCCACACATTGACCGCACCGAAATGTTCTTTTTTCAGATGGGGATTGTCATAAGTCCACCAGTGTTCATTGTGCATGTTGAACAATTTCACTCTCGTGAAGGTGGTCTCATCCGTCCACAGTATGTTCACACCGGGATTATCCAGTAACCATCGGCATGATACAAGGCGTGGCTATGGGTCAGACTCATACAACGCTTGAACGCGCCGGTAATAGAAGGGGTGTCAACCCTCGTAGTTCAGCAACTTCTAAATGTAGTCCTGCCTAAGGTGAAATCTTCTAGCTGCCACCCTCGAACTGCTGTGCGAATGGCGTTCGAAGTATTGAAGTATGCCTTCTTCGAGATAAAGATGCGCGTATCGACGTACTTCAAATTAATCAAAATCAACCAGTCTCTGCGTTGCACTCAAAATCGTTTGACATTATGGCACTTGACGATTGGATATACCGCGATTACGCAACAACTGGGAACGTCCGGGCTCTAAATACAATTGTCTAGCTCTACCCAGATTCGTTAGCGATGGCGTACAACCGCACCATTTCAACATATTCAATGTTCGAGTATTGATAATTAGGTCTTGCCCTTGTGATACAAACAATCTCTTCGGAGTCGGAAATCGCGTCGATCATGCAACGCGCCGGTAAATTAAAATTGCATTTGTTTTAAGAGCGGAAACATAATGGACGGGGTCACCTTATTGTTATCCTATACCTGATTGGTTAATTGGTACTAAGTGGAATCGCGTCGGAACCTTTCTAAGTTTAGTGCGTCAACCTTAATTACAAGTTGATTATTTTTTCGTTTTGGATTTTAGGCTTCTCCTATAAAATATCGTCAGAGTAGATTGTGTTTGATAATTATTTAAATGTTAACAAACGTTAGTATTCGTGATAAACATGATGTAAAACAATGAAAAAAAATGTCATATATTAATTTAAAAAATGATTTTAACACTGCGAATAGATACAATTCATTATAGACATCGACTTTAGTTCTACGCTTAAAAAGACTAAGGGCCTGTTGTTTGATCCATGGTTAAAGTAACTAATTGTCAAAATTCGGTGGTTAAACTGACAAATAGTTAAATGTAATAATAGGAGGTTGTTTGTTGCCACTTAGACTATTTTATTGCGTGGACCAAAAACTTTCCGGCCACGAGTATCTCAAATGGAAATCTGATATGATATCGATTTTATAGATTGGTATAGAATGGCGAAAGATAGCGTTTTATGGCTTGCTAATGAAATGAAAACTCAACTGGAAAGACCTACGTTCAGATAAATTAAAGACAATATATACTTACTTGTTTTATATACGGTAAACCTATGGTTTACATCGTTTAAATAATTCCATTCTGCAGTGATTACTTACATGAATTGGAAATAAAATATCAACTTTATTTTCAGAAATTACGCTCACAATTAAATGAAACTACGTGATGTAGTATTATTTCTACTTTCTTTAATTTCCCTGTATTGGATCAAAATTAAGGATTAAATTAGAAAATGTGCAGCCAATTATTGTGGCAACTGCTATATTACATAATATTTGTGTGAGCAAGAGGGAATCGATACCCAGCAATATCACTGAAATTATTGAGGATCCTAACGATGTACCTTCACCCAATAGTCATCACAATGATCAAGATTTTCGCAATCAAATTATTGAAGAATACTTTGACAGGTAATATACATATTACGTAAATATAATTTACAGTGCAGAAATTTGTGTTAAGACATAATTTGACCAACTATAACATCGTTAAATGCCGCCAGTTCTCTAATACCCATCAGGCTATTTATGGTTAGATCTAGGTTTAAGAGAGTAAACTTTAATATAGCAAGTAAAGTAATCTAAAATGCCAGTATTTTTCAGAATTAAATGATATGATCCTGACTATGTACTCTACTCTGCAAACCACTAAATATACTTAGGTGTAGCTATAAATTTAATACAAATTGCTAGAAATGTAATGCAATTTTTTTTTAGATTGCTGATGTATGTTGAAAACCAATAACCTGTGGAATTAATACACTAGGTATAAAACATATCAATAGAAAGTTTTCTGTGTTAATTTTTTTTATTAATAACAAATATAAAATAAAAAATATAAATCAGTTATTTAATTTTTAAAATTTTTTTTTTCTTAATATCCATTACAATTTTTTCTTTTTTAATTTGAAATAATAAAATTTGCTTCTCATAATTTTTTATAGCTAAATGTTTCTGGTGAAATTCTCGTCTATATTGCAAATTTTGGTCGTGCTGCTCCTTTGCATAACACAATACGTTTCTTTGTTTGCAATGGTGTAAAATTGCATTTTCGTTTATTTGTTTCTGAAAAAAATGAGTTCTGTTATTAAAGTTATTTGCAATTTGCAATTGTAAGCTTCCAGCCAGAAAATATTTGTTTCACTTCTTGGAATCTATTACTTTTAGAAATATAAAAAACCTTTTATTCTCTTTTAAAATTTTTTTAATCAGAGAAACCTAATTTCTGAAATAAAATACAAAGGGAATCGGGGTTTACAAAAAGATAAACATAGTTTAAAACTCATTAAGAACCAATACTACAAAAATTCACTTAACGTATTCAATAATTAGCACTAAATCTTAAAAGTAGTGAAAACTTATTGTTATTCTTTAGTTACTACAATCTACATCTTTCTCATAATCAAGTTTTTTTTTTAAATTACACAATACCAAAAAGATTGACAACAAAAGCCCATTCTAAAACTTTCAATCTACTCGGATACACAACTTTAGAAACACTGTATAATTCAAACATAAATATTTAGACAATGCTAAAACTGTTATAATTGTATAATAATTAAAATTTTAAAAGGACTGACAATCAAACTTTATTCTCACCTAATGCTTTTGATACAGGAGGACGAAGCGTCACCTTTGGAGTAGATGTATCAAAGTTGTGTCACAGGTGTATCCGTAAAAAATAAATTAAATTTAAAAAATAAAGAAAAAGAATAGTTGTAGTTGTACATTACTTAAAATTTAAAAAGAACTGACGATCAAACATTATTCCCACCTAATACTTTTGATATAGGAGTACAAGCATCGATTTTGTAGTGGATGTCTCAGAACTATGTGTCACAGGTAAATCTGTAAAAAAACAAATTGTTGTTAAATAAAAAGAATTTAATTTTATGTAAAATATTGATTGTAAGAAAAGTAATCTATATATCTTATTATTTATCTAACACTAGCGGTGCCAATGTTTGTGAACATTGTGGTGTTGAGATTTTATGAAACTCTTCACCTACATGCTCATTCCTATTATCTGAAAGTATCAGTAAACCAGAGTAATATTTATGTAGATTTTAAATTCAATGCTTGGGAAAATAATAGTAATAAACATTAACAGTATTTAATTTTAAATCTAAAAAATTACATTACAAATGCTAATTAATTATTATTGAAAATAACCTTGAGTAAAATCTACTTCAGTCTCTTGTGATGCAATGAAATCATCCATATTATCTTCTGGATCAGCTGAAAAAAATAAAACTGATATAACTTAAGATGGCATACCTTGAACTGTATAATTATCATAAACTGCAGGCAGGCCAGATATTGATTCCTTTAAAACTTCGTTAAGCCATTCGCTTGCAGCAGAGAGCTTAGGAGGTGGAGGCCCCCCTCCTGTCTCACGTCTCTCCCTTTTCTCTCGTGACATCTCCTTCAAAGAAAATAAACTTCTGTAAATCTAAGTCAAACTGATACTAATTACTTTGTGGACAATAATGAAAAACAAAATCACACCTGTCTGGCAACTTTCTTCATATTATGGAATTGATATGAAGTTGCTTTTTTGTTCTGTAAAATGTAGCACCTTCATTAAATTCGTTCGTTAAACGGTTTCAGGCCTCCTCCTTTAGTGCTGCACTAGAGTGGTTGGTCTTTTTATTGATGACCACGTTGTATTTAATAATCAAATCGATTAGCCGGTCTCTTTCAACTTCTTTAAAATTATTGGATCGATCCCTGAAATAAACATAATAAACTATAAACAAAGGTTACAGAATCGAACACAGAAAGTCACACGTGCATTGTTTGGATTTTGAATACTGTAATTAAAGTAAGAACAAACATTAAGCAATAATATTCCTGTAATTATACTTACTTATTGAAACGCGTATTATGTTCAGCCATATTCGATTAAATAAAAACAGAGAATAAAAAAAGGAAATGACAAGTTAACACGCAAAAATCTCGTGATACGAATGTGAACGAGGATAATTGAACCATATGTCAAATTTAATTTCATACACAATGTTGTCAGCCGTAAAAATAATTCCCCGCTACAAAATAAATATTTTCTCGTTCATGTCTATAGCAATATTTTGTTATGTTTGACAATAGTCAAAATCTGAATTAAACAATCTATGTATGAAATAACTATTGGTTAAACCTGTTACTATCTTGTAACTATTGTTATTTTAACAATTTTCACTCTAACAAAAGTAACTTATTTACTACGGGTCAAACAACGGGCCCTAAAAAGTCACCGTGTATTTAAAACAATTGTCAAGTGCACGTAAAACTCGGACTACGAGCATTTCGTACATATTCACACTTATAAATATTTAACTGTAAGTACTTCTAATAAACTATTTGCAAATATTTTATAAATATTTCACAACGGTAATGAACTACTTACTACGTCTTCTGTAGTCGTTAAGGCATGGTGTATATATTAAAAGTAACAAGATCTGAGATAATCGTTATAGTTTTCTAACAAACTGGAGTTATAGTTTTCCGAAAATCCTATTTTTTCTTTATTTTATATAGTATATTTCTGAGGACGTATTATCTAAAAGTATTCAGTGAATATCCCCGAGGACATATTATTTGAAATTATAAAGAAAAGGTTTTGAGTATTTAATTTATCGCTCTTGAAATTTCCATATAGATATTTTTGAGCGTTGGCTACTGAAATATGTGTAAGTTTATACCTTTTATTACTATTTTGAGTTTTGATGTGAAGCGGTTTCTGAAAAAGCAGACAGGTAGACAAGTAAGTAATTTTATTAAGGTTTCGTTTATCTTTTTGAGGAACGAAACATTAAAGATAGTTTAATTATTATCAATCTTCATTTTTATATAGCTATACCAGATAAGACTTAACTTATTTCTAATAAGATAAATATTGGTGTACCAATGTGGTTAATATGCTTGGAAACTCAAATAGCAACAACAGTTTATCGACTGACTGCGGTTGGGTAGGAACGGGCATTCTATCTTCTTTGCGATAAATTCGTTGGGCTGTATCACTTAAGAAAAGATTACGAGGTGCTAGCTCTAAAATATTACGGTGTTAAGAAAGTAAGTACCTTTTTGGTTTTAAAAACACGCACAAAATAACTTTAAACATTTTTTTGTCATTTTATTTTACCTTTAATTACTTGCCTACGTAATTTGCTTAATTATTAAGGCATCTATATTATCACGCAACCAGTGTTTCCATTTCTACATCATCGAATGATGCTACCATTGAATATAACTTTAGTTATGCTTTGATGTCATCGCCATCGTTGCAACCTAGATCGGCAAGATGCCGTTTCATATAGAGAAAAAGGTGAACTATAACTTTTTTGTAAAGTCCGCGCTATATGGCGGATGATAAAGCTATCTTGAATAAGATCTTGAGTGTAATACAGTGCTCGTAAAGAAACACTATTGCCTTTATATTTTTGATTACGCTACCCAAGTCAATAAAAATCAATTAAAAATAGTCCTGTATTTTTCCAAAGCATTGATGATGCCTTCATTTTAATGACTGTTGTCACAATGATCCGATTAGAATCACCGATGTCTTATCGTTAGTGACAATATTGTTTTAAAAATTAATTCCTCAACATAGACAAAAACGCTACTTTACTATCGTTATATCTACTGGTGGTATCGTTCCTTGAAAATGAGATGTAAAAACTGATCTCACGATACAATAAATATCTTAATAATAGCAGAAATTACGTAAATGAGTGATTTCTGGTGTAGGCTTACATTTATAAGAAGATCTCGATTTTGTTTGAAAAATTTAGAAAACCTAGATAATGTAGTTTCTAAAGAGTTTTCTAAGAACCTTCTCCAGAAATAAATTAGAGAATCTATTATTTTAGACTAAAAACTTTCTAAAATAACGGGTTTCCTTATTTGTTTCTGTAACTTTAGAAAATTCTTCACTAACTTTTCCTCATTCGTAAATACAGAATAATGCAGTTATATCAGCTTTTAATCTTAAAAAAATCTAGGAAAACTTCGCACAACTATTTTTTTTATGAGTAGTATTTTAGCGTCAAGTGTTTGAAAACAAAATATTATTTTTCCGATACACAATAACCGTTTACAAACGGTTGCTGTGTATCCGTTTGTAAACGATTGTTGTGTATCGGAATAATAACCGTTTAAAAACATGCTAAACTTCCATTCTAGATCAATTATAATAATATTTCGTTTTGGATGAGTCTCATTCACGTCTTTAAACATGGCTGAGGTCTCTACTATGACCAAAAATAAATAAATGGTCTCTTTATGCTTAATATACTTAAAAAAATAATCCTTACAAATAAAGAAATAAATTTTTAAACAAGGCCTTCAAACGATTTACGAATGATCAAGGCCTTGATGTCCATTTAAATTTATTTTGAAACAATTTTATTTTAGAAACGTGACATAGTCTTACCAGCCGTTTGTTGATATAGCAGAAAAAATATGTTGAGGTAAATATTTTTTCAAAATCAAGACGATCATTAGTAAGATTATATACTCACTATGCTCGTTTACAGTCATGGTCTTATTTCTAATATTGTGCTTTTTTACTTACCAAAAGAATCCATTTAGGGATAATTTCCATGTTTTAACTCACACTCCATTTTCGTAACACGGAAAAGATGCGAAACAAAGAAACTCTAATTCCTGTTCAAAATTGTGTAGTACATTATGTTATTATATTTTATTATTACACTATAAGTAGGATTGGGTTTTGTTTCTCAATTATCATATTACAATTTTTTTAAATATGTCGACTTACGACTTCACATGAAAAGTAACAGATTCACGTTCATAATTCTAAAACCTTACAAGAACTTTTTGATTTCTTTAACCACTTTAGTTTATATAAAACCAATACGCCTTGCTTCGATACTAAATCAAAAAAAGAAAGATGTACAATATCAACAGGGCCGTAACTACCAACGTAGAGCTATGTCGTATTTTTTTTCTAAATATCTAATGAACGCTAGTCTTTTTCAAATTAACCTAAAGAAACTATGTGTGTACTAAGTTTCATAAAAATCTGTCCGACTGTTTAGGTCTAGCCTAGTAAAAATACGTAAAATATCTAAACACATTATATTCGATACCAACGTTTTATTTTTGGTAGTTTGTTCTTATGTTATTCTTGATTGTATTCATTAGACTCTATGCTGTTAAGTACCTCGTTTCAGGGTTTTTCGGCTAGCTTAAATGAACGTACCTTAAACTTTATTTAAGATACGTTCATTTAGACATCTTCGTTCTTCAAACATTTTATGATTATCGCCTAGCAGTAAGTCAACTGTAATCAAACATTGGTCAAAGCTAAATCCGACCAACAATTGAATATCAAAAATTAGGAACAAAGTTCCTTCTAGAAAAAAAATGTTTTGACGATAGTAAGTTAGATTTCCATTGAAAAAATAAGTTTATATTTCTGAAAGACGGTAGGTATACAGAAATTATATTCTCATTAATGTGTTCTAAAAACAAACAATCTTACTTCACTTTAATACCCTCGTTTGAAGCGAAACTTTTTGTCATTTAACTACAAGTGTTTTAAAATAATCATGGGTTTATTGTATTATCGTACATTTAAACTTTATCGACGTGTGTTAAAACGTGAAAATGCCAGCGGGACTAGTTCTTTGTGTTTTATGATAACAGAATTACGCGCAGTGACGATTTTAGGCGAGTATTTATAAATTCATAATTTTTACTTTATTAGCAGAAATTTAATAATATTTTTTGAAAATATATTGTAAGAAATCAAATGAATATTTATCACAGATAATAATAAATTTTACTCTTTTATAAAAGACTTCAACTTTTGCTTTTTCATAAATATTTTAATACGTTTGTCTACTTAACCTTATTCGCCATTGATATTGTCGGATTTGTCGGAATAAATACGTAAGGAATTTGATTTATAGCGTGTGTCCCGCACGATGTACATAATGTACATCGTGCGGGACACACGTTTTTTAATAAATTCAAAAAGTTTTTGTACAATTTATTTACGTAGACATATAAGTTAAACTTTTTGACGTAAATACAAATTATCAAAAATAAACTATTTTAATGACGATGATTTTGATATACCGTGGATTTAAAGTACTGTTTCGGCTATATTGCAGGATTTAATTATTCTGTAACTATAATGTAATGAGAGTACAATGGGAATATCTTCCATTAAATGACAATACTTGAATTGGAATCAGTGAGTTAATTCGTAACTTGAGTGCATTCTCGTCACATTTTCCATATTCATTAAAATTATTTGAACCAAAGAAATTCAATCGATTTACATAAGAAACAAATTCAAATAATAGAGAACTGTAATTAGTGCAATCGGATTGAACTCATTACCAAAAATTAAAAAGTTTATTTATTTATATACATTTAGATACCCATGTAGATACATATACAAGTTTGAATATTTCAGAGGTAATACACTTAACAGCTTATAATTAAATATTTGATAGGTCAGGCTTAGAGTTCAAGAAATTAAAACACGGAAATTATTTTTAGTCTTAAATCAAAATACCATAACCTAATATACCCTTGACTTTGTTACAGCCAGTATAGTCCATAATCAATAGTGAAATGCAAAACTTCAAATGGTCTTTTCAAATAACTTTTCCTTATTCAAAAAATTACTGGTCTTTTCATGTAACTTTTCCTTTTTCACCCATTTTACTCAAAATTTAACTAAAACTTTAAGAATATTTTTTACAACAGAAATAGGGAAGGATTTTGATTACTTTGAAATCTTTTTGTCGCCAATAAATTTTCGCAAAAGTCTTAGGATTAAAAAGTGACCATTTTATTAAACGTCTACTGTACCTATGAAAACCAATATTTTTTGTAACATCCAATTTATTTCTGTAGCAATCAAATGTATCAATGTACCCAATCAAATGTTTTCATTTTCTATATACTAGTAAGTATATAGAAAATGAAAACATTTGATTTCGGGTTAAAATTTTTGGCACTCAAGCGATCTGAAGTAACACACGGTAAAGACACACTTCTGTGTGAGCTTTTGTCGCTGCCAGTTTATTTTATAATCTCACTAAAGAAAAACTGAAAATATACGTCCACACATACGGCATAAAGCCTTATGTGGATATTTAATAGAATATTTATATAAAAAAATTGCTTTAATGTTCAACCTCTTGGCTTCAGCCGTCATGAATACACAACATTTTTATTAAGCCATTTGTAAATATATATTTTTAAAAATGTTTGTTTTAACAAATAAAATACTATACATATCATTTGTTACTACCATTTATATTATATTATACTATATATTACATAATACAACTTTCACAGGCGTCAAAAAATGATTTGCTTTTATTACGTGCTATTGTTACGCTATTTCATATACAACAATTCTTATTATTTTATTATTAGTATTACCTAATTTTCCCAGTAAAATTGCTCTTAATCGTACACCTTAATATTTCGATTACCGTTTTCATTCTCAAAACGGTATCTAAACTGTGACTTAATGTGTGTAATCAAGCATTCCAAATAATATCACCCGTCTAACGGCTTTAGAAACATATATTTTAAATACCTATTTTCAAAGGCACACACATTTCTCCTAATTCTCCCAGTATTGTTTTCAAGACAAAATTTAGCCTCACAGTGGACACCAGCAGACCGTTATCCCTCTAAAATTATCTGCATTCCGACCTCAACGTAGAAACGTGAGCACGCGATGGGATTACGATTCATTTTTTTTCCAAACTCGAGAGAATGGAACGTTTCTTTTATGTTCGTGCATATCTACAGTCGGAAAAATTATTGAAAGATATACTGCTGTGATATATAACATAGAGCAACTGTCATTTTTATGAGACTTGACACAAAAATGTTGATCATGGCCTTAGATTCTGCACGGGGTTAGAAGTATTATGTATTGCTATTGGTTGTAATTTTGAAATAGTATAACGGCTTAGAAACCTTATGAGTGCTAATTAAAAATGAGATCATTGCTAAAAATGACATAGTACAACACTGAATTGCCAGTGTTGCTGTCTTTGTCAAAACGTAAAGTTTAACGTTTATGTATATATATATATATATATATATATATATATATATATATATATATATATATATATATATATATATATTTGACATTAGGACTGACTAATATTAGCCAGTTTATATTAGTCTTATATTGTAACGAGATGAAGCGTAAAGGTCAATGAATATTTCTAAAAAATTGATGAAGTCGATAGGTGAAACTCGCGTCATGTAGTTTTCCTACATAGTTAAGTACATTGCTATAGCTTTTATCCACACCACACAAAATTTAAAAAAA
The DNA here is from genome assembly GCA_039881145.1 of Druceiella hillmani. NCBI lineage: Eukaryota > Metazoa > Arthropoda > Insecta > Lepidoptera > Hepialidae > Druceiella > Druceiella hillmani. The sequence continues at coordinate 2,373,281 of JAYKKI010000033.1, read as the reverse complement.
AACTAAATTTCCTAATTTGCCGTCTTCCAAATTGTTACATAAACATTTTCAGTGTTATCTTTTAAATATATACTGCTTGATATTAAAAACAGATGTATAGAAACTGTCAAAAAAAACGTCAGAAAAGAATTCGAGATGCTGAATTATATTCTAATCGAGAAAATGCTCATTATTTTAAAATGCCGCTCAATTACAAACAGAAAAAAATTTAATTGACACATTGCAACTTATATCATCGTCGTTTGTTTGATATTGAACAAAATGGACTTTGTACTCTTTGTCACAAATTTCAAGCAAAAAAAAAGGTCAATGAATTTTCCGTAAAGAATAATATGGATCTTGGACTGCAACATGGTGTAAAACATATTAATTACAATTCATACAGTTTAAAAACATACTAATTACAATTCATACAGTTTAAAAACATACTAATTACAATTCATACAGTTTAAAAACATACTAATTACAATTCATACAGTTTAAAAACATACTAATTACAATTCATAAGTCGCAAGGTTTAACATTAAAGTAGTCATAGGTATTGGAGAAAAATAAATGTTTGATGGTTTAGCATGTGTCGTGTTTTAAAGAATACAAACATTAGAAGGATTAGCATTACATAGAAGAGTTTCCTATGATGGATTATGTAATATTACCAACTCACATATGTTAAGCTATAGGAGGCGAGAAGAAATTCATATGTGTTTTAAATGAAAATTGTTAAAGGAATAACTATCGTTTCTTTAACAGTAACTATTGTATCATAGTTTTGCTTAATTTTAATTGTAAAAAGAAAATTTAAACATTTCCAAATTTTTATTTTGTTTTTTTTTATAAATTTTACATGATAGATTATCCGAATTTGCAATATTTACAATTAGTATATATTAATATAGTGATTTCTAAAATTGTATCTACGTACTTATAATTTTATGGATATTAAACAATCTGGCTATGTGAACATCAAACTGGCTGTATGAATATGCATTTAAATGAGTAATCAACCAGAGATCATGCTTTGGATGGTGTTGGAACCGTTGCATATTCTAGGCTGTGTGATAGAGATATCGTCCACATGAGCATCTGCAGATATGTCCAAAGTACTACAGAAGTGTGGCAGTTCCAACTGCATCCTGAAAGCATTATTTTAAAGGACGCGTATTAATTAACTCGCGGGCCCTCGCAAATCCATGGTTTTGTTAGTAATATTAGTTATTTGATATTTATTTTTTAAAAATCAATAAGCCACTTGGATTTACAGTAGCAAAATTCTACAGTTGTCATCTTGAATTCCATATTACATTGATTTTTAAAAGCGTTTCCTCCTTTGTACACCATGATCGAATATGAAAGTTTGCATTTCAACATGAGACATTAAATAGGATAACATGGTGTTTGACATTAACATGATCAGAAATTTTATTTGAAAAGAAATAAAACATCTACACAGATTGTGGTTGCAAATAAAATGAAGAGTGATTCGAAAAGTCTGATTTAAAATAGAAATGAATAACGTAGGTACAAAAATATCGAAGGAAGTCATACCAGAAATGTATGAAATGAATTAGTTGTAGATATTACAGAAGAAAGAAACCAAAGAAAATTAATTTTTTTGAAAAAGGACAAACCATTAATATATTCAGAAAAATGGCTTGTCGTAAAAAATTAATTTATTATGTATAGTTGTATTAAAAAAAAGCAGATATCTTCTCCATGATGCTAATAACAGAGGTAGTTAAAATAATATATATATATATATATATATATATATATATATATATATATATATATATATATATTAAGACAATGATATATATTTCTATAAGCTTACTTCTTTTTAATCTAATTCTTCAAGTAGTCTGTCATTTTGACGCATAGTGTTTTCTCTCACCATCTGTTGAAAAATTAAATATAATAAGTTAATTTCGCTCTAAAATTATACTATTGTGTTTCTCATGGAACACGGAAATTTCAACTGCAAATAACCTCTCTCTTTATATATAGAAAATATTTATTTATGAAACGCGTGTTATTATCGAAAATTCACCCGTCGGGAAATAATACGCCGAGCGAGACCAGTTATTAAATTTGAGAAGTGAAAGTGAATTTCGACTTTATTATTGTTTCATTTCCGGTACGATTAGACTTTGAATGCGATTGATTGGAATTATTTGAAAGACTTCAGCTAAACAAAACATTTGAGTTGTTTATTCTATTCACACAATCACGTTTAGTTTTATATCAATCTGAAATTAAAGTAAAATATTTAATAATTTACCTTGTTTTAGGATTTATAATATTTCTATTCATCTATTTACAAATATTAATTTTTCTCCAATTAATATAATATTGGCTAATACATATTTTAACAAGTATAAGAATGTCGTGCGATTGTGTTGTGATAATTGACATAGTTTTCTTTTAAACATTTTCTGAGATTCTAACAACTAGTTATCTTTTTCGTATAGTAGTAGAAAATGATGTGATTTTAATACATTCTGAGGATGTTACTTAATATCCTGAAGATGTATTGTTCAGTTTCTTATAAATAAACCTATCAAAGGATAACAGATACTTTATGAAAGTAATAAGAAACGTTGGTTTACCTTATTTGCTTCTTTGAAAGTTATCATACAAACATTTTAAAATGTCAACTACTGCAAAACATGCAGATTAGTTTCAGTTGTTAATGTCATGGTTTTTGAGAAAATCGGCTGTGACGGAGACGCGTTAGATATCTTGTGAGGGTTCTGTCTTTTTTTCGATCCCGAACTCTAAAAATGGTTTAAATAAAATTAAACTTCCAAAAGAAGACTGATAGTTTTAAAAGCGGCAATATGAATAGTGTACAAACTCATTGAATATTTGATATTAAGAAATAATATATTCAGAAGAATAGTTCAAATCAATTTTTTTTCTTATTTATTATAACTGAGCACTTAAATATGTTCAAAGTCAGGATTTTTGGAGAAAATAATGACAGTACATTTTGAAAAGATTCGCATACAATTAATTTTTTTACAGTCATTGAATTTTATGATCGTGTTTTCCTGTGATCCAAATGGGTTGTACTCTATATTTACAAATATGTCAAATATTAGTTTTGCGAATCGAATAGATAAGGAGCTACAGGCTGTGATACACAATCAGTAAGATAGTGTTAAGTCTATATATAATCGTTTAATTTGTACAGTTTCCTGGCTAAACAAAGGGCACCTTTATAATGATTTCATGTCTCAGTGTATGTTTGCCTATTCGTGTACCAAATCATTATAAGTATTTTATTTCATAGTGAGATGTAGCAGAATTATGAAACCATAAAAAATTATATTTTAGTTTTGTTTAAGGTGCCGTTACATATGTAGAAATTGCTTTACTATTTTTCACGGCTTCCTAGAATGGTACATAACGAAGTTCCATTTAAAAATGTAAACAAAATTGTCCATAAATATTTTTTATATAAAGTAGAGTAATATCTTTCATATACATGGTCACCTTTGCAAATTTTGTATTTCCAAAACGTTTTGTCGTGTTCGATCCCTCCATCTATTTTTCTGACTACGTTTGTCGAAAATGTGAAAAAATCTAGATAACGACAATATAAAATGTACTGCAAAGTAAAATTATTTTTTTTCTCGCCAGTTTTAATACGAAGAGTGTGAAAAATATTACCAACATTCGTAATTTGTTCCATATCCTATATTCCTCATTCGTTTCATAAATAATGCAAAACTACCGTAGTATAAATAAGTTCTAAGGGCGGTTTGTTACTTATTCTTCTTAGATAATTTAACAATATTTTTTTTTTGTTAAAAAAAAATTCAAAATTTATTAAGCAACATAAATACTATCAAGTTTATAATTGTAAAATGACACTCAAATATTAGCAAATTTGAATTTTTAAGTTATATAAAAAACATATTTATTTTAAAAGCTATTAAAGATTTACTTTTGTAAATTAAAGATTTACTTTTGTAAACTGTAATGCTTTCTATTCTGCTACATATTTGAAACTATTATTTTCCATTGTTATATGAATCTTAATGTATGTGACGGAATGCAAATGGCAAAAAACATTAAAAAGAAAGTTTTCTATTAGTGACATTTTTTTGAGTTTTCTATTAGTGAGTATTGAATATTCAGAATATATATAATGTATATAATACTCATGATTATTACGAGATGCTAGACTAAGTCACGATTAAGTAATTTATATTTCAGGCTATTTCAATGTACATCATTCTTATGACTAAGGCAAAGGAAACTACGTCTTAAACATGAATGTGTATTCAATGTTTACAAAAAGACAGTAAACAATCGATCGAAGGGGTCACCTTGAATTTGAATATTAATTTTCATTTATTTTGAGGTGGAACTTGAAACAATGTAATTTATGTGTTTGTTACATAAAATCGAATTTTATTTTATTATTCATAATGATGTATTATTGTGGTAAAAATATTTCTTTAATTTGCTTATTATTTGACTCAACCTAATGTAATAAAGTATATTAGTGATGTATAGAGTTAAGTATGTTGCATTTGTAAGCATGTACGGTGAAAGAATATTAATAGAAAATGGTAATCTATCTGGAAATAAAGAAAGTTAGTATTTTAAAAACACAAATAAAAATCGCAAAAGTGGAATGTAATAAATATAAAGATTATATGATTTTGACAAGAAATGAATTCAAATTTAAAACTACTAGACTTGACCTTACTAAAAAACTCAGCCTAATCCAAACTAAACCTCAGTCGAATACAAACGAAAGGAACTGCAATTAAAATCCAAACAAATTCATTTGAAAACACACGAACTAATTGAGCCAAACTAGCCAAAGTACATTCTTATCGAACACTAGTTAAGTCAAGGCAAACTCTATATAAATCGAATCAAGAAATCTAACTATAACTGAATACGGAGTGAGCGAAACTAATTCGAATTCCGTCTGAAATAATATCGTAATCGAAATGAAATTAACGCAAGCTAATTCAAATAATAGATATCCAAAAGAGCTTAGCTTCAGAATATCTGACCAATGTCAACATTTGAAGTCAGTAGTGCAAACAATGGAACACGTAATATAAAGAAACCAAAACAAGAATAACACTCGAATAATAATCTGCGTTATTGGAAGTAGAACTTTTTAAGGGTTCGCTCTTGTGTGCATGCGTAAGTTATTTATTGGCGGGGCCAACAGATGGCGTCAGTTTTAATTTTAGGGTGACGATCTAATTTCTTAAAAAAATGACACTCCAAAAAGAAAGACACGTTTCAATAAAGTTTGGTTTAAAAATCAATGAAATTATATTTTTGTATTATTAGTAAATTATAGCGTATTTTTAATGTCGAACAGACTTACATAATAACAAGGCTAGATATTTGGTAAAATTTATAGTTCCATTAAATTGTTTATCTCATTTTTTATCTCAGCTTTACATCCAAAGATTATATGAAATTTGTCGATATATTTAATTAATCTTTGATTTAAAAGTTTCTCATTCCCATAACAGAAGACGTAGAAAACTCCAGTAATATCTAAAAATACGATTTTAACAAAGGAGGTGAGCGCTATTTATCTGCTTCACTTGTAAGCAATTTTCACTGCAACTATCATATTCTAGATCAACCCTAAAAGAGCCTCTTTTTTTTGAAAGATAATTTTTTTTGAAGAATCGAAATTATAATCGAATTTTATAAATTTATTTAATATTTATTTTTATTTTTTAATTTATTTCAATTAATTAATTCCTTGTAAAACCAAATTCGCTAGTGAATTAATTTTAAAGCGAACTTCATGACGATCATGAATGCAGTCATTAGTAACGTCAATTGAATTAATTTGGTTTAAAATATAAGAGATATTTCAAAATACATATTTTTTCGTATTAATGTGAGTGGTCATTTCCAACCTTAATCGATGTATTTGGTGAAGCTTTGAATTGTATGTAATTTGTTAGTAATTTCGATAGTATTATATTAATAGGGGGTCTGAAATGGATTTTCATACAGATTATCAAAAATACTGTTATCGCCATTACAATGGCCTAGACTACATTAATACGATGGTAGTACTACTTGACATATAGTTTAAATGATAATTTTTGTTTGTTTTGCCACATACATAAATGTTTGCTATTAAAGATTAGACAAGTAGTGGTATAGACAACTAATATTTTCTTACGCATATTAAGATCACGCAACATATTTGCATAGAATAAAATAATACTAATAATTCCATTACTTTAATAAATATGCCATATACTCTTAAACGTTTAAAGATTTTATCTGAAATTAATTTTTCTAATTTTTTAAATATTACTTTTTAATAGTTTGTAATAGATAAAACTCAAGTAAACGTAGAGTTTACTTAATTCACTTAACTAACTACAAAGGATCTTGATTTCTTTATCAAGCGGTATTTAATAATATCAGCGAAAGTAATTCTGCAGTTTCGTGGTAAATTTTATTTTAATTTCTGAAATATCTCATTGTTACTAATAAACTTGAAATATAAAGTTATACCTTATATAAATAGAGAATAGATAAAACGCTACTTGTAAACTTAGTTTATGGCAAGCTCGTCATAACTTCATCTCTCAAACATTATTCATACCTCGAGCTAAGTTTAACTTTAGTATAACCCGAAAAAAGTTAACATTTCAACAAGTACATCTAACAGCACGTTAATTTTTGCCATAACGTATAATTAAATTCGTGCAATAGAAACTATCGCGGATCATGATAACATGTTACAGGAAGGAAGAGTAGAGTAAATAAATGTCTTGAGATAACGGGGCTGCTATCGAGTAATTATTTCACTAAAATTTGTATAATGTTTCAAGTGATTTATTATGCACATTTTATTTTTGGATTAAAATAAAATAATGTAAAGAAATGTAAATTACACTAAAACTAACTACTTTCTATTAAGCAGATTCAAGACGACGCGGCAGATATTCAAGCAGTGTAACAAAAATTTGCAAAGGGATGGTTAGGGTCATTTTAGAAAAATGCTTTCAGTGCATAGAAATGTCTTCTTCCATTTTTCTAAATATAAACTAACACATTTGTTTTAGGTGGTATGTTATCACTCTATAAAGATAAGAAACAATGTAGTTTATAGGCGTGGAAACGCACACGGCTCTGTATATAACATTTAATGAGGCTATTTGAAAGAATAGATATGAAAAAGTGAATTTCATGGATGATTGTTCAGAGATTCGGGATATTTCGGCACTCCGTATTTATTTAAATTAGTTTTAAACACACATTTAGATGAAGATAAATTATATAAATGTCTATATACACATATACATTGGAACACGGAATATTGTTGAAAGGTGTTTTGAAATAGGGAGAAATCGTTTTCGATGTTTACTCAATTGTTTCAGGATACCCCTTTTAAATACTAAAATTATTTGTATTATTTAACAGTTCTATATAATATTGCCATTAAAATAAATGAAAACTCTTTTAAACGAGTAAAGAATGTACTACGTGTTTTGCAGCAAGTGTAATATTTACTGAGAAAATTTTTTAAATCAAATAAAATTAAGAAATATTAATTCAAATAGTATTCTCTTTCGCTGGAAAGAATAATAAAAACACCTGATATTTTTAATAAAAAAATATATTACAGGAAGAATTGAGATGTTTTTCTAAAATTTTAAATTGATTATTAATTGTTCATACTGCTCAGTTTATGGTTTGATATGCAGCTCATGTTTTTTCTTCAGCCTCTCGTTCTCTTTCTTAAAGAAACATATCATTATATGAGGTCTCCTTGAAATTGAAGTCCTTTATCTTTTATTTTTTTCATAACTTGAAAAAAACATTAAAAATTATATTCACTTAACAATTTTCAAAGAAATGTAGACAGATTCCTTGTTATTTAATGACTAATATTTTTCTAACAGATACTTGATTCAATTAGTTAACAAAAGCAGATGTTCGTGGGAATATCACTTGTTTCGCTGGAGATGATTTTCGTTTATATTTCTCTATAATAAAAATACAACAGAAATAAATGATGTTAATGAAATGATTCACATAGAAATTACAATCTTAGATGTTACACAAATACCTCCATCATAGGAATGGGGGCAATTCTTTCTTCCACTATTATTTTTCCCACATTATTATAAAAAATCTTTTAAAAAACGACTTCGAAAAAAGTAGGTAATAAAAAGTTAAATATAATTAACTCAACTGCTTAACTTAACTTATTCGCAAAAAATAACTAAGTTACTTATTTTTGAAGTCGGTGTTAGCACTGTCGCCCAACTTATACAAAATTATAACAAATATTTTGAATCACGTTTAATTTGCTACCATCCATTAAGGAGTTCCATTGTTCGTCTTCAGAATTTATCATCAGATCCTGACCTGATCGAAGATGTAGTTATGTTGCGAAGTAATTATTACTAGCAGCAAATATCTTTAATCAAGGTTGATTTACTAACATCCTTTAAGGAGTTCCCTTGTTCGTCTTCAGAATTCATCATCAGATCCTGACCTGATCGAAGATGTAGTTATTTTGCGAAGTGATAATTATTAGCAGCAAAATATCTTTAGTCACGGTTGATTTACTAACATCCATTAAGAAGTTCCATTGTTCATCTCCAGAACTCATCATCAGATCCTGACTGGGTAAATGATGTAGTTATTTTTCAAAATAACAACTTACTCATACCAAATATCTTGAATCATAATTGATTTACTGCCATTTTTTTAAGGAGTTCGATCGTTCATTTCCGGACCTCATTATCAGGTCATCACCATATTTATATGGGACCATTCCTAACATAATTTCTTTCAAATAAAAAAAGAATCATCAAAATCGGTTCTATCAGTGAAAAATTATCGCTGAATATAAATAAAAAAACGATTCCGCCGAATCGGGAACCTCCTCTTTTTTTTGAAGTCGGTTAAAAATCATAATTATAATCCTATAAGATGGGGAAAAATGAATGTCCTTTTGGAAAAATGATTGTCCTTCCTGTTTTCAACATCGTATCAAGCATTTTGTGGCTCTATACATTTAAAGAAAATCAATGGTGTAGCTTTTGCGATGCAATGAAATTGAATAAAAAAAATAAAGTTAAATTAAATATATATTCGAGTTTAATAAAAATCTTAATTATTTTTGTTAATTAAAAACTACTATTTAATAAATTCGAAACACTTATTTTTTGACCACAACTGTATGTGAAGAATAAGTTCTAAAATACGTTGTTGTGCATTGCAAATTTAGAAAAAACTGCATATTTTCAAAATCTATATTTTGTGGGATTCATCGGAAAATTTTCTTTTAAAGAGTGTAGCGATTATTTTGTAAACCATTTTCCTTGAAAAAACACGGTCGAATTCTATTTGTTTTCTTTGTACTACTAACTATTATATAATATATTTCATCATTTAAAACAAGTCACTTATCGCATTTTCGAAATGAAACATAACTCACACAAAATAGGAACTGAGTTTTTACCACCAAGAAAACATTGTCCGTTACTTGTAAATTATAACACATTAGCATATATTCAAATACATGTATTAAATATACGTATATTGTTTAAAGATATGTAAATAAATATTTTGTAAAAACGCATATTGATAATGAGAACTATTTAATGTGGGTAATTAGCTTTGATTAAACAAGTAAAGATCACATTATGTAAATGTTTCAACAATAGAAGTACAGAAAAAGGTCTATCACTTTGCGCACTACTAATGGTTCTATAGGATCGAAGAAAAGAAGCAGGCTTAAAAACTCATTTAGAAGGAGTGCTTATTTCTTTAAGAAATTCGGCGTTATATCCATAAAATATCTTATTCCCAGTAACCTGCTTAAATATTGTGCTGATATCATTTTCAGGGTAGCTACAGGTAACTACCTCCATAAGCAACGTACATAAGGTTAGCGTAGTTAATTCCACTGGGTCAGTAAACTAACTGTAGCGCTAAAGTTGTACCGTAGTGACAATAGCTTGTAAGGATAGGTTAGTTTCTACAGGACGGCATAGCATCGAATTGCCAGGCAACCACAAAGGGACGTTGACTAAATTAATAATAAATGAGATTTTATACTTGATCAAAAGAAGGACTCGGAATTACACGAATTTTGTAGTTTTAAAATAAATGCCACTTATTAAACTAGCTGGATTCTTTCATACACATTACTTAATTTAGGGCAAATCTATAAACCCTTATAATCGTGTAAAGGATAGTTTACCATTGCGTTTGATTACAAAATGAAGATAATACATTCATGTTACTGCAACGCGAATTTCTCACTAACAAATATCTCTTCGTTATTAGATCACTTTCGCCCCACTCATTCAAATAAGGATGAAGGCATCGATATTATATTACAGTCTTTCGTTAGAACAGAGGGCGCAGTAATGATGATGAAGTGTAATATTGCACTATTTGACCACATATCGCGGAAATAAATAAAGTAAAAAAAAATTCGTACGTAATGCAGAGCAAAATATATAATTTACAACACTCCTAGTTATTCGCGAGGTCAAAACTTCATTTTGGCATGAGTTAACCTTAATGTTAACATCACAATTATGAAGCTCTATCTCGATAAATATTTCATCGGACTTGTACGCATTGAAAAAACAAGGAAATTACTAAAACTAATGTATATTTTCAAAAACCTAAACAATATTTTAGATAATTTGCTTAATATCCGTAATATTAATTTACTTCTTTATAAGGCGATCGGTTATCACTGTGGACAAATAACTTGGGGTGAATTATGAAAACAGATAATGAAAAATGTAATTATTGGAAAGTGGACCTTTACAATTTTTCAGTGTTTTTTATTCAATGACATCATATTAAAACAACACTCATGACAACGAACAATAATTATACAACACCAGTCAGCAAGTATATATTCACATATATGCTAGCAACAAACGCAAATTGCCGACATCTAAAATTATAACTAGATACGGACAGATAAACTATTTATTCTATGAACAAAACGATCAATGATTAGTTATGTACTTGGATTATTCGATATGAACGTTGACGTTTAGAAACAGGGTCAAAACCCTAATCTTGTAACTAATACAAAAATGATGAATCCGGAATAAATGTTGTCGAAAATTTCAGTCTAAAAACAGATACAGCCGGGAATATAGATTTTTATTTTATTTAATGTAAATTAACTGTAAATTTAAACCACAAAGATTACCACATAAAATCGAATAATTAGGTTTGTTGAACAATAAAGAAAGAATAAATTATACAAATGTGGCAAACCCGAAAACACGCTCAAAGGCTCTATGCTTTAGTACATATAGGTATAAATATTGTAAGAATTTTATGTGGATCTTAGAAATAAAAAATATACACAAATACAACTCGCATATACGAGTGTTAGAAAACCATAACATCGTGTTATCAATATGGGGAATATAATACTTTTAAACAATATATTTACACTTACGATAGACATATTGGTTTATAAGGGAAACAATATTACAAAGATATACGTGTTATATTACAAAGATATACGTGTTAAATTACAAAAATATACGTGTTATATTACAAAGATATACTGTGTTCAAAACTGACGCTTTACATTTATAAAGACTTGTTGATAAACGAATATCCAGTTAATTGGCAGAAATATTTTTTTTGCCTGAAGTCTCTATAGCGTTCTTTGTAATGTATTGAAATTCTTTGTAACGCCTGAATTTGGTATAATTTATTGTATAACAGATGATTAAATAACTATAGAAAGCCAAGAAATCGCCATTTTCCACTTTTATTTGAATAAATTGTGTATGTTAGTGTTTTTGCATTTAGAAAGCAAAGAAATGAAAATCATGGTTAATTTACAATGTTGTGATATTAAAAAGTTCGTGAGTTTATTACTGTGAATGAAAAATTGGAGTTAGGAATCCAATTTTTCATTCAAAGTAATAAAAAATTCATTAAAAGAAAACAGTGATCGCTTTTTCAAAAAAAATTTACCATTGTCACCCTAATATATCCTCCTAAGAGTTACAGTTTTTGGTTTAGCTTATACCCGTAATGTAAAAATAAAATTAACTCAATTTTTATAACCTAACAGTAATTTGAAAGTGTAAACCCGTGGTAAAAAGATTTTCAGGTTCAATAAACTTTTATTAATCAAACAGTGGGGCGCGTAGTCGGGACCATCATGCCTGCGAAGGCATTTTTTTCGAAGCCTACTCAACCATGAATGATAGAAGAAGATGATGTACTAATGTAGATATATCCAGAATGATTTGAAACAGCTGCAGCTTTGCATAACCTGAACGACAAGAAGTTCTTTGTATCGCTGACTGTGAAAATGTTTGACGGCCCCCACTGCGGATCATTACTTTTTGGTTAGTTAGATTTTAGGGAGCCAGAAAAGTTTTTTTTACAAATTTTGAAATCGCTTTTTCTCCAGGTTCAAATTTTTAAATTTTTTTATTTACTTTACTATTTCCCGTCACATACATACGAGTAATGCACTACTCTCTTTTCCTGTCGTTCTCTTTAAGACAAAATCATGATTAGTTTCACCATTTTCTTAGAATATAAATAATGTACCGATACCGACAAGTAGGGAACAACATTGTTCATTTCTGTCATCTATAGTGTTGTGGACTTTTTTAATGATATTTTTCTTTATTTTACAGTCCTTATTACCAGACAATGGAATTTTTCACCAAATGGCACATTTTTTCTCGTCAATTGTTCGCTTATCATTTTTTTATTTTAATTACGTAACGAAATATTAAATAGGTTATGCTAGAAGAAAAATAAGTGTAACAAAGTGTTTCCTAACCGGTCACCGCTGGAATCAGAGTGACGTGCATCCTGTCACTTCCACTTGCCCACGTGTTTACGAAGAAAGTGAAATGTTTTCAGAGGATGATGGTGCAGTTTTGTTGTGTGGGGTAACATCCTATTATTAGGGATGTTAAGAGAAATTTGAGGCATAAAACGCGTTAAATAAAAATTTATTCATAGATTTCCAGACGTTATATAAGTTATTAAGTTTAGGGTTTTTCAATGCACAGCGTTTCTTGTCAATTTTATTTACTAGATAATAACATTTAAATTCGGAATTCCTCGGAATCACAACAAAACATCTTCGTACTGCTGGTTCTCGAGGCCGCCGCAACTCATCCAACGAGAACACAAATTAGTATAGTTACTTCATTGTTGGTCAATTCTTACGTAATTCTTACATGACCCTAGAATCCTTATTTCTTAAGGATCTGAGCATCATGAATCTCAGTTATAATCTTATGAAACTGAAGATTCAAATATTTCATTCCAACACAGTATAACGAGACTAACAAATTCAAGCATCGATGATTTCGAAATTAAAACATTAAACTAGACTACAGTAACATAATGATCAATAAAGGTTAAATACTAGATCAAAGAAATTGGTTAATTTACTTGCCTCAATCCCACAAATAATCTTTCAGCAGGAGTAATGCTGTCAGCAGCTGTTGCAGCATTCTGGTGCTTTAATTTGTTACGTAACGTGCTTAGCAGTTTATCAGATATTTTAATTTTGTGTCCTTTCCAAAAGCGGCTGAACTTAAAATCTTCTACGTCTCTTCTTTCTTTTCTTTTGTTGCATTTATTGCATAAATAATATGCAATTACAACTTTTTCCTTTTTAGTCACATTGCGCATTTTGTGTTGTGAAAATATGAATTTTAAAACAGAATTTTAGTGACTGGATGAAAAAAAAAATGGCTCGCCTTAGCCGTGTGAAATAGTTGTTATTTTGCTCATTAAATTTAATATGTATTCTATACATAAATAGAATGTATTTTGTTACAATCACGTGGTTTCTAGACACGTGCACACGGTCGCTGCGCGGCTTGCGCTTAGTGACCGCGCGGCGACCGTGCCGCATTTCTCGGTGAGCGCACGGTGTCGGCGCGAAAAAAATCCTATCAAATAAAAGTGCCCTAATATTTTATTTCCCGACTGAATACTTTTCGAATATACAGCACTGCGTATAAGAAAGGATCTTCGTAGCGGTTAGACAGAATATCATTGCAAGAAACTTAGAAAACATTTGAAAATGTTGGTTAATTTGTAATTTCGATATTGCTTCTCTTCGAGACAAGATTTTTTTAGTCTGTGTTCAAATATTCAATATATTTGGCGTTAATTTTGTAGAAATTCATTATTTACAATTAAATGAAACTACGTGATGTAGTGTTATTTCTACTTTCTTTAATTTCTTTACCACGGCCTAGGTTTCGTTATATTATATCTTTAGGTGGGCTTTTAGATGAAAGCCTCGTCAGGAATCTTTGCTAATAGCTCACCTGAAGATATTGTAATACAACGAAACCTAGGTCGTGGTAAAGAAATTAAAGAAAGTAGAAATAAAACTACATCACGTAGTTTCATTTAATTGTGTAGTCTGTGTTCATTTATTAGTACTGACTAATATGTTGAAAGTTATTAGGAAACGGACGAAATTTATTACCGACGTTTATAAAGAAGTTCAATAATTACAAACATTTCCCTTTCGGCTTTCACATCACTTTTTTAATAATACCCACTATAAACAAATAATTGAATGGGTAATTTTGTTTTAATAAAGAGCTTTCATCTAAATGAAATGTAAATAACTCTAACATGGCAATCTCGATATTAAAATATTGTTATATTTCATATCATTCATAATATTATTTTTGACTCATTTAGAAGACTATTAATTAGGCTTTTGCGATGAAAAAGTTACTTAGTCTTTTTTATGTAACGATATTGGATACTTCCCAGTAATTTACTTCTTTCACAATATACGTTGAAATTGATTATATGAAAACTTAACGGATTCTCAAATCTGAACAATTTAAAAATCAATATTTAACATTGAAATTTGTTCAAATTTCTAAAGAGAGAGAGAGAGAAATTTAAATACTAACAGTTTTAAGGATAATTAAAGTCTTATATTCATCAATTATTTATTATGAAAATCGTAAAAGAGAAAATATTCTGTTAACAATATTAAAACGTAATTCGTGAAGAGCTTGTTTATGTAGTCAGTTTTTTATAATGAATGAACCTTGAAGTGTGTTCTGGTGTAGATCACTACTAGTAAGTAAAACGTTGTTTTTTTTAAACTAAAGAGTCGAATCAAGGTGACGGTGCTTTCCTCATATGCATCTACATATCGGATATTCATAGTCTTACAAAATATTTAACTAGAAATATATCACGAAGGAAATATCTTAAAAATTAAAAAAAAGAAATTAAAAATCCAGGTCAATATCCATTAGGGGGTTCCCATACATGTAAAAGTTAAAATATTTATGGGTACATAGTGTTCCTGTTAAATTAATAATAAATTATTGTATTATTTTCAACGTCCTAATGTACAGTTTAGTATATCTTTCATATGCGTATAAATATTCTGAATTTTTCAAAAATTTTTAAATTTACGATTTTTCTTTAATATCAGTCAAAATTTTAGTCAATTTTTTCCATGATATTCGGTTGAGTAGTTTCTGAATTAAAAAGCGAGGAAAAATACACTTTTTGCGCACTTTGATATAAATCTAACGGTTCTGAAAAAATATTTTTGAATTTCTCATAACTAGCCCAACCGTCCTGTTGAGAGTATATGACTTGACTCCTCTAAAAGTGCTTTGTAAATATTAATAAGTATTTACTACTGCAAAATATGGGGGTTAATGTTCTATGCTAAATTATTACTTTGCCAAATTTCAAGTTTCTACTTCAAATATTATCTAAAGAGAAATGAGCTGTGACATGTAGACACATACATACGTGAGTGATTTTATGAGAGATTTCTTCTGAGATTTAGAATTATATGAACATTAAAATAAATAGAAAAACTCTAATAAGTATAGAAAATAAATTCTCTAACCCATGTCTGTTACACACGCGAATTAAAACGAAGTTAAACAATTGCGTTAAACATACAATTTTGTTATCGAAAAATTTTTTTTGAACGAAAGAGTAATATATGTAGACAACAAAAAGGCAAAAACATATACAATTTTTAAGGGAAAATGAGAGTAATAGTAATAAATTATATATTAGAATGGACAAGTCTTTTTATGACTCCATAATGAAACAAGCAACCCTTAAAACTACGTTATTTCCATATGCTCATTCGTACGTCTGTTATATCGTAACAGTTCGTATTGTCTTAGAGTAGCATGCATTTAATTTTGTAAATGCATTAGACAGGAACCTCAGTCAATACGTAGTGAAATAATAAAATTGAATTTACTTGCTACGCATCTCAACGGAGACAAAATCTTTTTTGTATGTCCTATAAAATAGGATTTTATTCAACATCATTTTCAGTCAAAGTGAGGTAAATTTAAATTTATGCATTTTGTGAAACAAAAAAATTATTAACAAACATTTTCAGAAATTGAGTACAACACAAAAATTCTCAGATGAAAAATATAATCTACATAAAACTTTTTACAAAAAAGAATTTATCCGACTACAAATAGCCACCGAATAAGAAATGCAATAAAAAGTATAAAATAATGAAAATGCGAGTACTCAGTTCATAGTTTTAAGGGTAAATATAGTTTCCGAACATAAATACATTTGCAAAATACTACTACAGCTCGAGATTTTTGGGATCGGTACCAAGTCGGCGCTTCTCTCTCCTTTCTGACATTCGCACCGGCACACAGATATTAGTGCTATATGTCACTTGGCATCGACTACCGAAATGTCTAGCAGGGAGTACTCCCTCAGCATGAGGATTGAGATGAATAGGCACCTGGAGTTTAATGAGAGCGATCAAACAGAGGCACAACATTAATTTGAAGCAATAGATTCTCAAGTCTCTCGTTTTAACCGGAAGTTAAATTTGAGGAGTTAGAAGGCATCGTTTATTGGCGGAAAAGCTGATTGTGGCTCAAAATTTTAATTTGAAAACATAAGATTCTTAAGTCTCACGGTTTAGACAGGCGGTACGTCTGCTGTATCAGGACTGAGGAGTTGCAAACCAGAATTTAAAATCAGAGTTTCTGCTTGAGGCCCACATTATTAATTTTGAACAGCTGAGTCTCACGATTTAAACATTTCAGCAGGCAGTACCCCCACAGCGCTCATTAGAACTCAAAGTTCAGTGGCAGAGTCTCTGTTTAAGACCAACAATACTGATTTAAAACCTGCATGTCTTCAAGTTGCAAGGTTTAGGCGGGCAGTACACCTGTGGCATCAGAGTTCACGGATTAAAGGTTGAATTGATATTTTATGTAGCCTTATAAACTTACAAAATTATTTGCCCTTTTGATTTGTTGCTACGTCAGGGAAACTCGACGAGTGTACTTGTCATAACGGAAGAGTTCCGGTCACCACCTTCCAGCTTCATCATTGCACCTTGATTTTTGAAAGAGTAAATTTACATGGTACTTAATCGTGTCTTTCAGAATACTATTAAGCTTAAATCACCGAAGCTTAATCCCTGTACCTGTGCTGTTCAATGGTGATTAATTCTATTGTATATCTTATGTATCTATTGTCAGACTTAAACAAAATATTTACGAAAACATACTGTGAGTATATCCATCGAAATAAAAAAGTGATCTTCCAAAATTCTTGAGAAATGCCGAAAATATTAAAAGTTTTCATATATAAAAAAGAAGTTGTTAAAAAAATACAGTCGAATTGACGATCTCGTCGTTTTTGGATTTAAATTTTATTCGGCTGTTGGTCTCTAAGTAGATGATTAATAACTATTTGTTGTTCTAAGAAATAGGTAAAAAGCGTAATAAATGAGAAGTAATTAGTAAAATAAATATAATAACAGCTGTATTTAAAGATATAATATAATAGAAGTCAATCAATTTATAATAAATGAAAATTGAAGAATAACATAAATTTTTAAAGTTTTTTACAATAGTATCAATGTTTTAAATGTAGAGCAAGCAGTAGCAAAAGTTGAACAAGAATCCAGTCCCAGCGAGCCAGTTTTACACTACAAGGTTTCCGGGCCAATATTATTTAGTAACTCTAATATAGAAACACATGTTTTTTAAATTTAAGGTGCATGATATGGGTATAAAGTTTGTGAATTGACAGCATGGGTCATCATAATTAAAAAAAACGTTTGAATTACTCATAATTTAGTAATGTCATGTATTTGAACGTATACTTAGTATTTGCCGTTTAAATAAATAACGGTTTAGGACGGCGATCGGGCTACACCTTACGGAGGGCGCCAGCCGACGTGGCTTCCGACTCCGTTACTCGGTTTCCGCCATAAATTCAGATATTTTTTCGGAGAATGTCAAGAAATTATAATACTTGATATTTAATGTATTACTAATAGAAAAATAGCGTCGTTTCCTAATCAAGTCGAGAAAAAAACGTTTTTCAGACGCTTATACGACTCACGATGATTAAATCACAAGAGCAAGTTAAATGGATGTATTACACAATAGCAGGTCTGGAAACGATTTACGTAAAGTGGTAGCTTAAGTTTTCTTTTAACGGTTGACCAACAATGACCATTTGTATACTTTAAGATTTAATGAAAATTTCAGATTTGTTTACGAATACTTTTTTACTAACACACTATAAATATGCACAAAATACCTTCTTTATATTAGGTATTTAATTTAGACTAACATTGTCGTTCACAGTAGGTGATTTAACCGGACACTATACATTTCTTTATAGTGGACACTAAGAATCGCACTTCGGCATTGAGGAATTCGTAGTAAAGGTACGCATTTGAAGCCTCCAGATATTCTTGAATAATTTTTTTAACCGTGCATTTAATGGGAAAATTTCAAATAATTTCTTTTATATTTTCTCAGCCGTTACGTTAAGTTGGTTATATGACATGGCCATTAACTTCCTATCTAGGGTTGTCTCCAGTGCAGTGAGCGGGTTAGAAACGGTTCGTCCGAGCTCACTGAAGAAGAACCCCTGGTAGGGTAGAGACTTTGAAGATGCGTCTTTTTTCCTGTACATTTTCTTCGATGCTCTCCCCCTGGTGGGAGGTTTAGAGCCTTGAAGAAATTATGCAGCAAAAAAAGACTTATCTACCAACGCGCTAAAGTCGGAACGTCATAGAAGTAGTGGAGACTAACCGGGTGGGCCTTAGTAGAGGCCCGGTGTAACTATAATAGAGAGTTAAGAGGGCTAGGCTTCCATTTTTGCAATTTTGTATCTAAAGTAGGCAAATCTCTTCAAGGGCAAACTGGCAAGGTAAAGGATTGGTGGCCGGGATCAGGTTACCTATTTAGGCATGATCCTTGACTCACAGCGGAGTTTTATGCCACAGGAGCGGTACATCGAGGAGGGGGCTCAGGTTGTCTTCCATGCCATGGCCCGGCTTGCCGGTGCTGGCTGGGGGCTAAATAGTTCGATTCTCAAGCTGATGTTTACGGCTATATACCTAGGTATGTTGGGCTATGCGCCGTCTTTATAGGCTTCGTGGTACGTTGTGGTCCAACAAGTTGGCGGGTGGTGCTTAGGTCGCAACACGCGTCGCTCTTGGCTCTGGCCAAGCTCATGGAATCTGTTCGACGGACGATTTACCGGTTTTGATGGCTCTTCTACGTGCTGACCTCGCAATCGAAGAACAGGCAGCCAACTTTATATTTGCTCGAGTTTCACTTAAGCTTTGAATTTATTACAAACGAACCATTTTTAAACAGAAAAAGACGTATTTTTGAGATAGTTAATGCTCACTAGCAGTTCAGATTGACTTTTCCCGATTCTAAGGGATAAACTATTAGGTTATTTTCCCCCGTTGTTTCAAAGGCATTAAAGAAAAATTGGTTGAATAGCTATTATTATACCTCACACTTTTTGATGGGACATGGCGCCTTCCGCGCGAGTTTACATAGTTCTGCACCAAGGGACAACCCGGCATGTTTCTATGGTTACGGTACGCAGGATATTAATCATGAACTGTTTGATTACTGTGAGCAAGACGAGGCGCGTAGAGTTTTCATAGAGAGCAAATGTCTAAAAAGCAATAACATAGAATCATGCGAATCTTTAAAACGAGAGATTTTTAGTTACATGGTTGAGTGTGGGCCGATCTTTGAAGCATTTAGAGCGTTCGCTAAAAGCGTTTGAGAAAAAATATGAAGATACTGAATGCCTCATTGAGTAGGCACAGTACTTGACTCTGTTGGGTGGAAGCGTGTGATGGTAGGCAGGGGATACTGTTAGGGGCCCTTTGAAAGCCCCCTCTTTTATATGACAGGGGATGGCATGGGTCCCTTAGGCAACCCGGGTGGGAAAGGTGGTAATAATGATTTCAGTTGAGACAAACTTATAAATGCATGAGATGGCTATACTAGATACCTCTTTTTACAAACGTGCATTTTGATTAAAAACTTTTTTATTTTCTTTATATAATTATGTAAATATTAAACCTACACGATATATTATGTCATGCTTTTTAGTTGAATAAATTTTACGACTTTTTAGAAAGGTTTATTTTAGTATGCACATTCCTGAATTAGCGTGAGGCAAAAGCTTAGCAATGAATTTCTTCAGAAATTTGGGCGTGGAATTCAAGTTTTATACGCATCGATTTACTCAAAGATTTCTTGCGACCCTACTTCAGTAATTAGCAAAGAAAGGAAATTAAAGGGAATAAAAGCTTTACAATTTAAAGTTAAGGTTCTATTTCGAATGAAATACGGAAACAACAGCAAAATTTCACGTGTGTGTGTGTGTATGTATATATATATATATATACATATATATATATATATATATATATATACACATCTATATATATATATATATATATATATATATATACAAGTGTTAGTTGGATTGTCCGACAAATGGAAATAGGAGGTAGTTGGGATCATTTGGAACATATTTACCTTAGAAACTATTAGCCTAAATCTCATCGGTTTTTTTATTTCTTTTTTCAAAAATTCCCAAAATCAACGATTTTGACTTCATAACTTTTTTTATGTAATATTTTTTAAGTCCAAGTTAGGTTTTCTCTAATCTGTTATGTATTCCTGATCATAAAACAAACCTATAAGTCTCAAATAACACAAACAAAAACGTGATGCTCTTTTAAAATTATGAAATTATGTAAAAAAATCCAACACCTTAACTTTTCACGCAAACTAAAAAAAAAACAAAAAGCATTTAGGAATTTCTAATATTGAATATATCTGGCGTTAATTTTGTAGAAATTCATTATTCACAATTAAATGAAACTACGTGATGTAGTATTATTTGTAGTTTCTTTAAGTTCTTTACCACGACCTAGGTTTCGTTGTATTACAACATCTTCAGGTGGGCTATTAGCAAAGATAATAAACTTTGCTAATAGCCCACCTGAAGATGTCGTAATACGACGAAACCTAGGTTGTGGTAAAGAACTTAAAGAAAGTTGAAATAATACTACATCACGTAGTTTCATTTAATTGTGGATTTTTAATACTTGAAAAAACTGGGCGCCAATTAATCTTCTTTACAACAGTGTATCACGTGTCACATAAAACTTTACATTGTCTAACAGAATCATCGATAAATTAAAAAAGTACTTGAACGAGTCTTGAGTCTTTTGTTTAGTTTATTAGTCGAGACGTCGCTTTCTTTGCATTTTGTCATGTTTGCAACGTATTATTGATCTTGATTTTAAAGTTTTACATCTCGCTAAGTTGTGAAAAGTAGTGGTCGTATTCTTATCTTGACAAACATAGCAATAATTGCTGAATGGATCCAATATAGTAATTGAGAATACGCCGATATCGTATTGGTGTATGGCAGACGGACGCAGGGCATAACGAATTTACCAAGAGCTGTATCCTATGAGAAGATTACCTAGCCATGATAACTTTGCAAATACCTATCAATGACTACGGGAAACCGGTAATTTGCAATATCGAAAACTAGGAGTCCGCGGAAGACCACATAATATCGCTGTGCACTACACACCAGTGCAAGGTAATTATGAGATCTAGTCTTCTCTTATAAATCTAAAAGATAATAGGATTTAGAGTTACGGTTTCATGTAGTACGGTTATTAAAAGTCAAACCTTATACAATGCCATATTTAATATATGTAGTTGAATTTGTAGTTTAACAATAGTTTTGATTCCATACGTCCTAAAAAATTTAGTTTTGTTATTGTGTTGCTTTATGAAATGTTTTTTTATGGGACTCATGGAAGGAGATGAAGAACGACATCTACAATTGTGCCGCTTCCTGCTTCACGAGGATATTGAAGACGGTCAGTTTCTTAAGAGCATTTTATGGACGAACGAGTCAAAATTTATAGGTGAAGGGATTTTTAATCAACACAACATTCATTATTGGGAATACAAGGATCAGATTCCACACAAAATCAGACCGACATCACATCACAGGTGGTTTAGTGTAAACGTTTGAGGAGGTATGATCAGTCGGCACTTGATTGGCCCACATTACTTGCCCGACAATCTTAATGGAGAGAACTATTTGGAATTTTTGCAAAATGACCTCCCAGAACTCATGACTGATGTTCCTGTTGTAAATGAAGATATTCCGATTTTATCGAAATGATGGTTGTCCTGCACCCTAACGAACAATAGTGAGAGAACATCTCGATAACGTATTCCTTAATTCGTGGATAGGAAGACTTGGACTAATCGTATGGTCCACGAGGTCCCCAGATATCACACCTCTCGATTTTTATGTGTGGGGACTAGCTAAAGAGCTTATGTATCAAAATATAAACCCATTTTGATCAACCATAAACATTGATGACCAACCAAAAAACAATTAATTAAAAAAGTTAATGCGGCATTTGATATACGGCTTCATACAACAACGGTTGAAATACGACGAAGAAGTCGGACGTGCATAAGAAATAGGGGTGCACATTTTAAACAAAATTTAGGCTAATAAGTTATAGCTTACCACTTTTGACTTATTTTATAATTTTACATAATTTGTAATAAAAAAGTTTGGCAATATGTTATTAAATATTTTTTTACAATCACATACAGTCTTCTTCTTCACAGCTAAGTACTGTTTTAAGTACTTAGAGAGATGCTAAGATAAATTAGTATTCGCGTTAATACATAGTTATACTGAATTAGTCATGCTTCACAATTTCTGATATTAAGTGACCTTAGCCTGTGTAGCCTTACAAAATTAATACTGAGTTATAAAGACATGGGAAACAATGAAACTAGTTAAGCCACTTTCCAACATTTTTTATGCAAAATTAGCAATAAAACACAAGTCATGTTAATTTCCTTGCAATATTAATATCATGCCCTAACGACAGTTTATCGAAAATTTTGTTAAACAATGTAAAGCTTCATGTGACATATGATGCACCTCTGTAAAAAAGATTGAATGGTGCAGTTTTTTGCACTCATTAGAAATTCCTAAATGCATATATATATATATATATATATATATATATATATATATATATATATATATATATACATATATGTGAGTATAAAAATAACGACATATTTATTAAATATGTCACAACGAGTTACAATGCAATTTACAAAATAAGTGAAGAAAAAAGTGTTTGAAAATCTACAGATAAATAAAACAGTCGGTTGAATAACATACAAAATGGAAATATAGTATTGACGAAAACTTTAAGTAAAAATAACTTAAAGCAAAGACGGTAATGGAATGTTTGCAGGAATTATTTAAGTATTCACCAATTTTTCTATTCTTTTTCACCTGATTCAAGTTTCTTTAGAAGTTTCGTCCTGACATGTTTTATGGAGGTTTTTCATTGAAATCATTTAGGTAAATATACGACTTTCCAGGATTTAATGCAGTAAGTGGTATTAGAAGACGTAAGGATAATGACATGAAATTCTGAATTAGTCGATGTTTTTGTCGTTAGAACTTTGAGACTGACTCTCACAATTTTAATTCTCAATCGTTTCTCGATGTAAGTGTATTATCCTTAAATCGAAGATATAAACGTATTTAATTTTTGGTATAATCTACTCAAAATGGGCGAATTAAATTGTGGTTATTTGTATACAAATAACATTATAACAAAACATATGTAAATTATTTAAAATATATTTTATATAGTTTATGTTCTATATAATACTATAATTTTTGTAAAGTGATATTAGTTAAGTGATCATTACGTTTAAATGTCAAGCAAATAATACCTATTCCATTTTTTATCATTTATAATTTTGGTTTCTTGAAACTATCTTGTAATAGCAAAATACACTTTTCTATTAATAAAGTCAATACATTGAATTATTTTAAAGTTAAAAACAAATAAAAGATATGACTTATGCTTGAATATTACACAGATGAATGATGATAAGAAAAGAGTTCAACCTAACAAATATAACAGTTCCTATTTTTATCTTGCGAGTTATGGAATCCGCCAAAAGATGAAACATTTTAATATTTTTCTGTAAGCGTCATTGAACTTTTTTCCACCAAAGCGGTGATGAAAAATATCTCCTGAACTTAACCTACGAATTTCGAAGCAATTACATACTACCATCGTTTGTCAGGTTATCAATTGTGCAGTTAGAAATAAATAAACATTGTGTCTAAAGTTAATTCCATGTTCCAGATCCAATCGCAAACAAATGACGGTAAATTATGCGTATGGGATGCATAATTCACGTGTACGGCAAGGATATATTTCATTTTCCAATACGCAAAACGTGATATTCCCGAGGAAAAATTGCGAGAGTAATCGAGAATTAAATATTTTGGTTTTTCGCTGCGTCAAATATATGTTACGAGTTTGCCGATTTCCGCAGTGTAGAGCACACTGCGGAAATCGGCAAATCGGGTTAAGTGGTTTGCTGCGGATGTAATTCAAAAACTCTGAAAAATATCGGTTATTTTATAGATTATCAAATTTGTTTCAGAAATACGTAATACTTTTAGTAATTAATTGACAACAAATATATCAACTAAATGGCACTTACGTACAAAAGTGTTTCAAAAACTTTACCGTTCGCACTCTGTCATATAAACGATCTTTATTACACTATATAATCGATGATTACGATGTACAAACTTGTAGTATTTATGGCTCAAAATTGTTTTTTTTTTCAAATGAAACAATATATTTTAAAAACTTTACTTTATATAGTTTAAATATTTTGTTATAAATTTCTAAAAAAAACTTCTTAAAAAATTGAAGTATTAAGATCTGAATACTGTCAAATTGAGTTTGGATTTTGACACTATTCAGATTTTGAGATATAAAAGCATTATTGATTACTATATAGATTAATGCATTCTAATCTTTCGCGATAAGTTTTGAAGCCCGATGCATATCTTCATCCAAAGCGAATTCAAAACACTTCGGCTTAGGTATTTACGTAAACGCATAATATACGAATATTAATTTTTGAGCCGGCAGACCTCCAAGCAATATGATGCAATTTGTACTGTTTGGAAAAAGCGTAAATTATGGATCAAAATAGAATAATGTTTTATAGAAAATTTCTCAGAAAAATATTAAAAAATCTTAGCCAGGATAAGAAAAATAGTGTCTAGCTGATACCTTAATTGCAAAGCCACGGTACGTGAACTTTTAACTTCTAGACGAAGTGTTTTATATTTTTCGTTATGATAAGTCCAGTAGTTTTAATATGCTTTTTCAGGTGGTTAGTTTTAACATTTTAATATTAAAACGTTGATTTCTAAAACTTTTAAAAGCAGTATAAACTTTGTCACCATTTACGTATATAACAAATACGCACCATTCTTAATAAATCTGGGCAATGTCGTGTTACAACTATTAATACATAGCATTGGGAAGATAAGAGTGCGTGTATTTATTAATCATTAATGAAGATTATTTATATTAGCATTTGTATTAATAGTCGGTTATGTACAAATAACTAAAATTTACAAACGGCCACCGAGATATACATTTTTTAATGATAAAAAAATAATCGTCTGATAAAAACTGCCAATAGAAAGATATTTTCTTTTAAGAGAGGGTTCAAAAATTGTTTTCCATATCAAGACTGAAGTTGTTTTCTTGTATGCCTGCAACTAAAAGAAAATGCAAAATTATTTCTGATTTTTTTTCTCCTTAATTATTTGTTAATAAATCATCATACACCCGTGTACACGCATGCACACACGCACATGCACACAAACGCCACGGCCATGCACACTTACATGCTCATGCACGCACACACGCACATGCTCAAGCATACACACGCCCACGAACACGAACACAAGCACGGAATCTTAAAACATAATTGAAAACTTGGATTCTGTGACAATCATCATCAGTAATTAGGTTTTTTTTGTAACCAAACACAGAATATTAAAACAACTAAGTTACTTTTGAATCAAGTAATGTTTATAATATTGCATATTTTTAGATATTTGAATGTGTTTTAATGGAACTTTTGTAACAATAATTGTTCACCCACGAGTGTTTACTAATACAGTACTTAATAACATTGCATACTTTTAGATATTTTGTAACATTTGTTATTCATGTAGTGTTTAATGGCCATTCGTTTCATTCCGTGTATTAACACTGTTTAGTCTTCTAACAGATGTTAAAACTGTTAGTATTAAAACTATAACACGCATTAACTATAAACATGTATGCACACACGTATATGCACACGTACACACACACACAAACGCACGCGCACACTCACACGCACACACATACACATACACACATAATTTCGAGTTTTAGTTTTCCTGCTTTCGTCCTCCAGATTTTTTTGATATTTAGATATTTCGAATAGTCTCTATCGCGTCTCACGATTGGTATTTGAGAAAGTGTTTATATTAAATTTGGCTTAATACCAAATGTAATAAAACCAGTTCTCGTTCTAATTTGGAATAATACTGTTTTCTGTTATAATTTATTTCAATATGACCACAAATTTATAGTTTCAATTATATCTATATATAGTAGTCATTTTCTCACACTAACAATTCAAGAAACCCGATGAAGTTTTGTGGTACAGAAGACGACATGATTTTTTGATATTGAAAAATCAATATTATAAACAGCGAATTAATATGGCAGATTCAGATCTATTACAGCTTAAATAAACGTCCACCTAACACAATGCTAAAATCTACACATGGGAATGTGATCTCAAAACTAACGGCTTCGTAATTAAATTTTAATAACAACATGCAAAATTATATGTTCTCGGGACGACGTCGGGTTGATTATAAAATCACAAAGACGGTTAATGTCGCGAGGCGGTCTAGCACAAAGGGCCTAATTAATACGTCATTACGAAATACTTATGCCAATGCTTACAATGCGAGTGTAATTGTTGTTTAATTATTATATACGTTTACTAAATCGTAATTAATTACTTGTTAAATTAAATTTAGGAAAATAAATTGAATGTTTTGTTTAATTGCTGAAAGTTTATTTTATTTTCGAAGTCCTGCTTATCAAAAAGAAAATATTTTTAAAATTATTTTATTTTTGTTACATCAATATTAATATTCTTGGGCGTGTTCGAATTCAATGTGATCTCATAAATATTATGACTTAAATGTTTAGATATTCTATATTTAGATAGAAGAAAACCTAATTACTATTGGCGCTTGTATTCGTATAGATACCGTAAATTTTTATGTGTGTATGTACATGTGCGTATGCGTAAGGATATGTGTGTGAGCGCGGATAATTATTTCATAACAAACGAAAAGCTTACAATATTTTCAAAAATACTAAGGCGGAAATGAAGTTAGAATAAATTTCTTTTCAATTACAAGAATACAAAAAACTATTTCAATTTTGATGTGGAAAATAAATATTGAATAATCTCTCTTAACGAAGTATCTTCCTACTTTCAGTTTTTATTAAACAATTATTTTTACCATTAAAAAAATTATACGTCAGCCTTGTCGTTCAGAAGTTTCAGTTATTTGCATATAACCGACTACTAATACAAATGCTAATAATTCATCTGGATTATTGACTGAATATAGATATACTCGCAATGCGAATGTATTAATGATTGTGGTACGACTTTGTCCGGAATTGTTCAGAGTAGTACAAATTTATACATAAGTTGTGACAAAGATTATACCGCTTTTTAGAAACCAACACATTCTTATTTCAACTGGAATTTAGCAACTTTTTAGAAGAAACATTTTTTAAAACTAAAAATTAAATGATAACTAAAAAAATTAATGAATACACAATAATCAATGGATACAGACAAAACATGCTTCATTTGGTTCATTACCAATCGTAGCAAGCGAAAACTATAAGCCTTCATTAACGGATAGTTATATCACTTTAGGAGGATCATTTCAAATACAAAGCATCAAGGAAATAGGTTGATCGGTCTTGAATATAAACACCGATATAAGTTAGGCTTAATTCGGTGTTCATTGTAAAGGCAGGGATAGCAATGTAAGAAAGTTATCGAAACAGTATGCAAATTCTGGAAACAAATTAGCAATTTTGGAATTTGAACATTATCAAAAATTTAATAAACATTATAAAGTTTATTAATAAACATTAATTAAGTTAATAACAATAATAATAATAATTCATTTATTTAACAAATATCGTTTTAGAAACATGCATACATATTGTAATTGTACTAATGTAATTGTGACATTTTTTTAATATAATTCAAGAAAAACATTTTGTAAGTAAACAATTTTAAACATAATTTAAAAAAAAAATAAAGCGTTTATCAATGCAATAAATACATCGAGACACAATTTCAATTTAATATCAATAAATTAAATATGAATTCTAACCAACAATATCTGATTATTGTCATTATTTCTAATTGAACACGTGAAATTAATTTGAAACTTGAAATTAAACGTGAATACAAACTATTTATACTTTAAATTGACGTCAGTTCAGTACCCATTTCGAGTATAGACCTTCTCCTTTATCTTCCAGCGGGGTCTATCGGTCGTGAGTCTGGTTCATCCTATCGGACGAGGGCCTTTACGTCGTCGCTTCAGTGAGCACGAATGCCCACGCAGTCTACTGTGTCCATGTAAGTGCAACACCCGATCGCTTCAGCATCCATTAGCCGCGCGAGCGACATGTCCTGTCCGTGTCCATTTGAACTTACAAACGAGTTCGGCGGCGTCAGTTACTTACGTTTTCCATTTTATGGTGGCGTTACTTTGTCGATTCGTTATTTTTATACTCAACGTACTTCTCTTGGTTGTTTTTAATAAAATTGTATTTTTTATTATTTTCTCTGTAAATGCACACGTTTCACATTCATACAATGGTGTTGAAAGAATTGTAGATTTCATAACTTTCTCTTTAAATTTCAAAGGAAAATTTCACTCGATTATTTCTGTGAATGTCCAGATATTAGTAAAACATCTTAAATATAAAGTTTTTGGTTATTTTTAAGAAATACTTGCCATGACTTTACAACTCTTTTATTCTTTGGCTAACATGTTTTAATTGATGTTTGAAGTAAATCAATTTTGCGACGGCCGAACCCTGCCCTTGCGAAACAGGTGAAAAGTCTGATGAAAATTCCTTCCAACAAAACTTTCATCAAAATAAAGCAATGTGTGCATTACTTTAATAAAAATATAACTACCTGCCTATATACTAACTGCCTTCCTAATAGAAATTCGTTGTTCAATGGTTATACTACCTTATAGTTATTTAAAGTATAACAAAAGTGTAAGTGGTATACAAAATTGTTACCCATAAGTCTCATAAGAGTATTGCATAGTTGTGCAATGCCCATAAATCGTGAAATTCGAACATTATTAGTTCAAAATTGCCACCTTATTAAAGCGTCGAAATGCACGCTAATATTTCCTGAAAAAAAGAAAAAAACTAATTGGTGAGTACGACGAAAATTATATAGTTATTTAACATTTCCCAAATAGTTTTAGAAATAACTGATGTATTTGTACAGTGTTAAAAAATTGTATGTGCATATGAAAAAACATACAATAATCGTACAAATTATTCACGGATTTAATTAAATATCAACATTTTATTTTAAATAATTTTATCGACCGCACTACAATAAGCATGTTTTAGTTGAACGCTTCGACATTGACAACGCTTAAATACAACATTTTACTATAAAAACTCAACATAGTTTTGAACATGTTTCTAAGTTTTTAATATTTTCCTATTTCATTATTATAAGTTTATTATTTTCATTTTTTTTTCTGTTTCTCTTTATACTATCGATACACAATGATTATTTGACCGTCCGACATTAAATTAATTCTCATATACTAGATGATGTTTCTCAATCGAACAACCGTACACAAAATTCAATAGTTTAGTCAAAGAAATAGTTTTAAATGGTTTATAATTTCAAACATGATGTATTTCCACCAAGAATTCACTAGACCAATATACGTCGCCACATCGGCACTTTTGCATAAAGTTATTTCAGTTTTTAATTACAGGCTAATAGTAAAATAATTTTTATGTCTGGGTCATAAGAGCCATAACACGATACAAGCCCCACGTGAATGCAAAACGCGTATTTCGATATATTTATTCGAACACAGTTTGAATTGTGAATTTGTATACTTTCAACTATTTTTGTACGATTCGATCGCGACCGCGCGACGAGCAACATTGCAGATGGTATTTATGTTTTGTTTGTGTTAAAATGCGATTCGATTTAAAAAAAAATATTCTTGGTGTAATTATTTTCATCATTTTAAAGTATTTATGACAACTAGTACTGAGTGGGTTTTAATTTAATGTCGAACGTCAAATCCACATGTAACAAAAATCTGTAATAAGAGATCGAGAGTACCAAAGTAGGAGACAAAGAAAAGGTGTTTACTTATAATTTTTAATATTATTGTCTTCAAAAATAAACCTTTACTTTATGTACAGGTTATTTAAATTTGTATTTACTATTGTCTCAGACATCGCTTAAAGGGATTAGCAATGAATTTGTAGATATTTTCGAGAAGTATTCTTTTACTGATAAAAGTACAAACGAATCGAAGGTAGTTTGGAGGAAATTATATCAAAGGACATATTAATATACTTTCATTTTGCAGCAAAACATTACATTGAGATATCTTTTGTATAATACTAATGTCCGGATTCGAACGATGATAGGAAAAGAAGTATCTCCAAATAGAAATAACAAAAGCAATCTGTGAAGATACAGGCGAAAAAAGTTATTGATGCTTCATTGTGCTTTAAGTCAGATAGTAGACGGGCCTAGACCCTCAATTTCTGAGAAAGCACTGAAATAATCGAAATGCTCTCTTATGAACTTGAAGAGCATTTCAACATTTATGGCAATGCGTATCGACAACAATGGCTTGGGCCTAATTACATGCAATTTTATGTTATCATTTAAGTCACATAATATTTTAAACATGTAATAAAACAATAAACTTGTGTTATTAATAAAAAGTAAATCAAATTGGAAACCTGTGGTGAAAGAATACCCATTGAATATTGGTGAAGAAGAAATTGATTCAACAAATATTAGAACGTCCACTTCTGTAGTTCCTACAAATATTACACGGTCCATTTCTACAATTCCAATAAATTTTAGACAGGCTTGATCTACAGTTTCAACATAATTCGAGATCTGATTACCTCAGTTAGCATAGAAGATGAGGAATGTGCAGAACAATTTGCCAAATGTAATGTAAATCATGAATAGTCTTATTCTATTTTATTTGTCTAATATTAATTTTACTTTAGTTAAGTTTTTTGTAACACTCAACATATATTTATACAATTTCTTTCCATTATATTACTAATATATATCAGAAGTAAAGAGCATACTTTGGAACATCTAAATTTTTTGCTTAACAGTAAATCCGCTTTATAATTTATAATTTAATACGTAACATTTTATTGGTGTCTGGCTAACATCTATATTGTAACTATCGTGATTATTTTAAAATATATAAATTAAAAGTTTCATAAAATATTAGGACAATCGTGCCTTTGTAAAACAAATAATCTTTTAGGTCAATTCATCACTGAATAACAATTCTGAACAAAATGAATTTAATTTATAAAATAATGAACTGACTAGCTGTAAATCTGTAAAATATAAACAGTTGTTGTGATAAGCCATATTTAATTGAATTTTGTTTACATATTGTAACCACAGAACAAAATAGGCCATTTAAGGAAAAACTGACGGAGGAATATCACATGTAAAGAA
Source organism: Druceiella hillmani (assembly GCA_039881145.1). Taxonomy (NCBI): domain Eukaryota; kingdom Metazoa; phylum Arthropoda; class Insecta; order Lepidoptera; family Hepialidae; genus Druceiella; species Druceiella hillmani. Next base: position 2,341,152 of record JAYKKI010000033.1, on the reverse strand, counting down.
TATGCAGCGGCAGTACGAAATAATGGAAGAACACTATAGAAATGAAAATATTAAATTTAAAAAAAACTGTTTCAAAAATTAAAAAATTATTTTTAATTCCAAATTTTTTTATTTCTTAATCACTATAAAATACAAGTATTAGTATAATATTTTGTAATCGTATATTAATTTATGCATATTGAGGTTTTTTTCTTTTTTTCTAGGGCTGTCACAATATCAACCTCCGCAGATATTTTCTGTAATATCTCGGTTTGGTGCATCTAGTGAATCGTTGTTCATATCTATGGCAATATTGTAAAAAACTGCCAAAGTAAATTTTTACAGTTTCTAAATTTATTTTAAAACTTTTCAACAAACACAAAAATAATTGCTTCCTTTCTCTGAAGCAACATTCCACAAGATTTCGTATTTGTGCATGTTATAAGACTCATTTGTTTGGTTACAAGAATTACGAATAAGAATACAAAAGTTAAGTTGTTCATTCGAAACTTGAATCTCCAAGGAGTCTACCTAAAAATTCTCCTTTTCAATTGTTTTTTGTATCCGGCTCTCACGGAAAATCCTGCTGTCTTGAGCGCTACCCATCCAGTGAGTCACAATTTCTCTAATGTAGAGTGAACAATAAAATTACAAAACCAAATTAATGTGTATTTAAAGAATCTACATTAAACACGTTTGTTGATTTCTGCCATGTGAGTGTCTAATACTTTATCCTGAACAACTTTAAAACTGACAAAATTATGACTGATGGTTGAAGACTTCACCAATCATGAATAAACAAATACCAGAAGTATAAAAGATAGAGATGTAATTATTTTTCACAATGAGTATATGTGTGGCTGTATGACGGAGGATTAGGTGTGTTACGTTAGATGAAAATGGAACTCCAATGGTACTGCTTACCCTGCTTTGGGGGAGAATTAGCGTTCAAATGCTAAACATTATTTTCACCATATGAACACATTCATTTTTCATTTTTTTTTCAAAGACACCAATGATTTGATTAACCTAATACTAATTACTTATACAATCTTTGTAAAGTATCTTTTATGATTCGCATTGAATTGTAATGGTTTTTATGTGGGTACAATCAGTCTCTTCAATCACACCTCGGACCACGTATTTGTCTTAACTTTGTTATTCCTTCATATTGATTTTCGTTTGCTTGTGGAATTTTGATAAATAATTAATATAGTCTAACTGTTACTGTTAACTGTGATATATCACAACACTATGGCAGATATTTGTGATTGATTGTTGATTCAGTCCATGAATATCCGCACAGTCGCCTTAAGTCAAGTTTAGTATAATTTTATGAATATATATCATGTCTTTGTAAATTCAAATAAAATATTGATAGGTAATACTTTTTATGCCCATGTTAGTAAAGAGATTAATAATTGCAACTGGAAGCAAATAGTCGTCAACTAAATCTGTATGTTCATTTAAATTCTTTTCTGTCTTATTTAAAAGAATTTCTTCTGTTTTTGAATGTTTCTTTTACATTTCTATTCACGCCGAAAATTAATATACGATTGGGTATTCACAATATCTAGTAAAGTAGTTAGTAATAATTAATAAATTAAATTTAATAAATAAATCATTTAAAAACAAAGAAATTAACAGCTTGTAAACTTAATAAAATAATATGCCAATACTAGTCAGCTGATAAAGCAGGCGGCCATTTTATCTCCATATACACTTTTTAAATAAGAGTCAAGGGTTATATAAACATTATAACGTATGGATTTTTATTCGTATAAAAAATAGATCTATTATTCGCTTTATATATCTTTCATAAACAATTTTTTTTTAAATCAGTTACATACTTTGCGTATAATTTTTATACAATCTTTGTTTCCAAATATACACAATTTTTGAAAATAAATTAACTAACCTTGTATTACAAATATGGTTGCATGATTTCTTATAGAGAGTAGCATCCGAGTCATCGTTCTGTATTGCACTCAAGCGGGATGCCAACAAATTTCTGGTGTAAGGAAAAAAGATTATGTTTTTGTCTTTAATTTCGAAAATACTTTATTGATTATGAAGAAAAACTGATAAGTACCATCTAAGAATCAGTACGAATTGCAATTTACTCAGTTCCAATTCAATTAGCTTTTCATTAGTCTTTGTATGTCATAGTTTTAAACTTTTCTCTGTGGAGGGAATAACCGATTTTCGAACTAGCAAAATTATCGTTTTGTACATTCTGTTGAGCCTTATCAAATATTAAATATTCACTCAACGAATTCCTTCAGATTTTATAAGCCATTGAACATATGTATGTTCAACATATATGTATACGTACGTATATGTATACGTACGTATTTAGGTACATACGTATATGCTTATAAACTTAGGTTTCCTTTGCAAACACTACTTCTTTTACTTTAACTTACCCTCTATTAGAAGCTAACGCAATACTTTCGTCGTTTTGGTAAAAATACAACATAGATCGTCGTAATATAAGGATATATCGACAAATTCATTATAACAATATGGGTTCCAATGATTTAATTATAACATACCAAATTCCGAATTTTAACACCGAACAATTAAATAATATATTTGCACTCATTCTGTATTTAATTACAATTTAATTTCATTTGATTTCAAATAGTTAAAAGGAAATAAGGTCAAATTATATTTCTATTCATTCGTTGCAGATCATTTTTCAAATGAAGTAATAAGTCTAAACGTAAAACTGGTTTGAGCTGAGTCACATCTTTGGCGGAAGATAATATTTGCATTGAAATCCCGTTCCCATTCAATGGCGTAAATGTGCTGAGCCGGAAATGAGTGGTATTTTTGCGCAACTTTATTTTTTTCACCATTAATATAATATTGTTTCACTGTTGTCTTCAGTGTAAAAGTATGTTCATATGTATCGATTTACATCAACATAATAACATGTCATTTAGAGATGGAAATTTAATCCAGATACATATTCTGCTCTTTTGTCTTGTGGTTCAAGTCTACTTTTAGTTCGTTCTACCAATAAAATATTATCATTTACTACAATGTATGATAGGAGAAGAAACTTATTGAACATCATATTATCTATTTAGTGTATAAAAACCCACCACGTAATACGACAAAAATACATTGCAACAAAACGAAATAGTAACATTAGTTGAGAGACTAGATGAAACAATAACAATAGCACGACGAATGTTTAAAATAATAAATACACGTTTACTTGTCTTTATCTAGTAATAAAAATATAACCGTTAAAAGAAATTTAAGCCGAATTTGAATTTTTTTTTAAGTTCCGGTCGGCGTCCCCCAAATTCGAAACTCCAACGAATGGAGTGGAAGGCAGAGGTTACATCTAGCATATACTGCACACAGAGTACCAAAGAGCATGTTTCCGACTTTCATTCGGACCTAATTCGTCAGTCCGCATGAGAATCCGGCTCCATAATACTTCTCCGTCCGACATATTTATCTTTTATGTCAACGGTCACAATAAGAAGACTAAATTTTAATATCTTGATTACTAAGTTTTCCAGCGCACGACGTATAGTCTTAAATGAATTTAATACATGCACATGTAAAAATAAATTATTTTCCTTGAATAAGTAGATATATTTTCGCACCCAATCATGTATAGTTTTTAAGTAAGCGATTTATTTAGGATTTTTTTATTTTTAAATTAATTAATTGACTTACCATAAATTTATTTGTAAAATGTAGTGTAAATATTCATCAATTTTGCTTGGAAAATATGTGTCATGATTTAGACTTAATTTTTTTTCCATTTTCTTGAACCGTTGTTTATTTCCCGGTAAACCCGTTGATTGAATAAATTTTGATCACAATATTTTCTTTCTTCAATATTGGGCTTTCGAAAGCCGACATTATAGAATAGAAAGAATTCGCCTTTTGTTTTGAATTAAGAAATTAATTTTTTGAGTATTTGAAAAAAATATCCAGTGTTACAAAAAGAACGTATAAAAATTATGTCCTGAAACTTTTTTTGATCATATACAAAAACTTTGGTTTGTATACAGGTAAGATTTTTTCTTTCAACATATTTTAACAAGAATTCTGAATTTATTTGCATTTGTTTGCACGATTTCATCCTCTGTTCTTTTAAAGTTTCAGTCGTCGGATATTATACCCGGAGTGAAAAAAATTTGCTAACTTTTAATTCTATATGCAGAAGATGGTGAATGGTTGTTGCATTTATTGTCAGTAAATTGTCTATCTGGTGGTATGCAATTCGATCTTCCATAATTAGATTTTTGACAAGCAAGAACATTTTTGTCCTCCATAGTTAATTATATGGGTCTACGGGGACTTCCCTCATCCTCCAAGTTAAAGTTTCGCATTCGAAATTGTAAGAACCACCTTCCGGTCGTCCTATCTTGACAAGTATCTTGCAACACATCACTAATTTCTTTTTGTCAGTGATGCTTTTTAAGACCACGACGAAAATTATATAACATAGTGATTCAAATATCGCGCCGCGTAAACTCAGTCATCACAAAGATTTTGAAAACTTGAAATAATATAACACCAGGCGGGGCCCAAGTCAAATGCCAACTGATGGTTATCTAATAAACTGAAGTTTGTTCTACTAACCTCAAACAGGGCTCAACATACTTCGATTGGGAGTACGACAAAAATTATCTAGCGCCATACGTATTGCTATTAAAAAGTTGCAATTAAAAAAGTTAAAAATATTAATTAAAATATAAATATTGCGTCCCTTCAAATATATAAATATTTCTTTATCGTTCATGCCCAGTAAAGGTACATGAGAAAAAATTATGAGAAAGACGCCTTTTTAATCTTGCCCTACAAACAAAATGTTTTCTTATCGCCATCGAGGAAATTTTCTTAAAAATTGTCATTTCACCATATTACGGAATCACGAACGAGTAAAATGGAATACGAAGTAAAGGCAAAAGTTATAAAAAGTATATGGAAAGAAAAATGGTAATTTAAAAAAATGGAGTGTGAGCATGTATTAATTAATCTTTTTTGTATTTTAAATAATTTTACCAATTGTAAATTGAAATCATATGCTATTTAACAAAATTTAATATGTGTACGTCATTCATTTCAAATTATCCTCATGAGTAATCTCACATAACGAATGCAGGCTTTTTCTAAATTAGTTACTCTTTCAATTCAATACTGTTTAAGATAGCTTTGTATTAAGATTTTCATTTCGATACCATTTTATTAAGAGAGCCAACGAAGTATTTCCTTCTGTCTACACGCGAATATTCGCTTTAACGTCGTTCTAGCGAGTGATGTCAACTTTAAATTACAAGTGTATCTCGATAGCTCCCGCACCTCAGTAGAACTCTTGTGAAATGCAGTTGACGCTCAATGCGACGAAACAGGTAAATTTCAGGTCTGAGTAGAATTTATACCCATGTATTTGTTGTCTTTGTTTACATCATTTAATTACTGCGACTAGTGTTGTCGTCAGAATCGTACGTAGATGGAGGCTTTAGTGAAATATTACTGAAATTGAACCGAAGCATTATTGAAACCGATAAAATTGTGTTTAAATAAGTGCAAGGTAACCATGTCTCGGAACCGTGCTTCAGATTTTTTAACTTTTAATAAAGGGATATTTATTATTAGAAATATTTTTTGTGCCATAACGATTAACAAGTATCGTTTCAATAAGAACCTAGGACTCTATAGTGAAACACGTAACTTACATATTTTCTTTATATCGATCCGTCTGTCCATCCGTCCACAATAACCGAAGTTTTAGGCGTATGTCCAACTATCCTATTTGCTAATATATGTAGAGTGAGGAATGTACGGAAAGGTTTATTAAAATAAAGTCTAGTTTAGTAAATGATGTTTTATGTCATATATTATTCTTCAAAGCGACGCGAATTGTACTCTTCGTCGCCCCATTCGAAGTTTTAGACTTTGAGTTTGAAAAAAGTTCTAGATTCATTATTTAGTATTCAATAAGAATAATAAATTAAAATTATTTCGGTTAATTTGCATCAACATTTTTAAGAGACGTAGATAACTACGAAACACTCCTTGTTTCTAAATGTATTTGACTCTTCATCAATAGATCATAAGATAATCAATCAATAGATCATAAGGTTATAATTTCGTGCTTTTTATAATCAAATCATCAATCTAATTTAAAGATTAAACAAAACATTTAACTGCTAATTTTTTAAACATATGTTGCAATGGTAATATGGCCTAAATAAAACTTTGCAGTTTTGTACCTTACAGGCTTGATCAATATCTACAGAAGAAACAATAAAGATATTATCGACTACCCCTTGATGAATTAAAATATGAATTCTTAAATAATTGACGGCGAAACTTGTTTCTTCCATATGCAATCACATTGAATGTGCTATGTAATATATACATCTTGTTTATTGAAATCTTCACCATCGTAGCAAATAATTTCCGGATTAACATAGATTATGACTCACCAAAAATGGACCAAAATGCAAGAAAAAATGTAAAGGGAAAACAATTTTTCAATTTGTTAATGTATTGGGTGTTTTCCAAGAGAACTTCTTGCTCGAAGTGGACATTTAGGCAGCGCTTTAATTTTTTTGTCGATGTGTCGTAGTTCCGAATAGCATGACCACTCTTCATAAAGGAAGCATTGCTTTAAATTTGAGTTTTTTTGAATTTGAGATTGAGTAAAACATTAACGTATAAATTCGTACATTGTGATGCAAGTCTTCACTTAAATTTTTAATTTATAGAATTCCGTTTGTGTTCCACAGCATTATAACTTTTTCAATGATATTGTTTTAAATAAGTAATGAAATTTTCAACAAAACAATCATTAAATTATATGTGTTCTTGAATGAACAAACATTTCCAAATTGTCTTTAATGCATTTCCCTACACATCGGATCCTGAAAGGATGTTTTTTTTCATGGTCTCCGTTGATTCGTAAGTCGATTCGTAGGGACATTGGGACACCGTCCGGTTGTTGGATATTTAAAATAGCAATAAAACAATAGTAATATTTCCTATTATGATATTATTTATATCTCGCGAAGAAAATGCTTTGGCGAGATATGAGTAGCCAAATTCCAGTTTCACAATTTACAAATTTAAAACCAAGTCTGTGAAAACTCAAATTAATAAAATAAAATTACTCAAATTAATAAAAATTAAAAGATTAATAAATGTTATCAATTCATAAAGGAAATTAATTAGCTGGGGTGCAGTGTTCTGATTGAATTACAGTGACATTGATTGCACTGAAGTAGGTAAATACAGTTACATTACCATGGCTGTTTAATGACGCTGAGCATAAGCTAACTTAAGGTTGATTTAGTTGTAAGTGCATATGAGTCAAATTGAAACTTTTGAATATAAATTTCCAAATTAATAAATTTTTAATTTATAAATTTAAAAAAAATTTAAAACTTGGAAAACAAAAAAAAATTTACTTACTGAGCAATTTTTTCCGCTATCCTCAAAACTAAATATGTACCCGTTTTCTTTCAATACTTGTACGCTAACTAAAACACTGTGCGAGAAAAACAATCACATCACAATTTTAAAAATTATTTAAAAGAAGTTTGACTCTTTTGAACGGGAAAAAATATATTACTACAATTTTTTGTCTTCAAAATGTCTTCTAAATTATCCAAAATTTATCAAATTTTTCACGAACAAAGAAGAATTCAAGTATAGTTTTGAATAGTATTTTTGAATTACAAAAAAACTTATTATTCTTCTACTGACTTAAATGAATGAAGTATGAAGATACAAGATAGCGCTAATACCTTATAACACCAACCGCCGTTGATTTGATTCGTTTGTTTATGTAATACGAAATACACACTAACTGTCATATGCTTCAAGAGATAGTTCTAACAAAGTAAATCATCAATATTTAAATGTGTACAGGTTCATAATTAAATGAAACTACGTGATGTAGTATTATTTATAATTTCTTTAATTTTTATACCATGACTTAGGTTTCGTTGTATTACAACATCTTTGCTAATATCCCACCTGAAGATGTTGTAATACAACGAAACCTAGATCGTGGTAAAGAACTTAAAGAAAGTAGAAATAATACTACATCACGTAGTTTCATTTAATTGTGAATAATGAATTTCTACAAAATTAACGCCAATTATATTCAATATGTATACAGGTTTAAAAAAACTTTGTAAGAAATTATGTGATAATCATCTCATATACGCTCCTTAATATAAATTTCATTTCAGAATACAATTCACTGTTCATAAATTTATTTCTGAAATGAACATTTACATTTCCAACTACATTTTCTAATTCAATTCACACTCGTTGCAGAATTAACTAAGCAATTACCTTCCTACGCACTAAATATCCGCCTTAGCCTCCAAATAGAGCTTAATGTGTTATATCGGATTTCGGTTAATAGTGCGCCTCGTTTGATTAGATGTACGTATTGATTAAATTGTAGCGAGATTGAATACGACGGTAAATGTAAATACATTCATCTTGCTGACGATGCTTAAATTATTGACGTTGGACGAAAGCTACTAGAGCTTCAGGGAATCCCGTATTTTAATATTTTAGGAATTTCCATACTACACTGGCCTGGCAACTTTTGGATTATTAGGTGCATGAAAATGTAGCCACCTTGGTCACGATGTTTCATTAAATTGTAGCTGCAGCAGCAATATCAAATACAAGTACCTCAATTGTAGCGAGGTTCAATATGATGGAGAACGTAAATATATCCGTCTTGCTCACTTTGTTTACATAGTTTATTAAGTTTATGTTCTATGTCATACCAGTTGGGCGGTTATTAGAATATGCTTTCCGCAAAACTTTCTCTCATAAAATTGATTTATGTTTTGATAGAGGTGGTTAATATAAATGGTGGTTAATAAAAATGTTACAGCTCCGACAACAACCGACAGATTTGATCTTCTATTCTTATCTTCAATAAAATTAAAAATCTATAAAAATGTTTTGCATATTTCCATTTGAATTCGATTCTGCAATTTTTTTTATTTTGCGTATTTGACTCAAGTAACTTAATGAGGTTTCGAATTTTAAAGTTACTTTAAAATTCGAAACCTCATTAAGTTACTTGATTGCACTTTAAAATTTTTTATTGTTACTAATTGCACTTTCAAATTTTAAAATTTTTCATATTCGGTTTAAGTTATTTCATATAGTTTTGAGTTTTGTATTTATACGTGCTCGCTCATATAATTTGATGCCATTTCTAAGTGAAAATTTTTCAGTCTCGATTGAAGTTACGTGAGGCGGTTGTTAAAATTTGATGTGCTCGAATCAAGTTATTTGATGCGTTTTTGAATTTAAAAGTTTACAAAAAGTGTTAAAGTATGTTTTTTAAATAATGCAATATTTTCTCGCCATTATAAACTACTAAAATATACTAAAATATATTCTAAATAAAATAAGTTGTATGTTATTTACTAAAATATATTCTAAACAAAATAATTTTTATGTTTCAAGATAAATTTTCTTCAATTTTTTTATTATTTGGAAATACCGTTAACAAACAACTCGGTGCTTCTTATCGTTAATAATCTAAGAATTGATATACGCTCAAATCTTACTATTATCTTAACCATCATATTTAATATGAAATTGGAAATATCTTTGATCAGTGTACTGAAAAAAATTAATTTGTTATTCAACAAAATAAATTTTCGGTCATGACGTGATTAACGGTCACGTAATTTAATTGTTTATTATTACTAGTAAAAAGGGTCGGTCTCAAAATATGGTGTTTTGGTTGATGGTTGGTTACCCGTATAGAAAGGATATATGGATATTTTAATAAACAAAAAAAAATATGATGTCTCATTTTTTTATATATGAGATACTTTCGAAAATGTTTTACAACTAAAAAAGAAAGACACACTTCATGAAACATATATTATATTTTTTAATTTAAGTAATTACACTTTTATTCATAAAAAACTTGCCGAAGTGGCTAAACGTAATCAACCACAACATAACCAGTACACGTAATGTTCTAGCCTAACCATATACAACATAACCAGTACACATAATGCAAAGATTAGTATTTGGCTGTGTAGATCTCGCAATTATTGATGCTAGTTAGTACTTGGAATAATATAATTTTCGTAAAAGTTTAATGAAATTCGAGAGTCTGGAATTTTTGAAAATTGTTTGATGAATGACCAAATAAAAAAAAGAACGAGCTTGTATCAAGAAATTACTATAAAATCATTCGAAGCTAAATTAGCTTAACTTTAATAAATTAATTTTGTTTTTCTAATTATGGCCTGCAAGTCCAATTTGCAATATGAAATCTCGAGTTAATTAATCTATAATTTCTCACAACATTTGAACTTTTTTTATAATTAGAGATCTTCCTCCTTAATCTTCAAATTTTGAAAAATTTGCTTCCGTAACTTACTGTATAAATTTCATGTAATTTCAATTTCTGGTCGTTGTTTTAGCCTTATCCTTCATCTCACACATTCACATTTAGTTTAGACTGAAAAGTATTTGGTGTAAATAAATTAATTTATCCATGTAATCCAAAGTATAAATAAAAAATATAATAATTTTCTGCATTCGTAAAAATCATAATGAAAACATTGTAGCATTTTTAATAAAACGAAACTCCTGAAAGCGTGAACTGCTTATATGTATATACACAACTTTTCACATCAGCCTGTGATAATTACGTACTTTTTTTTGCAGAACTAAAATAAATCTTTGAGCAAATAAAGCAAAACGGCTTTTGCTCAATTAAAACTAGAATTTAAATACAATATCCATAAGGGAGATGTCACTAGAACGTATTCTCACAAAAATAGTGTTCACAAAAGTTATTATTTTAGCCATCAATTATATAAATTTCTCTAACAAATATTTTAACAGAAATGTTACAGCTCTGTTAAAAAATGTGTCGCAGTTTTTTTTAATGTTTTGGGTAAAAATTTTAGAAGAAAACATGTCCCTTGAAAATGATTTAGTATTAGCATTAATCAAAATATATTAAAATAAGTGGGAATGCTTTAAATAATACGTTTAAAAGTTTTCATTTTTGGAAGTTTTCACTTCTCATATTTTCTTACCGAGCTTAAACCCTTTCATATGCAATTCAAAAAAATATAAACCTATTAAGTTTAAGTGAAATTGGTACTACGACTGTTTGATTTCAAATTAGTAAACATAAAGACTTAAAAATTTATGCGCGTGTATAAATTTTTCACAAATATTAATTATTGGTTTTCAAAATGATAACATATTACCTAGTACGTCTTTAATGGTTTTTTTTTAAAACGGTTTTCAAAAACAATATGAAAAATATGCTATTTGTGGTTGTTTAACTTTAAATATGCTAGTGATATTGGTTTTGAAATTATTTTACTTAACGCCCAGCAAAATAGAGTCCAGAGGGTTCCAATGATATTTTGCATATTGGAAAATGTTTCCGTCATCATTTTTTACACTTCAGGTAACATTGTCATCTTTTCTCCTCACTCCAATAATTGTAACACAAACTTTACGCTTTTTTTCTTATTTATTTATTTAACATTTATGGTTTACAAGTTAATACGACGACAGACAGAGAGACAGCCGAGCGTGCTCTTTTCATCTTATTTGTAAAAGAAGAATAATAAGACCAAAAAAAAACAATAACAAACTATATTATTCAATAATAGTGCACATATCATAACGTGAAAGATAAATGATGATCAAGCCGATTCCCATAAAGTATTGACATATCAGTTGTTCATAAGTTTTAAAACCATCTAAATATTGCCCAATCCTCCTCAATAATACTGAACACGTCCTCCTTCACTCTTTTATTTCCTTATGCAATGTAATAGTAGTTTTCCTTGGAATTAAATTGCTATGTATTTCATAGGAGCGTGATATATGGCGCAGTGTAAATTTTCACCTTGCATCATTATCGATTACGTATGCAATGGGTCGCGCCTTCTCTCGCCCGCTCTTTGCGTAAAATCTTCGGCTGACGTATACCCTAACTTCCACGAGAGACGGTCAAGTATCTTCCTAATAATAATGTCATTTTATCTTTTGTTTGTAAGCGAGAGGAAAGCAAGAGGCCACCGTTTGTTTTTTTTATGACGATCATCTAACTCAACTAGAAGTCTTATAACATCATGGTACTTCAGAACTTTAGTGTAATTTTTTAAAATTCAGTGTTAGCTCCGAGTCAGTTAAAATATTAAACTTTGTAAGTGATACTACAACCCTGAAGATTGGATAAAGTAAAAAATTTCATTTAAATTTAAAGCGACGAATTTCCCCCTCATATAATGCTTCAAATTAGGCTTAAGATATTACACATTTAGAAATAATTTAATGCATTCCCAGATAGGCACCATCTCATGGTGAATAAATAATAATTGGTCAAATACGTAATGTGTTCTTATTAAATAAATTGCATTGCATGTTAAGGGAAAACTTCTTCTTCATTAGAAATTTATTAGCACCGTGATATAAATTATTAGAGGGAAACAAGGGGATATATTTGTATGTGCATATAGCTCTATCATTATTTTATGAAAAATGTAAATTTACATAATAGTGTCCATTCTAACACATGCAATATACAAATAAATGTAGATAATAGGACAAGAATATATATCGCTTTACTAAAAAATTCCTTAAGGTGTGAAAAACATTCTCATCTAAAACTTAACTAACGTGCATATACGTCAGCTATGGTATCAAATAATTTAGTAGAAAGACATTGGTTTACAATTTTCCATAATGGATATAATAGTTTATTTAGTTTTTCTTTTCATATCCAATTGTTATAACAACTAATTTAATATTTTTTGCATCGTTGATGAAAACACGTGTTACGAAAGTCTTTACTTTCTTCACATTAAATAAAAAAAGTATTTTTTAAAAATATGTACATTTTATTAAGTTTCTTACTCGTAAACCTTATGAAGTTTTTGCAACATCTCAGTATAAATAATAAAGAAGATGGTAGTATCATATTATCTGTCGCACTTACTACTCATGAAGTTTTATTTTTGAGTCTAATTCTTCACAAGCATATTGGTAATCAACCCGTTCTAATTTGGACCTTTTACCATATGTAGACGTTATATTAGAACGGGAATTGCCACATAATGGAACTGCTATTTATTAGTTTTAGCATGATTTTATTAAGAGATCTTTAAAATTTATGATACTCTGGTTCAAAGCCATCTCTTTCCTTCTAATCACTTTTTCGCCTTGATCAATTAATTGAAAAAATATAAATTTTTTATGGAACTGATAAATTTAAAAACATGACATTCCAGTACTCAAACGCAGAATTTTTTTTAATTGGATTAATAATTCCGTGCCCAAACTCATGTCATTCAATTAAATAACTTGCCTTGTACCTTTAACGGTAATTTATTATGAACTGAAGGCCATAGAAATAACGTTGAAAATATTTTTAGAGAGACTGCGAAAATACTCATTACATTGTACATTCTAACATCGAGCCCAAGAGGTATGCCGCAAAATATTTAATAAATATTTAAATATATTTAAAATACATTCAAAAAGATATAAATCATTAATAAAAAAAATTGTTCTTTTCCATTCATAGTGCTGAAGAAAAAAACACGGATAGCACTGCAGCGTAAAGAGGAAAATGGTAAAAGCCCCTATATCACCCTATTGCCTAAAATAATTACCCCCATCAAATCAATGACTCTAACTCAACCTCCGTTTTATCTACGTCGTTAATCTGATTTTAAATTGAGATATAGTCTCATAACTTCCTCAGTGAAGGCTATTGAATATATATATATATATATATATATATATGTATATATATATATATATATATATATATATATATATAGCTAGCCATTCGGTGAATTTCCCTTTAATTTGGCCATAAATAAATATGACTAAGTTTTTGTGTTTCACTTCACCATTAATCCCAAATGGAAATTTTGGGTTAAGACATGAAGTGAATTACTATATTTCCGAATGGTTGAATATTAATAAAGTTGCTGATCACAATTCGAATTATAGGTTTAGCGATCACGTCTCAAAAGTAAAAGGTGATATCTCAAATCGAATAGACTCTTAGACTAGTAAAATAAGTTTTGCTCTTTAAATCCCCGATCTGTAAACGATTAATTTTCTAATATTAAATCTAGGTATTTGCGCAGAGCGGAAACCAATAAAAAATATTGCGACATTTAAGCGGTTCAATCTCTCATACAAATCAACTCAGATTTCCTATCAAGAAAAATGCATTCCATGCCTTGGCATTGTTAGAGGAAATAACATATTTCTACTTAAAGGAGACCTATTAAAGGAGTACAAAATGAAATCGCGCAAAATAGTTGGCAGTATTATTACTCCATTTAAACCATATATTTCTATTAGAAACACGTATTTATACATAGATTAATTACATTTAAATTCTTCAAAATGACGTATTTTGACATAAATTTTAATGAAACGTAAGAAAGTCGATGAAATAAAGATGACCTTCTTAACGTCTCAGGGTCAATTTAATACAGTATAATTTAAATTAGGAGAATGCCGGACCTATTTTACATTTAAAAAACAATTTCAAATATATATCATACAATACACTATTTATATAATATTATAACTGAGAAGACGTGGATGGGCTGTATATGTCTATGTAACCAAATCACATCTTTGACTGCCTTGTAATCAGTGCAAAACTAGAACCTCAGGAGCAAAGAACCTTATTACGAACGATCTCATGCTCTTGCTATTTCAGCAAGCTAAATACAAACAAGATGACGAATAGAGTTATTGCTCACATATTTTTAACTATATACTCAACTACCAGCTATATATTTTGTAAATTTGAAAATACCATATAAGTATATATAACGCCAATCGGAGTAAGGGAGGGGATGTCTTTTCGAATTGAGGGGTTTAAAAAAATATTTAAGGATTCTTTTAGCCAGGAATAATAGTATACAAAATAACACTTTTTCAAATGCTGGTTTGTTTTTCTAAACATAATTCACAACAACTACCAAATGGATTTTAGTGAATTTAATACGATTAAATTGTATCGCAGATCAATAGCTAATATGTAATCTATGACGTTAATACGGAAGTATTTTTTAACTATTTATTTCTTTTCCTGGAAACTGGATAAAATAAATCTTTAAAAATTGCTGAAACCATTTTGACTGTATTATTATTTATTTTAAAATCATGTAAAAATATTAAATGTAACACTTCTTTCTTTGTGTGACATCAAAATCTCGGAACCATAAAATGTAGTTTTGTAATTTACTGGTAGACAATTATTAAAAATGATATAAATGTTCTCAGCATTTATATCATTTTTAATAATTGTTATAAAATTATTTTTGTATTTACACTATAATATTAGTAGCTATAAAAACAACATAATTTTTCAGACTCCAGTGCACTCACATGCATGCACCTAAAAAGACAAATTTTAAGATCAGGAAATATGAAATATATCACGACATTTCCCGTACACTGGGAGTTTACATAAAATCGAAAAATACTCACAATTATTTATTCAAAATTGTGAAATAAAATATATTTATTTTCCATTAATTGTTCTAAGGCAGAACTACATTTTACACATCTAGGTTTTTTTCTTAATTCTCTCCCTTTTTTCCATGTACAAATGTTGACTATTATTTTTGTAACTTTATGAAAGTTTTATTCAATCGATTCTTTATTAAACATTTGAAACCAATTATCATATTGATTTTTCTCATTTTCCTTTTTAAGACTTTTTTTCCGAATAAGAAGCAAATCAAGTCAAGTCAATATCACTAATCTCATGTAATTTTGACGCAATTCAAAAAGAATTACATTTGTAATGATTTAATAAAAATAAATGGATTTCGATATAGGTACTACATTCTTATGTATTTTAATGAATATTTTGCTGCAACGTTTTTTTTAATTCAAAATAAACTATTCTAATAAAAAAATGCATTGGGCAAAATTTGTAATGAATTAGAATAGGCCTTGGTACCGCTGCTTATGCTTAACTGTGCAAAAGAAAGTCAGGATTTAAGCTAGCAAATGGGACATATTTACTAGTCTAAATAACTAGCGAACATTCGTGTATTTATTAAATTACCACAAACAATTAGGCTACGACTACCAAATCTAAATTTCTCCATTATCATTGAAGTTAATAAATATTCTAAAAGTAATTAAATAAATATTAAAAAAATTATTTAGTTCTTACCATATTACCCGTTGGGTCACTGCCGCCGGTGCTATTAAATTACCTTATAGAATGTAATTTATATGCCCAAAGATTGCGTTATTGACCCAGTCACGTTCTCGCTTAGAATCTCGTCCATAGACGTCTCTGTTACATTTAACGGCGTCATTAAATTTATTGAGACAGTATATATGATTTGTAATTGAAAATTTGGAAATTAAACTCGATTTGCAATATAACTGTAGACTCCTCAAATTCCTGTATATAAAATGGAAAGCATGTTCGACAAGATGTGTTATACTAATATAAATTGAAGATAGAATAAGCGGTAATGCTGTTCCCTAGCTGGTAATTTCAGTACTTTTTGACATTTTGTACAAGTATGTTATGGTTCTATAATCAAACTGCTAATAAAAGTCCTTCTGAATTCTTTATATATTTTTACATATATGTTTATGTATATGCATAGACTTAATAAACACTCCATGTGGATATGTAACAATTACATTATTTTAGTACATGATAGATTGTAATGCCATTTTACAGCAAAGTAATTGAATTATGTTATTTCCAAATGGTTTTAAATTATTTCAATTTTATTTGTTTTATTTAAATAATTAGAAAGTCCCTGTATAAGTGTTTTTTTGAATGATATATTTTTAACAATAGTTGAAACTACATTATACAAGGGAAATTTAATGTTATATAAAAGGTTTTCTGAAATGTTTTCGATGTAATTAAGTCAATATTGGTCGAAGGTTTGACGTAAAAATTTTTTATCATATTATTTATTTTTATGCAATAATAATACATTTAGGCCTTTATAACCAGCCTATCAAATTAGTAACCAAAAACTTTGGTCTAGATTTTTGAAATTTTTTTAATTCTTAACGCAAAATTCTTAATATTTTCTTTGAAAGACAAATGAATTTACTCTGTAAATGGTAAGATTTAAACGGAATTTTTAAATTAAAATATAAAATATAAGGATCATTTTCTCATAAATTTTGCAGCTAACTAAAATTGAAATAATTTAATAATTACTTTCTAATTTTAAATTTATCGATTTCTGGGCTGGGACAGGGGGTGAAAATAGTATGTTTTTTAAATATTTTGAAAAAAATATCGCTAGAACAGTAAAGCTGTATTTAAAAAGAATTGTTTTTGCATCCTTTTAATTTCTCTTTCAATTATTACCAGAAGAACACACGAAACTTAATAAAAAAACTCGAATGCTTAACTCACCAGTCACTCCAAGATATTTGAATTGAAACTTTAAATGAAGAAAGTTAAGGTCCTTAAATATTTTGTTATCAATTTTAAATAGTGTATCCCGTACAGTTGAAACTACAGAACCTAAAGTTATGAAAATAGTATAAAATTTAATTTTGTGGAAAAACTAAAGAAATTATTTAAATTAAGAGAATTTAAAAGTTTAGTAAAATTTACCATGCAATATAATTACTTGATTAAAAATAACATTTATATTCACGAATATCTTCATATAAATAGTGTGCACCATTAATTGTTTAAATGTTTATATGTATCGATGTATGCAAAAAACCCTTGTAGTATGAGTTGTACTTGTACTTAAAAGATTTTTTTTATTATATTTGCTTTTTAATCAGATTGAAATTCCAAAATCAAACACTTCAAATTATTTGTTCTGATAAAATTATAAAAAAGTTGAAAACATATGACTGAAGATTGGTACAGCCTATTTCTTATACAAATTTACATTTATCGGAATAAAAAAGAGAATCGTACTTTAATTATATGTTTATCATTTAGTGAAGTTAAATACAAGCACATAGATTCCTCTTTTGAAAACATAGTTTCATAGTTTTGCGAATATTCTGCAATTCAAACCATTGACCAGTTTTACTTACTTTTTTTTTAGTTTGGTAACTATACAATTGTTAAATAGTTTGACAACCTTTTAGAATTAAGAGCAAAATCTTAACATACCTGTTTTTGGGTTGTTAAGATTAAGTATGTTAAGATTTTGCTCTTAATTCTAAAATATTCTAGAACTGAAATGTTTCATCCCAAGCATTCCAGTAACGCTGGTCTATTGACGTAGGTGAGGGGATAAGGAGTCCTCATAACCACTAAGGAAACCTAAACACAAATTTAAATAATTACGTTTATCAATTAACATTTTTTAGTTGTGGAAGCTAATATTCATACATTCGGAGTTATCTAAACTAATTAGTTTTATTCACACGGTACATGGTTCTACGTAACCTATATATTAACAAGAACGAGAAAGAGACTAAAAGCGAGATAACGATATTTTCATTATTTTATTTGGGCTGCCTAAATATAAAACGTGATTGTGGATTTGGGTACTAAAGTATCGCTGCTCGCTTTTCACTTACTTAAACCGTTCTTATTGTCATATGATTGCGGATTTAGACACTGAAGACATTGAAGATACTGAAGACAAGGATTTAGACACTGACTCATACTCTAGAACATTAATGACTGTTGGTAAATTCAGATAATAAATCATCGATTTATGTTCGCCAATTCATGCAATGAAGTATATTATGGGCTCAGACAACTGATTCTGGATTCAGACGGTGAAAAATTAATACATAATTGCGTATACAGATCTAGCTCAAAATTTAACTAATAATTTTGACCTAGATCTTTAAACTCCTGAACATTAATTTAAATGGCATAAATAGTTGGACATGGTTGGTGTAAAATCAGAATGGTTTTACATAAATACATCACCGTCAGCCGCGCCTTACGCTGCTTTTGATTTTTCCATTCTCAATATATTCTTGTTCATTCCGACCAAAACGTTTGGATATTACTTGTGAAATGAGGAGTTATTTGATTTCCCCAACCATAACCCAACCATTTGATATATAGCTTGATAATTCTAATGATTATGCGGATATTATGTTAAAATTCTATAATATGTTAAAAATCTAAATACTTCTATTAATATTAAAACTGGAATTAAATTAGATATAAAAAATGTAATTCTTAGATTTTAGAAAGAAATGAAAATTCACGCAAAGGTCATAATGAGTGCAAAGTTATACTTGGTAGAAGTTTCTGAAACAAAATTAAAGAAATAGATTTCGGAGAGAAGCTCCCCGATTTTTATAATTTTAGAGAAAGTTTCGTTTTAAGAGATTTGAGAGAATGCTTTCATTTTATAAGCGATTTCAGTTTTACAGTCTCCAAATATTGTTCTTTTACTTTATTATTTTTGCTTTCCTTTTTGTCAACTTTGATAAGACTGCAAATTTAAATACGATCTACGAGTTATCATTTTGTGTCGCAAATAACGTCGAAAGAAGAATAAAAGCTACTAATCCACGAGCACTCGTGCTATGAGTGTTTTGCTCACAGAAACTTTAAAGCAATCAGCATTTTATCAAAAATATGTACATATATGATTCCGTACTTTGTCAAAAATTTTGAATATATTAATGGTGTTCTTTTGTTATTTTAATTATGCATGATGGTTAAACATTTAAGGAGCCTGCAATTATAAGGATTATTTTGTATTTTCATATATGGACGTGGAAGAAGAACGATATGTAGCATGACTTCTTGAAGATGACTTATAAAATGTGGAAGATGAATATGTTAGAGTCGATAATATTGAAACGATCAAGGCAGTGAACAGTGACCACTGAACTGACACCAAACCTTTATTAGAAGACCACGAAGGTGAGCTTTCTTCCTTCCAATAATTAGTAGCTATATTATGTAGGAAAAAATAAACAAACGAAATGGAACTACAATTCATGTTTCACTAACGTGAGGACGAGGTAACATGATATTGTTATTGATAGCAAAGGGTAAAAACAGTAGCAAATGAAGCTCCAGATATTATGGAATATTTTGTTATTTTTGTGAATGAAGAAATGCTGACTGATGTACTTGGATATACGAATATTCATATTAGAAAAACTAAGAACAGACCTGCATAGGAGAGATATTGTAAAGAGACTGATGAAAAACTAAAAGCGTTTATAGGTGTTAAGTGTATGGCTAGCATAAAAAAATAGTCTCTTAAATTTGAAGAAAATGTGGGACAAAGAGAGTCCAGTTTCCTGATATTTTTCAACCCGTAATAAATAGTACTAGGTTTTTTTCCTTATGGGAATTATAAGATTTGAAGACATTCATATCCGCCACGAAAGATCGGTATATGACAATTTTGCTCCATTTCGTGAAGTATTTGATTGTTTTGTTGTAAAGTTTCTATTCAATTATCAATTTGGGAAAAATGTGGCTATCTATGAAATGTGAGAATCATTTCGATGTGGCTATTAATTCCGTGTGCATGTTGCAAATAAACCTGCCAGGTATGGGATAAAAGTGCATTTTTTGTGGATACCAAAATAAGACCAACATTTAGTACTATTTCTGGATTTTATATGAATAAGGTTTTGGTTTATTTTACATTGAAAAAAAAAATTATTCGTATAATTAGTAAACTTCATGACAGTAACTGGATTGATTCAACTACTCGCAAAAACGTAAAACCCGAAATCATATCTTATTATAATCAAACAAAAGGGAGATCACTGAGATTATTTTTTTATTTTAAATATTACTGGAATAAATAATCAAATATAAAGAAAGTATAAATGTTATTATTTCTTGAAGATAATACTTAATAACGCATGACTTGGACCTAATACGGCCACTAATTATGCACAGAAGTACCAGATTCTTTGGTATTATATTCAGCAAGTTGTAAAATGCAACGCAAATGAACCCTATATTTCATATACCGAAAACCCTAATGGTATCTGAAGATACGGAGAAACCTAATGGCGTCTGTCTGTGAGGTCTGCTCAAAATGCAAAAATCACAAAACAAAGAAAGCATATATTTACTGTCAAAGATTTTGGTGCACTTTACTTTACTGCTGTTATATTATGTGGCATGTGCAAAACTCGAGTATATGATGAAGATTAATGTACGAATTATATAATTTGAAATTGTTGATTTGTTTTTGTTCTCATTTTTCTTGGGGTGCCTGTAAAGATTGAAAATTCATATTTCTAAGTTTTAAGGGGTTTGGATAGCTAATAGCTGTCTTGTGGAAACGGCATTCTGCTATAATTAGGGTTGTACGTAATGCTGTCATATGTCACGCCGATCGTCCCGACCTTGCGTAATAAAAAGTGGAAATTAGTTTAGAATATTTAAGTTTTGTTTTAATCATTCATATATTTTATATCAAAAATATATGTACGTAAGATTAGGAAAGTATCTCTCGTAAGCGCTTAATTGTACCAAAACCTGATTTTATTGTTTATGTATTTATTAAAAAACACACTACAGCAATAAACTATGAGACAAATCTATTAAATATAAGTAGAACTCGCACTACGGGGGTTTGGTATAAATTTAGGCACTTATTAGACTTTTTAAATTATTAATACCACTTAGCGAAAATAATTTAACTGAGAGTTCTAATCAGATGCCAGTATTTGTAGTTTTATTGAATGTTCAAATATATGTCACTTTGCCACTTGACATATCACAAACGAGTTTTAAAAATTAATATTGAACGACCCCTTTCAAAACCTGTTTTGTCACACCTCTCTCGGAGGACAAATAGAAGAAATTGGCTCCAACAATATATTAATTTTTGGTTTCCATGCCTCAAAAGGTAAAATGAAATCCTTATAAACTCATTTACGTATTTGCTTCAAATTTGGCATGATCATAAAACATATTAAGCCGCACAAATTTTAATTGCCAACACTTAAAAATATTCACACGGAAATTATAGAAAATATATCATCCGAATTTTTTTGTATATGTGTATAGGTGCGTCACGTCTTTTGAAGGAACTAATTATATGGGTCTCAAGAATATTTTTTTGGATTTTTAGTATTCATCAGCGATATATTGAAAAGATATGCGAAAAAATATCTTGTTATTTTATTTTCGAAAATACCTTACCTAAGATTATGAAAAAAATATGAGATTTTAGAAACACATGCAAAGGTTATAGGAAAACTATGTCGATTACTTCATATGTTATAATTTTTTAAATATTCACCATGTTTTCATGGCTTCGAAATATTTAAAATGATTTAGGAAGATATTTACATTTTTCTATTTTCAAAACCGATTTTTTCAGATAACATCAATATTGAAACTTGAAAGTTGGCTTATTAATGAACCTTATTAACCCATTTACGTCGCACCGGCAACTTTTTTAAAATATTCGTATATCAGTTAAAGAGGAAATAAATAAGGTTCTTAAAAATATATTTTTCATAATTTTAAATTGCACTTTTAAAAATATATTAAAAAAAAAACAGGCAAAAATTAACATTCCGCCACCTTACTTCCGCAACTCTTGAGTCAATTGTGAAATTTGTGGAATAAGAGAGTTGATGGAATTTGACTCCACGATGATAGAGAAATTATAAAGATTATCAATGTGCACTATGTTTAATTCCTTTGAAAGAAATAGTACACAATACGTTGCATTATACTGACTTTGTGAAAAAGTAATATTTCTAAATAGTTTTCATAGTTTAGAAATACTAGTACGATACGTGCTTAAAGGTCTATACGTGACGAAATGTGCGGGAGGAACCCTCGTAGCGCCAGTTCTACTCGTGCTTCATAGACTTTGGAAATACCAAGATTTCATATTTCAATAATAGATATGTTTAAACTGAATCGCACGATCATTATTTATTGACTTTTTAATTTTTTTGCTTTTTGGAAATATTTGATATCGATTTATTTAAACAAAAAAAAAAAAACTATGAAATTATTTCTGCGAACCACAGCTGCGATTGAAAGCAGTTTTTTACCAAAATGTGCCCAACGACAATGCTCTTACCAAGATTTGTTACGTTTTTATCAAGTATTTCCAAATATATGGGTGAATAAGCTCCATTGGATAATATTTCTATCAAATTATTTGCATATATTAATTTTGCACACTACAATGCAGAAAACAATACAAGGCAGATCTTTTACAGACGTAAAACCGAAGCATATATTTAAAAAAATTGTAAGATCTAAGGTAATTACTCTCATTTTTTTATAATTTTCTTGCCAGATTTTATCAACCCTGTTTCATGTTTTCTAATTAAATAGTTTCGGAAAAAATGGAAAAGTGCCTTATTTTTACATATTTTTTGGAACTTATTTTTACATTCTTGTATTATCTAAAATTATACTTTATTTACCCCCTTTTTAATACTTACACGAATATTTTTAAAATCTAGGTAGTGAAAAATATTTGGGTTCATGGGCGGTAAATAAGCTAATTTAAAGGTTCACATGGTATAGTTTCTAGGAAAACCGGCTGTAATAAACGAACCCACACACAAAGGTGTAACTGATCTTAAAGAAGTCCCTTTTAATGGTACGATAGTAAAATGACAAAAATGAAACCTTTATCATTTTGTCCTGCTCGTCTGTATGTCGATATTTAACAGTAATTTTTCACGGAAACTATTAGCTCCATATGGATAAAATTTGGATGCTAGGTGTTTTCTATGAATCACCATACCCAATGGAGCAGTAGAATTATTAAAAAAAATAATATTAGGGGTGAAGCTCTATACAGGTAACTGAGGTATGAAAAGGATCTAGTATACATACGCGCGTGGGGTATCGTTACATAGATCTTAAAGTATATAGAGGATCCAAAATACATTTTTAATTTAAGCCAATAGTTTGTGATATATACGCTTCTATAGTCTTAAAAAGTATACAGACTTTTTTCTTCCTTTAATTTTTTAAATAACGTGTATAAAAACCTTGAACAAAATTAAAGTAGTAGAATTTAAAATAAACTTCCAAGAAAAATTTACTTGAAAAATATATATTGTGTATTTTTTGAGGTATGGGATAATTTCGATACCGACCGCAGCAATAACTTTGTTTTTCAGGGTGTCTTTGAGAAATACAAATTTATAAGTTTAATACTGTTTAGTGCTGCGAAACCTTTCGGGTGCGAGTCCTACTCGCGTTTGGTCGGTTTTATTTAATTTGAGGCATTAATCGTTCAAAACCAGGGAAACGTAAAAAGTAAATAAATACGGCAAAACATGTCCCAACTTTACAACTGGCAGTCAATTTTAGTTGTAGTAGCAGTTTTAAAAAGGATTTTTTTCACAAAACGAGTGACTTATAATATTTAAATAAGTTACTTTTATCAGTACCCTTGATTCAAAGGCAATAAATACAGCAAAATTTATTTTTGGTAAAGTTCACTTTCACTCTATAGTACGTGTAAATGTTAAACATTTATAATATTAAGTACATATGTAATTTCAATTGTATCTGTGCTAAAACTTAGACAAAAATCTATTTGTCGTTTACAGTCACTTTAATCTATTCGTAGATGTGATTTAATCAAAATGTTATTTATTTATATACCTTAACATTATACATTATATATGGCGGACTTATTGCTACGAGATCAATTTCTTACAACTAACCACAACATACCCTTTATGGCATATCTTTGTCGTGCATACTGTGACTTAAAAAAATTAGGATATTGAAACAAAATTACAGATAAGTACATACATTCTAATGCTAACAATATCTGTAAAAACGATAGTGTCTCTCCAAGTGGAATATGCATAGCTATTACATCATTTCCTAAAAAAACTAAGTGTAATTTTGAGCCCCCTTGACTGAAGAGTGCACTCGAAAAATAGCCTACATGGTACTACCAGATAGCCCACATGGTACTACCTAGAATAATATTTTAAGTTTAGCGTAGCGTGTTCGACTCAGAAGTGCTTATTGCCAAATTTGTTAGAAATTAATCAACGAGGAGTTACTACAGAAACAGGGAGTGGGTAATAAGTATATTCTTCTACAATGTATGTAGCCTAAAAAGAGGAACTATATACAAGAAAAAATGAAACTTCAGAAAAAAACGTGTACATAAAAGAGCCAAATCTCATAACCCTTTGGCCATGTAGAGCACTAATTTTAATATAAACATTAGTCTTTAATAAAATCTACCACGTATGGACGACAAACATGTCATTATCTTCTCTGGAAACTAAGAGTAGTCTGAGAGCAAAATTAAGAGCAGCAGACACATTCTCACGCTTAGTAATTGCCGAGTCGACCAATTGTCATTTCGCTTAGAATGTAGATACTTATGAAGATCTATAAATGAAAGCTTCTGAGTGAATGAGATCATTATAGACTTGGCTTTATATGAGATCTTACTACTTTTTATGGTCAAAAGGTCACGAAATTTAGCCTCTGGTTATATGGTGACCTCATTTAGGTTACAAGACTTTTACACACGTATCTGCCATGGGCTAAGAGGCTTTACCATTTGTAGACTGTTGGAAACAGGAGAGTTTCTGTGTAAGAGAGTATTTCCCATTCCTCCTGGATCGCAAAATCATCCATTATGGTTTGATTGAAGAGATTCAGGTGATGTTCAGTATTGTTTCAATCAACAGCTCTCTTCGAGATTAATTAATTTTTAATAGTTTAAAGGTGTATTAAATTTAAATACAGTTTTATAGAAGCAAACTTAGATTGAAATTGCAATGTCAGAGATTTTCCACTTTATCCATTTGTCAAGCCAGCATGAAATAAACCGAATATACACGACGAGAAAAAACATGCCATAAGCTTTCCGGCAATATACTTCTTCAATAAATTATGAAGTTTCTTGTCACAAATTATGTGAACAACAATTTTATATTTTTATTCAATTCTAATTTTTTTAATATTCTAATATATAGTACGGAAACAAAGAGAAATAGCGCAAACTGCTAGCTGAAATCGCCAAATTTAGGCGGGCCGATAGAGCACCGACGCATTCATGTAAACGTAGAAAAAAAATTATAATCGATGATTAAATTTATTTTCATTCATTGTTCGATTCAACTTAATTTAACTTAATTTGGGTTTCAATGTGATTATTACTGGCGTGATGTATCTGTCACTGTCACTGGCGTGATGTATCTACGTAAAATTACCCAGAAATTAGTCGACATAGCCACACTCCTTTTCTCCACCACGGTTCTGTCCTTTCAAGAAAGCACAATGGATTGTTTTAATTAATAATTTTAATGAAGAGAAGTAAACATTGCAACAAAGAATCAACAGAGTATTCGACAAAGATATCCTGATACAATAGTGCACCTTCAATTTGAATAATCACGCTGATTACACTCTTAGTATATAAATAAAACTGAGGACTTCTTTATAAAATATAAACACTTATTTAATTTATACTTATATTAGTAAACATTAGTGTTTATTCAGACATATATATTAGTTTCGAAATAATTTCGTGTGTGTGTGTGCGTATGTATATGTGTTAAATGTATTATAAACTCGGCCTGCTCCCTCAGCAAATACCAAACGAGCAGGTCGGACTTGTCAAAGGCCGTGGTACTGGAGAAGGTATCGTGAATTCGAGGCAAATCATTGAAAAGAGCCGGGAGTTCAACGTGAATATGCTGATATGCTTTATTGACTATACTGTCATTTTGTTGCGTACGATGAGATTACCTGTGGATAGTCCTACTGGAAAACCTGTACGAGACAGAATAAGAGTAAACGATGTACTATCTAGTTTAAGCTTGTCAAATGTATACAACACAGATGTATTCTGTCTTCTATTCTTTCTAATATATACGGCATCGAATTCATAATGAAAAGGGCCTTGGAAGAATCGGAAGGCGGCATCTTAGTAGGTAGTATCAAAATTAGCAATTTAAGATATGCCGATGACACCACCCTCTTTGCGACGTCAGAGAAAGAACTAACTGACTTTGTCAACACAGCTAAAACGAAGATCATGGTCACATATAAAGATGGCCAAGTTTCATGAACAGGAGAGCTCTTTGACCTACAGTTTTTCAGCAATTTTGTATATCTGGGATGACTACTCACTGATCAGGGAGAAAGCGATAGAGGAATTCGAAGAAGAACGCAAATGACCAAATTCGCTCTGAGCAAACAAACACGAGTATAGTAAAACAAAAATGTCTCTAACAGTATCAAGATGAGAATAGTAAGAACATTAGTCTCCTCAATTTTCCTGTATGGTTTTGAGTCTTGGACAATTCGTTTGGTAGAGCGCAAGAAGATAGACGCGTTCGCGATGTAGCATTAGACACGAATGCTGCGCATACCTTGGAAGGCCATAAGAATGAACATATTGATTCGAAAACAACTCAGAAGCAAAACCAAATGTTTATCATCTGCTATCAAAGAATGTTTAGCTACTTTGATCATATTGCTAGTAGGGAATCAGATAACCAAGAAAAGCTAATGTCTGTCGGGAAAGTCAATGGTAAACTACCTCGCGGTAGATTTCCTACCCGATGGACTACTACGCTCAAAAGCTTCTCTATCACATCTTCTATTAGGAAAGCAGAGGACAGAGGACGTTTTCAAGACGGATACTACCTTCAGAAATGAAGAATGCGATATACATATTATATATATATATATATATATATATATATATATATATATATCTATATACATACATACACATATAGATTTAGAAAAGAAGAAGTGAGGAAACTGTGCTACAACTTTTAATGACAACATTGTAGCTACTGCTTAGAACTATATTGTTCCTGCATTTCTTTTAATAAATTTGATCAACATTTTTCTTAGGTTCCATGGTTAAATAAGAAATTCTTTTCATTTTTCAAGTTTGTTCGTCTACTCCCTCACAATAACTTCATAGTTTCTATAGTGACAGACATATATGAATATAATTCCTCTCCATATAAAGCGGGACGAATTTATTTTTGCACATCCTATTGAGTGGAATAATAATGGAAACTCATTTTTGAATACAATTTCATGTGCAAGATAGACTCCTCTTTTATTTTTAAATTGTTAACTTGATCTGGTAAGAAACCGTTCGATCACAGACATTAGCCACAACTTTGTCGGTAGTGTTTAATATCATTTCGGGAAAATTAATTGCGATATCAATGTAAAGTTTAATAATTTTCGATAATGATAAATCTAGATATTTTTTTAAACTTATAATGGTTAAACTTAACTTTTCCACAGTTGAAATATTAAATAAAAAGATATCCATTTATTGATAAAATTTACAACTCATTTGCAAAAAAATATTATATACGCTAATAATGTAAACATGTATAATAAATCTAATGCGTATGCATTGCTACAAGCGCTACCCACAAAATAATTTCCCGCAGAGGTACTCTTCCCTCGCATTCTCTCTCTCTCTCTTTTCCTGCTTTTATCACCTCCCCGTTTAATTAGAAATGCCTAAGAAATACAATTAAAGGCATGAGTGGAAGAGGAGTGTAATTCACTTTTTTCTTATATTTTTGTTTCTTTTTTGGTATTAACTAAACAATTTTGTACTTGATGAAATACTAAGCAAATTAATGTTACCTTTTCTAAATCGAAGATGTTATCAATAATAAAAATATGATTAACAACCAATATCGTATCTTTTACGTAGTGGTTTTTAAACAAATGTTCGACCGCTGTAGTTTTCATACAACCTTTATTCAGGTTTCCAAAAAAAAAAATTTTCTCTTAATTTTAGGCGCAGTAATTTCAGAAAAAGGAGGGAAGGAGGAAACATATTTTCTGTCTATTTTTTAGTATACTTTCGAAAATAATGCCCGGAATTATGAAAAAATTATTTTCAATATCGCGTAATGATATCCAAATTATAACCGGAATTTTTTATTTTTTTTGAGTCCCCCTAAAATTTCCGTATGAATATTCTTAAGTATTAACTGTGGCGATAAATGCGGATTAATATAATGTGTAATTATGTTCAATTTCAAGTTTCTATGTCAAGCGGTTTTTGAGAAAAACACTTATGACCGATGGATATGCGAGTGATTTTAAAAGGGGTCCTTTTTCCCTTTAGAGGTACGGAGACTTAATTATATTCATGAAATATTTGGGTAACGGAAAATAGTAATCAATATATTTATTGAGTATCAGAAGACAAAATATGCATTGCGCTCGATCCAATTGCTTTTTCAATCGCTACTAGCGGTCGCCCAGCGAACGACTGTAATTCATTATGTTTTTAAGTTAGAACGGTGTTGAGGTTCTTTTGTCAAAGAATTGACCTACCTAGTCATTGCATGTAATATTTTTTTTATTTTGTTCTATTACCTATTTGTATACGCTCTTAATACGTCACCTACGAGCGTGTACATTAACGTGTATTGTTTGCCTTAATTCCGTGCAATGCATATGAAATTTAAATTTTAATGCTAGTAACACATAACTATTCACAAAATATAAATTGAACGCTTTTTTGTTTTGACATATAATGTACAGACTTTTGAAAAAAAACATTTGAAATCATACGTAATTAACACAATTCTTATAAGTAACTCGAAACTCATTCAGTCAATCTCATATTTTAAAATTCTATGGCGACAATATTTACCCTGTACGACTGTTTGACCACAGACTGTTACGTGTTTGATAGTGAAATTTTGAATGAAAACAATGAATCTTTTCTTGTTGAAAGTCAACAATAAATTGTTTAATGTATTTGTAACATATAATTGTATAGTGTTTGTAACATGTATTATAATATATGTTACAAACATTTAATTATATATACATCTTATCTTTCTGCACTCCTCCATACTGATTTTAACCATACCAAATTCACATTCCTCCATGCGCACAATATGCTTAAAAAGGGTACAAAGTTTTCTCTTCACATATTAATATATAGATATGTAATGATAACAACAAAAAATAAATTTTAGACCCTAAAGCAAAAATAATTAACTACTACACATGGTTCTTTTTTGTAATTGTTATGTATTCTATGATTATAATTAAGAACATTTTGGAAAATGTTATTAATTCGTCCCGAGAAATAATAATTTAGAATATTTCCTGGCTTATTATTTATTTGTAATCAAAAATATTTCGTAATAATTAGAATAAATATTAAATGATATATTGTGTTCAATCTTTTTCGCGCAAGAAATATAATTAACAAGGAAAGTTGTTAAAACACTGTTTCTCTTAATAATTGTTTGTTTGCTGTCAATATACCTTGAAACAAAATTTAAAATTTACTTTGCTGTGTAAACAATTTCAACTACCTCCTGTACAGAATAGAATATCATGTGTATTTATGGTCGACCTAATTTCTTTTAGATTACCTTTACTAATGGTAACTATTTTATATATGTATATATATATATATATATATATATATATATAAGTATATTTGTATGTATAAAATGTTTCAAACGTATTTGGTTTCAAGTCCTTTAAACCTGTAAAGAACTTAGTTATACAATACAGGATAATTTCAAAAGATTAGAAACGCTATGTTCGTTGAACAGTATGAAAACACATGTCGTCAATTTGAAAGAAATGACTCTCATATATGCCAATATGCCAATTACATTGCGGCGTATGCTCTCACCCCTCTTCAAAATCGTAACGGAGGGGTCAAAATCATTAAGTCACATATATTAAATCGGTTACAAGACTATTTAAAGGAAAATTTTCATAGTGATAGAAAGCAATGCAATCAAATATCTTTTACATAATTTAAAGTCTTGTTTATTATTTATTTCTTATTAAACTTGAAGCTCGAGTTCCAGATTGAGTTTATGGCTATAATTATAAGTAAAAAACCATCTTTATTTTCTGACAGATAGTTAAACTTCAATGCATTAAACACACATTTTGATTAATTTAAGGGATTATGAAAATGGTCACGGTATAACTTCAAAATAATTAAAATATATATGTTGGTCTGCTACTTAAATATCAACCAAGAGTACCAAATACCGAGGTTATTAAGTTATTAAACGTTTAAACGAAATTGAGTTTAAGCGAAAATGTTGATTGTTTACCTTTTCTGTGATTAGTCTACCTTGTCGGTTCCTTATAATAACTTTTGAAGTGAAAACGTCTTTTCTCTCACTTGTTCGAAATTTTTTGACAAAAAAGCATTTACAATTTTGCGTTGCACATTGAAACATGAAACAGCCAGCAGAAATAATTGAAGATCTATCTCCTAGTTATATATGATTATACGAGTAGTTTTATTATTGAATTGCATCATTCTAATAAAAAGCAATGTGTTTTGCACTCAAATATTGAAAAGGGATTCAAACAACATATTTATTTGTCACGATATACATTCTTACTTATTAGATGTAATAATATTTCGTCCGTACTTTTCACACCATAGTAATTTAACATATGTTAGATATTTTATAGCTAAGATATTTTTCAAATAACATACCAAGATGCTTGTATATCCCATGCTTTACACTTGTCTTATCTTCAAACAAAAAAAATCACCGATCTAAAGGTTAAAACAAGAAATTAGTTGTATTGGTGCCTTTTTACCTATCATAATCGGTCGGTGTCTTTTAACAGATGGATAAAAAATACTAACAGTGTTCATGTCCTTTTCCCTTAGGTACCAAATAGTTTAGTTCTCATCTGGAACAAGTGGTGACCAACCTAATGATTTAATAAAAATGCCTTAAAATACATTTATATGCAAATGCAAATAAACATTTAGAAAAAAAACACCAAAATGTGTCGAGTTTATCAAAATTATAAAGTAATAACTAAAAAAACATTATTGCATCTTAAACATATCATAAATAAAATATATTTAGTTCTCAGGTAAAACATATTTGTGCAAAGCCGAGTTTATTTTATGGTTATCGGAAACAATTGCGTACAAATCATAATTGTATTCAGCTCCCTCATGCAATTTGCTTATGCATTTAGCTCGTAATCATTTTCAGTACCGTCGCTTCATTCCGATCTACCATCTGCTTAATTATTCACCGCACATCAATTAAAAGCCACTCTTGTACACCGCAAATGAGTGTGGAAACGCGGTTAGCTTCACGTTATTTATAATAATTAAATTTTAGAAGCGTGCGATCTTCCGGTGAGTCCCAAGTTTTCGGTTATGCGGTGAATGAGATGTTAAGAAATTATTGATCTGATTTAGTTCTCTAAGTATTTACTAAGTAATCCTGGTGTTTGCTGAGTAAACATGAATTTAATAAAGTATCGGAATGATATTCTATATATTTTCTTTTCAAAAAAAAATTATTCACAATATACGACAAAAAAATTAAACTTCTTTCAATATTTTCATTTAGAGTTCAATTAATAATAGGAAAAATATTTTGAATTTTTTGCTTTGATTGTATAAATAGATATGATTGTATAAATAGTTATCAATAGATATGCACAAAATTTAAATGGTGCAAAACCTTTCCATTTTTCATCGATTGTTTGGTATTACGAGTTATAGGGTAACATGCCTAATTCCTTTTAGTCAGGTAAAAGGTTACTTGAATAATGTATCAATAATTGCTCAGTTTTACGATGGCAAATACCATGGTCTCCAAGCTGTAAGTTAAAAAAATATCTAGAAGCTTTATACGGATACTGGTACACAGGCACGTAAATATATTACAGTAATATATACTGCAATTTCATTTCGTATATTTGTCATTATTTTATTTTTCAAACTCGATTGCATGAATCGACATATTCTTCCTTAGCAACTTTATTTTTCTTCTTAATCGTCACACACTTGTCAGGTGTGTCGTACATTGAGTTGATCTATCCGTCTCATTGGTTCTCTCTCACGTTTCGCTCTTTATCTTTCTGTTTGCCCCGTACCAATAGGCGTTCAGTGCTATCGTTGCTATGCTGCGATACGCTGATATATGGATGGTTTGGTACATAACTATGCCCACAATGTTATAAGCTTTTTTCTCTAACCCAACATTTCCAGGGCGCCTATATTTTTTTCTCTCTCTTCAAATTACAATATTGTCTAGTTTATTTAAGTACATTTTGCACGTTCCAGGTGTCATGGCCAAATCCAAAAAAATTAGAAGAATCTGTATTCAATCCGATGGTGAAATTTAAGGTTGTATCAAGTAGTTTTTCAAAACCTCAACAAAGATTATTTTACAATTAATGCTTGAAACCCGAAAAGAGGCGTTTTAATTACAAAAGTTCTTATATGACCGATTCTCCTATGAATCGCAATAGAAACATTGTAATTATATATTGACTATAAATTTGTTTTTAATGCTACAGAACTAAACAATAACAAATATAACAAAAATTAAAAAAACGTGATGTATGTACTAAAGGCAGCTTTTAACCATAGCTAATCTTTAGTTACTAATACAACCAGTAAATTATATGATGCGCGCGTTTTATTTGTTGGTGCGGAAACTCCTGGCTATTTCGAGAAATTTGATATCATCGCGAAACGTTTTTTCCTGCCGAAGGTCTATTTTTTGCAAACCCGTTTTTTGCATAAATTGATATATATTTTAGTAGAATTTATTAATTATAATAGTAAATATTAACTAAGCATACACATTTCTAGATTTCTTGGTACAGAAAATTAAATATGCTTGTGATTTATTAACTTGGTAATGTTTGTTTTGAACCTTTTTTTATTGGTTTTTAATAAGAATTCATATCTAAGCTTTTTAGAATGAGTAAACTTTAACGAAAATCGAATTGAAAAGCTTTATTAAAAATTTTAAAATATCTTAATCTGTGCGGTATTTTTTTTTAAATTTTAAGATTCCAAGAAACATATTACGATTTTTCACGTCTTCAAGCGAAGAAAGCCGAGCTTTAAGAGGAATATTTACATTGAAGCCTTTGTAATGGAAATGAATAGTCATACTACGTTAACGTATGACTGTGAAAAGTAAAGAAAATATCTCAATACCATCATCTCCTCAACACTTTGGATGTATGGTACACAACCATAACTAGACTGTTTAACAGATTTAAAAGAAATTTAATACAAGCTAATTTCCTTATTCTATTTAATATATGGGTTATTTTTTTGCTATTTAATATATGGGTTATTTTAATCGGAGAATTAGCACAATCTAGGTAATATGAAACTTGGAGTTTTCAAGTTAATAAATACATTTAGTGCACATTGCGTCAGCAGATGGTGCCACGTAGAGCCGAAAATGTGCATGCTTTTGTTAAACACGTTGAAAACGTTTAATATCATTGATAGAAAGGTGACGCGATAGTCTCAGCAGGCTAGGAATACTCTCTGCTGTCTTAATAAAAAAATCATGCGGTATGAATCCGGCAGCGAGCTTTCGAACTTCAAACCTTTAGCTTTCAAACAGTTTTATCTTAACTTTCGATAAATGAAACTATTCTCATTCATTTTACTCTTTTGTGTTTCAACTCACAATCCGCGTGAAAGACTAACTTTTGCGGACTATTATTCAGGAAGCGAAATCCCATGGGTATTTTAGGTGAACATCATTTTACCTTATAATAACAATAAAGACTTTACTTTGAGTCGTAGTGAGTAGCAGCAAACAAAGTGTAGGTCACCTTCATACAATTTGTTTTGTTTTGTTACTTTTAACTTTAGTTTTACGTTTGATGAAGCCTAGCAAGTCGAATAAGGAATACATAAGAAGTAAAGAATTGTATTGTTCGAATAAAGCAGCTTTGAGTATACATTCGGAGTGTACCACGTATAGTGTTCACGTTTAGGGTAGTATTTATATTAACCCGCGACTTTAGTTGCTTGAAAAAGTGAAATATAGCCAAGTATGTCCCGGAATAATCAAAGTAGTGCTCCGTAATGGTGTACATCTCCTATTATAATTGGTGTAAGTTAACAAACCTAATTAATTTAAATTCATTTCAAAGTAATTTCAGAAAAAAATGGCATTGCGGATGCTCAAAAAATGTCACATCGAAATATAACGTTTTGTTGAGATTATTAAAACACGCGGTGTAAAATTTAAATAATCGGAGCAGGGTTGACACTTTCTACGTCATTTTGAAGATAATATTCTGCAAACGTGACCTAGAATGAAAAATATTAAATGCATATAAAAATCAATAACATGATGATCCATTCAATTGGGTGCGCGAAAAAAATGTCACTTAATACTCTCACACACTAATGTTTTGCTACATATTAACTTAGATCGTTATGCAAACAAATATTTGTAACATTTCATAGATATATTTCTGAAACTGTAGAAGTAATAAGCCCGTCACATACAAGTGGTCAGATATGATAATTTCATAAACGTTCCTATTTCGCTACCATAATTTGATCTGGACAACAAAATTTTGTATCAAGAAAGCTTAACAATTTTGAAATAACTATCTATCCACATTATTAAATTATATTTATTTTGATTTGACAGCCTACTTTTCAGTCTACGTATTTGTACTAGTTTTGTGTTACAACTACTACCAGTTAAATTGAATGTTTACCGTTTTGACTTACCTTTTTTGATTTAGGATGTGTTGTTTCTGAGTAAATTAGTTGTGTTTTATATTTGCCGAGATGGGTGATTCTTAATAATGTTCTGAATAATGTCAAGAAAATATAAAAATAATCCTGATAACTTTTGTTACCTTGGTAGAGAAAATACTTTTAAAATGCAACGAAGACATTTTTTACCATCAGAACAATATTAACATGGCCGTTATTTTGGTTTTCCTGTCAGACAACAAGACAAAGCGCAGAGTCTTCATATCTATTGTGTTACACGTGCAGTGTAAAAGATCTCGATCTATATCTTTCGGAATTATTATATTTTGTGTGGAACCCACATGCCATTCACCAGATTGTTACTTTTACGTTACAGATACAAAAGACATCAAAATCAAAAATAAAAAGAAGTTAAATATCCTAAGTTGCCGTCTGATTCCTCACTACGAAGAACTACCTCCATCAAAACTACTTCAAAGCCCCAATTCGTCTATCAGTCTTGAATCGGAGGATATAGATAATATAAGATTTGATGCTGACTTTTAAGTTTCCTCATCTAACAGGTCATATCTACCATTTCAAAGAGATCTTAATGATTTACTTCGTAATTTAAATATATGCAAACAATAGACGAAACTTTTGAGGTTTCGATTAAAGGGATGGAATCTATTACAACCAAGAACAAAAATAACTTACTTTTGATACCGGAATAAAGAGCTACATGTTTTTTTTATGAATGGGACTGTAGGGGTAGAAAAAATTATCATGTTAAGAAAGACTGGCTTAAAAAGAATCTCACTCCAGGACAAAAAAAATTAAAGACGCTCCACAAGTACTACCTGATGATTTATTTCTACCATTTATACATATAAAACTCAGCTTCATGAAAACTTCGTACAAGCAATGAGTTAAGAGGGTGATGGCTTTTTATTCTTGAAAGAAAAAATTCCGAAAATCAGTGACGCCAAAATGAAAGTGGACATATTTGTAGATCCTTAGGTTGAGCAAATAAAGGATAAAATATTTAAATAAAAAATTTGTGGTCTGAAACAATCAACTTAGCAATATTTCACGAAAAGTACCCCAAATTTTCTCGGAAATCACCGATAAAATGATTATAAATGTGTCATTGAGGAGCTTTTAACTACTTATAAGGCTTTGGGCTGTGATATTTAAAAATAAATTTTCCATATTCTCAGTAGAGCTTCGTCGCTAAAAATGTAGACCTCCTTGCCAATGAACAAGTGAAATAATCTACTAGACCATATCTACAATAGAAAAATGACACCACAGTAAGTGGAGCTCAAGTATGCCGGCGGATTATTGTTGGATATTAAAGCAAGAGATCTGTGAAGCCAAATACAGAAGTCAATACTTAAATTAATACTGTAATATCCCATATAACTCGGTTTTTGTTCATAAAACGGTAGTATTGGAAAAACTAATAAAAAGTCACATTAGAATAAAACGAGTCGTATCTGAAATATTCTAATATAAATTCTATTATATTAAACCTTGTTTCTAACTTTTCCTTGTTCTATGTTTTCACGTTACACACAAAAAGTAAATTTTTGTATTCACCTTACGTATATTTCCAGAATAACACAAGTTGCGCTACGTCCAAAAGGGAGACCAGGCAATTAGAGTTAAAAATAAAGCATCTCAGAGAAAATAATGGTAATAAAAGTCTATAGTTACATACTTTGATGCAACATACACCCACTGCGCAAAAAAACGACTCGCACTGGATCGAAATTTTTTTATCTAAGGTAATTATATAATTTGGTGTTTACCGAATATTGTGCATGAGATTATAAATATAAATTGTGATAATTTGGTCAGTTGTCTAACAACGCACGTTGGGTAAATTATATAGAGTTAATTTACCACTTCCATTTTAAAATTAAAAAACGGCAGTTGCTCCCCTACTTCTTATATAACTAAATACAAATTAAGAAAAACATACAATAATAAAAAATATAAAACAAAAAACCAGACGTGAAGAACTTATTCTACGATGTTTTCGTTTATATTTAGGAATTTATAAATGGGTAAACATTTTAGGATGCATAGTACTTTTATTAAACTCTGTATTTACAATATTTTTCTAATTTTTTTGCGAGTAAATATATTGCTTAGTAGTTCTTTCACGTGCATTAAAAGATAGTGAATTTATTAAAACCTGTGAGATCTAGAACAGGCATATAGTTTTCTAGTAAACATTTAAGTATGGTTTAAGAAGCTCTGTCATTTTTAAATTCAATATTTTCAAAAAATTTTCCCAAAATTATTCTCTTACCTCATTATTCTTAATTCTTAAATTAATTCTTAAAATATATCTTCCAGATCTTTATATAATATCTTTGAGATCTTAATATTGTCACGATAAATAAAATAAAAATGTATAGTACCCCCTGTAATAATTCCATATAAATATTTTTAAGGTATATAAGTTAATATACTATATGACAATACACAATTTTACGCATTGAAGTTTCTATATCAATCGGTGACTGAGGGACACGAGAATAACGATATCTACATATTAATTTTGGATATAGAATTTTTGGATATAGAAATGACGTATTTTTTGTGGCTATTTTCAGCAATGTTTTGAAAACTATTTTACATTGTAAAAAAGTTTGAGATTTACAAATTGTATCCCAAAAGACATATAATATTAAAAAAATAAGAGAGATTTCGTATTTGTTTTAATCGATTAGGAGCTTAAGTGTGATTTTATTTATTACTTCTTAAAAACATAAAAGCGGAAATATTTACAAAGTGAAATATAATATTTATATTTGCAAATGAGTAATTAGAAACATAATGTTTCAAGTTTTTATAGATATTTAAGAGAATATTTTTATATATAAATTTTGCTCCTCTTCAAAAATATTTTTTTAAAAATGTTTACAATCCGTCAAGGGCAATAAATGTCAGGACCAAAGATCGCTCCATTGACGTCCTGCATTCGGACGTTATTGGACATTCTGTGAACATCGATATAAATACGGGCGAGATGTTTATTACACTGTCACGTCTTGTGAGATTTATGGTAACATAAATCTTTTGTTGCCATGGCATGTTTTTGCGAGCTTTTCCTTGGTAAACTTGTATAACCAAATTGTCTTCATTAGATACAAGTGTGAACAGTGTTATCAATAAAGTTACGTTTCGAAACAATTTAATCAAAAGTATTTAAATCGTCTTACATGTCTTTTCTGACACTACAAGTTTCACATATTCTAGTAAAGTTTTTAATCAGACTTCATTTCAAGCTTTTGGAATATTTGAAAATATTAAATTGCAATGATCATTATTTTTAAATAGACCCCGGATGCATGACCTTATATTACATCAAACGTTTAAATATTTAATAACCTGGTATATTTTTTATTACGTTCTTCGGACGGAAGGATGTTCTGAAGTCTTCATTTGACATAATAAATTATTTATTTAAATTTTACATTAAAGTGTTTACCTTGCCTAATAATATCGAAAAGGCGAGAAGTTAATTGTTTGTATTATTCTTACATGAGGCGTTTATGGCAGAGAAATACAAATGTTTTGAAATCTTAATTTCGAGAATTTAATGGACAGGGGTCTAATAAGCCAAAGGCATACAGATCAGGGAGTTAGTTATAGAATTTAAAAAATTCAATTACTTTATTTCAAGTTATAACCTCATATTTCAAGATACATATGGACATATTAAATTTTATAATATATTCAAAATAATCATATTCTCTAAATCTTTATTCAAAATTAGTGTTAGGTTTTTTCAAGCAGTATGCTCAAAAGTCATTTTATTCATCGTTCAAAAATTATAAAATTGAGTTACCCATAAATTTTGTTTTATTTATCATAACCGAAAAGAAAAAACTTTTTATAACTTATGTCATAAGTAGAAAAAAAATATAAGAAACAAGTCCCCACACTTATTCATTGTTTCTTACCAAAATTGAAAATCGCTAATACAATTATTAAGTGGTATGTTAAAGTTTTAAGTTTTAGTTTCAAAATGTTTTTTATTTCAATTCTATGGACATTTTTCACCCAGTTACGATTATTTATAAAAGTAATTTTTTATATATAATTTTAATAAATTAAAACATATCCGTAAGAAAGGGGCCACCGTGCCCTTTCTTTTGGATATTTAGAAACAAAATATTTTTTTCAGTTTTGTATTTATTACCTGTAACTGTTACCTGTGCAAAACATAGTTAAAGTTTTAAAGATTTTTTCTGAATGTTATGATAACTGTTTTGAGATATTTAGAGTAAATTTTTGTCACCATCCTTATTTTCGGAGACTTATTACCAGTAAAAAGGCCGAAAAGAAAATAACGTTTTACTGCTGTTATAATATTTTAATTGCACGAACATAACTTTTAACATAGGATTATTTGATAAGTTAATTGGTGTTGTTAATTATTAGATTTCCATAGTTCAAAAAGAAAAAAAGGACCCTTAAAAGATAATGTCCGTATTAACGTCCGTCTGTTACAATCGTTTTTCTTGGAACCGTTTGATATACAAAATTTGGCACAGTGGTTAACCATGTTAATCCACAAATATAATAAGTATTAAACACTCAAAGATATTCAATTGAAAGTATTAGAGGTGGCAAATAATTACTCGATTTCATATTTCAGGCAGAGTTTCAATTAAAAAAAAACTTCTTATAAGAATTACAAAAATAATTTTTACAGAAATTTATGAATTCGTTAAAGTTTTATATATGTGATTGACAATTTACCTAAAAACATATTCCCCTATATGTTTTCAATTGCTAAATTCAAAATGATTGAAAGACAAGGTTATCACGAAGTTTATCAAAGTTTATAATCATAATATTATTAGGACAGTAAAAGATATAGCATGTAATACATTTCCACAGTAAATAAAGGACACCTTTAAAAAAAAGGAGGACCAATGTAAAAAAACAAACAAAGCAACGAAAACAATAAAATTATTTACGCTAACTAAGGAGAAAATTAAAACGGATAGTGATGCGTGTTAAGTGTATACCAATGTTAATATATTTTGTGATGTCTTTATCAATTCGAAAGAAAAATAAACAGCGTATAAGTAGGAAATTCAATTTAGGATTTGTTTGGTTAATCTTTTTTGACTCCAGAAAACGAATAATTATTAATGAATACTTAAAAAGCGTTGGAGCTAGCTATTATTACAGTCCCCGGTTACGCTAAATATTAATTATTTTTACTTTTCAGTGCTTTGTCTAGAAGATGGTTTTTAAGTGGGTTTTTGATTTTTTATTGACATTTTATTTATCAGAGACATAGAAATAATGATGTAATGAATAAAATATGGGTAGGTCTACGAAATGTATCGTTATTTCATATATTTAAATAAATAAATATATATATATATATATATATATATATAACATGTATATATATATATATATATATATATATATATATATATATAAAATGTATATATATATATATATATATATATATATATATATATTACTAGCTTACATAAAGAAGACTAGATTAGAAAAAGTTTTACAAAGCACTAGTTTTACAATAAATACATATTTTTCTTTGATAGGAAAATGATGTTGCCGAAAATATCAAACAAATATAAATTCCCTTCATATTTCAACGGGCTAAATTTAACACTAAAAAACTGTTCAAATCGACTGAACATAACATTTCATTTTTCAATAGATGAAATAAATTTATTCGTGAATTCTAGTTTTTGTTATATTTTCCTTTAAGGTATTTTCCCCCATTTTTGCATTTATCTCGTTCTACTTCTTGTGTTTACTTCGACACGTTATTTTATTTTCAAAATAATTTTCAATACACAACCTTCAGAACTTATATATGTATATATATTTATATGTATATATATATATATATATATATATTCAAATGCCATA
The DNA here is from genome assembly GCA_039881145.1 of Druceiella hillmani. Lineage (NCBI taxonomy): Eukaryota > Metazoa > Arthropoda > Insecta > Lepidoptera > Hepialidae > Druceiella > Druceiella hillmani. Next base: position 2,299,759 of record JAYKKI010000033.1, on the reverse strand, counting down.
AATATCGTATTACGATTGAAAATACCAGTGCACTGAACTTTTATAATATTTTATTCTGCCAGGTATACTTGGTAAAATTAATCGTTAAAACTTTGCTTTTATCAGTCGTGAAGATATTTGCTGAAATCGGTATTAACAAAAACTGCACAGCTTGAAAACGAACGTTAAAGGCCGTAAACAGAAAAAAACTAGGGTCACCGTTACCTTCGCTCGAATCGGAGGGCATTATTGAAGCGGGTATCTGGAATGGCAATAAACCTTTCGGGGACTATTTATTGCAGTTGCTCTTTTACATCTCTTTTAAAGACATTCAAATCGATTTGAAAAGATATTTGAGCTTTGAGGAAAACTTTTCCTAAATGTGTTCTTACTTATATATTAAAAGATTTTGGATAATAAAGCATTAATATCATATTTATTCATCATTTTAAGCTTTAATACGGATCTAGTTCCATTAAAACAAATACAGTGATTCTTGGCTAATTATGTAATTTAGGTTTTAGGGTAAAAAAAAATATCGAAAATAACAACATACAGAGAAAAAAACTGAAATAGGGACACACAATTCTTTAGTTTAAAGCAAATTGAAATCGAATGCAAGCTATTCAATTCTACGGACATCGTGTATCCAGTTTTTAAGAATTTTAATTTGTGCCTATGTTTGTATATAATGTCTCATTGAGAAGGTGGTAGTACCCATTTTCACATTTCTCAATCGAGCTACTTAGTTCTATTTACGATTCGTTATTTTGTAATTGGTACTCTAATTCTCTTCAATTCATAATGTAGGAACAGCAATAATAAAGAGGGTGGAATGTTACCGAATGTAAATAGACCTGAAAGACCTAGAATTCACTAAAAATATCAAACTTAGACAGATAATAATGAACTTTGCCAAGAAAAACCAGAGAGTACCTATTGGAGCAATGACATGTTAAAATTAAGTAAGCAATATGATTTTAAATTATTTCTTTTAATAATTTATTGTAGATAATTGGCATGATTTGTTGTCGAAAATTGTCAAGTGGGATGATTATCATTTCCTCATATATGTGTATGTAAATGTTTATGTATCTGTAACAGCCATATTTACACATTTTGGCAACTGAATACCCTTAACTCATTCGTGAAGTTTTTATGCCTTTCAAAATTGAAACACAATTGATCAACTTAATATCTGTAAATGTCGCATGCTATAAAGTTGTGTTATGTAACTTCTCATATTCATGTCAAGAAATTGGAATAGGAAGACTTGATGATTCCAGCAGAATCGTAAGTATAATAAAGATAGGTAATAAAGATATTTCCTCAAACTTCTTGACAATTTTCAAATACATTTTTAGTGTAATTTAATATGTCATAAATATTGGAAATATAAAAAGAAATCGTACAGCAAGAAATAGCAATATATGTTGCTTCAATTATTCTTCATTTCGTTAAAAAATGCGATTGCACTTAACATTTGTACAATGTTTATATTAGAATCAAGTAGATACACGCGTAGATGACACGGTGAATACACATGGTGCACCAAATTTGCCTTTAGGTGTGTTTTCAGTTTGCAACGTTATGATTCGTACGTGTATAACAATTACATTATTAATAAAGAGAATGCATACATATACATGTCAATATTTACAAATATTTAAGTGTTTGGCTAACAAATTTTTGGCCATGAATTTGGAACTTTTCTATAAAGGTATCAAAGCCGTCCAAAAATGCGAATGAATAGGTCAAAGTGCGCTCGTTTAGAAATTGCAAGTGTCAAACCTTCTTGTTATTATGTCAAAGAAAATAACTCTATTATATCAAGAACGAACTCTTTTACTATGTGATTTATGCCTATCTACAGTTGCAGACATTAAAAAATTACCTTCTCGATTATAAATAACAGATGGACGGAAATGGCTTTATTTTTCCTCGATAAAACTAGACTACATATTGTGAAATAAAGTCGTCAAAAATTACAAGATGATTTCTTTGCGATATTTACATATGAAAATTTATTTTGGAAACAAATCGAGGTTGACATACATAGAAATACACGAACATAGCTAATTAACCCAACACATACATACAGGTACATAAAAATAAAGATCTATGTTCGTACACGCCTATTTATTTTTTCATTCTGGCCCGGATTTGATCCTGAAAATCTTTACAATACAATAGCTTGATTCATTATATTGTTATTGGATCTTGGATTAAAGGCTCTCGCATAGTCGCATGAAGCAGGCTTTTTACTTTTAAAAGCGTCGTTTTCCATACCCCTTATCCTGGATGTATCTAAACAGTTCAATGTATAATTATATTACGCCAAATACGTAGGATCTCTTTTCGTATTGAGTTCTAGCAATTATCGCTTGAGGCGCTGTTCCGCAGCTTATGTCTGCTGACTGTGTTGGCAGCTGTTTTTTACCTTTGTAGTCAGAAATGGATCGTTAATTCCTTAAACACGTGAATATCAATTAAGAAAACAGAATTGCCTGTAATTTACCTTATTTGAAGAAACTGGTAATACCAATGTATCACCATGCCTTAGAGGCCCGATATTTATGATAACAGGAATATATTATATTTATTGTAGTATTTATCAATATTAACATATCATTACGTTTATTAACCCTGTAAGCTATAGTGGTATATTGGTATTCTATGTTATATAAAATTAAACTATTGAAAATAAAACGAACAAATTTCATGTACTAAATTAATTGTTGACTGTATATAATCGTAATATTTACACTTCATTTTGTTCATAAGATACCATATTGGTAATCCTTGAATTGGCATTAGAGAAAATATATTTGTCAATGTTTCGTAAGCTACGGTAAATAGCATAAAAAATAACGATCAACAGCAATTTAAATTAAACTGGTACATTGTCAAATTCTGCATCATCATCAATTCAACTCGGTCTTAGTGCCAGAAGTGCAAGGCGAGCAAAAAAGGCGTCATTCTCAGGACCCGGTACTTTCGTCTCACATAAATTGTTTCGCCGCTCGCAAACCTCAGAGGGAATTGAATTAAAGTAAGGTATTGGGTGTGCGCTAAATAAATTTTGTATGGAGAAAACACACGCATACCGACACACACACGCACGTGCGCACGTACGCATGCACGTAATCTTACACGCACGCGTCTCCATTTTTCAATTTCAAAACAATTTTTCCTAACATAGCTAATCTAAACTTTATAACCACGAGTTTTAAAAAATCTGAAAAAGTCCTACGTTCTTTCTTGAGTATTTGATCAGAATTATCAATTTGAAATTATTTTGATTAACTTACATTAACAATTGTTGAAATTAAAGCTAATATTTACGTTCAGATTATCGAGGTAATTTGAATATTAAACCAAAAAATATTTGTTAATAATCTACACATAAATTATGGAAATAATACAATAGTAATAAGACATCTTTCTCTGCATGCATCACGTAAAAGCCACTGGACGGATTTTAACAAAATTTTGCATTTTTATACCTTACAGACTTATTCTACATTTGCAGTAGAAATCATCAATGTTATTATTCACCTCTGCTATGTCTCAGTTAATTAAGTTATGACTTATCGATTAATTAATCCTGACATTTTTTGCTTTTATGAGCAATAATAATAAAGGTATAATTTTATAATTTTTGATTCAAATAGGTAATTGCTAAATTTAATAAATATTTTAATTAAAAAACCTTTAGTGAGCTTTGATCACTTTTCTAAGTGCATCCAAAGGAAAAAAATTGAAGATTTAGAAATATGTAATATAGCACATTTTGATGTATATTCAAAACAATATATATATATATACATATATATATATATATATATATATATATATGTACATATATATATATATATATATATATATATATATATATATATATATATATGTATTAAAATTTTCACCATTATGACTTACAATTTAAAGATTATTATAGATTATAAACCACCAAAACTGGGTTAAAGCGCAAGAATTTTTTTTTTCACTTGACCGTAGAAGGTTTATTATTTTCATGTACGAGGTTATCTTCAAATTAATTTATGATCAACATAAATGATAAAAACTCTAAAACATAATTTGAAATGACAAAATAATAAACGTTGATAAAGTGTCCTTAAAACGGCATTATATAATAATTAGGTATTGTCAACTGAGCAATGTGTTCTAGTATACCGTGTATATAATTGGTGTTCTCGAAAAACTTCAAGTTCAAAATTGACTTTTCGACAAGGCCTTCAATTTATATTGTCTGTTATTCCAAATGGCATTATTATTGATATTAAGTAAAAATTACTTTAAGACATAAACAGTTCACTATGATGCAAATAGGAACCTTGTTTGCGCGTAAAGATTTCAGTTGTTAATTTTCTTAATTAATTTATTAAACGGCTGATCACTATTTCGTCACGTTAGCCTGTATGTTCGCATATTACTGCATTATAAATATTTCATTGATGTAATTTCAAAAGAAGTAATGATTAATTTACATATGCTCTTCATTTTTGCGACAAAAATCCATCATTAATATACTGATATGGTATAAGGTAGATAAATATCCAACGACATAGTCATTTGCATTAAAATTTCCCTTCATTAATGTTTCAGACAAGGTACATCCCGTGATCTTTTAAATGATCAACCTATCGAGTCATATTTTACGAATATTATGAATTACACATCTAACCAAATGTAGGTGCACGGTTCAATAAAAACTCATCAAGGATATAAGGTAGTTTCTGTCCAATGCACCGACCTTCCCCTCCAGCATCACAGCCAAGCTTAATGAATGACATCTGCTTCCGTTTGCAAGAATATCTCGTTAGCTAGGAGCAGCGTTATGGTCGAACTGCACGTCATAGATTGCATTAAGTAAATACAGCTTCTGTTGGTTTGGTTGCTTGGTGTAGCTTTCAAGTGTGCATGATAAGCCCAGATTGCTTTAATTATAGACAATATTTTAAGAAAAGTCAATATTTTAGATTTTAGTTTTAATTGGATATGCTGATTTCAAACGTTTTACCAACTATTACTCGAACAATTTAGATAAGATATCGGTTTATATAGTGTTACTTGCTCGGTTACATAGTCAGGATTTTTAGAAATAATTATTTGCCTTATTTTGGATGATTCAATCTTAATGAGACTTCTTATGATTAAAACATCGAAAATAGCATAATTCAATCAAAATAACGCAATCTTAATTTTATCATAATGGAAATTCTTTAATATATTTTAAATATTATACTAAATCTGTCCAATTTTTCACAAAATAAATTCAGGCATGATTATAAAATTTTCCTTATTCCTTTATTGACTAGAAAACTTGAAACCTATTTTTCGCTTTTCTTGTAAACAATAGATGTGAAGTTAAAGAAAGATAATTCTGTTAAAATTAAAAACTTCTATGCTTCGTTGTTGCTAGCGTTCTTGAAAACTTAATCATACCAGCGTCATTGATTTAGTTTATTCGCTTATATGATAGAAAATAAACAATAATATATTGTATCAAACACTACGTTTATAAATTGGATAAAAATTAAAAAAACTTACAATGAAAATTTCCTCCTTTGCATTCTTTAAGCCATTTACAATGACAGAAAGTGAATCTATTTATCGTCGGCCATAAATTAATTTATCTTTTGATAAAGGTGGTTAACATAAATGCTCTTATAACTTTCCTGTTATGTTCCAATATATTATATATCATATACAGTTCAACTAGTGATAGATTTGATCCTCTATTCTCGTCATTACCTTATAAGAAAGTAAATCTTCGACACAATCAAAGCTATATTGGATGACAAAAGAACAAGCTTTCTTTTTCCACAAATAAAAAAAAAAGTTTTACATATAGTCAATAGACGCAGTATGAAATGTTAAAATTTATATATCAAATTTGAGTCATTTGATGCAGTTTTGAATTTTGTAATTTGACGTGTTTTATTCGAAATACTTCATACTATTTGGAATCTTAAAATTTACACGTCACAAAGAGTGTTTCGCGTTTTGACATTTTAAGTGAACAACTCAACTGATTCGATTCGTTTTTCATTTTTAAATTTGTGTATATCCAATACAAGTTACTAAATCAACATTATTATTTTTAAATTTTACACTGACTTGATGCTGATTTTAATTTTAAAATTCTATATGCTGTACTCGAACACTTGATGCGGTTTTGTATTGTTTTTATACAGTGAAATCCTTTTTGTTTATTAATGGAGGATATGTTAATTACCCTGAAGTATATTCTATGTAGAATAACTTGGTGACTGTTATATTTCAAAGCAAACTTATCTTCCTTCTTTAAATTATTTATAACACTTTTGTCAAACGTAGTGCTTATCATCATCATTCATTATCCAAAAATGTATATCCTTAAAAATTCCACTATTATTTTAACAGTCATCTTTGATGTGAAAATAGAACACTCTTTTGTTTAGTGAGTGTACTCAAAAATAAATTTGTTATTAAAAAAAAATTCTTTGTTCATAATGTTGTTTTAAATTAGAGATCTTTATTGCCATTAGTTTTTATTAACACATACAACAGTAAAAATATTCGGATTTTTTGGTTGAATGAAGATTAGTGACATGGAGATATATATATATATATATATATATATATATATATATATATTTTTTTTTTTTTAATAAATAAGCACATAAAAATGCATTACCCCATTTATTTTCTAACTAGGTAAACATTTTGTAAACGTTTTAAAATTAATAAATCAAGTTACAATTAAAGAGACATGATCTTCTTAATTTTTAACTCAAAAATTTAACTATTACAAAAAAAATTAATTAAACTAGCTAAATGCGTCCCGGAATAAGCATAATATAGAGATTTGTATGTGGTGCCGATTTATTTGGAAATATTTCAGGTAACTATAGAACAAACACTTAAAACGTTGAGAATGCATTATATAAGAAGCCACCGGAATCACCCGAAATCGAGCCATCCGAACCATCCGAAATCGAGGCAGGTAAAATAAAAAACAATCTATCCTTCGCCCCGTTGTCGTCGCAGAAAGTGTTTCCAATAACGTGTCTCGGAACGATCGTGTGACAGAAGGCGCGACCCTTCACATACCTAATCGATCATAGCGCGAGATGAACTCTCGCATATGGCACTCCCATGAAATAGTTTACAATTTAATTCTGTACAACGCTTTAATTCTCTACAATTTTGTGAACAATTAAAATGTCAATGCTTTATTCGCAATGCTTGGATGATACTTTATTGTTCCGTGTTATGACGTCTACACTACACATATACACTCGGTTGCCTTTCCGTCTTTCTTTCTGGTTTGTCTGTGAAATTCTAAATATACATAAATGTGACATAAATTCCATATACATAAATGTGAACCCTATGACTAAAATGTATATTTTTTTGGAATGAGAAAGAAAGTTGGCGGTATTACTTCAAACCTAAAAATAGTAACGAAAAAAATTTCTAACGTATCAAATATCGCGGTTATTTTTACAGTTATGATATGAGGTTGTAGCATCCAAAAATATACGAAAATTCAATGTCATATGCCCATCTGCTTATCCCATGAACAATATCTGTCGCAATCAATACAATTAATAAATTTTAGGCATAACGATTACAAATAATTAACATTTTGATATTTCGGGTCGTTTAGGAAAAATGCTTTTTCATTTCGTTTCGTCCATGAATATATTGAAAAATAATAATGATAATACCTAAATATTTATACTTTTATGTGCCCATAAATTAATATGGAATCCTGAAAGAAAAATAGGAAATGAAACATTATGTCTATAGAAAAACTATAAAGTGTGGTTAACCTACATAATTACCAGTGGCTTTACTTGCGTAAATACCAGCCGTAAATTTTAATTGTAAATGGGCAGAAACAGCTTTATTTTCATTCTGTTCATAATTGAATACTGTCATTTGTAACGTTAGTGTTACAACAAATGTGAAATTATCCCACATTTCTAAAAGTAAGGTGTTATCAGAGAATTAAGATATCAAGGTTAAGTAAATTAATTTGAATTTTCAAAATACGACTAGGACTGACAGGTTACAATTAAAAAAAGAAAAAAATTTCAGTTTTTCGACGTAACAGTTCATCTGAAAAAATCTAAAATAATTGTAAATTCTCAAATTTGATGAAATGTTTGAAATAAAACTATAATATTCAATATATATAAATAGTATAGCCACATACAAATCTCTATATTCTGCTTATTCCGGTACGCATTTAGCTAGTTTAATTAATTTTTTTTGTAATAGTTAAATTTTTGAGTTAAAAATTAAAAAGATCATGTCTCTTTAATTGTGACTTGATTTATTAATTTTAAAACGTTTACAAAATGTTTACCTAGTTAGAAAATAAATGGGGTAATGCATTTTTATGTGCTTATTTATTAAAAAAAAAAAATATATATATATATTAAAAAATATATATATTTTTTATATATATATGTATGACGAAATTACATCGATTATGGACCGATTGAATTTAATTAAGCAGTCGCTATGTCCATTGTTAACGTTTAATTGAAATTAATACGACGTAATAATAAAATTGAATGTACTAGTTACACTAGAAAGTGGTAACAGTTTTCACATGCTAGGAGTCCCATCAGCTTTGACATAGTTTCTATGTGCGTAAAAACCTGAAAATCTGCTACATTTTTAGTTCATGAAGGTACAAATTTAATAAAAACGTTTTCGTAATTTTAATATATGGGAAAGTAATAATGGTATATAGCATGCAAAAAATTAAAACCAAACCATAATGGTTAAAATTACTTTAAGTGAGAGTGAGTTTGACGAGTGACCAACTTTTCAGTTATCGTGTATGCATATGTTTACATTCGAAGCATTTAACATCTCACTGTGCTCATAATAATTAATATCACGCATTTTTAGACTTTTGAGACGGCCGTGGGACAATTTCACATTTGTTGTAACACTAACGTTACAAATGACAGTATTCAATTATGAACAGAATGAAAATAAAGCTGTTTCTGCCCATTTACAATTAAAATTTACGGCTGGTATTTACGCAAGTAAAGCCACTGGTAATTATGTAGGTTAACCACACTTTATAGTTTTTCTATGGACATAATGTTTCATTTCCTATTTTTCTTTCAGGATTCCCTACTGAGCTAAATCGATTCTTGTAAAATTCATATAAATGTAAACAGTATAGGTGTAATTCGCGCAGTAACGATTCCATATTAATTTATGGGCACATGAAAGTATAAATATTTAGGTATTTACATTATTATTTTTCAATATATTCATGGACGAAACGAAATGAAAAAGCATTTTTCCTAAACGACCCGAAATATCAAAATGTTAATTATTTGTAATCGTTATGCCTAAAATTTATTAATTGTATTGATTGCGACAGATATTGTTCATAGGATAAGCAGATGGGCATATGAAATTGTATTTTCGTATATTTTTGGATGCTACAACCTCATATCATAACTGTAAAAATAACCGCGATATTTGATACGTTAGAAATTTTTTTCGTTACTATTTTTAGGTTTGAAGTAATACCGCCAACTTTCTTTCTCATTCCAAAAAAATATACATTTTAGTCATAGGGTTCACATTTATGTATATGGAATTTATGTCACATTTATGTATATTTAGAATTTCACAGACAAACCAGAAAGAAAGACGGAAAGGCAACCGAGTGTATATGTGTAGTGTAGACGTCATAACACGGAACAATAAAGTATCATCCAAGCATTGCGAATAAAGCATTGACATTTTAATTGTTCACAAAATTGTAGAGAATTAAAGCGTTGTACAGAATTAAATTGTAAACTATTTCATGGGGGTGCCATATGCGAGAGTTCATCTCGCGCTATGATCGATTAGGTATGTGAAGGGTCGCGCCTTCTGTCACACGATCGTTCCGAGACACGTTATTGGAAACACTTTCTGCGACGACAACGGGGCGAAGGATAGATTGTTTTTTATTTTACCTGCCTCGATTTCGGATGGTTCGGATGGCTCGATTTCGGGTGATTCCGGTGGCTTCTTATATAATGCATTCTCAACGTTTTAAGTGTTTATTCTATAGTTACCTGAAATATTTCCAAATAAATCGGCACCATTATAAGAATATAAGATTTTTATTGTTAATTGTTAATTTAAAATACTACACTCTAGATTAAAGGTAGTTAATAATAAGGTAAACAACGTTACGTGTATTTTGCATATCTTAGATAATTTATTGTTAACATCGTAAGTTAAATTAATGATTCAAAGAAAATATTTTCAAGTTATTTATTTGTTTTGCTATTGTCCTATTACTAAAAAAGTTGAATGTAACTTAATACCCTAGTTTGTCAAAAATGAAAGCGGATAAATAAAATAAATTGATTACAGATTAAAATTCATTTTGAACTTTTTAAATGATTATTAATACGTCTTTTTTTCTAAAGTTCGGAACTACCGAGACACGTATGGATACCAACATATTGTCTCTTACCCTGGTACTGACTTAAAGGTGAATCTCTTTAACCTCAAATCATAACCCTACTCGATCCACTCTTCCTTGTCTATTTTACATTCAGTCTCTTGAAATAACCAAACATCAATGCGGAGATAACCCACAGTTTTTAATTGATTATTGTTTGAATCAGCTTGAAACTACCCGTATTTAACACAGTTTTTAATTGATTATTGTTTGAATCGGTGTGAAACTACCCGTATTTAATTCTTTACCTTTTCTCCTAATACAGGGTGTCCAGTGGCAGATTTCAAAGTTTGAACAAACATAGTTTCTGAACGCAACACAAAAGAGGGACGCGGGGGGCGTCGATAGAAGCGCAAGCGGTGCGGATGTTTTAGTAGCCATGGAACAGTGGAGTGGAGAGCACCGCGCTTTTGCCGTCGAGGCGTACATTTCGAGTGGATTTTCGCTGTCTGTAGCACGCCGTCGATTTAATAATCGTTACAGTATTCGTCGATTACGTGATGGACCATCGATCAACCTCATTCGGTCATAGGTAGCAAGGTTCAGAGCTACAGGATCAGCATTAAATAGGCCCATGCCAAGACCTACACCATTGGTAGCCACGGATGAAAATGTCGAGCGTGTTATGGTTTTTGTCGTTGAAAATCCCCGTTTATCACTGCGTACACGTTCATCGATATTGGAAATTCCGAAATCCACTTAACAGGTGATAATTCGAAAAAAGCTCAAGTTCCATCCATATAAAATTCAAATTGTTCAAGATTTACACGATTCTGACTTTGAATTAAGAAAAACTTACGCGGAGGTGATGTTGTTGAGGTTTCGTACTGCTACCCGGATGGGCAACATATTTTTAGTGACGAAGCTCACTTTCACATGGGAGAATATGTGAATAAGCAGAACTTTTGTTACTGGGATGTCCACAACCCAAGACAAATGCATCAAGAGCCTAAAGTAACAGTCTGGTGTGCCATGTCTGCATCTGCAATCATAGGGCCTTATTTCTTTGAAAATCAACGTGGCCAAACTGTAACTGTGAATTCGGAAAAATGTGCGCAGATATTAAATTACTTTTTCAGAGTAGAACTACAGAATAGTCCATCCTTCAACCAAAACACATGGTTCCAGCAGGACGGGGTCATAGCTCACACTGCTAATGTGTCCATGAATGCAGTGCGGTAGTTATTTCCAGAAAAAAACATATCCCGAAACGGTACCGTACCGTGGCCACCTAGGTCACCCGATTTAAGCCCATGTGACTTTTTCTTATGGGGATACTTTTTTTTTTTCGTATTACAATCTGTCCAAGAGACATTCAGCAATATTTGTGTCAATATTATAGGTTTTGCAAGGTAAACATCCTATGACATTTCCTTAATTAATTCAATATAAGTCCTGTTCTTTTCAGTCTCCGAACACTTGGGAATATGTCATCCATAAGATGGTGTGCCAGTTCATTTGGGTGTATCTGTAGTCTCTCTTTGTAAGTTTTAATGGTATCTCTTATTACTTCCTTCACAGATTTTATACCAAGGTCGTGATGAAGTCCCTCGTTTGTGACATACCATGGTGCATCAACTATCATTCTTAATATTTTTGATTGGAATCTTTGTAAGACTTCCAGGTTTGAGTTCGTAGTTGTGCCCCACAGCTGTATGCCGTATGTCCATATTGGCTTTATTATGGCTTTATATATTAGGAGTTTATTTTCCATTGACAGTGGACTGTTTTTATTAATTAACCAGTACAGCTTGCGTACTTGTTGACCCATTGCAAGGCGTTTAGTAAAAATGTGTTTCCTCCATGTCAAACGACGGTCTAGATACATTCCAAGGTATTTGGCCTCTTCTGCTCGTGGGATCGGTATACCATTTAGTGTTATAGGCGGCCACGTTTGTCTTAGGGTAGTAAATATGACTTGAACAGATTTGATTTCGTTCGCCTTAATTCGCCAGTCTTTTAGCCAATTTGTTATTTTGTCTAAGCTGGCCTGCAGTTTGTAAGATGCCCGATTTGGTGTATCGTCAGAAGCCATAATAGCTGTATCGTCTGCAAATGTCCCCATAACGACATCATCTGATATTGGTAAATCTGCTGTGTACAGAAGGTACAGAGTAGTTCCCATTATACTTCCTTGCGGCACTCCTGCTAGGATTTCTTTTAGCTCTGTTGTTGCTTCTCCTTGGCTGACAAAGAAGTGTCTACCAATCAGATACGATTTAATAAAGTTGTAGAATCTTATTGGCAATGTCATTTTTATTTTATATAACAGGCCGTCATGCCAAACTCGATCAAACGCCTGGGATATGTCAAGGAATGAGGCTGTGCAGTAACCTTTCTGTTCAAATGTTTTGGCGATTCCCTCAACTAGCCTGTGAATTTGATCGATTGTACTGTGGTGTCTTCTAAAGCCGAACTGATGGTCAGGTATCAATTTGGACTCTTTGATTATAGGATTAAGCCTCTTCAGGAACAAGATCTCCATGACTTTGGAAATCATTGGAAGTAAACTAATTGGTCTATATGACTTAGCTTCTTGCGGACTTTTACCTGGCTTAGGAATCATGATAATTTTTGCCACTTTCCATTGTGGTGGCACAAATTCTCTCCTTATAATGGCATTATACAACTGTGTTAAGACTCTAATACCGTCATCAGACAATTCTCTTAAAACCTAGCCTGGTACTTTCCCTACGTCTAGTTTTCGGATTGCTGATTTTATTTCGGTTTCGTTGAATTTTTCAATTGGTGGCTCTAGTTGGTGTACTGTATCTAGAAATTCGCAGACCATTTCAATTTTTGTGGAACCGACATCTGGATTGGGCTTGAAAACTTCTTGTAGATGTTCCATAAATACTTGAGCTTTCTCTGCATCGTTAGTAGCCCAAGAGTTATTTGTTATGCGAAGGGGTGGCTGGTGACTTATAGGACGTTTGAGATATTTCGTTGCTTTCCACAGTGAGTAAATCAGTCGAGGGTTTACTATTCAGCTCTTGTAAATACGTCGTAAGGCTTTGGTTACGGTCATCACCTAGCAGTTGTTTAAGTTGTGCCATAATTTGTTATAATATGTTTTATCACCTGGATATCTTGTAGTCTGCCATTTTTTTCTAGCCTTACGCTTCTCAGCCAACAGTTCCCTGATAGTTAGAGAACAATGAAGACCATCGTTAGTGGTGGGAGGAGGCTGAGGTGTAGCTTCCCATGCAGCCTGTTGGATACTATTGGTAATGTATTCCACTGCCTGTGTGATGTCCTCGTCCGACTCTAAAGGTATCGTTGTATTAATGGAGTTTGTTATTAATTCCCTGAAGTAATTCCAATTTGTTCTACGGGTATGAAGTCTGCACGGTTTTTCCCTTCTAAGAATTGTACGACTTAATTTTATCTCAACAGGTGAGTGATCAGAAGAGAGATCTGTACTGGAATTGCAGCTAAAATATACGCTGTTTATACCTTTAGTGACACAGAAGTCTATTAAATCTGGTTTCTTCTTTGTGTCAGTAGGCCAGTATGTTAGCTCACCAGTCGAAACGACTCCAAGATGCAATTTTTTAATAGTCAATAATAATTGCTGTCCCTTAGGTGAGATTATCCGAGAACCCCAGTGCGTGTGTTTAGCATTAAAGTCACCTCCTGCAACGAATCTTGGCCCCAATGTTGCAAAGTACTCCTCATAGTCCTCTTGTTTTATGTTATGTTTAGGGGGACTGTAAACAGCTGATAAGGTCACAGGCCCAGACCAGTCTTCTATCACTATGTTAGTAGCCTGCAGTTTTTCTGTACAATAGTGGTTAACCAAGTAGATAATATTATTCTTAATTAAAATTGCACTGTGAGCTTTACCGTCAGGACGCGTTGTGTGATAGAATTTGTGTCCTAGTATACTGAAATTATTCTTCCTAGTAAAGTGCGTCTCTGATATTAACATTATGTCAATGTTATTTAAATACATATATTGTTTAACCTCAAGGGTATGTTTTGACAGTCCATTTGCGTTCCAAAGAGATATTTTTATTTATACCGCTATTGATTCGGTCGCCAGAGCCTCGTCTGTTGTCTAGCAGGGAGCACCACGGAGGCCAGTTAGCCGCCGCCGCCATTCGGCGCGTGCAGGTGAGGTTGACAGTTGGGTCGGTTAAGATGTTATGAACCGTTCTCCCCTTACCCCCCAAACATAGGGATACTTAAAATCCGTTGTTTACAAAACAAATCCGAGCACTGTGACACAACTTAAAGAAAATATTCGAGCCGAAGTCAGTAGGATATCCCAGTCGCTCTGCAAACGCGTTTTTGAAACATCGAAGAGTGTTTCATACTCGATGGCCGCCATTTGGAAAACATGGTTTTTAAAAAATGAAATCCGCATTTGTTGTTATAAAGTTAAAATAAACCTATTTTGTATTAGCGGTGTAGTTTTTTTTACAATTTTTCAAACATTGAAATCTGCCACTGGACACCTGTATAATACACGTATAATTGACATTACCCAAGAGAACAGTAAATTTCTTGCAAGTTGGAAAATACGTATATTACTTCATTGTCCAAAATAGCTAATACCACTCAATCGAATAACTTATTCAATCTCTGTGTTAACTTTTATATAGGTTATGTTGTTTTATCTGCTTAATATAGGTTACTGATTATATGCGTGTACCTATTAATGGCACTCAACTCACTATTCTCATTTTCCTTCACTTTAGTAATGCAGGTATATCTGTTGATTTCTATGGCTTGAAAGCTTGCTGGAACTAATCAATATTTTGTAGTCTTCGTTCAAATGGTTCTATTGTATTTATGTGATCCAAAATAAGCTATTAATTTAAAACTATCTGAACCTCAAAGATATGTGCTTTTTCACTTCATTTTCTCAATTTTCATTGACAACTACAATTTAACTGCGGTTACAACTTGATTTTGTGTGATTTGTAATCTTATAACTCTCCAAATTCATATTTCGATATGATTAGTCACTGAGCTCAAAAGATGGATCTGTCAGTCAATCCGTTTAAGTATTATTTTCGGTAAGAAACTTCTTTCCAAAACCGACGTACATAATTCGCCGCAGATTCTATTAAAAAACCACTTTAAAGTTTATCGACACGTTAAAGACCTATTGACCGATCAAAATTTCAGCATGCAGATTTTCGTGTAAACTTTGGCAGATTTTCTTTTCTTTTGTATCAGAGTTTACCGCACAATTACAAAAATAAATTAAAATTCTTCAAATTTTGGTTATTCTTTAAGCATTTGGTCACAAAGAAATATTCAGTAAATATTCAATATAAACTACATTTCCGAGTTTAGATTGCATCTTAACTGGACAAAGGATGGGTATGTGGTCACTTTTTTAAATATTTTAAACACTTCAGATAGATCTTTCGATACATGTGTCAGATTCATGGTTAAGAAGCTGTAAGAAGTTCTGCCCTTGACCTTTACAAATTAAAATGTTCTTTCTGATTCCTCCCTAACAATTAAAGTCGAGACCGATTATTTTTTAGCTCCGTCTGACTGAAAATATTGCTTTCGTGATAACGTGTCCGACCTATGTACATTTTTCTTGAATTAAATACGAAACATATAAAAAAAACTAAAATATTTGGGAAATCGAAAATTCCCACGTCCTTTGGTATAAAAGGGAATCTTGAGATTAGGATATTAAATGATTTGAAAAACTTTAGGAGACTTGAATATTCGTAAAGTTGCTGATCCCATTACTACACCAGTAATATGAATTAAGCTCATACTGATCACTTCCGTAAAGTTAAATATGATCATAAACGAACAGTTACTGGCATATCTAAAACCAAACCTTAGAATAACATAGTGAGTTTTACACAAATATGTGCACGAATAATGTTCTTATATACGTATATTAAATGCATACTTATTTAAGTTGAGAAGAAAGTGAGAAAGAATACGGTGTAAATCCAACTGCTGACGTCGAATTATCTCAGACTTTCGATCGAGTTTGAACTGCTGCCTTTAAACACCTTCTTACAGTTTACCACGTCTTGTCTAGGCAAGTACATTGCTACGCCTGGCATTATTAAAGAATACTATTTGTAGTTAACAAAGAATGATCAAAATGATACAAATTTAAATCACGCAAAAAAAAATGTTCCTACTGAATTTAATCGATATATTGTCACTGGGAAAATACAGAGTACTACGCAGAATATTACTTAAATTTATTTTAACTAAGTTTTCCATAGAGCAAAAATTACCTTTATAATATCATAAGGTTATTTTAATGTAGTCACGTAGTATATTAGGTCTTCTTTATATGCAAAATTCAAAAAATTATAAACATATGGCGTGTATTACACTACACGTACGTGTATATTATAGTTAGAAATACGTAAATAAGTTGTGTATTGAATATATTTGCCGTTAATTTTGTAGAAACTCATTATTCATAATTAAATGAAACTACGTGATGTAGTAATATTTCTACTTTCTTTAATTTCCTTACCACGACCTAGGTTTCGTTGTGGTATCTTCAGGTGGGATATTAGCAAAGATCTTTCTTCTTTCTTGAATCTTTGCTAATATCCCACCTGAAGATGTTGTAATACAACGAAACCTAGGTCGTGGTAAAGAAATTAAAGAAAGTGGAAATAATACTACATCACGTAGTTTCATTTAATTGTAAGTTGTGTATGTTAGGAGTAGAGTATCTTATTACGAACGACCTTATTTTATAGTTACTTTAGCACCAATAAAGTTACAAAATACAAAAAATACCGGATATAGAGTTGTTGCTTGTATATATATATATATATACACATATATATATATATATATATATATATATATATATATATGTATGTATAAACACACACACACACACATATATATGTTTTTATTTTCTCGCTTTTTTTTTGAGATAAATTGTGTCAACGATTTTGATAATTTTATGGCAAATTTAATCTATTGTTGATTTATTACAAAATTTTAAATTAAGTTTTTCATTTAGGTTTTTTTAATTTTCTTCCTTAAGAATAATTATAGGACAAGAACTAAATAAATCAAATCAAAGTCACCAAGATACCGTAAGTCTAACTCTATTAAGAAAAATAAATTTGCAACAATTTAAAAAAAATGGCATCGATTCTGACATTACACATCCGAATATATTTTAATAGAACTACTTAATTTACTTTATTGGTAAAAAATGCATTATTCAATATTAAATAAAAAAATGCATTGTGCAAAACTTTGTAAAAATGTATTTGACTTGACTTTGAAACACAGTCAATCAAAACTACTATAAAAAATTATTGCATGTAAGAAAGCATATTTTGAAAACTGTATTCAACGAATCATATTATAAATGTATTTATCAACTTTTATGCATAATAGACACGGCGGATTTATTGCTACAATATCTCCTAGTCAATCATAACAATTGGTATTGAAATTTAAGTGGTAGACTGTAAGAGATTTTACAATGAAAATTATTTGACAGAAAAAAATCTGAAAAATATAGAAGTATTAGTAATACAAACTATTGACATGATTTGAGATGGAAGAGAGGAAAGGACAAGGTTTCAGGAGAGGCAGGTCTTTTTCACTGGATCTTTGAAAATATATAGGGAGTGATTTTCCTGGTGTTAGGATACATGTGATTCCAAATTTTTGTTGCTTGGACAGTGAATAATTTTTCGTAAGAAGTAGAAGTATGTTTAGGAATAAGTAAGGCGAGTGTACTTTCAGATCGTAGTCCAAGGCCGTGAGTAGACAAATCTTTAAATTTGCCAGCAAGATAATTTGGGCTATAAGTAGTACGTGAAGTAAGTATGTGAAGTTGACGTCGATCACGGATCTTCTGCCATTTGAGAAATCACTTGTATTCAGAAATATGATCATATTTTCTGAGGCCGAAAATTGCACAAATATTCTTCATTAAGATCAGGATAGCATACCATAATCAATTAGTGGTAATAGGAATGTTTGACAAAGGTAGCTTTTCGTTTTAGTCGGTAGACAATTTTGAAGACGTTCAAAGAGTGTATCATGTTGAAAACACGACGACTAACATAATTTATTTATTATCTAGCCTAAGTAACCAACAAACCCTTGGTTATATAACTGACAACAAATATTTGTACTACAATTACGTATAATATATTTTTCTTTATTATCAAAGCTAACGAAATGTTCTAAGAGTTACTTTAAACAAATACTAAAAGAAATATTTAATACTAAGATCATAATAACCTCGTGATCGCTGCTATGAGCGCCTTTACTTTATTTAAATTTATATATCACTACTCCATTTCCAATTTCGTCAATAGATCATTTTATACTGCACAAAAGCATCTCATGCCAATGTGTGCACACGTTTACCATATCATTTCATATGATTTGAAATGAAATCTGTACGTAAATGTGTCTTAGACACACCTAATACAATAAATTTAGTGCGATGAGAAGTAAATGGGAGACGTTCTTAAAATTTCCATTAGTAGGACATCACTGCGTTTTTAAGACCCCAGACCTTAAAAGGAAAAACGAAACCTTTATAATATCCCTCCGGTCGCAGTCGTTTTTCTCAGAAATCGCTTGACGTAGCAACATGAAATTTAAGGACGTAATAAAACATTAACCTTTACCTATCTCAATAGCTGAAACTCGAAAATCTTTTGTTTTGAAGTTTTGGAGGGGAGGACCATATTGAACACTCGAATTTTTTCTTATTTCCAAATGTATTGAGGGATATCGTTTGATAGACCTGGTTAGAAGTCTTCTAAAAAATTTTTATATCTTATAACATTAAAAATCATGAAAAATTTTATGAAATAAAATGAAAAATAAGTAAAAAATATATCTCCCATCCCTACTTCCTAAACAACTGAACCTAAAATTAATATGGGTTTTTAGAAAAAGAAATGAGTTTTTAGAAGACTACGCAAAGGTTGTAAAAACTGTGGCAGTGATTCCAGGCAATATTGTGTTTTTCTATATTTACAGCCAATTTTCTCAGAAAATGTAAGAAGTGGAAACTTGAAATTTGGTGACATGTTATTAGCCCTCACATTTCGCATTAGTCATTTTTTTAAAAATATACTTATACCAATTAAAGAGGGGTTAATAAACTCAACAATTTTTTTTCAATTTTATAGTATTACCTTAAAGGGGTATTATTTAAGGGCTTATTGTGAGAAATACGACAATATTTTTTAATGATTTCGAATTGCATATTTTAAAACTTTTTCGTAAAATATGCGAAAATACAATATCTTCCTTTTTCATTATTCCCAGAATTACTGTACCAAAAGTCGTGAAGAAAAGAGCATTGGTAAAATATAACTAGCAGATTACAGGGAAACTAAAGCGATTATATTAGATCTGATAATTTTTTAAGTGTGCACCAGCTTATAAGCCGGTAAATATATAGTAAGCAGTATATGTAGTATATTTAAATATTTACAAGTGCCCAAAAGTGTATAGAACCGTCTTAGTGAGAATTATACCCGTCCTTTACAGGTTTTCTTGAATCAAGTTAAAGGGTTTCAGTTAAACAAACGTCATAGTCGTATTGTATTGTGTGTTTTTTGTCTCAGTAGTTTAACTTAGTATTAAAAAGGTATGTGTCCGTGATTAGTTCTACCTATTTGCATACCCTAATATACAACTAATGTACAAGACGTGATTTTTTAAGACATACTTTCAAAAAGAAGTATTTCTTGAGACGTATTATTTGTTGAAGCGTCAATATTTTCTTCCGGTTGTAGTGTTTCGTTAATTTAAATAACATTTAAAGTTGAATGGGAATTTTAATTTAGTTATATCGATGTCAAAGAAAAAACCGTACCCAACGGCCGGTACATTAAAATTGAGAAGCATTCTCACCTAACTCGTTGGCTATATTGTTAAGTTGCTTTCGAAGTAAAATTTGATTCGAATTTCTTTCCCGTGCATTTTTCATTTTTGTTAGTTAATTACTTTTATTATAACGACATATTATTTCGCATTAATGTGCTATTTAATTTTTTTCATCTTAACGAATTGATATGCTTTCATTGTGTTTGCTATGTAGGTGTCAAACAAAAAAAATTGTAAAAGTCAACATTGATGTTTAATGGTACATAATATTCCTATTAAACTATTTACAAAATTTCATTTTTTGGAATGATAATGCCTATTGTATCCTTCACAGGCGCGTATTAAAAAATTATTCTTTAGGCGCTACAACTACAAATTAACGATTTTTCAATTATTTCTATATTTTATGATTCAAGGTCAACGGAATGTACCCTATAGGTTTTGATTTATTTGCAAGTGTATAAATATGCGGAATAAATGACTGTATTTTTAGATTTTTTTTACTGCGTTTACTTAAAACTTAATTTTTTACAGCTCCAAGGGACCGTGGACATAAAATATTTGACATTCATTTCAACTTAATGTCTCTATGCATTTCTGAGAAGAATGGTCTTAACACACAGACAGACAGACAGACGGACAACAAAGTGATCTCATCAGGGTTCCTTTTTATCCTTTTGGAGTATGGAACCCTAAGGAAAATAAAAGTTTAAAATTTGTTTGTAATTAGTTTATGTAATCGATTTTTCTACGTATAATTGACACTTTACGAGTAATTTGGTTTTAACTTTTAGCTCGATAGTAATTTTAATTTATTGGTACTCACAACTTCAATATAACTTCAATATAATGCATTTTCTGGCACGTCTCAGATACAAAACTGCTTAGAGGTTTGTACGTTGTTTGTGTAATAATTTATGATGAATTAATAAAATTAATTTTCTTTTTGAATTTTGTACCTTATATGTCAGAAAATAAATAAATATTTTTAAAATTATATGCATAGATGTATAAGATACAAAAACTGTTTATCATGTGCAATTTCCATTAGCGTATGAAGTCATTTTCAAATTCTTCCCTAATTTCAATTATTTTAATGAGATTTGTTTTTAAGTTCATGACTTGCTCTTTAAGTTTTCTGTTTGCAAGACCCAAAGGACGTTTCATTTTTATGAAATCGAATTGCATAAGAAATATGAAACCAAAATATTTTAATTTTTTTTACAACATATATAATTTTTTTCTAAACCACTTTTAAGATAGCATCATGTGTAATGTTCCTCTAATAATCTAATATTAAAAACACAATAATGAAATGATTACGAAGCCTCTAGAAAAAATTAAATGAAGAATTAAAAAGGAAAATTTTGTATCGTAGATTCAAATAAAAAGGAATTTTTGACAAGATTTCATACATAAAAGGAATTGTTTCATTTAGTCAAATTAAACCTGTAAAGTAAGAGTAGAACTCACAGATTTAAGGCTGCACATTACGTCTATAAATATTGTCAAATATTAATATTGTTTTAAATCATGCACATGTAGCCTAGTGTGTCACTCGTAGGTATTAAAACATCAAGAATTTATCAATAATCGATTTAGATTAGCGCTATAGTTTTTCGGTGAACTTCAGGTTTAAGTTTGAGTTTAGTAGATGTAGAAAGGGGAAATGAAATGGTTTGAACATATTTTTACGGATATTTTCGACAATATTTTATAGAAATATCTTCTATCTTTTGAAAAATAAGTCAGAAATTATGAAAAAAAAATTTGTTTAACGATATCTTTTGTGTCACTGATTGATTTTAAGCTTCTACATGAAATAACATCTAATAAAAACAATTGTGATACTGTCTGTCACAATTGTTTTTATTAGATGTCATTTCATGTAGAAGCTTAAAATTTAGCATAAGATAATAATCTATTCGGAGAGGTTTTATTAAACCTATCGGAGAGGTTTAATTAAAAGGTTTTAATTAAAACCTCTCTGAATAGAATTAAATTGCTTTATTTCCCTCCCAATAATGTTTATTTGATTATTTTTGAATCCAAATCGGTGATTAACAAGACTTATCTTATGCTAAATTTTAAGCTTCTACATGAAATTACATCTAATGAAAACAATTGTGACAGACAGACAGACGGATGAAAATCTGCCTGATCTCATAAGAATTGTTATTCCTTTCAAGGCACAAAATCCTAAAAATATAAAACAAATGGAAAATATATTACCACTTTGCTGGTAATAAAAAACTGTTGTTTACTGAAGTTATTGTTGAAAAGATTAAAAATAGATTTTTTTCTACTAAAGAATTGATTGAATAATTTCTAAATATCGTTCCTAAAATTACATTTATTTGTATTTTTATTAACTTTATAATTACATTTATTTGTTTTTTTTTTACCTTTTAATTACATTTATTTGTTTTTTTATTTTTTTTTATATTACATTTATTACATTTACTTGCCTATAGTAGCATAAGTCGATGAATTGTTCATTTCTTTATTATAATAATGAAGTAAAAAATTGAGTTTGCCAGTTTGAAATAATTTCAAAAACTATTGAATGTATTTGCCGTTAATTTTGTAGAAATTCGTTATTCACAATTAAATGAAACTACGTGATGTATTATTATTTCTACTTTCTTTAAGTTCTTTACCACAACCTAGTTTTTGTTGTATTACAACATCTTCAGGTGGGCTGTTAGCGAAGAATCTTTGCTAACAGCCCACCTGAAGATGTTGTAATACAACGAAACCTAGGTCGTGGTAAAGAACTTAAAGAAAGTACAAATAATATTACATAACGTAGTTTCATTTAATTGTTCAGAAACTATCTTAAGATAAATTCCTCGTAAGAAAACAATAATAACAGTTGGTGGAAAATATTTCGAGCACATATTGAAATAATTTAACAAATAATTGATTTAATGTACATGTTATGTCAGGTTAAAAGCTGCGCATTAGAGCGAATTTCAGGCAGTTTGAACGTTTTTATAAGGTAAAATAAAAAAAATTACCAAATTATTACATTTTTTACGTTAAATTACTTTTATCGTTTCTATATAAAAAATGAAAGAAAAATTAAAGAAATGAAAATTCACACCCAGGATAATTGCCCTCATAATTGGTGCCTTCTGTGATTAAGTATGAATATCTATTCTTTTGACTTAAAAGTAGTAAGATTTTTATCACTGTAATTTTTGCATTAGATGCACCAATTTCAGAAATGAAATACATTTTTAGTACATTTTTTGCACCACGAACAGTCAGTTCGTTGACGAAAATTACAAAATCCTGAACCGTACGTTTTTGATTTTTTTTTAAATCGAACCGTATTAAACGTCGTAAAATGTTTCAATTAATTCATAAGAATTATTACTCAACTATATTTAACAACAAAAAATTTAAATATCAGATTTAATTCGTAGCCGTGACACCCAAACCTAGACTAGTGATTTTTACAAATTTTAAAAAGTCCTGTATAATTGTTGGTTACTTAGTCATAGCGCGGCCTACCTCGCCTTTTTGATTGGTTCATGATTCACGGATACATGGATAAAGCTTTAAAGCGAGACTTAAAATGTTTGCCCTCGTATGTGTACGAAATAAAAATGAAAAAAGAGGAAACAAAGTTAACTTAAAACATTCACAGAGAAAAAGAATAAATAATTGCATCAATTGCTTTTCGGAAGGATGTGGAGTGATAAAATATAGTTATTTTTTTTAATTAAACAGATTTTTCTTATTTCTTTCGTGACTATAAAACAAAAATAATATGCACCTTTGTACTTTCAAAAGTAATGAATAGAAGAATAATAAGTAATGAGCAGAAATAATTTATTTCTCAATGACAATATTTTTTTGTAATTAATGTTTGTTCAATCATAATTACATTTGTACATTTTATTATATAAACAAAGCTTTCGCTAAAAGAAGGAACTTAAGAAAAATATAGAATTACTCGTATAATAAATTCTTCTTTATACGAAATAGGCCACAATTGTATCGCTCAACATTCAAAGTCGACCAAAGTTTCACTGCATAACGTTATTATCGCACGGCGGCCGGTGTGCGTGCACTGCAGGATTCTTTACCCTTACGATAACATTAAAAAGTTTGAAAACGGAAATAAAATAAATAAATAAATTACAATCGTCTTGTTTTGTACTCAGAAAACCTTGGAAGCCGGGATTGCAACATCAATTTTATAACACTATTTATGACGTGTACAAGCTTTTTTCCGCAGCTCCACTTAGTGAAAATTTTTACGTGGCATTTTATTGGTAGAATACCTTCAACACATATGACCCAGCGCCACCTCTGCTGTCGCCATTCATGGCTTGCTTTTACCTGCACTTTAGCACACTCTTCACAAATACTAACATCACGTAACTTCAACACTTGTTTTTCCGGAAATGTCTTTATGTAAAACACAAAAACGACCCATACGATGGCGAAACAAAACCAATTCAGTAAATCTAAGGGTACAAGTGAACATACAGAAAGATAGACATCGCGTCAATTCTTTTGTCATGATGAAAAGTAAAAGATTTCTTTAGAGAAAAAAAAAGAAACTTTAAAATGACTAATTAGGTTTGGTCTATACTACGTAATAGTAGAGACGTTGAATGTTAGATTGAATACAGCCTGATTATCGATTGTTTCTAAAGGATGTTGAGTTAGTTACTTTTTGATAAGTTAGATTACTATATTTTTAGCACGGAAACAGAATTTTACTGATCAAATTTATTTTTATATTTTTAAAAAGAATCATTTCGTATTCTGTTTTATTGGAGAAACTGTCACTCTTCATACTTAATAAGTTCCAACGCTGTAGTTATATTTTTTGTAATAATGGCGTTTGAAACCGACTTATATGGAAATTCTCTGTTTTCTCACGATATACAATTTCTTAATCGCAATAACACTATATGGCAATTTATATGTGATAAACGCGAATAAACTTATAAAAGTGCATCATCCTAGTGTGTAATGACACCTAAGTGTCATAAAATTTATTAATTTTCTTATTGAAATGTAAATATGTAACGTTTCTAAATTCTTAATATTGTCTAGACTCTACCCAAAAAGAAAACATGCGACAAGAATACATTACAATTTTACTTAAGCTTTTACTTGAGTCATGTGCTTATAACAATAATGATATATAGCAAGGCACGATGATATTACAGTAAAGGGAAAATTTCAAAACGACTCTGGAAAAGTGTTAAAATATCTCTTAAAATATGTGTTTTCAAAAATTTTGACAATTTTCGATTGCCAACTATTTTTTCACAGACAAAATTAAAAACTTATGTCGCTAGTCATAGACGTAATGCTCAACTATTTTGATCAGTTGTCCAGGCAGTCGGTCGCTCTATTCACTTATGACTGATGATATAAAAACAGTGAAAATATATCTTTTTTAAAGTGCACCTTTTCTTTTTATGATTTATTTCCATATTGAGAGTGTTAACATTGTTTGGTGGAAATATAAGGCTGATAAAATAATGGACCGGTTAAATTACTAATTTGTTATGTCAATGATGTTGCACAAAAGAAAGCACGCAAATTATTAAAAATCAGGCGATTTTAACCCTTAATACTCGTATACCGTCCTTGACCTGATATTAAAACTTTGCCGTATAGGTTATCTGTCACGTTAAAAATGAGGACAAACAAGGTTGAACGAGCGTAACATTTTAACTTAAATCAAAAAAGAATAGCACTTGTAAATTGATACTGTTATTTTTCAAATCAGGAAAAAATACTCATACATAGAACTTTGAACTAACGACACAACTTACATATAAAAATTAAGATCCGTTAAGGTTTAAAATTTACAACGAGAAACAGTTTTTTAAACCAATCGTATGAATCGATAGTGTGCGACCAGATACGGTATCGGGCACACGTTAGCTGGCTCAGTGACGTCGTCGATTAACATTTTAAATTTTGCACCGGAAATGGACTACTTAAAAATTATTTATTTTATCCTCACTCGCCCCGCAAATTATGGTTTAAGATACATGTGAAATTTTAGTAACAGGATTGGCGACATTAACTCCAGTCGAAGAAAGTGTTACAATTTATTTGATAAATTCATTATTAATGTATTATCTAAGAATATCAAAATAATACAAAAATTATGATTATCAATACAAATATTGCCAAGAGGGCATCCTTTCTGGCGATTTTAAATAATAAAGAAAATATTTAAGAATATTCCCAACCCTTTTTAAATAACGCTGAATAGTAGAATCTTCGCTAAAACCCATATTTCAAAATGTAATTTTTAAAGAATTTTGTATTATCTAAGTCAGTCGCCTGATTTAAAAACTTATTCAGCACGCCCTTATTTCTATTGCCGACTGAGTTCAGTTCGCCATTAGAAATGTCAATAGCTATTGCAATGGCTATCATAGAACAATAGTGGATAGACAGAAAAGAAGGTAAAATTTGTCTTGTAATAAAAAAAATATTTCGTTCATAATTCGTTAGATATGTAACAACGGTTAATAATATATTATTGATCAATTCTGATTACAAGTATGGCTGGCCTTACGTTTACTTACGTGTCATTTGTGTCTGTATCCTATTTTGAACATTAGAACTAGCTTTTACCATCGGTTGTGCCCACGGAGAACTTTAATTTCAAATTACACCACAAAAATTTTGGTGTATTTTATAAATAAAGTTCTTATGAAAATATTAAAGTTATTTGAAAATAATGTGCTACGAAGTTTCACGTTCAGAGTCTATGAAGGACATGCTAACATTTTTAAAAACATTATGAATTTAGGGACAGAGATTTTCACTCAAACAAAGTTTATGCAAAGAGAGAATAACCGACATTAAGAGTATTTTACTCTTTTAACAGTTTCTTAATGATAAATATTTAATAAGTTGCATACGAATACGTGATTTAAAAATGTTGTCGAGAGCGAGAATGTAATAAACTTAACCTGTAAGCATTGCGCATATTTTCTACTTGTAGTTTGCCATCACATGGCAAAAATGTTAGTTGCATTATAAAATGTATTCGTATGGACCTCGAAATTTTTAATTAAGTATGACTATTATATACGCCATTTTGTTCACGTTCGTTCATATTTTGAATTTAATGTATCAAGTCATCCTCGGAATATATTTCTAAAAGATTCAGCAGACTACATAACAATAACAGATATGGATTACGTGCTTTTGTAATTAACTCATATCGAAAATTATGCTACATTATAACTACTATTATAATATCAACAGATATAGTGGTATGATAATGACCCTTCTCAAGGGGAACGTAATGTCATACCATTTTTATCTCGGAGCGATTTGCTTTATATTCGGTCTAGTCTCTATTTGCCTTAAGCATTTTGTCTCTAATTTAATAAAATATCGCGAGCATACCAACCAAGTAATGTGTAAATCAAAGTTTTATAGACCAAAAGAAAATGTTTTTCTCAGATAATGTAAATAATTCTTAATTTATATGGTCTGACGAAAACGTTTTATTAACACTTTCTTGTAGACTTTACTTTGTACGAGTTTTGTTTTTTTCTTTGTATGAGATCTCTACATTTTTTAACTAAACAATTACTAGACTTACTCTTCTTTACACAAAACTATTGGGATATAATATTTCAATAAAAATATTTTGACATAAATTATTGTCAGATAATACCAATTTTTCGAAATGAGCTCTGTATTTTAAAAATAAATTTAAGAAACTGCTTATTTGAGAATAAATTTATCCAATGTAAAAGCTTTAGATGTATTTTGACAATTGCATGATATTATATCAAGCAATTGTGATTCTTTCCATAATAGTAATTTTCCAAACAAACATATATACCGCTTAGAAAAACTTACTTCTGCATTGATAGATAGAACAAAATTTTACGTAACTAAAATACGTCACTAGTAATAGAGTGGCTGGTCACATCACTATTAAATGAGATAACAATTATTAAATAATCCAACCTTTATAAGCCCCATTCTATAGCATATATTACAAATAGCAATTTACTGTACCTTACTTGACGTATATATAATAAACCTCAAAAAACAAATCAAAAGTATAATCAGCGCCCTTACCTTTGTAGCCATCGGGTGTCCCAGACTTTTTAACTTAACTCGAAATATCATTTAATCAAAGATAGCATTGATTTCATTTCGCAGCGAACTTGCCGAGCCAATACACTTCTTTGACTGACTGAAACCAGTTTAGTTTCGGCCTCTGACCCTCGTCACTCTGGACTCCTAGGAGGTAGGAATATGCCTCAGATACGATCATGTTACATATATAAGACACAACGGCAACTGTTCGATATAGGATCAGTGTTAAAATATTTAACGCCTGCCAAAGGATCGCTTTTAGGTGTGCTTTTTTAAGTGAATCGATAGGAGTGAATGATTCAAAACCTTCACGAATAATAACTGCCGCGAAGAAAAGAAGATTTCGCATAAAAATGTATATATTATATATGAAGTATTAAGAATAAAATTTCATACCCTTTTATATATATATATATATATATATATATATATAATACACTTTTATATTTGCTGACTACAAAGTGACCTAATATTTCAAGAATTTCTAAGTTTTTGTTTTTAATTTAATTTAATTTCCGTTGTCTACAAATAACAATACATTCTTTGAAGATTTATGATAGAACGTTCCATCTTTTAATGTATTTTGTATTTCAAGAATATTAACCAACTACAACATGATTAGGAAATTAGTGGCCCTGTTTAAGAAAGAATATCAGTGATAGATGGTCCAAGGAATGGCACTGGCCGTTGTGTGCGAATTGACGCAACAATAGCAACTGTACAGCATATCGTACGAGAAGAACCGTAAATCTCTAGTCGTTGGCGTGTTGAAAAAATCCGGCATAAAAAGAACATTATACAAGCAATTTTAAAATATTTCCGTATGAAATTCGGTTGGTATTGGAAATGTTGGCCCGGGGTTGACTGTTTGACCTCAGAAGTATAGAATTTTTAAAAAAATATTCTAATGAATGACATTCCATTCCATTCCATTGAGATAATTACGTAAGTAAATACATGTGTAGAATTTAAACAGCTGAGAAAATTAGGACGTTGCATCGACATAAGTTAGGTTTCCTCAAATGCACGGCTTTGTGCAGTGTTATGGTAAATCTAATTACGCCCATATCTTTGGGAAAACAAAGAATATAACTCAGTTTTTATTGGAGTTTCATTCAAAAATATGATTGATTTATTTTTGTATGTGCTAGTAAAAATAATCCATATTCTATAAGGATGGAACAACAGCCTTTATAAGTAACATTTTAGCTATGCGTAATATTTCTAGTAATTAATTAATTCCAAAAAAATATCGATTTTATTTTCTCCCGGGATTTCCAAATTTAAAAGCCCGCGACATTTTCTTTTAGATATTTGTAAGACTGAGTAAACATGAATAAACAGCAAATCGTTTATCACTTCAGGTACAAAATGGGTGCAGAAATAAGTAACTTGCAGCAAGAAATATTGAGGTTTATGGTAAAAAATGCATTGGAATTAGCCTGTGTTTTTCAGAATTTAAAATACAGGATATTTTCAGACTATTATTACTTGCTACAAAAAATTCCTGAAAAGAAAAGAAGAAACATATAAAGAAGAAACTAAATTACCACCTTATAAATAATATCGGTTTCCAGGGCACACAAATTATTACTTTTTTTATATAGAAGAAACCTTTAACAATCAGGTCATACTCCATTTTATTCTAATCTCTTAATTAAGCGATCAGCAGGTACCTCAAACCTATTGACTCAAGAAACTTGTTGATCGCTTTCCCTTCTTTAAATTTAGATGCAAAGAAATACAATACTAAAGATTTTTTTAAATACTCTAACAGTTATTCGTATTATACTATTTTTAGTATTGTATTTCAGTATTGTATTATACTATTTTTTAATTTTGAGACTGACTTTTAAAAAGTTTTTATAATTTATTAAAAGAAACAAAGAGCGTTAATAGATTTTTTTTTCTTTTACTTTTCATAACTTGGGCTTTTTAAGAGAATTGCACCATAAATGGTATTTTTGACAACGTTAACTTTATCGGTTTATATCAATTTATTTTTAGCTATGACATTTTTTCTTTACCGGCACGATATTATGTACGCTAGATAAAAGTATCAAATACTCATAAAATTTAATTACAACTGAGTATACCTTGCTTAATGAACGGATACTCAAAATAGAGTCTGAAAACCGAAAAAGCATCAATAAATGTTTTTCGGCCGGCCGTTTCCCTTAATCAAATTAATTATTTCTTTTGTTACATATTTCAAATTACTAATTGCAATTAATTTTGAAGTACATAAAATAATTACTATAATAAATCATGTTTCACGGCTCTAGACCTTGTATTCGTAAATGATTACGTCTTGAAACAGATAACATATAAACTTCCTAAGTACAAAAAGAACTCATACGTTAAGGATTCCGTACACGCTTAGGTAGACGTGAAAGTTTAAATATTTAAAAGTAATAAGCATTTTTCAGTATACAAAAACATATTATTTGGTATATATTTTATAGGCTAAAGAGAAATAACTTGATTTTCTATATCCCTTTAATTTATCGTCGCAAGTAAGCTTACCAAAACTATACATCGGAGTAATTATTAAATCAATTCTTTCTAGATATTCATATCTCGCAAAGGAGATGAATTATAAGCATTTAATTTTTCCCTTTGGTTACGAAACTGTAAAAGTACGAAGGGAAAATTCTTTTAAATACTGCATTTCGTGTTATGCGTAAGATATTTTGCTGCTACCTAACTTCGAAACTCTAACATAATTTTTTAGATCTCATTTTACGACTGCTTCACAATCTATGCGTAAACTTCAGCAGAGCAAAATTTTACGCGTTAACTCTTATCGATACCTGGGTACCCGTGTAGTCTTTTGTATATTCTTACTTACACATGTAATGTATTTAACGAAAGATCATCAAATCCTTTCAGATCCTCGTTATTTATATCGAATTCATATACGTTATCATATTTCAATATGCAGAATAACAACTAAACTTAAGGGTTGAATACACATTTAATCAATACCTGGGGTATATACATATATATATATATATATATGAGCTTTACGCCTACAGAATTGCATAATAATCAATAATTAAATCAATCTCTAGGCGTAGAAAAAATATTCTATATTCAAATAAATGTTGCGTTTAACTTTTAATGACTTTTATAAAAAGCTTTATGAAATATCAATATTTTATAAATACATGAAATATTATAAGCATTATATAATTGCCAACGTAATTATAACTTGCCTTACAAATTAGGCTGCTGATAAATTGTTTATTAATTATAACTATTTTTGTGCTATAACAAGGGAATTTCAAACACAATATAAACAGCGTTCACAAAATATTCAATCGTCCACTACAAGTGAAGACTTGTTTGAAATTGACAATAATGAATGTTTCAACTGATATTTTTGCTAATGTCCTTCTCTTTTCCCCTTTATAATTCTGCAGAATAACTGTTTCTGAGGTACTAGGTTTTCCCACTATTATTTTTGAGAAAACATAATTTGAGGTAAAAATTTCCGAATCAAAAATTCCTTTTGTCGAATTAATATGCCATAAAAATACCTGGGTACCCTGGCTATTGAAACAAGTTATAATGACTGGCTATAGATATAAGGATTAATAAATAATAAGTATTCCTAGTGGTAGCATCATTCAGCTGAAGTTTACGCTCCATCAGAGAGACCTTGAAGTTTGCTGCAGCGTAACGTACATCGCTTTACTTCCCTCACACGTTTTCGTCATACTGTTAGAAACTATATATTTTCTTCTACGGATAATGGAATTTTAGTTTAAAAACCGGTATAAACAGTCACGTCGAATAAAAAAATTATAAAAATTGATTTAAAAAAAGTTATTGGATTCTATGGCTATGGTAAAAGTAGCAAATGGTATAATTGCTCTTGATACACCTTCTAATTTACCAGCGAAAAATTGTGGTAATTTTTCATTCTTTTAACATTAAATTTGTATATTTAAGACGATGTTCATCTGAATGCAAATTGATTTTGCATAGCAGAACCCTTCTGGATTGGGGAATACGGGTATTTGTACAAATTGTCTATTTTTTGCTGACACTGTCTGAATACAAGCTCTTTATTCTGAGTTAACGAAAACTTACTCTGAGTTGAAGGAAAACTCTTGATCTCATTTTTTACGGACCCTCTCAATCACTACGCTCTAAGAAACTTCTGCATAAATCCCGTTTTTAACTGGTTTCTCACCGCTATCATTCGATTGATTTCCAAAATAAATTTTAACTAGTAAAGGAAATTTGAATAAAAGTTACGTCCGAAACTACCATAACGAACTTAAGATCGTTCATTTTGGGCCCAAGTTACGAAACTAGTACCGTCAACGCCATCAAAAAAATAAACAAATTAAGGTTATCGCCAATAATAAGGACTCCACGACAAAGTCTTCCACAGTTCTTTAACCGCACGATTAGCTTTTATGAGGAGCTAAACTGTCGCGCCGCACATAATGACACAAGGATGTGAATGATAATGGTCTTTTATCGTTTAACCCTTTAAGATCCAAATATATGAAACTTTTCTCAGTTTGTATTATTACTACTTAAAAAATATGTACGTTGAAAGGACATAGACTACAATTTTTATATCTATTATACTTACACACAAGTAAGAAGCAACGTTTGCCTTCTGGTTTATTATTTAAAATATAATTGTATTTATTAAGAACTGAACTTCAACTCGCTGTTCCAGAGTTTCAGAACCATTTCATAATTGCAGCATTATCAGTTTACTAGTCAACATGTATTTCGTAGGATTGTATTTATAAATGATAAAGTATAAGTCAGATACAGTTAAATAGTAACTGCTTATTCTTTTTAATCATTCTGTGTTTTATATTTTCTCACATTTATGACAGTTAATATTATCCTTACCACAATATTAATTAAAAAATTAAATTCATTTATGTAAATAGTCTAGTTTAAACAGTAATCTGACGTATAAATATATTTGACACTGTCATATTTGAAAACAAAATTTACTTCTTATTTTTAATTGCCCAGGGAAATCCAATCAAGAAATTCCGAATTTTCAATATACCGTCTATATGAGTAGCATTTCCAGTTCACATTGATATTGCAGTAGCCTTGAAAATTACGTAGGAAACGAAATTGGTATATAGACACAATAAACGGTCGATCGTTGTAATGGCTTTATTTTCCTCTCTATGCATCTAAGTTAGGTCATGGGCCCGAATGAAACCTCTACTTACCGATATTAATGCATTTGCTCTTTAATATGACAGTAACCATTTCAATAAATTGAAACTTACGTTTACTCGTATTAAATCAGTAGAGTGTCATATTTATGGTACCTATATTGGTTTTTGTTCGATATTTGTTTAAACAAATATTATACTAAAATAATGTGGTATTTAAACGTGATGTATTGTTTACCCCATCTAGTAAAACTATTTCGTGAATATTTAAAAAAATATATATTAAAGATGAAAGAAGGAAATATATTTTTGCCTTAAAAATGAGTAACTGACTTTAAATAGAAACAGGGTCTACAAAAATAATCTTCTCTTCCTAATTTTTATGCGGAATAGAATGGTTTCCCCATCAGAGTAAAGATATGGCATTAATTTTAAGCATAAAATAATTTTAAACATTAAAACTATAATAATTTTCCAGGTCAAACCTAAAACTCAACGAGGTCCATCTAAGCAGCCAACTTTAAATTTTGTTTGTCTTAAATTTTTTTATTTCTGAATATGGGAAATCAAAAATTAAGATTACTGCTATAAAGTTATTAATATCCGTTTACCTGTTTATGTAAAAATAATTTTATTTTCTCTTTTTGGAGATTTTTATTTGAGTTTGCTATAAAATCATAAGGAAAAAGGAAATAAACTCTAACGGACGTAAAGTTAAAAGTAAAAGGTTCTTTTCGAGTTTTGCTATAAAATTGTAAAGAAAAAAGGACAATGGTAAAGGACATAAACGGAAAAAACACATTAAATTAAATAAAAAATAAAAGTTTTAATAAAACATGCTGTAGGAATTCATAAGATACACTGATCGGTTGGCTCCACGTACAATCATTTCAATGGAATAGCATTGTCTGAAGTCGCCTTTCGTCGTGATGTTTACACTCCAGAAAGCTTTGAAGCTTTTTGGAGATTTTTATTTACAAAAATTTGGACTATATCAAAAGAAAAGCCTGAAATACACGACCACGATTTACACGATTTACACTTTCAAGACACGATTTACAAATGTAAGTGTCTTGAAAGGGTCGTGTTTCTAATATTAAGTAATTCTTCAATGTGAAAAAGCTTCTCTTTGTCCTATTTTTTTTTTTTTGCAATTAACTGAAAACTAATTCCAAAGAAAATTTCTGAAGTCTTATTTATAGCATAGATGTGGATAAAATTTTATATAAATATCGAAAGTTCTTATTTCACGGAATAATTCTTGTACACGTTTATTGATTGTATCAACGTGCATTTCAACTCAATTCAAGCTAATAACCATTATTAGTTTCACTAACTACTAAATGGTGTTGCTAAAATCAAAACCTCATGTTACAGACATTCCATTATCCGGCTTCTGTATTGCATATCGAAGTAAAGTTTCGATATGGAATCATGGTTTTTTTACATCATTAATAGCAAATTTCGGATTTCCGCGAGCCAATAATCGTATAATAATATAGTTATATGAATGAGTGCAGCAACTAAGGGATTAAATATTTTCGCTGCGGGATAGCCTCCAGGATATCCGGCATAAACCAAGCGATATAGATTCCATGAGGCGTTATCGTTATTGCTTGAACTGGTCGTAAAAAGAGTTCATTTTCAAATTTTTGCCTGAACTCTGTTCAAAGATTTCGTGGTTTATACAACGGGTTTTTGAAAGTAGCAAAATAAAAAAAAGATTAATAATTTTAAATATCACGCAAAAAATATTTGTATAGTTGAATTGAGTCACCTTAGGTAGCAGTAAATCTAATTTATTTATAAATAATAAAAATATATTTAAATAAATTTAATAATTTTAAATGATACATATACATTTATAAGAAATCGAAAGCTGTGAATCTCTGACTTTACTCGCGATTGAACGTAATTACTCTTCAGATGAAATAACTGTTTATGAACTGATCGGGGAGCAGATTCGAGCTTCGTCACAATCTATTATTTATTATTATACGCAAACAGTGTGTCTAGAAAGTTCTAAATAGTGTTATAGAAACACGTTTTAAAAATTAGACAGTTTTTTTTGGTGGGGAAGTAACCAATACACAAAAATTGTTGGGATACCTTCTGCGCACTCAATTATGCAGATGCGTGCGCCGTCATGTGTATTATATCTAAATAACGTAAGCTATTTTTATTTAAGAAACTTTGCTTCAATCAAATATACAAATATTAATTCGGCAAACAAATTTACGATACACATCAGAAATTTCTTGTACTTTGTGACAGAAAATTAAGTTCTCTGAATTGTTTTTAAGGTGTCGTCTTTCAAACTGAAAAAAACGCAGCCAAATTTCTCAGAAACAATGTGAAGCAGAAACTTAAAATTTGTTACGGTAATACGTCATTTGGACCCACATATTTTGATTACGTTATTATGTTCTTACGCCTATGAAAGGTATAGCAAGCAATCAATTTACGTTGTGAAACATTGATATCTGTAGTTTAATGGAAATGCTGCAAGTATAAGTATAAGTTTACAAATGTCTAAACGTATACAGAATTACCGTGGGTAATGTAGTTTTACTTGTAATTGACAGCTTTTCTTACTACCGCAGAATAATAAAGCTATTAAGTAAGAGTGCAAATAGCAATTCGTGAATTCCGTATTTACTGAGGTATATTTAACATTTTAAATCTTTAAACCTTTGCAAGCAGCGTAACTTTAAGACTGAAGAAGGTTAAAATATTATTTTTTTGGTACAATACGAGTAAGGTTTTCTAAGAAATAATACTTCCAATATATTAATAAGATAAAATAAAGTTATTTATATGCTCTTCATTGTGTTTTTTGTTGTATTTTAAATTTTACATTTTTTTTAATTAGTTAAAGCTTCACCCATTAAATTTACACATTAAATTTAACCGGCTAGTGTTGTCTTTGTTGGAACGCAGAGTTTCACCTATCTACTAAAAAAAGAACTTTTAAAATCGGTTTTGACATGAACTGAAAATAACGAACCCATACATTTACCCATATAATATCACGTAATGTATATATGTACACATACATACACTCACACACACACACACACACACATATATATATATATATATATATATATATATATGTATATATATATATATATATATATATATATATATATATATATATATATATATATATATATATATATATATATATATATAAAGCAGCTTTCATCATGTTTTCAAAATATTAAATTATTTTAGCATTGATTTTTCAACAGAAAATTGTGTGAATGATAAAAATTCCATGTGAAATATTCCGCTTCTACAGTTATAAACACAATTTAAAAAGTCCTTTAGATATTCCAATTACAAAAAAAATGTTTCTTAATAAATTAACTAAATGTAACTTGCAGGAACATTATAATTTTAAATGAATTTTAATTGAAACAAATTTCATATTGATTGCTAAAATTGAAATATAATGTTAAATCCTGCTTGAACTTGATTGATTTTCAATCGTATGTTTTTTTCTTCACTTAACATTTAAAAAAATTTTAATGGTTTGTTTTGTAGAACATCGCTATTTTAAACGCACCACATTCAATTCATTTCGCAAAGTGCCCGCTAACGGCCGCTGCCGTCTACGGTCGCGATTGCGACTGCCGAGGGTTGACGGGCCGGCTGGTTTTACTAATGGTTCTGATCGATGTACCATTCGCTTTTAAATAATTGTTATTTTATCTTCTGCAGTAGCATAGGCAAAATTTTTCTTTATTCGTAGTAATAATAAATGCTCGTTTACTGTAATTAAATAAAATATTTTAGAAAAATCGATGGAAAATATTGATAAACGCTGAGAAGACATGAGACATATTTTAAACCAAATTATTAATTGTTTCATTCAAGCAATGGAGTATTGCGAGCTAATAAATTATGACAATTATCTTTAAGTGAACACCGATTGAAGTTCCCCAAAATATCCGGCTACGCCCTTTCATATTGTCTTACTTTAGGCAGTGGCTACGCGTAATTAAAACCTAATTAAATTCCGCAAGCGCAATTAAATACACAACAGAACCCGCAACGCGGTACGTGCATTAAAAAAAAAAACAATCTACGTAATTAACTAAATGAACGGTAACACACATGCTAAAATGGTTTATTATTAATACAAAGTTTATCATATTTAATATTTTACCTTAATTAAAAGCTAACTTTGTGTGAACATTTAAAATTACAAACCATTTGTAAATTAACAAAAGGATTCAAGCCATTACCCTATGAAAACCGTACTGGCGTTTCTTTGCATATTATACCCAGTTATGGTTTATACGCAAATAGGTACCGGTGCAGTTTTACGAAAGACGATAAAACTTTCTGGGGTCTATATTTCAGTCTATTAAATTTTGTGAAAATCTTTACTTGCAGTTATCAAATTAGTGAGCCCGCACTTTACCAATAGAGTTTTCTATTTTGACAGATCCTCGAAATATATTTATTTTAAAAATTCTCGAAATCGAAAAATAGGGTTATGTTTTTCGTGCGTGCGCTAGAGTATGTATGTCTGAATAATTACTTCTTCACGTAACCTGAGCGGCTGGATGGTTTTCCGTGCTGGCTTCACTAATGTTACCGAATATAAGACGTTACATGGGACTCAATATGGCTGATACTGAGCAGCCGTGAATATGATCGACTATAGTTGGACTCGCAGTGCTCATAGCAATATGACGATTTGTGCTTCTATGTACCTAATGATAAAGAGTATTTATTGTTGAATGAAATTATATAGATATTTAAGAAAAAGTTTCCAAAAAAAAATACAAAAGCTCATATAACTAATCAGAAACTAGTTTTATTAATTCTGTGAAAAATTGTCAAACCCAATCACCAATCAGAAAACAAAATAAATGAACGGTTTATTACCGGATTTTGCTTAAAACCATTATTTGAATAAACTTTTGACACTGTTACCGAAATTTGTCTCTATTTCTTTAGTTTTCGGGAAATTAGGTGTTTTGCTTTAATTATGTTTTTATTTCCGTTTGTAAACTCATTGACATAAAAAATATAGCCAAAGTTTAGCTAAAATATATATAATTAAACTTAATAGTTATATTTGATTAAACAACAACAAATAGTTATTTTTTATTCAACAACATCAACAACGAATTATTTATGCTAATAATGATAGTCCCAGTAACTGTGATAATACATGTTTTTTTTTGTTTCGTTCCAAATGTTCTCCTTCGCGAAATATATAAGCGGGTGCCGGTACTTATTTTAAGCAGATTACACTGTCCATTACTGAAGTTATTGCCGAATAACTGATAATTGAAATAGTTTTGGTGTTGTTAATTATTTTATTCTCGGTTTCTACCAATTTCATAAACAGCGATATGAACATTGGAGAAGGAAAGGCCGTTTTAAACATTTCCGATCAGAAATATGGGTGGTGTACTCAATAAACAAAGGCATCTTGGGGAATCAATAAACGAAATAAATCGAGTCTACAGAAAAAAAACCCGTACGTCGGTCTCTATTTGATCTATATACTAGCGTTATTTATTGATCAAATACCAATTGCGGAAGCGGGAGCGCATGGTGGTCACCGTGATAGATTAGCTTCGGACCTATTCAATTTCAACGGAGATGCGAGGAAAATAACGGGGAACAAACTCTTACCAACTTTCACTTCCGGTAAGGTGCGAATGATGTTTGAGAGCATGGCCACAACGCAGAAAGCATTGCTGGTGTATCTCCAAAATGATTGATACTTAACAGCTTGCAGAGTTTTTCGCTATCGATGCAAAGCCGGCGTTATATTCGGTTTGAAATGCAACAGCTTCGAAAATCTAGGGAATCGGTTTAGATTAGCGGGGGTTGAAGGAATTACACCGTCTAGGTCTTTAATATAAGTGCAGTCAATATTTGTTTTATTTAAACCGTTCATCGCTCGAAAACGATGAAATGAAAATAAATCCTACATCGTGATTATTTTATTACGAAATGAGATGAAACGTTTACATAATTTTTTTCCAACCGATTTTGTCGGTACTTTTTAATTGTACTGTTAAATATAAAATAATTTTTATGGTGACATAGTTAAACAGAAACCTTCTAATTGCGCTATTTTTATCCGTCAGTCTTTTAATCGAAGTTTCAACATTTCTGGAATAGGTTAGTTAATATTTTTTTTTTCGTGAATCAAAATTTACAAACAGTTGAGCCAATTGAAAAAAATTACAGATCTTAAAGCTGTGAAGCGTTGCGCTATGTTGCGCTACGAGAGTTTCGAACTCATTTAAGAACTTATAAACATTTAAGGGTACTTGGTATTAAACTATTTAAAAATATTAATATTTTACCTATTATATCTTACACAAGCGTAAAAACGTGTTGCATACTTAAAAACTTATGATATCTAGAATCATCCCTAATCGTATAATCTTTGCGTAAACTTATAAAAACTCTATTTTTTCCGCAGTTTTACTTTCAGTAGTGTTTGAAATAGGGAGTTTTGACATATTTTTCCCCATTTTTTAGTCGCTCTCGTATCTCTGAAATTATAATAATTTTGAAAACCTTAGTATTTGAAAGAACTAGTTGTACAGGTCTCAAAAATATTAGCTATCTCGCTTAAACTTGAGACTCTTATAACCAGCACTTGCAGATATTACAAGAGGAATTTTAATTGTTTTAAAGCACTTAATTATTCCCAACTCGAAATTTTCATATTCATATTTTTTCTATTGAAGTTATTCCGGTTAATAGTTTTTATTACTGCATTAAATTTAAATATTCTACGTCGAAGTGTTTCTCTAAAAACTGGCTGTGACAGACAAATAGACATGTGAGTGAACTTATAAGGATTCCATTTTTCAAGGCACTGAACCCGAAAATTGGCTTTAAAGGATGTAAATCAATATATATATATATAATGATTATTTTATATATATTTATACATATATATATATATATATATAGAACAGCCAGAATATTCAAATTTTAACTAATGTGCGTCAATAACTTAAGCAATATATTGGAATATTCCTGATATCTCTGACCATTAGTTCTAAGTTTGGTGTTGATGTTATTTAACTTACTAAAAATGTTTACTAATTTTCAAAATTCAATATGACAGTTATATTATAGCCATTGAAAATTGGCATCAAACCAGTCATCGTATTTTCCATGCCGTGAAATTTAGATACATTATATTTTTGTCTAAATGGAATTAGAATATAATTAATAATCACATTTAATGTTAAATTACAAAATGACCTTGAAATATAAAAAAAAATTAGTCCAGAATATGTGTTAATTACGTGGTATTAACTCGCGCTTTAATTTTCGAAAATTTGATTAATTCGTTAATAATAGTTAACAAATTTAATAGATGTGAGCACAAAAATACCTTCTATGCTCATTTTCATATATTTTAGGGGTGAATGTCATTTAAGGGCAATACTTAGGCCATAAATATAATTTAGAGTCAACCCCTAAACGGGCAAAAACTTTCTTTTCGGATCAATTTTCTTAACATCACCGTTTCTCACTCTTGCTATTTCAAATTAAAATAAATTTATATCCTTTTATTATTTTCCAAATATACTCTTTTTGAAGTCATATTTACTGCACTTAATTTAATTATACAATCCCTGAATAAAAACCAATATTCGCAGCAAGAAGTAATCGGTGATACTTTCGATTATCGTAAATGTAACTGATGGTTACCAAATATTTCGGATCCGGTTTGTGTCTTTATCATTGTAGAAATTGGTGAGCAATATATTAATAAATACACATTTTTGAATATTATTTGCATGTACATTATTATTTACTGCAATTCTATATAAATATTTGCTCAATTTTATTTCCATAGCGAAACATTTTTTCCATCTGTGTATGGGTATTATAATTTTGTATATTTAATAAAAATTGCCATTTTTTTGCTAATGTCATCGGTATTACAATAACACATAAATTCTACGTCATCTCGACTGCCACGTGAGCTAACCCAACAGGAAATAAAAATTCTGCACAACCAGTCAAGGTTAAATAAACTGCAAGTTAAGTCATTGTAAATATTGATACACACCAATGAGCGTTTTGCAATCTTCTCGTTATACGAGTTATATAATTCTTATGCCGATAGAAGATGATTCAAAATACTAAATTAACGTTATTTCAAATTTAGTTGCGTTATTCGAAACAAAGCGTTTCTCAAGATAAAGAAAGATGTGAAAAGAATGCAAATCGCAATTGTATAGTCGTACAAATAAAAGTATAAGCAGAGCGAGTAGGCCTATTATATTTGTGTAGATATTTATATGGCTATCCTTGTCTATTTTCTTTATTTCCTTCACCAAATGGCAAAAATAATTCTTATAATTTCGTTATGTCCGTGCATGTCACACACCCGTGGAGTGTCTAGAGTTTTAGACCTATATAAATGAAATATAGCAAATAAATGCTTTATGTATACGTCTCAATTTTTAAGTGGAAGAATATAAACAAAAATATTTAAATGCTCATGTAATGTGGGAGCAAATATTTTGCTGATATCATCATCTGTTATAATTGGATAAGTATTTTGAAGCAAAATTAAGGATTGATATAGCACTTTCCACCTTTAGCTACGCTCGGGAAATATTTAGCTTCAAACTACTTCCCTCCACCACCTCTAATTTTCCAACGATGTGTATGTAGAGTGCAAAAAAACCCAAATACTACCATTTCCTTATAACTCCCAAATGAAAATGTTTTCATTAACTTACATCAACCAACTTAAGAGATGTAGACAACTACGGATCCCAACTACAACCTAGGAATCCGTAGTTGTTACGCAGTTAATCGGTTGTATTTAATGTAAAACTGTAAAAATAATTTACGTTACGCTTAAATAACAGCAAATACAAAAGGCTAAGCGCTGTAAATTGATTTACGCAAAATATAAATGCTATATCAATTTAAAGTCATACATGAAAAACTACTAAAATTTGAGATAAAAACACACGCATAAAGGAATATTTCTGCTTATAAGTTATTATTTTTTAATTATAAATATTTCTAATTTTTTTTGAGTCTATACAAAATAACCACAAAGTCCACCAAAATAATATGTACTCGATTTATATTTATATTCTAATAAATGATGAAAGGAATACCGAAACTTAATACACACATACAGTAGACTAAGGGATATTA
The DNA here is from genome assembly GCA_039881145.1 of Druceiella hillmani. NCBI lineage: Eukaryota > Metazoa > Arthropoda > Insecta > Lepidoptera > Hepialidae > Druceiella > Druceiella hillmani. Next base: position 2,256,970 of record JAYKKI010000033.1, on the reverse strand, counting down.
ATGCACAATAGCATGTGATGAAATTGACACCTTACTTTGAAAATCAATATTTATATTTGATAATCTAAAAACACGCGCTATTATTAGGAGTAACCACTTCTTTGGGATAGTTGTTGTTTCTTTGTCCATGGATAAAGTAGTTTCAATAAGTTCTTTGTCATATCGAGTTCTTACAAATCATGACAGTGCTTTTTAATAAAGCATTTAAAAAAAAAGAGCAATGTCTTAACAAAAAATTAATAAATTATTAAAAATTAAAAAATTAATGTATTAAAAAAAGAGCAATGTCTTAACAAAAAATTGATATCAAAAACTTACAAACTAGTAATATCACCGTAGTAATGGTAGCAACACAATAGCCATATTTTCTGTGCGAATTTTAGAAAATATTTTGATTTCGAATACGCATTTTGATACCACGAAACGGAATCTTTAACAAAAATCTCGAACATTCTCGAATTATCATTTGTGGCCAATTTTTTTTGGTACATATTATATTACATAAATTAGGGTGTAGTTTAGTTTAGTTAATAAAGATAATAAAAATATACAACGTGGAATCTGAGCCCGTTTGCTGTCCGATATTTTCTACTCCGAGGTCATCGTCGGTGGAACCAAATATGTCATTTTCACCGTCTTATGACAATAAGATTTTAATTCGTCACTTCCTTGAGATTACGATATCATAAATGCTCACACGGATATAAAAAAATAGAACAATATTAATGTAAATAGCATTATATAAAAAAATGAGAAATAATCATGGGTCAAAGATCACCTACCATACTTTCCTTAAGCCCACTAAGAACATAATTTAACGTAACGTGATGTAATTTATTGCCACGTCCTATATTGCCCTAACAAAGATCTTATCGGATCAATTTTGTCAATTCCTGACACAAGATATTCAAAATTGTTACATACTTGTTTAATTTTGAAGCAAAACAAAGTTTGAAGGTCTGCAACATACTTTTGATACAAAGTTCGAAAATTTTTATGTTCCTTGCGTTGCTTCCGTTATAGTGAAGCCCTTAAAATGTCTGGTGCATAATTACGCACGTGCGCACTTATAATGAGATCTCTTGAAACAGGGACAAATATTAAATGTTTGCAACGAAATGCTGAGTTGAAAAAATAATTATTTTGAAAATTTACTTTTGTTTTGCAATAAGCCTATATTGACTCAGCTGTTAAGAACCTAATGTAATTTATATTTTAAGAGGAAATAAATCTGTTTAGTATAAACAGAACTCACATTATGAGGGTTTCCTTCCCACGTATTAATATTATTTTTCAATATACATATATATATATATATATATATATATACATATATATATATATATATATATATACATATATATGTGTGTATATATATATATATATATATATATATATATATATTATATAGTGTTTATTTAAGTCTTCAACATTTTTCCCATATGTTTCATGTGCTTAGTTACAAAGTAAAAAAATAGGACATTATTTGACATTTGGAGATTCCCACCTCGCCAAGGAGATACTATATGAAAAACTTGTAAATAAAATTTTTTATTTTTCTTTGGAAGACCTTTTCTATAAAACGCCGTGAAAATAAAATTTTTTCATCCTTAAGTTTCTATAACAAAAATAACAATTCCTGGCATCTATGAGAAATTTTTATTTTTATAGCTTTATGTATTCCGTGAAGTTAATGCATAACATTTTGTAATTTGTTGTATTTAATATGTTTATTATGATCGCACTTAAATTTAAAGAGTTATAATGCTCTAACGTACGGTGAAACAGACATACTGACGAAAATGTAAGGATTTATTTATCTATATAACTATAGAATACTAAAATAAAGGCTTCGGGTTGCATATATATATACATAAGTGGTGTTTTGATATTGGAATGAGTGTTATCGTGCATTTTGCTATAGTGCAAAATATTCGGAAATGAGGTTTCAAATAAAAAAAGGCAGTGCAAAATGAAAAGCTGTTTTAATTCTTAGGATAACACTACATTTATTACATCAAGGCATCTTTCTGATCCTTAAACTCTTTGTATGCATATTTCCTTTATCAGATTTCAGTGAGAAATTATAAAACCATACCATAATTGTTTATAAACATGTTGATTTTCAAAAATAAATAAGTAAAATATACACATTTTTCCTATTTACTAAATTCATTTCAGTACTTTGCAATTTAATATGTTTAATTCTTTAGAACCATATTGTAAACATATCTGCTTAAATATAAGATTATGACTTTTCAAGTAAGAATATAAGGCTGAAAATTAAGACATAGTTTTTTAAAACTTCTCTCACTATTGAACGCAAAATAGCGTGTTTATTAATATTATCTAGATTCATTTAAATAAAGTAATTATTGAAAATAACGTCACATATTCCTTTATCATGACAGCACCAAGCACAGGGTAAGGATTTAGGGTAACCATGAAAATAGGCCGTATTTATTATGAAATTAAGTTTAAAAAAATAATTATTTCTCTTTATTAAAATTGTTAATTATTGTAATTATTACAAGAAAGCCTGTCAAGCACGAGTACAACTCGCATTACGACGGTTCCGAGGGGATCTTTTACTGGCATAAAATATTTTGCATTTTTAAAAAATTATTAAATCCGGGATAACCGCTTCCTTTCAATGACCAAGTCAGCTTTTATCAACACTATTTCTTTTATGATTTATGTCTCAGTAGATTCGGAAACAAGGGGATAATTTTTTTATTTTCGTATATTTTTGGAATATATTTTTAAATGGGCAACTAAAAATTATGGAAAAATATTTTTGTGTTTATCGTAACCTTTTGTAATATCCCACAAGATATACAAAAGTAAAATGTGTTTTAAACCTTTATTTACCACCTTATTAATTTATATATGAATATTTTTAATAAGCGTAATTTAGTAAGATGCGTCACGTTGAAATATTTGAACTTTCTACGTCGCCCGGTTTCTGAAAACTTCGATTTTGAATATTGAAAAAGGTAAATGTATCGCCTACTACGTTTTTTATAGACGTGAAGTTACGGCGCTTATTTAAAAAAATAGTTTTCCTATACGTGAATTTCCTATAATCAGTACCATTACGTGAGTTTCCTACAACTAGTACCCAAAAACCCATATTTTTTCATAATTTTAAGTTAAGTAGTTTTGGAAAAAAGGTGAGAATGTATATATATTTTTTGCACATTTTTCAGTACATCTTTCAAGATTTAATACCAAAAATTATGAAAAAAATATTTTTTGGACCATTTTAATAAAAAATATAAGTTCTTACTTAATATGTCACCTGTAAAATTTTCTACCAAATATTCTCGAGTTTTATATATATGCGGGTTAACATATTTTATAATTATGCCAAATTTCAAGTTTCTATGTAAAGCGGTTCCTAAGAAAAATTACTGTGGCGAAAGGACGGGTTTCGTTTTTTTTCAGGTACGGAGCTATAAAAACCTGAGACCTGAACCTACTTCTCATTGTTCGTCACTAATTGCTTTAGTCGATCGAAGTTACGTTTTAATTTCAATAATTATTGCTAAATATTAAATCATTTAATAGAAGAGTCCGAACTTGGAGACGATTTAAATCCATTTTTTTATATCATTGACTGAGTGCACATCAATTTATTTAATAACACTTTGTAAAATAAAACATGTCGGAAATTTTGACAATCTTTTGTAAAAAGTCTTGAACATTTGGCTGAAAATGTATTAGCCAACCCGGTAAATAAATAATAGGTTAACCCCTCTAATATTTTTCCCTTTACTTTTTGTCACAAATTTGAGTTCATGATTGATTGACCGTATTTACCTGCTCCGGAAATATTCGCGCGTGATCAACAACTTTTTAATTAGGAGACATATAAATTAGTCTCAATGTTTTCCAAGCAATTTAAACCCGTTAAAAATCGACGACCAGCAAGCAGCTCCTTTCATCTAATCATCAAACCTACTAATAAATTTGGCCAATAATAGAAGACTTTAATAATAACTTGCAGCTATTTCAAACACATAAAATTGCTCTGCCATGTGATCAATTTAACAAAATACAGAAATTATATTTCTCTATCTGTCAAGAAAGAGGATATATAATACAAGTCCCCAACTTATATTTCTTCAAGATAGCGTATCAAAATAACGTGTCGTGGTTTTTTATTTTATATAATAAATTGTGATAAATAATCAAATAATTTCTTTTTATACTTTATATTCACTGATTTGAATGTATTTGAATATGGTGAAAATAACATTTTATATCAACTTTCTATAAGTTAGTGAAATATTACTTGTACACTAGTACAGCCTGCTTAGCTGTTACAATTTTCCTTTTAATTTCATTACATATATACTACTTTTGTGAATACTTTTTAGCCATTCAAAAATAGGAGTTTAGGTGGTGGGGGTGAGAATGCCAAACTCTAACAAACATTATCATTTTAAAGCTTAATAATTCGGAACCAGATCCCCGCACCGAAAACGTATTCACGACATATCCAATATTATCGAAATACCTATTTAATAACATTATGAATAATGAGATATACGAATAAAAACAAATTAACCCCAATTTATATATTAGGGAGGCAACTTAAACATTTTAATGACGATTTCATTTCATAAATTTTACTGCCCTAGTAGGCTGCGAGTAAAAAGAGACAACATACGGATATACAGATACAAGAATATTTATATGGTTACGAATTTGGCTACAAAACCATGATAAAAAACATTAACGTAATAAGACATAAACAATAATTTTTAACCGAAAACGAAAGTGTTGATCAAGTTAATTGCCGACTAATTTTGCCGTTGTCAAATTTGTTGAGCGGTTTAAATATTTCTCACGTGAAATTATTTTGAAAGAATAAAATTTTGTCCGTTTTTTGAATAGTGCAAAACTATGAGATTGCAACAGACAATCAGACGAACTATTAATTTTCACTATAACGATTATTTTTTACGAACTATTAATTTTCACTATGGAAATTTTTACAATTTTGGATTGTGGAACATAAAATATTATTTTACATTTTAGTCTGAAGCAAAAAGACCACAGTAATATTTTCAATTCAAATTTTAATATTTTGCCTATTTAAAATAATTACTTAATATTTTCTAAATACGTGGAAAAATAAAACGGGCCGAATGCAAGTTGGAAAACGTATAAAATCGAGTTCAATTGTTATCTATTCCCTCTTGATATCGTGAAGGAAATTTAAAATAAATTTGTCAATAATTAAAAGCTTTGATCAAATGTTGGTGTCTGATATTTTTTCTTATTTTTCAAACTGGTGGTTATAAAATTAGAGATAGGCGAGACATATTGCATGTCATTTTAAAGTCTTCGCAAATTGGGAACTAAAAATAAAATGTTAAGCGGAACCTTAATTTCGTTTTAAAATGCCCACCCAATTATATCACACATGACAAGAAGCACGAATAAAAAATAACAAGCCCGACTTATATGTAATATGGGGACATACGTTATTATTTTTATAACATTTTTCATTACATTTATTTGAGATTATGGTATAAAGCATATACATGCAAACTATCAATCCACATAAATCTAACCTAACTTAACCGGGCAGACGAAAGTACCTGAAGAAACTATATAATTTTCTTGCTTCATTGAGATATCCTAATAAGACTCATCATGCCCATTTTGTCTATGTCAGTGATCACTAAACACTGACTCGTGAAACTAACGTAACTTATCATATTATGTGAGTTATCCTTATATTCTAAACAATGAAATACATTGTACCTGTGTTGTGTGTGAATAAAATACATTGTACCTGTTTTGTTTAGAGTAAATATCTCTATACTCCGACCCAAAAACATTTTCAACAAATATAAGATCGATCGTTAGAAAAAGTTAGTATACAACTTATACCCTCGCAAACTGGGTCATGTAAGCGGCGAGTTGTCGCAGTAAAGTTCTTTGTCCGCCTTTGAGGATATTAGTAAATAAACAAGACCTTATTATTTACTTAACTATTTTAACTTGCTGGTTTCAAGCAGTATTTACTACATACACACATACTATTTGCACGGGATCCTGAAACATGACCTACTTACAAAACAATCTGCCAACGGGGTTAAAGACCTACGTATTAAGGTGGTACGTTTTGGGGAGCAGAAGTTATGCTTTTGGTCCAGTCCTATTTCCGTCGGAATTATGTCTTTATTTTGATGTTAATTTCACTTTCTTATTATGTCCCTCAAAATAAATATATTTATATTGAGAAATAAAGCGAAAAAAAGTAGACAGGAAATGTGTTATTTGTACACGACAAATCTCAACATCAACAACCTAACAACATCAACAATGCGCTGGGCTGTTCATGAATCAAACGTATATTACTTCCTCGTAATTATTATTCAATATATTAAAGTTATCAATGTAACGTTAGTATAGCCACAAATATGGATTATATTTATTTACAAATGCAAATGTGCGCAGGTAGATTTTCTTATTGTTTTGAAGGAAATAATGTTACGTTAATCTATAAGTAAAATAAAAGTGTCTGTTTTTATTTCAATATAACTACTTTTTCTTAATATAATATGGTTATTTGCACGTTATCAAAACCCAAAACCACGTTTGTAAAATTTTATCTCTCTGCTTTTTTGTGTCTTTCTATTTGCCTGGGCTAATTTTCGAAATACCTGATCGAAATATCTTTGAATATCTATAGGCGCAGGTATAAACCGGATCGTTGGCGTGGCGACGCTTGCCGTGGCGACAGGTCGCCACGCTATACTAAGGTATATATATAGTCTATATGTAGTAGAGTGTACGGTATGGCGACGTGTCGCCATGCGCAACCGACTACACGACCCCTTCCTCACTCAGTTCGACGCTCTTGTTTACTACGGTACACTCTTTATTTTATTTTTAACAATAAAATATGTCTGACAAACACAATGTTTCACATCTGCCAGGCGTCACATGATAGCATACTTTTTTTTATTGAAACAATATTTTAGTAGGACGTTATAGTATTTGAAGGCGCCTCACATCGTCATATTAAAGTATTGGTGTCGTTTCAACCACAAAGAGGAATAGGAGAAACGAACAAAACTAAAAAACATAATATACATGTGTCTAGACTGTGTATAAATGCTGTGATCAGATAATCCATCCAAGTTTCAGACACTCTTTCGATGATTTCTTGTAGAACATGGTAAAGCTGTGATAATCTATGGTTCAGAAGTGATTGGAGCCTTACTTCTCTTGAATTGACCGTTACTGTGATTAAATTCAGTGCCAATAACAAAACTTGTTAACCTTGGCTACTTGACAGTAACATAAATGTGTGTTAATAATAATAACAGAAATAAATTGTGTGGTAACGAGAGAAGCAAAACTACGCCTATTTCGCTCCGTTTCAGGTGGGCAACACCTCCAGTATTGGCTCATGTGATAACCGAACATAGTATTTTTACTTCTTCCCCAAAGCATGAAGTTATTGTTCTTTTACTGCGTGAGAGTAACTTTACCAGAAAAGGTGAACTCAACGTGGAATCTGTTTTAATGTAGCTTTTTATTATTCAAAATCGAATGTGGGAAGTCGTTTTGGAGGAGGGTCGTGGGAGAGATCAAAATTTCCTTTTTTGACTTCTCGGAACCAACACTTTGGTATGTCGTAGGAGAACATATCTTCACCCAGTATTGTGTATATGTTGTGTGCTGTATCGCCTAAAACGAAATACATGAAGTAAGAGCACACGGGGTTTTCATCCTGAATTTCCATATTCATTTGTTCTTTACTTTGCCCAAAAATTATTTGATAACTGAACGATAGACCGAACGCTACACTCTTTATGCGATGTGAACATAATCACCTTAATAGTACACAGGTAGTAATTTAGTATAAATCCGAGTACAAATGTATGTATATATTTAGTGCGTATACGAGTATATATATTGATATGTTCTTAGATTTTAACAACGCCCTGTAATCTTCACTTAAGATACAAGTGTAAATTGCTTTCCTACACTGTGAATAATTTTTGGAGGATTTTATAAATTACTTGATTAAAACTGCTGGTAACATTTTGATTAAATCAACCAAGATACCTTTTCAACAATTATTTATAAAAAAAATTTCATATATGTATTACATAGTACCCAAAATAATGTTATATAGATATGTACTGTAATTCGGTTGATATGAGGTAAGGTGGTCATTAGCGTAACCACGTTGTCAAAAGTGGAGATAGTTTTATGTGCATACAGTCGTTCAATGAATGTACTCAAAGAGGGCCACGATGGAAAGTATGCGAGGTAGTGGGTGTGGCGGTCGCATACACTATAGAGTTTGCAACGTCAAACCTAAAATTTGTCAAACTATCTTTTCCTAATGGTGAAAAGAAATATCTCTTTCCCTTTTCTTTTAATTTAATAATAAGCAACCTACTGGACATTGACATAATCAACGACCCGAATATTCGCATAAACGAAAAACCGAATATTCAGAATTAAGGGTTATTTACTGAATAATACTGAATCAGATACAGTGTAGTTGAAAATTCAGATATAGGGTTTAACATTGGTATTTACATTCAGATGTAAAAATCAATATTTCACAATCATTACCTATCCAACTATCGTGTAAAGTTTTAAATGTTTATCGAGAGTTTCGGTAGCGAGAGTTCGAGCTTTATAACTAACCGAAAGTGTTTAAACGTTATAATCAACTGGCTCTATAAATAGTAAAACTTTTGTTATCGTATCTGATTAACATTAGAGGTAATCATTTCTATATACGTTAATTCCGATAATTCTAATTATTCTGGATATATATTCACTTAATTCCGATAACTCGAAATACCTACACAAATGATGGTATGCCTCATATTTCTGTCCGTTTTTCATGAATAATATTCAGGTACTAATTTATTACTAAACCTACTTACTCTAATTAAATGGAACCGTAAACATAAATAGCAATACCCATCAACTGATCAGCAGATTAAAGCTACATATACAGTAGTTCATTAGATAACTTTTATATAAATTACTTGTATTGATAACTTTTATATAATTACTTGATTGTAACGGTTTGCGTTACCCGGGTGTAATTACCATTTGGCAGGTGATGTTAGCGTCATCACAGTCTCTACTCATTGCAACATGAAATGAAGAGGAAGGTTATAATTTTGGTCGATGCGAATTGAGGAAAAATTGGCGTCAAATTGTTATATTTTCTTTATATTCACATATAAATATATTGGTTAAGTTGAGTCGGTAAAGATTGTCTTTCCTATGTTATGTTAGTAAAATATTATTATTTAATTTGTTTGTTTATAAAATATTGATATTTTTGAGCATAAAATGCTATAGCTAGGTGCATCATGGAGAAAACCATGGAGAAAACGTACACGACACGCTTTTTCAAACTATGACAAATCTGGTATGTTCAGATTTTTCGGCGTCTGTAAGTGACAATCGCCCAGAAATCTGAGGTGAAAAAAGAAATGTGTCATCTCAATCAGAATAGTACAAATACTGTATTATTTACGCGAAACTCGAACAAGGACTCGAAAAATAATACGCAGTATTTATTTTTTTTCCACTAAAGACAAAGAAAGCATTTTGGAATATCTTAGAAAAGAATTCAGAAAAAACTCAACCTATCTAATATTTCCACAGAAAATCCCAAAATGTATTTCACTAAACAAAGCTCGCACCACAAAACCTAGGAAAAATATTCCTGATCTGCATTTTGTAATGGTACCCGAAACATAATTAATATAATAATTGACGATAATTATAAAGCACTCAGAGAACTTATTGCGAATACTGCAGTTTTTAGCTCCGCACTTATAATTTAAGTGAAAATAAGCAGTGATATTCTGGACTTTAGGATCTATGGACGATTATTTGTTATTGTTGAGTATCAAGGACCTATGGATCATTATTTGTAATGCATACTCTTTTTAATTTATCAAGTCAACTAGTAAGGATAGGTTACCATTTCTATTTCTATAGAAGGGATATATAGTATTATTCTTTTGAGCGTCCTATATATCCCTGTCATACATCCGAGACACGCATCGAATTGTCGAGATATGTTTTCGTTTATCTGCCCTTCTATTAAAGCCATTTTCTTTGGAAATCGTTTTGATGAAGGAACCTGAATTTATACACGATTATGAAACATGTTAAGACGCCTATAACACTTGTATATTAAGGGTATAAGTTCTACTCGTAGGTCATAGATTTCATGTTTTTAACATATTTATGCAAATCGATATATTTCGTTGTACATATGTGAGAAAGGCAATGTACACCAATTTTACCCTCCTAATTCCCTTATTGACGTACAATCGTTTTCACTTATTCATAAGTTTTTTTTAATCTTTAAATGTTTAATTTTTGATAACCTATATATGCAAATTAAATACGATTTATAAAAACTTTTAAAAATTTAATTGAAAATTATTTAAATCACGCACGCAATTTTTTTTTTAAATTGCTGCCTTTATTTTGGTTTTTAGTTTTTAGGTTATAATTTATTTGTGAACAGGTAATAATTTGTTTATTTAACGAGTAAAGCTGAAAAACGTAAAAAATATTACAAAGTGATTACCTTCTAGATGAAATTTTCGTGATTGGAAAAATACCACCTAATTTAAATTTTGAATGTAACGATAAAATCTGGTATGTGCTTAATAATAAATTGAGGAACTCTCAATTAGTTCAGCAAGAAAACTCGACAAAAATCATTTTGAGTGCATAATGAAACAAAACTCAAATCTGAAAGATAATTGATATAACTGGTTAACTCCAACTTTTCCCCAAAACTAAGAAAAATAGTTGTCATAGAACGTATTCGCCTAGTAACTGCATTATTTCAGTACCTGATTAGAAATATACCATACAAGTGGTGGAATCAAAAATGGTAGAAATAATAAAACAAACGAGTAAATAGGAAATGAAACTAAAGTTGAGTTTCACTATCGAGCACTTGTTCGGTTAAACACGACTAACGTGCAATGCAATTGGGCAGAAAGTTCCTATACATTAAAATAGCGTAGAGAAGATTCGCCAGTTGACCACAATAATAACAATGCGGGACATACAGCAGAATTAAATTGTAATCCAAGTGAACTGAGCTAAGTGATCTTAATTAAAAAGTTGTTTGTTTTAACATGATAACAAAAGTGTGATAAAAACAGTCATTTTCACAAAAAATATAATATATTCTATAAAATAGGAAATAAATAATGGGAAGATTTCACCAAAGTAATATTTAAATAAACTATCAATTTATTTACGCACATTTATTGACACATAATGGTGTACGATATTAATAAAGATAAGAAATTATTGGCTTAACAATATTGCAACCGCAATCAGGTGATTAAGTAGCCAAATAACACGAAACATAAAAGATTTATGATGAAGTTCGGTTCTAGAGGGCAGTATAGCAAAAGTGATGATTGACAGAGCGTTGAAAATTGTCAGGTACAAAGAACAAAGTTTACTCAATACTACGGAGCACAAGATTTTTCTTCTTAATAGCTGGAAGTTAAACTTCATAAACGCCATTGTTGAGTTGTAAAGGAAATGGAAACCTTGCATATACAAGAGGATATCGGTAGGAACAAGAAAATAAAAGTAACCGTACTCTCTCATATACAGATATCGAAGGACTATCTTTTACTCACGTTAAGCTGTACTTGACTTCTTGTGAGCTTGAAATGATGGAGATGGATTCTAATTGACTCAGCACTAATGAAGTGTACAGTAGGTGAATTGATAATCCGGATTGAATTTACTTTGAATTATATAACACTAATCCAAGCTTTAGAAGAAAAAATTTCGGTGCCTTCACCATACCTAGACCTCATCTAGAGAAAGAAGCGTTATCCCGCTAATTATTTATTGGCAATTAATAGGAGCATGTGCTCGGTTGTCACTCACTATTGAGCACTTGTTCGCGTTAAACCAAAGAACACACAGTTTGAAAACTGCACCCATATCATTCCACAGAATAGTAAAAGTAGAAGCCCGAAATTCGAACCCTAGATCACTATAGTGTAAAGTAAATTTCGGAAGTAAAGTTTCTCACTCTTACTACGGGAAGGTACATTTTTATACACTGAAAACAGTAGTTTATACTCGCTAAGCGTACCGCAGCCAAATAAGCTACCCTTATATAATAACGTTATTATATAATGTATCATTAAATAAGTCTTGCGATATTGGCGGTACTTTATGAACAATAACGAAATTAGAAGGAAAATTATCACAGTCAAGTGGACTCTACTAGTTAAGAGCATTGGTCGGCCATATTATGACATATAGTTGGGTCAGTAAAAAGTTCATAGAAATTCAATACTTATGAATTAAATCAATTGAAAAATCAGGTTTTATTCCAAAATATATATTTATTTTATTTTATTTCATATGCGTGTCTTGACTGTGAATTTATAAAGATCCAAAGAATATTTTTTTATATTTTTATCGTTTGGAATGTCCACAAAAATGTCATATCTCCCAAACTGTGATCAAAATAGAAATAAATATAGAAACGGTCACATAGGTTATTGAAGTATTCACGATGTTTTAGTCCCGTGCAAAAAATATAATAATAAGTAGCATATTTAAATCTTCAAAAATAATATTAACATTTTTGAAGAGTACGTTAGAAATACACTGTATTGTTAAATTGTATTGTTATTCTTAAGTGTGCATGGAATCCTCATAGTACAAGTTCAACTCGTATTTGATAAGTTATTTTTTGTTAATAATAACGCATGAGACAGGAATAAAATTCTTCAATCAATGACAACGTATATACAAGAAACATGTGTAAAATTAGAACGAAAAGAGTTTAATTATTTTTTCAGAATCCCATATATCTATTTGAATAATTTTATTTTGAGAAAAATGCGATCGAAGCCTCATAAAATCTTTACACAAAAATAAAATTAATTTCATTATATTTAACCCTCTGGCACTATCGGCTGTCGTGATGTGAACATAATTGTCTGTCATAGCGAGTAAGTGGTCGTTTAGTATATTTCCAAAAAGTAATGTCCGCACGTATTTAATTCAATAACTCTCACTAAATATATTGGCAAAAATATACAAGCAGCACAATGCTTCATAGTTGCTTGGCTGAAATAATAATAATTTTGGGAGATATTTTATAAATTACTTTATTGAAAATCTTTTAATATTTTTATTAAATCCATCATAAACCATCACAACTTTTTTTTCTGAAAAATCTTCCTATATAAATTTGACGACATCTAAAACATCGTTAGATAAAATATTTTAATTGTTTTGATATGTGGTACGGTGATCAATAGCGGAAGTATGTTGCCAAAAGCACCACATCTCTTTTTCAGATATACGCCATATATATTACGAGCACATAGTTGTTTGACGAATATATTTACAGAGGGGTATTGGTGGAAAGCGTGCGGGGTAGTGGGTGTAACGGTCGCAAACACAATTACTCACGGTATTGATTTATTATTATTATTATATATTACTGATATATTATGAAAAATGTCAAGTGAATATTTATCAAAATTTAAAAGATGACATATGTTTAATATAAACGATACATAATTTTATACCTATATATTTAATTTCCCAAATATGTGGCAAAATAAAGGGAGAATGTGTATGAAAAATCGTTCATATTACTTTTAATTATGTGATGTTACTAATTATGTGCGATACTTACGTAAGGATATTAAAGGTGTCAATACGCTATGCAGTTATTTTCGCTGTATTTACAAAACTATTTTTCCTCGATCTTGACTTACATAAATACACATAACACAAAAAAGAAAGCCATCAACATACAAACAAATGTTTAATCACTCGCGTGCTAGTCACTTTTAAAACTGCTCTCACAATTTCCATAAACTTAGAATAAATGAAGTATACGCTCAAAACAGCCAAAAAATTAACGGCCCAAAGACGAACAAGCGTCATTTCAACGTGTCGCTAAGTCGAACGATGGCTTAAAAAATAACTGGCGGCAGTTATTTTAAGCTGTTATAGTTTAAAAAGAAACCAGCAACGATGAATTTAGAAAGATCAGTAAATATTTTAGTTTTTTTTTCATTATGATTACCGTGGAACAGTAAAAATATTAAAAAAGACTAAAGAAAAATTTCTATCCATTTAATACAAAAAATGTATCTGGAAGGATTTAGCTTTTCTGAAAAAATTATGATTTCTTAATTAATTTTGTTTAAGTAAACAATATATTTCGATTATAATATATAATGGATACGTGGTACTTTGAATATAATATATTATGTTTATTTTGAATATAAAATAATAAGTGTATTTTGAATATAATATACCAATCGACAGTTGACAAATCTACACATTTATAGTCGTTTGTTTTCGTAAGAATATTAAGTTATAAGTAACTTTGAAGTTGTAATTGCCACTCATTATTTTAACATTTTTAAGAAAAAAACTAATCAAAGATGAACTCAAATTTCGTCAAGTACCTAAAATTTGAGAAAACCGCAAATTGTAAACCGTAATCTACTGGATTCACCTAGGCTTAAGGGTATAAGGACAAATGTTTGTTATTGCGAATACAATCTTTTTCATTTATTAATTCAAGCTGATAGATCAACTTAGATTACCGTTTCTATTTCTATGGAGGGTGAAAATAATTGGATTTTATTTAGCTTCCCACAGCTCAAAATTTCGATAGCTTCCCATTGCTCGCCCGATACACGCATCGAGATACCAAGATATTTGTCCATCTGTCCGTCTGTTAAAGACTATTTACCTCACAAACGATTTTGGCGCCGACACTTGAAATTTAACTTGACGATGAAACATATTACCTATTTGATTAGATAGATATTAAATAGTTTTTAGTAATTTTATAGGGTATAACTGAAGTGATCGAAATATTGTCGAGAATGTCCACAAAACACATGCTTCTCTCCCTATTTCTGAGATAGTAAGTTAAAATTATGAAATTTTCCTTCAATTAATCCACAAATAAAGGTAATGATTTCAAATCGTGTAATTTTTATAGAAATATATGAAATTTGTTCATTGTTTCGTCTTTGGAGGATATGTCATGCCATATATATATATATATATATATATATATATATACATATACACATGAAAATATCCCTATGTAAATAAAGAGCAATGATTTGTATTCGTTTAGATCCGATATGTATAAAGTCTAATGAAGGTTTACCCTCCATTACCGCATGCAAGTTACTTGTATCTTTCCTCGTTTTTGAAAATTTCATGATATATTGACGACTTCAAAAGACACATATTTTACTTATAAAGCAAAATTTCATATAAAAGTTCATTGGATGGGACATTTTTATTGAGGCTTTACAAAATAGTGTCCGGAAGAAGACAATTTTTATCAAGAAGTTCAATGTATGGAGCAGTACTGCAATAAAATTACTTGTTTCACTTCTACATGTTCACGGAATCCATCTAAGTTTTTTGGAAAATATTACCACAATCAATCTTTGCCTGAAAAAGTAATGACGCTGTGACATACGTAAGACACATGGAAAGATAGTACTGAAATAATAAAAAAAGTTCCGACCGTTAGGGGACTCCTGAAAAAATATTGAAATAAATAAAAAAATATCTTGTTATATATGCGTGTTTATTAATTTTTAATTTATTGGTAAATGAAAGCAAAACGCGAGTTAAAATATTTAGACTATTGTAATTTATCGGTACATTCACTCTTTACGTCATTTCTGTCTAAAACAAACTACCATTACATTTTCGTGTATTACTATATCTATATAAAAGTAGTATATTTGGGTACTATATTAATTTTGCACTTCTCATGCTATAAGCTATTAGGATCGAAATAAAAAAGGTGAAATAAATTTACCACATTTCATAAAAATGTGCTAAAATTTTTATTTAATTTTAGTGAAATCCGATTGTTTGTGCAATATTTAATGAATGGAATAATAAATAAATAAGTTTGTTGGAGCAAAATGTTATTTTTTTTATTACAAATGATTCAAAAATAGGACTGATGATCAATCAGCGCCTTTTTTTATCCACACAGATATGATTGGAAAATATTGAATGACACAACTAGCGCAACATTTCATCAGCTCGTGTTCGCACCACGTTTACCTAAACACGAAAGAAAAAACAAATTGCAGGGGGAAAGTTTGGCCTGCGAGATAGGCATTTGATGTATTAAATAACAAATATTTTTTTCTATAGAATAAGTACATTTATTATGTTTAATGACTACGGAGCACACATTCCGAGTGAATCATCGTTTGTTATATTTATTCATTAAATTTACAACATTGACTCATTCTACGCAAATCTACACATGTCTACACATGCAAATCGACGATTTCTTTGGGCGCTATCCGCATTGAATAATTTAAAAGCAATGACAATTTTTCAAACAGCTAATTGTTACATTCACAGCTAAGTCATTGAAATGAAAACCGTGTATAAAAAACGATCGCGCCGTCCTATGCATCTGAAAGCTAATTTCCAAAAACTATCACACGTAAGCTTTCGAGGGAAGCTTGTAAGGAAAACTTTAAATCCCGGAACGCAATCGGGCCCTCCCTAGCCCAGTAGCGCCTCAGCCACATTTTACACCACCATTCGCTTTACATGAAATTTTAATTGGTCGAGACGTGTAAAGATTCAGAGGTCTACATTCACATCAACGTATTCATTAAAAATTGATGTATAATATACCGGCACGAAAGAGACATAATTTAACTCTTTGCATTTTGATAATTAAGATGTCATATTTTTCAAAATCGCATATGATATAAGTATTATGTAAAATAATACATTCGGAAACAAATAATTTATTAAAATTTGTATCAAATATACCAAAAATAAACCGTTGAGTACGAATAAAACTCGCATTACGACGGTTCCGCACACAATTTGACATATTTGAAACATTTATAAATTATACAGTGATTTTCCATTTTTCATATATTTGAAGTTCCAAGTAATATAAATATATAAGTAATTGTTTTTTAATATATAAATACATTATACTAGTATATCTTTCACAGACGTAAAATAAATCATTTTTCATTATTTTTAAACTCAGTATATTTCTGACGCGATATTTCGATGATCTATCTAATGCTATGTCACGTCATGGCGTGCGCAAAATAATTGTTTGCCCTCATTTTAATGGATTAAATTAAACTAAGGCAATGGTAGAAAGTTCCAGTTTCAACGTTTAGTCGACGAAAAGCTAGAAAATTCAATAAACTCTTTATATTTAATTCAGGGGAATAACAATTTCACTGGTAAGTGAAAACACTGTCGCCATGTTAGGAGTCCCACCTATTGAATACATGTTTATAATTGTAATAAATTTTTATTTTCGTAGAAAAATAAAAATTTACTCTATGTTTTGTTCATGAAAGTACACACATAATAAAATAGTGTGATTAATACAACAAAGGTTCTAATGACAAGGGTGGCTTATTTTGAGTTTATTGAATGATCAGCTTTTTCATTATCCCTATATTTATATCCAAAGTATCTCACGCCTCACTGTATTAATAGTTATTAAAAGTTACAATAATATTGTAAATTATTTTAAAAAACGATAACAATATTGCTTCTGCTTCGATTTAGTACTAAAATTTACATCTGAACATCGTAGGCAATATAGTAGGTATCTTTAGCAAATTATAATATAAAGAAAAGTTAAAAAATACTCTTCAGAAACTACAGTGTTTAATTATAATAGCCAAAATATTAACAAAAGTCAGTAGAGATAAGACCAGTACCCTCACTATCGTCAGTTTCGTAGTACCGTCACTATCGATGGTTCGCACTGTCTTGTCTAAATAAAAATGAGGACTGAAAACTAACCTAACTATTAAATAAACACTTCAATAACACTAAGACTAAAACTACCTAAATAAAATAACTTCAGCCTAATTAAAATAACTAATCTATCTAACTAAACAAAAATGTAAATGGAAAGCTATCTTACTTATTTTAATTATAATTGGTCAAAATAATAATATGGGAAAAGAGAAGTTTAAAATAAATAATACCTACACAGTAATAATTGTATTATTCTATATGCAAGGCAGAAAGTTCTGGAGCATTCAACCACTTCAGGCACGCGGCACCACTTCACTTAATGGGCGACATCGAATTGTCAGCAATCAATGGCAGGCGCGCCACAAGGCCGCCTGTCCGGCCGACTATTGAGAGCGCTTCACCGTTTAGTGCGCTCGATAAAACGACAATAAAGGCGAAAACCTAGCAAGCACATGGTTACTAAAAGGTTAAATAAGGTAAAAATCAGTTCTAAATTATTTTAAGACTAATTTTTGTATAGTTGAACATGTATTTATATATTTTCCACACAGTTGTATTAATAGTAGCAATAGTACAGATAGTCAAGTGTGAAGATAGTAGAGTATTTCATTTTTAAGTTTTCTAATTATATCCTCAAAAGTTAATATAATTTGGTCCAAAAAATAATTTATAATCACTTGCCTATTACCTACAGCACAATTGCTTTCCGGAAAACAACTGCTAGTGGAAATAGATATCATAAAACTCTTAAATATACAGTTGCTCAAAATATGATTGTGCCGATCTCATACAGCGCCGCTCTGAAATCGGATTGTGCGGAACCTGATCGAGTAGTGATCAATAATAAAATCCTGGTGGTACGAAGAGAGACTGAGGCCAGTGTTCATCTTTGACATGTTCTGTTTCTGGAGTATTTATCGACAGAATATCACGTAGTGGCTCAAATCTTACTCAGCCTGTTACAACTTGTGGTTATTAATGCTTACTTTCAATATGTTATTATTTACTTGTGGTACTCGAGATGCCCCAATCTGAGTAGAGAAATTCTGCAGGATTTTATCCACTAGAATGACCTCCTATTGTGCAATATGCCCGGTAAGCCGCAAGGTTTTCAGGACCCTCATGGGAGAGTGACACTGATATCACTCTTGTCGCGAGTGGGGTTATGGGGGTTGTATGCAACTGGTGGTCGAACCGGGGACTTTTCAGTAACCACGGACCAGTTCTATGCTTTATCTATCAAGCGCGCTCCTCACCTGAATCTAGGATGTCAACCAGAATCTGGTGTAAAACAGTATGCCAAGACGGGAATCGATTCGTTCAATTTTTTCTCCGAGATTTTGACCACCTTTCGAAGCGTTTAGATTATTCTTACAAAATGGCTGTTAAATTTCAGGACATCAGTATCGAAGGAGCATTGGTCATGATACGACCGGGTCCACCTGAGATGAACACCTAATGGAGCAGCATGCTACCTGCCTTGGGGTAGTTGTTTAGAAGCAAACGGCGTAACTATTAGCGTGCTAAGAACCACCGAACGTATAGGGTAACTTTAAATGTTTACAGGGTGGCCTTAGTAGAAACCCGGGGCAAATACAATAAAAAATTCAAGCGGACTAAATGCTCTTATTTTTAAAATTTTATCACTTGCTTGTTAATTCCCTTCCCTTGATCCCTGGAGCCTTATACAGAAGTGTAAGGAATCCTTTGATACCTTTTGTTTTCAGAACCCTTAAGAAACTGATAGTAGAATACCGGAAACCTTCGTGAGACCCTCGAATATCTTTTGATATCGCTTTTCCCTGATGACGACCCTGGACTTGTCACTGTCGAACAGCGGTGTATTAAGAATGCTGCAAGCATAGTTCCGGCTAGCATCTTTGATCCGAATTTATGTCATTATGAGTAGGATGACACCATGAGAAACCTTGATTCGAAAAATGCTCCAGGCGTTAACAGAATTGATAATAGGATTGTTAAGGTAATATGCAACAAGGTATATGAGATATTTGCGGTTTTTAACCGCTGTCTCCGCAAGGGCCATTTTCCGAAGGTATGAAAGAAGTTGGGAATCTTAAAGTCATACCGAAGTGTAATGGGAAAACATCTAGCGACCCAAAATTTTATAGACCCAGTACGCTTCTTCCGGCCTTCAGAAAGTTACTTGAGCAAACACTGGCGGCGCGTTTATTTGCGCAAATATCTCATTCTCCGGGTTCTAAGAAACAATTCGGTTTTCGATCTTGAATGTCTAGGTGGGACGCTATTTCAAAATCTTTGTCTTAGGTCGATGTGTGCTTAGACAAAAATGTATTCCGTATTTTCTTAAACCTTTCCGGAGCGTTTGACAGTACTTGGTGTCAGCAATTTTGTCCGCATTAGTCTCGGGGAGTGTCAGCGGACTCCCATCTGATTGTTGTAGATTATTTCTGCTATTCAGCTCTTTATTTGCAGGAAGACAACACGGTAGAGTAGAAATCGCTGACTAGGGGCTGCTCGCAATGTTCTGTCCTCGGTCCTATATTAGGGAATATCATGCTCGATGGTGTGCTCGTGAGACCCGTTTAGGGATGCGATACTATCGTATACAGGTGACACTCTGCTGATGGTAGTGGGAGGAAAATAGAGAATCGCTCAGCAGACTTCCTTGCTTTGCTCTACAAAAATCCGAGGCTGTCTTCTTCAAGGGCAGGTTGGCGAAAAAGCCATCTGTAGTGATGGTTGATCCAAGATTGGTGTGTGGTATCAGGTCACATGGTTCTCGATTCACATCGGAGCTTTTTACCACAGGTATGGTACGTCATTGAGAGAGCTCGCCTTCCACGACATGATCCGTCTTGCCAGTGTCGGCTGGGGGCTAAATAGCTTTCTTTATCTTTAAGCTGATCTATGCGGCAATACATCCAGGTATATTGACATTTACCTTATCGATTTCGGCTACTCGGTGCGTTGGGGTTCAGAGAGTTAGACGAATTGTGTTCAGGTTGCAGCGTGCGCCGTTGTTGGCGCTGAATAAAGCTTACAGTACTTGTTCAATGAATGCGTTGTCGATGTTGGCGGTTTTCTGTATGTCGACCTTGCGATCTTCGATCGCGCAGCAAATTTCGTTTTATCACGTAGCAAGAGTTTCAATATGGATTCACCGAGATTTTGACGCCTTTTAAATTATCGGCAGAAGAATCCCTTATATTTAGAAAGAGACGTATTTTAGGGATTGTTTGTGCTCATTGGCAGTCTAGGTGGTCTTCTCTTCTTAACTCTTAAAGGGGAAACAACCAGGTTATTTTCCGCGATTTGTCCGAGGGGTGGAATAAAAATTGCCTCCTTAGTGATTATTAAACTTTGCAGTTTTTACGGCGCATGACGCATTCCCTGCTGGATTATTTAGATTTACCCTTAGATATATCCCGGCGTGTTCCTGCGGTTTAAAAATCCAGAATATGAACCACGTACTATTCCACTTCAGTGAGCACGATAATGCGAGTAGAGCAAGGTAAACCAGGTTGGAAGGTAAGCCAGTTTTCCCATATATACCAAGTTGGCAGGGTCGGGACAGCTAATGATCGTCCATCGAAAGCAACATATTATGACCTAGTATAATAAGGACTACGCCTAATGCAGCCAGATGTTGTGCGGATCACCCCGATCTTGCGTAATAAAAAGCTGAAAGATATATAAAGTATTTGAGTTTTATTTTAATGACTGATATATTTCACATGAAATATATATCCATACAGAGTAAATAAAATATATCTTGTAAGTACAGAATATATCGAAAATTTCAATATGTTATTAATACATTTTGTAAAAAATTCCCTACATAAATAATATTATATACCATGAGGATATTTTAAAAATTACGAATTTTTGAAATCTTGCATTCTAACCGTTCATAATGAAAACAAATAAAAAAACTACAAAATGCATTTTGGTACACGCTTAAGGTGGGGTGTATTTATCAATATCTTTTTTAATCTATCAATCTAAAATAATCTTAAATACTTTTAACTGAATATTATGTCCAAATGTTCATTTATTAAATTTTATCACATTTATTCAAACACATTACCAAAAACTAGCAGAAAGGGAGAACATACATTGCATGCCACTTTGACGTTTAAAATGTTGCCAACAAGGCTAACTGGCAAACTGAAGAAGTTTAAGCGAAACCGTGCTTTGCGCTTTTAAAAACTTGCTCAATGATGCATCAATCGATGGAGTACTGGAAATAAATTTGTACCCAAAATATATTGATTTATTATATATTTTGCCTCATATTAATTGAGATCTCGATCTGAATGAAGCATTTACACTCAAAATTTTATGGTTATAAGTCTAGAAAGTCTAGAAATATAGACATTATGTAGTTCATGCCTAAGTTGTTTGAAATAAAGGAAACATACTGTAACATATAACTTCCGATAAGTTTTTCAAGTACTGCTTTTAACTCTTATTTTTATTACCTCGGTATAACTTTTCATTATCCATTCTTAGAATTACGAATAATGTTTGTAAAAATTATTTAACTCCCACAATTTTGTAAATGTATATATATATATATATATATATATATATATATATATATATATATTTACGAAAATGTGGAATACTACAATGAAAATGCATTTTTCATAAATTTAAAAATATCACAGAATCCCATAAAAAACAACCTGCAAATAAACCGAAAAGCAATCTAGATCAATTCCATTTCGGAAAGAACCCATAACAAAAGATACAGATTACCGACATTTCGAAAGGTATTTTTCATTCCTCGTCACAAACATTGAAATATACAGTCGCAGATAAAATCGTAATAATACAGAAAAAAGTTGCATAATTTTTTTTCCCATTCGGAGCTTTATTTCGCACGGTTTTGTTGCAATAACATTTTTTTTTGCATATTTACTTTAAACCTACTATTGAAACGTATTCTAAAGGTGGTCGTCAATTTATTTCTTTTCATATTTTTCGTAAAATTAAACACGAATGACCTTAATGATTAAGAAGATTTGGTGAAACATGCCGCAAAATAGTTAACATTTAACCAATGTCGATTTTTATTATTTTTATGGTGTCCACATGAATAACAAATAAAATGAACGCGCTACATACGCATTTGGTTGAAAAAATAATAAATAACATATTAACGCGGAATAAAATGTTAAACTTAAAAAAGAAATGCAAGGTGTCAAGAAATAAAAAGATTTTCTAATTAAAGGTAAATGATTGAAAAACCGAAAAAGTTCGACGGACACAGAAAATACTAAAACTTCATAGAATTATTATGTCTAAGAAATACTTTTCATGAACGTTTTCAAACATAGTCAATGTTTGGAAATTATTTAGCAGCATATAATTCAGTTTTAGAAAATACTTTTCGTACAAGTGTAAATTTAGTTATTTTGAATTCCTCGCGTCTAACTGCGACAAGCTACTTAATTTTTGAAGCTCTTTGAAACAATGTCTAGTTTACTGGTGTATTTTCAGCAAATCACGAACGGGCATTTTTAGTTTTAAGTTAAACTACTGAAATTGAAAAAAAAATAACACGATACGGCCATAAAGTTTTCTTGACTTAAATCCTTTAACTTGACTCAACATCCGCATTGACAGCGAAACTTTTAAGAACTTCTACTGTTTGTTCCTTATCGTACTAAATGAATTATATTAGATTGGTAAATATAGTACTATTTACCAATCTAAATTTTCTAAATCTCTTAATTCACATTTAATTTAAAATCAGATGAAACGATAGAATAAATATATGTAGACGTTGGTATTAAACCTTTTTGTGCAGTACAATATTACCCCGTATCCCGAAACTTATTTGAGAGTTTACATGTATTTTTGAATCTTCAGAAGTATATTATTAACTGCTGTAAAATTTGTAATCTGTAAGTATTAGTAACGCATTTTTCACCTTGTATTATTAATAAGATCTTCTCAGACTTATATTTCTAGGCAAAATGAGCTTAGGAAAATATAAAAAATGTTATGAATGTTTAACTACAGAGTTTAAAGTAACTAGAGATCTATTTGCAGGTTATACACTGAAAATAACTTCACGGAAATTAAGACGAAGAGCAGTAGTCATTACAACTTTACTAATTGTATGAGCACAATATATATTTCGGATTTATTTGATAAAAAAAGCAAAACGGACAGAGAGCCGTGTCGCAACTTTCAATGTTGAACGACCTCGCTTCTACATCTCTTACCAAAGTTTATCAAATTAGTTACAGACGGCTTTAATTTCTTAGAATGTTTTTAGTGATATATTATCGACAATATCAGATAAGTGGTATTAATATCTAACAACTTACTTTGTTTCATCTATAGGAGAACATATAACACGAATCGATGTGAAAGTTACCCAAATTTTGAAATACTACTGCAGTTAAAAATTAAAGGGCGCTGATACAACTAATCTTTGGTAAATTTTGATTGTACAGTCCATCTAAAGGCACATTTTTTTATTGCTCCACGGTTATTGGTTTTTAAGATAATAGCGTTCAAATTGTAAAACGTTTTTGTGTTTGGTAGTCTGGAAATAACTTTTGTCTCATTCAAGGCCAGGAATAGTTTATCGTGCTGGAATTTTTAAAACACGTGCAATTTTAATTAAAAACTCGTTTCGTCAGCTTATAATGAGTCATGATGACTGATTATAGGCTGAAGAAAATTTATCTACAGGACTCACTGATGTATTTTTACAAAACGCAATGTCACTTTGAAATAAGTAGTTTTCAAAATGGAAGTTATTGTATTTTCTTGATATATTTTTCGATTATTCGGAACGCAATACGAAAATTTTTTGGTAATCACATTCAGATTATTTTTCATATAAATAGTTGCCTTATACATGGCTTTATATATACTTGCGTGTATACGTTACTAAACATCTATCTACATCCTTATGTATATTCCCTTTTTTCCTTTTTTATACTTGCATTTTCTTACTTAACTACCCACTTATAAATACCTTAGTTGCATCATAACTTTGTATGTACTTGTTAATTCTTACCTACAATAGAGGTAAGAAATTAAGAAGGGGTATTCGTTCGTAATTACCGTATAGTGAATTTGTCAATTTTTGACATATTTTTTGTAAGCAAATATACGACGTCTCTAGTTACATTTTAACTCCTCTCGTGTTAAGACAAGTCGGTTCACCTTTGTAAAATAAATTTATTTTTAAAGGAAAATGGTTAAGTAAAAATTGAGAAAATCAAAACAGAAAAGCATGTCAACAAAAACACGATATAATTTTTCATAACTTTTATTTAATTCTTTATTTATTTATTTCTTTAATATATATTAGACGTAAATAATTCACAGCCATTTAGAATTACTGAAATATTAAATGACGTGCCATGATTCAATAATTTTATACTAAAATACGTGACAAAGTTTATTACTTCATATTAAATATTTCGGTAATGTAATTTTTTTATTACATCAATTTCCAAACAATAAATTTATTGGTGTGTACAATCATAAGGCCACAGGAAGCTTTGACTTAGTTTATTTAACATACTGAATTTTTTTAAAAGTATTAATTTTATTACTGGTTGCCACTTAGTTCAATTCCGCGATATAACATTTTGTGTAGAATTACAATTGCTATATAGGAGTGAATGAAATTACCAGTTGGAATTTATCTCATGGAGAGTAATTTGGTATTTAATGGCGTAATTCATTACGAGCAAAGAATTTATTGAAAATGTACAAAATATCCCTCATTGTACTATGTTATCAATTTTTTTTTTATTTGTGAAATAGTGAAAAGCGGGTTTGTGAAATATGTAAATTGAAACAAACGAATTTTTAAATATACAGCAACTTCGCTAAATCTATATTATGAGCTTTATAGAAGAGAGCTTAAATTAATACACCATAAAAAACGCGCTACCTGTAATAAAAATTTAACATTTTTTTATTGGTTTCTAAATTTTTATTTATTTTCCTTGTTATAACTTTAAAATATTTTTTATGTCTCTTCATATAAAGGAATGTTTGTCATGATCAAGTAAATTGTTTTATTTTGAAATGACACTATGGGCAGTATTTAATGGGAGGGTTATTAATTCTCCATAATATAGAAATGGCCAGTGCCTAAAAATTACAACTTTACAAATGCCTTTAAAAATAGTCTATATTTTAACTAAACTCATCGATTATTTTAAAGCTACAAAGGTAAACTAATGACTCAATTAAATTGAGTTAAATTCTCTAAATGGCGACCCTAAAAGCATCTTAAATTCATTGATCTTAAATTTATTAATTAATTCATTGTGTCATTGAAAAACCGGCTCAGAAAGTTCAATAGTAAAAAAGAATGTTTCATTTCAAAATATTGACCACATCGGTATTTTTGGAAACTTTAAAACTCTGTTTACATTTACATTTGGCTCGTTAGTTTAACAGATGGCGAAATTTAAAAGACGTGATGGGAGATCACATGTTTGTATTAACAGCAGTTACAAAACTTTAATATTTTTATCAGACTAATTTTTAAATAAACTCACTCCAATATATTTGGTGAAAATGACCATTTATAAAAAAATATGTAAATAAATTTCAATCTTTTTAAGATAAAACTGTTCAAAATTGCCAAACATGCGCTTTTGGCCTTCTAAAATAATTAAACTTGTTAATTGGAATATTTAAAATTGTTCATCGGTTCAACAATCAGGGTGGATCAATAGATGTTTTCCCGATAGAGTCATAAGTTTATATTCAAAGCCTACTTCGCACGTGTTCGCAAAAATATGAATGTGAGTTATTTAGTAAAGTCTACAAACAAGGTATTCCTCTAGCGAGTTACTTCACTAAATGAAATGGAATATCTGCAGCAATAAATTTTATGCAATTTTTGGTCAACTTTTAGACAAAATAAAATACAATTATTTATGAAATCGTGATAATATTAGCAAATAAAAAATAAATTTATGATCACTGAATTTGATAAGAATGTGACCGCTTTTATTCCCAAGATCCTGTTTATAAGAAATATTTATATTAACTCGATTTATGTTTTAATTATGTATTAACTCGATTTATACTCGATTTAAGTTTTCGATTTGGCCCCGTAATGTGTCCGAAAAAAAGCACAGTATAAAAGAAAAACTAGACGATAGTGCAAGTAGCACAAATTATTTTATCGGAATCTATTTTAATCCACTGGATACTCTATTATTCAAATGAATTGTGAAATTCTTTACACGACTTTGTATTTTCCCTCTCCTCTTCATAAGTTTTTAAGGCGAATTTGATCACTACGTAAAATGTATCGTTTAATACTTTCCCTGTAGACTCGTTCCTCCTGGTTATCTATATATTTAATTTGTTATGTTTTTCCTTACGTCAGTTAAGTAAAATAAATCCAAACTCGATGAGTTTACTCCTCGTCAGTAAAGAGTTTTTATCACCATATTCCAGCTCCATTACCATACTCTGATTTTGGAAAGGGGCAAATTTATGCTCCCCGTAGTCTATTCAAAACTTTACAAACTTTACTATTAGACTTAGACCTATATAATTCAAACTTGATCGCGAATGGACGAATTCTGTGACGTACTTTCTCTTTCCAAGGTCAAGTTCAAATAATGTCTTATGAATTTTCTTTGAGGACAGTCAAATAGAAAGTAACCATCTAAATAGGTCGATTAAGAGGAGGAGATATGACTTAACATATACAAGGCGTACCACAACAACACCAGGCTGAGAAATCGGTACCCGTAGTTCAATGACGGAGTTTCTATTTGAGATTCATAACACTAATTTAAAAATAGGCAGATCCTCAAGCCTAACAGTTTAAGGTGTCCTTGCGGGAATAGGTATGAGGAGTTGGAATTTAAATTTCTCTGTTTGAGACCTAAAATTCTTATTTGAAAACATTAGATCCTCAAGGCTCACGATTTATGCAAGCAGACTTTCCGTGCAGGATCAGGATGAGGAGTTTGATCTGGGGTTAAAACGCAGTCTCTAATTGATTCCTAAAATACTAATTTGAAAATATCAAATCCTCAAATCTTACAATTAGAAGCTAAATTTTAATGATGGGGTATCTGCTTAAGACCCATAGTAATATTTTAAAGAGAGCAGGTCTAAATTTTAATAGTTTAGACAAGCAGTACACCTGCAGGATTTATGAATCAGAGAATATTCGAAATTATTATAATGTTAAATTGTTATGGGGATTGGATACGTGTGCAAAGTTTTATGAGCATCGCTTAAGTGAAATGAATTGCAAAATTGAGCTTAATAACAAGTAATGTGAAGTCAAACAAAATCATATGAAAACTGTATTTTATGCATTTGTATGTACTTATATAACATTTATCTAATATTTATTTTTTTCTTGCCACGTCAACATAAGTCAAATGAGTTTACTACTCATTAGTGAATAGTTCAGATCACCACCTTTCGGATCCATTATTGTATCCTATTTTTACTAAAGAGCAAATGTATATCGCGCTTACATGTATCTTATTACATCATCTTGAAATCCATGTCATCAAAACTCGATCATAGCACCTGTGTGTTCAATGGTAAGTCATTCTGTAAGTATTTTCAATTTCTATAGTCAAATTCTAACCAAATCATAACCAATACTGAAAACATCATTTTCTAAATAAAGAAAAATGGTGCAAATTAATTGACAAATGCCGAGGATGTTAGGTAATGTACACATAAATAATGTAGTCAAATTGAACAATTGTTCGCTCTTGAAGCCAGTTGAAATTTAAATAACTAGCTATACCTTATTTATATAGCTACAATAATTTAAATTCGAATAGTAAAATCGATAAGTTAAAATATATCAGTTTATATTTCCTAGTTCTAATTAATTACGTACAAGTTTGGAATCGCCAGTGAGAGTAAATATTTTAAATACAAAAACCAAGTGATGTATGTAGTCGTACATAATCAAATGTCCACGCGATGACTCTAAAAGAATAATATCCCTCTATGCAATATTAAAGTCTTCCTCGTGAAAAACTAACCGCTTATTACGTTTCTGTTTTTTAATGGGAAACGTTTTATGTTGCATGCATGTTTGTATACATGCTGATATAATTTTGTCCAGAAGTTCAAATTTTATTCTATCGTAGGCAAGCATTAACGCAGTTTATGACATAAATTTCTAGAGACAACAAAACATAATAAGTCACATATCACGATAGATGAAAATTTAAAACATCCCGTCATCCGAGAGACGGAAGAATTATCTTATCCCATAAAAAAACATAAATGCAAGCCTCGGAACGCACTTCTTCTACCGTAAAAAGTAGCGAGATCCAATGTAAAACCAAGTCGGTTAATTTATTTAGTGCCTATCTATGGGAGCATCTATTCAACAACTTTGTCATAAATTGTTACCTAATTAATTAACCAACAACATTTTATAGTGACTGAATCAATATTTAACATCTTTATTTCTTTAATAAATAGAGTAACTTGGAAATTGTACAAGACAATAGAATCTACAAACATCAAAATCTATCTAATATTATCGTATTCAGCGCTTCATTTATGTCTGTGTCTTTTTAATTAGATCTATTTAAAATAGTAGACTGATATCAGGCTTCTAGCTTTATCGACAATGAAGTTACAGGGCGGTCGAAAACGTCCTGATATTTATATAGGATTATAAGGTTCAGTTCATATATCTTGACAACAGGACTAAAATTGCATTTTTTTCCTTGCTCTATAGGTTACACATTAATTGTGTTCAAAATTTTAAAATCCTGTGTCTGCTGGAAGCACCTTAGAATTTTGATGATCGGCGAGTGTGTCAGCGATAAAATTAAGGAAATTTTATTTATAATAGTTCGTAAACTAAAGATTCAAATTTAATGTAATTTCAGAATATACTCAGTTATATTATATTATATGATATCAGACTTCTAGCTTTATTCACAACAAAGTTACAGGGAGCTGGAAATTTCTTTTTGCCTTTGATCGACTTGGCGGGGGCACAGTAGTACCTCCAGATACCTGTCTGGCGTCATTCCATGTGGCGAGAAGGTTATTTACACGTTATTCTCTGATTTAACCTCACTTTTTTCCTATGATAGGATGTAATCGAGTTTTCTAAATGTATTTCAGTTGACATCTTAATTTTTATCATTCGTACTAACATAATTTTGCATGTGAATGCTGGTAGCTATAATGGTATTGTTTTGTGATTGTATCCTTTATATAGGACCTAACAAGGGATTTGTATTATTAGATTCGAGCAACAATAGACGTGAAAAAAGCATTGTAATGGTTAAAATAAAATAATTTTGATGAAAATTTAGTCTAAAGTGTAGAAAAAAAATTAAATTAAATGTCTGTCCATGTGTTTTTGTCATTCGTTCTAGTGCCTAAACGTCGTATTTGGAGCCCAACAACACAAATGCACGATAAAACCATCGATAAAAATAAAATAACACTACTCTATTACGAGGCCAGAGAAAAGGAGGAATTACGTAAATTTCCATTGTTATGTTATATCAAAGGTATATAAAACGAGCAAGCATTCTTAGAACATTGTACATATTTCCATACAAATGGGGTAGAACAAAGGAAAAATCCACAGTAAATATATGCTTACGCTGAAATGACAATTGCCTGTTACGAACTCAGAAAAATCATGAATCCCGAAAAAATCGGATGCATAAATCCCGCTTCTAATTTTCCCTTTTTTATTCACATACTCAGCACATTATGTTCTTTATTTTTTTACTCGGAAACTGGAGTTTCTTTTATTTAACGCATGCGCTTGTTAATTCTTCGTCAATATCTAGGAGAATTTGCATATTCTGTCTGTCCCTTATTACGAAATAAGAAGGCGTCACTGGTATTTACAAACCTCAAATTTAAAAAAAAGTGCAAATAGCCAATATGACAGAATGTTTCACTTATAAGCTTCTCAAGTAACACAGCGACGGTTATATATTCGATGTTAAAAAAAACATCGCATTACCTGTTGATTAACTATAACATTTCAATCAATGTAAAACAATGAAAAATTATAACTAATTTAAAACCTCTAGAATATATGTATATATATATATATATATATATATATATATATATATATATATATATGAGTAATATTTTTGTTCTTGGCGCTAGAAACAATGACTTTACAATAACCTAATATTTGAATTAGGATACCCTTAACTACGCGTGAGAACTTTAAGTTTAATGTCAATACTCTTTTGTCACCAAAACAAAGAGAATTAATAATTTATTACGTTCATAACTTGACACATTTTCATACACCGGGTAATAACTAATAACTGCAATCTTATCGTGTTATATCCAAAGCGGAGTAACACGTCTTCTTAACGATGTAAGTCGGGCCTCAAGAAATAAAAATGGTCTCATTAATGACGTAAATTATAATTTTCATTTTATCGAGATAAATTTCATCAAAGTGTAAAATTGCTTGTTTGTATACAGTAAAGTTTATACTAAGAAAGTTTACAAAATAAGCTTTAAAATTAGTGATCTTATTTCAATGTTTTTTTTCTGATTTCTACGTTTCAATTTATGCTGAATAAGTTCCGACTCGATGCAAAAAATAAGTGTTATTAAAAGATTACTTCCTTGAAAAAAGTTTAACCTCAAGTTGGAAATAGTTTATTTATAATAATAGGTTTATTCGATACTGATATATATAACACACCCAATCATGTCAATTCATAAATAATAAATGCAAAAGAATATTCAAAGGTAAAAGACACAAAAAAGAAAAAATTGCAAATAAAAACAATTTCATAAATATATAATTATAACGTATGAGTCAAAAATAAGCCAGGTAAATAATAATAATAATAAATGTTAAATTAAAAAAGATATTAAAAATACTAATGATAATAATGCCATTAAATAAAATGGTAATTATGAAATATTTCTTTATCAGCTATTGCGTCGTTCATTGTATAACACATAATATAAGCTTTTAGTATTAGCATGTTATTCAATCTGCTCGGGAAATCAAACGGATCGGAAATAGAACGTCTTCCCAAAAATTAATGTTGCAAGAAATTTCTTATAAAACGTGGTACTATTGCATATAAATCTTTTTGAAACCCGGACAGTCTATGCTTTATGCTTTTAATGTTAGGCCTGAACCTAGTACTGTATTACTATTCCTCACAATTTAAAAAATAAACATTATGAATATTTTTTTTTTGGCAAACGTAATGTTTTCTATATTTTATAAGCACTAGGCATAGTTATGCATATCATGCTTCAAAACGCCTCCTTACATGAGTCTCCGGATCTTACACCTGCTAAATATTTAATTGCGCGTTTCTGAAGAGTAAATATTCTAATCGAATCTGTAGCAGTAAAAGTCCCCAAAAAGCAAATTATATGTAATTAAGCTGTGAAAATAAGCAAAATTATGACGAATGTGGCAGCAGAATTTTAGAGCTTTTTCTGAGATATGAAAGCCCCAATTTAAATTTTCATCTTAAATTACACCTAAGAATTTTACTTTATTAATTTTATTTAGAGATACATATTTCAGTAATTATTTGATCATTTCCACATTTTTACCCAATCCCAGAGCAAAATGAATAGCATTTTTCTTATCTATATTCAGTAATAAATTTAATTAAATGTAGGTAACATTTGGAAAAGTTTCGGAAGTCCGATTATTTATTAACCAATCAAAAATAATTAAAATATGTCTTTCTGCGAAAAAAAATATATACCACCAAAAAAAATTTAAGCACTATCTCTAATTTTAAAATGTTTTCTAAAACATGAAGTGATAAATATACATTAAGTGGCAATTGTAAGTTTTTTTTTATATTTTTCATTGATGAGTCTTGGTACGCTGCAAGTGTAAATTTTAGGGTTCGTTCTTGTATGTGAGTTTCTACGTTTTTAATTTAATATTTCCGTGTGATTCTCACCCGTACACCTACATACATATAACTAATATAAGAATTATTTAAAAGTAAAAGTGAGTGTTTAATATAAGTTAAATGATATATATTCTAATTCTTTTTAAAAGTTTTTGAACTGCTTTTTACGATGTATATTAATATTAATGTGTGCGTCTAGTATGGTTAAAGGTTATTTCATGTCATAAAAATTAGATACATAGTATAGAAATTAAATACGATACATAGTATAAAAATTAATACGATATTTTCACCAACCCAGTTTGTGATTCAAATATCATATTAATGTTACTGGAAACATTTTTTTCTCCTGAACACAGAAATTCATCATAAACATAAAAAGCATACCGTAAAAATGGTAGCAAAAAAATTATTAATTAAATTTGACTTTTAATAAAAAAAGTTATGTAGGCAGAATATGCTGTGGAATTTCCCTATACATAACTTTATGAATTCGTGTAAGATAGTCAAACGTGGACATTTCCGAGAAGAGAATTCAAGTTACTGATAGCTTTAATGAGCTGCGATAAAGAGTATACGTATTTCTTGCTACATGAAATGTGGTGTTGTAGTTTTAATAATTTTCCGCTATCGGTGTTACAGGGAAGTATTTAAAAAAATGAATTAACAATTACACTTAATTTGTAGGCATGATACCCAAAATATTGATCAAGAATAGTGGTTTACACGAATTTCAAACATGTGTATGTCACGAATAATTAGAAATTTATTAATATATATATATATATATATATATATATATATATATATATATATATATATATATGTACACATACGTGTAATTTTAATAAAACTAAAAGCCTAATTATATGTTGGAAGTGATAATTCCCCAACTGGAAAGTAATTGAAATAAAACTAAATATAAGGTCCCCAATTTTCTGCCACATTTTATTAACTTTAGGTAGGGCCAATTTTCTACAACTGTAAACTTTACATGCAAATAAACGTCTCTTTAGATATATTAACTGGGACTTGTTATTTTAACTCTTATAACTAGTAGGTAAATTCCGAAGCACTTCAGAAAATGTATTGCTCGATATTATTATTTCAATTCAAGGCTGTAATGGATATATTTGACAATGACAATGAAGGCTTACGAGATCGGGCGACCGGGTTTTACCAAACTGCCTTGCGCATTTGTCCAGTTGCTCCAAACAATTTTCACTTTTGAAAAGAGTTTATTTATGTTTATCTGGTTAAAGTTTATATATTTTACAATAATTTTTTAACTAATAGAATTAATTTCTTGGCTTAAAGCCTCGAGTAAAAGATATTTTTTCGCCTGTGAAAGATATATTAGGCCACATATATAAATTATATTTTAAATTATGTGAAGTATCATGAACGTAAAATGTGCTTGTAGAAGATATGCTATGTAATTATATGGTAAAAAGTGATAATGATTTTTTCAAATAGTTTAATAGAAATACCAGGAGACCTTGAACGTTTATATCTATTGGAAATCCTTGTAGTGCGATTTTTTTATGTATGTACTTAACGAATGTTAATTAATATTCTGATTTCAGTAACTTTTGTTTATTATCAAGAATACATCTAGCAAATATTGTGATATAAATAAATACATTAAACTAATTTCAATTTGGTACAAAACGCAACTGAGTCGGAAGTAGCCTATTATTCACTTGACTCTAGGTCTATATCTTTATTATTTGGATTTCATATATATCTTGTTTATTAAATACATAATGTACATTTTTTAAGAAACAGATGTAACTTTCTTTAAAAACGATTATTAGGAAAAGTTATTTTAAATAAGAACAAAGTCATACGAGTAAAATAAATGTTTGAAATATCAACCGGCAAATCTTCTGTTCACTTTAATTCATTTTTATGCTTCAGTCCTTCAGTGTGTGGTAATTAAAAGTAGAAGTTATATATTTTTTAGTTTACAAAAATTGTGAGATAATGTCTGTATATAATAAGTGGGGCATATTTCAAATATTAAAAGGAGTGAAAACCACCCGTTATTGATCACTGCCTTGAACGATAATGTATTCGCAAAACTTTACGGGGCTTTGCATAAAATTTAATGTTGCAAAGCGATTTCTGCCTAATCCAGAGGTAAATATAAATATTTTATTGCTTTTTCCTTGCAATGCTTGTTATTGTAATATTAACCTAGTTTGATGCCGGCCTTTATAGTTAATGCGTTAAAGTCTTCAGGTGTTTAAAAGCAGTGAACTTTAAATGCGGCAAAATTGGTTAAAATACGTTCGAACGGAAAGGCGGTAAGCTTCTTTCGCCTTGGTGTTTATTTTCCATTTGAAAGGGATGTATAAAATTATATTTAATTACTTCTGACACGTGTCAGGACGTGTTCATATTTAATATTGCGAACGAAAGTTGTCTATAGTGATCAAAATTAGAGTGGAACAAAGAAAAATATTTAACAATTTAAAATGAAAAAAAAATAAACCGATCAAATTTGTATCAAATATAAAGCAGAATTCCGTGGTTGAAATTGTTCTTATAATTTAATTTAAATAATTTAATTCGGCGTTCTTACAACATATCGTGCTAATGAAACTTGATTTTTCCCATATCTCAAATCCATAGTAAAACAATTAGAAGGTTATATTACGTGCTGTATTGAAACTCAATATTTAAAAAGAGGGATTAAAAATTTAAGCTGATAAAAAGAACTATTCAAATAAATAGAATATTGAATCATCCGAGATGTATCATTTAACGGGTCCGCATACCGTAGTCCGCGAAAAAGAATTCGCGCCACTTCGACTTTTATGTTGAGGAATAAACGAATAAAATTTGTGGTTTGTTTTGCATTAATTGAGATGCTCATCTAAAATTAAGGAATATTTTTAAATTTACCATATTTCTAATTATGGAAGCTGCGTGACTGTTATATACGGACGAACGTAAGGACAGAAGGTTGGACGAACGGATAAAACGAAATTGTAAATTGTTTTTTAGAAATATTTGTTATTGATTTAAACGGTTTGACAATTTATTTTAATTTATCCAGGACTAAAAACATGTGTTATTTAAAAACCATCATTAGAGATATGGAAATAAGAACTTATAACGATAAATTTGCTACATTGAAATACTGGTGTCATCCCCTTTATTTTTTCATATTTTCAGATTTTATCGAAATGGTTTAAAATAAAAGCCAACTGTAATTGGCTATACGTTACGTAATTTCTTTGTTGTGATTCATAATTTATTAATAAAAGTCAATAAACAAGGTTTTACCGTTTTGACATCAGCTTGTGATCCTATAAATAATTTGATATCCATATCGTAATCTTTCGATCATTATTCTGCAATTTAAATTTGGGTTGTACGTTGTTTTGAGGTAATATTTCCTTAAAAGTCGGTAGTTAAATAATTAATTACTTTATATATGGGTTTTCCTTTCTTCAAATATCAGTTTAAGGCAATGATTTAAATTTATCTAAAAAAGTGGTTTAGAAAAGGTTACGTACACGCTTTTCAGTTACGACTCCCGATTATCTTCGACGATTACTTTCACGGATAAACAAAATTCAATAAAAGATCTTAAATATCAATTTTACTTTGAATTTTTCATCTTATTATTAAAGCAACAATTTAGTAAAAATACGTATTCATGAACAATTTTATTCCAGTTATCTATATTACTTTATATACCGGATAGAACGGATTGTATGTGAATTTCAATTATTTGCCCGAGTTGCCTTTCTAGAATTTATAATTTTCAACAAAAATTTGTTTTCGTTCGTGTTTTAAGTTAGGGGTATTACGTCTTTCTCTCTATGTAATTTGTATCTTTAG
The DNA here is from genome assembly GCA_039881145.1 of Druceiella hillmani. Taxonomy (NCBI): domain Eukaryota; kingdom Metazoa; phylum Arthropoda; class Insecta; order Lepidoptera; family Hepialidae; genus Druceiella; species Druceiella hillmani. Next base: position 2,220,389 of record JAYKKI010000033.1, on the reverse strand, counting down.
CTGTACAGAAAATTTTCTTTATGAATGTCGGCTTGACTTCAGTTCTATGAAAATGGTCGTCTTTAATTAAGCCGAAAACTTTAACAGTTTCTAAGTAATAACAAAGTGAACAAAGAAGTCAAACAATTAAAATTGTTCTGTTTAGAATGCCCAAAAAAAACATCAGGTGAAAATATTTAAGGACATTTAGATTAATGAAAGACTACTTACAATATGTTTCTACGTGAATAGACACAAAACTTGAGAAAATATGGACTTAGGGTAATTTTAATACTCGAAGGAAATTATTTTCAAAAGGTAAAAAAAAATGGCTTATGTGGGAACTATCCTCTTCAGTGTTATTTTAACTAAGTAATAAGGGATGTTAATTTTAATAATGAAGTCTAAATATTTTTCAATTTTTTTTTGTAAATATTAAAATTTTGTGTTAAATTAGAAAGTAGAAAAAGTTGTATTTGTTTCATTTTTTAAGTTTTAATGAATATAAGATCAACGTACTATGCTTACAATGGGATATAACGCGTTTTTAATTGCAATAATATAAAGCAAAAGGTTAAAAAAATATCCTTTCATAAGGAAAGGTCTCTCTTTTGTTATTTTAGGCTAGAAAAACCAAATATAAATTTAAAAAACGGAGTCAAATATTTTTCATAAAAATTTTGTTCTAAATTAGAAAGTAGAAAGTTGTATTATGGACTGCGCTTACAATATGACACAGTAAAGTTAGACTTGTGATAAGGTAAAATACAATTTTTAAATTTGATTCATTAAAAGCCTAAACTCAGATAACTGGAAACTAATTTTAAACTTATTGTGGTTTTGAAATATAAATAATTATGTCTTCCTAAATTCTATCACACCGAAAGATATAGCACTGATCCCTCTCAGGCTAAAATTTGCAGCAAAGCAGGATATTAAGCCTTCAACATATTATTTTTGAATTTTTGCAGCCACAAAATTGACGCGTTTATATTTCTATGACTTGCTTCTTTTGATATGTGCAAAAAAAAATTGTACATTTTTAATAGTTTTGTGTGTAGAATGAAATTTACTCGGCAAATATTTCTTATGATTTTATTGAGTACAAGTTTTTATGAAGGAATCGTAGCAGTGTATTTTTGTTAAAAATGCGTTGTAGCAAAAGTTTAGGATAAAAGGGCATACAGAAATATCTCTAGACTCTCTCTGGTCTGGAATGCGATAGCTTTTTAGAGCTGATTATGCTAAGGACGTATATGAGACATAGAGAAACGTTGATTATATTGTAAATTATTGGTATTGAATATTATAAAATAACGAACTCTTAAACTTCAATTATTACCGTGCGTCTATTTTTCATAGACTCACAATTTTTAGAGTTTTAGACCTAACTGCATGAAATTATGATTAGATATTTTAAATGGAGATTACAGACGACATTATATAATGGAAATAGGTAGTATAAAATGTCGCCCACGTATATTGAGTGTCATTATCTGTTACTGATATTTACGCAATTACCATACACCGTGATAAAAGTCATTGTTACTTTTATGTTATTTCTGTTACTCTTTACAACTGAATGAAAAAAATGGTATTGTACTCAATGCACATAATGCACGGGGCTTTTTAATCAAATAATGATCTTAAATTGGCATAATTGGAAACATGTTGCAATTTAACATTTGTTTTATTAAAATATTAATTTTGAGCACCTATTTCGGACATAAAACTTAATAAATTTAATTTAAAATGAAATTTATTTTACCACGGTGTTTTAAGTCTGTGACATGACGCGAAGTATGCACAGCAAGCCTTATTTTAGTATTTGTTTTAGTTTGTAACGTACGTGTTTATACCTTAGCAGTACGAAGAACAAGTGAAGAATTATGAAGAATTTGTTAGAGAAAACATTGGGAAATGTAGGTACTATTTCTACCAATACATTTCCCTTGGTTTTAATAGACGGTTAGTTTTTCATTTCTCAAAATGTTATAGTACAAAAAAAATCAGTTCCAGGGTTCTTGGCGGCCAAACACTCTACGTTTTATTTAATTCTTACAGTTTTTGGCAATTGAATAATTTAAGTTTTTTTAGTTTGCAATGCGATAGATTTGAATATCAAAAAGTCGAAAACTTAAATTGCCTTGATAATCGTGAGAGCAAATATCTGGACAAAGTATTTGGTTCGTTTTATATTGATTGAAAGAGTGGCAGATAGACTGAGATAAACTGAATAAAAATGTATTCGACCTTCACTTAAATTATATGTTAATCGAATGAGAAAATAAAAAAGTATCTAGACAGCACCATTTTTCTAATCATGTATGCGTAGTGCCTATATTTTTCATATTTTTGGGTTGATTAATTATTAACTTTCAGACCATGAAATATTAAGAACTTACTTAATTCAGATTTGAAGGTCTTAATTTTTTTGTATTCGCATTTAAATTTTGTATTTCACTTCTTTTCATAGCTTACTTTTATTTTCTCGTTTTTTATTAAGGTATTATGTTAATAGTACATATTTTCTTCACATTTTATATTCACGACAAATTAGACTTTCTACTACATTCTACTTAACTAAGGTAAGTAATTTTATAGCAATATTTTCAATAAATCATAAATTGATTAATTAATATTTAAGAAAAATAAAAAAATAATATAACAAAAATAATATTGATATATTTTTACGTTTATATTACATGTCTAATAAGTATTTTAAAATGCTGGGCGAAAATGTGACATTTTGCTTATAACTTGTTTATTAAATGTAAAAATGTAAAACCTTAAGCATTTATACCCGTTTTCGTCTGTTAGACATTTTGCGTTACTGTACTTTATGCGTTGTGATTATGCTGGGACTGTAAACATTGTATTGTGAACTATTTTTTCAAGATCTAATAAAAATACATAAAGCAATAAAAAAAATGCAACAATAGTTGTTTTCAAGGGGATTTATTTATCTATTGACAATATGCTAGACGTTTTTGTATTAATTTTGATTGTTTACTGTCCGTAATGTATTCAAACTGGAATTGGTAGAGGCCCAGAATAAATAGTAGTAGTCCAATGAAGCAACATCGCACTGTTGACTGAAGAAAGGTGACGAATATTTTTACAGTTAGAAAATAAAACTTGAAACAAGTTCATACGGTTTCGTTGAGAAAAAATGAAACGGGTTCAACAATTTTCAAAAGTATATATTTTTTTATTTATAAATTATCATTTTTACTTTTCGTCATCGTGATACCTTTGGTCGTGAAATCTAAATTTTGTAGAAAGATTTATTTTTTTACTAAATTAATATGTCAATTTTTTCTTCATATTGAAACTATCAATTTGGCATACGATGTATAACACCGAGAAAAAAATCGCTAGTTAGTAGTACAAAAAAACATGGAGCATTATTTTCCTTCGTGTAATTTTTTTGTATATGTTCTACAGAGGAGGTTTTTACGTTAACTTTTATAAATACCGCTTTCTTGCAGTTTACTAATTTTGTTTGTCAACGAAATGAAAGGATCTGCACAAATTCGAGCCACGTAAAGTAATACGGTAGATTTTAGCCATTACTTATCCACTTCTGTTAAGTAACTTGCAATAGACAATAACGAATTCTGTCCACTAATCGTAAAGGGACATTTTTACAAGCTGAAATGGTTACTTAAAAGTTTTTGGTACCGTTTGGAGATAATCAGATATACATCCTCTCTGAGTTTTAGTAATAAAGCTATTTCTAACCAAAGTAAAGTAAAAATGGTGTGTTTGACGACGCGAAAGAAGAGAAAAGCAAATTGTTAATCGTTGAAAGGACCCACTCGTTAAACATTGCCACAACTGTTAATTTTACGTAAACGTAATTCTACAAATTGCATCACCGATATCTTTAACCGTTTTGAACGTAAACCTGCACTCACATTATTATCAGAGTTTACAATTTTTTATCCATAGATTTTTAATTTAATTTTTTCACTTTGAATTGTACACGACCATTACGAGGAATATTTTTAAAAAAAATCTTCAATTTTTATTATTCATATAAATTAAAGTAACTTTACAAATACGATAAATCAACTATGAAATTGTCAACTGTTTTTACATAATTGGAAATAGAAAAGTACTGAAAAGAGTTGACTTGTTGAAACAACTCGACTGACAGCGATTGCAATGATTACGGTTAACTGCCTCGCTCGAGGTCATTTGTATTATTGACAAGCTCGTATTAGAAGACATAATATCTAATTAGAAGATATAGGGTAAGTGTGGAGCCAGAGATGGCAAAGCGCTGGACTGATCCCTTGTCATCGTATGTGTTAACCTAACATAATAAGAAAACAGTTAATGGAAACACAATATGTGTGGGGTTCGTACCTTACAAAGGACTATGTTGAACAATTCCTCGTACAATATGTGATAATGGAATAAAACAGAACCTATACACTTTGCTCATTATAATTTATACAGTTACTTGGTTGCTATAAACAAAATGTTTAACGTTGTTCGTAATAATAGTACTGTTATCGACGTATACTTTTATTTAAATGTGCGCAAGTGCATTCATTCGATTTCTTTTACACAAAAATTTAATTTTTACCTAAATAAACAGCTTTTCAACAAATACTTCAGTGTTATATCAAAGAAGTTGAAATTAAAAGAATTAATTAATAATTCATGAACATATTGATTTCTTTACATGATGACTTATTTATTACAAAATATATCTTTTTGTTTTATCGTCATAAAAAGGTAGGAGTTGCAAAGAAATATAAAAGTGCTCCCTGATTTTAAATCTATTAAATAATTCTTGCTAAGATTTAAGATATCCGATTTAAAAGTTCAATATTTTTCTGATTCTTGCTAGATTTTAGTTTTTTGCCTCAGAATTTGACAATTTTGGGTATTTATTTTACACTGTCAAAATGTTACAATAATTTTGTATTCTCTTGTTTTCTTAATAAAATTACGACACATGTAATGTGTGAAATATACATACAAATTTTTTTGATAAAAAACCAACTTCAAAAAGCACATGATATTAAAAAAATAATAACCGTTTATATTTAAAACTCTCTTTTAATTTAAAATAAATAAAAAAAGGCTAGTATTTATTTGCTGGCATATTTATATATATATATATATATATATATATATATATATATTTATATATATATATATATATATATATATATATATATATATATATATATATATATATATATATATATATATATATATATATATATATGCAGAGAGGCTCTGATCCCATTTTTTGGTTCTCTCATTAAACCCTGGCAACCATTTGTCACTGAAGTATTCATAAAGGAAAACAAATGAATTTGAATTTCCCAAATGTTCCGAATTGCTCTCATCAGTTGAGGAGTTCCTCAGGATATTCGAGTGATTCACCATAGGTTCCATACCATCTACAGCAGACTATCTGGGGTGTACGTTTAAATGGTAGGGTTAAATTTTGGAAACAAAAAAAATTTGGAAATCCATCTACCGAGTAAAACATTATAAACATTTATAAATCTTATTGTCTGAGCAAAACATTAAATTACATAAAATAACTATAATTCTGTGAACAAAAAAATAAGTTAAACCGCACAGGTTTAATATTATAAACGTAAATGATAAACTGAAGGACATATTCCAGTTTCTTTTCGATATTTCAACGTAACTTTTTATATCCGATAAAGTTATTAGTCTTCTGCATTTTAAGGTAATTTATTTATGTATTAATCATGGCAACTATATTTCACAAATACATTTATAAAAACATTAAAACCCTAGAAGCAAGAAAACCTCGTCTTTGGCAACAATTATTTTCAAATATGACAGTAGTGCTTATTTGTATGATAAATAGTCGTGGCGCAGTATAGTTCTCTTCTCGCCATAGAAATTGATTGTAAATTATAAGACTTAAAAAGGGCGCGTACGCAATGGCAATTAATATTACAAACGCATTCCTGGTGCGCTCGCAAATGAAAAGAAGTGTTGGAATTTGCGGTCAGAAAATATTTTTGTATTACCGGGAACACTGCCATTAGGCAAGCTTCATGCGAGCGATTTCGGAGACACATTAATCACGGATGCGACTAACAAAGAAGGCCACCCACTGAGTTGTCGCCCAGCGGGTTCGGGCGAACGTATATTTCGTTCTTCGCACGTTACACTTGGGGTTTGGTGCCGTTAATTCATCATTTTTTTTCATGTTAATGCGGCGTTTGGCGCGCCTTCGGCGTCACGTGAACAGAACAGCTGAGTTTAACAAAAATGCGAATTTCTTTCTTCCTTAAATTATAATTAAATAATACATACTTAACAAATAGGTAATAATATAAGGTACATAGGAGAAAAAGAAGAATGTTTAATGGATAGATTGGATAGACAGATTAAGGTTATGGTCAAGGCGAAACAATTAATGGGTTTGTTACGAAACCCTAAAATTTAGATTTACTTTTTCATTTCTTTAAATGCAACATTTTGAATAACTCGTTTGCATTTTGGAAGCACTCATCGTCTTCAAATGTAGACAGCTACTTGTGATTTTTTGTTATTTGGGCCTTGATTTTATACAAGTTTTTGCTTATTAAAATCTTCTTTTATTTTGTTTTTAAATTTTAATTTCTAAAATCTAGTTGATAAATTATTTTGATTCAGTTATATCACGCTAAATATCGACAACTCAAAGCCTTATCTAGTAATATTATTTATTTGTTTTTTGACACTTTTTAGGATTCTCCACCTAAAATTTCTTTCCGAGTATTACATATAGTTTATAAGTACTTCCGTTGGACTGTCACAGTCATTTTTCGTAGAAACTGCGTGACGTAGAAACATAAAATTCGGCATAGTAATAGATATTATGAATCAGTAATAAGTAACAATTAAAAATAAGGACTCGGAAAATATAATATATTCCATGTATTTGATGTGGGTAGTACTAGAAAGTGAAAATTATGAGGGTCACAAAAATTTTTCATAATTGTGGGTCGAATATTTTTAGTAACATACTAAAAAATATACAGAAATTCTTACTCTCTTCTATTTACGAAAGCATTGAACCTGAAATTACGAAAAAAACAGTATTTCTAGAAGCCAAAAAAGTTACGAGAAATTACGAAAAAAAAACGCAAAGGTTGTAGGAAAACTACAGTAATGACTTTTTACGTCATAGTTTTTTTCGATATCCTTGATAATTTTTATGTCTCTTATTCATACTATTAGGCATTATTAAATATTTATTAAGCTAGGAACTGATTACCAAACTAATATACTACATGCTTATTTTTGTATACAATAGCCGCTTTAATATCCAACTAGATTTTTTTAAATGTCAAGGCGAAATATACGACACTACCTAGTCGGTTGAAAAAAGTTGAACATCTGCATCAAAAATCGACTGAATAAATTTAAATGCTTGCCGTCCAAAATTTGGTGGATAAATTTCGGCTCGCTCTGTAGTTATTCTCGGCCGTAACTAATGTGTCGCCAACGCAGCCGACCGAACCCGCATAATGAACATATTCCTCAGCGATCGGAAAACACTTTTTTAACCACAAATTCGGTCACATCTCATAAAACGCAGAATGTAATTTTTATATTCGTTCTCGGCGTACGGCCGGGTTTTAATTTTATCATAGCTTAGCATTAGCTTTTCCAATATTATGAACTAATATTTCTTATTTGTGATATAAATTAATTTGCATACACATTAAATTTTCTACATTCACAAAAATAATTGTTTCTAGAGAATATTTATCACCTGATTAAAGATTTGGTCATCGTACTTATTTACTTGAATATAGATTCAATGGTTGATTTAACTTTTTGATTTATTAAAACCTTGAACGTCTGCAATCACCAAAAACAAATAAGATGTTAAAGAAGAAGTCACAGCATAAGAGGAAAACAATAAAAGTAAATTTGTAATTTGGTGCTGAAATTACTAATAATACTAATTATTAGTAAGTTATTTGATAACTTAATAAATAGTTATTTTAAGTAAGTTACTAAGCAACTCAATAACTACATCTTTAAAGCATAAATAGAGGCTTAAAATGTGCGCTTCGTAACACCGTGCGGTTTGAAAAATAGGTGAACGCTGTAAGATGTTCGTGTGAGATCTAGGCAATTGAAATAAACTGTTTTCTCTTCTGTGACAACCCGGAAAATAAAATGTTGTCGAACCCATGATCGAGGAGTTATCAACAAAATTTTAGGTTAATTAAGAAAATGCGTGATAAAAAGCGATTCCTGTTTGAATTTATAGTAATAACATGCAGTCATGCCTATTGTATTTTAAAAGTGGATGAAACGAATAAAGATAGTAATCGCATCGTGAAAGTAAAAAAAAATTATTGTTGTTGTCTTTTGTGTGTTCGTAACTCGTTTAGGTAAATTTGTTTTAATTAGAATTATATCTGTGTGATACGTAATCGACGTATGTTTCACTATTGAACGGGGAGCTGCTTTCATTGTTAACGAAGCTAAAGGTTTTAAGCGGCAATGGATTCATTTTGAATGCTGCCCGTTCCTATTTTGAGAGACCTAGGAAGATGGCGAGAACGTCAGTTATAGAATAAGCTCTTTTGTTACGAGGTTGATATTAAACTATGAATACTTGTTTTTGGCAAATGAATGTAATATATTAAAATAACGTAGTTAACTATTTACGTGAGCGATAAATCAACGATAAAAAACAAATGAAATACGATTTGTACTCGGTTAGTTTCGGATGGTACGGAGAAATTTTATAAATGAGATTATGTTTACAATCATGGAGAAAAACATTTATCATGACATAGAAAAAATGAAATCGCTATTTATTGATAAATTATATAATAAAAAATCGGTCGATTACACGTTCAAAAACGTAATCGTAATATCTATCTATTATTCTTGAAATGTTTAATGCAAGTTAATCAAAACATTATTATCAAAATTATTAATCAAATGTTAGTATCTAATCTCCTTAATTTCTTTGAAATCCTTGATTGAAAAACTATAGGTTAAGTGACACAATTCCAGTCGCTTTAAAGTTACATTACGTGTCACATAATATTTTGCGAATAGAGTTTAAAATAAAAAGAAGAGATGAATTAACCTATATTTAATTTTAAAAGATATATCCTTTTAAATCTTTATCAGAGCCTGAATTTGTAAGGAATATGCGTAATGCGTATTCTATTCGTATTTAAAATGTTTTTTAAATGCAACTCTTACTATTAATTGGCTTCTTTACCGAATAGTAACTACTGTATTTGATAATTGTGGCTCAGTTTTTTCCTGAACCGGGATGAACTACTCACATTTTGGAGTTCGTTGCACTGATGGGAGCGAATAAAATCTTTCAATGCATTTATTAAAAGTAGTTCTCTGAAGCGAACTATTATTTGTACTCTGTTACAGCGAAAAAACTTCATTAAATTGTAAAACATATTGATAATACTTTAATACGAAACTTGAATTTCAACTTATTTTAATTTCTATGGAAATATCCGTGAACTACAATGAAATGCTATACTCATTGCTTAGTTTATTGCGAGTAAAAAATAATAAGGTAATAAAAGATTTTATTTTCGTTTCTAAGATGTGTTTCTCTCGAAGGACATTCCATTCAATCCTAAATTCCCCTTCACCAGATAGCGTAGATTTAAATTACGTACAAATGTGCACGTACGTAAGATAAAGACGAACATTTTTAGAATATCAAATAATGGAACCGATTAGCAAGTGTGCAAATTATTTATTGTTTTGTCACATGGTCTCCATGGCATTTTATGAACCGTTTTATTAGAATTTCGTGGTTCCAACCATTGAGGGAAACAGTCTCCACACTCGGACGTGACTTCCACGGCCTGTCGGAGATGGTCGCTGCTACCGGAGTGGTCGGCGTCTAGGATACGTATTCCTCGTATCCTGGACACTTTTTCTTTCATAATTGGAAATAATGAGAAATTGCGTGATATGCTTCCAAGTAATAAAATTTTAGCGCCAGATACCACTAGCAAGGGACGAATCGTGGAATTAATAAAATAATGTTTAATTGTTACGTGATTTATGTTTGAACTAAATATTATGTATTCTAATCTATTCTTCAAATTATTTGAAAATAATTTGATGTACATGTCCTATAGGGACATGATTACATATGCTACCGAACTAGAACTAACTAGAACTAGACTCTATTATATATGCTACCGAACCCAAAATTAAATTTGTAGCGTTACATAAAAGGTGGCAATGTAATCCTTAGGAAAAATATCATAGTTGTTTTATTGTTAAACCCCTTTTACTTAATTTAATTGAAAAACGATTAAATTGTAAGTCAATAGTCTGATTACTACTTGTTACAAAATACTGTTTATACTAAAGATGGCAAAAAAGTAAGCGTACTCAGTGGATCACATGGAGAAAGTAAAATTTCTAGGATTAGTTTACTTAATCCTACAAAAATATAACATTGAAGAAAAAAGAAAAAGTAATTGAACAACAAATCAAATAACAAATTCACAAAGCATTGTATTCTTACGTTGTGGGCCTTTGTAAATACGTTGTAGCCCTTTGTAAATGTACTACGAATTCAGTAAGTGTAAAATTGATGTCACTCATGCTATACTTTAAGTTCTGTTACATTTCGGGAGGAACACACTGATAAACGTTGTGTAGAATTAATAGCATGCACAGCAAACTTCTCAGGTCTAAATTCTTAGGTCTTACATCAAGTTTCAAACCGCATCATAGGAAATTCTAATTTATTAGACAAAAATATTTTTAGGGTTCGGTACCCTAATAACAAAAACGAAACGCTTTTAATTTCGTCATTTCCGCCTATTTGTCTGTCCACGAGTTAAAACGCAATAGTTCTTTCAGTTTTAGATCTACTTTGACAAAATTGCATATTTACAAGGAAACGTAACAGAAAACTTACAAATATATATAAACAAAAAGGAAAAAACAATTTAAATTTTTCTGAAAACAGATTTTTTTACTTTCAAAGAATCAAGTTTTTTGGCGAGGTATGAGTCTCTAAAGTATTTTGCAATGTATTTTAAAAGAATCTAGATGATCGTTTCAAAGAAATATGGTTATAGCTAGTGTAGAATCGGAGGGGTATTATTGTGTTTCGGTCCTTTCCAAAGTGCTGAAGCATAATTATCCAGGATGTCACTGGAGCCTCTTCAATTCCGTCTTCAATAGGGATCAACACAATATGTTTTCCGCTTAATCGCGCTTGCACAGCTAAACACTCTCTTTCAAGGCAAAGTAAAATTTATCTAGAATTTGTCGACTTTAAAAACTTCTTGATTCTTTGCAATTGAAGATAATAAAATGCTTTAAAATTCTTCTGCAAAAATTAAGCAGGAGTTTTCATAAGATATTTCGATATAGGCTGGTATCGTTTAAGGCTGTCTTATTTTACAGAATATTTACTTATTCTTGGTATCATTATACGACACAAACATAACGAAGAACGGTGCGAAATACAGTGAGAGATTCAGAGGATTCGGACGACTTGGGTTATGCCAACAATCATGTCCGCTAATTCATATGCATGCAAATGTATATAGGCTGTGTTGGAGAATTTACGGGGAGATGTGGTGCACAGTAGATTTAAACACATTTAGACCCAAAAGATGAGATCTGGAGTAAAGAACACAACACGATTGCATTTAGGCACAGAGTAAAGAGAACGCGTTCACTAATCTGCCCACCTCGGGGTATTTACTCAAAGATGGGAGGAACTGAACTGCTATTTCTCAAATATTTTGACTAGATATCTAATAAAGATCTCTAAAGACGATACACGGAAAAATGATTGGAACTCGAGGGAGAGGAAGATTAGCCATCCAAAGCAGACCTTACGGTGGACTGTGCTGACGGAATTGAAGAGCATCGGCACCGTGGTATTTCTGTGCCCCATCAAATGAACATGGAAAAAAGAAGATAATTCATTTGGGCGGTACTGGTAACTGAGTGTTAATAATCAACTCTCGTACACCTAAAGTTAATATCATAAAAATTGTGTCGGAAAATAGATGTTAAAAAACTATATATTTTACAATGAAATTGTATAATAATTATAGAGCAATAATTTGATTACGTTGCTGCTATTCAGACTGCGTTGGCAATATTCATTAAGTCAATAGTTTTATCATATTTTTTTTTATCGACGAGTGATTATCTACAGGTATTTCAGTACCAAATTTCAGCATCATATCATATTATTTTTTTATAAAATTAAAATAAAGTAAATCTCTAATGACTTATTAAATCTCCGTATTTATTCGATAGCAATTTACAGGATTTTATTAGTATATTTGTTTTAAACACATATATAGCACCGTATATTAAAAATATACTACAACTACCGATGAAGCACAATATATTAAGGACCATAAAAAAGGACAAATTATTGATTAGTTAAAAAAGCTGTCGCCACCGTCTTGTCGATACAAAAGTAGCAGATTTTAACAGAGTAAGCTGTAAATTTAATAAAATTTATTTAATAAGATAAAACGAAACACTTTTATATCTATTATAATGATATTAATAAATAGCGTGGCCACTATATACAGGCAATTGTTTTAATAAATCTCTTGTAATCATATGTAATTGATATAATCGCGATGTTATTTTTAGGTTTAATCAATAAAAGAAATAAAAAGTATTGCCTCTTCAAATTTGTCTTATTACAATCTGAGCTTCTGGAAAATTATCCTTACATGGTCACACATATATCTGTCTGTGTGTTTATTTATAACAGTAATTTTTCTCTATAATCTTTTGGTGTATAAATTTGGTATAAAATAAGTAATAAAACGTATTAATTCTTATACATCCCAATAGCCGAAATAACCCTTATACATCTCAAAAAAATCACATGTCATAGGAAATATCGATTAATAGAGTAAATTATAAGAAATCCAAGACTATTTTTAAGATAGTTTTAAAGATATTTCTGCAAATGTCCAAAAAACATCCTCCCATTTCCGAAACTACTAACGTTAATTAAAAATATTAACGTTTTTCACAGAACTGTCTACCATGTTGATAAAAAAAGATACGAATAAACTATATTTATTCGTGAAATAAATTTGTGTGTCGTTCTATATCAAAAGTAAATTGTGAAGTAAAAAAATTTCTGTTTGTTTGTAAAAAGTCAATTCCTTTTATATCCATAAACATTGTCGGCCTTTGAAAAAAAATTTCACTGTATGCTCTACTCACTGTAATGCACGAATATACCTTTGCAAAATGTACCATTTTAGGGCATCTTGTAGAATTTTGCGGACATTTACACAGAGATCATCAGTCCGATGGATTATGATCGATTTGTATGATCATCCTAAAAGTTCCAGTGTGGTCGTATTTCTTTTTTGACTTCTAAGACTGGATTCAAGACAGTCAGTAAAGCCGTCAAGCCTGTTCGTTCTCATTTTTAGCTCATTAGTCGTATATTCAGCTAGTAATCAGTTTTCAATTGAATGCAATTGTGTTTGATCAAGGATATTTAAAAATTGGGTTTCCGATTGGTTTAATTCTAATTATTAGATTCTTATTAACATACCTACAAATAACAATACTATTTAACCAGTTTAACAAATTGATACGCAGAAAAACGAGATTCTCGCAGTTTCAGTTGCCTGAAAGTTTTCTAATTAGTTTCACCAGGGGCTCTAGAGTAGGAGTTGAGCATTCCGAACGATTGCTTCATTAGTTTGCAAACAATCTATTCTTGCAAGGTTACAAATTTAAAGGCATCATGTGTTTTAAATTTGAATATTTGAAGGCGTCATGAGAAATTGAAATTTGACTGGAAACTAATTTCAAAACGAAATCGGTTAATTAATATAAGTTTGGCTTCGATACATTCGGGACATTAATAGAATTTATTTGGAATATGCGCAATATTTAATTATCTGAATTTTTATTTCCCAGCAATATATTTTTCGGTGATGAATCACATAATGGATCTAGTATCATTTTATAAACGCGATACTCTTTGATATGGATTTAAACTTCGATGCACGTTTCGCTCTATGAGATGGTTATTTTGAAATTTTCACTAATTTACATGACCATTTATGGATTAATCATGATGAAACATTTATGGATTAATCATGATGAAACATTTATGGATTAATCTAGTAATAAACAAGCTATTTGATTCAGTAAAATTTACATTTAATAAGAATTAATTGTTTTTTATTCTTCCTTTACATGTAGTGTTATACATAACTTTACGTTAGTAATTGGGTATACAAGTGAACTTGCCTTTGCAACGATCGTTTCTAAATTACTAAAAAAAATTATTTCTGCAATAAACGTTGTGGTGGAACACGAAATTATGGTCAGTTCTTGGTCTTGGGTATAAATATAGAAATGGATTTTTCTTATTATATTTAATAACATTTTGATGGTCATATTTAATAACTGAAGTGATAAATTGATCGGTTAGAAAAAAAAACAAAATGAAAGGAAAACAGAATTCAATGTATAATATTTAAGTTATTTTATATTCTCTATTGGTTATCGTGGACGATTAACTTTAGAATACTATGGAATATTTTGGCATAATACTTAATTTATTATTTTGACAATACAGGGCGGATAGAAATGTAAATCCAATGCAATGAAATACACAACTTGTATACTGTCAATGGTATTAAATATAACAGAAATTTTTTTTATGTTACCGGAAGAGAAATAAGTTAATTCATAAACATTTCTGCATTCAAATACAGAGTAACGTACTGTTATATCCTGTACTTGCTAGCAGTAATGCTTACACAGCACCTGTTTCACGATTCTCATATCAACATGATAAGGGCATCCGGCTGCTAGAGTATTGCATTACCATGATAAGCTCTCTTCCCAGGCCCATCAGCAAACTCCACTCCCAGATGCATCAGCATTTCTTATCCTTTATAAACCCTGGACCGAAGCTTTACGAGGTTCAGATAATCACAGTTCAATCCAGTCCTTAGTCCGCGTCAGTCGTAATCCAGATACAAGCGCAATCAAAGTCTAACTAAATATTTTATAAAATATAATAATTGTAATAATTCGTTTAAATAATAATATCTAAAAATAAATTGTTTTTTTCATATTAAAACTTAAAGTCGTCATAACATTTTGTTGACAGCTTGAGGGATTTCAAAGAAAATCCGGGAAAACGCCTCATCAACAAAATCTTCATACTTACAACTACTATCATCGAAAAAAGGAACCAACGAAGTACCAGTCGAAAAACCACAAACTTCGCAGAGGAACTCCGAAAATTCGTCAAATCGGAAAACATAAAATATTGCCAATCTACATCAACTGAGTCAGCATCATAACAGTGCTCATCTACTAACATAACAAGGTGCATCGAACAGTCAACACCAACAGCGCATCTCTCTCAAGACACTACTTCAAAGCCCAACATCGCCACACCGAGCATCAGCATCTCAAATGTGGACTACGCATCTCATAATTCTGTAAGCCTGTAGTTTACTTATAATAATTGTATTTTATAATTGTTTTACTATTATAATTTGTTTCATAAATTTTCTAATCATATAATCCGAATCATATTATCAACATTTAACAAATTATTTCGTACTGTTAAAGTAAATTGTTAATTTAATTAATTTGTTTTAACTAGTTTTTTATTATTATTATTTTTTTTTAAATACTGTTTAACTAACTTTACACTCCACAAGGTCCTATTAAACAAGTCAAGTTGTACCACATTATAATTAATTGTAACTAATCGCGTAATCTATTTGTACCAAAATATGTCTCGGGACGAAAGAAACGTTAGAAGCGCCACAGACACACAATCGAATATAGAGAACATTCCCCTTAGCATAATCTTACAATTCATCAAACCTTACGACGGCTCGCGCGAAAATTTAAATGCATTTCTCACAAATTGCACAATTGCAATAAATCTAGCCCCTTATCATTTTTAGTAGATACTGGTTCATCTGTATGTTTAATAAAAAAATCTTCAATACAAACTTTGCCTACTCTAAATTCAAACAAAAAAAAACTAAAAGGTATCGATACATCTAACGAAACTACCAATACCTTGGGCTCATTCGACTTACAATTATTTCCGGAAAACCAACCAAGAAAACCATATAAATTTCACGTAGTTGACAAAATTAATTTAGATTACGATGGCATCTTAGGTAACGATTTAATGACAGACTCAGAATGTATCATTGATTATAATACTAGTACACTAAAAATATATAACTCTAATATACAATTGCAATTCACCGAACCCGTGTACACCATTCCTCCCCGCACTGAAACAATAATCGAATGTTCGGTATCCAATCCCGAAATTAAAGAAGGCATAGTACGCAATCAGCACATTTCTGAATCTCTCCTCATAGCAAATTGTATAGTCCAAGTAAAAGGTAATAACCGGGTAAATATTTCTGTCGTGAACACTTCTGAAAAATCTGTTTCAGTCAATTCAGATTTAAAATTACACCTCACCTCCCTGAAAACTGAAACCTGCTTATCAATTAATACAAATTTTTCCTCGCCAACTCACTCAATGAACTCACTTCAACGTACTAACGAGGTTTTAAATCTACTCCGAATTTCGCATCTCAATAACGAAGAAATTAATTCCTTATACGATGTATGTTCCCAATATTCCGATATATTTCACCTGCCTTCAGACCAATTAAAAAATAAAACCAATGCCGTTGCGCATGAAATTAGGACAACTTCAAATATACCAATCCATACCAAATCAAATAGATTTCCCGAATGTCACAAACGAGAAGTGAACGGTCAAATAAATAAAATGTTGAATCAGGGTATAATTAAACCCTCTATGTCACCTTGGTCATCTCCTATGTGGATAGTTCCCAAAAAATTAGACGCTTCAAACGAAAGGAAATGGCGAGTAGTAATCGACTACAGAAAATTAAATGACATCACGTGTTAAACGACAATGTGTTCCTCAAGGACACTTCGAATTTACGCGTATGCCATTTGGGCTGAAAAACGCGCCCTCCACCTTTCAGCGACTTATGAATTCTGGTCTCTCCGGGCTTCAAGGCATTCGATGCTTTGTCTATCTAGACGACATCGTTATCTATTCCTATGACCTGAAATCACACATAGATACCTTATCTAATGTCTTTGAACGATTACGAAATTTCAACCTTAAACTTCAACCCGAGAAATGCGAATTTTTACGCAGAGAAGTAGCTTATTTAGGCCACATAATAACTGAAAGGGGTGTAAAACCGAATCCTGAAAAAATTAAATCAGTCAATGAATTTCCAATACCCAAATCTCCAAAAGACGTTAAATCTTTTTTTGGTCTCGTATCTTATTATCGAAGATTCATTCCCGACTTTTCAAAATTAGCAAAACCTCTTACAACCCTTCTGAAAAAAGATATGACGTTTCTATGGGAAAACGAGCAACAACTTGCCTTCGAAACTTTAAAATCTAAATTAACCTCTGCTCCTTTACTTCCTTATCCAGATTTTACGAAACCTTTTATACTAACCTGTGACGCATCTAATTACGCCATCAGCGCGATTCTTTCGCAAGGGGAAATCGGCAAAGACCGACCCATTGCATATACTTCTCGAACACTTAATAAATGTGAATGCAATCTCAACACGACAGAAAAGGGGTTGTTAGCCATCATATTTGGTTGTAAAACCTTCCGACTATATCTCTTTGGCCGTACAATCGATATTGTAACCGACCACCGCCCCCTTAAATGGTTAATTAACCACAAGGACCCAAGTAGTAAACTTCAACGGTGGTGTTTGAAATTAGAAGAATATGACTACAAAATTGTCTATAGAAAGGGAAAACTAAACTCTGCGGCTGACACTCTCTCTCGTTACCCTGTAAACCCTATTCAACCCGATAACACCGATACTAATATTCCATCCCTAAACCCTTCTGAACCCATAATAATAGAACCTCCCTCTGATCCTGAAAATCTTGATCCTTTAGTTAATGACGACATCCTCGATGAGTCATATTCCAAATTCCTGAAATCCTTATCGGAAAATTCACACTTCAATACAATCATAATCGAATACAACGACAGCCTACTGAAAACACAACAAAAATCAATTGCATTTCTAGTACCCCTAGATTTAGATGAAAGCACACCATATATCGAGGAAATCCTAGGAAATTATGAAAATTCTCAAGAACTGATGAAATCAGAAAGAACACTACACTCTCACGCTACACTGAAAATTAATAATAAAACATACTATTTGCTATTTACTAAAGTTCATCATTTCGATTCTTGCTCATATACCGACATGTTCGAAACTCTGAAAAACTTAAGAAATGTATTACTGATATGTTCTAGTGAAACTATAAAGGAATTAGCAATTTCAGATTTTAGAAACCCCTTCGACAAACACTCATATTTAAAATTGTGTAACATTATCTCATATTTATTCCATAACACTGATATACGAATACACATATATAAAAACCAAATTATATTCCCTTCACTTAAAGAAATACCCAAAATCTTGAAAGAAAATCACGACATTCCCGTCGCCGGACACCTCGGCTCGACTAGAATGTATGATAGAATAAGAGAACAGTACCACTGGAAAAATATGCGAACAGATATTGAAAATTATGTAAAGAAATGTTCCTCGTGCCAAGTAAATGAGGCACTGAGAAAAGTAAATCGCGCACCTATGCAAATCACTAGCACATCCACGGCCCCATTCCAACGATTAGCCCTAGATATAGTGGGACCCTTACCTGAATCCGGAGAAACAAAGCTCCAATATATCCTAACACTACAAGACGACCTTACAAAATTTTCAGCAGCCTATCCTATTCGAAGCACCACCGCTGAAGAAACTAGCGAGTGCTTAGTACGTTTTATATCTTTATTTGGTATACCCAAAACAATCCTAACCGGTCAAGGTACCAATTTCACATCAGATCTTTTGAAAAGAACCTGTGATTTCCTAAAAATAAAACAATTATGGGCATCGCCATATTACCCTCAGACCCAAAGAGCCTTAGAACGTAGCCATTCCACCCTCAAAGAATATTTAAAATCATACATCAATGACAACCAAGATTGGTCAAGATATGTTTACACCGCGATGCTAGCTTACAACACTGCCATACATTCAACCACTCACTATTCCCCTTATGAACTATTGTTTGGTCATAAACCATTTATACCTAATTCTATTTACGATACTACCCCTGACGCCACTTACCCCGACTACATAAAAATGCTACAACACCGTCTTAAGTATTCCAGGGAAAAAGCCCTCGCAAACATTCAAACATCAAAAGAAACCTCAAAAACCTACTATGACTCTCACTCCCGTCTCGTAAAGTATCAAGTTGGAGACTACGTCTATCTCAGAAACCACCTCAGGTTGCGCAAAGCCCTTTCCCCTATTTGGAAAGGACCCTATAAAGTTATCAAAATAAATGGGCGAAATTCTTTAACCCTATTAATAAACCGTCGCCATGTCATTCACCACTATGATGAAGTAAAGCTCGCGAGAAGAAATGACGCTACCCCATCTTAAATAATATTTAATTATTTTTATCTTTAGTTTATTATATCCTTTACTAATATTTCTACTATTTAGATATATATACATAAATAGTTACACATCTTTTATACAACTTTTACAAATAATCGCCTTTACATTTATAATTTACACATGTTACAGTGCCATCGTCCAGGCACATGCCGATTTTATACAACCGATAAACAGCAGCCCTGGTATATACTTTGATCCTGTTGGCTCAGTAAAATTCATCAATGACCACCTCAGTGTGGTTATTCCTATTGATATCTCCTTTATAACGCCACACCTAGATAATATGAACACTATCTTCGGAACGGTAAGGTTTCTTTGTAAACAAAATGATATCTTCAACAATATGGAGTGCCATAATCTCATTCAACCCCTCTCTACACGTTATTATGATATGATCAATAATTTCGATTCTATATCCCATTTAATTTCAACACGATCTAAACGCTCAGCCTGGTTCGGGGATGTTGGAACCGTCTTCAAACACATTTTTGGTACATTAGATGAAGATGACGCTATTAAATATAATAACGCTATTCAAAACGTAGAAACAGACCAAAGAATGTTAGCAAAATACGTAAAGGAAAATATTCTAATTACATCGACAACCCTGTCCGCTTTTCAAGAAATACTAAATAAAATAAATGTTAATGAACAAAGTTTGAATAGCGCTGTCGAAAATATTGCATTAAGTTTGAAAAACTTGACTATTGTATCTAATAAATTATTGTTGAAAGCTAAATTCATGGAATTATTAAACATGCTAGAAAATAGTCTACTCACATTATTTTTCAAAATTGAAGATATAATAAACGCCGTTATGTTCAGTAAAAATAACGTCTTGTATCCGTCGATTATTTCACCAAAACAACTCTATCAAGACCTAGTGGATAATTATAGATTTATACCTAGCTTTAAGTTGTTACCTGTATCATTAGATTTAGATCATATTCACATCTTAATTAACATATCTGAAATGTTGAGCTATTATTTCAATAATAAAATTGTATTTGTATTAAGGATACCATTAGTTAATGTACTAGAATTTGATCTGTATCATAATCTACCATTACCTGTAGCATATAATGAAACAAACCCCAAAACCTATGTAATCATAATCCCTTCATCTAGATATATTGGTGTAACTAGAGATAAGAATTATTTTTGTAACTTAGAAAATCTAAGAAATTGTAAAATTATTAACAATCAATTTTATTTATGTGACATGACTAATGTTTACTCTAGCTCTGCTAACCCAACTTGCGAAAGTGAAATGATTTCTAAAGTTGTAACTTCTATTCCAAAACAATGTGAAACTAAATTTCTTTCCGGAAATTTGGCAACAACTAGAAAATGGTAAATGGATTTTCATCATTTCTCAAAAAACAAAAATTTCAATTGACTGCCCTAAAGAAAATGTTTATGAAAATGATATAATAGGCACTGGTATACTTGATATACCGTCTGAATGTTATGGATATTTCAAAGAAAGACAATTACTTGCCAAATCCGCTATTAAAATAAAAGCAAACCCAGTTAACTTGAATTTTGACATAATGAAAGATACATGTCGCAACACATTGAAATTTGAAGGAATAAAATTTGATACACCAGCTGTAAAAATAAAGAATATTAACTTAGACTCTTTTAAAGAAAATGACAAAATATTCAAAGAAATCACGAGTAATTTAGATTTAATAGGTAAACCTCACATTTTAGAATATGGGCAATATTATTCATATACTACTATTCGTATACTCTTAAGTATAGTACTCTTTGTTAGCTATAAGATTTATAATTATAAACTTAAATGTAAAAAATATCTAGTTAGACCTGCGCCTAACTCGAATAATATAGAATCCGAACATGTCTCTGAAACAAACTCAGTCAACCTCCCAATACCAATACCTAGAATCAGAACCTCTATGACATAAACTTACACAAGGGTGTAAGTTTACTCCTCAACGGGGGAGCTGTTATATCCTGTACTTGCTAGCAGTAATGCTTACACAGCACCTGTCTCACGATTCTCGTATCAACATGATAAGGGTATCCGGCTGCTAGAGTATTGCATTGCTATGACAAGCTCTGTTCCCAGGCCCATCAGCAAACTCCACTCCAAGATGCATCAGCATTTCTTATCCTTTATAAACCCTGGACCGAAGCTTTACGAGGTTCAGATAATCACAGTTCAATCCAGTCCTTAGTCCGCGTCAGTCGTAATCCAGATACAAGCGCAATCAAAGTCTAACTAAATATTTTATAAAATATAATAATTGTAATAATTCGTTTAAATAATAATATCTAAAAATAAATTGTTTTTTTTATATTAAAACTTAAAATCGTCATAACAGTACGAAAAGTAGAGTTTTGGTCCTTTTTTATTTTTGTAAAATAATCTTTAATATAATACTTTTGTATCTGAAGCCAAATGAAATATTTAAAATATTTTAGAGCGTGTATCTCACAATATATTCTGCTAATTGAAAGATCCCCTATTAAGCTTAAGTCCATCAGCCATTAATTTAACAAGCTATCATGTTAATTTTTAAGTCAGAAAGCAATTGTGAATTTCTGATAAACTAGTCCGGAGTTTGAATCGTTGATTGATTCGGTTAAGATCAGAATAGAAGTTGATTTCGGAAATAATAAATGATTTTTTAGGTATTTTTCACGAATTAGGAAATTGTCCATTGATATTGACATTTCCAAGGTCAGAGTAGCGTTACGTCACTTAATCCTTTAATGAAAAATGAAGTGAAGAAAATATTGACCGGTCAACTGAGAGTTTGGTTTTCAAGTCAGGAGTTTGATAATTGATCGACATAACGAAAGAGAAAAGAGTCATGTCACGTCACATAAATAAAATTGAATCATGCCATTTTTTATATTTTATAAATACAAATGTGATTCACGAGATCGTTTTTCCTCTGTTAGTTATAACTAATTTTTGAGAATTATTTGGGTCTCGTTGGATAACAACTGTTTCCACATTTCTACATTAAAACTTTTTAGCCAACTGGAGAGTTACAAGAAAAGTAGGTGCATTTGAATTGAGATCCTCTTCTGAAGCATATATTTGCAAAAATTACCGCACTTAGGTCTAAAACTGTAGAAATTATAAGACTGTAATGGATAAATGGATAGATTTAATAAAAGGCGAGGCAAGCAAAAGGTCGTTGCCGTGATATGCTGGGTCGATCATAAGTCACACGACCTTTGACAGGGTGGCGCACTCGGATTCGATTCCCGGTCGCTCGTCGAGCGCGATTGGACTGGTGGTTGCAAGAGATTGGTCCAGTGGAAATGAATTCACCATACATGTTAGTGGAATATATTAAAGTACGTAAATAAATAAATAACAAAAAAGGCTTTAAACGAAAATACAATTTGCATTCTAATGAGCTTTGGAAATGAAAATACGTCCATGTAAAACGTGATAAATTAACATGAGAGAAATAAACTTCAGAGTACAAATTCCGAAGAATTGTGGAACGAATTTCAACAATTATTTAAGGGAACTTTTTTAATAAAATAAGCAATAATTAAAATAAACATTTCTTGTTAATCTTAAAACACTTTGCAATCATTTAATCAAATAATCATTATACCTTTTGCAATTAAATAAAATATACTTCAAGTTTATATGGAACGCTTGTATAAACAATTGTCTTCGCACATGTAATTGTAATCATTATCATAACTCAATTACCCATTTTTTAGACTTTAATTGTGACATGCTAATTTAAATAAATAAATATGGCTTATTGTAACAAAACTTTTAAATGACTTAAAACACAGCTTCTATTTTATTAGTGAGCTTCAAATATTGAATTTGCTTTTTGTAAGAAAATATCCAACGCAAAATACGATAAAATAATGTCGAATAATTAGCTTCGTAAACTTTATAAAATACTGTTGAGACACACTTGAACAATTTGTACATTTGTAAAATTACAAAGAGTACGCAACCAATTTGCGATTTAGTCAGAGATGCCAAATTTTTATGAACAGTGCGTAAAAATATTTCTAAAACTATATCAGTAATAAGAAGCAATTCGTGGTAATATTGATGGTCAAGTTTTGTAATATTGTAGAATAACTGTCATTTTGTTTTATTTTTTTTAATAATACTTATTTTTTATAGCATTCTCAACGATTTAGTTAATTATTTCACACTTTAAATGAATAGAGAACTTTACTGTCCAATCAAATATAAAAAAATACTTTTAACAAACGATTTATTGTTTTTATTAGCTTCATACGTCGTCATCCGCATACGTAATGGAACTTTTCTGTTGAAATTATTATCTCGTGTAATTTTATGATGCTTCATATTTGTTTTTATGCTAAATCTTACAAATAAAACTTTACATTATGTCTAATTATTGTGATGATTTATATTCAAAAGCGTTATCAATAAATATAATATCTAAAAAGTATAAATACCACTAGTGGCAGCAGATTTTTGCATATTCACAAATATTTATATACAAAAGTTTACACATTTAAGTCTATACAATATTAGATTGGCCACTACTAAACCCGCCCTTTTTTCCAGCGATTTGCGAAATGTTATTCGAATATAAAAAATGGTTCAAGTATACTATTAGATGCTTCAATTAAACAACCGGTTTCAAAGAATCGATGACGGATATTTTAAAATATAAATCATAACAATAATTCACATTTAAGAAAATATAAACTCCAATATAACATATTCCACATTAAAAGGGCCTATACTAAGTTTCTATTTTATCGATTATGGCTAGAGTATTTTATAACAAGAGGACCTTATTTCTCAATATGCTCTCTGGATCTCCCACACTCTGATTATTATTGCTTTTGCTATCTGTCCAATTTACAGGCTAAAATAAATAAGAACCTAGACCATCTTAAGATTGAATTAATCCAATTTGCCGATCTAAATTCCAAATGATTCTATGAGAAACAATTTAATTTCCATATACTCTGGCCACAAGTGATAGTAACGATAGTGCTTATGTAATTGAAGATTGATTTAAGTAAATATATATAAAAATAAAATAACTTTACGAAATGACACAGCGACTTGTTAGATGCGAATTTTATAATTCTACTGAAATATTTGTAGACATAAATATTATTTTGCACTTTGAAATGATGTTGCTTGCGCACAGGTAAGCCAAAATATAACTTTTTAACTTGTTTACATACAATAATTTTAGTAAGTTTTTTAGTAGTTGCGAGCAAAGATAATAATAAATAATATATTTATATATATATATATACATATATATATATATATATATATATATATATATATATATATATATATATACACACAAGTGTGTGTATATAGTATTCGACGCAAATAAATGTGTTCGTAATATTGCTCGCAAGAAAGATATCTAAAATCGACTGCAGTTTTTCTCTTACGTCGTTATTTTTATTATAAACAAATACATTCTTTACTTACTCAAAAAATTAGTTATTGAACGTAGGTGGAAACTTTTCATTTCTCGTTTATATATCCAAATTCCATTAAAAATATACTATGTAAAATTTTAATGAACACTGTGCTTGGTTTTACCTTTCCGAGCTGCGAAGCTTTTGAAAGATAGACATATATCGTCTTCAAAAGAATAAGGTTTTGTTCCAACCCTTAGGATAACTAATTCTATATAGATCTCCTATAATATTGTACGTATCTTAGAAGATTTCTTTGTTAATAAAATAATAAAAAATATTCGTAAAAATTTGTACATTTAACACAAAAAATTATTTGCAAAAATCACATTTAATGACGTATATTTAATATATGAGAATCTTAATGAGAAGTACACACGTGTACTCGTTTTTAATGTTTATAAAGGCGTAATGAAAAGGAATCACTCTATCTTGTGATGATATTTACTAAAAAGAAACAATTACGAAATTATTGAGAAGATCCCACAACATTTTAAAAATAAAGTACATTATGAAGCAAAGCAAGTTCGAAATTATTCAATGTACAAAGTCTATGTATAAAAAAGAGTTTTTATTTAGAATTCATATACCTGGCGAGAAGTTCACTCTTCTCTAAATTTAGATCATGGAAGCGATATAATGAATAAATAGTTTTAATTTGATATTTTATTATCGTCGCTTTCGGTAGAATCTCATTATTCTGTGTATACACACATGCATGCACGCACGCACGCACGCATGCACGTTCACACGCGCGCGCACGCACGCTCGCACACGCACGCCCACCCGTGCGCATGGCCGCACGAACGCACGCACACATGCACACACCGAGCGTGTGTGCATGTGTGCGTGCGTGTACGCACGCTATATATATATATATATTTATATATATATACATATTTATATATATATATATATATATATTTATATATATACATATTTATATTATATATATATATATATTTATATATATACATATATATATATATATATATATATATATATATATATATATATATGTATATATATATATACATATATATACATAATCAACGGTTATATACCAAATCAACTCCAATAACATTTGTGAGTTTCAAATGTAATTATTGAAAACAAGAATGTTATTGTAATATACTGTCGCTTTGGGCGTTGAATGTGGTGATAAAATCTTCGAATACTTCGTCCTCGAGTCCTTTGATTTATTGAAACATCCAAATGTGATTATTGGTGTGTTATTTGTTTACACTTGCTTTATTAGTCTGCTAGAATTTATCATGTACTGAGAAGTCATTAATTAAACTTATCGAACATTTCCGGTAGGGCTTGTAAAGAGCGCGGCATTCTAGATTAGATTCCAGAAGAAATAAGATATGAAAATGTTTCCAAAAAGACTTAATAGGCAAGGGAGAGTAAGACAACATAAATTATATAACAAAAGATGGTATAATTTTCCATAGTCCAGCAAAATATTGGCTCCAGAAATTTAAAAAAGGAAATTTGCATGTCTCTGATAATCCCAATTCAGGGCTACGTCCCATATCAAGTTTATAAAAGTGAAAAAAGTTTTATTAAAATACTTCCCAGATAACCTTTGCCATCTTTGACAAAACTACTCTAATGTTCTGATAGTGAAATAGAAAAAAATAACTTCATTTTTCAGGGAAGAAATGAAAATATTCTGTTTCCCTAGTACATGAGCTAAAACTTTTGTTTTGTTTGTAACTTCAGAACAGAATCTAAATGTTTATCAAGATACTGATTTCCCATATCACCGATGATCGACTAAAACATCTTCTAATAAAAAATGAAAATTAAGTAGTTAGAAAATGGCGAAAAGAACGCAGCTATTCCCAAACATGCAACGACCTGAAATTTTATATCATTTCATCCCGTAATACTTTTAAAAGTTTTAGTTCTACTATCTAATTTCTATTTTGTATTGAATAGGTCTAATCTTGGAATGGCCCTTTATTATTAAATTATATTAAATGATTTAAAGGAAAAAATAATTTTTAGGTTACAATAGTTTTGATATATCAAATTATAAGTAGAAATATTAAATGTAAGGAAAAGTATATATTTTCAATTTAGTACGCTTTTTTGCATACTTAATTTTCTTATTCTTTATTTTAAGATACAATTTAAAAAAATAGCGATTTTGTTCGGAATTTGCTGTTGTGAACGTTGTTTTTCTCTTTTTGTAAATTCCAAAATATTCGAGCGAGCTTTTATCGAAGTTTTAACTAATTAAATTTAATTACAAATGTAACCAACTTTATGGACTTACGTACAATAATAATAAATTTTTCCAATAGGTAAATTTGTCGAGAAAAGACAAATAAACAACAAATAAATAAATATAAAACCTTTTTTTATTAACGATATTTTTTATTTTTTTATAATATTTATGAATTTATATCAATTGATGGATTGCTTAAAGTAACTAGACGCGCAACTAACTTAACCACAATAATAGCTTTGTTAACGTACATATTCAAATCTGCATATTTTCAAATAATAAATTTACTAATTTATTAAAATTATATTGACGATCATCTTGATTACTTGATTGATCTTCTTTAGTCCATCATAATAGTATTAACTTTAGTTATTCATGTTATAACTAAATAGCTAATAGAATAAAATTTAATCTCTATGAGTTTTTTATAAGTAAGTTCAGCATTTTCAAGTAATATTGACGTAGTCTGACATAGTCTATAAATAAATCGGTCTACAATTATAATTTGATCCATCGGTATGTTTTAGTATATCGCAAAATCGATTGATTTGTTTCAACGGAATTTAGTATCGTATTCTGATGCGACGCGATGTAGTGAAAATATAATTTTATTTGGCTGCACGTTGTTGAAGGAACAAAATTAAGGAAGGAAAAATTAAAGAAGGAAAAAATTAAGTTTTAAGGAACAAAATTACCCTTAAATTTTTAACAAACACATAAGCAATACAAGTGAAAAATATTGTGACTTTAAAAAATACGGTATGATCAAAACATAAAAGAAAATATTTCTATAAAAATGGCGCCATTTAAAATTGTATCCTGAAGTAAACCTGCGGAAAAACGCAGCTTTTGCGGGCGTTAGTAGTCTGGCTTCTTCGTATATTATTGTTCTGAAGTATTTATGTAGCGCGCTAATATTAAGATGAATTTTTTATGCTTATTACTTCAATATCTTTACTATCAAAGATGAATATTCATCTTTGATATGACTATGGCTACTGATGACTGATGATGAACTGATGAAAATGAAATGATGACTGATGATGAACTGATGAAAAATGAAACAAAACAAGCTTTTTACGGTTTTTAAAATTTCTTCGATATTTAATTTAACTAGCTGTTTGCTCTTCACTGACGCACTGAGTGACTGGTAGCAAAAGGGGATATTGATCCTTTTTTAAATTTATTATTTATCCTTTTCTACTAATGAAGTGTCTTTTTTTTACGCACGCACATCTCAATATGCAAACCAGCAAAGATGAAATCAAAAATTATTTACTTGAAAATAAAAACGGTAATAAAAATAAAACTTCTAAATCCTATTAGAAATGCTCGTCGCATCGATATTGTTCTATCACTACAATTTTAACGTATGACGTACTTGAATAAACATGTAAAACACTTACATTCTTTTTCATGTTAAATGAATACATTTACATGTTTGTCATGTACGTCATACGCTAAAATTAAACCTTAACATACGTAAATTTTTACTTAATATATTTTTTTGTTAAAAACAGGTTTTGATGGCCTGTTAATTTGTTTAGCTTATTTCTCTTTTCGTAGAATCACCTTTCTCTCATAGAAATGAAAATAACATCGAGTACTGACAATAATTCATAGGATGAAAGCAGTAGCTAGCGGCTAATGTGTACTATGTTGCAGTTGCAATTGCATTTCCTCTAGTTTCGACCGCGTGTCGCTAAGAAAATATTCTTTTCACTTATTTTTCAATAATAAACATAAAACATTACAATTTTTAGGGTTGTATAGTGAAACAGACAACCTTTATAATTTCGTCACATACGTCTCCCCGAGCATTTATCACAAACGCATAGTTTCTATTTTTATAGACCCATCTGAGTGCAAGTTAATAAATTATACTTTATATGAAGTACTCAATCATTATTTAGCATAATACAAAAAAATGCTTTCAATGTACCTTCACGTACATCTAAATAAGCGAACATTGTACTGGCTCATATCTTTTAACGGCAAAAAGAGAAAAACAAATAATTTAATTTCACGTATTATGACAACGTTAATTGAAAGACTAAGTTATAAGGGTTCTAAATGTACTTATTTATCATAATTTCATGTAATATGCTTCTAGATGTGTTACAGAAAATATTCACAAAATGTGTGTACACAGCATTATATTTTGAAACAGCCCAAAAATCAAGACCATGAAAAAACAACGTTATTAGAAGTTTAAACTAAAGCAATGCTCTAAATCTTACAGTTTTAATAAATATATTCTAGGCTTTATATTCACACGGTAAAATTTTTTTTTAAAACAATATATATTCACATATACTCACATGGTGAAAAAAAAGTTGGAAACAATAGATTAAATATATGGGCTGTGAAATAGCCTCCAGGATGATCTACATGAAGTAAGTGGTACAGATTTCAGGACGCTTTATTGTTATACCATGAAACTGGCCGGAGCAAGAGGTTAATTTCGAAATTTTTCCTGTCCACTATTCAAAGCTGGTATTTATGCAAAATAAAATCTCTCTAAGTATATGCAATTTCCTGGTTTATTCAAAGGGTCTCTAAATAATAATATTCAAAATGTACCGTTTGTAAAGAGGTAAAATTTTGTTTTCTTAATTACTCTTAAACTACATTTAAAAAGAAATTGTAAAAATAAAGGTCATATTTATGTATAAGAACAATTTAATTAATAAAGGTGTAAAACCCTATTTTAACCTTTTAAAAACTTACCATATATATTTGAAAAAAAAAGTTTA
The DNA here is from genome assembly GCA_039881145.1 of Druceiella hillmani. Classification (NCBI taxonomy): domain Eukaryota; kingdom Metazoa; phylum Arthropoda; class Insecta; order Lepidoptera; family Hepialidae; genus Druceiella; species Druceiella hillmani. Next base: position 2,190,375 of record JAYKKI010000033.1, on the reverse strand, counting down.
ACGCACAATTGATCATGGTCATGAATTCTTTCCTTACATCTTTGTTTTTTTTTGTTATTTTGCAAAGCTTTTTGTCTCAAAAATTTGAAAAGTAAAAGACGAAAATTAATTTTATTTATTAGTTAAAAAGACATTTCTCTGCTTTAGGGAAGCCACCTTTTGCGGGACTAAATATTATATATCAGTAACATAAAAAACAAAAATTTGAAGTCAGTTATATATGCGCATCAGAGATCGAAAGCTACGGAACTCTAACTTCAATTGTAATCCGTCAACTGTATGGGAATTAATTAAGGAACAAATTGCAAATAAAATTAAGTCTGCAATAAAATTATGTTCGCAATGTGTAGAGCATATATTGTCATCAAGAGCCCTCCAGCGAAGTCATTTTAAATTCATTACACTAAGAAATTGCTTGAACTGAAAAAGTTTTAATGTGGTTATAATATACACAATTAAATGAAACTATGTGATGTAGTATTATTTCTACTATCTTTCATTTCTTTACCACGACCTAGGTTTCGTTGTATTACAACATCTTCAGGTGGGATATTAGCAAAGATTAACTCTTAGGAACAACCAACAGCAATTATATGTTTCAAACACAATAGCGGAAGACTACTTTGTGCGGATTTTTCCATTGTTTATGTTAGTGAGTTTATTGCAGGGGCGCAGACTAGGTTTTATTATATTACAGAGAGTTATACAATATACCAGTATTCTAGTTGGGGTGATAAATTCAATTGTTGTTATTATGTGAAGTTATACAATGCAAACTTTAGGGTGTATGTAATAAAATTAAATGGAAGTTATTGTCGGTAATATATTGCAAAGGCAAGGGTATTTGAAAGTAAGGCCAAGGTAAAATAAATTCTACATATCTTATTATCGGTAATATATTTATACAAAAGCAAGGGTATTTGAAAGTAAGGACAAGGTAATACACTAATTCTACATATCTCCGGTTTTGTGTATTCATATATTTATTTATTTATTTCTTTTAATATTTTTGTTTTTATTATATATACTTATATTTATATGTGTATTAATGCTGAAACAATTTCCAGGGTACTGTAGTATCAATGTTTTATATTTATATTATATCTAGAAGATATTAAGAATGGGTGATGATATTATATTTAGTTGTTCATTTAATATATTGACCTTGATATCTTTTTTTTGTCTGTTTATTTCTAATGTTTCTAGGATATTAAGTTTATTGCCTTTTGTATTTATTTGTAATATATAGGGGGCATTATCAGTATGGGGGTGATGGTTATTTTCAATGAGATGTTTAGCAAAGTGAGATGTGCCTGGTTTATTATTACGCCAGCTGGCGATGTGTTCTTTATATCTTGTATTAAAATCTCTTCCTGTTTGACCTATGTATACACTATTACAATCGTTACATTTAAGTTTATAGATACCACTCTTTTTATGTTTATCTATTTTTTCTTTATTATTAATAAGGGTTTTACCCAAGTTATTTAAGGTACTATACGTACATGTTATATTATTTATATTTTTATTATTAGTTAAGAGTTTTCCTAATTTGAGTGATACATTACCTATGTATGGGATAGATTTATAGTAAATATTATTCTTATTTGATGCGACCGGGTATATTTCTTGTATTAGTATTTTTCTTAATTTATTATGGTACAGTTTTGTGACAATTGATGGGTCATAATTATTATTTGTTGCGATTTGTCTAATAGTTTTTATTTCTTTACGTAGGTTAGGTTTTTCAAGAGGGATGTTTAAAACTCTGTGAATCATGGAATGAAAGGCTGCTAACTTATGGGACCAAGGGTGTTGAGATTGACCATTAATTATGGAGTCTGTAAATGTGTCTTTTTTAAATATACTAAATTCATGTTTATTATTTTTGCGTTCTATTGTTATATCTAAAAAATTAAGTTTATTATCGGACTCTACTTCTAAAGTGAATTTGATATTATTGTGTAGGGAGTTGGCAAAGTTAACAAACTGGTCTAACTGTCGCTGTGTACCTTTCCAGCAGATAAAGATGTCGTCAACGTATCTATAATAGTACAATATATTGGTCGCTAATTTACTGTTTAAGAGGCTGGTTTCTAGATGGTTCATAAATAACTCGGCTAAAAGGGGACTGAGGGGGGAGCCCATTGCAAGGCCATTAACTTGTTGAAAAATTTTTTTATCGAATAGAAAATAATTTTGGTCTGTGCATAGTTTAAAGAGATCTCTAATTTCCGATGCTTCAATGGGATTTAATTTTTTCCTTTTTAGGATATCTGAAATGATATTTAGGCAATCTTTTGGTGGTATATTAGAAAATAAGTTTACTACGTCGAGTGATACTAATTTACACTTGGGTGTTAGATGTATATTTTTAATTTTATTACAGAGATCAACAGAGTTTTTAATGGTATGTTTAGGCGCAAATCCGGTTTTATTACGGAAGATCTTATTCAGGTGAAAAGCTAATTTTTTTGTGGGTGCGTTTGTGTATGAGACAACAGGTCGTATGGGTATATTTGGTTTATGAATTTTAGGTTGTCCATATAGTATTGGGGGTCTAGGGTTCATTTCTATAACTTTATGTTTCGCGAATTCGTTAGGAAATATGATGTTACAGGTTTTAATTAATTGTTTTACGTTATCTGCAAATGTCGTGGTGGGGTCCCTTTGTAGTTTTGTGAAGTCATCTGGTTTAAGGAAATCGTACACTTTATTTTTATATTCATTTTGGTCTAGAATAACTATAGTGTTGCCTTTATCTGCTTTAGATATGGTGAGTTTATCTTCATTAATTTTAATTTGTAGATTACGTTGAGTCAAAATTTCGTCATTAATGTGTGTCTTGGTTTTAGAGTATTCTTTACATATTATATTAGCAGCTTTGTGTTTAGTAAGTGCGTCCTGGTTACTGAATGCAATGATGGTATCTACTACTAGTGATTCTATGTTTTTTCTTGATGGTGCGGTGGGAATATTATATTTAAATCCTTTATTTAAAAGTTCTAGCTCTTTATTATTAAATGTTGATTGTGAAAGGTTTACTATTCTGGGATAAAACGTTTGTTTGGGTGTGACTTTTGGTTTCTGGGTTTTGGCTTTCAGTTTTTTAATTTTGTTAATTTGTTTTTGTGTTATGTTTTTTATTATGGTACTGACATCATTTCTAATTTTATAGTCTAAAGTATCAAATTCTATAGGGTGAAGGAGATATGTTAGAGAAGAGTGTATTACCTTTAGACAGAGGTTTATGTTGTCTCGTTTGATGGTAGATTCCCGAATTTCTTCCTTCAGCCAGGTGGTGACGGCTTTAGTTGTTGCTTTCTGGGCTGCTCGAGTTGTTCCACTAATCTTTACGTTCACGTGACTAGGTGTTAGATTACACTTTATACACGTTTTGTTAAACCATATGCTTTGTACCGCCTTCCGAAATTTAATTTGATTTCTGTATATGTATAGCGCATCCATAGAGTTCTAAATAAATTTACAACAACATGTCACAGAAAAAATAAATTTAAATGTATGAGGGAATAGCCATGAAATTAACAAGATACACAATTATTGCAGGAGTGCCTTCTACTGTTCCAATCACGCCGTTGATACTAAATTCGTCACGTTTATATATGTCAAGTTGAAAAGAAAATCATGGGGCTAATGTTTGGTTTTCATTTTCAAACTTTGGAATCTAACTATTATCCACTCTACATTTTGTAACGTTATATCTAAATATAATATATGTTTTTATTCTATTCTCTTGTATACCTATTTTTGACTGATCACAAAAGTAGGTCATAATTGTGGGAACTGTATTTTTCTTGCCAACATACAGTGCTATCATCAAGGGAAAAAATAATTCACTCAGTTAAAATTTAGTGAACTATTTATTCTTTCGTAATCAGGAAATAAAAAGGCAAATCGGCTTTATTTTTCCTAGTGATACCAACTATTGTTTGATCCTTGAGACACAAAATCATAATCAAGAAGTTTTGAAAAAATATCCGCAAACATATTGCATCCAGATTTTTTGCCTTTTATAAAATTAAAACTCGATAAATTTTTGTGTTATTTTTGGATTCACGACTTTCGAATAGAGACAATGAATTCTTCCTGTCTTTTCTATTTTCAAATAATCTGTATCAGACTTTACATGAAGAAGGTCATCTAGTGAAACGTTTCATTATAGCAATTTCTCAAAGCCTATTTTGAGAGATTTTGATCTTTATTCATTGTCTCTTAGATAGTGTAGTAAGTAATGTCTTCCGGTAAGTTTAAGAAATAAAGATATGAAATATCAACTAGGTTTTGTCAAGAATTTTAGAAAAAAATAACACGCCTTTCAGACAATAAAAACATTTGTTTCTCAATAATTTCATACTGAGTGTCGTCATCTTTCCCCCCCTCAAAATTATTATTAATTTCATCATCTTCATATAATAACTGGTCCTCTTTTTCTATTATTTTTGTACCAGAACTAGCCCCAAGAAATGTTTATAACTCATCTCGTCCTAAACTATTTCTAAAAGTCATTTTCTACAAAAATAAACTGCAATGTCATCGAATAATTACTAATTAATTTTGGATCCAAGTGCAAAATCATTTTAAAGTACAATTTTTACGTGCGTGTAAAAGAAACAAGTCATTGAAAAATAAATACGGTGTCTATATATATATATATATATATATATATATATATATATATATATATGTATATATGTATATATAATAAGCAATGACCTTCAAAGACCCGCTCCACTTTTAACATTTTCTACTGAAGATTGCATATAATATTTTTCAAATAAAATGATTTTCGTCATTACTCAAATATAAACATTTACAATCGTGCCTTCGTTCACTTGAACAAGGACAAAATGTGATTCAATATACAAATTATTTTTTGGGAAAATATATGAGCTTAGGCTAGAATATCGCTAAGCAATTTGTAAATGCATACTTATGTATATACTCTTTTTTTTTAAGAGATAATTTTTTAATTATTGCAGAATCTATTATGGGATAATAAACTATATCATATGTTCATCTCCACAATACAGTTTGTATGCATGCCAATTTCACGAAGACAAGTCGAACAGTTGAAACCGAAACAAAACAAATAAGCAAACAAACTCATTTTTACATTTATAATGTTACCATTTACTGTTTAGGAGAGTTGGACTGCTACATATAACATTAGGATATTTTTTTATGTTAACACGTTTGGGTACTATCTTAATGCTAATTTTGAAGCGCTTGAATAATATAGGCGGATTATTTTTTATACTTTTTACCTTTTGATATTATTTTTTTTATATTTCTTTAAATTCGCTCATATATTTCATCGCAGTATTTTATAATTTTTGAACTTATTGTTTTTAAAGTAGTAAACGCTTCATTATATTCATAGTTTTATTATTTTATATGAATAAAATGTACTAGTTTCTTGTGTATTAGCCCATAAGAAAATAACTAATCTCTAATCGATTCCAACCATTCTAAAAGATTTTGACTGAGATTAAATTTTTGTGGAAATTTTTAAACCATCACCAGGAGCTTCGAATGCTTGAAAGCGAATAGTACATCAGCCGGAATAATTGGAATAGGTGGAAATAACGGTTCGGCAACATCAGTAAAACGCTCTCAGCAGTTACGAAGACGACCACGGACGGCACGCGATATGCGAGTCGGCCAAGTATGCCGATAGGAATAGGGAATATCGAATAGATTTAAGTTTTTAAGAATATTTTAACTCTAAATTGTACATTCCATATTCTAAAAAATTTTATCGTCGAAGGTGTATAAGATGAACTTCAGAATGTAGGTATTACATGAAAAGGAAGCGATCAAAGAGAATAAAAGTCAAAAGTCGACAATGAATTTTTATATTTTTTATTTTTTTACATTTTTTTGTCTTGTAGCTGTTTAGTTTTTGCCGGTAAAATGTGAAAACGTAAGAGAATGCAACATAAAGAAGCGTGAGTAAGAGGGTGCCAAATTAGTAATAGATAAGAGTACTATCTCTAGGTCTAAGAGGCATTATCTCTAGTAAAATGATTAAGAGACAACACAGCACGTAGAAAAGAAGCAGAAGAGGAAAGAGAAAACAGACTCACAAGAAATGAATAAGATAAAATTAAAATGAAGGAAAGGATGAAAACATTACAGAAAAAATAATAGTAAAAATATTATACCCGGAGGAAGCCGCGTAATGAAGCTTGTTTAGAATAACCATTTCATGTTTTATTGTTTTGTTTAAGTTCCGTCTTTAAATGACTATTCATTTTTCAATTTAATATTACTAGTTTAAGAAACTTCTTATGTAGTATAGTCGTTTTCCAATTTTTCATATTAAACCTCGTTTAGGGCAACTCCATTTTATAAAATTTAATAAGTATAAATGCAGCATTTGGTAAAAAATAAAGTGTCTCTTAACTAATGAAAAAATTTTTGATCTTGACTATATATTTTCTGAAATTACTTCGTGCTAACAAACTCATAAACTTCACCCATATGTTATATCAGGCATTGATTTGTTACTTTTATTTTTAGTTAAATATTTAATAAGAAATTGCGATGGACTATGTTTAACGAATACATATATTTTAATTTCATTTAAGAATAAAAATAATCACAAATTGGCACGTAAAGTTAAATATGTAACACATGGGGTATTCCAAAAAATATGGAAAATAGTAAAACTTACACAAAAATATTGATTATTAACTTATTTATATTTGCGTTTCCGATACGTATTCGTATTCATCTTAGATTTTTTTTACTATTGTTGGTTCTGTTCATTTATATACATAACTTGATAATATTGTATAAATTATGTAAAAATTGGAATAAGCATCTAAGAATTTTTATATTTTCTTGGAAACTTAAATGAAAATAATATTAATTTCCTCAAAAATTGTCAAAGTAATGTAAATAAGTGAAAACGTCTTTTGAAAATGAATTTCACTTTTAATTTTCTAAATGATGTTATTTTACAATAGGCAACAAAAGCGCGCCTGTACATAGTTCACAAGCAACGTATAATTGTCGATGTTCATACCAATAGCGCTGCAAAATCTAAGTCCAGTTCAGTATGTCCGAGCCACGTGTTATTGCAATGAAGGTGTGATTTATTTGATTAGTTTCCATCTGACGACTTCCTTATATTTATGCACATAATATGCGTTATCGACTGTAACAATTTTCCTTTTATCAAAAAATTGTTTGTAAGGTTTATATTTTTCAGTTATGAGTCAAAACAGTCGCGATGTAGGCAGATTATTTTAAAGATGCCGATTGCTAAATTTTAATTTTAATGTTATTATGGCTTTAAATAAAAATTCATTCCAAAAATGTTTCGATAAATTTTACATTTCACGTTTTTTTTCCTTTATATCCCGCGTAGCCATATTTTACTGCCATGTGATTAAAATGAGATGGAAGCACGATAATTGAAGGGGAGCATCTCTAGAGCAATGTTTCTCAATTTATTGGCCAATTGGAAATATTTCTTTTTAAACATATTTTTAACACCAGAATCAATAAATAGGCTTTTAAGTCTAGAATAGATTTCTAGAAGAAGCGAAAAATTTACCTTTAAATGTAAAGAGATAACTGGAAAACTTGTGTCCACATTTATAGTTCTCTCACTTTAACAAAGTAAATTGTAACATAAATTTATAATCTGCAGTTTCGGCTATCATATCTATCATATCATTTTCACCTAAAAATCTAGTACATACCCTCGCTAATACTCGTAAGGATGTTGCTTACATGAGACATGCTGTTGAGGTATGTACTTTCGTAATTGACATACATCATGTTTCAAATCCTATTGCGGTAATAAATTTGGCCTGTTTAAAAATAACGAAAAAGCATTTGAACTCAAATTCATTGGGCAACAAAAGCAAATGAACACTGAAAAGGCTTTAGATGGTAGATATTTGGGATAACTCAACAAAGAAGATCAGTAACTAAAAAAAGAATGTAAAAAAATATATTTGTGCAGCAAGGTAAACTTGTAAAGGCCGTAGAGTAAAAGACGAAGAGGTAGGTTAACTCAAAAACGTCTAACATAATACTGGCTCAAACCCAAGCTTTCATGATTATTTGTAACTTACTGCCATATCACAATGCAGCAGTTGCCTATTCTTTTATAGTCAATTTTCCATATAATTATTCCACGGGGATTTGTAGTATTTTTCTGGACTACACATAACATGAAATAATTACATCAAAATCCCCGAGTCGTATGTCGTTCTTATTTTAACTACTTGCGACTATTTTATATAATCACTCGCGCTGTACATAATTTCGAACAAAACAACTCGGCAACCATTTGTTTTTATCAACCAGCTCTCTCTTCCGGTTTTTCACGAATTGTAATTGTATTTTGATGTAATCGCTTTTTCTCGCATAATAATTATTTGCAGTTCATTTACAAACGATAATCTCAAGAGATCGATTATATACTTTGCGTCTCACGTAAAGGACTGCGCAGCCCAGTGTCATAACATGAAATGGCTTGAAGCAAAATAACTCATACTGATTATATGTATATAAATTGAATGTTATTGCAAAACTTTCACACCTTCTTTTAATTTTGTTATAAATGTTCGAAACTTTTAATTCAGAAATGGACTCAGGGTACTTCAAACTTCATAACTTAAATAAATATTGCATATTATCTACTTTTCTTAGAAAGATATATACCCTATGACCATCTGTATATAACCCACGATAATATAAGTTTCTTATCAAACGTATATGCTGACGCCAAAGCCCAAAAAATACAGATGCAAAACTTTACAATTTATGAAATGAGTATGATAATGGCTAATTATATAAATAAATTAAACAGTAACCTTCTTACATTTTCAGTTTAATTTTTCAAGAACTCACTTGCCAAAGAAATGCGTTGTCTATTCGCACAATGTGCTAGTGATGAGATATTATTATTATTTCACGATTCATCCCAATTAATCGCTTAATACAATCAACTCGATCGTCTGCATTAATTTTTCATATAATTTTGGTAAATTAAATTACCATAAATATTTATAATATTTACGGTCAATTAAAAATTTTAAAGCCAATTAAAGATAATAAAAACTATTCGCAACACTGTTCGTGATTCCCCATAAGCAATGCAGGAATAATATATTTTAATGAACCAATATTTTTTTGCAGTTATTTCCGCATGTTCCTTAAAAAGCATGAATTATATAAATTTTGTAAAAATGACACAACTATGAGTTCAAATGAAAAATAAAAAAAATTTTAAAATTATAAAATTATATGGGACTTCATTGAATTCTGTGAATAACCCTATTGAAAATCGCCATTGAAACTTCCTTTTAATGCATGTAGGAGGTGTCGGACGGGGTTGTTTAATTAACCCTGGAAAATATAAATTGCGGCGAAGCTAAGCTTAGTTTAGCGCTGACCGCGATTTTCTCGACCCTGCCTGGGGCTATCAGTTTGTATTGCAGTAAATTGTATACTTTTATTTTAATTAATTGTATACGTGACTCATGGTATATATACATGGTGAGACAACAACACTATCGAGGATTAATATATAAACAGAAATCGTGTTATGAATGCGTGAGATATTAGTAAATCTAGCCGCGTGTAGTATATTATTTGAAAACTTCAAGTGGGAAAATGTTAGAATATTAAAATTATGGATCTTAGGTGTACGATAAAGAGAAAATGACAATATATTTGGTGTTATGGCTGTGAATGTATAGTGCAAAACAAAACAGGTTTCAAATTGCAAAATATCAAATTAAATCATATCGATAAATGATGTATACAGTAAGAGGCCACATATAGAAGGTGTAAAGAAAACAATTGCACAAAGCGTTAATAGAACGTTGTTATATTAGGATTGATACTGACTTTTATGAGTTTCTGATTTCTAAATAAAACGATTTTAATCAATAAAATTCTCGAAATTTATAGTTTCCGATTCAGATTCAGATTCAATTCACTGTAAACTTGACGCCTCATGAACCACTCATGAGGATTTGATTATTCTTTGATGTGAGTATTATTCCATAAAAATAATTATTCGGTATACCGGTTATTCGGAATTACGATTGAAAAAATGTTTAAAAATAAGACATATAAATATCATTAATGCAAAAGTTTGTTGGTCTTAGTTTCATGTTGCAAAGCTACTATAAATAAACGCGATTTGGTGCACAAATATAATTCATTGATCGAGAAATAATATAAGCTACAATTTATTTAAAAAATTTTTTAGGAAAATTGTCATTTGAAACTGAAATATACACAAATAGAATAACCAAGTAACATCACGGCGGAGTAACATATCGAAGTGATTTTTGCAAAGCTATATACTTAATATAAAGAAACCAAAAGATCACTCTTTTTAATCCATCATTTGTAGGAAAATTTTCGTGTTTGTACTTGTGTTATAAAGTCCCCAAAATAAAGATTCAGTTTCCCCCTATAAATTTATAATAATAACCACGCGAGCAAAGCCGCAAGTAAATCTAATACAAAAATAAATTATTTCTACGTAAGTAACTTTTAAAACCAATATGGCTATAAATTACTTTCGTCTTGCATTTGGGAGAAGAACTGAAGAAATCTTGTTGTAAAGACAGATCAAAAAAAATTTGCTACACGTGAACAGGATAAGGTAGGAATTCATTTTTTTAAGTACTTTTTACCCATACTTTCATTTTCACAGCCGTATAGAGCCACTATTTTGTAGTTAAAAGTAAATAAATTATTTTTAATGGAACAGTCTCCTAAAATAAGTATCACAACATCTGCGGTGGCTTACCGAGGCGGTTGTATATATTTGTACGTATGGACGAATATTTGCAGAAGCCAAAACAATTGCAAAGTTGCATCTAATAATCTAGCTAATGCTCCCAGCTTTGATCACACAGCTTCTTTGTCAATGGGGTGTAGTTTATATTTAATATTGATATTTCTATCTCATAAGCGTTCTTGATTGGGGTTACACTAACTTATATCTTACCTTGAACTCTGAGCTAAATTACTCTAACATTTTCGATATTTACTGAATAACTTCTACTCGTTCCTTGAAGGAACAAACAGGTAAACAGACAAACTAAAATCTTTTAGAAAATTTTCAGTAAAAACTAAAATTTGTTTAGATTTTAATTTCAACCTCTTACACTTTTCCCAAGAATATATTATTCAAATCTGCAGTAGTTTTTGCTTACTATAATAAACACACAGAGACGGATTAACAAGTTATTTTAACTTTAGCTGAACTCCATAACACTCGCAGTTGTATGAAATTAAATTTCCCAACATATTTATATGTAGAGCAGTTGCGGAGTTAACATTTTTATTGTCGTAGCATAGTGCACAAAATTGTGAAAAAGAATTTGAAAAAGATCGACATCTATCATACAGACTGGCATGCAATTTAATATTCAAACTTGTAACAAGTATACAAAATATTTAAACAAGTAAAAAACACTTGACTATTTACTATATCAGGGACTTATTAAATAAAACAATAAAAGAATTAAAATGAAGTAACAACCGTAGATTGAAATTAATTATTAAATTGAGATAAAATTAATAAGCGTTATTACTAAATCAATCAAATTACATAATTTCATCAGTATATTATAGATTTTCCAAGTAAAATTTTGGTTCTTTAGTACCAGTAATAGTTTAAAAAAGACGAAGGTGTATATTAATGGAATTCCATAAATTAAGTTGAAAGAATTTTTGTTTTATCGTCGTCTGACGTTCAGAGACTAAAATCTATCAATTTATTCTATTAGATTCTAGCTTTTTTTAACTATGACAATGATTCAATCAGAGGAGCGACAAAATAAATATATAATTGACATAACTTTTTTGACTTATATCAATTTTGTATTAATATTATAAAATACTGTCAATGTATGCACAGTATCAAGGTATCCACAACTTATATACTATCGAAATGCCAAGTTTCCAGTTTTTAGTTCAACCAGACGTGCCGAAACGACAAGTATACCCTCTCCATATACATATACCACATACACCATATACACTCTTATCTTAACATGACTTAAGACGGGAGCGTATATCATAAAACAAACAAATTCAACATTAATATATTAAATGTGTAAATTACTTGCGATCAACTTTAAATAATGATAGTCCAGATATAGCATAATTTCTTACAGAAATATATTAAGATAGGACGTTTTTGTTGAAAATGATGTGCTTCCATAATGATGGTACATTAAACGGACAGTTTGAAATACAGTTTAGGGCCTTTTTATTTCTACAATAAGTAATAAAAAAATATTACAAGTTAACAAATAGATTAGCAGATAGGTAAAATTACCGACGAATTTATATATAGATAGAAAAAATCACTCTTTTAATGCTTTGACGTCGTAATGAACGCGTAAATCATCTTCGGAACCCATCGAATGCAATATTGTATAAAAGGAGTTGGAAATTAATTAAACAAACTATATAGAGAAACTAGAAAGTAAAATATAATATGATCCAAATATTCACATATTCTTGCTCCTACTTATTAACGAATCATATGTTTGTAGATAACAGGTGTCAACAATTATATTTTCAAGAGGAAAACATGAAGCAACGTGAACTTAATTGGCATTGTTATTGCTGCTTCACGGAGAGGATGAGAGTAAAAAAACATTTATTAGTTTCGTATATAGATGTTTTTTTGTGTGTTTGTAATTATTTGCAAGGTATATATGGTACATGTTATTTCATTTTGATCCAATTTGATATTCCAAGATCGAATTTTACCTTTGGTGATAAAGACTACAATTGTCAGTGTGGACAAACTTTACGCGCCAGGGGAGAAAAGGATAGTGACTTCCGAGCTAAGAACTAACTATCGTGAAGTATCATAATATAAGTATTAAGCATTAAACGGACCATTATTATTTTTTAGCCGAAGAGCAAAAAAGAATTAGAGTAGCGTCATGGAAAACGTTTTATTGTTCGGGAAAAACACTAATGAAGATGTTCGTGCCTAATTTATTTTATTAGCGTACAAAACTTGAGAAAGATCGTTTTATTCCTTAAAGAGTTCTTAAGGAATAAGACGAATAAATAAAAAGGGTGACATTTTTATATTGGCTTTAGTTATTGAAGAATTTATTGAAATTTAGAAGAGCCCTTGCAGAATTAAATATCGTATAACTAAGCTATGAAATATTGTTTAACGCTTAAGGGACATGAAGTTGAAAAGATACGGGCAACCGCCAGTAAAACTCATTACTAAGTAGATCAGTCCCGTTATATTGCATCATGGCCAAAATTATTTAGGATATATTTAACAAATATACGAAAAAGCCAAAAATCTAACAGTAGAAAAAATAAGTGCATCTCGTAATCTATATAGAATTATAATTAAATGGTTTTTTTTTATTTACTTGTGCTATTTATAAGAACATTATTTTAAAACTTTGCTAGGAAACTTTACGATGTATCTATACTCTACTGAAGTGTTATTATACTCTAGTAGCAGTCGTCCTTAGTTAGTTTTATGAGTGAGTCATTATAAAAGAATATCAAATTTGAATAGCTTTATCTTTTTATTACATTAAATTAGGAGTAAGTACCCTCGATGTTCTTGAGAAAAATGGTCAATGCAAACAGTTAGATAGACAGACAGTGATTCCATAAAGGTACAGGCTTACTTTTTTTAGATTTTCTATTATTTTTTACAGCCAAAAGGTGAAGCATTGCGAGCTATAATTTCATGAAAAATGTCTTTATACGAACATGGACTGAAGTTTCCAAAATATTCGGCTATTCCCTTTTATATTATTCTGTTTTAATCAACGGCCGTGCTCTTTTAAAACCGGCGTTATTAAATTATATAAGCGCAATTAAAAACAAAATCCGCTATGAGGTACGCGCAATTAAGTAAAAAACAATCTACGTAATTAACTAAATTAAAGATAATACATCATACGAAGATTTATATTAATATAAAGTTTATGAAACCATATATTTTATCATTATTAAATCAAAATCTCCTTTGTAAACTGATAAAATGAGCTAAAATGAGCCACTTTCCGACCAAAACAGTACTGGCGTCTGCTTGCATATTTTACCTTTTTATATCTTCTTATATATACAAATAGACACGTGTGCTATGCAAATAGTTTCCATGGAAGAAATTGATAAAACGCTAGATCGAACGAATAGACGAATGAACTTGAAGTGGTGGTTATTAATTTTGACGAAGTCAAGTTTACTTTTAATTTTCTAATTAGAGAGTGCGAGCTTCACCGACAGACTTTTTTTGTTGACGGACCTAAAAGACAGGAACTACGGTTACATTAACGTACCCATGTTATATTTCTACTTTTTAAATTATATTTTCATACTTTATATTTGCTTTTACAAATTCGGTTTTTTACTGAAATCTTAAATTTTACCCGGTTGCGCAAAACAAAAATGAGGATATTTTTATTGTGCGTATGTACGTACATCAGGACGTTTATTTAAAATTTATTCCATAATTAATTATTTATTCATTATATTTTTGACTGAAATAAAAATTTTAGAGCTTATATTTGGTCACACCGCAAAAGTGTATTTTTGTTTTATAGATTCCTTATGAATTTTCAAAACTTTTTGCGTCTTTCGAATTCACTTTATTGCATTTCCAAATATAAGATGAGGCGTGCGTCTTCTAGGTTCATGTATTGTAACTGTATTTGCTAGCTAGTTGCTATTTGTAAATCTGTTACCGGAATAATTAATATATATTTTTTCTTCAATTCAACTGAAGGATTATTTAATCCTACTTATTCTTAGTATTTACATACTGCCATTTTTAAAATATAAATAATAATTCTTAGATAAACGAATAACAAATCGTCATGTTATTCCACGAGTATTTAAGTTTCAATCATTTAATCATAATCAGAGATTGGGAAAATTGTCATAGTCTCACGAAGAACGCTTTTGATAATATTAGTATGAGTATAATTCTCATTAAGAGGTGTCTGTATGCACTTAATTACATATAATAATTTAAAAGTTTAAGGCAACATAGTATCTCCCTTAAACTATGTACGCTTCGGTCTCATTAAAAATAAAAATTTTACTGTTTTATATTTATCTCCTTTTAGAATTCATTTGTGAAATACAGCTTATAAGAAATATTAAAAGTTACATTACAGTTTCCTACATAATGGAGAAAATGGCAAATTTGGTTGTATACTAAAGCGTTATGCTATTAAATTAAAGAAGATGTTCATGTTGTATTTATATTCAATTTCTTTTATACCACATATCTAAAGCAAATCCCTTTGCCCCCCCTCCCCTATCAACCCACAAGGGCCGATTAAAATAGTATTTTAATTACCATTTGAAATTTTGGACCATTGTATTATAGGTTATGTATAGTTTTGTAATTCTTTACTGGAAGGCTGTATTTATTTAATTTGAATAAATTTATTTAATTTAAAAACGCATTCAGATTTGCAATACGGCAGCAGACACCTCAAGATACACATTATTGCCTTGAGATTATCCGCATGCCAAAGTATGAGATTCTCTTATTTGCATCGACGGTTCATCAATCCCAGGAAATGGGAGAACAGAAGAAAACATTTAATGCCCACAGGATTAAATGATATATTAGGTATTATAAGTCTCAGATTTTTTTCATAATTTTAGATATTGTTTCTTTAGTTAATATTTCGACTTATTTCCGAAATGATTTCCAAACTTTATTCTACTCAAAACTATAAAAAATATAGTTTTTAGAAGCCCTTGGAATTTGAAATTTAGCACAGTGTTACATTTTATTTACCCTGTGTGGGGTCTACCCTCAGTACTAACATTTTAAAAATGTACGAAGAAACTTTTAAAAATAAATGGTAATTAAAAAAGGGTAAATAAATTTTAAGTTTTCTTTTTATTATATTTATCACATTAGAAATTATTTCAAAGAGCTCGTTATATAACCATATGTAGTCCCTTTCCATTTTTATAGGACCATAGAAATCGAAATCAGGACCAGAACATCATCGAAAATAGGACCAGAACAACTCAAATTCCGAGTAGTATCTCAATTCTGCACAGCAGCTATTAGCTGAAAAAATTGGTATCTGAATTATAATCCATGAAATTATATTTGTTGGTATTTGATTAAAGTTTGAATAATACTGGTTTAGTAGAAAACATCGATAAAACAGTTGAAAAAAATGCTTTCTATTAATTATCTTGAAGTTTAAAGAGATTTAAATTTGGTTTTGTCAAAAAAAACGTATATTAGCATTCACTGAATCTAATAAGTATTAGCAGCATTTGTGTATTTGTTAAGAAAAAACATATAATTTTTCATTTTTAAATTGTACTATTCAAACTAAGATGCATTACATTCTTAACGTAAGGAAAAAATCTTTTAGGTTAGCTTCACATCACCGATGGATATTGTGGTCTAACTGCTTCACATATTCTGGTGATATACTTTATCTCTTATATTTTCTGTATTTCCTGACTAATTACACCAATTATTTTATAAATGACATATTTATTTTTTGACATAATATAACTTTAAAAAAACCACAATCTTTTTCTACACAATAAATATATATTTTTTTGGGTTATGATTATATTAATCGCATAAAGTGTTTATATTAGAAATCATTTCAAATTCACCACACCTTTTACTTAATTGTAACATTAAGTTAAGTGATTTTTTTTTGTGTTTATTTGCAATCAGTTCCAAACTATAAGCAGATTTGTTCTATGTCGTTTTATCATTTCCAAGGAGCTCCTCAGCAGGAAACACCTCATCCTTCACCATCTGTCACCAATTATATCATGGTGTTTCAGTCGTTTATTGTAGGAGATGGTTGCTAACGCAGTAGCTAAATCATTTCGGTGGTTTTCCAGCCGTGTTTTATATTTATGTCCTATTAATTTTAACTCCTCCTTAATTGTTGTTATTTTCAGAGCTTCGTGGATATCTGTATTGGTGATGACCCATGGTGCATTGGAAATGGTTCTTAGCATACCATTTTGCAGCCTTTGCATTATGTTTAAATTGGAGTCGCAAGCACGTCCCTACAGTTGTGCACCATATATCCATATTGGTTTCAGGATCATTTTGTATATCAGCAATTTATTGTCGATTGACAATTTAGAGTTGCGTGCCATCAACCAGTTGATGTTTCTGAACCGCATGTTCAGCTCGTCTCGTTTTGATTTGATGTGCTTCTTCCAGATCAACCTTCTGTCCAGATGCATACCGAGATATCGAACAGAGCCAGTCTGTGGCAGAACATTTTTACCAGTTTTACTGGAGCACAGCTTCTTTTCCTTAACGTAAAAGTAACTTGTACGGATTTGGTTGTGCTGGCTTTCAATTCTCCATTTCTGGATCCACTCGTTGACCCAATAGAGGCTTTTCTGCAAGTCGGCAGATGCTACAATCGGATCTTTGTTGCTCGCGAGAATTGCAGTGTCGTCAGCAAAAGTAGCAGTAGTTACCTCTTTTGTTTCTGGGAGGTCTGAGGTGTAGATGGTATACAAGACAGGATCAATGCCATACCTTATCGAAAGCTACCTGGACATCTAAAATACAGTGGAGCAATATTCCTTCTTTTCGAAAGACTGTCTAATCTTATCACAGACTCGATGCACTTGTTCCACCGTAGAATGCTGTTGTCTGAATCCAAACTGATATTTCGGTATCACCAGGTCTTTGTTGAGTATGGGTAATATTCTGCTCAGGAGGATTCTCTCAAACAACTCTGATAGCACAGGTAAGAGACTTATAGGTCTGTATGATGATACGTCTTCCGGGGGGTTTCCTGGCTTGTGTATCATTTTTACTATGGATATCTTCCATAGATTGGGAAAGCACTGTACTCGAAGCACTCCATTGAAGAGAATAACTAAAAACACCAGTGCTTTCCTGGGAAGTTGCATGATAACTTCTTTTGTGATGAGATCGAATCCAGGGGCTTTTTTATCTTGCAGTCTTTTTATAGCCCTCCTCAGTTCTCCAATGTTCTCCAACTGGTATTGGCGGAATGGACAATTGTAGGTCTTGCTGCAGTGTACGTTCAACTTAATTTTCGAACTCCGCATTATTGCCTTCATTAGGAGTAAAGATGGCGGCCAGATGTTTTGCAAACACGTTAGCTTTTTCTTTGTTTGTCTTAGTCCAACCATTTTGGTTTAATGGGGCATTTATATTGCTGTGGCCTATTTAACACCTTTGTATGCTTTCAGAGGGAGTATTGTGTTGTTTTTGTGGCAGTTAGGCTTTCCAACTGATTTTGTAGTGTGGCATTATTTAAAGTGTCGATTGAATTTTTCAGCTCTATAATAGCTTTATTAAGTGCAGTCTTGTCACTTTTACATCTACTTTGGTGCCATATCCTGCGCAATCTTCTCTTCTCTAGTATTTTACGTTTTATTTCAAGAGGTACGTTCCCAACAACTTGGTAACCTTTTTCTTTTTTAAGAAGAGTGTTAACCCAGCAAGCTTTTTGTATAAGGTTAGTAAAGTGTTGAGTCGCGTCATCCATCTCGTCGGGTGTTTTCAAGGAGACTTTCAATTCAATGTCTTCCTCAATGTATTCTCTGCACCTTTCCCAATCAGTGAGTTTATTGTACAGAGTATCAGGCCTCTCGTAGCAAATGATAGACGTACTAATAGTTAGGAGGACTGGAGTGTGATCAGAACTACTGCCTAAACAAGATTCAGCCTTCATGTAATTTGTCGAAAGTCCCATTATTATGAAGAAGTCCAGCAAATCGGGTTTTTTATTTGGATCTGTTGGCCAGTAGGTGGTTCACCCGATGATATACAGTTGAGGTTATTTTCGTCAAGGCATAATTTTAGTTGTCTGCCTCTAGTTGTTGTTAGCCTTGAGCCCCAGTATGTATGTTTGGCGTTCCAGTCACCACCAGCCACAAATCTTCCTCCCAATGTTGAAAAGTATTCTGCAAATTTATGCCAGTTGCAGTTGTTGGGTTAGTTTTTTTCTTTTTCAATACGTCAGAGTATAGTTGTTCTTGCATTTCTTCAGGATGTGATTGAGTTACTAAGGGAACAGCTTTAATTGGCACCTCCTGTATTTTGCCCTTGAGTACTGGGTTTCTTGCCATGCGTCTTTCTAGGATCTCTTTATAGACTTCGCAGCCTTTATAGTTGGCTGGATGTGCGCCTTGGCAAAGAGCGCATTGTGCTGGTGTTTTACGGTCCTTCTTTGGGCAGTCTGCAGTTTTGTGTCCCTGGGCACACTTTACAAGTTAAGTGATTTATCAGGACGTCTTCGTTCCTTAAAGATCTTACAACCTTTTATGTTACTTCCACTTTTTCTTGCTAGTTTTTGAATCTTCTGTGTATGTTAGGGCAAAAAATTATTGTTATGAAAATTTCGAGCAAATTTACTTGGCACATCGTAAGATTTGTCATCACAATGTGTACATTACTATACTAATATAATTTATGAAAAATATTTAATAATAGTGTAAAAAAGACGTTATATTACATAGTATTACTTTACAACATAAAAGTAAGCACTTTGTAACATTATTTTTTACAAACAAAAACATGTCATCAGTACACCCAAAGAAAAATGATTTTTCCTACCCATTTGTGAAATCAAACCTGTCAGGCGTCGCATCAATAACTCACCTTGCTTATCGGTAACAGATGGTAATTGAAACTTTCATTTACTATTCTGTAGCTGTAAACATAAGATAATTTGTCGCTTTTGGAAAGGAAAATTCGAATTTACATTTCTAAAGGACCATCTTTAAAAGAAGAAATCTATTTTATATACCTTTAATTTTATAATTTCAATCGATTACATTTACAATTAAATCACCTTTAAAATTAAATTACTCTATTACCAGATAAATCAGGTCATATATATTGAACGGCGGTGAAATTACAAATAATATGAATTAATATAAATTGATATAAATATATATATATATATATATATATATATATATATATATATACATATATATATATATATATATATATATATATATACATATATATATATTTATATAATAGATGACAATGCAAACAATGATCCTATTGATCTTCATATAAATTTGCAAAGTAACTGCTCACATGACAAATACTATCGTCACAGGAAAGCAATGGAATCACTGACCTATGCTATAACAAGTAAAAATCATATAGCTCATATTAGGTAAATAAGGTGGAAGCGGCAGCAGTGCTATTAATGAGTATATATTGTATATACGGTCCTGGTAACTGTTTATTTTGTGAGCTTGTTGATCTAAGTCACGGCATATTTCTCCGAAAACAACTATGATTACATAGCAGCATTTTTTTGGTATTTAATTAAAATTTCAGTTTCGAAACTTCTCTTTGGCTCCCACTAAGTGATCTGTGTTTGGATAACAACTTAACATATACATATGTTCAGTTGACCAATTAAATTCATTAAAAATCATATATTATTTTCTAAATATTATAAATAAAGGCTCGGTAACAGAAACGGAATGAATTGAAGTTATTCTCTTAGCGTGTTAGAATATTGTTATTAAGTATCCAAATTATTTCCAACAAGACGATATAGGCATTTATTTTCCTAAATCGAATATATTTGAAACTATTGAATATATGTCAACTAGTTTGAAAAGTTCAGCCGTGTCCAAACAAGGATAAGTAAAAATAAATACAAATTGAATTTCAAGTCATAAAATCGTTTTTTCTTTTATGACGCTGAACGCATTATTGGAAAGAAGGATTTCAAATAAGCAGCCTACTACTTCATCAACACGAGTACCCAAAGTTAACCCTAGTATTTCCAAAGATTCAATTTCAATCCTAACTATTCGGTGGCATTGCTTTACTCTTCTTATTTTTAAACAAAATTGAAGTTTTCTTCCAGGTAATCAGTCGACCTTAGTTTACATCAATCTTTAAATTTCCATGAACTTGACCAAAGATAACCTCTTTTTTGAGTTTATCTTCTAATCTAATTTACTGTCTAATTTTTACAAATTTAATAATATCTGGCTTATGAACGTCGTATAGAAATCTAATTTCACCCTAGTGATTGACTATGCACAATGTCCTCGACATTCAATTATTGTTTATCTCTAAAATAACAAGCACCTCGTATTCATTTTAAGTTACTTTCCCTATTTTATCAACATATGTAAAAATATGCCAGATAAATATTTATGAATGAATAACTTGGTTTTATTTCTAATTAGAATATTTTTCAAATGAATTTAAAAATGTCAGTTAACAGCGCCAATTTCCTGGTACACTTCCTATGCTATATCATTGTTATATCTATTTCTGTTCCTAGATACAAAAACGAATTTCTCTTCTAAAAACCTAACCAACTAATTACTTAGTTATTGTTCAAAAAGAGTTATTCAAAAAGAGTTATCGTTACCAAAAATTACTGTCCACACATATGGAAAAAATTTTTTTCAATGAGTCCCTAATTTTTTGTTTTAATATGATCCTATTACCCACATTTTAATATTTTGGATATTCCCACTCACTTTATTGACATGTAGCTTGTTCAACAATCTTTCAACATTTAAACTTCTATCATGTTATGTCATAACTCGCAAAATACATTGTTTCTAAAACTTTGTAACTGTTAAAACTGAAGCATATTTTCTTACATTAATCACTGGTTAAAAATTAGTTGTTTCCTCATGTTGTACAACTACACTAAAAATTACCATGCTACTATTATTTCTTCAACTATTTTCAATTAAAAGTTAGTTTTTCTCTGCTCAAATTACAAATATCGAAAAAAGATTTCATGCAAACGAGTTTTATCTATTAAAGTAAACATAATTTTCCTCAATTAATACAATGTTTCAAAGATTATTTTAGATTTTGAAATTCTTACTAATTCAAAGTCTAAAATAATTATAATTTAATTTTTTTAACAATAAGATTTTTACAAAACCGATAAGGTTATTAACGTTACGGTTTTGTTTAGCTCGTTCTAGTAATCATAGAGATACATTTTTATTATTTAACAAAATTGATAACTTAAACAAGTAATGGTAGAAACTATTTGTTTAGGCTCATATCTTTATTATAATATATATATATATATATATATATATATATATATATATATATATATATATATATATATTCAAAATTATTAAAACTTGTTCAATATTGAAGCGAAGTAAAGTTTGAAGGCCTGCAATATACTTTCGGTTCAATGTTGGTAAAATGTTGTTTTCCTTGATTCAGCAACTTCCGTTGTTTCCGTTATGGTGAAGCATGTAAAATCTCTGCAGCTTAATTATGCACGATCGTTTGTAGCGTTGGCTGAGTATAGATATCTATATAGATCGTGGATATGCGTTCATAATTTTATTTCTACAATAACAAATGAATATTAAATATCTATTATGAAATGGTGGAATTGGAGAAAATTATTTAAAAAACTTATTTTTGTTCAGCAAAATGGAACCATTCCACGAGGAATTCATATAATTTTAATATAAACACTAAACCAGGAATGTTTTCAAGAAAGCGACCGTTTGAGAGTAGGTAGGAAGCACTCCAATATTTCTTAAACTATTATAATATATTTGTAATTCTATGTTGCGTCAATAAAACCTAGAAACTTTTCTAATGACTAGGATTATTTAGAAACCCATTATTTTAAAAATTACAAAATAATTGCGTACAAAAAATTCTTGGAAATAATTTTAATTTTTAAATATTTTAAGTAACTGCTACACAGTAAAGTAATATATAACTGCTACACTGAAATAAATTTCAGACATTAAAATGTAAAATCATGAAAATAAACTTACTTTTAATGTGTGTGTATATTCGTAACAGAATCTAATACATAAACCGCTAGTCTTGGGGAAAATTTAATAAGGTTTTCTTGAAACTTTTCACTTTATTACTATTTCAGGATGCCTTTCGAAACTCAAGTAACTTGCTTACTGTCGTATGTATAGTAACATAGAATGTATGATGCAGCTATGTATCGCTATATATAACTAATAATATGAATAGTTAAAAAATATACATAAATCCATACATTTACCCGTTTATGGGTATAAACATACCTGTGTGTGAGTGTGTGTGTGTATGTATGCGCGTGCGTACGAATTTGCGTGTGTGTGCGTGTGTGCGTGCGTACGTGCGTTTATGTGTGTGTGTGTGTTTGCGTGTCATTTGTGATTACTGATTATTGCAAATCACTGATTACACCCCACTAAAGACGTTAGGTTGAAACGTAACATTTTGGGTTTAAAAAAGACGAATAAAATCTCCCAAACGGACAGTACTCTTGTACACCTACGTGTGAAACCTAAGTGCATATGAGAATGTACCGAATACACACAATCATTTATTTAATTTTGTGACAAATAGGCTTAAAATACCATGCCTTCTAAAGGAGTGGTTTCCATATCACATTCTACATGTATTATATTTATGCTATATATAACCCCAAGAATACAAAAAGGCGTATATAAAAAATATGATAAAAAATATCCTTACATGCTTCAACCGAAATATAATTTGAGTAAAGCGTTTAACTAAAACAAGATTAATTTAAATCCAAACCGACATAAACCTATACTCAGTGCAACATATGATAAGCGTTGAAACCCTCCGTCAAAACTAAATTAGGAACGTCTTAGTCATAAGTTATCATGACAGTTGACTTGGCTTTGAGACGAGCTCTTAAACTTAAAAAGTGGAATACGATTTAATACATTCCGCTGCAAGTGCGCCTTGGTATTTATTTGTTAATAAAATTTGTATCGTGAACTTTTTCTCCCTTTAGTTTTATGGCGCCTTCACCTAGATAAGTAAAACGATACAAGGTTATACTCGCACATGCTCCAAAACTGGGAAATTATTAGGAACCCGAAATAAAACAAGGCATCCTTATAATCTTGTGATGTCCGTCTGTCCATCCAAGTTTGGTTTTTTGGCTTCGTTTGATTTTTATTTATTGTAAATAAAAGGTAGGTAAAATGCTGTCAACTGTGAAAGAATGCAATCATAAAATCTGCGTAAGTATGTGCTATGACGGAATTTTACCTACTTATCGCATATATACTTACAAATGTTAAAAAACACGTCTTTTTACTATATATTATACGATATATATCCCTTTGCCGATAGTTTTTCCATGCTAAATACAATTAAAGGCGAGTACGCAACGTATTAGATGCGCCGCAATTGCGTTAACATATATTTGTTTGCATAAGCATGCCTCAGCATCCAAGCATGCCAAGCATTCATATCACATTCAACATATATTATATTTATGCTATATATAACCCCAAGGATACAAAAAGGGGTATATAAAAAAATACGATAAAAATATCCTTTCACGATTTGGTCCAAATAAGATTTGAGTAAAGCCTTTATCTAAAACAAAATTAATTTATATCCAAACCAACATAAACCAATACTCAGATAAACAATTCGATACCATATAATTACTGGGTTATATGTAATAATTCTGGTATTATAGCTATTATAACTGTAGTGCTATTATTAAATTATTTAATTTTGTTAAATTAGCTTATGACATTACAAAGAAACATTTACAGGTTTTGTGGAAAACTTACTGTAAATTGCTGGCGCAAAATTATTGAGGAGTTAAAACACACGTTTATTTTAGTACTAATGTTAATAATATTTAAATAGTTCTAGCTTAAACACGCTTCATAGTCTCCGTAATATATACATAAACCAAAAGCTGTTTTACTACAGTTTCGTTCCTCCGCCAAATTCTAAACGATATACTAAAATGTTTTACTTGCAAGTACTATTATTTCAAACACTGTACGACCCCGGCTGAAACTCAGTACCTCTTTGTATACCGCATTGGTGATCCTTTTGTCAATAGTTAGAATAAACATGCTATTGGATGAGATAATTTTAGTTCAGGTCATGCAAAATTGGCTCTCCCTCAAGACAACTCCTTTCGATTTAAGTAACTGTCTCTGTGACTTGCCAATAGTTATTGTAAGCAAATCTTAGGGGGAATTGAAGTCTTTTGAACTCAAAGAGGTACTCCAATTTCATGAAAATGTTGCAAGTATCATGCTGGATCCCGCTAGTCCATTTACTTTGTTCACACTCAAAAGTGCCATCCCATTGTACTCATAAACAACTTAAACCACACATTTACTTGATCAAATTTTTACGCTAAACGTACATCATTAATATCTATCAAGTGTGGGCAAGTCACAGTAAAAGATAGTGCATGTTTGCTTCACTTGTAGCATTTAGCTTTTAAAATATATTGTTTTCGTAATAAGTGGGAATTAAAAAGTTATTAGCCAACTCAATATATTGTTTTTACAAATCAGAAAACTACGTCAAGTGTATTTCCGTTTTTATTTACATTTACAATTGTAAAAGTTTACAAGCACAAAGCATGACGATCACTTACGAATATTCAAGTGTTCTGTCTTTTATTTTAAAACACGTGACTTAAAAGAATAAGAAAATGTTGTTAACCATCACAATATATCTTTATTTTAGGACATCTGTGTTCCTGAAAAGGTTCTCTTTATCGAGTAACACAAAAGTTACACGGGCAAGATAATAAATAGTAACCGAATTTCTTAGGTTAGAAACATTAAAAAATCTCCTTTAAACATAAAAAAATTAAATGAAGCTACTGAATTAATGAATTAACTTCTACAAATTAACAAACACACATACTAACTCGAACAAAAGAGAAATGTTTTCGCAGCTAACGCGGTGCATGTTAAACGCACACATCGCATCAGATATTTAAAGAAAGTAGATATCATATTTATAGAAACAGAGCAAAAGTAAGTGGTCCAAATATAATTGTACAATATTTAAACATAATTAATAGTTTATTGTTGATAGCGCAAAACATGTTAAAAAATCAGTCATTTACGACGTAACATTTTCATTAGAATCTTTTTAATAATATGATCTATCGTGAATAATCTTATAGGTATTTCAAAAGTTTACTAATCTGAAATTTCTTGTAAACTGCTGATCATGTTTATGGTATTTTCAGTTTTCGTCAGCTAAATTTCAGAAATATTCTACCAAAAACATTATAATTATTTTAGTAAATATGTACGCATAGAGTATTTAAAACTGAGAGACAAAAGTTACTCCCGCGTACATAGCTATACAAACCGCTTTAGTATGGATCGAATCGCAAACTCAACCGAATGGAAAATATACGATTAACTCGAAATTGTGATATTTATTGAAATATTGTGTCTTTGTGCAAACACCTTTAAAGTAAAGCTTATATGATAGAATATTTGTGTCATCATAATATTAATTACTCTATTTATTACAAGCTTGTGTTACAAAATTATTAATTTGCCAAAATTATCTCCTTTCTATATAAGAAACTATCATATTAAGGCTATTAAACTTGATGCGAATGAGGATCTATTTAGGATAAAATCTGATTATTTTCCACGGTTAATGATCTCTGATGGTGTTAAAATAAAATTGGTAGAATGATCGATCCATAGGAAGTTGGAGTGGCCGGTTTCCGCAGATGAAAAATAAATCAGAATAGCAATTTTGTACTTTTTATTTAATAATTGGTAACTGTTTACAAAGGGCGAATACAAAAATATTTATTTTTTTTTGTTAGTGACTATATTTATAGCATTCTTTATTTTAAAGATATTAACAGGGCAAGCGTGTTTTGGCTAAGTTAAACTTATAAAAGTAGCACTTGTATGTTTTAAGGATGCTTAGAAAGTTTCTATTAAATTCTTAAATGTATTTTCCCGCAGACCAAAACACCGAAGAAATTTTCATAAATTTAAAGCAGAAAGATACGAACAAAATGTTTTTGAAACATTGGAAAATTAAATAAAGCCAAATAGGATCCCAAAGTCGACACTTCGATATAATTTGAAAGGCTTGAACAATAAAAAAGTTTAGAAGACCTAACGGTATGCATAACTTGATTTTATTTCATACTCGATATGTGTTTAAAAGTAAATATTATGATCGGTAAATACCTAATATATAAAATATGTAATATATGTACAATTCAAAAATCTCATTTTTGTACTGTCTTCATATTTGACTTGATTCTGTGGTACTGTCTTCGTATTTGACTTGGTACTGTCTTCATATTTGACTTAATTCTACGGTACTGTCTTCTTATTTCATTTTAAGTACGACTTAGGCTTGACTAATACGACATAGGTACATTAACGTAATTACAATATTACTTTTAATATTGATAAAAATTTTAATAGTTAAGTATTAGTACATATTTGACGTTAGTTTGGTAAAAATTCATTATAATTTATTTTTTCACAACTAAATGAAAATACGGGATGTAGTATTTTTAAATATTTACAAATTACCTACCTAAAGATGTTGTAATACAACGAAACCCAGGTTGTGGTAAAGAATTTAAATAAAATAAAAATAATGCTACATCACATAGTTTCATTTAGTTGTGAAAAATTAAATTAACCTGAATATTTTTAATTAAAACCTATTATTCTACTTTCTGCATGTATTCAAATATAGGGAATACGATTTACCCAATTTTGCCATATAACGACTTGAATATAAAGTTTTATTTTTACAACTATTTAGAAGTAATCAAAATTATAAATATTTTTACGTGAATACATCTGGTCAGGCAGGATGCCAGTTTGAAAACCACAAAAGAGAGAAAATTAAAAAAAAATCCTTAACTCGTAGATTATAAAATAGTTGTAAATATGTATATTTTTATTTTTATCTTTTGTATTAGCTAACTCACCTTGTAATTTCTAAAATGTATCAGGTTCGTTTTACAGGTGCAATACGTAGGTAACGAGATAAACTTTAATTGAAAGAATAAATTCGCATTTTATTCACATTAATTGCACTTTGCCATCATATAGAATTATAAGGGTACAAGTGTATCTATTTTCTAATATGCTTGGATGCTGAGGCATGCATATGCAAACAAATGTATGTTAACGCAAATGGGTCGCATCTAATGAGGTGCGCACTCCCCTTAATCGTATTTCGCATTGAAAAACTAACGGGAAAGGGATAGGTATCATACAGTATAGTAAAAATATGTTCTCTTTAACATTTTTAAGTATGTATGCGATAAGTAGGTAAAATTCCGCCATAGAACATTCGTAAGCAGGTTTTACGATTGTATTCTTTTACAGTTAACAGCATTTTACCTACCTACAATTTACAATAAAGAAAAATCAAACTAAGCCAAAAGAACCACCATGAATCGACAGACGAACACAATATAAGGGTGCCATTTTTATTATGGGTTCCTAATAAGTTCCCAATTTTAGAGCCTGTATGAGTATAACGTTGTATCGTTGTACTTATCTAGGTTAAGGCGCCATAAAACTAAAAGGAGAAAAGTCACAATACAAATTGATAAAACTAAAAGGAGAAAAGTCACAATACAGAATGCATTAAATCGTATTCCACTTTTTAAGTTTAAGCGCCCGTCTCAAAATCAAGTCAACTGTCATGATAACTTATGACTAAGACGTTCCTAATTTAGTTTTGACGGAGGGTTTCAACGCCTACCGTATGTTGCACTGAGTATGATTTAAATTAACTTTGTTTTAGTTAAAGGCTTTACTCAAATCTTATTTCAACAAAAGCATTTAAGTACATTTTTTTATCGTATTTTTTATAATTGCATTTTTATATTCCTGGGGTTATATATAGCATAAATATAATATACGTAGAATGTGATATAAAAAGCACTTGATTAGAAGGCATGTTATTAAAAGCCTATTTGTGACAAAATTAAATAATTGGTGGTGTGTATTCGGTACATTCTTATGTGTACTTAGGTTTCACACTTAAGTATACAAGAGTACTGCATATTACGTCTCAACCTAACGTTTTTGGTGGGGTATAATCAGTGATTTGAAATACTCAGTGATCACAAATAACATACCTTCTGAAATTACGTTACAATTACATTGTTTTTCATAAGGTTGGTAAGGGAACGATCATTTCACTAGGCATTTCATAAAAAAAATTTAAAATATTTCTTTCTTCTTTTCCTAAGAATATATATAATTGAATTAATTCAATTACGTCTTTCTCTCAAACTTCGTCACAATTGGTATCGAACTAAAAAAGTTACGGTGCTGTGACATATATATCATCCAGCAAATGCCACATAATCGATGACAGGATTTATTAATAAAAAAATATACAATTGCTTTAAGACTCCTAACCCAATTTCAGTGAAGCCGTTTTCGTAAAGTGAGTTTATTTTCTCCAATTATACTTTATTTTTTATAACTAATAATTCCAGCGCTATGATAGCCGGGAAACACTTTTCCAAGAAAATCATTTTCTGAAAGTGGAAGGCATTAAAGTAGTACTAAATAGAACATTTAACGAAAATGACATTTAAAACAATATAGCTGTAAAAAAGAAATTGGAATAATGAGATATATTCACAAGCTTAACTATGAAGTTAGCAAAAAGCTGATAAGAAAATTGATAGTCTAGATTGATGACAAAAATTATATTCCTATTAAATACATTTCAAAGAATTTTGAAAATTAAAAATTTTTATTTTAAGGGAAAACAATTTTTGTTAAGTACAAGTAATACTCATACAACGAATGTTCCAAACCCTTATATTAGTTTTATTATGCAATAAGCAAATATATTACTTGGTTGCCCCTATTTCTCTTCAACTTATTAATACAAGTGAACCAAAATAATTTTTTATTAAATTCGTTAGCTAGTTAGAGAGGGCAAAGTACTTAATATTTTGGTGACTCCTGTCACCCGATGAAGGAACCGTATTAAAAAAATATTCGTAAAATTATCAATTTTACTTTAAAATTTAAATCTATGACACCACTTTTGACAAAGTTGGCTAAGAGGAATATTTTTATAGTCAAGTATCACGAAAGAAGGAGTCCCTCAAAAGATAAGTAAAAATTATAATATCTTGGGTATTGACGTAATTAATCTACGTATTCCAGTAAAATTTCGTTACGATCGGACTTAAATGAAAGAGTTAAGATGCTGTAGAATACGGATGGACAGGCAGATGGACAGATAGACGTAGCGAAATTATAGCGGTCAATACGGTATATTTAGTACGATTTAGTATTTTTTGCCATTTGACTACGGGATTCTAAAAACTTGGGCGAAACTTTATCACCTAGTTAATAGTGTGTGTGTGTGTGAGCGTGTGTGTGCGTGCGTGTGCGTGTGTGTGTGTGTATTTTTTGCATCAGTTCTTACCGCTAAATAAAAAACAGCTTCAAATTGAATGGTAAATTTATGAAACTAAAATAGTAACATTGTGTGTTATCTTTTGGAATTTGGGAAAATTTATGGCTGAGAAACATAATGTAGTTTTTTTGTACTTCCTTCAAAATTAAACGAGAGTCAGTGCATTTGTTAAAATAATCCAAGTTATTTTAAACATGATAAGACTTGAAAACAAATTCACATATCCTTGCATCACAACATCAGCGAGCTCAGAATAAATATTTAGGGTAGCTATGCAAAAAAACTGTATTTAAAATACAGTTAAGTATGAATTTATTGCTTTTAATAAAATTGTTAATAAATCATCGTAATTATGGCAAAAAGTCTGTCGAGTACGCATAAAACTTCTACTACGAGAGTTAATTAGCTACTTAAGGACATAAAAAAATTAAATAATTTTAAATATTATGTAATCGGTTTGTTTCTTTTAAAATACCTCTATCTCGCTTATATTAATCCTTTTAATCTAAATCACTATATAAACTCATAGTGGAACAAATGCTCAATTATCAGTCAGACGCGTATTTCCAAATTTGACGGACAAATCTCACACTTCATAATGCGTGGTGGAAATTTTGAATCGAATTTTGTATTTATTTTCATAAAATGGGGAGTATATTAGTCGAATGGAATACGCATGGAAGCGCGTTAACTATTATCTTACAGAAAGTGATGCGATTTTGAACTTGTGAGCACACATATTGAAGGAGCACAAAATCGATAAGAATTGCATATAACACCGATTTTCTAACCCGATTTTAGTTCTGTAACTTTAAGATCACTTACAAACAGACTGAAAAGAGGTCGTCGTTAAGAGGATCTGTGTTTTTGATGGAAGATTAGAAATGAATTAGAAATGTCGGAACACGTTTCAAATTGGTTTTTGTAGCAACGTATATAACTTTTAAAATTGTTAATCCGAGTTAACCAGAGCGATTTTCAATGTAAAGTTCGAATTAAATGTTTGGAACAGCATTTAGTTCCAACTTTAAAATCAGAGAGTTTCACTTAAAATGTATGTAGTAGACTTTTAAGATATTCTAGGAATCGAATAACAGAGAATACTTGTAACACAACCATGTACGACTCCTTGCGGCATCGCGAATATTAATTTTCCCACACACGTAAAATAACTCAGTGAGCAGCAAGTAGTCACTTTATTGAATCGTCAAATCTATAGGTAAATTACACATAAAATACTACTGTGCTATCTTTAAAAAATAATTAAATCTAATCTCATTGTTTAGAAATAAAATAAATAAATGGGGAACTTCAATTATATCCCTTTGATTTGTTTTTTCAATATATCTGGGGGAAAAACAATGATTTAGGGAGAACTAGAGAAATAATATTTGATTACTGATTTATTCGCTATGATCAGATAATTAAATAGAATATGGTAAAAGTGACAGATTATACAAACGTATAAATGTGAAGGTCTGAGTAAATCTGAGGGATAAGAAGTAATGGCAAATTTTCCCATTGAACATAAACTGCAATGTAATACGTCTCCTTATTTTTTATAAACGATTTCTTACTCTACACTCTAGGAAACTTAAACCAAAACGGTATATACATAAGCGAGTTAATATCAAGTTAACTGTATTTAATCAACTATTCTGCTTATATATTCTAATTATACCTCATTAAATACGTCACACTTACGAATTACGAATCGCATGTAAGGGAACCCAAATATAACTGCGCGATATGTTTACACACTGTAAAGTTCACGATAGGTTTATTGAAGTCCAAATCACTGAACATTTGTTCATAATAACCGACAAAGCACTCGTTACTGTCATTTGACACAGCTGCAATGAAAAAGCGTAATGTAGCAGACGAACAACAGATATCCTTCAGGATGCACATCATTATTGACATATGTTAGGCAGAAACGGGGAAAAGATATTTGCATAGTGACCTTGTCGTATTTTATTGCAATATTTGACTCATCCAACAAGCAAAAAAAACAAAAAATATATTTGAGAATCTCCTCTTTTTCTGAAGTGGGTTAAAAAGTAAATATCGTGGGACTGGCATGTTTTGTTGAATTACATATAACGGAATCGAAATATTAATGCGAGATAAGTTTTCACAAATTTAATCATGGTAAGTTAATGACAAAAATTCGTCAGTGGCGAGGAGTAAACTCAAAGAATTTTAAACGTTTGACTTGTCTTGACGAAAGCAAAGTAAATAGTTAAGTAAGTATATACAAGTACACGCAAAAGTATGAAGCCACTTTTTTACATACATTAACTCACATCTCTTGTATTAATTAACCATTGAATATTGAATATATTTGGCGTTAATTTTGTAGAAATTCATTATTCACAATTAAATAAAACTACGTGATGTAATATTATTTCTACTTTCTTTAAGTAGAAATAATATTATTTTAACCGGTGTTGAAAATATTAATGAATTAACTGCGTTAATAAACCAAACAATTGGTAGTGATCATTTTCAAACTAAATTAATGAACAATAACGTCAGTAAAATAAATGTTTCGAGTGATAATACATACAGAGCTTTGACTAATGAATTGAAAAAATATGAAATTTCGTGGCATTCCTACGAAAACAAACAAGATAGGGATATCAGAGTAATGATCAAAAATATTCATCATTCTTTCAGTCCAACAGATATCATAAATAATCTAAAAGCTCAAGGTTTTGAAGCATTGAATGCTACAGGCAAATTGAAATGGAAAACAAAGGAACCATTAGATATGTTTATTGTTGCGTTTAAAAATAACATGGACATTAAAAAAATATACAGCATTAAAAAAGTTTGTAATGCGATCGTTACTGTCGAGCCAATTAAAAGCAATAAATTAATACCGCAGTGTAAAACCTGCCAATCATTTGGTCATACCAAAAACTATTGCAACAAAGAACCTAGATGTGTTAAATGTGCTGGACATCATCTGACGACTAACTGTGATAAATCAAGTGATACGCAGCCAAAATGCTGTCACTGTGGGAAAAATCTTACTGCCAACTATCGAGGATGTGAAGTGTTTAAAGAACTTCAAAAACTAAGAGATAGTAAAAACAAACCTAAACAACAAGTAAATACTAATAAATTGATAAAAATGTCCACTCAGAATGAGACCACTCAGATTGAGGCCACAAAACCACAAAAACCCCAAATTTCCAGAAGAACATATAGCCAAGCTGTTTCTGATAATACCCGTGTAACTAAGCAAATGCCTAATAATGATAATATGTTATTAGAAATTATGCAGATGCTAAAAGATCAAAACCTGCGACTCAATAAAATTGAGAGCAAAATAAAAGTCTCTGGAAACTAACAATGACTTCCCTACGAATTATGGAATGGAATGCCAATGGATTGCTACAGCACCAACATGAGCTGCAAGCAATCCTATACACAGAAAACATTGACATATGTCTTATCTCAGAAACGCATTTTACTACGGAGTCCTTTGTTAGATTCAAAAGCTACTCAACCTATTATTCAAATCATCCTGCTAACACGGCTCGCGGAGGTAGTGATGTTATTATTAAAAACTGCATCAAACACTTTGAAGAAGAAAAATATGTGACTTGCGATATCCAAGCTACAATTGTAACGGTTGAGACAACTAAACAAAAACTCAGGGTAAGTGCAATATATTGCCCACCTAGATATAATATTTATGCAGATGAATATATCACACTTTTTAAAAAATTAAATTGTCGCTTCATCATTGGAGGTGATTTCAATGCTAAACACACCCACTGGGGCTCAAGATTCATCAATACTAAGGGGCGAGAATTATACAGGGCTGCTGTAAGTTATGGATGCGAATTCATGTCAAGTGGTAAACCAACATATTGGCCTACAGAACCTAATAAAACTCCAGACCTAATAGACTTTTTTGTTGTCAAAAATTTATCAGCAAATTATATTAAAATTGAAGAGGGACTTGACTTGAATTCTGATCATTCTCCAATTTACCTAACGGTTAGTGTCAAAATCGTTTTGAAAGAACAAACATTAACTCTTAGTAACAAAAAAACAGATTGGATTTATTTTAATTACTTATTAGAAAATGATATCAATTTGATGGTGCCAATAAAGACTGTTGATCACTTGGAAAAAGAATTAAATGCTTTTACCGCAGATATTCTGGGAGCGGCCTGGAATAGTACGCAGGTTATTAAAAGAAAATTAAAAGGTCTTAATTATCCAAAAGAAATTAGAGTCCTAATATCAGAAAAAAGAAAACTTAGAAGAAAGTGGCAACAATCAAGAAGCCCATATGATAAAACTCTACTTAACAGAGCTACTAGACAACTAACTACAGAAATAAAAAACATTAAACAATTGTCAATCAAAAAATGTCTCACAGAACTTACTGCAGATAGCAAAACTGAACACTCACTATGGAAAGCTACAAAATATCTCAAACGACCGTTAGCTCAAGTACCCCCTATAAAAAAGACTGATGGAAAATGGGCTCGTAAAAATTCAGAAAAAGCAGATGTGTTTGCTCAACACCTTGAAGCAAGATTCTATCCAAACGAGGGACATGATGATCTACCACATGTTCATCCCAATGTTTATCCTGTCAGAATTCCATTAGTTACGCCTAAAGAAGTTGCTGATGAAACTAAAAACAACCTCAATGTGAAGAAAGCACCTGGATTTGATCTAATTACAGGTGACATACTTAAAAGACTTCAAAGAAAAGCTCTGGTTAAATTAACTACTCTGATCAATGCCTGTATTCGACTAAACTATGTCCCAGATGCGTGGAAAACAGCTGAAGTTATTATGATACCAAAACCTGGAAAAAATCTAAGTGAAGTACTACAAACTAATTTTAAAGCGCCTCAAACCTGTTCTTGATCAAAGAAACCTGATACCACCACATCAATTTCGTTTCAGAAATAACCACTCGACAATCGATCGAGTACATCGTATTACTGATGTTATTGAAAAAGCGATAGAAAACAAAAATGTATGTTCTGCTGTCTTCTTGGATGTAGCACAGGCATTTGATAGAGTTTGGCACGAAGGTCTCCTACACAAATTAAAATTACTTCTTCCCGATCACTTCTACCAACTCTTAAAATCCTATCTGACTAATCGACACTTTCGGGTTAAATACGAAGACTCGTATTCAGACTTGAAGCTGATTAAGGCTGGGGTCCCTCAAGGTAGTGTTCTAGGCCCAGTTTTGTATTTGCTATACATTAATGATGTTCCAACAACGTTATATAGTACAACAGCTACATTTGCAGATGATACGGCAATAATGGTAGTGGGGGAGACTGTGGAAGTTTCAACTAGGAAATTGCAATCTGTTCTCAACAAAGTAGCCATCTGGACAAAAAAATGGCGCATTAAATTTAACGAATCCAAATCAACATATATCAATTTTACAAATAAAAAGATATCACCACATCCAGTCTTCATTAATGGCACTCAATTACCATATGCAAACATCGCTAAATATCTTGGTATGAAGCTTCGGTGGAAAGAACGCGACGAACTTAATATCAAGTTCAAAAAAATGTATTGGTTGCTTGGTCGTAATTCTGAGCTTTCAACATACAACAAGCTTATTTTGTATAAGCAAGTCCTACGCCCAATTTGGAGTTATGGAATACAGCTGTGGGGCTGCGCCAGTAAATCTAATATCCAAGTGATACAAAGATTCCAAAACAAAGTGCTTAAGTGTGTAGTTAACGCGCCTTGGTATGTCCGTAACTGTGATCTCCATCGCGATCTTGAGATTGAGATGGTAGATGATACTATTAGTAAATTTACTAGTTCTCACCAAAATAGACTTCAAAACCACATTAATCCAGAAGTGTCCGGACTCTGAAATGTGCAAAATACTATTAGAAGACTCAAAAGAATAAAACCTTTTGAGCTTGTTAGACATTAGAACACTAAGTGATTCAAAGGAAAATCTTAGTTTAGTCAGCATATAGTACATTAGTTTAGAAACAAATTAATCATTAGTTATATAACTAGTTTTAATAAAAATTATAATAATAAAAAAAATTAAAAAAACATTCTTTAAGTTCTTTACCACAACCTAGGTTTCGTTGTATTACATCTTCAGGTGGACTATTAGCAAAGATTTTCTTTGCTAATAGATGACACCTGAAGATGTTATGTAGAAATAATACTACATCACGTAGTTTCATTTAATTGTGATTAACTAACCAATTTAGATAATTTTTTTTATTTCAAAATTAAATTTGTAAAGAAATTTTAGACCAACAAGTTTTTAATAAGAGTAAAATACTGAAGGCTGTATAGCAATGGAACAGTGGCTAGAAAATAAACGCGAAATATCTGTCATAATTGGAATGGAACAGGTGCAAATGAGGCGATTTATCGTCCTTAAGTAATTCTCACTCCAGCTTACATCTGTACGAACGATAAGGTTCTTGAAATATCCTCCATGGAATTACAACGGTGACCAATGGGTTATTATATTGATATAGCAGCAGTGTAGAAAACAAAATTATGAAATAAATTTCCCGGACGCATTACTTGAATATTTAAAATCAATTGCAAAAATGTTACACCTTATTAAAAGGTAGAATAAAACAATAACTGAACATGTATTAATTTAGGATTTTGTGGTAAACGAAGTTGATTCAAATTAGAATTGTATCCTTGCAATAATGTCAATTAAATCATGTTTGCCATTCTAACGTATGTTTGAGAAAATTTCAAACTTACTGTGTTAATTTTTATATTTTTTTTATTTCATCTTTTTTAATATATATTTTAAACAAATTATATTGAAAGCCAACATCTATTATTAAACATACAATGGCACAATTCATTGCCTTTTCGAGATTTGATCTAACAACACTTTGCTCCACGAGAAGCTCAAAAAAATTCAGGTCCACTTTAAACTCACTAATACCTTCATTTTTGTTGTACGCATCTTAAACCTTGATTTTTTTTTGTTATTTCACCATATCTGTCTTTGGGTTACATAATAGCATGTATTTTTGTAAATTCATGGTAAAAGGTTAGGTCCTATAACATGTGAATGAATGGAGTGACATCACGGATTCGAAATTATAATGTTTACTATGGAACTTTGAAAAGCTAATGAAAATGGATTAATGAGTGGTTCTTTTTCATTTCAATTCAATTTTATTTTTATTCAACATACATACATTGTGTTCCCTTTGGTGAACGCTAAAAGCATATAAAATAATAAAAAACCAAAACAAAACAAAAGAAAAATAAAAAAATATACAATATGAAATTTATCATACGATATTGAAATTATATTAATTATATTTATGTATACTAATATGATAAGTTAGAGCGATGACTCCAGTCATTTTTGTCGTTTATATAATCATCAATTTTAAAATACCCTTTTTTGTGTAAATGAATCAACTTTTTTTAAATGTTTTTCTGACAATTTCAATACACCTTCCGATATTTTCTTTATTTTAGAACTTAATTTTTCACGTATTTAATTGTCTATATGTTCGATAAAAAAATTTTCATTAATTTCTATCTCAAAACAATATCTCCTATATACGATCACGAATACATGTGTGTATACGAATTCGTCGTAAAAATAGTATTATTAACGATCAGCAATAAAAGTGTAGAGTTCGTTTCGTATCGCCATACACAGGATAATATAATGTACTCAAGCATAATAATAAACAGATTCAAGTGATTTTAGAAATTTCTCTCCTTATTGTTATTAACGTAATTAAAATATGAACAAATATCGCTAGTTAATATCTTTAATAAGCAATCCTAGTTTATTGCAATCCATTCCTTAACAAGTGAGTATTGACTTAATATTGTTATTAACTTATTAATCAAATATACCCTTAATGGCAATCCCTTTTTACTTATCCTTTTCCTTTTGTAAAATTTGAAACTTAGAAAAATTAAAAAAAATTGTTAGTTCATACCTAGGTCTCTCCAAAGCCTACATATGTAAACAGCACCGTTTTCTATTGCTCCATATATATAATTATAACGCGAAAACTACTAGTTCGATTTCCATAGATATTTGTTTTAAATATTTGTAGCCTTTTAGTATGTATGTCATTGGGCTGCGACTTAACCAGATGAGAAAAGGTCATTTTTGAAAAAAAACGAGAAAATTGGATCAGGTTACGTACATAGTTATCAGATATCATAAAAAACAGGTAAATATTGATAATAAGATTTTCAACTAAATAAAAAGAAAATTTATTTTCCCTTTTAACTAAAAATATGTGCATGACATGAATTTTCTCTAGTCATGACGTTATCCGGACACGGTTAGAGTAATCGCACGCTTACTACGCAGTGTGTAGCATGTTCAATCTTTGTGAAAACACTAAACATTTATAAAAGGTCTACACTGCGCCCCTGCAATAAACTCACTAACATAAACAATGAAAAAATCCGCACAAACCAGGCTTCCGCTATTGTGTTTGAAACATATAAGTACTGCTGGTTGTTCCTAAGAGTTAATCTTTGCTAATATCCCACCTGAAGATGTTGTAATACAACGAAACCGAGGTCGTGGTAAAGAAATTAAAGAAAGTAGAAATAATACTACATCACGTAGTTTCATTTAATTGTGATTTATAAGAGGCTTAATTATAAATGATAAAATATAAATATTATGATGTTAAACAACACATCGGTACGAACTCTGAAGGCACCGAGTCATTTTTCAAAATAGGTCGATGGGCTCTTTGTACACTTTTTTTTATCAAAGTGTTTACTACTCGTCATAGAATTTTTATGGGGAGTCGATTTGTATATATTAATTCTTGTCCATTTTTCTCGTCGTACAGAATTCATTGGAAGCTTGAAAAATATATTTTTGAGTGATATTTCGAATATTAATAGGGAAATCATCATTGAAGGATCGAATGCAAATTTCACTTTTTCACAAATTGCTAGTTTGTTTTTGATTTTTTTTAAATATGTAAGTTTTATTTTAAGTACTGAATGATTTAGGTAGATTCAATTGTTTTAAGTCTGAATATAATTTTCTCATCTGTGCGTCATTTGAACCCGCGCCTTTTTCAGCCACATTGCGCTTACATTGTAAATAATATTAATAACTTTTTCATTATTAGTATTAATACTAAAATACGGCGAGACGCTATCGAAGCAAGAAAATATCGAACGATTCTTTTCTGTCGAAATAGTTTTATTTGTTTAGGTATTGTCTTCTCTTTTCCACTCGCAGTAAAAGGATATATTCTCGTTCGCACGCTTTATTCGTCTATTTGTAGTATATTAAATGTATAGTCAGAACGATGGAATTATTTTGAAATCAACATTATTTACTATGCGCGAGCGCAATTCGTTTTCAGTTGTTACGAGTATATATAACAACTCAAGGCGAGTTGTGCTGACTTTACATCTGTTGTGAAAATGCGTACTTACGTACGTGGGGCATGCGTCCGTGTGTATACATGTATATATATGGTCTCAAAATGGCGACGGTTTAAAAATTGCCAGTTTTAAATAAAATTTCGCTTTTATACAAAACGTTGTTCCATTTTTCTCTCTTTTAAAGGAGGAAAGAAAAACGTTGCGCGTTTCTCTAAGTCTATTTCAACTTTACCACCCACGATATTTACGACATATTCGCATAATTTTGTTTAATTTTCATGAATTCATTACATTCAAATATTTATCTTTCAAATACTTCTAGTCATCATTATGTCTATTTTAATAATACAAAAATATGCAAGGTTAAATTTGACGAAATTTTTCTTGCATACTGGCACTTGTCATCGACGTTATTTTCAATGTAAATCGTATGTTTTAAAGTGACATTATGGAGGGTAGTTTGAATTTAAAATTATATTTATGTTACTCATTTCTCAAGAACAAGTATAATTGATGGTATTTTTAGAACAAGTATAGTTGACGGTATTTTATATTAAAGTGAAGATATTTTACATATTGACCAGAAATTCCAGGTTTCTCGGAGCTTACCGGATCTATCTTGACAAAATTCGTGACCGCCATTCACGTCCGAAATAAAATTATTTACTAGATATCATTTTCTAAAATATTAAAATGAAAGAATTAAGTTAATTCTATAACAGAAGAGAATTGATAGAAAATATCCATTATTCTAAAGTGTTGATTACACTATCTCTCTGACAATAGCGAATGCCTAATTGCCAATATTATGAATACATCAAAATTAATAATGTCTTCACTGTAACTGACACTTAACTACATGGTAATACTCAATCGTTTCTTAAAAAATCACTTCGAGAATGATTTTGAGAAAAAAAATACGTTAAATACTTA
The DNA here is from genome assembly GCA_039881145.1 of Druceiella hillmani. Classification (NCBI taxonomy): domain Eukaryota; kingdom Metazoa; phylum Arthropoda; class Insecta; order Lepidoptera; family Hepialidae; genus Druceiella; species Druceiella hillmani. The sequence goes on along the minus strand of JAYKKI010000033.1, from coordinate 2,149,790 downwards.
TTATATATAATAAATAAATTTCGTGCAGGATTATTAAAAAACAACGGAGTTATAAAGCTACAAAACCAGCATCTATCCATCGATCTAAATGCATCATTGATCAAGAGCATTTTTGGTTTTTAATTGTAATTAAGACTCACAGCCTAATAATATAATATAATCAATGTTTACCTTGTTTGATCTTTACTTTACCAGCCTGGCTCTCTTCATTCCAATAGCAAAGTTTCTTCGATCAAAAAATATGATTTATTTTGCAATCATTCAAAACTACTTTTTGTTAAGCTTGATTCTAAAAAACATATCACTTACATGCCCATGAGAACAATATTTAAATGTTTAACAGAAACAACGACAAAATGATAACAGATTGCTAGCAGCCAAGAATATGTTATAAATTTTCAGTTTAAAACGTCAAGCGCTCGATACACGAGCCATTCACTCCAACCATTCTTTATTCTGTCGCCGTATCCGCATCCGTTGTCTCCTCTACTGCTCCCATTTGATCATCATGTCGAATAAGAATCCCCCATGTTTCACCCTCGTCACCTCGCATACTTGTGTTGTATGACTCACGCTTCGTCACTCCCGAAATATTAAATATTATACCAATTTAAACGAGGATTACCCGCTTTCGCGTAATTCAATGCATTCCCGAGTTTTAACACGATGTAGATACGTAAAAGAAGACGTGACGTGAGTACGCGAGATAAATGATTGTCGTAGACGTATTCCAGCCTTGCGCACATTTTCTACGTGTGTGATGTCAGTGTGGGAAAGCGGCCTTGATTTTACGGTTACATTTCTTTTATCACTGTGACTTAGATATTTCGATCAAAAATACCATCAATAAAATATCTGCGTATCAAAATAACATATAAATCAGAAAAAAATGTTTATAATGTGTTATAAATAAATGCAATACTTCATTTTCCTTGAATGTTTACATATTAAATATATAACTACTTCTACTACAAATTGTCATACTTTTCTCATTAAGTAGAAAACTGGTCAAAAATTATCAGAACTTGCAATAGAATGATTTTGTATACATTTAGGTGCTTATAAAAATTTAATGATACGTACTATTTCTATTAAAGTATTTAAAATTAATCAGTAGTTTAAAACGTAAGTAAATAGCCCACTTTATCTTTCAGGGGCTTAGAAACATGCTGCATTTTTAAATACTATTATTAGTCACTATGACAGCACACAAAATTGTATCGAAGTGTATAAATATGTTCTCTAGTATAGCTTTTTTAGACATAATGAATATACATTTTAAAATACAGTTATTTTTGCACTTTATTTAAATGACTTATGAGGAGTTTCTACGAACTTTTTACGGAACCAACTACATGTCATCAGTAGTAGATTATTACTCGTAAACTAGTAGATTCTACTTAGCTGTGATAATTATTCCTTTAATTTTGTTATATATACTAATATTGTGAATACTTTACAGATATTAAAAAATAATTTGATTGATAGAGTCAAATTATTTTTTAATACTTCACACACATTTAGAATGAAGGGGGATACCCTTAAATCTTTTTTTAAATGATAATATTTCTGAATTTTGTATGTGTTATAAGTATGTTCATTCATACCAAATTGTATCTTTATATTATAAAGAGTCCCTAGCAAAATGGCTGTGACATATAGACGAACATTCAGACAGAAGAACACAGCAAAACTACAAAAAGGGTACCTAGTTTGGCTACGAAACCCTAAAAACGACCAACTAAGCAGTTTATAAAATCAGTAAATTCCAGAATTGTTGATAAGGGAACGTTTCATGTTGAGAAACGTTTGATATATTTGGAAATAATGTGATAAAGTTTACATTTTATGTTATCTATTATTTATTGAAAACCCGTCTTTAAAGAACTCTATTGTCAAACGAAGTTCATGTTTCAGCAAACTCATGTCGTTATTCACTTTAAACGTAGAATATGTACGCGCGCACTGCTCTCTCTGGCTCCTACAGTGTGATACAGACAATAGGCTTGCACTGTGTCTTAGATATACGAAACATAACTGGCTATGAGAAAAAGAGAGAAAGAAAATGTATGCTCGCACCTTTCTCTCTTGTCCCTACAGTAATATACGAAACGTGAGTCTCTCTCTCTTTCTGTCTTTACTAACTTATATCTCCCTCTCAACTTCCATTCGCATCGCTCGATCACTCCCTCTCAACTTCCGTTCGCCTCGCCCGATACTCCCCAAGTCAAGCGTGCGTAAAGAAGTTTTACTTCAATAACGTTACATCCAAAGTAATTTTATCTTTGTGTGCTCCGATAGTGTTTTTTTAAATTGTGTTCATGCAAGGTAATATATGCTTAAAATAGTACTACCAAAAGCTTCAATAATTGAAACGAAAATGCGTATTCGTCCTATATATTTTCCTCCTTTCTAGCTTTTCAGGAAAATGAAAATGTTTTAAAAAAATACTGTCTGTAACACAAAGTCCAGCTAAATATTTTCTCGAACGATCTTCATTTAAAAAAAATTGTACAATGAAATAAAGTGTTTCCATTTTAAAAATCCTCAAATGTACCGTCACCTCTGCATTTTGGACATGATTAGATGTAGATAACTATCTATGCAGATGACAAGAGACTGGTCCACTATTTAATCAAAATTGTAAAAAGTTAATTTGATAACCAAATCAATATTGAGATTAGTGATAGGAAAACACTCGCTTTTTCATATTTCGAATGCACTTACCAACATTTATTTCAGAATGAGATCGTCCGTACTTCACTTGCTATCGGAGATATTGCCCCATCTCAATTTATTCTGCTCTTCGATTTGCGATTCAAGATTGTGGAATATTTCTGGTTCATATTGGTTTAACTACTGGTATAACAACTAATTTCAATGAATTTAGCTACGTCTTGTATTCGTTTTATTTGCTTATTGTAATTGTTTCGGTTTGTCTATTCTGTAAATATTTTCTGTCTCGTAGTAACTTCCTCAACGCATTGGCTCTAATTTATAAGAAGTCAGGATCTCTTCGAATATTTGGTAAATTCAAAGCTTCATCTCTGTTAAATTGGTTGCGTTAAGTATTTGCAGTAACATTAGTTTAATAGCAAAGTGTCAATTTATACAATTAATGTTAATCTTCAACTAGATTTTGATATGTTCTATCACTTGTAACAATTTTATTTCTATATAGTTATTATACTTTTTAACTGTTCCAGCATTGGGAAATAACACTGGTTAACATTGGTTTTATTAATAGTTTTGAAGGTTATATACCTGATGTAGAAACTTTGCAAAAGTTAAGGGTAAACCTTTCTCCTTACTACTACACCACTTATGTTAATTATCTCCCATTTACTATCATAAAAAAGATAAACATAATGTCGTAATCAGTTAATAGGATATATTTTGATATTTTTATTAATTTCTTTAAATAGTAAATAATTTTATTTATTTAATTATTTCAACGGATCATTTAAAATATTAAGTATTTTTGCTAATAATTTCTTCAAATATTAAACAAAACTTATTTTGCCTTCAAAGCAATTAAAACAAAATGTTATCCTCAATCAATTTAAAGAACATAGATCGATAAAAGCCACAATTAAGGGTCAATTTATCGACCATTTAACGCTTAGTTTCTGTGTTATATTGAAGGGAGATAAATGATCATTTTATGTTTCCATTTTCAGATGGTTTTAACAATTAAATCAATTATATCCAAATAGCATTAATTAAACGTTAACGTTGCAAGTTGATTGAAGTAAAGAAAGAAAAAAAAACAGTTCTGGGTAAAATGGAAAACATTTGTCTGAATACTTAAAGTAATCTAAATTAAGAAGTTGATTTGAAAAAATATCTTAGTATTATCTGTATATCTACTAGGTCCAGAACACTTATAAATAATAATATAAAAGGTTTCTTGTGGTATATTTCATCCTTAAAAAATCGGAAAGATATGTTATTGATAACTTTCTAAGGTTATGAATCGAATGATATTTAAACAGAGTCCAAAATGTTTTCTAATTTCTCTCAATCCACCTTTGCACAGAAACTACCTCTCAATTTTGACAATACTTGTATAGCATTCGAATAGCACCACCATTTGAAACTTCAGACAAGTGCTAATGTTACTCCGTCTGCTTCAAAAGAGATGAAATAGTAATCAAACAATATCAAACCTATATTTATAAAAAAACGAACATAATACAATTTCTGTTCCACTCACTTTATTATTTAACAAATGTGTCGTGCACGGTACGTTTCACGGGTACTGGAATATTGCAAATATAATACCAGTACACAAATCAAAAATTATCGTCCAATGTTTATTTGGTCATCTATAACAAGTTATTTGAAAAAAGGGGTTTATGATTGGATATATTCAGCATTATATTGGCATATTATTGAAGAATGGCAGAAATTTGTACGAACCGATCAACACTATATGTTATTTCATGTCGATATCTCTTTAAATATATAAATTGAACGACAAAGGTTGGCTCCATTTACACAGGATTTTAAAAAGTTTTTGACAGGGTTGATAATCTCATCTTGCTAAAAAAAATCTCATTTAATGATATAAATGGTAATTTTATTCGTTGGTTCATTTCGTATCGTAGCAGCAAACAACCAGCAGTAAAAATTAACGGTTTTAAATCACCATACGTGTTTATGACTTCAATGGCCCTTCAAGGTTGTATATTTTATTCGTGTCCCTTTTTGTTTATCATGTTTATAAATGATATCGTGTGCGGTCATTTAGAAACATTATGGCATATAACTAACTCTTGTGCGGTTTCAATTTGAATATGCTGTCGCAGTCTGAAATCCATGATATGTTATGTATTCTGACTTGACCGAACGCGGTCCAAAGCAATTTATACGCACGTTGCAATATCGCTTCAACGAACATTGTAATACATTGAACTCATTAAGTGCTATAATTTTCGAGGCCTGTTAAATTCGTCAAAATTAAATTTTTTTAAAAAATTTCCGACAATTTTAAACCTGTTAAATGTATACTATGTAAAACTATTGCTAAGTACACTTTCCGCGATGGAAACTAATATTAAAATTTGTAAATAATTTAACAGCAATACTACGTACCCCAAAGTGTTTACGTGTGTCTAGGTGTGTATGAAACCTTTGCCTCGAGTGTTATTGGTATCCAACACGCAATTATTCTTTCTTTGAAGTTAATATGAAATTAATATCGTATAATGACTTTTTTTTTACTTAAAATTTTCTATTTTTGCAATTATTATGCTCATAAAATGGTGCAGGTAAAGAATTATAATTGATATGTTTAAATAAAATCAATTATCTCTTAATTATTTTTATTACGTGATAAAAATGTAGCAATCAATTCAACTGTAAGATAATTTTGTATTAAGACCTTCAAATTAATGACTGAATAAAGTTAAAATAGAGTTAAAGAGAAAAGTTATTAAAATATATTTACTTGCCAATTGCAATTTAATAATATTATAATAATTCACTTTCGTTTGGCGAATAAAAATCCACATCTGTAAATGCTACAGAAAAAATGTCATAAGTTGTACCTCATAGAGGAGCTGCCTCATAGAGGTAAGTTGTGCCTAATAGATAAAAAAGGACTAATTGCTTATCAAGTCACGAAAAACAGAGGTTCCGTATTTATTTAAAAAAAATTATGTGATGTACCTCTCGTATTTAATTTAAATAAATCTCTCCACAAAGCACTGCCTTACCAAATTTTTTTTATGCTTTGGATCATTTCTAAAATTACAGGGCAGTAATTTATGTTACAAATAACAACATTAAATAAGCAAGGTTATAAAATGAAATCAATAACAGTCCATTTAATTTGATGAGACAAAACAAAATTTTCGCCTCCACTTCAAATGCGCGGCGATGATAATTAAATAAAATCCTATTAATTTTTGCGCAATAATTAAAATCTCCCTTCGTCTAATCCATTAAATTAGACGTACCCATATTTTCATTTATTATTAACCCATTCCTCCCCGCTGTCCCATTTTTTGGATCCTACATTTGTTTTTTTTTCACCAAACTATAAACATTTATTCTATAAAATACATTGGACATCATGGGATAAAACAATTTATAAAAGGCAAACCAGTGAGATTTGGATACAAGCTTTGTGTGGTCAGCGGTTATTGTTATAACTTTTTACTGTATAAAAGCAAGAATACTCATACATCGATAGCGATTGTTTAGGCTCAAGAGTAGTAAAAAAGTTGCTTAAGGTGTGTGCGGATCCTAGCGCACATGTGATATATTTCGACAATTTTTTCAGTAGCATGCATTTATTGATTGATTTGAAATGTCAAGAGTTCAGAGCTACGGGCATGCCATACAAGAAATGGAAAAGAAAGAGCGGGGTTATTCCGATCATCGTTTTGATAAAAACAATGAAATATTATACGTGAAATGATATGGTAATAATGTAGTATATCTTTAGACTAATTTCGATACTTTGTTTTGTGAAAGTTAATAGATATTCTATGATAGAAAAGGCCGCCAAAACTTATATATAATTACAACAAATATGTGGGAGGAGTTCATAAACATGATTGGTTGATTTCTAAATATCCAATCCATTTCAGAGGTAAGAAATGGTATTGGCCTCTGGTCATCAGACTTTTAGATATGTTCCTAGTAAATGCATCGATTCTATACAACCAGGTAAATAAAGATGAAACCATCCCTTTGCTAGATTTTAGGCGAAGGGTTTGCTTTTCTTGGATGAAAAAATCAGAATTCTTTTACAACCAGTAAGGTTTGATAATTTGTGTCACTACATGATGAAGAGAGACAACAAAGGCATTGCCAAGGACAAGTTTGTAAAAAAAACATTTAACTTTTTGTGAAAAATGCGATAAAACATTTTGCAGTGATTGTTTCATAAGTTATCACAGGAAATAAGTTTATATAAATCTATTGATTTTTCTATTTCTTATTTTTTTAAATGTTTATGAGGATGATTTCAAAATAAAATTAATTTTCATGTAATTCTGATCTTTCTTAATTTCTGACCATATGTTGCAATGTCATATTTATAGGGCGGGCTGTTATAGCAAGTAGTGATATACATGCTGTATATGCAAGTAGTGTTACTTTTATTTAATATACTAAGACCTTGATTTAAATTTATGAATAAATACATCCCATTTTTCGATGTTTGGGAACTAATGGGATAACAGCGAAATAAGGTCAGAAATGTAAGTTGAAAACCCTGGTATAGCTTTTCGCCCAAAGATACTGTTTTATGGACACAGTTGTATTCGTGTGATTAGTATTTTGTAGTTGCCTCTGTTACAGGTGTAGATGTAAGAAAATTCCAGTTTCTTTCCAACTTAATAATTCGTAAACGAAGGTAGATGCACAAAATACAATCCACAGATTTTTCAATATCGACAGATTTTTTAATATTATTTGAAAATTTATTTTAATAGGGTAATTTTCCCCACTTAAGTTTTAAATATAAATTTTAAAAAAATAAGAAAGAAAATATCACTTACGTTAAATACAAATATGTATAAAACATAAATTGGTCAATGACTAGTTTAAAATATGTTATAATTCTGAACTTTTCTATTCAACAAACATTAAAGATGTGGATTTAAAATGTATACTAATTTGATATAAAATTTTACGTGCTATAATTATTATTTTATATTTTTGAGTAATTTGCAAAAGATACTTATTAAAAGAAGTTTGTATTTCTTCTTAACCCTCATCCAATGTGTTGGACATTTTTACTTCACTTATATATTCATTAATGCACCATAAAATTTCTATGCACTTTAAGGAACGAACGCCGACGAAATAACAACAAATACACCTTTTCCAAGTCGAAATTTTTTATGAGCTTTTATGGAAAAGGACATGTAAAATAAATGAATAAAGTTTGTTTTATAATGAAGTTTATAATATATCGGTATAAAACGGTACTGCTGATTAAAAAGCAATCTCATTATCGCCCGATATATCAAAAGAATGGCGAGCCTTTTTTCCTAAAATCCTAGAAATTTTAGTATCTGGGTTAACAAATAATCTTTTTTCATATTTAGATCAATATTCGAATTTATATAAATATATACAATTGATTTTAAACTACTTTTTTCGAGATTTTGCCCGCGCGGAGTTTTGATTAAAGCAGTAAAAATAATTTAAAAGTCTTGACCTTTTGAGACACATAAGATTTGATATAAACGTTGCGACATTTGTTCTATTTGCATGCATGAAAATTGTAATAATATTTTTCTTCATTTTAGGGTAAAAAAGAGATTCATCTTGCAGGAGCTGCTGTCACACAGACTAAAATATAATCTATGCTGTCGTGTATTAAATCTAATCATCTAATAAAAATCTACTCGCTCGAGTGACAAATATTAAAATATACTTTTTGTTGTATTTACAATTCACATAAACTTCAACTGCCAATGGCAGAAAAGAAGTGAGCACAGTAATTGCTTCATGTCGTAACGAGCCCAATGAGATTACTATAGATATAACATTTAAACCATTATAGCTACATATATCTAAGGATATTGTAAACAACATAAAACTTTCGAATATATATGTAACTAGCTAACCCGGCGAACTTCGTACCGCCTCAGAGTCAATAAATGTTTTAACTTATTAGTTGAATTAAATTCAGTTTTTTATTAAGTTAAAATGAATATTCGAAATGAATTAAGTTCAACAAATGTACAAATCAAAATGAAAACTATTTTAATTAAATTAAATTAACATTAAAATCTCGACTTTGTAGTCATCACTTGGTATGCGATCCAACGTAGTTATGAACAACCGAACCAATGTATGATATTCATGAAGTAGTTGCTGCAAATCTTGAAGAACTTCTCTTTTATTGCCGATTCGATCTTTTGGCACCGATCAAGTTTTTCCCCCATGCTGCCCATGAAGTACATTTAGATGAATTTATGCTGCGCGTCTTCAAGCGGTTGCAATAATCCAATTCGATTGTGAATTTAGCCTTTCGATTGTGAATCTATAAAGTCGAAGGCGAAGTTAGATTTATTAAATTATGATCACCAAAAGAAAATAAAATTTTATTCTCTCTAGCAGAAATTACCTTGAATGTCAGATTGAATCCGCGTTCCTCGATAATGTCTGCTCCAAATGAAGTCATTTGGAAATATCCCTTGTATCTTTGAACGTTCGATAGAAAATGTGATTCTGGTGTTTCGGTAAGAAGTAATGAATGCAATGACTCGGGTGACAGAAGCAAGAATGGCAATTTCATCTTGCCACTGAGAGACCACAATCCAGGCGTTTCTCCAGCGAACCAATTTAATGCACCGCAATGGTCGCACACATCCATTGGGCCAATTCGAACGAAAGGATGCGAGTTGTAGTCAATTATGCAATTGTATTGAAATGCTACTCGATCCAAATCAACGCTTGAAGCATTTCTTCTTGCACGTCGAAGATTATTACGTTGTTGATCTGTGCGATCAGCTCGACGATTTTTTGTTGCCAACTTAGCTGTTTGTCTTGTTCTTGAGTCAGGCCATACTTCGCGGCGTTCTCCCTGTGCAATTTCTTGTTCATCTGCAGTGGATTGATCCGCAATATTCCTAAGTCGAATTGTATTACGGTTTCGTTGTAAAAGATTAGACACAAAGCATAAATGACACTTTAAAATTAATCACACAAAAATTAATCCCGTAAATGACATAATAAAGCAATTATCGATGCTCGCACAATCACAAATATCATAACCTCACAAAGTGAACATCTTCATAAAACTTAACTCAACTATTTGAAATCACTCTTCGCTAATGAATTTCAGAAAAAATCGTTTTGAGGGAGAATTAATTTAATCAAATTCAAATGAAATAACGGTCGAAAACTGAATAAGAATTATTAAAAACCAATTATCATTTTCGTACGGGTCTGTCATTTATGACATACATTTTTCTTTATTTTCTGTCATTTATCAAATATTACTTATTATTATTATTACTATTTTATACACAATTAAATTATTTGTGATTTTTTTACTTTTCCAATGCGCGAGGAAACTTCTCGAAGCCGTTGGTTGATTGATTGAATGATTGAGTTGCTAAAAAAAGAATTTCGTATATTATTAATTAATTTTCTTTCGCCTCCGAGTTGGTGATCTCATGACCATGTTTTTTGTTTGACTTTCAAAATCATTGAGTTGCTAAAAAAATAATTTCGTATATTATTAATTACTTTTCTTTCACCTCCGAGCTGGTGTTCTCGTGACCATGTTTTTTGTTTTCCTTTCAAAATCATTGAGTTGCTAAAAAAAGAATTTTGTACATTATTAATTACTTTTCTTTCGCCTCCGAGCATTCCGGTATTCTCATGGGCGAAGCAAATAAATCGATAAGATTTTAACTATAGTGCATTCATTTCTCAAGCTGCCTAGCTCTTCTTCACTTTACGTCTGTTGACAATACGTGTTATCTTAGAATAGGGGTTGTTAGCTGGAATATCGCTTGGCTTAATAAAAAAAGAACTGTGGGTAAGGTAACTTATCTAAGCCATTGATTTTTAATTAAATCCACATTCAAATTTGAAAGTAGATCTGTTTGTTATACGGGAAATATGAGTTCACACTTTTATGTTATTTATCAATTTTTACAGATCAATATTAATTTATTATCTTACAGCCTGCGGCCACCCTCGTGGAACAACTACCCGTCTTTGGTAAAATGACTCCCTCTCTCGCACTCTAGCTCAGTGCTTTGTACTTAACCGATTTCTTGGATACGCTTGAAAAATGTTAACAACATTTTTAAACTTTAGAACCTTCACTAATGTTTCGTACAAAAATATTGTATTAAACTTTTTGGAATAAACACCCTGCACCGTTCAAAATATGTGTGCGTGCGTGTGTGTGTGTGTGTGTGTGCATTTATGTGAATGTATTTATAAGGAGCTGAATTTTTTTCGTGACTTACGTTCGTCACCTACGCAGTTTGGAAAATAAAAATTCGAAATATCGCTTCAATACATTTATTATAATCCTACTACTACCAGAAAGAAAACTTCTAAAACTAACAGAAAACCTTTCTTTTTAATTAAATATAACTAATACGATCACATGATAATTTCCAAAAATTGTTGACGTGCGGTTTTTTCCAAAGTTCTCATTATAATTGTTATCCGTCTTATCGGCGGGTTAAGTAACACCAAAAAGGTTAAATTATATAATGTGAAACTGAACACATAGGTATTAACAAACTTTCCGTCTCAAACATAACCACGCATGGAAATGCGACATAGATTATTCAACGGGTAAAATAAGTGCAATAAAATGTCGCCCGGGCGGTCGCAGCTGGACTTCGGACAGACGTAAATCACTTCTTCTTAGGTGAAGGGCGGTGTGTAGGTAGTTTTAAACGACCATATTTATTATAATATATTTAGTCTTTATGAATGTTACAGAATTGCATGTGTTCCAATTTGTGTACCGTTTGTTTGTAATGTGTGTGTTAGTGTTATGCGACTAGGTTTCAAAATAAAAATAACATGTTAAAATCGAATATTTATTTATTAATTTTATATAGAATATTTTTTAAATTTAATATAATTGCTTATTTTGAAATAATTTTTAATTTGTAAATAAAAATTGGTCAATAGCCAAAATTTTGCAAAAGTCAACTGGAAAATTTTGTACACATTACGTTGGTAGTTGGAATAGACTATATAATTACTACTATGCCCCAAGTCATAATGATATTTCTAATTTATGGAAATAATGCATGCGTCAATACATATGACCTAAATTACATTATAGAATAAAATTTAAGTTTTCAAAATAAGTGTAAATAAAAAAATTATTGTTGAAAAATAATGATAAAGATTAACGAAATTTGGAAAATATAAAAAAATTACTTCAGTACGATAATGTCTATTTAAAAAAAAATTAACGTCATTATCATGAAAACTGAGTTTTTTAACTTTATACTATTTTACATTTCCAAAACTATGAAGACAAGACGTCTTTGTCGAATAACGGTCAAGCCTCGATTCGAAGCGACTCTATTCAAATTCATACTTGTTTCCTGTTAATTTATGATTAGCATTACTCACACTTATCCTTCAGTTATCGTGACCTACGTTATCTTTTCGTCAATTTACATCGAAATAAGCCATGAATGGTGGAATATTTTAATCACTCATTACAAAAGCCTACATGTATAACATTACAGCTCACCAGCATCCAAGAAATTCTTAAAAAAGTACTTAAAGTACAGCCTCAATGTCTCTGTTAAAATTTGTATGATATAATCATATCAAACTCAGCCTCATACATGACGGTAATGTATTCTCATTTATTTTTAAACGACTTTTATTACGGTGCTTGTCGCGTGACAGTAAGATCCACAAATTGTTATAAATTATTTTGTTGAAAATTATTTTATTTTTAAAATATTGATGATAAAGAAATTAAATTAAATTGACTTAATTTTTTAGACAAATCGCTCAATGCGCTTTTTTGCGAAAAATGCGAAGAATGCGAAATGACTTCTTTTCTTGTAATGTTAATTGTATAATTTTTGAGAGAAATTTTTACCAAAACTAAACAGTAAATATATTTTTTTTCAAAATGTTTATATAAGATAATTTTATATTGACTTTGTTTTTTAGACAACTCGCTCGAAGCGTATTTAAATAAAATTAAAATTGTGGTGGAATTATAATAATGTTAACTATACAATTTCAGAGCAATTTTTACCAAATTTAAGCAGGTTGTGGTAAAAAAACGCGCGACTCCACACTTAAGAGATCAAAATACGAGGGAAAATAATTATAAGTAGTGGTATTTTTATGTCTTTGGGTCGTTTGTTTATCGTACTAGGTAGTTAGAAGTGAAAATTTAAGATTTTTCGTTTAATGACCTATGATTGGGACCACCGTACATTGAGGAGTTCCTGTTACCACATTCCGGCCCCGACGTCAGACCCTTGTCAGTAATTATGAATTGTCATCATGATAAGATAAATGAACCGAAACGAAATTAATCTATTTCTAACATATTATATGAGCATAGTATAATAAATTTGTGTATCGTTGTAGAAATACCAAGAAAGAAATACCAAATATAACGAAATAATATTAAAATTAAATACATAATAATTTTCCTAATGATTCATTTTACCACGTCATTATATATGATAAGGGATCGACGCAGCAGGAGACGAGCTTTCTGGGCATGAATAGGTGATAACAGTGTTTCATTTTGGATTGCGCTTCAAAACAATATCTTTAGTGCAATTGAAAAAATTAATTTAATATTGAATATTTCTTTTTCTTTCAGAAGGATGACTACAGAAGGAAAATGGCCTATATTCACATCCTTACGCCTTAATTAATTTATAAAAAAGTTTTCGCAGTCACCAAGAGCGAGAAACAACTTTAAATACTCTTATTCTAGGGATGAAAAAGGACTTATAAGGTAACATGGAAAAAATGAAGTACATTTTTTGCCAGTTTTCCTTTCCCTCTATACTGACTCCTGCTTCTTCCCGTTTTTCCTCCATTACTTCACCCGAGCCTTGCTCTTTATTTGCCGCCCGCAATGATATTTTATAAATTTGTATTTAACAACTAAAACCGTAGCGTTTACTGGATAGAGCAAGATTTGTTTATCTGACCCTCTTTTACATGTTTTTTAATTTTGATTCTAGTAAGTAGGGAACAGATCATTTTCAAAGAATATAATGAAAATAATCTGCATAGACCGAGGGAGCCACCAAGGACATTTCTTTAATGATCTTTCACGAATAGCGTCAAACTGAATACCTTTACCAAAGTAATTTTTTGTTTTAGTTCTGTTTAATTTTGGGCAATTATAATATAGTCGTTAAAGAAGTCTCTCAAGATGCAGTCGAAAATATAATTATGACTTATTTTTAGATGATTAACGTGATATATTGCAAAACGCTTGAAGGCTCGGTGACTTAACGTGTCAAGTAGTTAGACATTTTGTAAAAATATTTGTACATTTATAATTGCGTTTTAAAAAATTATTTCAAAGCCATCTTAACTGATATCGATGTTCTATCCATATCGCCCCTTTAATGATAAAATCGTTTCCACTGAAATCAATTCGACCTATTTTTTACGGATAACTGTAAGAAATAAATTCTCAGCATGAAATTTGATGTTTGAAATTTAATTCATAAATGATTTTTTTTTCGTATGTTAATTATTTAATGTACATTTTCTTGCATAATTTCATATTTATTTGTCTTAAACTGAATGAGTCAAAATTATGTGACATAAAAACGGAAAGATATAGATAACGAAATTATGAATATTCTGTGTTCATTTGTTTGTCTACGGAAGCCTAAAAATTCACTAAAGTAGTTCAGACGATATTACAAGCATTTTTGACACAAATGAAGTTGTAAGAATGGAGAAAGTGAACTGAGTCAGTTGTTTTTAGAGTTACTCTCAGAATGCCGGATGTCTATTAAATTTCCTGTTCTATTTATTTCTCTTGCTTTGAAATGCGTTCTGGGCCCAATTATTTGAAGACAATCTTAAGTATTTGACTTCAATTATTTCATAACTGCGTGATATTGTCAGTTACAGTTTTAAAATATTAATATCTGAAAAAAAGGAAATGAAACCGGCTATAAATTCTTCCTAAATTGCATAACCAACAAATATCAACAACCGAACAAATTTAAAAATTATGAAAGCATATAAAACAAGGTAACTCAAACACATATACATATATGGTGTCTGAGTCTACAGACACAAAATAATATTCTCTCAAGTTCAAGATACCCGAAAAAAATATGGAATTAGTTGCTAAACACTGAATCATATAGAATTGAATGCGTTGAAATAGACCTGAAAAATGTTAAGAATGATCAAAACCAATTGACTTTACAAGACCAGATGGTAAAGACTAATTTAGAGAGCTTTGACTTGAACCGGTGCAGTGTTTCAAAGAAAAAAAATAATAAATTTTGCTATATGTAAACTCTCTTTAACCTATTTTTCAGATATTTTATAGCGTTAGTTTGGGAATGAAGCAAAATAAGACATTTTTCCATAATCTTTTAACTTTTCATAAATACTACCATGTCGTTATATGAAAGTATACCTTTGTGAAACGCCTGTGTCTACTTTAAATTCAGACCTTGACCTAAATAAATTACGTTCAAGTACATCATTTTCCCAATTTTACTTCGAAACAAAAAAATTCTATACTAGAAAAACTTTCTAATTGGCACATTTGCAACTTTTGGTAAATAGTAAAAAAGAAGGAACAGACACACGGGTGGGCACAGCAGCATTTATCGCATATAAAAGTATTTGTCTGTCATTTTTTTCTGACGTTAAAACAGCAAAAATAAAATCGTAGCCAAGTTTGTAAGTAAAAAGTAATAACGTAATATAATTATTTTGATTATATAACATTTTGAGATATAATTATTTTGGGCAACATTAGTTCCTAATAATAACCATTGAATTCAAGTTAAATTGGCATTTAATAATCTGTTAGCAATGTAACATTACCTCTATTTTATTTATATATCGAGTTATTATGCAATAGTTGTTAGTCTCGGCTCCACTGATAACAAATTAAAATCAAGTAACATTTATAAAAATATCGGAGAAAAAATGATTGCTTACCTCAAAATAACAGACAGCAACCGCCACTACGCTCATCAATATCCTAAAAAAACATCCCTTCTTTTATTTTCGTGATGTCACATGTCCTGTTTCACTTGCGTTCAATTCATATCAAAAGTTTAAACGAAAATCCATCTGTAATTTAAGAGAATTTTACTTCTGTTCACATTTTTGAAGATGAAATAAACACCAACAAATTATACGAAATAAGTAACATTTTAAATATTATTAATTATTTTAATTTCGAAACCATTTTGAGTTTGAAACAATTTCAAAGTAAAATCTTCACAATTAATTAAGAATAAAGGTTGACAAAGCCAGAATAAAGATTCCTTCCATCATAATATCAAGAACAATATATGGTAAACACTGATACCAAATTTATTTCACAATCTGTAGTAAGCACTGACAAATCTGTAACGGGTATGAAGTATAAGTTTATTAGGTGAGATGAATGTCATACTGGAACTAACCTAATACCAACAGTTGGCCCTGCTTACAAATAATACAGAAAAGTTAGTAAATAAGGCGCTTGGGTAGTAATTTGTTTCATCTTCCCCTGCGCAAATATTTCTTTTTCCAAATAAAAAAATAATTTTATTAAATACTGTCGTATTCTCACGACATTGACATTTTTGGTTCAAGCTTTTGACAAACTTGTTAACTTATAAAGATTGACTGACAGAAAAATTATTCGTAAATTAATATTGTTAATAAGAAGTTTTGGTCGCCCAAAGTTCTATATTTTATCATTGCGCATAAATCATGCATTTACTTAATTTTGTTGATAATCCCTTTGTCTTGAGTTCGCTAACCTGTCTGTTACAGAAGAAAAGAATTCAGTTTGTTTCGCCTGCTTATAAATTATTAAAAATAAACGTTTTTTATGTAATAAACCGATTTCCTAAAATGTATTGATAATACATACGAATATAATGCAATCGTTACCAGAGTTTGTATTTTTATTCACTAATGCAGTGTCACCAGATGCTGTGTCTTAATATTTTGTTGCTCCATTAAATACTTTATTGATGTTATTAAATAGTGGCTTGAACAAGTAATTCGTGTCGCAGTTAACAATGGATCAGTAATTCATGTGAAATTTGTTTGAATTACCGTGTGTTTTTATTCATTATATTTTTTGTATTATAAAATAATCTTATTGTCGTTTTAGTATATTTGAGTACGTATGAAGCTTCGATGACTTTGTTGAATCTCCTCTGCCTCTTTAAGATATATTTGTAAATTTTTAAATATAACAAATATATCTTATTTATAAAGAACAAGATTCAAGCAATAGTAAAAAAGTTAATGCGTCACACGTCAAATAAAATTTAATAAAACATTCACACGTGAAGTAAAATTTACAGTTATTTGTTGGTTGTTACCATTGAAACGTAATTTCTCCCTAACTTCGACTGGCTGAAGTTAATAACTGGCGATGAAAAGTGGGTTACATACGTTAACCATACACGCAAACGTCAATTGCTGCGTGTCAGAGAAGCAGTTAATAACTGGCGATGAAATGTGGGTTACATGCGTTAACCATACACGCAAACGTCAATTGCTGGGTGTCGGAGAAAGAGGAGTTTCAGTATCCAAACCTGAAGTAAGTGCCAAAAAGTTATTGCTCAGCCGCTGGTGGAATGTCAAGGGCATTATTCATAAGGAGTTGCTTTCAGAGGGATCTACAATTAATGAAGATATTCACTGTGAACAATTGAACCGATTAGCTCAAAAGATTACCGATTAGGTCAAAAGGATTGAGTTTATTTTCTATGTGATAATGCTGTTGCAAAACGTACTCGTGATCAATTAGAGGAGCTTGGCTGGGTTCTAATAACTCATCTACCATATCCGCTGGAACTGGGTTGCGAACAAAAATATTACCGTTTTTTATCAATACGAATTCATGGTTCTTTTCTAATTGAGTTTTTCGAATCTCGGCGTAAAGAATTCTCTTGTTCAGGGTAAGATATCGTTAACATATTTCCAATCTAATAATGTAAATATTTTGTGCTGATAGCCTGGAAATTTAATGGGTATATTCTATAATTTTATTGGATTTTTCCGTAGATTATAGAATATTTTGTAACAAATATTAGCAATAAATTGTTGCAAAAAAGTTTAGTCTTTATAGATGATCATATTGTCCTTCTTAAGAATGTTTCAATTGAAATTTAAATATTTGGGAATTCTGTGTGATCTTATCCAATTGTTGCAAATGGTTTTCTGTCCAAAAGTTTTAATATTATGCTATTTTTAATTTATGGAACATTATAAATTCACACGAATCAAAATTTAAAATAAGGTAGATGTTGCTGACGGGAAAAAAGTTTTTGATTACTATAGAAAGAGTTGACAGGGAAAAAATTAAAATCAATTGTCTAAATTTCTTTAAGGCATAATACGTTGGGGATTCGATGATGAAATTTTGATTTAAATCGGTTAATTATTTGTAATCGAATTTGGCTTCGAAATTATTACTTAAAGAAATTTTTAAAATTATTGGAAAAGTAAGTGGAAGGTTCAAAAAAATTGGTTCCCGTCCCAGCTTCGTCTGCAGCCGGCGTTTTGGTTTTTTGAATTTAATTTCTTTTCACTTAAATTTAACGTTCATATAATCTACTAAAAAAATCATGTTCTGTATATTATACATCTAAAAACTGAGTGCTGTGTTGCCATGCGAGCTCACTTCGCCGTTAGTTACCCGCGATTCGTCTGTTCATATTCGAGGTTTTAAAATGGCTGCTATATCAGAATATTGCACATATTATGTACTCATTGTGATTATATAGCTCCTAACACATATGTTTTTGCACAAATATGTACAGTGTGTGATTTTCCGTAATTATTAGAAATATTAGGGTCAAATTTCATCTTTACTCGTCCATAAGTTGAGAAGGTAAAATATACACACATACAAACACGCGTGCACGCAGGCGCATGCACGCATGCACGCAAATGTGCACGCATACGCACGCATGCATGCATATACACATACATGCAAAATAGGAAGAGAGATTTTCGACGTAACTGCAGCAGTATTAAAAGAATTCGCCTTCCTTACAAAACCTTCTGTAGGTAAGGATTTTCCAGCTAATAAAATGATAAAAAAATTAGTAAAACAAATTATTTTGAAGGTTCTATAGTGGAATTTTAGTATAGTGGAATTTTGGGTCTATAATGAAATTTTAATATGTCAAAAATAACACAAAATATGCGCATCACATTGCATCTGTTTTGTTGAAACAAAACTAAGATAATACATCTTTCTATTAAAATGAAATTTTTTTCTTTTCTGTTTGTAACGTTGAATTAGTTAAGTTGACATCAACTCAGCAAGACATTTCTTACATAAGTTATTTTTATTTGTACATATTAATGTATTTACTGACAAAAAGCTCTTCGAAAGCATAAATATCTCAGCGTAAAGTTTATACTTTCAAGCTGACGCGATCGCTGACGCAAACGGATCTAATAAATACTCGCCTCAAGCTTATTGACATTCCGGATATCCGATTCAATAACGTCCTCCTCATCTTAAGCGATAATAACGTCGTTCTTTGGCCTTCTTTTGTTATATTTAGTTACATGCAGACAGAAGCTTTTGTTGAATGCCTCTTTCGAAGGGTTGTTGCAGAGACCACAAAAAGACTGATAAAAATAATTCCGTGTGCTTTTTACTGGGGAGATCTTATTCATATGTATTATTATGATTTATATAATTATTAACGTTTTCTTATTACCTATAAGGCTTTAAAATCACAAGAAAAAAAAAGAATTTTATCCTAAAAACTCTCTGTGGAACAAATGATATAATAATATTTACATTGTATGTATTTATTTAAAAACAGTTAGATATTTTTACAATATATATGTGTGTAAAAATTGCGTGTGTATTTTTAATGCACTACCTTTTTTGTTAGAGATAATAATTTCTCTCAAATTTAAATCAGTATATCGGGAAAATTAAATTGTATTTAATTAACAATCCGTCTCAAGGTTACTTCTCGTTTTCTTTCCTGAAAGACTATTATTAAAGTAAATGTGTAAAATAATTACTATGCTTTTTATTTGCAGATACACTTCAATTACATTGATTACTTCTTATGACATGTCATTTCATTGGATCGGTAGTCAACTATATTTAAATACTGTCATTCTAGGATAGTAATTTAGGATTAATTTTTACCCGTAGTTATAAAATGGTAAAAATAATTTACTCAGACTTAACTGGCGTGAAACATGCATTTCTTGTGTTGTTAAACAAAGGAATATGTCTTATTTTTTTAAGAGAAACAAACAATCCAATGCTGCACATTCATATCATTAATCATCATGAATACCTTACTTCAGTTCACTGCTGGACAGATCCCTAACCCAGCGCGTATAATTGGAGGAAATGCCCATATTCGCCTCTGTGGGTAGACGGTGATCGCCGTAAATAGTTTCTCCACCAATCACTCTACTGCGACTGGTCTATATCATTTAGCTACCCGATTACAAACAGCACGCTAGCCCCGATGAATTAGTGACCGGAATAAAAACCAGGACCATCAAGGCCATAAGTATTTGGGTCAACGAAATCACCCACATTTACGTGTTGACCATTAATTTGGTTTCCAATTCGTCCTGCAAATATTCTCTTTTTTTGTTCTTATAATATTATATTTTTAACCATTATACTTCCTCGAGAGACATTTACTAGTATCATAGTCTACTGATTTTTATTCCATGCAAACTTTTTATTCTCCCGTCTTAATCAATTTCTCTTTTCATAAAATAATAATCGAAAAGAACTGGGTCATTTCCCTTATGTTTGGTTTGTATTTATTAAGGCAGTAAAATACAATAATTATAAAACCTAAAGAACTCTTGAAATATTTTTTAATTTAAAATGTTAAATAGAGATACTGAAAATGTTTAACTAGGTACCGGAATTTTCCAACACGCTGTCATTTAGAACATAATATACACGATTTCGGAAGGAGAAATGCGATCGAACTAAATCGTTCTTCTCTTTTGTGTGCTAATAATTTCACTTCATATTCATTTTCTTCTTCATCAAACCGACATCATTGTTGAATATAATTAAGGCCGGGCCTAATATCGGTGGTCCAATCATAACGGAAGATTATTTTGTGTAATAAGACATCTGGTTAAACATTTCTTCATTATAGTTTAACAGGCAAATGGAACTTACACTGAGTCACGATTCAAATGCTTTTTATTGCCTGCCTATAAATGTAACAATTATAAAGAAAATATTAAACTATGGTTAAAAATATAGGCTAACCGGGATAACAGTTTTATTATGTACACTTTTCAAAGAACTTAAAGAACTGTTTCATGTTATTATTACAACAGCATGATTTGCGTTGTTGTTGTATAATAAAGCATCAACCATAAGTATTTCTTAATAAATTGTTTCATTCAATCGTAATAATTTCAATTTACTTTACAAGAAGTTGTCAAAAATTTTCATTTAATGGCAGCGCAACAAACTTTTTTTTTTCAAGTTATACTTCTTTAGGCGCTTTATGAAAAATTATTAGAGGAGAATTTTACGATTTGCGCTCGCATGATGCAACAAAATTCGACGGGATGAATTTGCTTATTAAAATATATTTATAAACATGCGTGTGGCGACTTGTATTATATTCGTGATAGTTATTGAGGTATTTACAAATACACAACACGTGTTTTATATTTATACAAGTCTAGGTTACATCTATGCTTTTATATAGTATTTTTTTAGTAATTGAAATTGAATAGTGGTCCATATAAAATAACAATTTATTTATTGAGAATATTCCTAATAGAAATAGTTCTTATAAGCTTTTTAAAATAAGTGTAAATCTCTAAATGAGTTTCAGTTTCGGAATGTATTAATTTGCGTTATAAATTATAAATTATTACTTTATTTCAGCATAATCATTTATTTTTATGATTAAATAAACTTTATTTAGATTATTATAATAAATTTAACAATTTATTAAATACATGCATTCATCAAAACAAACCAGAGGGTGCTCGGAGATTTTTACATTAACAGACCCAACTGACTCTCCTATTGTTATCTTCGTAATTGATCGGAATGTAGCCTTATTGATTAGTTTATTTTCAACCTTGTGGTGAACAATTATTTAAAAAGACTTGTAATCTCCAATATTAAAATGTATCCGTTGTATAAATACGTCTAAAAAATGTTATTTATCTCCACTAATATTATTACAGTAATGGCTTTTTAATAAAAAAAATATCAACAGCATGTCTACTCACCAATAATTATCAACATTCGATCTCAGTCCACTGATAAAGTTTCGTACCATACGTTCCGCATACGTGAATCGTTAGAGATGACGCCGCCAATGATAGGCGTATTAGAAATACCTTTTTGTCAAGCAGTGGACTACGACCGGTTGGTGATAAGGATATTAAGAATGTAAGCCTTTATCAACATCCTATCTGTACCTAACCGTAAAACAGCGCCAGCCATGGTGTATTGCATTATAAGAAATGCAGAAAACAAATTGTTTGCTCATAGTATATTGTATTCTTGCAGTGTTTTTCTCGATTGCTGTAATTTTTTACGTAACACACTCATCAATTTCATCATGATATTAGCAACTTCATATTATGACTAAAATAAAGCCTTCCTTTATTTTTTTAAGCTATTTCATTCCTATAATTTACTTCACTCGAGGCTGCAAATATGAAATAAAAATATTTCATTTCTTCAAAAAAAATACTCACGTCGTTCCGTAATTTACCATTAAGATTATTGCAAAAAAATTCAATACTCTTGTGATCAACATGATACTCTAGGACATAATAGAATAACTAAAAATCAATGAGCATGCACATGTTAATCATATACTATATAATTAACTTGTGCTTGCGGCAAATAAAACCCAGTTAAGCTTTAATTAAAATATTTTGTATACTTTGTTTAAAATTATGAAATTTTTTCAAATAAAAAAATTAGTTCAACAAGAAAGTAAAAAAACAGTAATTTCCATTTTTACAAATAATTCAAAATTAAAATGTATTAAGATAAATTATAGTCTTTTTTAAACAGAACGTAGTTAACTTTTTTGAAACAAGAAATAAAATAATTCTCCTTAGCAATTAAATAAGGTTATTCCGTTGCTAAAAGGCCCCTTTGTATCGGTAAAATGTACTGATAATTTAAGAAGATTCAAACAATAATTAGAGAGTAAATAAAATAAAAGTAATAAAATTTATGATGTTTGTCGATTAAGATTATGAAACGTAGTGACCGTTTCATGTGCGGCACGCATGAAGGAAACGTCACTGAAAATGTTAAGGAATG
The DNA here is from genome assembly GCA_039881145.1 of Druceiella hillmani. Classification (NCBI taxonomy): domain Eukaryota; kingdom Metazoa; phylum Arthropoda; class Insecta; order Lepidoptera; family Hepialidae; genus Druceiella; species Druceiella hillmani. Next base: position 2,126,800 of record JAYKKI010000033.1, on the reverse strand, counting down.
AGCAACATACGTTGCTTTGGTACCATTATATTATGGCATGGTGAAACTATTGTGAACAATTATTTAAAAAGACTTGTAATCGCCTATATTTAAATGTGGTCGTCGTATAAATATGTCTAAAAAATCGTTTCATGTGCGGCACGCATGAAGGAAACGTCACTGAAAATGTTAAGGAATGAGCAACATACGTTGCTTTGGTACCATTATATTATGGCATGGTGAAACTATTGTGAACAATTATTTAAAAAGACTTGTAATCGCCTATATTTAAATGTAGTCGTCGTATAAATATGTCTAAAAGATCGTTTCATGTGCGGCACGCATGAAGGAAACGTCTCTGAAAATGTTAAGGAATGAGCAACATACGTTGCTTTGGTACCATTATATTATGGCATGGTGAAACTATTGTGAACAATTATTTAAAAAGACTTGTAATCGCCTATATTTAAATGTAGTCGTCGTATAAATATGTCTAAAAAATCGTTTCATGTGCGGCACGCATGAAGGAAACGTCTCTGAAAATGTTAAGGAATGAGCAACATACGTTGCTTTGGTACCATTATATTATGGCATGGTGAAACTATTGTGAACAATTATTTAAAAAGACTTGTAATCGCCTATATTTAAATGTAGCCGTCGTATAAATATGTCTAAAAAATCGTTTCATGTGCGGCACACATGAAGGAAACGTCACTGAAAATGTTATCGAATGAGCAACATACGTTGCTTTGGTATCATTATATTATGGCATGGTGAAAGCATTGTGAACAATTATTTAAAAAGACTTGTAATCGCCAATATTTAAATGTAGCCGTCGTATAAATATGTCTAAAAAATCGTTTCATGTGCGGCACACATGAAGGAAACGTCACTGAAAATGTTATCGAATGAGCAACATACGTTGCTTTGGTATCATTATATTATGGCATGGTGAAAGCATTGTGAACAATTATTTAAAAAGACTTGTAATCGCCAATATTTAAATGTAGCCGTCGTATAAATATTATATCTTATCACATGACAGGCCTCAATTTTGCAAATACGTTATAGCTAATACGATTCCAAAATTATATATTTACTGAATTTGTAGTGATATGGAGAAAATTAGGTCGGCTAATGAACAAGAAATTTATGTAAACTCATCAAGAATCCTTCCTGAGTTGACATTTATCATGTACCGAGGGTCATGTTTTTGAATAAACTGTTTATCCCATTGAACTTGAAAAAGATTTATTTCAAAAATATATTTACCACCTGGGGACTGGAATTGTATTTACGCCCTTTTTCTGCATTCGGTCGCGACTGTAACTTAAAAGGAAATAGACTTACTTGTCTGCTGCGTTGAATGATGCCGTTCAATGCAATATTTTTGGTGTATTTAAAAAAAATCAATTTTTTCCTTGACTTCGAGAAAATATATCAGAACTACGCGTTTTTTATTTGCGCCAGTTTCGAAGCAATATACATTTTGCATACTATTTTTATAAAAATAAATTTTCTTAACGCACCGCGCAGGTGTCTGCCATTTAGCGCTTTTATAGTTTTGTTGTTGTAATAACGTTTTTTAAAGAATATTAAAACTTTCAATTAAGGTGCGTGAACCTAACAAACCATACTTTGTATCTGAAACCATGATCTGTGGACTGGTATTCATATACACATATTATCTATCATTTTACACACAAAAAGCTAACCAAAAAAGTGTAAACCTCAAACACTATTGCAGTTCTTTTTTTGAATTATGGAACCGATATCTGTTCTGATAGCACTGACAAAATATGAAGTTGTGTTAACTTAAAATGAAAATAAATGAAATCGTTTTTTTATAATATGTATCTGAGTCATATAAGTAATCAAACATAAATATGTAAAGACTTTTGTAATGAAGTAGTTTTTACCCAGAGACTCACTCTTTTTACATTTTTATGAATGGGCCGATATTTTCCCTCTCAATTAGCCTCGGCTGATATAAAAATGGTTGACATATTAGTTATATGCTGAATCGCTGTAACAGTATCGATAATCTCTATTTATCAGTGCTTAAGCCCGCGCACTCGTTTCTTATTGCGTAAACGTTAATAATATAATTTCACTTTTCTTAAAAAATAATATAGATTGTAATAAAGGGTAGCCCGGGTATTAATATAATTTGTTTAACTTAATAAGATTCATATAGCGGTTGTTGCGCAACGCATGAAAAGACAGGGGCACATTATCATTTTATTTTTTCTTTGTGGATTTGACTTTCCCTGATACATCTGAAAGTCATATCCCAATGAGCGCTTTCCTGAGTACTTCGCATGTAAAAAAGTATATCCAGAAGGAATTGAATAACATTCTAACTTGGGAATGAAGCCCATTCTCACTTTGTAAAATTAATTATTAGATGAATCGTAATAAGGCAGAAGAATACAGTTAGGGAAGAACAGCTCGAGCGACGTTAGTGCCACTGTGGTGAAGCAAAGCCAATTTCAGACTTCTACATTTTTGCTGATTAGACTTTAGTGCCGTGGTGGGAATGTTTTAGCTTTTAATGACCTATCCGTATGTCAATTAATTCAAGATTTGTTCTATAATTTTATTTGTATCAAAATGAAAGTCCAAATTGAAATATAATATTTTTGTATTAATGCTATAATATGTGAACAATCACAGAAAATTTGTAAGTTAATTCATGTATTATTGAAGTTGATGAAATTATAAGGTTGTAGGGATTTAATTTTCATACCGAAGCAAATAATTCTCTCCATATAACACTAGATACGGTATGATATCATCGACGTACAGCTCAAATACAGGCTAGGTGTAAATTTAGGGTCAATTTTGTCCCTGTCACAGATTCATTAATTAATTAATTTGTTATGCTTATAATAAAAGCCAAGATTTTTTAAAAATGTTTATACATTTTTAATAAGTATACTCGAGAGTGTTTTCAACCTTATGCGGGTCATAATTAAAAAAAAATATTAAAAAAACCATAAAAGGGAGTAATTACCGCCTTTTTTGTAATTAATAATGAAAGTAAAAACTTTTATCATGCCTTAAAGGTGCTTATCTAAATCTTTCATCTACAGAGCCTGTGAACATGGCCAAATCATACGACAGACTATTGGGCATATTCTGGGAATTCAACAACACCACTTATATTTGCGTTGTTAATTATTCTACAGCATATGACTCTGTAAAATGGGCAAAACTTTAGGAAACGCGACTAGAAATAAGTGCACCGAAAAATCTTGTACATCTCTTCAAGGCACCTTTATGAAAATGGAACCGCCTCAATCAGAAAAGATGATGTATTGTGGATTTATTTCTACCCCAGTGCAGAAGTTCGTCAGGGATGTATAATTGCCCCGCTGTTATTTAATATCCATATACAGCTTATGGATTGATTTTAAGAACTAGGTGAATTAAATTAGAGTCGGTGGAAAAAATTTGGAATCTTCGAATGGAGGTGCCACCACCTTATTAAATTGCAAAGAAAAGAAAGCATCAATCTCGTTTCGCAACAAGACGAAGTTATTTAATGTCGACCGTGATAACGATAACTTATACGCAGTCCCAGAAAAAAGTTTTATGGCAACATATGGACGTTGAAATTGTGGCTTTACCTTAATTCAAGTGTTCTAGGTTTCATTTAACTTGGAAATTTTAAAAAATTCTCACAAAGTATTTTTGTATTTTTCCAGTCTGTGTGAATTTCAACCTGCGACTGATTTAATATCTTAATTATTAACAATAATAATTTGGATACTAAATCATTAAATGACTTACAATTAACTTGAGTTTGATAATATCATGAAAATGCATCATGATAAGCCATACTAATTACATGCGATAAAAATATACTTTAAATTAAAATGGGTGAAAAATGATTACGTTTCTAAATACATACACTTCAATAATAATAACTTTAGCGAATACCAAAATTTGTAAACGAGATATGAGAGCTCCATGAAATAAAACAAATATCGCTAACGTTTCAACATATCATAACGTTTCAACTATCGTAACAAATAATTTTAATCGATTTCATAATTATATTTATTTTTCACTTCAATATTATAACCATATTTCTTAGTTACAGCCCCACGTCACTTCATTATTAAAGCGCTTTATGCAACATCAGTTTTGCACGATCAGTAGAGAGATATGCCGCTTATGATGCCGTACGTAAACGCTTAATTATTAGGTAAATTATTGTTACCCATAAACCAAAACTTTTCTAGTTACATGATCTAATTAAATGTAAAAACAGTAGACACAATTGTTCAGGGACGTTCTAGATTAACCTAGACAAAAAGACCGATGGATACGATGAATTATTTTTCCGGATGAATTATTTTTGTCGAACCACAGAATCGACCTAATGATATTATTACCCAACATTTATTAATTTAGGAAAATTAAGAGCTTTAATGGCTTATTGTCGTGGTATATATTATACAAGTGAATAATTAAAAAGTACACAACATAAAAAAGAGCAATGCTCTTACAATCGATTGAATAAATGTGAATACGGATTAAAGTTACATTCGGAAGTTTCAGCTCATTCATCGATGCGTTTCGTTTTTCGTTTTTTTTTAAAAGAGCAACCAGCTATAGATCAATTATATTCAAATTATTAAAAATGACCTAAATTAATGAATATCCGAAAATTACTTCGTTTTTCTTCTTTCACGTCGCAACGAGGCACAAGATCGACGTGGTTTTTTGAACCTGGAAATGATATAGGTTACTGCCAGGGTTGGGTAAAAAAGTATACACACGCACAGACACACACACATGGACATGTATATATATATATATATATATATATATATATATATATGTATATATATATATATATAAGAAAACGTTATATATTAGGTTAGAAACTTATAAACGCACCATATCTTTTTAACTTTTTATATGTAGTCAATAAAATCAATCGTTAATTAAATTAGAACCGTCGGTATCTAATACTTATCGCCAAAGTATAGACAGAGCTAAAGTTCCTTTTATTTTAGAAATCTTTGGGTCTTTGACTGAAAAACTTGTGAAGTTTAATTTTGACTTTAAATTTTCTACGATGTAAATTATTAGACAGACAGCGAAACAGATGTTAATTAGATGGTAAAAGATGTGGAAATTACGGCGGGTGCAATACACTACACACTCCATCTGAACGAAAATAGTTTTTCACGCGTTACTATTGCTACGTGGCTCGAGCATTGTTATGTAAAAAATAAATTTTGCTTTTATTTGAAATAGTTTAGCGGCGATTTTGCTCAACTGTTCACAATACATCTTAGCTGTAATTGTACTGTTAGATTGAAAGAGTTCCCAATGAATAACTCCATTTACACCCCACCACTCACTCAAAAGGATATTTTGTCGAATATCATATTTTGGACTACGTACACTTTTTTTTCAGCTCCGAGCTATTGGCGTTTGTGCTAAAAATTAACATATGCCACACACTTTTCATCTCTTGTAATCAGATAGGCTTAAGCCTCCTATTCAAATTCAGTAGATTCAAGCACACATTAGCTCGCCTCTGAAGTTGAAAGGGTGTTAGCTCATGTGGTAGCCAAACAGAATGTTTTCGCTTCTTTCGCAAATCATGAAGATGTCTTAACATTGCAGTATAAAGGCATGAAAATAGTTTTGCCAAACAACTCGAACTTAATCTGGGATATGATTCAATAAGGTTTTTGAATTTTTTAAATCAATTGTAGGAAGCTGCTCTGGATGAAGTTTACCGGACAGGTCAAAATTTCCTTCTTTCAATATTTGGAACCAGTGCTTGGCTGTGTCATAAGAGGACATACCTTCATCCATCGTTGTGTATATATTGCGTTATGCTTCGCTGGTTTTCCACTCTAAATGATATTCATGAAGAAAAAGTCCCCTAAGTTCATTTCGAAATACTTCCATTTTGAATTTATTGTTTACTCGCCGATTACTCAATCGTAAACTGAACATCCAAATGCCGCACACTTTATATACCCTACAATAAAAGTTCGGGGAGCTTCTATAACATACCAGAAATCGGTTGAAAAAGGGTCGAGTTATAAGTTGCAAACATAATCCATAAAGGAACAAGACAATCAGTTCCCTTAATTGTTAATTTAAAGAGAAACGTTTTTGTTCTCCTTATCATCTCCTTATCATTTGATTAAAAGAAATCATCATCTCCTTATCATTTGATTAAAAGAGCAAGAGCAAGAGCAAAACAGAGGATAAAAGCTAGCATATAATAAAGCTTTCTTATAGAGCTTAAGTACTAATGTCTAAAGTAAAGTAAAATGTTTGATTTTAAATTTCGAGTGATAACTCTAGTCAACATGGACTTATAATCATTATCATGTGTTTATCGTCGAATATGTTGTGCTTAATAGATAATTGCATAACATGTCAAAATGATTACAAAATTATTTATTCACAGTTTTATTCATGATTCTTTACTTATGAGAACCTATAGAAAGATAAGCGCAATTGGGTAAAGCTTTTATGAAAGTATAAAAGTATAAAGTTTTATATAAACGTGTATAAAAACTGCTGGATTTAAATATCACTACAAATTATATGAAATTTGTGTCTTTGTGTATTCTCCAAACCCCTACTTCTTCAAAATAATATCACCTCGAGTAATAAAAGTACGCGATATGTAAGAAAATTCCATTTGAACCATATTGGTATAATGTAATCTTACTTCAATAGTGTTATATTATTAAAGTAACTGAAGTTAGAAATCGAAGAAGGCGAAAGATATCTTTTATAATGCCTTTCAAATATTTTTGCACCCGTAGTAATTAATAAGGTTAAATAAATGAATATTTTCTTGTATTTGAGTGTACTTGTGTAAAATAATAGTCATAATGTAAGAACAAATGTATAAAATATCGTAATGTTAAGACCAAAAAAGTCATTACGAGAATATGATTTCCACATTTCTGCCTAACAATATTAGCTATACTGGCAGAATTGAATAATGTTATTCTCCAATCACCTAAATTTATTTTTTATTACTAAATGTCTTATCTGAACTTACAAAATTTTACATCGTTGTTGACAATTTGTTTATAATTTATAATAAACATATATTCAATACGGATTTCAGTAAAACTAACCTCGATTGTAAATATGGAAACACATTTCGCATTCATGTTTAGATATAATTTTTCGAAACTAAGAAAACATTTGCGATATTTAAATTTCATCCCCTATTACAAAATACTATATATACGGTATATTTGGTACATTTGTTTACAAAGTACCATTATCCAAAAAAATTATCTTGGAATTCTTCTATTTCTCAGGATGTGTACCACTACAGCCTAATTTATTTGTGATTCGTGAGAATCAATTAATTGCATTGTGCAATAGAATTATAAATATAAGCTAGTGGCAATGAATTCTAAAAAAAACTGATTATAAACATACCGTGTTAGGGCCGTGTCGGGTTGCTCGAGATCATTTTAATCGGAACATATTGCATATAAATATTAAACCTTTTATTGACGTAATGAAAAACTTGTAACTATATGGAAACGAAGCTTTAATAAATCTTTAGGTATTTTAATTCATGTACATGGAAAGTTTTTCAGTGGTATTAAATTCTCTGGCTATTATATATATCTATTATATATATATATATATATATATATATATATATATATAATATCTAATAAATAATTCTGGCCTAATTATTTTTGATATTTTTTCTCCCTTTTATCTACATTTATACCGATCGTTTGCTAATGGTAGTATTCAATTGAGATAAACAAAATGATAATTGACATGAAATCTTTACTAAATATCTTTCCATCAGGTATATATCTTTATTTCAAAGACGATGAATCAAATGATATTCAAATAAAACTGTTTAAAAAAATTTAATAATATAATATGTCATTATTTACTTGTTTTTGTTTTGTTAACGATTTTACTTATACTTGGATTGATTTTATTTTTTATTATATAATGATAGTTTACTACCAGACCAGTTTACTTTTACAAAGACCTCTATCTAAATATCCTCAACTGTAATCACGATATTATTTGCTTATGTAAAACCAATTTTAATGAGAGCGTTGAGTTGAGATCCTGGACCCCCATTATATAGTTTTTCGAAAAGATTGGTATTCAACAAGCATTTAGAAGGACAAAGGAGCAGGAGTAGCATTTTCTGTGAAAAGACATTTCTCAGTGAATCTTTTGACAGCTTGGGAGAGTGAAATTAAGGATATTTGGTTTAGTATTACTGTTTCTGACAATGAAACTTTTATTATTTGCCTGTATTATTAACCACCAGACATGGACTTAGTACAGCTGGAATCCTTTTATTCTAACTGTCAAAGTAAAGTTTTAAATACAAAATACAATTACGACTTTGTATCAATGGATGGTGGTGCAAGTAAAAGGGTCTACCTTTAGATGGATTTTTATTCCACGGCATTCCATAAAAGCATTTATGTTATATTCGGTGTCACGTTACCTCTATACTTTTTATATTTAATAAACCATCTGAATGCGATCTCGAGAAAAATTCGGGATTATTAGAGGATTTTATATTCAGGATTTAATTTAAACACATTTTGACATTTTTGCTCTTTGCCTTTTTAATCGAATTTCAATTTGGAGACGGACTCTATCTTCAATTTGCAAAATTATTCACTCAAAATCAGCCTTATTTATAGTTGTTCATTATTTAGATTGAGAAATATTATTTACTGTATTATTCGATCTATTTTGTTTAAGGCTATATTCATATATTATTATTTCATGTGAGCTGAATACTATAAAAGAGTTGTGGCACTATCCGTTTATCTCTCTATTACTTCATTCATCTTCACTACCTTTTCTAGAGCAATAGGAAATTAAGATAGAATATGTAGTGAAGTTGGAGCACCGTTTAGGATATGTGTGCCAAAATTGTACAGTGTCATTAAAACGACCCGAATTTTTTGCAAAATTAAATGGTGACCTAATCCTCTCCGCTATCAAATAGCTACAATTTTAAATACATTAAATATAAATAAATAAATAAATTTTTATGACTCTTTAACAATATATAAATATAAAAAAAGCAAATAATATGATTTCAAAAATTCTCTTGATATGTTTCGGCACTTGACTCTACTTTACGTCTTTACTGCATGAAACGAAATCGAAGAATCTGACTTTAGCGACAAATTAACAAGCGAGTAGGTATTTGGATATATTTAGTAATAAATTAATTCCGTGCATGTACATAATATTACTTGAATCATTTTTCGGTTAAATATATAATCTCAATAATTTTTATGCTGTACTTGGTATAAACATAAAACTTTGCAAGTCTTACGATTTTATTGAGGTCGAATTCCCATAAACACGACCTAATTTTTATGTTGTACATAGTATAAACATAAAACTTTGAACATCTTGCGATTTTATTGAGGTCGAATTCTGGTAAACAGGACATAAAGGATAGTATTTTAATGTGTAGTTGTTAGGGCGGCTAAACCAGCTTGAATATTATTAAGCTTCCCATAATGTATAGGAGACATTTTGGAAAGTTGTATATCTAAGATAACATATCATATGCAAGTCAAGTTATATTATAATATTAGGAATTTCTACGGTGAACATATGCATAATGCAGAACTTCAGAATTAATGTTTAGGGATAAATACATACTTACGCACACATAGACACACAAATAAACGCAAGAATGTTTATGGAAACACTACGCAAGTGTATTTGTTCACATGCATGGGCCCAAAGATTGTGTTCTTACGTATCTGCCTATAAAACATTAAAATGTAAAATTTCCGTCAATTTTCTGCGAATGTGTGTTTTGAAACTATAACGGAGAGTGCCATTGTACTCGTGCTTAAGTGTAATCAGTGCTTATAACAAAATTTACACGACCACCACTTGAGTTCGCTAATGTAAATTTCTGATTAATATGACGGAGTTTTTCTTCACTGTTTGCATGTGAAAAGTTCAGTCTAATCGAAGTAATAATTAACATGCTTTTCTGAAGAATATACATACACACATACAATAATTCTAAAATAAGTTCTGTTGGTTCCTACCCGATTTAAAATACACCACCGACATAAAATTTTCCAAAAATATGGAATACCCAACCTCAACCCCTATGAAAAGTTTGATCTAATAAAATTAATGATAATGAGAATTATTTTATTTTGGGAGTATTATCCTAAAATTTATTTAAAATTCACCTTCATAACCCTAGCTTGATTAAAGAGATGTGCACCGTCTTAAACTCACTGTAAATCAATTAAACAAATTGGAAAACCCTCGTGTATTCATTATATGCTCGTTCTTACGTTTAGAAAATATAACCACATCGCCATGACTGGGTAATATCTTAGCTTAACATAAATACATAACTGACGTAATTCACATCAACTGTGCCCAATTTTGAAGAATTCTCGCAATCTATCTTAATTCTACATTAAAAATCTTATATACTCAGTTGGATTTTCAATTATTTCCATGGATTATGCTCTGAAATCATTGACATTTTTCTAATCCTAAACTTAATACTACGCTCTGTAAGTACTCATTTTCAGGATATACTGCCAAATTCTGGCTTAAATAATTTTATTATACGAAACACATTGGAAACTTAGAGTTCTACAAGTTTTCTAGGAAGGTGATTCCTATTTTTATTCCACATAATTACTCTTATCCTTCCTTTCCTATCATGTTCTATTCTACTCCTTTTTGCTATCTGTATTAATACTCAAATTATTTGCATACACTTCTTGATAAATTCCTATAGAACTTGTTTTAAATTGTTCTTGAAAATACGGAAAGACCACATTTGTTAATTTAAACCTTTACGGCAAAGAAATAATTTAGTTTAAAAGAAAAAATAATTTGTATTTTCAACGTTTCCTTAAATTAATTACTCTTAGACATTTCATTATTATAAACACAACCTCCATGAAAAGAAATCTATGAAAAATATTGCCAATGTGATCAATATTTCCATCTGTGGAATTACCCTCATATCGCTTTCTATTCCAATTGAAATAAGGGGTTCGCTGCGTCGTGTAGTATCGCTTAGATTGTACTACGCGGCGTCTAGTATGCGAAACACTGCTCGATAATTAACCTTTGTGTCAATTAGTAATTAAGGTATTTTAAGGATGCGATGAGTCACAAGAAAATTCCATTGATTATAATCGTTTTATTTCACACTCTGAGAGTCGGAGAACTGGTTTGTTATCCAATGTAAAGCATATTATTTCATTTAAGGTAATTCATTTTAAAGATTGCGATTGTGTTAATACAAAAAATTCTATTCCTCTTATTTTCGAGATAAGCATAAAATATTTTTAATGAGAGTCGACTTTTTGAAACAGGGGCTTAAAAAGAGAAATCACTTCTTTGCTGTTTTTAATATAAAATAAAGCATAAATTAAATGAATGCTGTTATACAAATTAAATTGTTATAATAAATTAGAAGCAGTAAATTATTTTACTCAAAGAAATTTACTAATTTCAAGAGGGACTTTTAAAAGCATTTCAATCGATTATAAAATAAAAAGCCTGCAGTAAGCTACTATGTTACTGAATTAATTTTTTCGCGTGAAAATCTCATTAATTTTTTCGCGTGAAATAATCATTAACAAAATTTTTTTCTTAAACGAATTACATTTTATACTACTTTTAGCATTTTAGTTTCCTTCCTAAAACTTTCAATTATGACTCGGTTATTTTTTATCAATTATTCCATAAGTATATTGACAAAATACCAACTTTTAGCAAGTTACGTGTTATAAATTTCATTAGCGGCTAACTTATAAGTCTGCCGTACCTTTAGCAGATTCTGAAAATGTAATAACTCTTTTTAGAATATCAAGTGTGCAATTTCCTTTAAGAGCCAAAACAATTTTATAATGAGAATAATTATTTTATTGAGAATAATAATTCTCATTACAAAATTTTTTTGGCACTTAAAGGAAATTTCCTTAAAGGGATAGTCTCTTTATTACTACTAATCCAGTATGGCGGACATCGCAAAGTCACGAGTGTTACGGACGCGTAGCGGTGGAGTAGCGTACTTGTCCTTACTGTCTCATAATATATAGAGTACGTATACTTCAAATGGTCTTGAAGAGATATCTGAAGTTACTAATTCTAACGACTCATCACCGTAACTATTCCATCTTGAAAAAGCACAAACTTTAAAGGGAATAAGCAATATCTTCTGTCTAACACTCCGGTAATTTAACCATGTCCATATAGAATTTCTAAAAAATACAGGGCTACCAAGAAAATAAACACACAAAATCTGAACATTGCAAAATATTTAAAAATACCTACAAGTATGGCACTCGCCAATACAAAATGTGATGTACATGAGCGTGTGAATTACGCTCGACCTTAACCAATTAGACATCGAAGGTGGAGCATTAGGGATTACATTTTAATCTGTCAATATTTATGGGTATAATTGGAATTGCATAGATTTTAGCAGAAATTGTGAAAATTGATTTTCCAGCAAAAATTACATGCGAGTGATATATATAAATAATTCCACATTACACGACGATTTATCTTCCAAAAGCAGCCATCTGTTTACTGATATTATATTTTCCGACATTGTAAAATATGTAATTATATATCGATAGCCATAAACTCAAAAGATTTTAAATTCAATATGGGATTTTGTCTATAAAATTTTATCAACACGGATTATCTATTGATAGCCATAAACTCAAAAGATTTTTAAATTCAATATGGGATGTTGTCTATTAAATTTTATCAACACGGATTAGCAAATTATATTGTAAAAATGCATTTTCGTCGCTCAAGTCGCAAAGTAATTTGATATCGTTAGACGTAAAACGTAACTAAAATTTTAATGCACTAATTGATATATGGACAGAAATCTTCGCGTCCCGAGTTTAATCGTTCATGTAAGACGGAGTGAGTTTTCGAAATTGTTTTTAGCGAACGTGAATTCAGGCGTTATTATTTATTTCCTGTAAATAAATACTGAAATACTTAGAAATACTGCAAAATTTTTCTTTGTTTATATGCTACATTTTATTCGGTGATGTAATATTAACCGAACAACTCTATGCCGATTAAAAAAAATCAAACATATTTTTACTCAAATAAACGTCACTTGAGTCTAAACATCCATATTTGATTGTTGTCACGCTGGTAGGAGACGTCGAAACCAGCGTATGGTAACAAAATAGACCACATCGCGAAGCGTATTAATTTTGAAAGCCAAGACCTCGTATAATTTAAAAAGTTTAAAATGACTGTATAGATATCGCGAAGATACTTTCCTTTTCTTGTAGAAGCCACCTACATCCATTGCTACCTCTAAAAGAGCAATACACATGTGATTTTTGGAGAAACAAACTGTTAATTTAAATTTAAACAATTATTACATAGTTTCTTTTTGCCGAGTGTACTTTCAGTCTGTGCGTGTGCTTTACTAATTTTTATCTGCATATTGTGGTCACTACGTAAATGAGTATGAATACAACAAATATGTATTTCTAATGTACAAATCAATGTATAATCAAATTCTATCTATAAACTGGCTGTGTCGGTGGTGGTTATGGAATTTATTGTGATGTTTATGGAAAACTGCACAAACCAGTGATCTTTTTTGCATAATAAAGTAAATAATTAGGTATATTTGTTTATTTATCTACTTTAATGTATCTAATTGATGCATATGGCGGACTTATTGCTACAAGAGCAATCTCTTGAGGCAAACCACAACACCAGTCCAGCCCCGTTCGACGAACGGCCGGGAATCGAACCCCGGGTCGCCGAGGTGCATCGCATCGTCAAAGGCCGTATTCCTTGTGATCAACCCAACACACCACGGCGACGGTTTAGATAAGATATTAAATTTTCCTGTCATTGTTTCTGTTTGTATTGAAACATTTTTTATATTATAGCTGCTTTTTTACTCAAATAAATGGTAATTACTATTTTTACTACCTTATCAATATTATTATTACAATCATTATCATTATATTCATAGAATTTGAAATCAATTTATTATATAGAAAGTTAATATAAAATATAAGGGAAAAAAATGTACAATTACAATGGGATTAATTTAGATTTTTTATGGATTTTTTATATTGAAAAAGAAGGTGTTCGAGGTCATTTCTTAAGTTTTAAATCAATCTAATAAGTCAACATAACAGAAATGGGATGTACATTCTTTCCACATTGATTTCCCCATTTATACTTTATGCTTTAATTTCCTCATTTATACCTTAATTATTTTATTGTTAAAAAGTCTTCGTTGATGGAAAACTTAAGTTTAATGACACAGGAAATAAATTTTTACGTAACTCTCAATTTTTATACCCATGGAACAAAACGAAAAATTTATCTCGTAGATCATGAGGCACGAATTCAACCCAAACTTTGCCAAAGTGCCTTCTTGCAGTTAATTACGACACTTAACAAACAAGAATTTGATTTGGAAAATTGACTGTACTTTATAGAACCTTAACCGGATTATTGAGATTTAATCTTAGAAGAAAAAAAAGTAACTCGTGAGTTCATGTAAATGTTCGTATGTCTAGGTACCTTTCACTGACGTTTTTCTCGGAAATAGTTTAGAAATTGGAGATAAATTTGACTAATTTCCAAACACATTATAGTAATAGGGATCAAAAAATAGTGGGGTTTTTCCTTTACCTCTAAACAAGCTAAGGTTAAAAACTAAAAAAATATAGCGATGACTCGAAATTCGTACTTTTTGACTAAATTCGTGCGTCTTTGGAATATAAATTAAGCAATTCATATGGTGGTGGTAGGTGGCGGAAAATAATGGTAATATTTATAAACCACATAATAGAAGTGTTATGAAACCTGAAATATTTCTTTAGACCTAAGTATGTTATATGAGGAATTGTTATAATGTGGGTTATACTGGTACTTAAACAATTTTTTTTAAGTTTGGGCGTAATAGTATAATAAACATGCAAAATAATTTCCAAAACTCAAACACTTGATCCATGCTATCAGAAATAGCAAATCCCCCAATATGCTTATTGACTAAAGTATTTTTCCACCCTTATTTACTTTAACTACGTTGTGCAAATCAATGTGATATTATATAACATTAAGTTTCAAGACGAGATTATTAAAATTACTTTATTGCAACGAGAATATTGTGTCTGAAAATAAGGTTAAGATTTCAAGAGGGAAGGATCCTGATGAAGATAAATTTGGTCTCTCGTATACAGTCGCTGTCGTAAGCGGGTTTTCTTTTCAATTAAAATTTAAAATGAACTAAAATGAAATATTTTAATAACTTAAAATGAAATATTTTAATAAATTTATTTCCTTTATTTACATACTAGGAACAAAGGCAAATTTCGCAAATTAGTCATTTAGAAAAAGTGCAGCGCGATGTTATACACATTTTACTGACATAACATACAAGTATTAAAACAGTAACTACGTATAAAATATGAATTTGTCTGTCATTTATTTTCATGCTAGATTTACCTCCGCTGGCGCGGAAAGGGGAAAGTAGTGGTGAAATTTAAATAAAATGTGGTGTGAAAATTTTGATCTTAGAATTATATTCAGAATATTTTTAAAAATTAGCTGTGATGAATAGTTACATATCACTACTAACTTTTTTTAATTCTTTGTATATTGATATTTTATAGGTCCTCTAATTTAAGTAGTCTATTTGTTCTTTTACGTTTACGACTTTTTCCGACATAAGTCATAACCTCCAACTTCCATCAAAGTAAACAAAAGCAATCGAGTTAAAGGAATAATAAAAAGGAAGTGATGCATTAAACCATCAGACTATTCGCACATCATAATTTTTTTCTGTAGATTCCTTTGAAACTATGCGTAAAAGAAAATGAAATTGTTTACACTTCAAACCATGACAGAATATTAAATCACCTTATACAATGGACTTCTTACAATGGACGAATTTTTCCAAATACACGTATTTTCTCAATAGCTTCAGCTAATAATTATCTCTCGGTGTGCTGTTACATTATTTATGTTGGGTATAAACAGAAGCATTGTTATTCGTCGTATGGAGCATCCATATTAGTTTTCCATAAAGATTCATGTTTCAAAAGTAGTTCAGGTCAAATAAAAAAATTTGCAACGTAATTCTTAATTATTTTCAGGATCCCTCGCCTCAGAAACAAAATCGAATCCTTATAATATCACTCACGAATCTGTCAGCTGGTTAACGTTTGGAAGTAGCAACTTAACATTTAAGGATTTCTCTTTTCAAAATGTGCTGGTATAGACTAATTGGCTATAGATAATATAATTGGCCATAAACTAATTAACATGCTTTTCTGGAGCTAATATTTTAATATATTTATGTTATAAGTTTAGAAGATCAAATCAAATAATCCAAATTTTTTTACTTTTATATTGAATATATCTGGCGTTAATTTTGTAGAAATTCATTATTTACAATTAAATGAAACTACGTGATGTAGTATTATTCCTACTTTCTTTAATTTCTTTACAACGACCTAGGTTTCATTGTATTACAACATCTTCAGGTGGGATATTAGCAAAGATTAATTCTTAAGAAGTTTTCCAGCAACGAAGACTTTTTAACAATAAAATAATTAAGGTATAAATGAGGAAATTAAGGCATAAAGTATAAATGGGAAATCAATGTGGAAAGAATGTACATCCCATTTCTGTTATGTTGACTTATTAGATTGATTTAAAACTTAAGAAATGACCTCGAACACCTTCTTTTTCAATATAAAAAATCCATAAAAAATCTAAATTAATCCCATTGTAATTTTACATTTTTTCCCTTATATTTCATATTAACTTTCTATACAATAAATTGATTTTAAATTCTATGAATATAATGATAATGATTATAATAATAATATTGATAAGGTAGTAAAAATAGTAATTACCATTTATTTGAGTAAAAAAGCAGCTATAATATAAAAAATGTTTCAATACAAACAGAAACAATGACAGGAAAATTTAATATCTTATCTAAACCGTCGCCGTGGTGTGTTGGGTTGATCACAAGGAATACGGCCTTTGACGATGCGACGCACCGCGGCGACCCGGGGTTCGATTCCCGGCCGTTCGTCGAACGGGGCTGGACTGGTGTTGTGGTTGGCCTCAAGAGATTGCTCTTGTAGCAATAAGTCCGCCATATGCATCAATTAGATACATTAAAGTAGATAAATAAATAAATATACCTAATTATTTACTTTATTATGCAAAACAGATCACTGTCTTGGTTTGTGCAGTTTTCCATAAACATCACAATAAATTCCATAAACACCACCGACACAGCCAGTTTATAGATAGAATTTGATTATGCATTGATTTGTACATTAGAAATACATATTTGTTGTATTCATACTCACTTACGTAGTGACCCCAATATGCAGATAAAAATTAGTAAAGCACACGCACAGACTGAAAGTACACTCGGCAAAAAGAAACTATGTAATAATTGTTTAAATTTAAATTAACAGTTTGTTTCTCCAAAAATCACATGTGTATTGCTCTTTTAGAGGTAGCAATGGATGTAGGTGGCTTCTACAAGAAAAGGAAAGTATCTTCGCGATATCTATACAGTCATTTTATACTTTTTAAATTATACGAGGTCTTGTCTTTCAAAATTAATACGCTTCGCGATGTGGTCTATTTTGTTACCATACGCTGGTTTCGACGTCTCCTACCAGCGTGACAACAATCAAATATGGATGTTTAGACTCAAGTGACGTTTATTTGAGTAAAAATATGTTTGATTTTTTTTAAATCGGCATAGAGTTAGTCGGTTAAGATTACATCACCGAATATGCTGTAGCATATAAACAAAGAAAAATTTTGAAGTATTTCTAAGTATTTCAGTATTTATTTACAGGAAATAAATAATAACGTCTGAATTCACGTTCGCTAAAACAATTTCGAAAACTCACTCCGTCTTACATGAACGATTAAACTCGGGACGCGAAGATTTCTGTCCATATATCAATAAGTGCATTAAAATTTTAGTTACGTTTTACGTCTCACGATATCAAATTACTTTGCGACTTGAGCGACGAAAATGCATTTTTACAATATAATTTGGTGAATGCGCAGCTAATCCGTGTTGATAAAATTTAATAGACAACATCCCATATTGAATTTAAAAATCTTTTGAGTTTATGGCTATCAATAGATAATCCGTGTTGATAAAATTTTATAGACAAAATCCCATATTGAATTTAAAATCTTTTGAGTTTATGGCTATCGATATATAATTACATATTTTACAATGTCGGAAAATATAATATCAGTAAACAGATGGCTGCTTTTGGAAGATAAATCGTCGTGTAATGTGGAATTATTTATATATATCACTCGCATGTATTTTTTGCTGGAAAATCAATTTTCACAATTTCTGCTAAAATCTATGCAATTCCAATTATACCCATAAATATTGACAGATTAAAATGTAATCCCTAATGCTCCACCTTCGATGTCTAATTGGTTAAGGTCGAGCGTAATTCACACGCTCATGTACATCACATTTTGTATTGGTGAGTGCCATACTTGTAGGTATTTTTAAATATTTTGCAATCTGAACACACTGTGTCCCAAGAATTAATCTCCTCAATACATCACTTTTATTAGTTTATTTTCTTGGTAGCCCTGTATTTTTTAGAAATTCTATATGGACATGGTTAAATTACCGGAGTGTTAGACAGAAGATATTGCTTATTCCCTTTAAAGTTAGTGCTTTTTCAAGATGGAATAGTTACGGTGCTGAGTCGTTAGAATTAGTAACTTCAGATATCTCTTCAAGACCATTTGAAGTATACGTACTCTATATATTATGAGACAGTAAGGACAAGTACGCTACTCCGCCGCTACGCGTCCGTAACACTCGTGACTTTACGATGTCCGCCATACTGGATTCCAATTAATGTGATGTATTTATAAAATTAATATAATAAAAATTCAATTATCCATTCCAATTATACGTGATATTCCGTCAAGCTATTAAGACAAGTGAAGGTATTAAACTCGATATATACTTACGTACACTCAAAAAATATTATTAGTTTTTCTGGCTTAGCGCTTTTGTATAAAAATTGCAGAAAAATCTCAAATAATATAATAATTTTTCTTATCATGATCATGATTCAACTATTACCACTAAATGAAAACGAATTTTTGAAATACTGGCGACATGGAATTAATACCATAATCCCACATAGTACAGTCGTACAACGTAGAGGTTGAGAGACCTCGCAATTTACAAATTTTATTTATTACTGAATATTCATAATAAATATTTAAGTGTTGATTCTACATACACGAAACCACAGCTATTTTTCAAACTTCTACCAAATAATGCCTAAAGAAGGATGGGTTCAGCGCTTCACTCAATAATGGTTCGAACAAGGACGAAAGCGTGCCGAGGAGATAAAGGACAAACGAATGTTTCCCTGTTGCGTTTTTAAAAAATTAACAATTATCTCTGGCACTATCATAGTATGTGATGTACTCATTGTAACTCAGTTACTAGTCAAGAATATTTTGTTTTTTACCAGTCTTTTAATAAATATTTTTGATCGACTTAAGTTGACTTCTGCGTTCCTCATGTGCTTTATTTGGATAAATATTTTTTTATTAAATATGAAAATAATATTTTAACACAAACGTCTGAAATTTATTTACAGTCCTTTTTTTTGGAATGAATCAATACAATTTTGTAAACATATATAATCTTAAAACTACTTTCGTTCTAAACACTGCTTCAGTATAATGAGAATTATTATTCTCAATAAAATAATTATTCTCATTATAAAATTGTTTTGGCTCTTAAAGGAAATTCCACACTTGATATTCTAAAAAGAGTTATTACATCTTCAGAATCTGCTAAAGGTACGGCAGACTTATAAGTTAGCCGCTAATGAAATATATAACACGTAACTTGCTAAAAGTTGGTATTTTGTAAATATACTTATAGAATAATTGATAAAAAATAACCGAGTCATAATTGAAAGCTTTAGGATGGAAACTAAAATGCTAAAAGTCGTATAAAATGTAATTCGTTTGAGAAAAAATTTTGTACCGTCATTAATGAGATTTTCACGCGAAAAAAATAATTCAGTCGCATAGTAGCTTACTGCAGGCATCTTATTTTATAATCGATTGAAACGCGTTTAAAAGTCCCTCTTGAAATTAGTAAATTTCTTTGAGTAAAATAATTTACTGCTTCTAATTTATTACAACAATTTAATTTGTATAACAGCATTCATTTAATTTATGCTTTATTTTATATTAAAAACAGCAAAGAAGTGATTTCTCTTTTTAAGCCCCTGTTTCAAAAAGTCGACTCTCATTAAGAATATTTTATACTTATCTCGAAAATAAGAGGAATAGAATTTTTTGTATTAACACAATCGCAATCTTTAAAATGAATTACCTTAAATGAAATAATATGCTTTACATTGGATAACAAACCAGTTCTCCGACTCTCAGAGTGTGAAATAAAACGATTAAAATCAATGGAATTTTCTTGTGACTCATCGCATCCTTAAAATACCTTAATTACTAATTGACACAAAGGTTAATTATCGAGCAGTGTTTCGCATACTAGACGCCGCGTAGTACAATCTAAGCGATACTACACGACGCAGCGAACCCCTTATTTCAATTGGAATAGAAAGTGATAAGAGGGTAATTCCACAGATGGAAATATTGATCACATTGGCAATATTTTTCATAGATTTATTTTCATGGAGGTTGTGTTCATAATAATGAAATGTCTAAGAGTAATTAATTTAAGGAAACGTTGAAAATACAAATTATTTTTTCTTTCAAACTAAATTATTTCTTTGCCGTAAAGGTTTAAATTAACAAATGTCGTAGGCTATATTCTTTCCATATTTTCAAGAAAAATTTAAAACAAGTTCTATAGGAATTTAGCGAGAAGTGTATGCAAATAATTTGAGTATTAATACAGATAGCGAAAAGGAATAGAATAGAACATGATAAGAAAGGAACGATAAGAGTAATTATGTGGAATAAAAATAGGAATCACCTTCCTAGAAAACTTGTAGAACTCTAAGTTTGCAATGTGTTTCGTATAATAAAATTATTTAAGCCAGAATTTGGCAGTATATCCTGAAAATTAGTACCTACAGAGGGTAGTATTAAGTTTAGGATTAGAAAAATGTCAATGATTTCAGAGCATAATCCATGGAAATAATTGACAATCCAACTGAGTATATAAGATTTTTAATGTAGAATTAAGATAGATTACGAGAATTCTTCAAAATTGGGCACAGTTGATGTGAATTACGTCAGTTATATATTTTCGTTAAGCTAAGATATTACCCAGTCATGGCGATGTGGTTATAGTTGTAGTTGATTTATTGAAAATAAATTTAAAAGTATCTTTTATCTTCAAAGTGTAAATTACTTCATATTTTTTTATAATACAGAAATTTGATATTGTAGTGTTTATATTTTTAAAATGTATTATGTTTTTACTGTTATATTGTTAAATAAAATAAATATACACATATTAACATAAATACACACATATTGATATACGAGTTGTCCACAATTTTATTTTTCCGCTGGCTTTCCATTGTAGTTTATCAGCCAGAAAGTTTGTTAGTTATTGTGCTTCAACATTGTTATTTTCTCATATATGGTAGTAAAAAATTTGATCTTTTATCTGGAATTATAGTGATTATCATTTAATATAACTTTATTAATAATAATCATAATATTAATACGTGAAGCAAAAACTTTGTAACCCTTTTTACGAAAATTACGCGGTCGGAGGAGTATGAAATTTGGCACAGTTAAAGTTTATTAGGCTAAGAAGTGCAGAAAGCTAATATTTTGTACAATAATGCATTAGAAATACATTAAATTAATAAAAAGAAACATCACACACACTACCATGCGTTTGACACACACACACACACACACACACACACATATATACACACGAGTTGTCCACAATTTTATTTTTCCGCTGGCTTTCCATTGTAGTTTATCAGCTAGACAGTTTGTAAGTTATTGTGCTTCAACATTGTTATTTTCTCATATATAGTAGTAAAAAATTTGATCTTCTATCTGGAATTATAGGTACTATCATTTACTATAACATTATTAATAATAACCTATATATTAATACGTAAAGCAAAAACTTTGGAGCTCTTTTTACGAATATTACGCGGACGGAAGAGTTTGAAATTTGGCACAGTTAAAGTTTACATGGAAAAGGGGTGCAGAAAGCTAATATTTTGATATAATAATGCATTAGAAATATATTAAATTAATAAAAAAAAACATTACACACACTTCCATGCGTTTGACACACACACATACATATACACACATATGAATTGTCCATAATTTTATTTTTCCACTGGCTTTCCATTGTAGTTTATCGCCAGACATTTATAAGTTATTGTACTTCAATTTTGTTACTTTCTCATATATAGTAATAACAATTTGATCTTTTATCTGGAATTACAGTCATTATCATTTAATATAACATTATTAATAATAATAATCATCATAATACTAATACGTGAAGCGAAAACTTTGTACTTCTTTTTAAGAAAATTTCGCGGACGGAGGAGTATGAACTTTGGCACAGTTAAAGTTCAAAAGGAGAAGTAGTGCAGAAAGGTAATATTTTTATATAATATTGCATTAGAAATACATTAAATTAATAAAAAAACCATTCACATAACCATTTCACACACTACAATGCATTTGACACACACACACACACATACTATTTTGTTTATGGTTGAAGTCTATGGTCAAACTTAGAAGAGATTACTATTATTTGTCTATAGCTTTACTGAATGTCAAAATTAATCAATTATCATAATATCATAGTAATAGTTTGTTTATCCTATAATATGTCTAATAAATATTTGTGCTTTATATATTAGTTATTAGTGAAATACAGCTTTCTCAACATACGTATATAAATTGTAAAAGAAAATTGTGAAGCAGTAATCCGAATTGACTATGGGTACAAAAATTATATTTGTAATTACCGGTTCAAAGTTCAATCTTTTTGCATATAATATCATTGTGGTGGTTACAACACATGAATTAATTTTATTAATTAAACTAAAATCTTTCTAATATCGGTTTCAGTAATTTCATAAAAGTTTTTTTCTACTTTCATTGTTCCTCGACATAGAACATTGACGGGTCGGAATGAGAGAAGAATTAGGAATCTATATTCGCATACACATAATAAAAGACCAAATGCAAATTTAAATAGTGTTAATAGTATACAAAATGATGATGTAATTTTTAGAGATACATTTAAATGTGCACTAAATATAATTCCAAGCATTTTTCATAGTCATGATTATGGATTAATGGATTTACAATGCACGTTTTGCAATGCGAAACATTTTCAATCTGAAGTCACTTTAGGTGACAGGACTGCATTCACTTCATCTTGTCATAAGGCTAAAGCAATATTACCGTATGATGGACTTATTTCAAATGAACCTTCCATCAAAAGTAAGTCAAAAAATTATTCACAATTAAATGAAATTACGTGATGTAGTACTATTTCTACTTTCTTTAAGTTCTTTACTACGACCTAGGTTTCGTTGTATTACATCTTCAGGTGGGCTATTAGCAAAGATGTTGTACCTGACACTACCTGAAGATGTTGTAATACAACGAAACCTAGGTCGTGGTAAAGAACTTAAAGAAAGTAGAAATAATACTATATCACACAGTTTCATTTAATTGTGAATAATGCATTTCTACAAAATTGACGCTAAATATGTTCAATATTCAAAAAATTATTTTGAAAACATTCGCAAATACAATTCATCATTTGCTAGGGTTAGCTCAGAAGTTAAAGTTTCCGAGGCAGTCACAAGTGAAGTGTATCATTTCAAAATACATGATGTTTTTTATCACAGATCAGGTTCAATGACTGCCGCCTATGGTCGCTCACCATGCTATGCACAATTATATTTTTATGATGTTGACACTGGTATTAATTATAGATTATAAGAATATTTTAATCAAACATGCAATAACAACATAATGCGCGAAATTCCTCTTGAATTGGAATGCAGTAAACCTTATGTTCGGTCATTCATTGCAATGAAATATCTTTGTCAGAGAGTTGGAAATAAAAATAAAGAAATTTGTATGCTCATTAAAGTAAATCACGATTTAGATCTACGCCGTTTCAATGATGCAGTTCAAACTGGTGTAGCAGTAATATTTAGTACAGTTGATGGTGAGCCATCTTTTCTACGAAATATGATTTCATTTTCAAATGTTAATGGTATCATTAAAAATACCTCAATTTTGGATTCATCATTGGTTCCTTTAGCGAACCCCCTCATTTTTCCAAATGGTGATACTGGGTGGCCAACCAATATTCCTCATAATGTACCATCCAATTCAAGAGCGCCCAGAAATTAATTTATCCATGCTTCAGTATGCAGCCTATCGACTTACAATTAGAGAAGATTTCAGCATATCGCACCATTCATAAAATTTATTTCTGCAGTGGATATTTGATATGTATGTGAGAATAGAGGGTTCAAAATTGCATTCATTCGACAAAATCAAACAATTCTTAGGTCTGAAGTTTACGACAATTTAACAGACTACATAGAATCGAACATCAATGCCAGTAATGTTGGCCGTAGAGTGATTTTACCATCTTCGTTCAATAGATCTCCAAGATATATGTATCAGAATTATTTAGATGCAATTTTGCATTTCGGAAAGCCCTCTTTATTTTTTATAATGGCTTGCAATCCAAGTTGGCCGGAAATAGTTAACAATATTGGTGTAGGTGAAACTGCTAATTTTAGACCTGATATTATTGTGCGTGTATTCAAGTCTAAATTGAAAGCATTAATTGAGGCCTTATACAAAAAATATCTTTGGTAAAGTTGAAGCACTCATTTATAGATTCACGTCATTCATTATCATATTAAAGAATTTTTGTGGTGAAATGTTAAAGAATTACATTGACCAAAACAAATGCGGAATTTATTTGGTTACATTTGTGCATTAAATGTGCCAGCCAATGCATTAGCGTTGGATGAGTTGATGGAA
Source organism: Druceiella hillmani (assembly GCA_039881145.1). Taxonomy (NCBI): domain Eukaryota; kingdom Metazoa; phylum Arthropoda; class Insecta; order Lepidoptera; family Hepialidae; genus Druceiella; species Druceiella hillmani. The sequence continues at coordinate 2,101,690 of JAYKKI010000033.1, read as the reverse complement.
TGAGTTTAAAATATATCTTAGTGAAGATTTTTTGAGACTTTACAACAAAGAAGCTTCCTTTAATAGAGCTCTATTAGAAATTGACGATATTTTGAATGTTATAATTGTCATGTCAAATACTTTTTTTACCAGTTCCCATATACTCGCAGAGAATAGAAGAAGCAAATGCTATTGACATAATAGAAAAAGAGATGCTGTTTTGTGAGTGTTATGAAAATGCAAATATTGAACAGCGTAATCTCATTGATCAAGTGATTCGTGAAGTTTTTTATCATGATACTGGATCCAATGTTTTTTGTTTAACCGCTTATGCAGGTTGTGGCCAAACATTCACTTAAACAGCAATCATTCACAAATTAAATTCGATTAATCTTCGTTGTATTGCAACTGCGTTCAGTGGCATAGCAGCAACTCTATTACTTGGAGGTAGAACTTTACACAATTTGTTTAAATTGCCTGCACCCATTTTGGAAAATTCTGTAGCTAATATTACTGCAAATAGTGGCTATAGTTGTTACATAAATTCATCATCATTGATAATTATTGATGAAGTTTCTATGTGCCTATTGCAAGTGTTAAAAATCATAGATAGATAATTGCGGGATCTATGCGATGAAAAAGGTAAACATAGACCATTTGGAGAGAAAAAAATACTTCTGTGCAATGATTTTCGGCAAAACCAGTTATCCCACATGGATCACGTGTAATTTTAATTGAAATTTTTTTTTCATAAAGTTACGTTTAGTCAAAATATGAGGGCCTTACCAAATGAAATAGAATTTATAGAATTTTTGAAAAAAAATTGGTAATGATGAAGCCCCACAATTCCCTCAGTTTGGTGAAATATTATCGAAATTCCTCAATAGTTAATAGGAGATAAAAATAATATTATTAATAAAGTGTATGGAAATATTTCCAAAAACATACTCTCAGGTAATATATTGAACTCCGTAATTTTGGCACCTAAAATGATGATTGTACTTTGATTAATAGTAATATACTTAACCAAATTCAATAACATACCATAGCTACGATAAAATAATTTCTGATGATGACAATGACGTCGATAACTATCCGGTAGAGTTTTTGAATTCTTTGACTATTAGTGGTTTACCACCACATAAGTTAGTATTGAAAGTCAATTGCATCGTTTTGCTGATCAAAAACTTAAACACAAAGAAAGCAATAATTAATGGAACAAGAATGCTCATCAAATTTATGCATCGTAATCGATTGCGAAGTTTTAACTGAAACCGCACGCAATACGAGAATTTTGATTCCACGTATAAATTTAACATATTGCGGAACTATTTTACCCTTTAATCTTCAAAGAACACAATTTCCGATATACCTGCACATGCGATAACAATAAATAAGTCTCAAGGACAAACATCAAGTAGAGTTCGATCATTCGACGGTTTGAGATTTTATATTTCCGAATATAACGGCCAAGGATATTTAGCAAACGGTGAAAAAGTTTTTATAAAAAAAATCGTTTACAGAGAAATTTTAAATCATTAATTGAATTATCGAAATGTGTATGTCAAGTTCAATGGATAACATTTTTTAATCGCCTGGTTTTTTTGTATCAATAAAAAATATATAAAAAAGACTTCATTTTTTGGATTTATTTTTTATTTAAATGTTACATAATTTGTTTGAAAAAGATAGGCAAATTAACTGTGTAGCTTTCGTGAAATATGTTATTATAGAGGTATAATCTTTGACAATAAAACCTTAATAACGTTCAAACTTCAAATTTAAATGAATTGCTTGAATTTCGACCACTGGGCGACCACTGCCATGATTGCGTGTGATGCCGCGAATATTACTACAAGGCTGAAAATATAGAAAATTAGCTGCAATGTCTTGTTTGTAAATTATGGCTGCAGGAGAATTGTATTTCATTCAACAATTTTTACAATCCTTGTAGCAAGAAAATGAAGAAACAAGAAACGGAAAAAATTACACGAGCACAAAGAAAAAAAGCAACGCAAAAGGCAGAGGGAAAATGACCTGAAAAGTAAATATCCATCTTATCCTTACATGAGCAGTCAACTTATAACGGATATTAACATTAAAGTTTTTTTTAATGTTTTTGAAATAAATATGGCTCGTGTTAAGAATAATTATCGAAAATATATTTTAAAATAAGAATAAAAGCTCAATTATTATAAAACATTATACTAAAGTACGTAGACACTACGTAGGCTACACTGGAAAACATTGTAGCACCGACACTTTTTTGAGAACAAAAAACATGTTATAATGTTTGTTTAATTATCCACACGCCAAATATGAAATAAGTAGATTTGTATATAATGCAATAAAACCTAGAAGGACTCATTGTAGCTACCTCACTTTAACACCTAATAAAATTAATCAATATATTATCAATATAGTCGAAATTTCGACTTATTCGAAACATTTAAGAATCTAATTAGTATGAATGTTTTTTTTATTTTAAATTTTGTGCTACTTATCTATTTGCTTAATATCATAAGATTATACGATGCCAGGTTTATTATAGGGTCAACGACACTGATTTAATAAGAAATATAAGAAGCAAACAACTCGACTACATCAAACAACGTCGTTATCAATTAATTCTCTTTTAGTCATTGTGTCAAAAAATGACGAAAAACGAAATAAAGTAAAGGTTATATTTCGCCATATGAGATGAATATTAGGGAACTAGAAAATATATCCCTCCAATTAATTTGAATATTTCCCGCTTAGGAAAATCTTATATATAAATACTTTTATTTGTATATAGTAATATATCTGCAAGAAAAAAGCTCTCTATAAGCTCAGTACCATCGCGTAAAATGTATACTTTTAAGCTAGAGTGAATGCGAAAGCAAATGGATCTATTCAATACTCGCCTCTGATTTATTGACGTTCCGGACATTCGATTCAATAATGCATTGCGTGACTCGAACGACAATAACGTCAACTTTTGGCCTTCCCTCTATGGTCCTTAGTCTCATGCGGTAGAACAAGCTTTTGTTAACTACCACTTTTCGAAGAGTTGTTTCATAAAACGCAAAAAGGCTAATAAAAAAAAAGTAAATTACTTTTAACTGAGGAGACCCTACTTCCGCGCCGAATAATGTATAATGTAGCAATATCGAATTACTGTCGATGGACATAACCAAAAAAATCCGGGGGAGAAAAATAGTTTGTACAGTCAAACATGAAACAATATTTTATTGCTTAGAATATAGATATTAAAATTCTTTGTGTATATGTTTAGAACCGCATTATCAACTTGACATGAAACTAGTACGTCTATCTTTAGTACTTTCATAATTTATTCTCGCGGTAGGAAAAGTACACATATTTTTCGTTTTCTTAATTTTTGAATATGGTGCAAACATGTCTGTTGCTTATCAAACCGTGCACAGCGGGATCAAAAGTAACGTAAAATAGTAGTTGATGATGATAAGCTTTCAATTTTTTTTCTCTTATTTTATAACATTTTCTTCATTGAAAAGCACAATTTTTTCCATTTTCCATCAAACTTCTACAAGATTCTGATGGTATTGTAAGGGATATATTTATAGTTACTGCTTCGTTAAACATATTTTAAATCTTCTGTTAGTGCTTCTTTTTTTTAATATCAATACAAAAAGTAAGGTCAAGCCCAATGTTGCTTCCTCTGAATTTTTCAATATAGAATTTTCTTGATTTAATATGCGAGCAATAATACATTCATTTTTAGCACAAAAAAGAGAAAAAGAAAGTTCATTTACCAAAAAGTTTTTACTAGATACTGTTTTTAAATTATTGATTAAAAAACTAGGTAACACTAAAGAGATTTTTTTTTAATTCAACCAGTAACAAAGGCAGAGGAAAGAAAAGCCTTTGATAGTGATAAATTTCTCTAAATGACAGAAACCAATGTTGGAAATATGTAAAACAGTTGTATTATAAACTTTATCATTCTTTATGATTTTTTTCCTTTATCGAAACAGATTTAAAATGAAGAAGGTTGAAACGATAATTTTGGAAATTGTTTATGTGGTATTAACATATTATAATTGTGAAAGAAAATAATTTATATTCGAATGTTGAATTCTTTCTGGCACTCTTTAATTGTTTCATGATGGCAGTAGAGTTTAGTTTTAAAATTATGATTCGCAATTGTTTTTTCTTAGTAGCTTTTCATTATAGCTTAGTCTATACCCTAAACCATGGCTACTTTTAAATTTTTACAAAAAATCCTAAATCTACTAGAGTAAGTAATTTAAAATTCCGAATTTCTTAATCTGCCCTATTGTTTTTTTTTTACTATATATTTTGATGGAATTTTTATAAACTAGTAATTGTGTAGATATTTTTCTAGCCAACAATTTAATTGTCAGCTTTTCTTTTATTTCAATAAAACAGGACGCAAGAGGTAAGATTCAGTTTGTTATTTCATACAATCAAAACCTTCAATAGAAAAACTTTTCAAATCAAATGTTGTTTAAAAAAGGCTAATGTAGGTTTCAAGGCTAGCAAGTACACTTATAGTTTACATTTCTAAATTTAAAAAATACTTAATAATTTTTAGACAGCTTCTGGATGAAATATTTTACGACAGTACGTGTCTAAACTGCGAAAATTTAAATTAATTGCCTTCTTTAACGGAGAGACGCGACGAATATATCAAAAAATATATTTACATCATGAAAAGAAAAGGTAAGCTGGGGAAAAATATTTGACTTAGTTGCTACTTTTAACGCCTGAGAGTTTTATTGTATTTAAAGTTAATTTAGTTACCTGGTACATTTAAATTAAACGACTAGGGTTAATTGTATTAAAAACTATCTAAAATTACAAATTAATTTAATTATTTTGAATTTCACCTGATGAAATAAATTCTAAGATAGAAAGCCTTATGAGAATTGTAAAAAGTCGGATATAAAGTCAACTGATTCAAATGAAGTTTTTATTCAGCAAAGCTATTGTATAAAGGTGATCAATATCAACATGTATCGCTATTAGAAATCAAACAATAAGTTTTTGGGACTCAGTTTTACTTTCCAAAATCATAAGATACTTTATATACCAAATTTTAAATACCAAAATTTGTAGTTCTACTAGGCTCAAACGTGGAAACTTGGTTTTTGTTCCATTATAAACTAGCAACCTGCCCTACTTTCGCGCCGAATCAATAATTGGTTTGTTTTTTTACCACAATATTATAATAATATTTTATAAAAATTACTTCGCATCTATTCTTTATTAAAGCACATTACGCAATATCGATTGCACGATAAACAGAGAGACGCTCCTGTATAATAAAGCGAGATATAGAGGCCGCATAACCTGGTAATTCGCTTAACTTTCGTTTTTTCTTTGCTGATCGTACATGACGGATAATACATAAACACCTAAACATGAGGTAAGTCATTATTAAACAATTTCATTACAGTAATGTATTATAAACCAAAACATTGCTAGATGAATAATCTAATTAAATGTAAAAAGAAATTCCAAGCTGTTCAGCAGTTTTCAAGATTAGCTCGGACAAAAAGGACGGATGTAGTCGTCTACTTTTTTTTATAATAGTATAGATTTGGCACAATGTACCTACTGATATTATTGTCCTAAATTTAATAAATTCGGCGATTTTAAAAATGAAAATTAAGAAAGTGTATGAAATAAAAAAGTGCAAAAAAAATGTTACTTATTTTAATAGTATGGATTCATACAAAAGAGAACGCATTTCATAAAATTTTTTTAGCTCTTACAATTTGCTGATTAAATTTATGTACATTAGGTTATATTCGAAAATTTCAATTCGTCTATTGACATGTTTCGTTTCTCCTAAAAGAGCGGCCAGCTTCGGACAATGGTTGGAAATGAGATAAATTAATGAATATTTGTGAACAAAAGTATTTACAATTTTGTCTGAAATAGCGTTGAATATTTTGATTTAAGGTGCAAGTGGTAATCCTAGTCGACAGGTATTTAAATAAAATTAATCACATCGAAATGTTGTAATAGATATTTCACGGACACACGGAGAAAATTCACTTTACAAAAACGACACGTCAAAACGCTTACAGATTGATTTAAAAATATTGTTAAAAGGTATAATTTATTCGTAGTTTATCCATAATTCTTTATTTATGAAGGGCATAATAAAAATTATATTTGCATAAACCTTTTATAAAATAAATAAAAAAGGTGCATTAATTTTATATTAACATTGGCTGCATTTGTATATAAAGATATTTCATTTTGATACAAAGTTTTCTTATAAAAATATGTAATCTTAAATATTAAATGTTTGTTTATTCACGAGATTAACAAGAAAAATCCATGTAAACGAGTCTAACATAATGGGATAAAAGTAAAATTAAAAATTGCTGAATTTGAAGTTGGGGAATGGCGAAAGAAAAATGTTTTTCAATATTTTTATAACATTTTTTCATCTGCAATAATAGTGTTGGCAGCAGTTTGCATAATGAAGGTAAGTTATGCCAGTTGCTGTCAGCAACAAGCCCTGTATGAACAATAGCATTGTAATGATGTAACATACGATAATTCTTCAATCAATGTTAATTATTGACTCTCAATTCAAAAATTAAATTTTCCTGGACCAAAAGAGCTTGTTGGGAAAAATATTATATGATAATATTACTAAAATTGGTGAAGGAAAACAAATATTTACTTTTCAAGATAAATTTTCAAACAGTATAGTCGTATTACTGTTATATTTTCATGAGATCTAATTGACTTTGAGATATCCAAATATTTTCAAACAGATCTATAACTAATTGTAAATCTTCAAACCTTTCTTATTCCTTACATATTTGAGCAAAGAACGTACGAATAATTTCCTAAATTTAGGTTACGACTTAATGTTGCCATTTCGTGATATGAATGATATTTACCCTCTTTCAATATGACGTAATATTTTAACATCTCGGGTTAAATTATCCGAATATACATGTCACGATGTTAGATTCACTAACTTCTCTGTTAATTTAATTGTTGGTGATAATTTATTTTTCTTAAAGATTTCATGCAAAATCATGAAATGAATACATGAAATATAAAAATAAGCATCAGAGATTCACAACGTAAATACACTTTCAAAGGCATGTCAAAAATCCTACACTTTTTAATTTTGCTATCTTTGTTATTCTCCTGCTAATATCGTGTAATTATAAGACAGGGTTCCTTTTTATTTCCTTCTACTTCTGTAAATATTTATTGCTCTAATAAACATGTTTCCAAAAACATCTTTACTGTTTTATTTAGTTACTTCTTAAATATTTAGTTACATCTTTTACTATCCTCCTAAAAACTAAATTCTTAAATTCGGTATGTGGGAAAAGCTTTCGTATTAATGAATCTATGCTATTAATAGGGCCTAATAGATGCACTAAATATATAATGAAATATACCTAGTTGAGACGTAATATCTATCGACTCTTCGTCATATGTTTGTCTGTAACCCGTTCAAGGGTCCGTAGGCTAATTAGAGAATCGAAGGAAATGGCTCAGAACTGCTGAAAATCAACATCGAAAACACCTATATAGTTTAATACGTACACACACATACGTATTTAGTTTGACGCTCTTATTGCTAGCATTGTTTTTAACTAACGAATATATTTTATTTTCAGATAGAAAGTGTGTTACACACACACTTTTTTTTATTATATGAAAGTGTTATATATTAGGTTTCACATTGCACTCTGTATGGGTGCAAGCTATGACAGAGATTGATTGAGTACTCGAAGCGTGAAAAAATACAAAGTGTATAAATGTTTAAATATAAAATACTGTTGTGTGTACAAGGTGAGTTAAGATTATTTAATTTACCACTGAGGTAGTTTGTATGTTGTTTTAAATTGGCTATTTTTAATAACTTAAGATAACTAATCACTAATGTCAAAAGTGATTACTATTTACCATTATTTTCTTCATTGATTATTTTCTGTCGAAATTTAGAAATTTCATTTTGGGTTATTTTGATTAAACACATTGACGTAATACAATTACACTTTTGGTCTAAATAACTTCATTTTTTGTACATTATTTTCACTAATATGACAATTTTTGCAATTCTCTTTTTATATCGAAAATAGCACTCTCAAAAAGAATGTTGGACACTCTCTTGTTAGGGTTATGTAGTATTATATATGCAGATATTCCATTTTATAAAAATATATACTTTAAAAACAGTACCCATATAGGGTGAGGACAAATCATAACCTTGGAAAAATTATGCCATTGTATAAAATTATTCTTTCAAAGGAAAGTCAGAAAGTGAACATGCTACAGTATCCCTTATAATTTTCATACAATTTACTTATTGATAACTATTTTGCAGTATTTTTTTGACATTTCTTAACATGATATCTCAGAAATTAAGGGGTTTGAGATTCCTTTACGATGACTTCGAAAGTCCCAAAACCGAAACCTTAAATACACTTAATTTTAAAACGAATTTGACAATATCCTACTCTATGGATTTTTTATATCTTTTTGTTTTTTTATCTTTTGTTAAAAAAAAATTTTATATCAATATGGATATATGGATGCAAAATTAGAGAGCAGTACAAACAAAACTTACGCACGACGAAACTATATAGTTGCGTAGTGGATACCTTTCTAGCTGCGGCTACGAAACTTTAAAACGCTATTATATACATGTTGGTGATAAAGGTAAAATATTACTGGACAGCAAACATAAAAATAAATGTGACATGATTTGGCCAAAACAAGTATCGTCCGATGTTACCTATGAGTACATACCAGTGCAGCTAGATATATGCACTTCATTCTCTTTTTTTATTTAGAATCAAGTATGAAGCAACCTTTTTAATAAGAAGACATCACATTCTTTATTAATCAAAGTAGCTGACTAGTGACGGATATATTTAATTTTCCAGAAAATATCATAAATATTTAGATTTAATGTTATACAATTCAAGATTTTCAATTAGTAAAATTATCAAATAAGAGAAATCGATAAAAAATTCACTGACTTGTTGAAAAAAACATAAATTTTTTTAATATTATTAATTCTTATAGACACATAATTATTAAATTCAAAATACAAAAAATACGACCATGATACATGTGAAGTTTTTAATCATCCTTCAGAAAAAAATCGCACCGTGTACAACCGTGAACAAGTAGTTGAGCAATTATGTACCGCGAGTAAGAGAGGAATTTCATTATAATTTAGTTCTAGATTCCGATATTCCAAAAAAAAAAAAATTATGACTGTGCTAGCTTAGGAAGTTTTCAGATAAGAATGAACATTTTTGAACAAAATTTGATATAATTTACGACACACAAATCAATTTCAAGAGTGAAATTTCTCTTTTGAACTTCAAAGTTAACCCGGAATATAGAAAATCAGGAGAAAGAAAACTATACCATCTCATAAACTATCCAACGCACGTCTTTTTGACACCTCCAAATATCAGATTGTATTTAGTTTTGTCTGAATTACACATAATTGAGCTGGCTTTCGATTTGATAAAAATTAAATTATTGGTTGAAAAAGCCCTTTAAAAGCAATTGAAAATATTTATTAACAGAATCCTGCATAAGTAGCGAAATTCCGATGTTTCTGTCGTAACAAAGATTGCTTAATCTTCCTATGGAGTCTGCCTATGGAGTGGGTATCATATGCCTTTAATCTGCCTGTGGAGGCTACAGATTAATGCTCCTCCACAGGTGGAATCTCAATGTTGCATTAAAATTATAATTTTAATGCAACATTAAGATTATTAAAACGTGGATCTTGTTTTGGTGGGTATGTCTTCATCCCTAGACAAGGCAATTTGAAATTTGAAATTGGTTTCTTACTCCGAGTTTTATTATTCTATCTTTGCAAGCTGAAAATATTAATACCGACCAGTTAACAATTTATGAAAAAAATAGAAAGGTGAAAATATGTCCTAAATGGCTGACAAAAACGTCGACAGAGACTCCATTACTTGAAATATTTTCATTAATCACTGTTTTAACAAAGAACTAAGACAACTTGACAGATCAATTGTGTAAATATATGTTGTTATGTAAGTTATTTATATAAATGTAATTATGGCAACATTACTATTCAGAACTACAATAATTTTTAATAATCGTACTAATTCTCTAACGAAGAAATTTTTTTGTTTCCACTTTAATATTTGGCACAAAAACGGTTTATCTGATTGACATGAAATTTTCACTATCGTATGCCTTATAATGTTCAAAAATACATGTCTCCTATGTATATACAATTTCGGGCCCTATTTTGTTGGAAAAAATGTTTGCATCTTTTTAGAAAGTGTAGGCACGGTGCAGTAAATATATGAGACGAATATTAGCAGTAAATATATGGTATCATATTAATAACAGTTTATTTTAATAATATCGTTTAAACTTTTACGTGTGCCTAAGTGCGTATTGGACTCGCATAGTATGTGTTCTACTCGAATTTAACATGTTATTTTATTATATTTCAAATTCAACCGAATAAATTAAATTTAAATTACTTTTCTAACTGAACCAAGAAATAAATTTATACCTAAAATAGAATCAAGTGACAGACCCATCTACAGTAGTTCACCCGCGTTTTCTGAGCCGTCGCAATTTTTATCGTTTCACTGAACCCGCACCTTGCTCGTAATGACATCATACCGTCCTTCAATCCACCTACCGCCAATTTATTGCAATTTCTTTCTTAATGTAACTATTATCTTTGAATCTTATTGAGTTTTTGGCGCTAACACTTAGTGTAAACGGTAACGGAAGATATACACTAAAATTGATTAACGTTTAATTAACATCAATAGCTTTCGAGAAATCTCTTTTGGATAAAGATAAGTAGACACACGGACAACAATTTGAAGACTAATTTAATGTGCTTATTTAGTGTACGATATAAATATCGTAAAGAACTTAAACGAAGCCTCGTATTTTGAGTTGAAAGTTTAGAATTGTATTTGTACAGATTAACGAGGTATTCTGCTCGCTGTCACTTGTCCTTGAACATATGACAGAAACTTTTTATGAAATAATTTTTACGTATATATAACGTGGAACCTTTTCGCCGATTTTGTTATGGTCAACGATTGTCGTAAATATAATTTTAATGTAACTATAACTTTAGATGCTGTAACTAAAAATGCTTCTGCAGTCCAACTTTCTGACTGAAAACGAGTATTAGCAGACATCCCTACTGATATTATAAATGTATTTTCTAGATGGTCGAAGAGATTTTAACAAAACTATATATATATATATATATATATATATATATATATATACACATCACAGTTCATATTAAAGTATATACGTCACTTTCTAAATAGACTAAGAGCATAATTGTTGTAGGATAAATGAAAATTATTTTGTAATAAGCATTATTATTTAATTGAGAAGTACACCTTTTCATTACACGAACAAAATCTGAAACTGAAATAACTTTGAATTTAATTAAGAGAAAATAATTATATTCATCAATATCCAATCGTATCATGTCATATCAAAAAGAAAAATAACATTTTAGTCGTTCGTGTTAAAACACTCTTCATTATTCGCTGAGAAAGTATCTTATTTAATAAAATTAAAAACAAAACTTTCATTTAAATAAAGACTGGAAGGAACGTAACAGTAAAACTTAAGTAGATCAAACCAGTTAAATATAATACTGAAAAGTAAAATATTCTTACTTAGTAAGCAAGTTATAATAAGCACATGGCATAACAGTAATAATTATAAAGTTTTTAAAAAGAGAACAAAGAAAGCCCTTTAATTACACACAGTTGACTTAGGGCACACCTTAGAGCAGAATGACTAGCCGGTGTTAAAATATATGAGGAATACAAACCATCATTAAATATTTTTCTTTTTTGTTATTGCATTAGTCAAAATTGCTTTTCTTTTTATAAAATTAAAGACAAGGAAATGAGAATTTTACTATATTTTTCGCTATTCAAATTGAAATTATTTGGATTTAATCCCCTAAACGTACTACTACTACTACTACTACTAGCCAACGCCCACCCTTGGCATGTCTGCCATTAGGTGGCGCGCCGACCAGTAGAGAAAAGCTGTTTTGTAGGCAGGGTGATCATCAGGGGGTGCCCTCCTCTCCCAATCATCAAGGTAGGGCTTCATCTTCGGGCAAACGTGGAGATGGTCAAAAGACATTCCTGGACGTCCACAGAGCAGGCAGGCATCGCTCCCCAGGACACCAATACGTTTCAGGTGGCACGCCAGGTAGTCGTGGCCCGTGGCACACCGGAAAGCTGCGACACTGACAGCTCTGGGTAGGTCGCGTCGAATAGGCGAATCAATTAGACAAGCCCAGTTCTTTCCGACGGCGGACTGTGTGCGCCGAGACTTGATCCAGGCATGTATCGCTCTGCAGACGGCCAACTTAGAGGATGAAAATGACGGAGAGCAGATGGGCTGCTGTAGAGTCGTTCCGTGTTTTGCCAGTACTTCGGCTTTTTCGTTCCCCTCTATCCCGACGTGGCTCGGAATCCACTGCAGAGTAAGTCGAAAGCCAGCATTCACCAGGTTGGACAGTCTGGCACGACAGAGTTGGGTTTTGGGACAATCTGTGTAGCGGTTGGTGGAGAGTGCCAGAATAGCTGCCTGGCAGTCGATGAGAAAAACCACGCTTTGTGATGTTGTAAGACGCTCCAGTTCCCCGGCGGCCCTCGTATATCGCTGCGTTGAAAAATTTAATTATAACGCATTTTTTGTAGTTTTAAATGAGATATGCTCAAAGATATTTACCAAAATTTGCAAAAATGCACCCACAAAAATAAAATTAACGTTAGTAAGTGGATTAATAGAAACACTCTGTAGTTTAAATATTTAACCATATATATGAATATATGCAACGCTCTCAACTCTCAACTGACAGGTTGCACATTACATGCTTTTTTTAAAATTTGTGGACGTTATTTTCGTTTTATACCTGTGCACCTTGTATATGAGTAATTATTTGGTTAAATTTTTTCTTTTCCTCCATCGATATTACATTTATCTTATTCTATTTAACATTTTCTTTATAATTGATCTTTTTCATTTATTTTAACTTTTTGTTTCTAGTTAGCAAATATGTATATGTATGGTGAGTTTACAATTTTTAAATAAATTAATATCGTCAAATTGAATGGCAAAACTGTCCGATTTTTCAACGTTTATTGCGTTGCTATGCAATCAACAGTACGTAACTATGGCATCAGTAATAAAATGCCACTTGAATAAACTTTATTTATCTCATTCTATTTTCTAATCAGTATTCTTAGTAGGTCTCTAAATCTATGACATAAGTGATTTATTTCTAATTAGCTGACGGCGTTGAAACAACTTATGTTTATAATACAAGTGTACATTGTAGGATTACGCCGATACCGTTAGTCGCATTTCTTTTGTAAAGGGGTGGCATAACATCCAAGTACACCAGGTACATTTTAAGTTAAATATTTAAACCATTAAAATTATATTAAAATAACGTATGAAGGTATTGAACCATAAAAGAATTCAACGCTATTTATTACACATTTTCTGATGTGACTAGGGTTGCCAACCGTACTATAATATATTGTACTATATTTCGGGGCTGCGTACAATTTACTGTTGAAGAAATATATAGTATGCAAAAACACTATATTTCAGTTAGATGAATCAATCTCCATTTTGCAAAACCAAAATCTAGCAAAGAAATTATCCCTTCTTTAAATTTATAAACACGCCTCAAGATTACCTTTCGTTCATATTTGATTACCATTCATTCATATGAAATTACAATTCAAATCAAAGGTAAATTTAAGAAAGGAACCCTACGAACAATCATTTGTTACTCAATAGTTCAACCCTTTAGAAGCGTCACCTTTTTAGTGTGTGTGTGAAAGAGAGGGAAATATTATTTTGTCTCCTTCACGCACTTTTTGGGCGGGGGAAACGTTCGGTGATGGGCGGCGGAGGGTGCGGACGTGCGTTTAGTGAGAGGAGCCGATATTGTGTCAGTGGCGCGCAGTGTCTTATGTGCAATTACACGTAGCTTGCCCTGAAAATTTAGCATGTATACTAATATAATTAAGAAACTTTAAACGTATTTAAATTGTGATATTCAAGCGAAAACCATACTTCGATATATAATTTGTAGTTACAAAAACGGAACATTTCTGGTTGCTGGAAATTTAGATATAACGTACAAACATCACCCGATCATTGTCCTTTCTGGAATGAATGTAACAACATTCAAATAAATATTCCGAATATAGTAAATTATTCCCCAAAAGTAATTTCCATTCGTTACATGGATATTATACAAAAATGTTTGATTTCATTACATTAAAAAATGAACTATTGAAAAAAATAATTGAATATTTCAAATTGATATGAAAATATGTTAAGAAACATACTTTTGAAACTAGTATTTTCAGAAACTTTTAATTTATGTATTCATACGTACCGCAGAAACACGCAAAGACAAGAAAGACTCTTGGAATTAGGTGTAATAGCTGTTGAAAAAAAGTTAGTTACGGATTCAAAGAGGAAATCTTCGTTTTATGACGACGAGTTAAAACATTTTTTAATAAAAGAAATACGGATAGATTTAGAATACATGAATCAATTAAGAAATATTATTACATGAACAAAATATATACACATAAATAATAAATTATAAACAACGAAATATCATAAATCACCGAATAAAAATATAATATGCATTCTTTCTAAGTATGTACTTCTTTACAAATGTAGATTGCAGACATAAATTTTTATATTAACAAGCTTGGTTGATTAAAATAAAAAACTTAAATTAAACAACATTTATACATTCAGATATATTATACGTGAGAACGCGCGTGCGGGGGACAAGGGCGCGGACCGAAGCGCGTAGCGCGGTGGAAGCACGGACGCTTGCGCGCATGTGTATTGATAATTTTATGTATAGTTTGCCCTATCCCTTTGTAGTTTGCCCTATCAAAAATGAACTGCACGCCATTGTATTATATAAAGGTCGATAAGAGATAAAAATACATTTTTTGTGAGGAGAACTGTAGGTATTGTCAACCTTATTACACTCGTAGTACTTGAAAGTAAAGAGATGATAGCTTAAATATTGATTAATGTTAGTGCCTAAATGCTTGTGGGGTATTAAACACAACATGCAACTGAGGTGATAATTTTGTATTGTCCCAAAAGAATGCTGATTTTTTGTATTGAGTGATGAGTTTTAATTGATATAAGGAAGGTGTCTTATTTAGAATAGCCAATTTACAACATAAACTCAGAATAATTAATACTCATATTGATAGAATAACTTGTGTCTTTATATCTTGATTGGCTCATAATGACTCAATCGGCAAGTTTGGTCTATTTTCTTGGTATAAACATGGGGTCTATTTTCTTGGTATAAACACAGGAAGGTAGCTTAGATCATGATTAAAACTAATGTCCAAATACTTGTAAGTTATGTAACAACACATGAAACTCAGGTTATAGTTCTGTGCTGTCCCCAAGGGGCGGTAACATTTGACTTTGCGTTATATAACTTGATTGATATATAGAACGTGTTCTTAATCAAAGTAGTCAATATAAAATACATTCAGAATTCATATTAGTGATATTGATAAAATGATTTGTGTGTTTAAGTTCTCATTGGATCAAAACGAATTGAAAAGACTGTTCGACCTTTTTACTTGTCATAAACACGAGTAATAACCTACCTACCTACTCGTATGACGTAAAGTACATAACGACTTTACAATTTATTTCAAATCAAAGGTATTTTTTAAAAAAGTTAAAGAACTCCACGAACAATCATTTCTTACACAATCGTTTAAATATGTAGAAGTGTACTTAGTGTATTTATGGAAGAGAGGTAATTATTCTATGGTTTTCAACACACACATTTAAGAGGTGGGAAAACAGCCAGCACAGTTCATTGGACGGCGGAGAAAACGGACGTACGTGTAGTGAGAGTAGCCAATATAAATCGAAAACAGATAGAGAGTAAATTTTGGTGAAGAGAACTGTAAGTACTATTTCCCTAATTACACTCATAGTAATTGAAGGAAAAAGTAAGGCAGCTTGGATCATAATTTATGATAGTACGGGACACTATTAGGGGATTTCCGAAGGTCCCGTTTTGTAAGAGGTGGGTCGTTACGGGCCCCAGGAGAGGCACTGTTTGTGCCTCTCCTGGGGCCAAATACTTGTTTGGCATTTAACACCGCATGCGACTGAGATTATGGTTTTGTGTTGTTCCGAAGAGATGTTGACATTTGACTTAGCGTTTTACGGCTTGATTGATATGCGGTAGGTATTTTTATTAAAATATCTAACACACAATAAATTCAAAACTCATATTACTAAAACTGATAAAAATAACTTGGTTGTTTATATTTTGAGTGGAACAAAATGATTTGACAGGTCTGTTCAACCTCTTCCCTTGTCACATACACGGGTAGTAACGTAACTACTCGTATGACAGTATATAACGACTATATATTTAAATTCCAATTAAATTGGCTTTAAGTAAGATTTTTAACCTTATCTAGGAAGAAACATTTGTTACACAATCGTTCAACCATATATACGCGTCACCTGCTTAGTTTATATGTGAAAGAGAGATAAGTATTCTGTCGTTTCCTTCACAAACATTTCAGGAATGGGGAAAACAGACCGAACAGTTTGGCTATGGACGGCGGAGAGCATGGAAGTGCGTATACTGAGAGGAACCGATACCTGTATACATTTCGATAAGAAATAGAGAGTATATTTTGGTAACGAGAACTATAAGTACTGTTTACCTTATTACACCCATACTAAATAAAATTTAAAGGAAGATAGCTTAGATCATGACTTATTTATCTAGTACCCAAAAACTTGAGGGTTACGTAACACAATATGAAACTGAGGTTATATATTTGTACTGTCCAAAAAAGACACTTCATTCGTAATTGAAACAGCTTAAATAAAAAATTCAGATTCATTATTAAACCTATTGATAACATAATTTGTTTTTATATCTTGATTGATTCAAAATAGTTTCACCGGTCTGCTCGGCCTGTTTACTTGGCATAAACACGGGTAGTACCTGCCTACTCGTATTATATATAGTAAATAACGAACTCAATTCAAATCGAATTGAACAGTGAATTCGTGAGTGAATTCGTGAGTGAGTGAGTAGGGTTAAAAGAACCCTATGAACAATTATTTGTTACCTAATACTTCAATCATATACATGCCTGATTTTTCATGTATGTATGAAAGAGAGGGAAGTATTCTGTTCTTATCACACACACATTATTGAGTGAGATGAGCGCATAGCTCGGCGACGGACGGCGGAGAGAAATGACGTCAGTGAGAGAAATGACGTTCGAGAGAAGCCTATATTGAGATATTGAGATACAGTATAAAACATATGGAAATTGAAAATAAAAGGAAAATATCTCAAATTAGGACCTATGGTAGTGTACAAACATTTGTGGGTTATTCAACAAATCATTCAAATTATGTTAGTTATGTATGGTCCCGAATGCTAATGCTAATGCTAATTTATTTTATATTTATAATATAAAATAAATTAAGAATTATTCTTGCTCGTATTGATAAAATAACTTTTGTTTTATATCTTGATCACCTCAAAATGTATGAACCAGTTTGATCCTCTTACGTGGCATAAACACAGGTAGTGACCAACCTAATTTTATGATATAAAGTATGTAACGTCTTTACAACGCTATTTAAATAATAGGTAGTTTTATGTAAGGTTAAAAAGAACCCCAGGAACAATCATTTGTTACGCAATCGTTCAATCATCTATATAAAAACATCACCTGTTTAGTGTAAGTGTGAAAGAAAGGGAAGTACTCGTACTCTATTATCCCCGTCACATACATTAAAGAATGAGTGGGTGAAGTAAAAGGAGCCGATATTGTTTTGAGTTCGTTAAGAGATAAAGAGTACATTTTGGCGACGAGAACCTTAAGATTTTTGGCTTATTACACCTTTATTAATTAAAATAAAAAATAAGTTAGCTTAGATCAAGATGTATGGTAGGACTCATATAGTTGTGGGGTATGTAACACCTTATAAAACTGAGGTTATAGTTTTGCGCCGTCCAGAAAGGACGCTGACATTTTATTATACGTTATGCGGCTTGATTGATGTACGGAACTTATTCTTAATTAAAATAGTCAATATAAAATAAATGTGGAATTTTTATTATTCATATTGATAAAATAACTTGTGTTTTTATATCTTGTTTGGCTCAAAACAACTTGACTAGCCTTGGCATAAATACGTATAGTATCCTATCTACTTGTGTGATATATAGTATATAACGACTTTAAAATTCAATTGAAATCAAAGATAGTTGTCAGTAAGGTGAAAGAACTCTACGAACAATCATTTGTTACCCAATCGTTCAACCACCTACAATCGTTACCTTTTTGTTGTATGTGTGAAATAGAGGCAAGTATTCTGTCGTCTCCTATTTTTGAAGAGAGGAAAACAGCCCGCACAGTTCTACGATGGACGGCGGAAAAAACGAATGTGTGCGTAGTAAGAGGAACCGATATTGGATTCAGGTCGATAAGAAACAAACAGTAAATTTTGACGACGAGAACTCTGGGTACTCTTTACACCCACAGTAATTAAAAGAGTCGTCTTAATTTTCACAATATAATTACATTAGTAAATATACTGGTAATTACGACATCGAAAACATATTTTAAATAGTTTGATTTATTAATCAAGGAATGAGGTCACATGTTGCTTGTGCTGTCATTTTGTTAGTGATGTCCTTTATCTCCGGCGCTCGTTGCGGCCGCCAAGTTACGTAATCCTAATCGATAAATCGTAAATTTAACTTATTTCACTTCCTTCTTAAAAAAGTTTTACTTATTTAAATGCCTGTTCGCAACGTAATGATTTTTTCAATTGCCCAAAGAAGATTTTTTTTATTTAATTTAATTTTCAAAGTACCTGAAACGCAATCAATCTTTTATTAAATATCGATCTAAACTCAGTTTTTATTTCTTACGCAAACGTTGCATATCTTTTTGAATTTTGGAATTATAATTAAAACATAGGTTTGCGTATTTTTTTTAAAATTTTTATCGAACTGAAATTTATATTTAAAAGATTTTCCGGAATTTAAGAAATAAATTATATAATTAATTATATTAAATTATTAAATAATTATACTTTCCTCACTATTATATAACTAATAAATCATTAAATATTTTAATATTATTTCTTTATAGTTTATTAAAGAAATTTATTAGCATCCTAAAATAATTTTATTTGTTTTCACGTTTGTTGTAATAATCTAAGTATTAAATTACGGAACTATGGGAATTAATGATTCGTAAATAAATTAAAACATTTTAATTTCGTAAAGTTAGATCTCAGGTTGGTCCGGCAAACTTTTTAATGTTTTGTTTCTACCCTTTTTAAACTAGAAAATAAATGTTAACGTTTACAGAGTTCGTCGGCAGTAAAGTATTTAAATATCGTTTTCTCCTACACTGCTCTATATAAATTAATAGTAAATTAGTTAAAAGTAAATATTCAATTATATTTTATATTTTATACTCTTAATATATTTGTGGTGAGGTAATTTTTTAAAAAAGTTATTTCTGTAACCCTTTTAATAGAAGAAATATTATTTATAGTTTAATATTGAACTTGGACACCGGGATAGAATCTGGGTCTTACATTTCTGTTGCAATCAGTCTGCTACAAGTCCAAGGAATTAGTCGAGTTGCAAAAAGCAATCAACTCATTTCAGGGTATTAATGTAGTGGCACGAACTCACAAATCACTCGGCTGACTGTAATATCTGTTGGAAAACTTTCAATGGACAAGAGGAAGGTGTATCTAAAAGAAACACAACTGTGATAGTTTATTAAAATCTACTGCACAGCATTAGCAAATAGTGATCATTAGCCAAATCCAAAGCGTCCTAACTCCTGTAATAATGACGGTGGAGAAGATGAAATCACACACGATTCACCATTAAATTCGTCAATATTTGAGTACGTACCTTGCAATATCCGAATAAAATATCGCAAGTTGAATTGAATGATCTCGTAAAGGACATAAAATTGCTAAAGAACAAAGTGGTACTTTTAGCTCGAGATTGCTACAGTGGAGCTTTTTGGCAAATCGTTTTTGGAATAAAAAATTTTCGTACAAGACAAAAAGGGTTAAAACAATATTTTGAATGATTGAAAGTTGGATCTCTTCGAAAGACTTATAGGACATTAAGCGACTGAAATGTTGAGAGTTTCCGTCGGGACATTGCAAACATGGTAAAAGAATTATTAAGGCAAATAAGTATCACCAAAACAAGTGTTATTAAAACGTTTAATCGGAAATAGTTAAACGAATTCATCTCTCCTCATTTATATGTAATAGTATGCTTGTCACAAAACGTTGAACAGAAATATAAGGAAGGCAGTATATTTTGATTAAGTTTTTACTTAAAATAGCCTATGTTAAAATACTGCGAAAAAAAGACGGCGAAAAGGGATTTTAAATAATCGTGCAGACTTTTGCACTTCATTTGTTAATCGATTTTACTTTAAAATAGACGTTATCCGCAACAATGAAACCACTTTCCCGTTTTTATTTAAATTCATACTTAGATGGTGTGAACCTTTGCAATATATTCTGCTCCCAATGTATTTCTAGCCAATTAGGCTATGTCACTTCTCTCAAGTTCTTTTGTTAATTTAACTTGATGATGTTATTTTCGTGTAATTCTCCTGTTATTAAAAAATCTGATATTGAATATATTTGGCGTTAATTCTGTAGAAATTGATTATTGACAATTAAATGGAACTACGTGATGTAGTATTATTTCTACTTTCTTTAAGTTTTTTACCACGACCTAGGTAAAAAAAATCTGTTCTTCCATTATGAAAATTCTCAACTACCTGGTGCGTCATTTTTATGAGAGGATTTAAAAACTATTCTTCCTTTGAATTACACTGAGTAACAGTAGCTATAGCTAAATACCACAGGCCAGTGTCGGGCAGCGGCACAACTGGTATGAGAATCTGCGCACTATTATATTCGACCCGTCTGCCCAGCGTGGTGATTATGGTTATTTCGTCCAATGATATGCGCATTGAAGGGATATATCTACAACAGTGGAGTGAATAAATATGCGGTACTGGATTATGCGTGGATCTGCAATAAAATTAGGTATATATACAAGGCCTTTTTTATTTATTGGATAAGAAATATATATATATATATACATATATATATATATATATATATATATATATATATATACATATACCTATTTTATAACTGTTAATTCAAAGCCAATTATTTTTACTTATAATATTTAATCCTATTAAACCCGCTAACCTGCCTAATGCTTTGTCTTATAAAATATAGTACGTCCTACAAAATATGGTATGTTTAAAGAGCTTGACAATTATTATGGCATGTGAGAAAACTAAACGTTAATTAGTCGTTGAAAATATGTTGTATTAAGTGATTACTCAAATTGTAACATTTTCGCTATATAATTCTCTTATCAAAATTTTAACAAACATTTTTTCAGTCTTTAGAGAGATTCAACGAATATAAGTCACCATAAGGAGTAACTTGATTAATAATTCTTTTAAAACTATACACAGTGGGTGTGTATTTTAATAGAATATAATCATAATATACAATAAACAACGAAAAAACAGTAATTAATAATAGAAAAGGATTACACCACTGATACTGGTATTATAAAGAGTAAAAAATTAACAAATTTGGACTAAAAACTATGTAGTTTTTATAAAGTTAACGAATACTTAAAATTAAGTTAAAGTTATAATAAATGCATGACCAAAACTATCCATAAAATTAATCGCGGCAAAGTATTCAGATTATTATCTATTTACAAAACTCTAATAACGTATAGTTTATTACTTTCGATAGTAATGTGGTGGTAACACTAATTTGCTTTTTACGTAAAAAGTTTAACTATCAATTTTTAGAGGCATTTTAAGTATCTAACTATCAATTTTTAAGGATTTGTAGAGTCAGCAGTAACGATGTATAAAAAAGTAAATTCTAAGAATATTGTAATTCTGGTGACTATACCAAGAAAGCCTCTGAAAATAATATCCATTTGTTTTACGCGTTTGTTTATCTGTCTGTTATCATGTTACTTCATTTAAACTATTGAAGAAGGAATTTACAAAATTTTATAGATGAATCTTAATATTACCCCTTAGCTAAAAATTAAAAAGTAATATAAGAGACTACATTATGTTACAAAATGTGGCTTTTATAAATATATTACGAACAAATATAAATGAAGTAATAAAGTTCCTTATTTTTATTTTTTGAAAAGAAATGTGTTGAACTAGATGAGCATTTCAAAGAAAAAACTTCGTTCAGCTGGGCAACAGCATGTCATATTTAGAGCCCCTTCAAGACGTTATTGCGGTTTTTCTTTTAAATTCACGGTGTTTGATAAATATATGTTTCCGATAAAACTTTTATATATAAATATGTACGATTGGAAAAGGCCAGAAATATTCATATTTATTAATTTCGTGACCTTCTGTACTTCATACAGTTTGCGAATTTCAACCCAGTTCCGTCAAGTTCTTCTATTTCTTTAGGGCTATAGATAATATTTAATTTCGTTTTAATAGTTTTAGTTCAGTTTAATAAATAATAGTTTTTAATAATAACACTTTAAGTGCACCGTGTTTTTGTTCAAACTTTTGAAAACAAAAATTTTTTCGCGCTAGCTCGTTTTGTAATTTTCTATCAATATTTCCATAATAATTTATACAAATTCTGGACATCTTGTTTCAAAAACTTATTGCGGTTTCTGTAATTAAGAAAAATGTCTTATGATTTTTTGTATGTAGTTACCTGCATCTAATATTTCAGCTATCTTCAACAAAAAATTATGTAAAACAAAAGTGTTTTAAGTGAATCTACGTGATGAATTTACAATAAAAATCAAGTGTATTTAAATAAGTTAATAAGCTATTCGTTGATGTCATGGTATAATTATTTTATAGCTGTGCTACAAAGCATTTGTTTAAATAAATGGCAAGAGGAATAAAATGAAGATTTTTTTATTGATTTAAGATTATTTTAAATAATAAAATGAATTGAAAAATAAAGACATTATTTTTAAGCGGCTATCGTTTGATATCTCGGTAACTAGATGGCTCTTTTCGCTATGATAACATTTAAGCCATACGAATGACATTAACATTATTTGAAGTGTATTGACTTTTATCAAGCTAAACTTAAAATGTAAATTGATTTTACAGGGAACACTCCGAGTTACATTAACAGTTAAAACCCCCTTCGAAGACAAAGAGATATAAGTAAGAAAGTGGCGTTCTGACGAATCACATTTAATCATGAAAAATCTAATTTCGTTTTACAAGTGACCTCTGTATTATTAAATTATATATATATATATATATATATATATATATATATATATATATATATATATATAAATATTTGTTTATTTATTTTAGTCTCTTTTTGGTGATTTCTTCTCGAAATTATCACCCAAACTCGATGAAGAAACAATGTGAAAGTTTGCAAAAAATTTAATTAAATGAATATTTCAAAAATGTTGACCTTTTTTAATATTCTATATTTAAAATAGCGGAAACTTGCAAATTTTCCGCCATTGTTATATG
Source organism: Druceiella hillmani (assembly GCA_039881145.1). Classification (NCBI taxonomy): domain Eukaryota; kingdom Metazoa; phylum Arthropoda; class Insecta; order Lepidoptera; family Hepialidae; genus Druceiella; species Druceiella hillmani. Next base: position 2,078,009 of record JAYKKI010000033.1, on the reverse strand, counting down.
TATTATTTCTCACAAAACTTTATCATTGTTGTTTTTTATTCTTCTTAATATTTTGGATAATTTGAATTTATGAGAATACTTAATAATATACTTACTTAAGCAATTTTGAATCTTGATTGAAATTTTCTATTATGACGATACTGAACTGTCAGAATTATTTTGACGTAGACAAGTATTGATACTAATAATGATTAGAACTAATGCTACGAAAAGTTTATTAGAACTAATGTTAGAAAAACGGTTAATTATGTTTAAAAGAAATACCGATTGAAAAAAAATTATGGATTTTATCATAAATTAAATTATAGAATTTACGCAATTATCCAAATTCAATATAAAATTTATTCATATTTTATTTATTTCAAAAAGCCACTCTACATAGCTACATATGTAGGAAGAAGAATAATATTTTCAAAGATATTCTTAGATTTTTATTAAACTTAATTGAACATAACAATTAAATTATAAATATTAAAAATATTCTCAATCATTCTCTCATATTCTATGTCCATACTATCAATCAATTATCAATAGTAATAAAAATTACGAACCAACCCTTATTAGCATTGCATATCGTTTATTTAAGTGATTAGATCCTAGAAAAATAATAAGTCAGAAAATACGAAATCAGAAAATTTCAATAAAATCAACATTAATAGAAAAGAATAAAAACATTAATAGAATAGAATTGACAAGTTTTATTTTACCCAAGTGATAAATGAGTCGGTTTAAATCATGTATATTTTAAATAACTTACAAACAGCTAGGTATGTTTGTACACATAACTCGTGATATTTTCATTTCATAAAATTGTGTTGAAATTTTATAGGGGATCCATTTTCGTCAGTCACTCGTTAAATATTTAAGGGAGCATGTAGTATCACGGGTAACTTGGAAAAACTACAATTTACATACAGAAGGCAAGTTTCCAATGTAGTTGGAATCACTTATACACTTATTTAACTATGTAGAACGAAGATGCCATAATAAGTATAGAATATTTCTTGGCTATACTGACACATGCAAGAGGAAAAAGTTAAGTTCCAAATATACGATCAAATTATTATCAGTTATAAAATCCGATTACTGCTAGATAAACTACGTAACAAATTGGCAAGAAAGTTCATGGAATAATTAAGAAAAGCATTTAGCTTTATTAATATGTTGTGTTTCAAACTATTTCAACTTCATTGATTAATTTAGTTATTGTGATTAATGTTCAAACCGAAGGTACATTCGAAGTCAAGTCAGATCAATAATTTGATTCCCGAGAATAGCTTGCTCCTTTTAAATATTTCCTGAATATAATGTGCCATTTATTGAATTTCATGTCACCAGTAACAATATCCTATCACATGTTTATACCTAAAAAGTCTTACTTTTTATGTACAATATAGTAATAACTAACACTATCAATATTTTCTAATTAAATTCATCATAAAGAACAAAAGCAAGGGTATTTTTAAATTTTAAGAACAAGTTTTAGAGAAATTATTAACAAAGTAATTTTTAAAACGTCTTATTTGAAAACGCTAAAATATTGTATTTAGTATATTTATATAATTTATTGCATATTTTATATAAATTTAGTATTTATGAACATATTTCGTAATATTGTATTAAAATTTAGCGATGTCTGTAACTGTTAGGGAGCTGTTCTTTTTTAAAAAAAATATTAACTTCGCATCAATTTTAGCATGACTATACCTGATATGTGAAGCAGTTAAGCAAAAGTTGAGTGATAGTATTTTTGTCAGTCCTACTTCTGGCCCTACCTAACTACTCCAGTGTAGGCCGGGAACAAAACCAAAAAATTAAAAAAAAATTTATTTGCTAACTGTAATTAATTGCTCGAATATAAAATATTTTGCTCGGCAATACCGCTCTTCCCCCTACTCGTATAATATAATGTTATACTGTTTATACAAGTAATTGTTTTAAGAGATATTATAAAGGTAAATTAGCAAAATTTACTGGAGTAACAATTAATAAATTAGACTCAATCGACTAATATTTGTCCGCGAACAGTTTCTTTTCTGGTTATCTGAATATCAAACTCATATTGTTTATGACTTTTTTAAAGTTTATCCATCATATTTAGAGATTTATAGGGAATTACAACATTATCGTAATTACTTCACCACGGGTGCTTCCTTGCGTAGCGACACATTTTCCAAATAAACCTGCCAAATACGAGCAAAAGTCGCACTAAAGCACATATAAATGCACATGTAAATAGCGATGGGCGATTAAAAATAATACCAACGGAATTATATGATTATGCAATTATTTCAATTATTACTTATTAATAACATACAGACATGAATAAATTAATAATGGCGTACAATTGACAGACACAGAACATGTGAAATGAATATAAACATTTGAAGCACATTATTTACAATGTCAAAAAATATTTTAAGTCATAGGGGCTGAAGTATATGCGAAGAAATAAGGTTTGTCACTATCCCAAATATCAAGTTTCTAGGTCATTTTGAAAAAAAAAACGGTTATGAGAATTGGCCAGAGGGACGGACAAGTAAGTTACGTTACAGGGGTTTTATTTGAGATGACCGTAGTCAAACCAGGAACTTTTATAGTTTCGTGTGTCCATATGTATTTCACGGTCGTTTTAATCACAGATAGTGATAAAGCTGAAATTAAACGGTTATATCATAATTATAACGCTTGCAAATTTATTAAACAAAATTTAAAAGAACTGCGGTTCCTCCCTTACTCCTCGACTAGAGTACTGTAGAATAGGTTTTTCAAACAATATTGAGGACAAGTCATGATCGCTTTTCCGACACAAGGATTCGTTTTCACTTAGTCGGTTTATTTAGTTGTATTCGAACAAGAGAAAAAGTCATTACAACTTGCCCTGTGTTTAATTATTACTTACATAACAATACTTTTAATTAATTATTGCTTATTAAGAAAGTAACTGTCACATAGTGTTATAGAGAAGTAAGAAATACGCGATTTTATTGTCTGTGTACGAACTGAAGTATATTTGTTTACCGAGCTAGTTCAAATAATTATTTCTGAGTATATATTTTTGTACTAGTAGCACAAAGTAAATAGAGTTACCGTGATGTAATACAATTATATTTATTGTCATTAACCATAACTATACGTGTTATTCACCTTAAATATATATGTACGGTTTCTATCTTATATCTCACATTAATCAATATAATACTACTAATATTATATACTGTTATATTGGATTTTGGGGTGACCCACAGAACAATGCATAATATGTTGTGGTACAAATAATAAAGTAATTAAATCTAAATCTTGTCTAACTTTTTTAACGTGAGTTCATCGTTTTTTCGAAAGCACGACGACTAGACACCACAATTTCTGCCCAAAAATAAATGTTCATTAAAAGTATAGATGCGGGACGAAAAACACTATCTTTCAGGATAATCATTATTGGCAATTTTCTTTTGTCGATACCTGATTCCGTAAAAATAATTTCCAGAAACTAATAAGTAATAATAAATTACAGACTTAACCTTTATCTTTTCACCCACAATAACCTTCAACCCTGAATAGTGAAGAGGAAAAACTCATTAACTGTTTATGTCTCTGCATTGGTGTACAGTGTTTTGGGACAAATCTCAATTTAGTGACAAATCTGCTAATTTTAAATATTAGGCCAACGTGGAAAGATTTATCTATTGCAAGCCTCCATAAAGACGTCACATGTTCAATAAATATTTTAAGATTTGCCATAGTCATAGTTTTGAAATTTAAATAGGACATTTTTAACAAAACTTTATTTGTTAAACACAATTTTGGGAGTGGAACTTCTTTATGGGCGATTAGAGTAAAATATCAAGAATGAATTTCGTACCACGTTTTCATGCAACATTTAGTTGTGACGTCTGACTGTAACGAACGTATCGCCAGAAGGACAGAAAATAAAATAAAAAATAAAAGGTACTTAGCTAACAACCAAGAAAAATACATGAACACGATGGAATAAGAAAAGAAGTGTATGCATGCGGAAAAACAAACAAAAATGGCACTCACTATTGCTGTTAGCTGTTTTGTACGTTACGTCTGTCAAAAGTAAACTGAAGATTTTGTCGATTTATTTATTGATTTACTACTAATTTTGTTTGTGCTATACGGAACCCTAAAAAGCTTAAAATTAAAAATTTAATCTGGACTAATATTTTTAAGAAACTGTATGCGTAGTATATTGTTCTTTTATGTGCAAGAAAAGGATTTGAAAACTACTGGACTGATTTCAAAAATGTTTGCTTTATTCTCCAAACTCAAGTAGGAGAAACGAGAACAAACTGACTGATTTCGTGGTTTACGCAGGGTAAATCATTACAGATCAAATAAAATAATGTAAGAACGAATGATGTAGTTCAACAAAATCTAGAAAATTACTCTGCTAAATATATATATATATATATATATATATATATATATATATATATATATATATATGTATATATATATATATATATATATCTTTTATAGAAACACTATAATATATGTATCGATGATTAAAACATATTATGAAATTAATTCTAAATTTTCCTGCTCCATTTCAAAATAAACTAAATACGATGTAACAGTACGTTATTTACATAGGTCATTGTATAATTTGAGTAAATAATTCAAAAAGGTAAACAGATGTTGATGCATTGTATTGGATAATTTTAGTTATGTTTCATTGTCTTGAGCTGGAGTGGGTTATGTTAGATCGTTAGATAGGGTTATGTTAAATTAGTTGTTATAGTGATCGGCTGTTGTGATCAGGTTATGTTGGGCCATGTTAGATCGGGATATGTCGGATGTTAGATTGAGTTGGGTTATGTTTGATTATATTGGATTTGGTTATATTATAATATGTTGAGTTAGGTTGGGTTAGATTAAATTGTATTGGGTTAAGTTGGATTGACTTGTGTTATGTTGGGTAGAGTTATATATGGTTGGGTTATGTTGGGTTGACTTGCGTTATGTTAGATAGAGTCATATATGATTGGGTTATGTAGGGTTGACTTGGGTTATATTGGGTTGGGTGACATTCGACACAAATTTCAAATTCAAAATCAAACATTTCAGAAGGGCTAAGGACGGGTCGATAGCTCTTGAACTTGGCTGGTGAGGAATCATTATGTGATACTCTCTTATTTACTTTATTTTTAGTGAATATTTAATTAATAAAACGCATAATGGCGTTTAATGAGTCAGTGTTAAATATTTCTTTTGTAGTTCTTCATTATGAAACGCTAACTGCCACAGTCGCACATGAATCAACATCGACACCACACTCGTTCATTGCAGCAGCTTCGTGCCTACACGTACCCATATTTAGTGTCCGCTTTTTATGTAATAAGCGGTTGCTATAGATTGTCTATGATTTGGGAGTATAATTTTCTTTTTATAATAACATTTTAGAGGCCTTCGGCTTAAGTTTAGAGAAAATTTAAAATTAATATTTACGAGGATAATGACATAAAATTATATGAGAGATAATAATATACATTAATGGGCCCGAAGCGTAATGGATGGCGCAACGATAGCAGCAAGAGGAGGAAAGAGGAGAATTTATTTAGTAGTGGAAATATTCAAATTCAATCATCGAGTATGGTAACTATGAATATCACAATTTTCACACTAGCTGGGTTACGAGAAAAGGCTAATACTCGTGTAAAATTAATAAAACAAACGGTCCTAAACAGCGCACTGCACTAAATATGTAGAAGGCAGACAATCAAAAAGCCAAGTATATAAAATATTTGATCGTATTGAAAGCGATACAATTAGCCTATGTTTTATCGAGCACTTAGAACTCTAAAGAAAGGTCTTTAAAATACAACGTCACTTTCTAAAGGTTACTGTGCATATCTACACAACGATAGTTACGGTAGGTAAATTAGATCCTATTTCGATTATCAATAATGACTTATAGAAATATCGTTACCATTTAGCCGGAAGAATGGCGGAATATCTGACTACTACGCATATAAAAATTATAAAATAAAATATAAACTGCGAGTAACATGATTCCCAGAAGAAGTGGTGGATGTTTTAAAAAGGCGTTGGAAGAAATGTCAAAAGAGGGAAATAAATACTTCTCTCGGTTGTTTTAGTGAATGAGACAATACATCGAGTATCGCGTATACACTTTTAAAAAACAATAAGTAAATTGCAAACTTATTAGTTGGTTCTACTTTTGATATTTTAAAACTTTTAGTTTTACCTCTCGCAATAGACTTGAAGAATTAAACGAAAATTAAAGCAGTTAATAAAAAAACTGCCTCACAATTTAATTGTTGAAATATTCCAAATCACAATTTATTGTTTAAATTTATTTATTACCGTAAAAAACAACTGATAACATTTAATCATATAAAGGAACACAGCGACGATGGTACACACATAAAAATGTTTATATTACATTTGCGTGATACGGACAAATTGTTCCGCGTGGTCCATTATATAATTATAAAATTTTAATTTATGAATTATAAAAATATTAAAATTTGTGGTAATTGTCAAATCAGTACTAGATTATTGGATTTTTGCAAAAGATGAAGATTTAGTTTATTTATTTTATGTATTTATTTATTTTAATGCATACGGTTGATGCATATGGTGAACTTATTACTACGAGAAAAATTTCTTACAGCCGACCAGAACAACAATCCAGTCTCGCTCGACGAGTGGCCAGGAATCGGTCCCCGTGGTGTGTCGCGCCGTCAAAGCCCGTATGCCTTGTGATCAATTCAATACACGAAGGGATTGTATGATCGTCAAAACTATTATCTCGATTTGTACAATTATCATTAAACTTTTGGTTAATGCAAATCTTCGCGTGAACCGCATGCTTTTAGATTTTACATACTTCAGAAAAACATTTTCAGGTCTGTAATGGCGTTACTTCTATAATTTTTGTTTCATTATTGCCTGAATGCATTAGTGTGGAAACTTTTATATTTACTTCGTTTTCCTAGGTAGCGGTTTCAATGAATTATAAATATTGATATTTAGATTGTGACAAGTTCTTTATAATTAAAATTACGAACCAAATAGATAGAAATAAAAGAGAACCGAATTTTGTAAATAAAGAAATTCATAGATTTGTTTTGTCATTATTTTTAAAGAATTGCTCTGATATTTTTAATTGAAATAATATGTCGCGTAATTTAAATATTATTTTACAAATTAATTTTTCACGTTACGATTATTATATTCGAACATATTATAATTTGCCGCTTATGTCTTTAACTAAAAATATCAATCCTTTATAAGCTGTTTTAATCTTAGATCAATCTTCCGTCAATCGGTTTTATATGATCCTTGAAATAAATTTTTCAAGGAAAAATCGCTATCCTTAATTCGCTACTTTAACTTGTTTTCGTTTGCCCTAGTCATAAGAAGCGGGTCATAAGAATTTTACGTTATTTTTAAACGTAAATATTAGAAAAAAACTCTTATGTGCACAATTGTATTATTATTGTGCCGTGACACAAATTACTTATGATTGAATCTACAACGTAATATACATTGTAGATAGAATTTATCCGATCCTCGGCAATGGGCAAATATCACCCAGCCTGTTCTCTTTATTTCATAGAATGAGTATAGTTGATTTATTGTTCATCCTCACGATCAACTAATACCAAAGGGACATGATAACCTTTGTGCCTGGATGACAACAGCAAGATCGTTTCCTATTACGATATTTTCCTAGAATTTTTCGTTATTTGTGTAGATGTTACGAACGTTATTAAAAGTGCGGTTTGTCAAAAAAATTGTAATTATTATTGTCAGGAAATACATTGTTTCAATGCGCACCACTACAAAACTACTTGTCAGGAAATACATTGTTTCAATGTGCACCACTACCAGGCTACAAAGTATCGACACTATTATAAAGTCTGTTAAACTGATTCCTGCGAACGTTTCATTAGAACAATACTTGCTGACGACATTGTCAATTGGCCTCTTCGGGGGTGTGGTTACAGCATCACGAAATTCCACCACATTCCACCAACCAGTTTACGAAAAAGATTAATATCGAGTTTGGTGAGCAATGGTTATGTCAGCTAGGACGCTAAAAATGGCTTGCCACGTCGCCGGACGTCGCTTCTATGGATTTTTCCTCGCAGGGTTTTATAAAATATTTTGTATTTGCTGTGCCTTGTAGTATGTTGGAAGTGATAAAAGCAAAAAACAAAAAATCATTCGGTAAATTAAATAAATACCGAAAAGTTTGGTTGCCTTTCATACATCGATCTACGATTGGTCATATCCAAAAAATATGTACGTAAGCCGTTGTCATTTCGAATATTTTCTGTAACACTGCGGACTGTTACAAGTGGTAAGTGGTAACACGATAACTTAAAATATGTGATTAATTTACTTTCATATCCATTTTATTATCTTCTAATTATACTTTAATTATTATTAAGAAAATTAATAAATATTGGTCCTGAGTCAATATAACTTTATAGAAATTTCTGAAAGCCCTTTTGATGTGAAACATCTATAGGCGCAGGTATAAACCGGATCGTTGGCGTGGCGACGCTTGCCGGGGCGACGGGTCGCTACGCAATACTAAGGTATATATATATATATATATATATAGTCTATATGTAGTAGAGTGTACCGTATGGTCGCCACGCGCAACCGACTACGCGTCCCCCTCCTCACTCAGTTCGACGCTGTTGTTTACTACGGTACACAAAACCTGTGCTTTATTATTTTTGTATTAATTGTAAATAAATGTTTATTAAATAAAGTCACCATTTTCTGTATGAAATTCGTAATACTTTATTTTTTCATTATGCTATATTTAGTTCCTGTAATAATCTTGTCTTTTATGCATATTACTTGTACGAACACGATGTTTCGCATCTGCCAGGTGTCCCGTGACGGCTCACTGTTTTTTTAAAATTTCAAAGTTATGATTATTTACCTAGCAAAGATCTTAAGTGTAGAACAATTTTGAAGTTTCAAGGCAGAATGCAGGAGTGTTGTGAAGGGCAATGAAAGAGTATTGTATGTTATACATATACCAAGACCGTTTTATGGGCCATTCGCCCGTGTATGGGTATATAGGATATATGCAAATTTCGCAGTCCAATGACTAGATTTCATATTCTTCTTCATATTATTCTTCTTTCTGAGCTCGGACAATCGTAGATCGATGTATGAATGGCAATCAAACTTTTCGGTTTTCGTTTAATTTAACGATTACTTTTTCAATTCTCACTTTCATTACATAATTCTTTCTATGGCGTGTTGCGTTAATCTCAAAGCTTACGGCATTTGATGTCGCAGCCCATCGTGGGGTACTAGTTTCGATTCCTGGCCGCTTGTCTAGGGGGCTGGACTGAGGTTAGTTACCACATATCAAAGACGAGAAACAAAACAAAAAAATGTGCAAGAAGTTTGGCAAGTATAATACAGCTATTAAATTAATTTATATTGTCCAAATTTATTATTTTTAAAGTTAAAATAAACTTTTCTTAAAAATAATTGTTTGAGTGACATTTTTCATAACTTAGACTGAGATGTCAACAAATATATAAATAAAAATATGGCTTAGTACATCGAGTTGCCTTTATTTTATACTAAATGTTTATACCTTTTCAATTTTAAATAATTATTCTTCATGTAAATACGTTTTGTTTTGCAATGGTGCAAGTTAAAAAGCAATTTTTTTATACTATAATAAATCTGAATATGCTTAAAAATAAACGTCAAAAATGTTTATTTACTATTAGAAATAACACCTTACCTGAATTCGTAGACATCGACTTTATAATCCCACGATCCATTTACTCTTTTTTCGTAACTATTTGTTCGATTTTGTGCTTATTATTCATTTGTCTAGCGCTGTAGGGTCCTAACAAATTTTTAGCTTAAAGGGGGATATCAACAATTTATTTTTGGTTTTTATTTCAAATTAATCGCCATTTAATAAAGCTGAAATAAATACGGTTCAAATTTAAACGAGAATTATTTTTGTGACAATAAATATTATGAAATGTATCCATAAAAAGAAAATTCAACAATTTTTTTTCTCCAAACCATTAAGAATTCGGCTAACGGTAAACGGAAAGTCGGAAATTTAAATTGCGTTAGTAAATAAGAATTTAATATGAATCAATGCACTTGTGTCATGTACAGGGTAAAATATGAAATAATTATGATATATTTATTGTTAAAGCGATAAAAATATAATTATTTACATCAAGGAAAATCACACATGAAATTAATTTTCGTTTCATTCAAAATTAGATTTCTTCGTGAACAGACATTTTATGGAAGAATTTAAAGCTACTTCTCTAAGGTTTTTCAAGATATAAAGTTTAAGTCATCCCATGTTTAATATTATAATGGAATCTTAGAATCCCTCTGTTTATTTCGTATTTTAGGATTAATTTTGTGAACATTAAATATTATTAGCATTGACCTGGGACTTAGGTGATTTAAATATGAAACCTATATTTTAAAAGTAATATTTTTTTGAAGGTATTTATCCTTTGCTTTGAAAATGGTTAAGTAATTTTACATTTTATTAGTAACATTCATACTGTCTTATCCTTAACGTGTCGATTTTTTTTATTATTACCAGAACAAAAATTAATGCTATTCTGGAATGAAAAGAGTTTTACAGTGACATAGAAGGTAAATATACAAATTTTACGTATTTCACAGAGATTTAAAAAAAATAAATGAAGAAACACGACGTCGCAGTTCCAATATAGAATCCGCATATGAGGAAAAAATGTTTACGTATATTAATTTAACAGTTTTATAGGTCTGCATAAATATAAAATTAACAATTACTATTTACAGTATTGGAGAAAGGAAATAAATAGCTAGAAAAAGTGCAAAATATTCTGAAGAATCTGAAATATTATAATAAATGCGTGGACGCTCAACTCTGGTAAAAAACTCTAAATTTTTTTCAATTTTCTAAGCAAATTCAGTGAGAATATTTTCAGAACTTAATAACAAATTTTTGCGATATGCCTAAATTGGTTCGCCGGATGATATGGACGCATTATAAATAGACACATCAAATATAATTCAAATCCCCACAGCACAAAAGTACCTACATAATTTAGTGACCGAAATATATATTATTCTTCTCCCACAGATTCCGGTTTATTTTCATACTCGATTCAAGTATCCAAACTAGAAAGAGGGGGTGGTTATCAAAATATATTTTCACCCAAACCTAATAGATATTAAGACTGTGTTGATATACAGTCGTTTTACGAAATAAAATAATTTTTCAATAATAAAAGTCACGGTCGCCGATTTTGCGTGGCAATATATTAATAAAGCTGTTAAATTGAGATTTAAATATACGTGGGCTGTGGAAATTGTCAATGATTTATTTTGTCTGCGATAAACTGCCCACGTTAATTCAAAATATAATAACACTTAAATTCGCCAAGGTTCCTTTATCGAAGAGAAAGTTATTTTGCATCAGTTAACAAGGGTATTCGATTAAGAAAAGTTTACTTTTAGATTTGCAATCGTGAAAAGTTTCTTATTTCGTAACTTATCATCACTAAAGACTACCAACGCTCTAAGTTACCACTTTTATCCATATAGTTAAATTGTTAAAATTCTTAATTAAATATTAAGTAAACATGATTGTATGTATAAAATCTACAAGTTTTTTCAAGGCCACTTATTAACGATCAACGCCAGCGTAATTTTCTTCCGTCATTAAATAAAATTAATAACAACGAAGTGAAATATAATTTATTCCAAAAGGGAGGGTAGACAACAATGTCACGATTCTTGTTGAAGCTGGAAGTCATGATAAAATCGTACAATTTTAAGGGTACAAATTTTGAGATAGATTTGTCTAGTAGATGTAAAATCTATTGCAGTAAAAAAATTAAACAAACGTATTTAAATGCTTGTAAAGATTATTCGTATTCTTACTTGCTTTTACAGCAGATAAATCTAACAAATTTTTGACTAAGTTTACGATATTTACAGGCAGATTTTTGGCTCTTGACACGCATGAACAACAATAAATTTACACGTTGCATCTTCATCGATTGACATACAAAACTCACGTGGGATATTAGCAAAGATATCTTTGCTAATATCCCACCTGAAGATGTTGTAATACAACGAAACCTAGGTCGTGGTTAAAGAAATTAAAGAAAGTAAAAATAATACTACATCACGTAGTTTCATTTAATTGTGAGAATTTAACATGTCTAAAATTTTATAATGGAATGCTTCTACGACTGAAACTAATGAGACGAAAATGTTTCCCTAAAGATTGACATTCAATTCCAATTATTCGCCTGGTACATTTTCCTTATTTTGCGCCTATCAGTAATTTTAAAATGTTTAATAATTTTAAAATGTTTATCACAAAAAACCCATATGCTACTCAGTTAAATATTTTCTAAGAAGAATTCCAGTTAATTAATGTTTATTCGGATATAAGGTTTTTTTCCATTTTAAAAATTGGGGATACTATCTTCACTATAATTAAATGTTACTCTGGGCAAGTAACGAGGGAGATACGCCTAGCCCCCTATTTATTCATAACGTTGAAAGGTAACCCATCGATGTTGAGATTGTTGTCGTTTTTGTGTCAAACTCTTATGTGTGAGTAATAAGGTACCAACCATTTCATATTTCACATGCACTTACCAATATCCGTTTGCAAATGCAAATGCTTTTCACATGCACTTAACAATATCAGTTTGCATCTCGACTTGTTTTCCTGTTCGATTTGCGACATTGGAGTCAAGTTAATATTGTGGAGTATTTGACTGGTTCACGGATGGTTCAGAGCTTTAAATATTTTTAGTTATGTTTCATACCTACTATATTTGTTAATACTTGTTATGTGTGATTGTCTGTTCTGTAAGTATATATTACCTTTTACTAATTCGCTCAACATTTTAGCCCTAAGTGGTAAATTATAAAATAACTTTTCCCTATATACACTTTAAAAATTGAAGAAAGCAAAAAAGTATAGCAACTTTTTACTATTTTAAATTGATTTTGAAAACATTTTAAAAGTATCTTTAGTTTACTAGTGAAGCATCAATTTTATATTAATTATTGTGAATTTTCAATTGCGCTTTAAGGAAGATTTACTACTTGCAACTTTTTTTTACATATTTTTAATTTTTATTCTAATCGCTTCAACTTCGCGGGTAAAATATTGTTAATACGGTTTTACCAGTATTTCTTTCAAGATTATTTACAAAACGCAAATATGTTTAGTAAAAAAACACACTTTCATAAAAAATATACATTTAACGCGAAAATTCTTAGATCTAAAATATTTTGATGTCTTAGTTCATTTTCTTTTCTAGCATATACTTTTACTTATCTCAAAACTGTCATTAATTAGAAATGCAAGAAAAACCCATAATAATGAGCTTGTTATTACGCCTATTTCCCAGCAATACTTTCAATTAATTATATTAAGCAAAAGTATTTTCTATTTTAAATTGTGCCAAGGAATGCTCCTTCGAATTCCGGTTTTATCGGCGCTCAAAATACGCCGTCTAAATTTGATTAAACTAGACACGTAGTTATCATTTTTGTGAAGCTTTTGATGGATTTTTAATGACTTGAAATTGTTCTATAACTCTTAGCTTTTTGTGTTATATTGAATACAGACATACAGACACTTTTATGTTTCCATATAATAGAATCTTAAAATAAATGCAGGTTATTTACAGAAAAAATTAATTACACAAAACAAAAAGTAAGAGTTAATTAAGCTAATGAAATAGCATTATAATTTTTTCATCGTTACGGCACCTGTTTGAATTCAATATTCTTTCAATCGAACTGCGGTTGATTAAATTAGCTTGAGTGATAATTTTAGGACCCGGTATTCTGAAGAGAAAAAATTGTAATATTTATGAGATCACATATATCTGTCTGCCACAGTTATTTTATGAGGAATTAATCTTCATATAACTCACTGATAATTACACAAAAATATTTTTATTTAAATATTATAAGGGTAACATTGAATTTTCAAAATTTTCATCTGTCGATTGAAAAGTAGATTTACAAGAATTCCAAAATACATTGCCCCGTAAAGGTTTCAATTAAAACTATGAATAAATAGCGTTTCTACAGGTTTATCAATAATTTACAGGAAAAAAGTAGTAATGGCTCAAAATATTAAGGTTTTAAATGTTCAATGCAATAATGTTTGTGAAAGGAATGCTAGGCAAGTACAATTCTTAATGGAAATAACATTAATAGTTTGAAATAGTATAATGCAAACATTTTTTCTCCTTTTACGTCGCGTCTTCGTTACTGAAGGCCGGGCCCGTCGTGCTATGCATAGAAGCTAACCAGCTACGTACTTACCATCTTGTATTTGGTTTGTCTCAAGGCGGTAGTGACATAGAGTCCCGTGATGACAATAACTTGATCAGACCAGTGGCTAGCTCATCGACCATACCAGGTTTTTTCCCTCTATTTTCCAAAATAAAAACAGTTTATCGAGGCTGTCTGACTGTCTATGTGTTGTATGATCAAATTAACCAAGAATTAATTACTAAAGATGGTAGATTTTTTGATGTCGATTACATATTTTTTAGTTTTTTGGCATTCGATGATACAAGCATAATTTTCCTCCAGCATCATATCTCAAAAGCATTAATCTTCTTCCTGTCCCCTATACATATTTTTCAGGATAAGGACTCAAATATAAAGATGGAGAATACATTCATTTCTATCAGTCTCTTCTTAGTAATATTGGAGATTTTCGTATTTTTCTATATTATATTAAACTTGCTCACTGTTGCTTTAGCCAACCGAATTCGTTGCCTGATCTCTCCCTCGTATCCTCCTTAGCCTCTTATCATAGATCCGAGGTAAAGGAATTTTCTTTCAAACTGTAGATATGAAAGTCAATCAGTTCGTAAAAGTTGACAATCTTTGTCTATGAACATGATTTTGGTTTTCGATTTATAAATCGAGAATCCATCATCTCACTCTCGTGTCCAATGTTCTGAATAGTTCTACGAATTGCGGCTCTGATAATAAATATAATATATACCGTTAAATGTTTATATATGCCCAAATGTCGGTTGAGTGCTACTGCAAAAGGTAATTATTTCGCATAATGATTGCTTTTTTGATTAAAATTTTGTCTGCTATTTTATGCATGTAATTGTGCAGGTAGAAAACAACTTGATTCAGTCAAATTTCATTTAATTATCACTTTTTTTTACTTTTTTACAAATCACTATACTGTTCAATTAAAATCTGGGATAATTTTATATCGAAACATTTGATTAATGACTGACAAAAGGTATTATGAATGTAGCAATATATAAATACCTTGCTTAATATATGCCGATGACGTTTTATTAGCAGCGTTTTCTCTGAATGAGAGAAAGTTAAAAGTAGTAGAAGACTAAGAGAGCCACAATTAGAGCTATCAAGAATACAAGAGAATAAGGAAAATTTATTTGTCGTCAACTGCACCTCATTGAGTTCTTCCTCTACGAGATACAATTATGACAATTTATGTTAGATAAAATATTATTTTAAAAAATAAGTTAGTTCATTGTCAATATTTAATTATTTAATGCTTAAACATTTTTTCCCAACATTTTTTAGATTCTCAATTTTTTTTAGATTCTCAATCTTCACCAAAATGGCTAGACATTTTTAGTTTAGTAATATATTTTTAGTTTAGTAATATATTTAGTTTAGTAATATAATGCTGTTTCTGAACTTTCAATCAGCATTTCAGAACTTATTTCACTGTCTAATAAGCAGAAGTAGAATTTAAGCAATACGGTGGACGTATGTAACCTCAAGAAAAGTGAAAGTAGATATTTAGTTACGAAAATATAGTGATAGTAAAAAGTGGTATGTTCATTATTCTGGAGGTAGGTCACATTTAAACTAATGTTTCTTTAAATGTTTCGTCTTCTTTATTTTAGTAAGCGTTATGCCCCGTGGTGTCGTAGAGTATGGAGTCCATAAAAAAGAAGCAATTAAAAACAATTACACCATCAGAGAATTAACTAATGGTCGCCTCATCGACCTCTTGGATGGGCATATTATTGGACCGTGCTTTGGACGTCGATGAAATAATGACGAGTATATCTGCTGAGTCTAAGCTTTTCATGGGCTTTTAGTTAAAAAAGCATTTATGTGATTTCAAATTTGTTGTATAATGAAGTTTGTATTATACCGGTGCAAAAATTGGATGGTGTCGTTTAAAAGATAGTTTCAGACAGCATTTATTGTTTAGTGTACCAAAAGAATCGTTAGCTTTCTTTTCAAGAAATTTTGTAAATTTCAGTCTGTGCGCTATCAAATAACGTTTGATTTGATATGTAGACTAATATTCGTAATTTATATATACAATATATTTCAAATTAATTGGTGCTGGGAGTTTAACTCACGTGGAGTTTTTATTAAATCGTCGAAACGGGATTTGTTATGAACGGTGTACCATATATTGACATTCTGGGGTAATATTTTTTTAAATTATTTAGTAAAAAACAGACAGGATTATATTACAGGAGTTCTGGCATCTCTAGGACTAGGAAGAAGTCTATGCTGCTTTATGTTAAATTAAATTATGCACTATACACAATTAACAATTTAAAGAAAGTTTATTCAGCCGCATGAAAGAAAAATAAATCAATAAAATTTTCGTTATGTATGAACTCACAACGGTTGCAAAATTATTACGTAACGAACAAAACATTTATAATGTTGAGTACTTGTTTGGATACAACCGGTATGCTGTGAAACCCAATTGCTCGGACTTCAAATTCTTTAGCAAAATATGGCAGAAAAGAAGTCAACGTAGAGTTTTCTACATCCTGCATTATGCCTTCCTTGTGATTGTACTTCGTTGTGATTGTCAAGTAGCTGGTTTTCAATTGGTTTATCTCACACTGAAAAAATGTATTCATTCAGTTTTTTAATAGAAATTTGCATAGGTATATCGCATGGCAGCAATCATAAACAAGCTGTGTAACACAATCATTAAAGCAACCTTTAAACAGACGTTTTGCACCACCCATTAATATGACTGAAAGGAAAGCTTCGTTCGTTTTTTTCAGGTATTCACGCAAAAGCGGATAATTTGATTGACTTAGAAATTTGTAATGATTTTTTTAATGTTAATGTTTTTGATTTTACAAACATGTACGATCCATTTGCGTACTTGACTGAAGAGCGGATTAGTGCAACGTTTAGGATTATCATTTAGGTCGGAAGCAGTTTTAACAAAGTTCAGTAACGGGTTATGATTTCAGTCAAATAAACACGCACCAACATCTACTTCGTAATCAATTTGTCAACCCATCTTTCCGACAAACTATTCCTATTATTTATTATTCTATTTATTTTTAAATCACAGTCCGTTGAGATTTTTGTGTTAGCAACAAAATTCTGGTCTATAATGCATATCTTTTTGTAGGATAATTCTATTTCTAAAAATTCTAAATAATTCATTTCCATAAAAATACTGTTCATGGAAAAACCCATCCATTATTTTGTTACACATATTAATTAGGAATTAATTACATTTAAAAATGTTACACATCTCAGGCCATCAAAATCTTTTAGCCGGAGTCGATTAGTTCGTGGTCTTCTTATATTAATTCTTAGTTAATAAAGTTTTACGGTCTACTTTATATTTCAATCTTTTTTCCTTAGTGAAATACCTTAAAAATAATAAACTAATGCCATTTTTGTCAGTAAAAAGACTTTATAAGTCGAAAGCTCCTTTTGCAATATTAATAAGAGAAAAACTGGATGACTCGTAAATAATGGTTTGTCGCCGAAGAAAAGTTATAAAGAGAAATAAATTTGAATTGAATGTATAATAGCTGACTTTCATTTTATTTTCCAACAACATTTATTTGTATACAATGGCAGAAACCTAACAGGATGTGAATTACCTGAGGCGTAAATCTACGATAACAATATCTTTTCGCTTTTTGTACTCGTTTCACAATGATGCCATCGCCATTGTAGCTTTGAGTTATCAATAAATATTTCTTACAATATTAAATACCTTTATTTTATTGAGTGAAACCTTCGAGTTGTTATACTATTGGGAACTACTCATGGATGAAGAAAATTATATGATAAGATTTCAACTGTGATTCATTCATTTATCTCGCCGCCTAACCTTTCCTCGTTTACTGCAGTCGATAATACGGTGGGGTTTTGTGAAAACTTACATAAATAGGGGTCTTTTACATCGAATGTCGAACGGATTTATAAAACAAATTGCATGTACGGTTATATGCCCAAATTATTTATTAATAGGTTCCAAATGTATGTATTAGTTACAAATCTAAAAGAGTTTTTTTTTTGTTATACGTGTAATACTAAATTTGCTGTTTTGTTTTATTTATTATGTTAATAGTTATAAATTAATTTATTATCCGACTATATAGTGCTCGTGGCTCCACACAATGAACATTAAAACTTTTCTGATAGAATGACTTCTCCTCTCGTGCCGCAGAACTGTCGTCGTCATCCTTAGTATAGTCCAAAGTAAAATATAGCCCTTTCTATACAACCGTGTGTTCTTGAATAAATTTCACAAATTTTAACAAAACTTCGTAACCTTAGGACCTTTAGTAATATTTTATACACGGATATTATTTTCAACTTTATGAAGTAAATACCGTGCACGATTGAAAACCACATTAGAGAATACATTCTGTAAAAATGATTTTATAAGCAACCAGAGATGGTAATACATAGGCAGATGTGGTCTTTAAACGTTGTAAGAAAAAGTACACCCAATTGCATTTTTCCTTACAACATATTTTGACAAGACCAATTCTTCTCATCATTCTAATAGTCGCCTGCTTAGTACTCCAATTAATTTATTATATATCAAGCCACTGTAGAAAATTAAAACTTTAAAAACTATCAGAAAACCTTTCCCTTTAATAAAACGTCACAAATAAGATCATCTGATGATTCGCAAAATATTGACTATGTCGTGAGCCACTTCCCATTTTAAATATAATCACTCATGGAAATACTATGCAGGTTATTCTATGAAAATCAAAAGTGTCATAACGTAGATCATATTACGGGTACTGCTACGTGCTGTAGTTCTTATGCAAAAGGCGGAATATTGGTAATTTTAAACGACCTTATTTATTTTAGAGTAAGACAAATTGTTTAAAGGATGGAAAAACATTTTGAAAACTCTAAAAAAAATGTATCTAAGGAACTTGAGTTGTTCTAAACGCTACATAGTTTGATGTACTTCAATTTGTGCATTGTTATTGCCATTTTGGTAGATACAATTTTAATCCTAAACATTTTGTTAAAAAAATTTGAAAAATTGAATTTCTTTTGGAAAAGTTGAAGCTAAAAAAGTTCATTACTTCATAGTAATAACGTAAATGTGATAATGTTTTGTTTATTTTTGTTGTTTGTGTGTATGTTTTGTTTATTTTTTAATACTTACTCATTTGTGTATTATAATAATAGTCATCAGCTGTTTGTTTGGTGGCTTGTTACGTTTATGAGAACGTTATTCGGGTAACACAGTATTATTCATAATATTGCCAAATATTGTACAAACCTAACTAATGTTGCCTTTGCTAATAATAAAATTAATTAAAATTTTAGAAATATAAATTTTTGAATAACCGAAATTTAGCGAAAGAGTCAAATTCTGTCTTCATCGGAGTTTTTCGAAAATAAATTAATCTATTCCAGGTTTCAATTTTTTGCGCGTTTTATAATTATTTGTGTATAATACTGACCTATATAAATAAATTACATATTAGGGAAAAGAAAAAAAGAAATAGTGTCACCAAAAAAATCTAGAGAAAATGTGTCTTTTCCTGAATTTTCCAAAAGGTACTAACACACACTCTAAAGGTGATGCAAACATTGCAACAGAATAAATCATTAGATGAATTGTATTGTCCTATTTTCAGTTGAATCAGTTTTCATTTTTAATATTAACCTTTATCAAATTTTTCTCAGAGTTTTACATGCTTTGTTCTCGTTTAGAAGAAACAAATTGAAAATATTCAAAATCTCTCACAATTTATCCGGAGTTATTTACACTGACGTGCATTATAAGAAAAAAATATATTGATCCTATACTAAACTACGAAACGTGAAAAGGAAAGGAAAAGATCATATGTCCCTAACGTGTTAGGTGTTATTTAAAAATCGCCTATTGAAATAACATTGAACAAATTAGGAAGATATAATTCTACATAAT
Source organism: Druceiella hillmani (assembly GCA_039881145.1). NCBI lineage: Eukaryota > Metazoa > Arthropoda > Insecta > Lepidoptera > Hepialidae > Druceiella > Druceiella hillmani. The sequence continues at coordinate 2,057,761 of JAYKKI010000033.1, read as the reverse complement.
TCAGTTACTATGTCTAAAATCATAGTAATATGTTTAATAATAATCCAATAATCACAAAAATAAATCCGATCTATACACTATAATAATAAATATTAACTTGATAAATAAAAACAATATGACCTCGGTGTGAAGATGTGGATATTTTAAAATAAAATGTAACGTCTTTATCATGAAAGTTTAGTTTCACGCGTTTTTCTTTACTGTTTATATATCCGAAACTCTGAAGACGTGAAATCTTGCTTAACGGGTCATTAATCGAATTTCCACATGCTTCTTAATAATACAGGATTAAACGACTTTAAAATTAGTCATACTTTTGATTCAGTTACCGAGACTTACTCCTATCGTCATTTTACAAAATATATCAAAAGACTAGAGAAATCTCTCAAACACTAAATTTAATATTTTGCTTTTATTTATTTCTGCTTTGTATTAGGCCTCCTATGTGTCTCAGTCTTATTACTTAGTTATAAAATAACCCGCACTGCGAAAATAAAGCCAATCTGTGTTTTCTATTAATGCTCAACAAGCAAAAGCCGAGTAACTTTCATAAAATTAACGAATATTTCGTAAGTAAGTATAATTGCAAAAATTTTGTAATTAACAAATTACAATGGCAAAATAATATATCTAATACATTTATAAAATCAAGTCTTGTTTACTAAACGGCAAAAGAATGGTACCAGTATATCGTGTTTAATTTAACGGATCATTGTTTTAATCTTATCTACTTATTTCGATTATAAGCAATATCTTCCTATAATACGCTTCACATAAGCTCGCTTTTCGTTTTAATAAGACAAAGATTCTAAATATTGAAAAAAATAATGCGGCGAGAACTCAATACATCAAAGAAAATTTCATTGTGAAGCGAACATAAAAAGCAAAGGAGCATTACAGTCACATGTTCACGTCTCAGCAAACATTATTTCGATAAGTTTCACGTAATATACAAAAGAAAATATTTTTATATATTATAAAAGAGGACATAATTTATGTATTTTCCGTTTTATTTTTTAATCCACAGAATAAATTTGGAATATTGCAAGACTAACCAAAAACGCAAAATAATAATAAGTAATTATAAATTTAATACCTGATCCGAAGCTACCAAGAAGAAGCCTCCTGCATACAAAACAATATATACTTGTTATCAACAATGTTTTAAAGTGAATCTTATACATTAATTGTCCTTCACCTCCAGGAGTATTAATCTAATCAAATTACTTTAGCATGGTTCACGTTAAAATTTCACGACCTCACTCCATTAAACACAAAAAAATCTGTAAATACGGATAAAACTCACAATACAAGAGTTTCGTGCATATTTAGAGTGCTCCATACTCACATATACTATTAAAGTATTCAGAAAAATGAATTTTATTTTTCACTAAATAAATACATTTCCAAGTATATCTTTTACATATCACGCATTTTTCAAAAACTATCACGTTTTAAAATCATTGCTGTAATTAAACTGTAGTAAAGTGTTTTTTTCTTTCAAAATTCTGGCTTAAGCAGTTCCGAAGGGGGCGAAGGACATAAGTGTTTGTGGATATTTCCAATAATGTCTGTCAAATTAGGGAAAAATAATTTTCGAATTCATATGATTTCTCCTTTCAATCTATACCCGAAAACGGCACATCAAATAACAAAATAATGTCAGCAAAATTTACTACTATCCTCGTAATAATGTTCACATACAAATATTTCTGAGTGCTTATAATTGATATTTGTGAAAGTGAATATATTTTATCACTATTTCAAGTTTCTATATCGTTCCGAGAAATACGGCTGTAATAGGCAGATGGGCGTCTACGAGAGCATAATAACGAAAATGAAAAAAGCAATGAAGAGTAATTAATGACATTTATTTTCGTTTAAATATAGATTTGTTTGACGACATGTTTTCCGTGTTTTATTTTTAAATAAAAATGATGTTTTCCGCTGATATCACATAAAAATAGATTTTAAAAGGTATTTCAGCATCTGGAGCAAATATGCACATATCCCACATCCAACTCGCCCACAGCAGCATTCAAATGAGTTGGGCTTTACTTCAGGTTCATTTAGTATAAGAGTATTCTTAAGAATCTGCAAAATAAATTAAAATTTGCGTTTGTAGATCTTATACGGTCACCTCTAACCGAGTAACAACTTTTTAACGATTTGCCGTGTAGCTGGGAAATTACATTAAAAGTATAAATAATACTTAAAATATATATTAAAAATTGTTGTATCCATAATATTTGCAACGCCGTCTCGATGCATAGAATTATTGTTTCTACTACAAGTTCATGTTAGGTTGGCTCCAAAAAAGCATCTATATAAAGCATAATTTGTTGTTTTTCTAATAAAAAGCTGATCAGTTTTTAAAAATATTTTTTTTTATTTTAATGATCACCATATCAAGTAAAGTTAAAACGTCATTAAATGAAGAGAGAAACACAAAAATGTAAACATCGGGGAAACTGACTATCTGGTCTATATATAATTTTAGAATATTTAATAAATGGTACTCTGTGACCAAATTTAAAAATTATATATTTTTTTCACTGAGCGGATGAAGACTATCTTCAAAAAAAATAACACCATCTAGTATCGAAGAATATAATTACTATTCAATGGACCATATAAAAACCATATTGGCAGAATGAAGTAGTTTTTTTAAACGTTTTAATATATTAACGTTTTAACATAAACTATTTCTTTAACTCTTATTACTTTGACTATCTCGATTTTTTGCACTTTATAAATGCAATTACTTTACGCTTAGTTTGAGAATAAATTAAAAATGTTTAAGATTTTGTAGTAACATGAAGAATCCATACGAGTCTGCACTGATGTTAATTAAATTTAGCGAATAAATATTATAGATAAGGACTGAGATTTACTTTGTTTTTTGAAGTCAGTTACATAAAGTGGGAATGAAAAATTTCAATACATAAATATATATACCATTTCTTTAAACATCATATAAAACTATGGAAATTTAGACAGAAATTCATCCATAACGCCATATACAGAATTTTTGTTTAATGCATTCAGATTTAAAAAGGTTAATCAAATTTATTTTAAATAAAGTTTAGCGCTCTATCATCAACGAGTTATAGAAAATCTACGAACTTTTACTTGTCTCGAAACCCAATAGTACAAATTTATAACAGAAATTTCATTATCTATTTTAAAATCAAAGCGTATATTGTTATACATTTAAATTTATGTTGAACTAAAATACATGAATAAGATAATATTAAATAAAATTACCGATTAAAAGTAATACAAAAATGTATATATTTAGTATTTTTATTTCCGAATATTTTTCAGCGATTTATATTTTTTTCAGTTCAAATATTTACAGTTAAAATAATCAATGATGACAGTTTTTGCAACTATTCTGTCAGTTTATGTACTGGACTATAATCTGCTACAATGTTGTTTATATTACCCCAAGTACTTTATTTGTATCTTTTAGCAAATATACATATTATACGAGCATATTATAAGCAATTGTTTTATCGACGGAGAAAAATTAAGAAAGAAATATTAAGAATGATGAATTAAAATTAACTACATTAAAATTCGACCACATTACAGTTGTCCTATGATTTATTTTAAAATAACATAATGAATAATGCGACGGCAGGCGAGCTTACTGAGGTGATGATTATTATTTATTTCGGTGTTTGTTTCGTAATTGTGTCCTTAGAGACATCAAACAATTCTCTTAATATTCAATATCAGTCTTATGTTGATGGAAAAATAGCTATGGAAGAAAAATGGCTTACATTTAAATCTTTGTAAAATTATTAAGCCTTCATAAATTTATAGTGTGCTTAGCTACCAAGTGCGTTAACGATGGAACAACTTCATATAATCTTATTCTGGAAATATTAAGAGGTCACCATATGACAAAAGTTAAAAGATTGTACTGTCAAAAAAATCTACCCTTCCATGATTCTTTAAACCCTCTTTTTCCGTGCCTCATTCTCTCCCTTCTAACCTGTTTTCCTCCTGCGACGGTAGTATAAGTTCGTATTTTAAGAAATATGACTGTAAATGTAACTGAAAAATGTAGGTCTCTTTCATTGGTATTTAGGTTTATTTCACTGGTATTCTACAAGTTGTTTCACTTTTAGCTACAATAGGTAGGAAATACACTATTTTCAAGCGATGTATTGAAAATAATTTGCATAGACTTCTAAAATGTCAAAGCACATTTCTTTAGAAATTTGAAAGAAATGCCATGAGGCCCAGTACCCATAGAGCTTGAAATAGTTTTATTTTTATTATGACCTCATTTTCGGTAAGCATAGAACGCAATCGAAAATTTAATTTTAATTTCTTTCCGATTTTTGATCTGGTTAAGGATTAGAAGATGGTGAGAACACACGGCGAAAATTTTTTTGGCACTTATACCTTATGAAGGAGACACTTTATAAAACATAATACCCAACATTTTTGATCACATTTAAAAAAACTAAAAGAAGTCGACGTCTATCCCGTCGATATCGCTCGCTTTTTGGTAAAATTATTCTTGTTGATGTCAGTACGATCCTTTTCTTAGGTGAGAATTAATTTTCAAAATCAAATTTGATGTCCGGGTACGTATTTTTTAGTTATTATTGCTGTTTGGTTATGCTGCTGTTTGGTTATTATTGCTGTGAAATTTTATACCAATTTGCCTAAAACTGAAAGAGCCAGAATAGTGAGACGTGCGGATAGACAGACGAACATGGCGAAACTGAGAGGATTCCGTTTTTATCTTACTGTGAAACTGTAAAAATTAGGTATGTGACAGGAGTAAAGAAGTAACGATGAAGATAATTCATAACGCTCATTCATAAAGTCACTGTTTCAGTTTAAATTCACAAACAAAACTTAAAAAGTAGAACTTTTAAGTTCTTTTATATCTAAATTATATGTAAAAATTAAAAATTAACTAGCCAAGTGCGAGTAAGACTTGCGCACGAAGAGTTCCATAGCACTTAAAAGTATTAAACTTATTTCGTGTGCAATAAGGTACATTTTAACTTTCGCAGGTATAATTCAACAGTTAGAGCACTTTGGGGGACGACGACTTTAGAAATACATAGCTTATCTTACCATCAAAATTTGATTTAAATAAACTTAATAATAAATAAAGTTAGTAGTAAATTCAATAATAATTTATAGTGTTTCTTTTAATTTAAATCTAATTTTCCAAATGGATACATGAAGTAAACTTTTCTTAAATCAATGATTTGATTTATGTAAATTATCGTACTATTTAACTATATGCGTGTATACGTAGGTTTGTGATAGCTGAATAAAAAGTTTCAGTTTCACAAGTAAAATTTCCAAAAAATTATCAAAATGTGTACCTCCTCGCGTGGCGAAAGAAATTTGCAGTAAATATGGGTAACAGGTATTCAGTATAAATTTATATAATTGCTGCGATCGGTATCAAAAATATATTACATAACTCAAAAACTACAAAACATATCTTATTCAAACCGATTTTTTGAAAATTTATTTGAAGTTCTACTATCTTATTTGTTTTAGAATTTTACACAAATTAGTATATAAATAGAGGGGACCCACTTTTCAAAACTTTAGAAGCCCATATCTCACCAGCTATTAACTTAAATGATAAAGTAATTTTGGAAATTTTATAACATTTTTAAGACCTATCCAACTATACCTCGCAAGCATTTGTGCACTGGATTCTTTTAGCCCTGATATTATTTTTTTCTTAATTCCAATATTTCATTGCATAGCGGTTCATAGAAGACATCTACAATCCAAATTGTATCTATATGGCACCAATGGTCACCGAGTAAAATGGTTGTGACTTATGAACAGATAGGCGGAGAGGCAGACAGATGGACTGGGCGAAATTATGTTTCACGTTTTCTAAGTTATAATTCTGATAACGTTAAATTAATGTTACTAAGTTTGTTACATGATGTTACCTTTATGAAAACTGAGGCGTATTATTAAAAGCAATTACTATATTATACAAAACATTTTTTTTATTATAATCGCTTAAAACTTCCAGACATTGTGTGTTATGGTTTTAAAATTTCAATGACGGAAAGCTTTTCTTCTAGATATTAAGTTATAATTTATTCATAAATAAGAGTCAAAACCCTTCCCTGATTTTAGTTAAAATCAGTTATAATTTATTTATATACTAAGTATAAAGTAAAAGAGAAGGTAAAACTCAAAATTGAATTTCGATGAATATTTTACCATATTTATAAAATATTTCACCATATATAATGCTCGTTCTTGAATAAAACCGAAGAAAACCAACTGTATATTTTATGAAAGAAAATTATAATGAATAGAAAATTTCTTACAATTCTCAAATATTTGATGAATATCGACCACCACCGTGCTTTTATAAAATTATAAAAGCACGTTAAACCAGATGACGTAGATAAATCTTTAAATACAATGATGCGGACCCAGGTGGAAAATAATATCCTCTCAAATTAAGGGCACCAGAAAAAGCGACAAACTCCTACCACTTGAGATGATCTACATCGATACAGACTTTGGAAATATGAAGATCACACTATCAAAAGGCATTGCAAAACTGGACAGCAAAGATCGGTTAAAACAACTTTAATCTTAACTAGCTGTTGACGTGAACTGACTAAAGAAGACGATGAATAAAGTATGCCACAGGTTTCCTATAACCTCTTTTTATCCTTAAACATTTTAAGGTTTTTTATAGCAGGAATTTAGAAAGAAGCATCGAAGAACACATGCAATTTCAATAAGTTTTTAACTTTTAAAAATTATACATAAACAGCATACCGAGGAATACATAAGGAATCAACGTATAATTACATTAAATTCGAACTCTTATAAACACAAAATATATCTAAAGGTACATATTTTCAACTTTTACTTTGAATTGAAAAGATTTTCATAACGCGTATTGTTGTCTTTACTACTTTAGGTAAACACGAACAAAGTGCAACAAATGGGTAGACAAGAGGGATAAATAGGGTACTCTGAAATGTTCTCTCCGTTGTTTTCCCTGGTATTAAAACATAAAAATGATCGCATTTCAACCATGTTTTTCACATATAAATGCTGTATGATAGAATTTTTAATTTATTTTTTTTAATCGCAGCAACATTAGTTTCTAATGATTAACTATTTTTAAATTCAAGTGTAAAAATTGACGCTCGACGATTGTTTCAAGTTAACAAAAAGCTAATTCCACCCACTGCTACACTCTTCAACGTCCTGAAAAAAAAATGCCGTTTTATTTCCGCTGTGACACATTCACGCTCTTTTTGCATTCATTCAATTCTTTTCGAAACATTAAAATAATATATATCCTTAATTTTAGTTAATGTATTTCAACATGACTTAGATGCCAATATATAAAATTTCAAATTTAATTAATATTTTAAATGAGGATATTAAGCAAAGTTCAGTCATTTCAAAGTAAATTCACAATAAACCTCCTCAATCAATTCAGGACAAGTTGAGAAATAGTATAAATATGCTTCTCCCATTGTAATGTTATACACAAACTTTATTGAATATGTATTATGAGTACAGATGAATCAATTACGAGAACATTTGTGGAGCATGGCTTCTTGACAAAATATGGATGTTACAATGGGACTGCCATGTGATGCTCTATTTTATTTCCCTATTGAATCGAACCTATCGACTAACAAATAACATAAAGAATTAGTAAAATAGGATGCCAGAATAGTAATTTTTTCGACTAGGCGCATGTCACATCCACTTTAACTTATTTGGCTACATGTGCATCATTTGTCTTTATAATTTGTATGTTCCGTGGCAAAACTGTCGAAAAGAAACACTAATGGAATCACCGTCTGTTACAAGTTATTATCTCTGAAACTATTCGACGTAAAATTTTTACTTTAAGCATGGATGCCCAATTATAAAAGAAAATTACAATTAGAACACTATACTACTTGGAACTCTATGCTAAATGTAAAAAAAAAATAACTATAACATTTGATTCCACATTTAGATATTAAATTTTGTAAGTCTTAAAATAAAGTCTAGTTCAAATAAAATTTTAATAAATATACACTTGAATGATTGCAATTTTGGTTAACGTATTTGCAATACAGTAATTATAATGAAAATTCGAGAAACGAAGAATAGTTTTACTACACTGAAATCAGTTACGCGGAAAATCCGGCCAAGACTGAAATAAGTCTCTATCATCTACCTCGCGCATGTCACGTTACGTCATCTTTCTGTTTCCACGTAGAAAAAATAAGTGCAAACACGATAGTAAAATAAGTGTAAACAGAAACCGTGAAATTGTGTCAAAATATTTATGTACATAAAGCAGCACTGTACTAAAATTGTATATAACAGTGAAGAAATTTACACCCAGCATCCGCACCCGGAAATCATCTTTATATCCAACGCTCCGAAATCCCAGAAGTCGTCTCCATTGGACAACGGTATCTTGAGAAACTATGTATATTTCTTATAAGTTTTTTACAAGTGCAAAATCGTCCTCTATCCCTGCACGTTTATGAATTTACAAACTGTTATTGATACGCTAATTTCTTCAGAATTAATTGCTTACCGATAATTGTTTATGAGATTTATTAATCTATACTTATCTTATGTTATTATAAATTAATGCGTCGCTTCGCTCAATCGTTATGTTTAGTCGTATATTAATCGCTAAGCTTAAATTACAATAACTGTTCCATATGGTGTTTTCATTAAGTGTTAGGTGTCATCAAAACAACTTCACTAGCATTTCACACCCGGCTACCGTCGCGTTCAATTTATAATGTAATATTAATACGTTGAAACAAAAAAACTACTGCTAAGCAAGTAGAACTCAATATTCTGTTAAAATGTATTAAACCCTTCAACGAATACCGACAAAAGATAAATCCCTTCTTGGCGAATTGCCACAATGCCTATAGTTTAGTACCATTTCCCCAAAAGCCCATTGTATTTAAATATATGTTAAGTCAATTAGAAGGCAAGGCGGAGTCAACCTGTTCAATTAAAGAATTCGATTCTTGGGAACAATTGAAAGACTTCCTTAAAAATTAGTGCGCTGAAAACAAACGTTATACACATCTCCTAGCCGACTTTCAAGAAAGTAAATCAGTTTGTTTTACAAATTGAAATGTTGCTTTCAAAACTCCTTACGGAGATTATCCTGTCAAATAACAAGAAGTTCGAATTAACCGGTTATTGTCCGGGTAGCGGACATGAAAGACTTAGCCTTGCACACCTTTCTGTTCAGCTGAACCCCGAGTTTTGAATATAGTTCATTGCAAGCATACTAAACGAATTGATTAACTTGCCCATTTCCAAAGAAAACATTCAAAATCCTACTCACAAGATCTCTCCTCTGCCTTATCACACTCTTTACAAACTTACTCAAACAAAATTATATATTATATTTATAACTTTAATTATCTGAATGCCTTTTTTGCACATCTGACAAATGTCGAAAGTATAGTCTTCCGGTCTAGGAAAACTCTGACAACTCGAGTCGAAATTCTAGTACCGAGTCCCATAATAAGAGCCCCTACAACATAAGCTTCACCTCAAGGTTTAAGTTTACTTTTTAAAGGAGAGTTGTTATACTCCTGCTCTGTTAGCAATAACACTAATATCGTCCTGACGCAATCACTTTGTACAAAGCTCCAATGCTAAGCCAGCACTTTCATAAGAAGCGCTTTGTTCTACCACACTGAAGCAATTACTTCATGGAAAGCTCCATTGCTATGCCAGCACTTTCATAGTACTTCAATTTGTGCATCGTTATTACCATTTTGGTAGATACAATTTTATTCCTAAACATTTTGTTAAAAAAATTTGAAAAATTGAATTTCTTTTGGAAAAGTTGAAGCTAAAAAAGTTCATTACTTCATAGTAATAACGTAAATGTGATAATGTTTTGTTTATTTTTGTTGTTTGTGTGTATGTTTTGTTTATTTTTTAATACTTACTCATTTGTGTATTATAATAATAGTCATCAGCTGTTTGTTTGGTGGCTTGTTACGTTTATGAGAACGTTATTCGGGTAACACAGTATTATTCATAATATTGCCAAATATTGTACAAACCTAACTAATGTTGCCTTTGCTAATAATAAAATTAATTAAAATTTTAGAAATATAAATTTTTGAATAACCGAAATTTAGCAAAAGAGTCAACTTCTGTCTTCATCGGAGTTTTTCGAAAATAAATGAATCTATTCCAGGTTTCAATTTTTTGCGCGTTTTATAATTATTTGTATATAATACTGGACTATATAAATAAATTACATATTAGGGAAAAGAAAAAAAGAAATAGTGTCACCAAAGAAATCTAGGGAAAATGTGTCTTTTCCTGAATTTTCCAAAAGGTACTAACACACACTCTAAAGGTGATGCAAACATTGCAACAGAATATATCATTAGATGATAATACTGAGAAGAAGTAAGTAGACTGATCGAGATACCAAAGTTGGAAATTCGTAGTAAAATTATTCAGAACTATGGGATAAAATTGAACCAGATTCGAACTATGTCCAGGACGGTAAAAAAAATATAAAAATACAGTCAATAATAATATTTTTAGACACCCAATAAAATTACGTTAATTTAATATTAAAAAAAAAAGTTCACGTACAGGAGGCGACCAAATTTGGAGTAAACTTGAAAAGGTTTTTGATGACCCCGGATTAGGTAGGAAAAAAGTTTTTTACGAGATCTGATCATCATAATGCTTGATAATAATTCAAGTGTTGAGAACTATGTGAACAAGATAACGACAACGACCCATAAGCTCAGAAATATACATTTTGTAGTGGGAGACAAACGATTCGGTACTTTGATACTCGCCAGCCTTTTTGAGGCCTACAAACTAATATCTCTGGTTATGGAAAGATCTCTATGGTCGATCGCTGCAGATTATTTAAAAACAAAGTTTTACAAAAAGTCAAAAAATCAGATTCTGTAGTCTACTATGCTAAAATAAATTTTTAAAAAAATATTTGTAAAAATATATCAAAATCACAAAAAGATATCCAAAATAAGAAAGTCACAAAAGGTTCATAATGTTGTAATTCTAACGAGTTTGGTCCGGTCAGTTAAATTTGTTATTTTAAGACTAAAAAGACAGGCAAGTTGGATTTTAATGATACAAAAAATAATGTCTATTTTGCTGTTTTTTCAGCTTCCGGAGTGCGGGATTTACAATTGAATATTTAAAAGGACTTTTGCCTCCATATATAGTGTACACTATAAGGACATGGGACGCGATCATCACCGCATCAAATCGACATGTACATCTCCATTTTATGTCTCATGTTTTAACCGAATTAAATGAATCCCTGTCATGCAGGAGAAGAACTCACATAAAAATGGTTCCGTATACATTTAGGCACTTATATACATATTGTGTTTCTATTTAAACTACATACAAATATGAATTTTTCACTACGTAAAAATATTGCTTTCTAAATTTTCCCCATGCGTAAAATACGCTGTATACTTCAAAATATATAAGATCTACGCTAATTGCTCTAGTTTTCTTGTAATCTTCTAGTCATACTTTGCCAACCCTTTTTTCATTTCTGGCTCAATAGCTTCAAAAACAAAGAGGTTGATGCTATATTTTTGCATATTTTTTTGGAAATTGTTGTTTTATATTAAATTAAATTATTAGGTTCCGTTTAAACTTTAAATTCCGGAAAATAGATGGTATTCTACCGTACGTGAATTTTAACTTGTATAACCGAGTTTCAGTGTTCACACTATTAGTTAACAACAACGAACTTTTCAATTTTTTTTTCTTTCCATCTTAACTTTTTTTCTCCAGAGTATTAATTGAACGGCACTTATTATTATTACTGAAGATATTAATTAAGTTACTAAATTACTGAATGTATTTTCAGTTAATTTGTAATTTGATAAATTTAACAAAATTGTTTCGTAATAATCATAAGCTATATATGTACTTTCATTACTATGCCATATAATGGAATTAAATAATAATACTTTACATCATATTTAAGTATTTGCGCACGGTTCAGTAGACAAGAGTAGAGGAGATGAAAAACGAATAAAACAGGGTAAGAGGTACGTCTCGTTTTCTAATAGAGGATAACAGGTTAAGTGACTTAATAATAAAGCGATACAAGGATTATATTTCTAAAAATAATTACAAAATAATAGTGGTACGGGAAATATAATAATAAATATAATAAGGAAAAAAACATTTAAAATTATCGACTTTTTACGAGGCCGGGACGGGTTACTAGTTTGTATTGAAACAACTTATATCCCTCCACTTTTAAACACAGTACTATTATAAATGTGATCATTATTAATCATTTTTTGTTGATACAGAAAACGCTAATGTAAACTCCAAGACAACCCCAGGGAGGAAAGTTTTAATGCACGTTTCTACATTTATAATATACAGAATAATTTTCATTTAGCTTTTCGCTCAAGCATTAAATACAATTCGTGTTCAAATTGCGAAAATTAAAAGTAATTGCCTTCTTTAATAAAAAGACGTGACGAATATACTATAAAATATAACTTTATAATCGAGAGGGAAAAAAATTAGTAAAAATTTGTGTATTTTTTTATTTAATTTTAAGTTTGAGAGCTTTTAAACGTAATTAAGTCGATGGTAAGTTAGAATGAAAGGAATAGAGGATATTTTATCCAAAACCAAAGTTAAATACTGAGCTGATTATTTATGAATGTAACGTGATAAAATAAATTCAAATGCAGAAAATCTTATGTGAAAAGTGAAAGGTCTCAGAAAATCAAAACATTTCTCAACATAATTTAGCTATCATCACAGCCATTGTATAAATTTGTGTTACATGGTCAGTTTGAAAATAAATTCTATAGCTAGTTATTTAAATTTTTAATAACCCCGCATAGTGCTGCTAGCACTCGCGTCCAGGATTCCTCACACAAGACGTCGTGAATCAAAATGATGAAACTCTAATACTCTATCTTTGCGTATTTCTCTAATTAATTTACTAAGGAGGTAGAGAGAAAAAAAATTAGCAAAGCCTTTCGCAAAAATTAAAAATTTATTTAAATTCGTTTTAATTTTCATAGATATAAGAAATATATTCTATTAATGTAAATTATTTCGAATTCTTTTGATTGCAAATTTTTTCGACCCTTTTTGATTAAAAGTCGAAAACTATGTTGTTTAAAATGAAAAGAACAGTAATTTTTTAAGGTGTCAATAAAGTGTCTATGAGAAAAATTCGATATTTGGTTTTCTGACCCCTCTTTCAAATGTCAATTCCCTATTTCTGATCTCATTTGTATACGCAACTAAAATAACAATATTTTCAACAATTTTTTTACTTGGGACTGATGCAGTCAAAGTAATGTTTGTATTAAGTTAATTTTAAACTGTTATATACTGAACCCTAAAAATCATTGAAAAACATATTTAAATTAACATGAATAGAACTACATGTAAAATGGTTCATTATCCTTGAATGAAAGACATGAGACACATATAGGAAAAGTACACGATTTACAGCTTTTTGAAAACACAAAAACTCTTATTTTCATGAAGTGAAAATTAATAATTATCACACACATAACACGTTAGAAACAATTGAAAAGTAAATACAAGTGTATGTTGTGAGGATTAAGAACTATTCTGATACATTTATCACGCAGTTTTAGGTAGATGTGCTTTTAAAATAATATTATAAAATTTTTTTTATTCCCTGATAAAATTTTGTAAGCATTTTTCATGAACATTACTAGCCTGACGCCGTTACACATCTTACAAATACTATATTACCTTTCTAAAAACTTTGCAAAGATCGACCGATGCAAATAAAATGTTGACTATAAAGGCCGTATTTTGTTTTCGTATCTTGTGAAAATGTAGGTCAATGGTAAGGTTGCTTACAACTTAAAGTAAAGAGTTCACATGAACTTCTGGGTAAGTGGAAAATACGTGTAAGAAAAAGTATTCAAGAAAAAATATTACAAGGTGTAATTAATTCATAGTTATATTCACGATTCGCTATTTATAAAGGACATTAAGAAGAACAATTGTAACTTTATAAATGTTTGATGAAATAAATATCCCAAACTTCAATTAGTTCATTTAAACGCCCACTTGCGTTTACAAAATGGTTGCATTTAAAATGATATCATTAAAAATTATGAACAACTTATAACTTTGTGCCCGTTTATTGAAAATATTAAAAATAAAGATATTATACCAAAACTGTTTGTAAAAAACAATATAATCTCAAACAATGAAAGTACGTTTATAACTATGCAATATAAATACGAAAGTTTTGTTTGAACTAAACTAGCATATTTGCCATATGATAGTTATTTAGGTATAATCAAAAATATCTAAAATTGGAAGTGGGAGAATGGCAAAAAAAACATTTTCGAAGAAAGGACATTAGCTTAAAAACATCGATAAGGTTTTTTTTGTATCTCGATCAATCTCGCGTACAATGAGTCCAAATACGAGTACAAACGTGTATTTAATACAAAAGGATTATTACAAGAATATGTTTTCGCGTTTCTGTCTAACATGAAAAATCCAGTGAGGATTTAAAACCGTTTTTTGTTTCCCATTGACATAAACCTCTTTTAGTCTTTCCGTATTGGGAATAAATATTCAATACCCAGTGCAGTTAAATAGAACCGATTTGTAAATTGAGGAAACTCGCTTTCATTCATATTCAATTTTAGTTGTTTTTATTTAAGAAGTATGTCATGTTAATGACATTTGCATTTAAATTAATTTAAATAATAAAAAATTCTTTATTTTTGGACTTCGTAGACACAGATATTTTTTTTTTCAGTGCGTCGTTTTCCAGAATCATATATTAAAGGATTTTTTAATTTTTCAGGATATATTCATTGCAACGTAATTTATTCACGATACCTGAGAATGAAATGTCTTAACATTTTATTTTATATTGAAGGTAAATTTATTCGGTTATTTAAGTAAGCGGCCATTAATTCTCCAGAAAAAAGTAATTTTATGCGCACCATATATATACTGTTTATATGGACCATTTTGGGCCACTTAAAACCCTTTCAATCTGTACAAATTTGTTACACTGAATTAAACAAAATTCCTACTTAACGAAATACATGTTGTAATATGAAAACCTAACTTTAATAGACCGACAGCTAGAGATTGAGAACGATTTTTCATTTAGACCCTGACTCATTTACTGATTGATAGGTCATCAAAACTCACTAGATCAATCCCAATAAATTTAAAAATTAGGCATTTGATAGAACTCACTATTTATACATATTTTTGGTTTACACAAAAAACGTCACAACTAGAAAAACGTAACAATTTACTCAAATTTTTAATTCGAGTCAATGTACACTGCGTAATATTTATTATTCCCTGAAAAACTACAACTGACTATTTACTCACACTTCTAAATCGTACAATTCTATACTGTTCCATATAAAACGCTCTCTATAAAAACCTCACTACTTATTCATTGTTTTAATCGGTGCCGTTGCCACTTATTATGGTCTACAATAATATTGTCCTGTGATCACGTTTTATTAATATGGCTTTACTAGTGTTTACTAGACGTGTATATTGGGTATTTCATATCCTTGCAACTCTTTCTTTCTTTTACTTATTTCATGCGAGCCGATCTGCTGATAATCATTACTTACCTTATGACGATGCAATGATAGACGATAATTTAATTAATGTTTCTCATTAATCCTTTATTTATTTTCAATAAGGTCTTCCCAAATCAAAAGAACATGTCAGTAAAAATATTGTGCGAGTAAATTATTACAAATCGCAAATAAAACATTTATTTAAGACAATTTTTGGAACAAAATACATGTTTCCCTGTTAAATTGTTATTAAATCTAATTAATTTTGGACATGCGTGCTTGCTAGATCTTGTTGAGCAATTTCTTAAATAAATACAAAACCATCTTTCGGTATGCATTTAATATTTGACTTCATAAATTAGCTCCATTTTCCTGGGTTTATTATGGTCAGTATATTACAGCCTAATTAGGTGTCCTTTCGCCTTCAGAATAATGTTCATAATCTTTTTTTTCCGAGTTTCAATATCAACAATTCATTATGTACATACAATTTAAAAAGACGTGTAAAAAATCATTCTCCTTCTAATTTTGTCATCTTTATTATCGCTCCAATAATATTCTTTCATTATTAGGTAAGCCTAGTAATTTTCTTTGTTCCTTTTTCATCTTTTGTAAATATTTATTACCATAACTTAATTTCTTACATTTTGAGAACACTTTTTATAGTCTTTTACAGTCCCTACGTAACGAAGCACATGTTGTAATATGAAAACCTAACTTTAATAGAATATTTGTCAATATGTATGAATAAAAGAGCTTTCATGATACCCTATGGAACTTTTTGAGTTGGAAAATTGAACGGGTTTTGAGTAGCCATATATGGTCCATGTAAACAGTGTTTGGTGCGCATGGATCAGGTTTTTTGGAGAATTTATTTCCGCTCACTTACAATACCTATTAAATTTATATTTAATATAAAATAAAATGTTTAAATCAATTCATTTTCACGCATCGTGAATAAATTACATTGCAATGTATATATACTGAAAAATAAAAAAAAATGCTTTACTATTCGGTTCCAGAAAACGATGCTCTGAAAAAAAAATATCTGCGTATAGGCAGATAACAAAAAATAATTATTTATAATCTAAATTAATTTAAATGTAAATATAATAAAAACGACATGTTTCTTAATTAAAAATAAATATAATTAAACATGACTGCGAAATGACTTTCCTCAATTTATAAATCAGGTCTGTTTTATTGAATTACGTATTGAACATCTGTTCCCAATACTTCATAAACAGCTCGTCAACAGCTGTGCCATGCTGCTTAAAGATGCAGTAAATTGATAATGAAATGTATTTAAACTACCACATTTTATTAGATAAATATTTGTGGGTTCAATTCTTATTGACATTTTTTCTTTCTGATGTCAAAATCTCTTTTGAATACAGCGAGAAGGATTAATTGTGTACAAAGTTACGCGTTGAATTGAAAGGAACAAAACGTTAATTAAGACGTAATTTCTATAGATTACCCCTCTATAATTCAGTTTTCCTTACTTTGAAACTTAATTTTTAAAGTGAAGTGTATATTTACGTGCCTCAAAGACTTAACTCTATTCAACTTGGAATTATCTTAATAATTACATTTCTAATACTGTACTTTTAGATTCTAATACTACTCTTACGATGGTATATTTTTCGATTAGTTAAAAATTACCAAAAGCAAAGTAATAATTACGTATTTAGATAAAAAGTGCACTCGCGTTTATTGCAATCAAAGCGTAATATCTCATATTATTTTGGATAATACGAGCTATAAATATACAGGCTACAGAAAGATCGGTTAAGTACTCGAGCAATCATAAGCAATAAACATCAATTTCTTATCACAGCGCGAAATTGGGTGGGGATTATTTTGAATGAGTCAAAATAAACATTTTGGAAAACTTGTGAGGACAAAATTTGTTCCTTACGTCGTTAAGAAATATTTTTTTCAAAAACCAATAGTTTAGCAGTTATAAGGAAATAAACAATTTTCCACCTTTATAATTTTCTCTCAATCTGTACCTAATTCCCATTATACATGATTTTTATTTGATTTTTTTAAGCGATCGTTCTTGTGTCAGATTGCAATTTTTAAGCGATTTCTTAAAAATTAAAAACTACTGATATGTATGCTTGAATTCATGCTTCATTGAACTTTTATTTTCTTCATGATTCAATAAAAATCATTAATTTAAATAGGTCATCAATAAATAAAAATATTTTTTTAACCTAATCCAGTGCAACTAACTAATCGATATCGGCGCACGTTGTCACAAATATCACTCGACAGCTGTTAATTATTGGCTTACACCCGAGTTGCATTAAAGAAATTATGACACAGTCCATATTTTTGTAGACTTTCTCATTGCAATTTGATCTATTAGTCGAGTATTGTTCTGTATGCAAAGTAAAGTTGGTATAACAAAATATAAATTAAATCGTCATATCATTTGACAAATTATGGCACAATGGTTAATACTCACCGGTTAACAATTTAATAATACTCATCAGTTAACAATTAACAATTTAATAGAATATAAAAAAATATAAGCTAAGAAATATGGATGAGTAAAACAGTGACAAAGTCCGCAAGTACTTAAACTATTTTCGTCAATAATAATAGACCATTGTTTTAACAAAGATTAAACTAAACCAGTTTTAAGAATTCATTGTGTAATTTACGCTGTTGTGTAGTTCATTTATTTAAATATAATTATGTGTAGTTCTTTATTTAAATATGATATTGTGTAGTTCATTTATTTAAATATCAGCATTACTAATTTTTATAAAACATGATGTAGGTATAGTTCACGAATCATAATAACATATATACGTACTTTCTAACCTAGAAAATAGCATCATTACTAGCGGTTCAAATTTGTATTTTTACGTCATCTTAATAAACAACCAATATTACTGTCAAACTGTACCCCTTACTATACAATCATTATGTATTTTGAACTTGTATAACTAGTTCATATACGAAGTCATAATAATCTGGAGAACGGAGCTTAAACTTCGGTGTTAGAAAATGTGAAAGACGTAAAAGCCTTTCGAAAATTATAACAGTTTTCCAAAGACGATTTTTCTTTGTTTTTACTTTGTAATTTGGTAAGAAAACTGTTTACCCGATTAACATGAGACTTTTTTATCGCCTGCCTTCTAGTGTCCAGATGGACATGCAGATACCATATGTACACATAATTTGTAAATCCGTCTTCTGTATACAAAATAATATTTTAATAGAAAATTACACTTCCAAAATTTCTGAAATTTTATATTTTAATTTCTAAACATAGCTCTATACAATATGAATATCTACAAAAAGTTCATTGGTACACATGGCTACTTAGTTCAGACTGGCCTTAACTGTGGCTTCACGTGCGTGAATTTCCAATTAAGACGGCGAGACTTCCCCCTGAAAAAATGAGACTGTCGCAGTGTCATCTCCGTAAATATTAAACGCCTTGCCGTATTCAGGAAAAACACGCAGGATTCAGGATATTGAGCCACGCGAGTAACAGATTTACCATAGTCGTTGCGTCATCTATTCGTATATCCTAATAATTAATGCATAATATTGAGGTAAACACCGCATTACATAATTAAATGAAACTACATGATGTAGTATTATTTCTACTTTTTTTGAAATTCTTGACCTCCACCTAGGTTTCTTTGTATTACAACAAGTATTACATGGTGTAATACAACGAAACATGTTTTAATAAAACAAAACCTAGGTCGTGGTAAAGAACTTAAAGAAAGTAGAAGTAATACTACATCACATAGTTTCATTTAATTGTGAATAATTAATTTCTACAAAATTAATGACAAATATATTCAATACCGAATTTTATTCTTTAAGAATTATGCTATTTATCGAGTTAGAAAGTGACGTATATACTTTAATATGAACTATGAAATATATATGTACCTACTGTCGTTGAAATCTCTTCAGCCGTTTAGGAATGATATTTACATCATTAATGGGATTATCTGCTATTTCTCGTTTGCTGTTACTAAGTCGGACCAGAGAAGTATTTTTGGGTTACCGAAAATAAATTAAATTTTGAAATAGTCGAGGTTCGGACTATGATTGACGTGGATAACAAATACAAATATGTACTCGATGGCGTCGTTTGGTATTTTTTTCATCACGTCTTGTTTCTCTGAATTCACAGGACACACTAACTCACACAGTGAACTGAAACGCGCTCAGAAGTGTCTCACTTAATTTAGCGTTATACTGTTTCCCGCCTCAGACGTCATATGTAACAAAATTTTGATGAAATATATTCGAGATCTTATCAATCTAATGACATTATAATTATCACTCGAATAGTTTATCTTGCCATTATCTCGTCGACTGTGCAGCGTGTAACACCTAAGTTTTCCTACTAGTATATGATCACCATACAACGTTATAAGACGTTGTCATGTCAAAACGCTACTATTGGTGGTATCTCAGGATACTCGACTGTTTCGCTCCCACACAATATATGAGCGTAAGCTGATACATGGTTTGAGAATTTGCTCTTGAGGCACGCTATCAGAAATTCAATTTCAAAAACAATAAAAACCAAATGAATCCATGGATTTTTAACTGGGTAGAACCGAAGTTGGCAGCTATCCTACATATATAAATACAATTCTAAATTTCAACCTTTGGCTACTAAATACAGTACAAAGCATAAGCTCTTTATTATGTTTGTCATGCAATAAATAAGCATAGGCAGTTAATCTTTAATATTTATGTCTATTTTTCTCTTCGCCCAAAAACAGATTTTGAACTCGAAAGACACTAATGAAACTTGATTATATTGAGTACCCTTCGTTACATTTTTCAATTTGTTTAAAGTAAATAAATTGAAAAGCTCCAAACATAGCACTGAAAAAAAAGAAAAAAAGTGGCAATAAAAGGACAAGTGTTTGAAGGATGATAAATTCATTCCGTATCTACCGTAGATGGATTTGTTCCATGATTCTATTTTGTCACGCGTGCATTTGCTGTTTTTTGTTGCGAACTACTTGCTCCTTGTTTGTAATTAAAGTATAACTTAAATTCAATTTCACCAGTATGTGGTTGTTTTATTACGTCTCATTCGAAACATTTTGTTTGCATTATACGTCCTATTAAGTGCGAGTGGCATTCAGGCTATTCAAGTTCAATAGCCGCTTAGGTACATATAAAATTTCAAACATGCATGGATATATGATATTTCTATTTTGCTATTTACAAAAGTGTGGCAAGGCGGCTTCCAAAAATTCTTTCTGCTACTCAAAAAGGGTATGAAAACTGAAGACATTGACTCCAGTGTGTGTGTGTGTGCGTGCGTGCGTGTTAGAAATACTGGAAAATTATAATTTATAATTCTATAATTATTTCAGTATTTCAAAAAAAAGACGCACAGAGACAAAAATTTGTAAGGTTTTTAGAGTGATTTTTATTCGTCGGAATCTTTTATTATGTGTACAAAACATGCTAATGTATATACTTGGTAAAAAAATATAGTTATAATTCTTTACCATGAGAATAAATTCCGATGATTATTTACTTATTAGAAATGAAATATTTTAGGGGTCGTTCCATATAAATATTATGTTGATATAGTGATGATGTTCGGAAATTAACGATGAAAATTCCTAACGAATGGTAGTAAATTAAACGCGATTCAAAATATTTGTTACTGGTAGTTGTTTTTTTATAAATTAACTACACCATGGACAATGGCAGATTTTGACGATACGTTCTGGATATGAATAATGGGGCTACTTATTGGATGGTAGTAAATCAACCGTGATTCAAGATATTTGCTACTGGTAATTTTTAGTTTGCAAAAGTTTAGTTTCCAGAGAACTAGGCCATCGACCAGGTCAGGGTGTGATGATGAGTTCTGGAGACGAACAATGCAATTCCTTAATGGATCGTGGTAATTCAACAGTGATTTGAGATATTTACTACTGGTTATTTGTTACTTTAGTAATTAATTTGCAAAATCTGATATTGAGTTTCGGATATGGAGAACAGCTAACCACTGGTGGCTACTATAGTAGTAGCCGCCAGTGGTTAGCTGTTTCACTTCGTTTCTGTAGTGTTTATAACTAACATTAGAAAAAGAGGAAATTATCCATTTATCTCCATCGTATGGGGTGTCTATATTTTGAGGTGTTTGGATAAATCTTTAAAAATTATTTAATAATTTAATTTTACGTTAAAATAAAGTTTTATTCATAATTTTTAATGTTTATACCCGATTCAGAAAATATCAAATGTTAAAATGAAATGCGAAGCTTCTCTTACCCTTTGATTTTTCACCTAGGTATATGAAAAATCTGACAGAAAAATATTTAGAATAGACGAGATTCGCAACAACAACGCGGAACACGGGTCAGGATTGGCGGATATATTCTTGTGCGCTTTAGGCGGGTGTAACGGTGAAAAATCCAACACGAAAAGATTGTTAATGTACATACATTAACAATTTGATATTAAAAAAATCAAATTGTTAATGTAAGTACATTAACAATCTTTAAATCCTAACAAAGATTGTTAATGTACTTACATTAACCATTTGATATTAAAATCGATCAATAACGAGTCTGGCTACTACGAGAGTTTCTTAACAACATAGTTTACAATCACGCACGCTTTGATACGACGCATTAATTTTCTAATATGAAAAGCACGATGTGGGTATGAAATTTGCATATTTATATTTTAGTTTAAAGCGTATACCGTAAAGGATCGCCATAAATATAAAATTATCTTCGTATTGCAAATTATTTATAAACTATTATAGTTAAACTTACTCATAGTACTAATAAGAGGTATTTGCAGTATTGACCAAGAATTATATATACCTAGGTATTAAGATTGTTAAGGTAGTCTTGGTTGTCTAGATGGTTCTTTAAAACAAATGGAGGTCCTTTACAGAAAGTTTATATATTGTTGAAAGATCATGATTTATACGTGTTTCAAATTTTTTCGACTAAAATTCGGCTTTTTAATGATCGTTCTGCTTGATGTAAGATCAAGAACTGTTCTCAGTAAAATCAAGAGCTATCTAGGTGTATTTTCACTAAAATTCCATCCCCTGAAAATAGTAACATGAAGTGTAAATCCTTTTCACGATGTATGATAGGATTTTTTTACTGAAAACAGGACTAGCTCTTTATTTTTTTGATGTCTAGTACACATACAAATTTTTTTTAAATATCCAGCGGAATTGAACTAGTTCTTTGTAAGAATACGAGATTAACTGCCTTGATTAAACAGCAAAGTCAAAAGAAAAATACACACTTTCTTATTGATGGAAGAAGAAATAATTTTAATCTCATCTTTCACAAATCTATGATAGGAAAAAAAATTTCATCGTATCGACAAATTACTCTTATTAAAATGATCTGTCATTTCAAATTTTTTGTAAACTACTAATACAAATAATAAGGCCTTTTTATTATGTAATTTCCAGATATCAAATTTACAATACAATATCTATAATCATATGTAGTTACGTCTGTTTAAATTAAAAAGAAAGCTTTGGTGAGTGAGGCCTTATTTCTATCAGAATATGTTAATAATATAAAAAGCGTGTCCGTAAGATAAGTTCTCGAAGGTGCTCGGGCCACCAGGAAAACTTACGTAAGATTCGTCAAAACTAATATACAGCTTGGTTCCCCTTCTTCAAATTCATACCAATCAGAGCCCGCTATAATGATTAGCCTTTACTGGGCAGCCGTGCGCGATGGAACTTTGGCTCGCTTCTCGTAAGGTGTAAATTACGTGCAGTGATAGGTTTTTTGAGTGCCAAGGGCACTACCTCTATTGACATTAATCCTGAGTTGTACAGAATCTATGGGTCATAATGCATGAATCTCAAAAGCGCGCAAAAGTTTATCAGGGAGTTCTGGAACGGATGTACCATAATGAACAGCCTTCGGGTTGATTTGGAATCAAACTATTGCGAAAGTGGAGAAAGAATTGCTTGAAGATCGGCGTGTGATGCTTTTTAAGCTGTAAAAATAGATTTCTGATACCAATGAAACTATGCTTGTTAAGATTTTGACAGAACATTTATATTATTGCAAGGTGTTGAGTGAGAGATGGGTCCCTAAAATCCTTACCGAAGACCACAACCGGCAACGCATTAAAACAGATCACGAATTCTTTGAGCGATTCGCCGAACAGAGCGAGGGAATTGTCACTGGTGGCGGAACCTTGGTAAAATACGACACTCGAAACTAAGGAAAAATTTTCGTCAGTGACAGCATTGGAATTTACTGCAGCCGTAAAAGATCAAACAAATATTGTTAGTCGGCAAAGTGATGGCCACTTGCTCTGGACAGAAAAAGTGTAGTTTTGAGAGAAAAGTATATTTTATTTGCTAGCACAACACTAAACAATGACTGCTATTTCATATCACGACAACGTTCGTCCCATACCACCCGTCTTACAGTCAATCTCCTGACCCAATTCGGATAGTACTTCGTCCCGCATTTCCTTATAGCCCAGACTTAGCTCCTAGTAAATATAATCTGTTTTTTGGGTTGAAGTGTAACTTCTACCAACTACCGGGGTTGAACAAATTTTTAGACCGACGACGAGTTGAAAGACGAGATTGACACAGGTCGACACAGTGACCTGTGCAACGCGGCGGGAGAATTCTATGATATGGGTATACAAAAAATACCAGAGTGCCTGCAAATCAGCATCGATTGCAATGGCAATTACGATAAGCTCCCGTCTCTAATAAAAAGAATTTTGTTTCACAAGACGAACTTTGAAAACCGTAACTTCAATAAGTCAATCTTTTATGTCCGTGTTATTGTTATCTATCACATTCGATATTTATCAGCAATTACTCATAAGTTATTACTTACTGTATAACCAAACCGAATTATTAGGGTGTCTCAAAATAACTTTATATTTAAATTGTTTTGCATGGTTATTTAAATTAATACAAGAATTGTTATCGCTCTTAACATCATTTGTATTTTTTCTTCAAGTCTTTTGCATTGTTGACAAAATTAATATTTACCTAATAATGTATGACACGTTATTATTTGAAAACTTACTTAATTTTTCTTTATTTTTCGTCTATAATATGTTTTTAGTGATGTAACAATAATCGGCCAAGTTTCCATTAATCACAATAAAAAAAAGTACGCCTTGAATTAAAAAGTAAATCAAAAACTTTTTCTGCTAAACTTAGTAATCATTTGAATTCAAAAATTTATTTTCATGGTTGACACAAATACCGAAAGTGTCGAAATCTACATATGAAAACGTAATAAAAACTTATCGTGGGGTATACTAACTTAGGAAGCAAGGACACCGTTTAATTTAAAGATATTTTCTTGTAGAAGACGCTTACAACCATGGATACCTTCAAAAGATCTCATTTTGGTTTTTGATAGAACAAACTTGTCATTTTAAATTTTAATAATGATAATTTTAAAATTTAAAATGACAAGTTTTTGTTTTTTTTATGCAAATTTTTGTTATGTGGACTTCAGTACACCCATGTTCAGTATTTTCCTAATCTTTATCTACATATTGATAATTACTACGTACACGTGTGTTTATACGTATGTGTGCACATATACAAATTATAAATAAAATAAAACATATTACTAAATAATTATGCTCAGATAATTAATTTACGTATGTTGTATCTGTTCTTCTTCGAATATTTTCTATTTCAGTTATATACGTTGTTATTTTTTATATATTAATTGCCATTATAATTATTTCCAGGAAGCTTAAAAAGCGAATTTGTATGTAGAAAGTTAATAAAAAATATAGGTGAAAGAAAAATATTTGATCAAAATTGTAGTAGTGAGATACTTTTCTTTTTATTGAATATTATGTAATATAGAGTTGTTATAACTTCCTATTATTAGAAGTCATTCAAGGAAACTTATCTAGTTATAAGTAAATTTAAAACTTCAAATTAATGGTCTTCAATTATTTCAAATTAAATGAAACATATCTATTCTTATTTTTCCTTAAGAATTTCCACCGGCGTTCTTTTTCATTTTTTCCTGTTTAAATTTTTTTTAATTTTTGAAAAATTTAATATCAGTAATACAGGAAACAAATAATAAGGACCTTTTTAATTTAAAACCTATAAAAAACCACATTGCCAGTCTTCCACAATACGACTTACATCATATTTATTGGATATAAAGAATTCGAATCAAATTTGTTATATAAAGTGATTCGTTATAAAAGTAAATTTGGAAAACCGAAATAAAGTTAATATGTTTTTCTTAATTGCTTGACCACATAACATCGATCCCAATTTTTGTGTTTATTTAACAAAACAAAAAATATATTTTGTAATTCACGACGTAAGATTTCAACTCACATTTGATCCTTTATTAGAAAATTAAAAAAAAAAATAACATATTGTCCATCTATGTAAGGAGAGAAGGAAATTTTATTTTTACTCATAACACGGTTTGTCATTGAGCAGGTTCTTTTAGAATACAATTCAGGTCTCATTAACTATATTTCATGTTTAACTTCTTTCACAAAACATTAAGTTTCAAAATAAGGTCCATTATTTTTTTAACAGAAAAAGTCCTACACTTATATCTTTAAATGTAAATTAAATTTAAAATTACTTCGTTTAACTTGATCGAATGGTTTTTGAGATGTAATATAGGACCAGAGACTATGAATATTGTTTTTGAACACTCAGCCGGTTTCTTTCATGATTATGGTATCCGATTAGTCAAACCTCTACATACCATTTTCTCACGTATTTACTTCTGTACGTTATTATCACTAATATCTACTTACCAAAAAATCAGTTTTCTGAATATATTCGTTGAAAATTTTAAAAAAAAATGTAAGTATGTTCTTTTGTTATTTTTAGCCTAATGGCTAAGCTAATAAAAATAGTTAATTTCTTGTAACGTTGTGAAATGTTTTAAAGCACTTAAAAAAAAATACAAAGCAATATGAAGCAGGTGGCTGCAAAGTTAAAAAAATAAATCGATATAATGTAAATGGCTCTATATTACTTCTAGTTTATTTAACTTTTTTGCCACGACCTTGGTTACGTTGTATGACAACATCTGCAAGGTGGGCAATTAGCGAAGACCAAAACTACATCCTTCCTCATTTGAAAATCGGGATACAGATTTCATTTTCAGAGTCAGAACATTAGGCAATTTTCAGTAGAATGATCTATGATTATATTCATATACACTAAATAATGATGTAAATTTTGATTTATTTTAAAAACATTAACTGTTTCTTACAAGATCCTTTCGTGATTATTTTTAAGATTCCGTGATCTACAGCAAGACGTAAATAAAAGCCATACGGTGAATCAATTTTTCCGCTCGAGACGAAATTAAAAATAAAAAGGATACATAACATTTTTGTCACATTTAAAAAATATCTTATTTGCGTTTTTGCAAGTAAAAATAAAAACTTAAAAAATTGTTTACAATTTAAAATAGCTATATTTTGATGTAGTAAAAATATTCTGTTTGGATTGTTTTAATGTTTCATTATTAACACATCTTCCTTCTTATCTCTAAAACAATATTCTATTTTGAAAAAAAAATATCCATGCGTAAAAATCCGTTAAATTCTAAATACGTTTTAAAATAAATGGGTGCTTCCCCATTAAATTTAAAAGATTATTAGAATTACTTTATTACAAGTGTTTAAAAAGAATATTACGTCTGGAAGCAAGGTCAACACTTTATGAAGGGAGAATCTCGATGAAGACAGATTTGCTCTCGCCTGTACAGTCGCCACTCTAAGCGGCTTATCATTTTGAATTATATTTGAAAAGTTGGTAGTTTTGTTTTAGTAAATTTTGTTTAATTTAGTTATTTTGTAATGACAAGCACATGTTTGTGAAAGTTATGCTAACACGATGAAAAGTAATGAAAGAAAAATTAATATTTATAAGTATTATAATAGATACGCTTTTTAATCATAAATTTTTAGTTTTACTTTTTTTTTGCTTAATAATACTTAGGTATTACTAAGCAAAATATGTACGAAACGTTCAGTGCAAAACGTATAGTGCAAGTTATAGGTCTTATTTGTCTTATCTCGTTCATAAATATTTTATTAAAGTTTTTCTTTTAGTTTACCAGTGTAACATTCATCTTATTCTATAATTTATCTTTAGGTTCATGAAAGGTAAATGTTTGTTCGTGTAAGCTTGTAAATAGGTTAAACTATTTTTTTTTGTAATAAGTAAATATTTGCAAACTGAACAGCGACACCGTTTGATTTGCCAATATTTATTCATGTTGACGTTGCAGTTAACAATGTTTGAAAATAGCATCAGTACTAAATATCTATTTGGATAATCTTTATTTATATCGTTATATTTTACAGTCATATTTTTCTACCTCTGTTAATCTGTCGTATAAGTGTTTTAATTCTGATTAGCTGAACATTAGGGCACAGATATAACTTGTGTTTTGATATTTATATATGTATATAATGAAACTAAAAGATTTGCTTTATTGTAGGAAAAAATATTTAGGGTCCAATAATAAAAGTCACTGAACACTTTGGATTTTTTTTCCGTTTGCTTTTTATTTGTCGGTGTATTTGTTTCTGAACTCATCACGTAAAACCTACTGAACCCATTCGGATAGTTTTAAAGGAAGACAGGGATCAAATACAGTAATACTTACTTTTGTCATTTAATTGCCATTGGTACTTGATAAGAAGATATGCGAATTTAATAGATATTTTAACAATTTTATGTTATGTATATTTCAAAAATGCATTGTGCATTAGTACAAAAACAACGAGAAACGCCTAGTTATTCGATGTGTAGTCATTATACATATGTATAGCATGCCTTCAACTTGTTTTCTTCTGATGCACGCCCCATATTGGGCTTAGTTCTCAAGATGGAGCGCGTAAGCTTTAAATTTGATTTATGGATCTATCGCAGTAAAACAAAAATGATGATTGTTGAGAGTGTTAGCAACAACTCGCCCGAAGTCACTTGAATAGCAAACTGCAAGGTAGTTTAGCCTTAAATATACTTTGGAGTGTTAATCTCTAACAATAGCGGATTTGTGGATGAGGTGAGGAGACTGGTGGCGATGACAAGATGTACTATGAACAAATTGAAAAATATGGAGCGACCGAAACACTAGCAATACCACTAAGACTCGGTTCGTTCGAACTCTGGCGTTTCTTATATTGTTCCATGCCGCAAAGACGTGGGCTCTACGAGTAATTGAGAAGTTCAAGATAGGCGCTCTGGAAATGTGGTGCTGGAGAATAATGCTTGGGATATCGTAGACTGAGTTCCACAAAAATGTCCCCATACTTTAAGAACTCGGCATCAATCGACGTCTATGAACACTTGTTCAGACTCGGATTCTAAAATTTTTTGGTCACGTCATGCGTGAAGATAGTAACTCCATAGATCTCATTGTTGTGCAGGCAATAGTAGAAGGCATTAGACCATGTAGGAGGTCGTCAATGCGATGGACACACCAGGTCAAATCTGCTATGGGCGATCTCCTGTATGTGTGCAACAGGGCGACGACAAATAGGGAAAGATGGGAAGGCATCGTCAGGCGACTAAAAACAGTCACCCATGACAATACTACGTGCTGACCACAACCGCTCTGTCAAGAGCGAAACGACGGAGAAGAAGAATAGCATCCCTATGTAGATCAGTAGATGTCGTTATATGTACTTTAAATCGTGTAATGAAGTTTTCCAATCAGAATTACTTTGACAAAATGTTTGTGACTAGTGGCTAAAGATGAAGCGTAGCGTTATGCGATAACTGACAGTTCTCGAATAAGTAACAAGAATGCGGGTTCCGTTTAAGGTTGTGTCGAGGTTGGTTAAGGTTGTGTAAATTTTGAATCTCCTATAAATATTCGTATTATAATTATTTTGTTAATTTCCATAAAGATTGTTACGTTCTTTACTGTTTATACATAAAAATAAAGTAAAATCGTCGGTATCTTGAAGGCATTTAAGAAAGAAATATTTAGGTGAACGTAACGAAATTAATAGGGGTAAAAAACATTGTTTTTGGAATTTATATCCGTTTACCCGTTAGCCTGTTTATTTGTTCGCATGTCATACAAGAATATTTAAAAAGATTGCGATAAAGTTTTAGCAAAGGATTTTCACAGGTGTTCTATAGGGTAGG
This sequence comes from Druceiella hillmani, assembly GCA_039881145.1. Lineage (NCBI taxonomy): Eukaryota > Metazoa > Arthropoda > Insecta > Lepidoptera > Hepialidae > Druceiella > Druceiella hillmani. Next base: position 2,027,965 of record JAYKKI010000033.1, on the reverse strand, counting down.
GTATATGAAGGGGGTGGGGTACATAAAGGGGTATATATGTGTTATTTCAATAAAGTAACTAAAAATAATATCTGATCGTTTGACCTTTTAATGAAAGGTGTACTACTTTGAAAAAATACTTTTGTAATTATTGCAATAGACGGCCTTAATTCCATTAATATTAGAGTAAATTAATTACGTTATTTTCTGTATTAATCTTACTATTTTCTAAATGTTCGGAGGCGAACAAATTTGCGGGTATAACTAGAAAAATATAAGGGTACATTTTACGATGAATAATGGCTAATACAGTTAATCACGTTTATTTCTTAAAAGGAAAGTTTTGTTTGTTTGTTTTTAGGATTTGACGCAAAACGGCCAATCCAATTAAGTGACATTAAATTTAAATATCGTATAGATTTTAGTGTCTAAATGGACGTGCGTCAAACATCTTTTTAAAAATATTGATGTGTTCTCTATCTATCTATAAAATGTATAAATATTCCTTATAAAGACAATTATTACACCTTATCTGTTTTGACTTTCTATTGCATATTTTTAGTGAAACAAACTGAGTCTGTATAAGATTTACGATATTTACTCGGGTAGAGCCAAAACGTTCGCTAATAAAAACATTGTGACTATCACGACCGTAACTATATGCGTCATGAAGAACTTATGAATAATATTTCTTGTAAAAACATGATTTTCGTCCTTGATTTTCGTTCCGGAGGACTTTCTACATTATTCACGTAAAATTCTTTCGAGGAAAATTTTGTCGAGGAACGGGGTTATGTGATATTTCAATAAACATTTTTGGTCACACAAATTTCTACGCCCTGGGCATATAAAGAGAACACCGCTTCACTTTTTTCCCTTAATTAGGATAAAATTTAATTAAATGATATTTATTTATTATAAATATGTCACTCACGCGTAATTTTGTGAAGATTGCTTGAGAGAAGGGCACTAGAAATTGCTATGCACAAAGTACGGTCGATGTAGATTGAAAATTATTAAATAATTATCTACGATAAATGTTTAATGCACAATTTCGTATTTTATCGTTTTCTATAAAAGAAAATCCCTATTGTCTAAATAAAGTAGTCGGTCTGTCTTTTTATATACTACATTTATTATAAAAAAATATATTAACAATTTTTTAAGTAAATTTCTCATTTTTTTGCGTCACCGATAAATCTAAAAAAACCCATTTCAGGAAAAAACAATATAAAAACGATAATAAAATTTGTTTATTCTGATGGGTTATTAAATGATTCATTTTTTGTTGCTTACAAAAATTAAATTTACTAAAATGTAAAATACTTCTTGTAAAAATGCATGAAATTTTCTGACGTACTTAAAATATTAAATATATTTGAAGTATAATATTTTAAGTATTTAATTTAATGAAACAATGAAATTGTTTCTTGCGAAAGTATACTTATAACTGACTGCAACCGCCACAATTTCACGCTTGTTGTAAATTGTAAAATGTTTTCTAGAAGTGAACAAAATATATCACCTGCTGCTTCGGGGGGCAACTAAAAGCAATTGTGAAAAGCAAGGAAATGTAATAAAAAAATCATTTGTTTTAGAGTTTAAGATCCGGCTGCCGATTTGTTCACATAGCGGTTTATTTTTAGTAAGATTATTGAAATGGAAGATGATCATGATTAAAATACACTACGACCGTGTTACCTAGGAAAATGAAACAAAGTAAATCCAATTTTGATAAGCCTTTGGAAGCCCACGATAGCTCTTACATACTCATAGTCTCCGATGTTCTCCGACGTGCTAAGTCCTTCTAGACTTATTCAATATTATTTTGCCATAAATGTGTAAATTGCGCAATATTGTACAATATTTTTGCAATTATGAATTGAAAATTATATGTCTATATATTGTCATTAACTACTGTAATATATCAAGTATACTGTTTTCTTACGGATACAATAATTTAATAAAGTTCTAAATGGTGATAATTCTAAGTAGATCTTCGTGAGAATTCTAAGTAGATGTAATTAAATCTCAAAGAGTGGTCTTCAAAGAATGAGGTAATTATCACATCTTTACTTAGCAGTCTTTAAATATATACTGCGATTTGTAGTATGTGGTTAACTATGCTCGCTACCTATTTAATTGGAATGTAAGTTAAATTTCCTTCCTGAGCTATGAAAAAGTTACACAGCTATAGCAATCAAAAAAATAAAACAAGTTTATTTAGAAATTACATTTTTTGTATGAATTTTAAAGCCTTCTTCTTTTAAAGTTCTGTATATGAAAAAACAGCAATTTTCTCTGCTACCGTTAGTGTCCCTATATTATTACGTAAATTCAAACATTCTATGACATTCATCTTAATGACTTCGCTTATTGACAGCGCATAAGCGAAGTCATTAAGATGAATGTCACGCAGCAGACACATTGACAGCGCTTACCTTCGGCGTTTATATGCTTTTAATTTTTAATTTTTACCGCCAAACCAATGAATGAAAAATGAACATGCACTACAGGTATTTAATAGGTAAGCACTTCACTTCTAATTTTGTAGTAATTATTTATTAATAATTATTTTATAATTATCAATTAAAATTTTATTCAATAATAGTTAGTAATTAAAAATAAAGTGATCACTTCAAAAAAAAAATTCAATTTACGTCCAGTAGGGATAGGATATTTTAATTTATATGGGACCTTTCTTTACATGTATGCAAAAAGACAATTGAACTGATTTTTCCTGTTTAAAATTAATAATATATCTAGAGACAAGAAAGTAGAAAAAGACAGATATATAAAAGTTAACCTATATAGTTTTCTTGATTTATACATAAAAATCCTTCGTTTCCTTTCATTATATCTTCATGCTATTATCCATCCACTATACGAATTCTAAAGTGTAATTTGGTGCAAAGTGTTCAATGCTGAATTAAACATTTTAATTTTATCGGAGTCAGAACACGAAAGTAAAGAAAAAGCGGTCTACGTTCAATAGTTTTAATTATTCCTTCCCGTTATTATTAAACTCCCTAAAACATTCTCATGAATTTCATTTCTTTAAAAAAGCTTTATTCGGAGTGGATTACTCTAGTCTTTGGTGGTCGTAAAGCTCATTTCAGTTACATAATTTCCCGCCACAACCTTCACTAATCCTCGTCTCTCTACCTCCCTGGTAATATATGCGGAATGGCGAGCAATTATTGTACCGGGGTGTGCACTTCACTTCATGATTAGAGTGGTTGAATTTAATGTAAGTTTAAAACCTCGATGATTCTGCAGATGGCGGGTTATTGGAAAATAGAGTCGTTGTTTTGAAAGGGAAAAAAGATAAAAATTCTTTACTCCAATATAATCTATATTTCCTCCTGTACACTGTGTAAGTACATATTTATTTCGCAAAATACGAATTAACTAATTACTGAATAATATATCATACTTTACCCGCATATATCAAATTATCTAATAATTATTGGTGGTAACATTTGAAGTTTACAGTTTGAAGAAAATGTATAATGAGTTGTTAAACTTTATTACTGATTTATTAACACACACGTTCTTGAAATTAGGGAAGCGACTTTAGGCAACTGTGTTGGTATAGATTTATGCAGGTAGTATATAATTATTTTCACTAAGGGGTCATAAAGTGTGATTTTTAAGCTACTCATTTTAATCCCAACTAAGCATTTTTTTCCCTTCATTAATTCAATACACTATTTATTTCAGTTTCTTATATTATCTTTCCATAATGTATTTTTTAGAATGTAATAAGTAGGGCAATGTATATAAAATAAGAAAAGTAATCATTTAGGCCAAACTTCATACAAATGTTTAAAATAATTTTTGGCGTTCACTCTTTAAGAATAGGTTTTCATGTATATCGCCAGGTATGAAGTTTTGTGAGGAATAAAATCTGAAGTTCAGAGCGATAAAAACCTTAATAAATTTTCTGGGAATATATAAAACAGAAATTTCCCTTTATTTTTTATTTATTCCAGAAATATGTCATAAATACTTAAATATTTTGATATGAGCTTTAAGCAAAATATGAAAATGATTTCTGACGAAATTGTTTCGTCGTGAAAATTTTCTGTCGGTCAGTACTTAATTTTAAAGTCATAAATTAACATAACTTTTATTAATATATCTACATATTCAAGAGAAACAAATCTCAAAAGGGGATACTATAATTAAAATAATTTGCTTCAACTTCATAAATATTTTTAAATAATTATTTCTTGCTAGAATAAGAAGGATTTATCTAATAAACACATTGAATTGCTTTAAAACTCCGAAAGACCTTGCTATCCCTATATTTTTGTCACCTTTAGGTGTTTTATTACGTACCTGATTATTTCATAATTTTAGACTAAGACGTATAATAAATAATAGTTTAATCATTTCCGAGAAAACTTTTAACTAATTTTCAGAGCCTTGATCAAGTTAAATACGACAATTATTTTAATGTCTTTTATCAAGAAATTATTCTTATATTTAAAAAACTTGGGATTTTACTTCCATTTTTATTAAGATACCGTCATGTTTTCGAATAAATGCCATCTATTCAGAATTTTTATACTTACTAAACGATAACAACAGTCAATAAATTCTAACCTCACGTTTAACTTTTTATTTTAACTAACACGGTTTTATTAATTAAGCTACTCTGTCGGTGCCGTCGTATGTTGCGCTGAACACAAGCCTTTGAGGGCGCGGTGCACCTTGAGGCCCCGGGCTTGATTTCTGGTCACTCTTAAAAGTAATTAATCATGTAGATAAATGCCAAAGACCAGTGACGAACAGCAGCGCCACTGGTGCGAGATGATGTGCATTACGATCGTCAATCCGTTTATCCAGCGTGACGGTTATTGACATCATCTTCAATGATAAGGGCTTTGGGAAAGAGTCTAGCAATCAATAAGACAGGCCGTTAATAATGATAATATCTCAATTTTCTTAAAGAAAATAAGGAACCATGGCTATTTATTGCCATGTAATAATTATTTACGATTAATTTCTCTTCGTGCTTTAGTCGATTGTAGAATTCAGCAGCGCAATCTTACAGAACATATGAATGCTTATAACCAAAAATCGATTATAATCAGTGATAAATCAAACTCATTGAAACAATATTTTGATGCAGTTATACTGATTCAGTTTGTTTTATTCACAAGAGTTTTATTGCCCAATTTCGTAAAGCGGGAAATCTGTAATAACAAGCAATATGTGCCATTACACTTTTCCTCGTAAATTTACATTTTCTCTACGATATATTCATATCTTATTTTAATGTAGCTATAATTATTTTAAAATTTTAACTCAAGATTGTATCTGACACTTTTCAAATATATTCTATTAAATCAATATTATTTATTTTTAATACGTTCAAAAATACATTTTATATCTCTCTAGACACTAGAATAACCCAATGGAGAATTTAATGTCAGTCCGATTTGTAGCTAAGCTGTCGAATAGAATTCGTACTCCTAGTACTACCAGGATTGCGTACACATTTAAGCACTTACAATATGTAAGGGTACATAGTATTATATTAAATGTTTCGCGATGTAAAATGTTAACCCATCTTATTTCCGACTGACCTGGAATTATGATGCGTATTCAAAAATTATGACATAGATAATCATCGCTATAGTTTCTCTGTAAGTTTTGCGCAAGTTTCTGCAAATCGTTTACTTCACAATTTAAGGTTCAGAAGTCTTGAAAATAGAACTGGGGGGGGGGGAGAACACTGCTTTTGCACGTTTTTCAGTGAACCTCTAAATATGGAATACCTAAATTTATAAATAATATATTTTAGGAACCCTCATAACTATCCCTTTTAAACAATACTCCGTTTTATGTATAGAAACAAAAAAAAAAATTTTATTTTACTACTATGCCAAATTTCATTTTTTTGTCTCGAGCAGATAAATAGATAGACACGTGTATTATCTTATAAGGGTTTCTTTTTTCCTTTTGAGGCACTGACTGTAAAAAATTAAAAACAAATACACAAAGGAAAGAAATTTTTTTTCTAAAACTATTTTCAATGAAATCAGTTTGATGCGGTGAATTTTAAATTGGCTATGAATTAGTCTCAAAAATATAGTAAAATAATCGTATTTTTGAAAATCAAACTTTTCCTTTCCAATTTCAGCATTTTAATTGTGCTTAGAAACTGAAGAAATATCAAGCTACGCACCTGATGCCATACCATAACTTGGCAATAACCACAAAGCGCACACTGCTTGGATCACCTGTCGCCGACAGATTCTAACTTACATCAAGCTAGCCCCTCTCTCACACTTACATGTTGTATGCTTCGTTAAACGAGTCAGGTTTTTAATTGATGTGTGGCATTGAATACAAACAACGTGGAGTTTGAAACAAATGTGAAACTGTGTGCGCTGATAAATGTTATTATATCGGGAAGAGGTAGGAAAAAGTAACAGAAGAAAAAAATATGAAAAAGATGGTCTCAGAAAACATAAAAATAATACAGCTTAAACGAGTTTACCGGCAGTGAGAAAATTTTATGAGATGACATCTTTATTTCAGGATAAATATATACATAATTCAATTAAGATGTGATATCAAAATGGAGGAAATTTTCTAGTGCGAAGAAGCTCTAAATCTGGTGTGTACTGGAATAGGGTTTGTTTATATGTTTATTTGGCTTTTTAAAGTTTTTGGTGCCGCTATTCAAAAATTATAAAAGGAAAAAGCCATTTTACAAAACACTTTTTCAGTAATTTTTTTTCTCCTATTAAACCGTCAATGACACTGCAGTACGTTGATTGGAACAATTAATCATAACAGGTCGCACCATTTTTTTCGTTTTTTGTTTTGAGATGCTGGTTTTCTTGACGTATAATCAAAGGATACTGAAGAACTTCAAATCACCTATAAGTAACGTGGGACGTAGCATGGTTATTAGTTAATTAGAACTAATTTAGGCCCTAACCCGAAAATTTACTACTTATAGAGGCGCAGGTGATCATACACACGATTCCTTTAATAACAAGAACTATCCAATTTAATTTATTTTGCAACTATCTTGAGCATTTTATTCTTTAAACTTTTTCCTCGAAAACGTTTACTGTTCAACTCATTTAAATTAAAAAATATGTACGCTAATATATACGCTATTCTACTCTCATAAACAGATACAAACAGCGCATGACCTCAGAACTTTTTTATTAAAATGGCAAGATTTTCCCCCGTTCCATTCAACTTTAACCCTTAACCTCTCGGGTTTGCGCGAGTTATTGACTCATTAAAACGTTGCCCCATCTGTTGATATGTTGTATTACTAAATTTTTGTTTCTCAGCAAAAAAATCGGAGTTTCATATTACAGAATTACGTAATTTATCAAGTTGAAAATTACATCTCGTAGTAAACGACGTGATAAAATTATTTTTACCCTTGTAAAAACGTAAGTTGAAAGGCTCACAAATATTATTCAAGTTATTTCTTATCATTGCATTATGAATGTAGGGTTAGATGGTTTACTGGTGTAAACCTAAAAATATGGCAAAATAATGAGTAGCTAATAATACTTAATATTTATATTTAATAAATACTGCTCAATCCATGTGTTATTTAAGAAATTTCTATTTTTTTATTAAAGCCATGAAAGGTACTTATTTAAAAATATTATCAGTAACCGAAGATTTTTCCGAAGCCTGTTTTTTTTCAGGCATCATAGTGCACATTTGCAACTATTTGAGTTAGCGGGTTCTCAATGTATTCAATAATGTGCAGTTTTAAAATTCTATAGTCTATTTTCGATAATTATGAAATTTTATGAACCTAGAAAATCAACAGTCAATAATATAAATGAATATAATTTTTATGAGAATAGTTTTCCATATAAAATTTAAAATTAAATTTGTGGTAAAAAATTTGAAATTAACATAATTATCAAAATGAGATAAGGTACCGGAGAGTATTAGAAAGCATGAGTATATTTTTGAATTTTTGTAATAACAAGTCTATAAAATATACAAAATAATTTATAAACTTTTATCCCCGTAATGACTTTACAATTTTTGGAACCAAGCGATATTCCTTAAACGCAATTATAATGACTTAATAATATAAAACCAGTCGTATTTAGGACAATTGACATGATAAACCTTATGGACCTTGTTTACTAACGAAAAAAGTGTATTTCCGGTTTTATTGAATAATTGTTACACACCGTTGACATGGCGTTTGCTTTCCATATGGACCCACACATTTAATGTAGTGCTATTCTTTGCAACGAAAAAACATAAAAAGATGGTAACTAGAATATCATACAAAAAATATATGATATTCTAGTTATCATCTTATTTTCAATGTCTTATAAAAAAATTTTATTTTAGGAATCAATGGTAAAAACGTAGCCTTGCAGCCAGGTGATCAAAATTGTAGCCACTCATGAAAGTATTTAATAGTAAAGTTTACTTGTTCAAAAACATTAAAATATATTATTGTTTCATTAATACGTAGGTCTTTTTCTAGTAAAATTATTTCAATTTGAAACTCACCATTAAAATATATTTATTTCAATTTATATGTCGCATGCATCGTGTTTATTAAAAATATCACAATAATGACTTCAAGATTTTTCTTCTAGTGTAAAACTAAAACGTGTCAATATTTTTATATTTCTCGACTTAATGTGAGCAAAATGTATAATCTTCTTTTAATTAAATCCGTAGATCATACCTTGCATTATTTTAGTGCTTTTTATTTATAGATCCTTATAATAACCATTAGCCATAAATCGTTGCCATAAATTGATAATTACGTATTGAAACATTATTGATTCAACCAAGTGATCTAGAAAACATTATCTGAAAAGACACTTTAACCACACCACAAAACATATTATGGTGACATAACTATTTTGTTTCAAATTTAATAGCTCCCTTTAAAATATTTTGCTCTAATACTTTGTTTTTACTATAATGAGTGCAAGTTGCCGATTAAAGTATATACTATTAAAAATCATTATTAGTTCAAGTTTTGCTGACAAAATATCTTTTTTCTGTATTATAATACAAGTTGTATATCTGCATCTATGTTAAGGTTCTAAGTCGACGATAAGTATTCTATAGGTTTTGATATATGAGAGTGTCAGTCTTCAAAATGACGTGTATTAGAAAGTCATATTTAAACCATGTCTAAACAAAATTTCATGAAGATTACTTTGGCCTTTTAGGTGTGGTTCAATAAACATCCTCGAAATGAACATCTAAATATACTTTTCTTCGTTTATTATTAATCGTGATAACCTGTGTGCTACTCCGCCTTATAAACTCCATGCTTACCAAATTTGCTTATTTGTAAAGTCATCAAGTAACAACAAAGTTCCAAATTTATGATATTAATTAGAATTTTATTCTTTCAAATTTTTGGTTTTATAAAAGAATGGTAATTGATAAAACGAGAAAGAGTGAGAAGGCATCCGTCGAATAAATTTCCCTATTTTATCCGCCCTCCAGATAATTTCTTCTTAATACTTCGTTGAAAAATACCATAGGTGCATTCTCTCAATGGAAATTTTAGTGCCATCTATATGACTTCTCAATTCGGTAATCATTTCAGATTATAAGCATAATCTGTAACAAAATGAAGTAGAGAATAAATAAGAAATTAGCAAATTAATAATTTCGTAATTTATAAGTATAATAGATTGTGATAGAAATTTAGTTTAAATGCGTTCTAATATTTTTTTTGCTCGCATTCTTTACATTTTTAGATTTTCGTACCTCAAAAAAATGGGACCCTTGAGAGGTCACGCATGTGTAAGTCACTGGTACAGCCTTTTTTCTTGAAATATCGTGATATTGTTGATCCGCATATATTTTATGTCAACATTCTAAAGTAACAGTTAGTAAAATTTTAGAGCAGACAAAGAAGTACTAGAAAAAAGTTGTTTTTACTTACGTGCAAATTACGGAGCATTATATGTCTATGAAAGAAGGTTGTATTTCAAACAATTTTTTTTCATAATTTAACTTAAGATATTTCTAGATATAGAGCTGAGAATGTCCTTGAAAACATATAATGGTATGTCCATACCATATGGGATGACATCTCATCTCCGATACTGTTCAATGCAAAATTATGAAGGAATAGAATTACTATAAATTTCCATTAAATTTAGCAGTACACCATGATTTAAGCTACACTTCTACTTAGGAGGTATGAACAGGGACATTCACGTACATTTTTAGCGTTCCGTAAAAAATAATGCTTATAACTACGTTATGTTGGTCCGTTCACCTGTGGCCAACAGTCTCACAATTCAACATCTAGGTTTGTGTACTAAAATTTGCTGGCATCGAACAGAGATCTTTATTAATAGATAGTGAAATATTGAAAAACAAAATCCCTGCATTTATATAAAGCAGGATAAAAAATATTTTCCCCAAATCCATCGAATCATTATGTAGAACTCTTTAACTAAAATTTTTGTTTTATTTGTCATGTTTAATTTTAATTTTTGTTTCAAAAATATTGGGTAGCAAAATTTCTTCCCTCTAATTTTTCAATCACGAATTGAAACTTCTGAATAATTCAAGATACCACAATTGATTACATTTTTAAATAAAATTATTTTAGTTGGCTTCCATCAATAACCTCAGGAGAGAGTCATAAACAATTAAGGAAGTTTTTTCTGTACACATTTGTATAAATATACAAACTCTCTTATTTCGCCACAAATCGAAAATAAATAACACAAATACATGCATACTTAAATCTATCTCCCATGAAAACATATACAAGCATACGACTAATTCTATTCCCTTTCTCGTCCCTAAAAGACACCCCGCATCTCGTCTACTAATTCCATAATACCCAACAAAACGTCTTTCTTACTGCACACGCGTAGACCGGGACAAACCCAATTACCCATAATACGGCTCGCGAGCAGCTCGTCACATAAAAGATTATTTAAGTAAGATATTCTATGGATGGAACTAGCGTCGACTGATTATGTGTTCCTGGAACATGTGGTCCGGCTGCGAGAGGGGACAAAAACAGGAAAGAATGGATAATGGCTCCATTCTGGAGCATTTCTCCATTCATCCATACAGTAGAATTGTGGACGACGTTGTTTCTATCCATTTAGCTCCGACTGAAAATTGTTTTGTTTTAAAACGTAACTTCGATTTGATGATACTGACAAGGAGTTAAAAAGTTTTGGCATATTTTATAAATTGACTGAGTGATAAAAGTTTAAATTTTACTTTCAATCGTTCGTTTTTTGATCCCAATATTGAATGATTATATAATTTTAGCAATACTAATTGAATTCTAAGAGAGCGAATGAGACATCGCCACTCTATCTCGGCCTTAATATTTGAAAACTTTTAACCTGCTTATTAATTAAATAATTTTTATTATTTTTTACTACTAGTTTTTAATTAATCTATATTTTACTAAAAACTCAAGAGTCATCAACTAGCAAATATAACTGAAAACAATAAGTTCTATTTATGAAATGACTACGAATAATATGCATTTTGTCTGTCATTGACTGTACCTGTATTAAGTTTCACGAAAATCTCTCCAACAAAAGTATTGCTAAAATCAGGAGATAAGAGATATCTTTATCTACTTGTAAGAATTAAACCATATTATACACCTACATTTAAATAAATATTCGTATTTACGTTTTTATGCATAACGCAGTGATCTTTCTGCGATTATTTTACTAGTATGCTCATCCCTTTGATAAAGGCTAACATATGTTTATGCAAAATTTTAACGAGATCGGTTGAACAGTCGAGATCTGAAAATGAGACATATAAACTCATTTTCACGTTTCTAAAATTATGATTGGAAATTTATTTCTCGCCGGTATTTCAAGAGAATTGCTTAATGGAAGAATAAAATTAAATTTTATTTTATTTCGTACAAACAAATTGATAATGACACAGAAATTGTAACTTTATTTTGATAAGTAACATTACGTTTTGCCTCAGAGAGCATAATAATAAAAAGTTTAATAATAGTTTTCGCATATATCTAATTAGACTAGGTTGAACAATTTATAGCTTATGAATATTTTGATAGAACCTTCGAATAATTCATAAAAGAACAAAAACAACAGAAATGTAGTTAAAAGTTTTGATCTTGATTAGGAATCAAATCTCGAATGAATAGTGATTGAGATAATATATAATTTATGTTTTTTATATTTCCTATCACGAAATATTCGTAAAAGTTGAGTAATGAACTCATCTGACTGATTATAATTTATTTAGTTAAAACTTACCTTTCTGATTTAATAGTTTAATAGATTTCCTGCATTTATGGTACAAAAAAAACCATATTGCTATTGCTCGGACGTTTGTTAGTCTATCCATGTCTCGGTGCCGTCTACATTCTAACCCAAAAATGATATATTCATAAAATGTTCGTACTTTATTCCAAGCAATATTTTAAAGGCAAACCTAAATTGACAAATTTGGTAAAACATGTTTGTGGAGGCTCTAATGGAGGAGTGCATAACCGATGACGAAAATATTTTATTTGAATGCATTTAATTGTTGTTGAAAAAAACATTGATGAAAAAAATTTTTAAATTGTAATTTGAGCCCATAGTATCCTAAATTACGCAAAAATATAATACCCCCTACCACCTTTATCTAAATTACACGGCATAAATTCCTATACCATTCAAGTAATTAGTCCATTTTGGCAAATTTTAAAAAGCAAATAGGGTTGAGTTTGATATTTTAAAATGTTAAATATCTTTTTTTCATTTTCTTCTTGAAACTGTTATGAAATATGTACTCCTATGCACCTGTTAATATGTTGAACAACAATAATTTATTTTTAAAGATAGGTTAATTGAAACACGGATTGACCCTCAAATCTTTAAACTTATTTCTGTTCATAACTCTACATGGAAGCTCCATAATGCGAATTCTGCACGTGTTTTGTTACTAACGTAATTACAACAATTTCTAACATTTAATTTAAATTGTAAAGTTAATATATTTTTCTAACACGTTTTCCTTAATCATCTTATAGCAAGGCTTGTAGACGACAATGTCATTAATTAAAATTGTAATTTTTTACTTTCATTTAATTTACCTATTGTTAAGAAAACAATTTTCGGAAATATATTAATAATTAAAACTAAATCGTATATATTATGTAAAATGCGAAAATATATACAAATATTACGGTTGTAAAATTTTTTATTGAACATGCATGTGCAAATGTAGTTATACACATACGTATTCATTGAGAATAAAGGGAAACGAGCCACGCGCTTTTATTAGAAAAATATCGGTCGATCAGAAAATGGTAAACACAATATCAAATATCTCTTTAAAATAATATATATAATTATGTAAAAGTGTTTATATTTTACATCGTGATTATGTTCGTACCTACTAAACTTTGACTACTTTACATTGAAGATTTGATTTTTTTGTCAAAAAACTAACATATGTAAGTTATGGGGTGTAAAGTTGGTTTCTGCTAGTAAAACAATAATTAAAATTTTTCCATTAGCCAAAAACACACTCTTAAGATTAATATTTGAAAAAGCACCTATATTAGCACCTATATTTTTCATAAATAAAGCAGCGGTCTGTAGTTGAGCAGACGAAACTTTCATCCCATAGGATGCAATTCATGACTCACATTAATGAAACTATGAAAATTTAGTAGGAAACAATTTAAGAAGTCACACTTTAAAACGAAATTGATCAACATAAAAGTCGCAGACTTATCCGAGTTACGAATGCTAAAAATAACCTCTACAATCTGAGCGGTCAAACAGTATAACTATAGCAAGAGTAACAATTAACTGCCATCTTTCGATATTGTATCCCCGCAGTCTCCGGTAACTTTCTAGTATGCAGGAAGAAACCCTTTCTAACGGAAGATGATATATATCTAGAAAGACCGAATTTCCTACAGTTTGCCCGATCCCGGTAAAATAACTCCCTTTTCATTAACCTCGTCCTGTACGGCTATACTTTCATCATTTTATAAAACTCCTTTATACGCTAATGTTACTTTGTGCGGGACACATGAATCTTTTTAAAATTTGAAATAAGAGACAAGTAAATCAAGGGTAAATCATTAACCGTTTTGTTTTGCATTAAAGCAAAACCAAACAAATTAATTAAGAAATTAAAAAAAGTTTTTATTCGAAATTCTCTCTTCTACTCATTAGCCTATTACCTTTTTCTATGATAAAAGTTAACTACATGGTGGTATAGGTTCCATTTAAATATATTCTTTATTATTTCACATATTCCATTTAATAGAATAAATATTTAGTACATAATATATAACTTTACTTTTATGTTACGTAACTTGAAAGAATAAATAGAATATTCGTGTATATAAGAGAGATTGAGACCTAGATTTAAAAATTGGAAATCGGTTGTTAAGCATCAAAAATCTAATACCTGTGTAAAACTATATGAAAATATAAATTCCATAACAGCATTAATATGTAGAAATATTATGGCAATTCGAGCGAAATATTATGCGTTAAAATTCTGTCATTTCCGGTATGCCTATGTTTTTCACGTTCCATCCCAATTCATGATGTGCACGTTTGTGTTATTCATAACAAACAAAAAGTTATTTCTTATTTGTTAAGTGCCTTTGTTAGTGTATTGATAATTTTACACTTCTTTATTAGAGAAGAGATATTTCTAGACAATGAAGTTTTAAAATATTTCAATTCAAGCCGTTTTTCCGGAATTGTGATCATTTAAATGAGAATATGAGAGTAATGTGTGAAGGTCACAACGTCCTTCACAGAACATTTTTTTTATTAGAATGTCACAAATCTGTCGCAAGAATGGCGAAAAGTAGATACTTAGCTAACAACCGAGAGATAGATGAACGCGGTAGAATAAGATGAGGAGTATACGTACTCGTTTGTGTGAACGTAAACAAAAATGGTACTTACTGTGCTAAATGCAGTATAAACTGTTTTGTATGTATTGTATGTCAAAAGTAAATTGGCAAAATTTTGTGCGAAAATGAACGAAAATGGCGCTCAAAGCTGTTTTGTAGATTACGTCTCTTAATGGTAAATTTTGTCAATTTATTTATATATTTGTGAGTGGTTTATTAAAACATGTCATCAAGTGTTTTGATCATTTTCCTCCCTCTCTCTTTTAACCCTTACTATATACTTACAAATCGAGGTTTAAATCGCCAAAAAAGTTTAATTTTATGTGAAGTGTTCTGAGTTGTACACGAAATATTTATTAATATGCATTAATAATTAATAAATAAGAAATATTGCAGTCCAAGTATGCAAGCTTTTCTGAAGATATTTGGTTCTAAATAGTGATAATGACTGCAACATTCTGATGAAGATATATCAAATTTAAAAAAATTAGAAAAAGTACTCACTTGTATACTAATAAGCATTCATGTCACTAAGAAATTAGTTTCATAGAATGTTTTGAGCAAAGAATTGTGAGCAAAGAAAAGTGATCATAACAGGATTATTAATTTGTAGGGCTGGTCCGCGGGACCAATCGTCCCCAGCCTTGCTCACAGTGACGATGATCATGAAGTATGTCCAGCGAAAAAATAATTAAAGGTTACCGGTATCCTTTTGAGGGAATCCTCTATTCCACACCCATGAGAAATATTCGCTGAAGCTCGCATATTATTTACAATCAAAAGCTACTGGACAAAATATTAACAAAGAAAACAACGTCACAATTAAGTTTTATTCGGTTATCTCATGTAATATGTTGTTTCCACGTTAAGCTACTCTTTGGTTATTGATTCGTTAAATTTTTTTTTGTAAACTTTATATATTTTATTGTGATTCCCATATTTTTTCTGGAATATATAAATAAATAAATGGGTAACTTCTTTGATCCCTATAATATCTCTATATTAATATTTTACGAGTTAACTATTGAAATATAATCAAATTAATATGCTTTAACAATGTGGCAATTTTAAGTTCCTATCTCAAAAAGCGTCTGAGAAAAAAAATTGGTTTTGACAGACTTACAATGCCTAGTAAGCCCTTAATATGCATAAAGATATCGTAAATTTATTAAAAAATGAGATATCTACAATTATGGAATAATGTAGGATATATATTTTTATGCTTTTTCTCAGCATGTTTTTAGAAATGTGCTACTAAAAATTATAGTCTCCTTTGGAGATTCCCAGAATTAACTTCATCAAATAATAATACCCACGGGACACAAAATGAAAAAAAATATCAAATACAAAATCTGGCCCCCCTAAGGTTTGAACTATTAACATAGGTAAGTTAATATGCTTTATCGCTATGCGAAATTACAAGTTTCTACCTCAAAATGATTTTTGTGAAAAAAGGCTGTGCGAAATGGACAGACGGACGGATGACTAAGTGATCTTACAAAAACTTAGTGTTTTTTCTTTGCAGTAAAATCTTATTTTGATATTTACGTTAAGTTTGATTGAATTTTTTCTAGTTGTCGAATTTGGAAAATCAATAATTTTTTACCTGCTCAAATTGTAACACTTTTGAGAACAAAGACCCGTTAAGGAGCACGTATTATTTGGAAAATTGTGTGTATTGCACCAACCATTGTACCAATTTTGATTGAATTTTTACTAATACGTTTCCTATTTTCACAGTACAAATATAGTTTAAGTCACTTTAGATATAACAGATCAAAAATGTAAATAAGGACAAATAAAGGAGGCAATGTTCTACTGATTTTGTGTTTAAATAAATTTGGTACTGATAGTCAGCCACTAAAATGTTGGTATCATCATATGTATGCAAAGTGTGCATAACTCACAATACATAGTAATTAATTTTAAAAACAATGTTACGGTCGCTATCACTGATTGAATAATATGGATAAAGTTATTTCTTTAGAGTGAGGGAACGAGATGATACAGTCTGCAGCGTTCTCGTTACAAGCGATCAGCCGTAACTTCATCGGCGTGAAACCTAATTGTCATAAAAATAATAAGATTTGAAATTAAAAAGTTTTACAACTAGATCACAGCTCTTTCCTCACTAGGACAGAGAACAAGGAATACACTTGCGATAATTTCATATAATCGTGCGTGCGTGCTAGGGCGGACGGATAGAAATATTTAAAAGTCAAAAGCATATAAAACAAAAAAAAACCAAAACAAATAGTCTTCTATTTGTGTGTGTAGTATTCTGTAAGAAAAGAATATACAAATGTCAAATATTGAAATTATATCAATTATATTTATGTAGTGTAGATAAAAAATTTTCGTTCATTTCCGTTTCCGGTCTCCGTACGCAACGGTCGTGTATTCCGCGCGAGCAAACCGATTCGAAAAGAGAAAAAAATAGTAACTGAATTATAATATTCGAACCGAAAGTGTAAATAATTACTGCGTTTTCTTACATAAAATACAATAGCAACAGTGAGTTGCAAAATAGCTATTGTAGCCGTTTTGTGATTGTAGAACTTCTTACAGTGAATGTTTAGCTGAAAAAAATATTCGTTATTGTGGTACAGTGCTATACTCGTGTACTAATTTATTGCAGAAAAGGAAACTCGGGAAAAGGATAAATATCGAACATTGATGTGAATCTTAAATTTTTTTATCAGATTATAAATCCGTAGCATAAAAGTTAAAGAAAACTGTACTCATTTTTGTAAGCGTGCTAATTACCATAATTACAAACGTTGTACAAAATCATGTGATGGCCAAGAAGTATTCTATCGTTAAAATCTATGAATAAATACAGGTCAAGTTTTTATTTTAAAGATTATTTAGTTTTTGACACAAAACATTTAAATATTTGTAACGAAGTGATATCTAAAATAGAATATATATTTTATCTTAGTGCGGCTTAGTAACAATCGAAAATTAACGTAAAAGTGGGTATTTTAAAAATTGCAACTAGGTGTAAGTTCAATAATAATTCTTTTGCTGACATCGCTGTTATTTTAACTATATTTCGTGACGCTAGGCCTGCCGCTATTTTGCAACTTCGCATGTCGTGCTAGTGGCGCAGCGGATAGTGCACAGAGCCGCGGCAGAGGCGCATCGGGTTCGAAATCAGGACAGTCATACATACCCTTTCCTGTCTTTTTTTCTTAAATCATTAATATCTGACGTAAACACAACTGACATTGGTTGACATTACTGTCAGTGTTGGCAAAACAAGAAAAATATTTCTATCTAATACGTATTCGTTGCTATCTTATACGTTACGTTTCGCTACACACAAAAACTTTACAAGATGGATGGACAATTTCAACTTTTGTTCGAAAAGATGAAGATCGAGATGGAAGTCCAATCTAACACTACAATGGCAAAAATTGACGAGAAACTAGTTCCTTTAGTCGAGGAGAACAGAAATCTAAGGGCAAAGGTAGAAAAATTAGAGAATGAGTTGGAGTACCTTAAAAGAGGATAGCGAGAAAATAATATTATTATATTTGGCTTAGAGGAGATAGAATCATCTAATACAAAAATTAAACGAACATCTCAAACAAGACCTTGAAATAAAGTTAGAAAACTCAGAAGTCAACAAAATACATCGTTTAGGGCACAAAAAACTAGAAGGTAATAAGTCGAGGCCGATCTTATGCTCGTTTGTAAACAATTGGAAGAAGACTGAAATTATTAAAAACAGGAAGAATTTAAAGAAAATTTACATCAACAAAGACTACTCAAAGGAGCACTTCCTTTGCGAAAGAGAAAACAGTTACAATCAGTTAGTAGAAGAGAGGAATAAGGGAAATATAATACGACAGACTTATAGTGAAACAGACCATTAACCAACAAGAGAAAAGGATGAGAGGGACTTCTACTTCACCGACTGGTGGCACTAGCCAGTCAAAAAAGCAACTAACTCGTTATCCAGCGATATTAAAAAGGTCACCTGGCTTTGTAGATGCGTTCGATATGACGCGGGCTAGATCGAACTCTCTATCAAACTTAGCTGTTAATAAAGATCGATAAAGAACAATAGCAATTAAACATCGGCAAACGGAATCTAAAACCAACCAAGGTAACTGATAGCAAAAACATAACAAACCTCAAAACTTCCCCAAGCCGACTGGTCATGGTGGGGAAAAAGAGACCACAACCTTCCAACAAAAGAAGAAGACAAAGATAAACTGTACCTCAATTATAAGAAAGGTTGGAAGAGGCCTTTGCCGACTGACAAACGGATCCACAGGAAATAAAGAAACAGGAAATATTAAATTACTAAGATGGGATTATGTTATGTTATATTTTCTTTAATTTTAAGTTTGATTATACAAAGAACTGTATAATAGATCCGAATAAAAGGGCTATATTATTATTATTATTATTATTATAGATAAATATAACTGATAAGTGAGAGTGATGATTCCAGTCATTTTGGTTGTTCATATACTCATCAATTTTAAAATACGCTTTATTGAGTAAATGAGCCTTAACAACTGGTTTAGAATGTTCTATCTATCTGACAATTTCAATACATCTTCTGGTATTTCATTATAGAACCATATACTCCACCCTACAAATGAACTACCAAACTTTGTAAGTCTGAAATTGGGAAATTCAGTTTATTTTCATTTCTAGTGTTGTAATTGTGACTATCACAATGATTACTGTAAAGTAATTGGTTTTTCCTCACATATAAAATATTTTCAAAAATATATTGGAAAGGTAAAACGAGTACCTATATTAATTACTTTAAATAGTTCTCTAGGCGAATCTCGAGTATTTAATTTGTACATTGAGCGAATAGCTCACTTTTGCAAAAATAAAAATAAATTCAATGGTAGCAGCCCCACCCCACCATAATACAACAATATACTATGAAAGCAGATAAAGTAAACAATTGTTGCAGTTTCAATATTTGTTAAATCTCTGATTTTATTGACGGCGCAATTGGGAAATGTGAGGTCCCCATTGTAGTTTACTGTTACGCGAAATTATTATAAAAACGATTTTGTTGACTTGACGATTAATACGCACACAAACGATAGTAAAAGGTGACATTGTGCTTATTGTTATATTTTTGGTTGTTCATGTAAGTCCTGGTAATTTTAAAGTTATAAAAGAATTAACAAATGATGAAAAATGGTCATTCTTACTATGAACAGAAGGTCTTCAGGTATATTTAAATTATTATTAAAATCAGTTGTTGGATCTTTAAAGAACAAAGTACACGTTGCAGAGAATAATTTTCGATAATACGATAAGTACGTAGCACGATAATTTAATACCATCGAACAATGTTTATCGATATTGTCACAGCCGTGTCAATTATGATTTAAACTACACGTGATTGGCGCATTTTTTAACCGATTACAATGAAACGTTAGCTAGTCAGGAGTGAGTACGTTGACACTTTGTTTCATAATGAATATGTTTAATTACTCGTCCAGTGGCTATTAGGTTCATGATACTAATATAGTAGAACTGATAACTTTTTGTGTCTTTATTTATATTTATTTAAAATAGGTTCAAATTTTTTTTATGACACTTGATTATTACAACAAAAAGGACAAATTCCAGTACAATATATTACTTTGTGCTGCCCCTAAATATAAATTATTTAAACAATCGTAGTAAGTAATCTAAATAATATTTTCTTTTCTTAATAATTTCTGTCGTATATCTTATGATTATTATCCTACCCTTGTAATGATATATTACGTTGGAATAGTTCTGTACTATTGCTTCTGCTGAAAGGAAAACAGAATTTTTGTCGTGTTCCTAAATTTTCGCTATTGCATATTTCATAAAAATGGTATTTTAAAATGGGTGTCAAAACTTATTTTTATTAAAAATATAATTAGAACATGAATATATATGTGTACATATATATATATATATATATATATATATATATATATATATATATATATATATATATATATATAGTCAATGTTTACCGGGTCACCAGACATTGTAGGATCTAGATATAAGGATACATAAACAAAAGTGTCAACACACGATTTTGGAATATATAATAGTTAATTTATAAGATTCAGTATATCCGATTTTGCAATTGTCAATAGATTTGATTTAAAATATTATGGTCTGTATTGATGTCATCAACATATTTCATTCCTTAAAATTTACGGTTTGGATCGTTATAACATATTATAAATGTTACTTTTTACTTTTATCTTACAATCTTACTTTCATCAAAATGTTTTGACCAAATAGACTATATTCTTTAGTCCTCAATTTTGAGGTGCATGTATTTTAACCAATTTCGTTTAATATTTCGTTCTTTGAAATTAAGAATATATAGTCGATTTATTTAGGAAATAAGTGTTATACAAAAAAAATGGTTCATCTTAGTCTTTCAAAAATATGTATACGACGATAACCTGGGTACTGTTATTTACTGTATACCCTTTAATTTAGCTGGTAGTAAATGGTAACAATCCAAAACTCAAGTGGTATCTTAACAATAATTTGAAACAAAAAATATACTTAAAACTATTATTTATTTCAACTATTTTCAAAATAACAAGTACTATGGACTCGCGTATATATGTGGAGACGGGAATATTTTTTCATTCCAGTGACGTTCAAAATAAAATATATTCTCCTCATGATCAAATCTTAGTGTGACACTTGACAGATGCAAGAAATCTTTAAATGACGTAACAAACACTAAAAATCCACGTGAATAAATCCTATCTTCCGTTTGCCCCTTACTGTCTAAGGCTTAATTTTATTGAAAACCGAACACGACGACTAAAGTAATTTACTTAAGGATGCCAACTAAGATTTTGAATAAGCAGTAGACTAAAGTCTTCAAAATTTGTCCTAAATAAAATTGGTTTGTCAATAACGTAATAAATTTTGTTATTCATCATGTCTACGAATAAAATTACTGCCTGTGTTTGACTACGGAAATGTACGTTACACTATTATTACTAAGAATGGTCTTAAACAATTGGGACACTTCTGTGTAAAAAATTGTGCATCTGCTACAATGTAAGTTGTAAAAAAATTAACCTATTTTTCAAGTCGCAGCCCAATTTAAATGGATACTGATCTGCCATCGATGCAATCTACATATTCTTCTATTTATTTATAATATTTTGAAGAATCCATCTTTTTCAACATAGCTTAGATGCAGATTTAGTGACTTGTCTTCTCACATTCTAGGGATACGTTCTGAAAACTAGCTTTGCCTCTTTTTTCGGAAAATGTTTACGAAAAGATTTTGTATTTTATTTACGTTTTAGTTTATCGATATTGTTATAGAGTAGGGATGTGTATATTTTTATAGTCTTCCACATTACTAAATTTATATATTTAACGATTGTATTTGACTGAAAGAGATATTGCATGTAGCTATAAATCTGTCAAATGTGTTTGTATTAAAGTATGAAATAAGTAACAAAAAAATTAATCGATAGCTCATAAGATAAGAGCAATTTTTTTATGTTAGACATTTCTCCTATCGTTAATGTTTATACCGTTCATACATGAAGGAAGTCACATCTTCTTTTCGTTTTCCCTTTTTAATCAGTTCAGGGTACTGACTTCCATTAGACGAAAAGTATATGTTTTGTTAAATAAACTTTCAATTATATAAATTTTTAATATTTACAATCCTTGAATATTGATGTTTACAACAAGGAATAGGTATAAGTCCCTCGATATTTGGACGTAGCAAGCACTTAGTGGTTTTTACAGAAAAAAAGTTTTAAAAAATTGTGAGTTGAATAACATTTACAGTAGAAACTTGATAGGAAATAAAACCATCCGAATAGAATATATCCTAGAAAAATGAATAAACCTTTTGCAAGATACGAGGGAGTTTGCATAAGTCATTATTTATTATGATACAATTAAATGAAATATATTAACCTAAATATATTGAATGCAAGAAAAACTTTAAAACATTTTTAAACGTTAAAATATTTTTTTTTATTTCACGTCTTCATTATCTATCAAAGGAACCACTGCAAAAATAACTTTAAAAACCTCGTTCATAAATTCCCATTTTTGAGGTTCCTTTTATAAAAAATCCATAGTTGAGAGACACTGTTTTCTTGCTGTCTCTATTTGTGTCATAAAAATGAAATAAAATTACTATTACATCCACAACTAAGTTCTTTACCACGTTGTCGACGAAACAGAGAGGTGATACGTAACCGCTGAATTAAAATGTTTCTACGTTTTACAACAAGGAAGAAATTTTTTTCAATAAAGTTTTATTGATTCCGTTGGCCACTAATATACATTGACAATAAAAAATCTAGTCAGTTTTTTATAGTACACTTCATCAAAATTATAACCATTCTAATACTTGAATTTAAAAATATGTAACAAGCTCTATTCTAGTTCAGGAAAGCTTATGACGGTAGCGCCAATTTTATAATATTAAGTAAACCCAAAAAGCACTGAAAACGAAGAGAGAAAAGCAAAGTTCCCCGATGAAGACGACAGCCTATTCGTAAGAATAAAACAACCCTTTTACTAATGAACTGTAATTGGAAGAAAATACGGAGGGAACAACTTTTAGCACACTGCTCCTAAATCAAAAGCCATATGTTTTGCTATTTTGAACCCCAAGACGAGACGTAAGCTACGGTATAACTTATTAAGCTAAAAGTGAACGAAATCAATATACCAAAATTAGTACAACTTTGAGTAAGTACATAGTAAAATAAACTGTTTTGAAAACCATTTCTCAAACACACATTTCTCTAAACCTTCCACATACAATAAAAAGTATTAGAATAATACTAGAATAAGAAATATTTTAGAAACTTCTATAATATTCAAGAAATTGGTCGAAAAAAGTGGCGGGTTTATGAGTTGCCAACCTAATAGAAATGTTATACATCTTTAATGTTTTTAAGCGCTTAACTGAGTACAACACCCTTGGAGTGTGAGTTCTAAGCGTCCTTGGCAGGTTTTATTATTTTTTACGATTAAATATATACCGTTAAATATTTTCGAAACTAATTTTAATGAAACCTTTCTTAATAAAAGATCAAGCACTGGATACTGAAGAACATATTAAAAAGTTAGAAAAACATGAAATAAACATTTTTACTTTGACATTTCCACTTTAAATTTTTACTTTGACTTATTAGGCGGATTGGTGATTTTTGATATAGGAAATAAATTTTATTACTCTTTCAATCTTATTAAAACAATAATAATTCCTAAATAGGGGTGAGGTTAAAAAGTCGGTAATTATGCTATTCGGTAATTAAAAAGTCGAAACATATTTTTTACAAACATACGACGCTTCCTCAGAGAAAATTAATTTCAATCCTTTTTATCAATATTTTCGTGCCTTCTGCGATGACCTTTCAAAAAGGGGTAGTTAACAATAGCTGCAGCCACCGCACGCCACTGAGGAATACAAAGGAAAGTACGAAGGTCGACATTGTCGTCACCCGAGTCAGAGGACGTTATTGAACCGGAAATCCGAAATGTATACATATGCGGTGAGTATTTATTAGATCCGTTCCGATCCGAGTGGGGCAAGATTGAAAATATAAACTACGAAACAAAAGGAAATGAAAAAAGGGAAGTATTTGAAAGAAAAAAAATGTTTTTTTTAAACGTGTTTTATGGCAACCTTTAACTTTTCTGTCATTTTGAGTTATGGAGACCTATAAGGTGTTTAGATAATTACCTTTGTTTTAGATATACGAGTACACGGTAAACTTGAAACAAATTTTCCCTGGATTATAGAAATTTTGTCAAATTTCTTACACTCTCAGAGAAAATTGAACTGTTGAAGAACTGTTACTCATTTCAAAAATTTTATACATATAAATATTTATATATTCTACACAGTATAACAAATTTGCAATTACTCCGTAAAACTCTGATATTTTTGGATATCACAACTAAATATTTTTGTGTGGTGAGTTTTCATATTTTGATAATAATAATCAACATGCCATATATAAGTAATTCCCTGTGTATATGATTTTACTTGTATATTTTTGGAACGGTGCAGTGAGCAAGAATAGAAATATCTGCAACTTATTAAACTGAATTCAGCTGATATAAATTCCCAGAATATTTACGAAAAACTAATTTTAAACTTCTAGATTTTATAAGCAAGTAAGTACTTCTAGATTTTATGAGAAACTAAGATTTTTATGAGCAAGTAAGTACTTGTTAACAAGAGGTGCTATTTAATCAGACCTCAAGCATTTGATAATGGTGATGAAGTTTCGATTACAAAAGGAGATAAAACGACTTCCAACAAGAGTGGAAAAGCAAAATCTAAAGCAAAACATATTTCTGACACTTATTCCAATGGTAAAAAAAATATGTGTGGCAAATATTTATTAATATAAATGTAGTGTTGGTCTTAATTAGTCTATTAATTAATGTTTATTTAGTTTACTTTTGAGACTAGTTACATTGAATGTAATATAGTTTTATTATATACACAACAACTGTTTTTCATCGTTATTTTTAAAGTAAGATATTTTCCAACAACATTGTAATTAAAACAGTAATTTTATTAAAAAAAATAAATATTTATACTGATCTATCTGCACACCCAATGTACGAGTCTAAATACATTTTTCCTGCTTGCGACATCAATATGTACAATTACAAAAAGTAGGTAATCGACAAATGTCTTCACGATCTTAAAACTCAGTAAACGAATCTAAGAAATAATAACATACAATTTTAACGTACAGTTTTACATTTAATTAAAAAGGAAACGTCTTGAATTAGTTGTGCATGTTTGTTTGTATATACGTAAATCAAACGTCTTCTCAGACATGATAATCAATCATTTACATCGTGCTCAAAGAAAGATTTCAATCGTGATTCTTATTGTTTAATTTAAAGTAATTTCAGTTAGTTTATAAATTTATTTTTATTTAAATTCATTTGCTGGTAAAACGTACACAGTAAAAGTTTAATGTCTTCGTATTATGTTATTTGCATTACAACTACAAAATAATAAATAGATATTTTACAATTTATTATTCAAAAGTGTAAGGAAATTTAAAATGTTTTTTAAATTGAAAATTTAAATATGCACGCTTGTCTTGTTATAGAAATCCCCCTTAAAACTTCACTTCTATCTAATATCTATTTATATTCAGGTTTCACATTAATTTTGAATGAATCCCCTTACGGGCTCGGTGTTGGGGTCGTTATCTCTCTTCGAGATGGTCTTCATTTTAAAATTATAGCAAATTTCTCCACCGACCGTTTGTCTATAATGAAATATTTATTTATTGATATTATTTTCTCCGGTATCAAATTACTTTTAGGAATTGTTTACTTATCCCCTGGTATCTGATTCTTTTCCCTTCTGATCCCGGGTTCTTTTGTTGTTTGTTTTTAATATCCTAATTAGTATTTTTATTAATATCTTTTACAGTCTTTGACAATGCAAAATGTTCATATTTAAGCGATGCGTTTGACCGGAATGAATCACTCATATAAAGCAATAAGTCCGCCAAATGCATACATTGTTTTAAAGTTGGGAAGTAAGAGATTGGAACCAATATTTGCAAATGATTGAAGCAACGAAATTATTTAATTTTATTTACATAATTTTAAAAATAAAGTGAAACTCAACCTGTTATTTGTATATAACACAACAATTCTACGCGATTCAATTAATAGAAATCAAAAAATATTTCACGATTAGGAAATCTTGGTATAGTGGTTTAAATAAACTCAATCAATATGTTTTCCAAATTTTATTCCAATTTGGCTTTTTCTAATATATATAAATGTAAATCTTTATGCACGTGCGTAAAGTGAACAAAATGAAACTGTAATAAATGTCCGAAATTTTGCGGATACCTTGTCATTTCCTCCGCTTCACCCGTGATCAACATTTAATACTTCGATTCTTTTGACAAACTTAAAGCATAAAACAGCTGATAACAGTAGCTATGGTCATTTCTATTTGTATTTGCGCATTTCTGTCCTATTCATATATCTTTCTCAATCGTTAGCTTGTCTTTCTTGCGATAGATTCGTTACATTCCAACGTCATAAAAACGTTGCGACCTTGAAAATTTTACTTTTATCACGCCCAAAAAAGATTCCCTTCAATAATCTTTACCAAATCTTTCATTATCATAGTTAAGAACCCCGGGCAATGGAAAAATTATAACGGTAGTTTGAAATATTTTTAATGACTTCGACACTTAATAAAATGGAAGACATATGTAAAATGGCAATAAAACTGCATTCGATCACAAGAAAATATTTTGCACTTTGTATTTCTTTAAAATACGCATGAATAATTCCAAATTATCTAATAAGAAACAAAAAATACTCACTGTTTATTGGAAAGTTTAATATGAACAAAACCATGGATGACTATCTCGTCGATCGTATGAAGTGTGAATTTAATATCTTGAGGAAGTAGATAATGAGGCAAGTATAAGTTCAACTTGACTTTTTGTCATGCAACGGCTTCTACAAGGGTCAGACTTTCCACTGCATAAAATCGCTGAAATTGTCATGACTACAATATTGTTTTATCAGCTGAATTAATAACGAATCAGGTAAATAGAGTTGAGAGTAATAGATAACAAGAATCAGCATCCAAAGCAAGTACAAAATAGCTTAAAGTTTGATAAAAACGTGTCAGTATTCATTTATTTTCAGCAATATTATCGGTCATCTAAGTCACTGACATTTAAAAGAAACAAGATGCTAGTTTTGTAAAAATTATTATTAAACAAACATCCGGCACCATAAACAACTTAATCGGCGAGAACGGTCTATATAAATCGATTTTTTTTCAAATTAACTTCCTGTTACAAGTTAAAATGAATTTTTTTTCTTTCCGAAACTCTTTGATGGCAACTTCTATTTTAGTCTTAGTGAAGGCGAATAATGGTTACAATTGTCACGAATAATATGTTACTCATGATCCGTCAAACCGAGAGCGATGAAGTGGTAATTGAGGGTAATCTCTGTCGACCACGGTCCCATCAGATATTTATCTCTATTTTGCGAATTACCGTTGGCGCTATCAATCGATTCCGTTCTTTCTCCTTCCATAAAAAAGCAGTAACGTGGTACTTTATTACTGATGTGAATCCATCGTGTATTAAGACTAGAAAAATGTTTCGTTATATCTTATAATTATTCAAAATTATTGCATTTTCAGGTGTTTCCGGAAACTTAAAGATATTATTAACATTGCTTTCTTATTGATTCACGAATTTGTTGTCTTTATCTTATATTTTAATCATATGGGATTATTTTTTTCTTCAGAAATATATATGTATAAAGCACTTACAAGTTTTCGAAGACTTACGAGAATGTTTTATTTTTATGACTAACTCCTAATGTCATTAACCTGGAGATAATAAGTTATATTCAATTAAGCCACGGTCCGATGGTTGAATTGATAATAAAGACATTATAGAGCAATTAAATACATGGTGTGCGTTTGTTCCTTCTCAAAGCAGAAATTATGTAGGAAGAATTGATTTATTAACGAATTAACTTAAAAATTAACGAATTAAATAATTTACTTAAAAATGTGATAATTTTTGAAGGGGCAAGTGTTGAAAGAGCTAGTTATAACAGACTCAAAATGTTTTTTTTTAAAAAGAATCATAAACATGGACCAAAATATACAAAAAAATTATTTCTTCTATCTGTACTTCTTCCGTAACTACCAAAACAAAAATTATTAAAAACCTAGGTTGGTGAATATGACTGATATGGTTAAAAGAAAATCTTAGGGTTTGCCATTTTAGAAAGTAGTAGACCAAAGATACAATAGTCGATATATTAACACGGTAGAAAATAATACTATATTTATAAATAGTTTAATGTTGTTTTATAATAGTAACTAGGTGCGTCATTGTTTGATAATAAATGCAAACTTTTTTACTTAAGTGCGTATGGATGGTCGTGGAAGTTCTACTCGTGTTAATAGGTGCTATATTAACCTAATTTTAGCTCGTGTTATAATAACCTAATATTTGCAACAAAGTTAGCACCTACCTGAGCTACGCTATTTAGTGTACATATTTTGACATAGCAATGTTAACATTCGTGATACTACTTTATCACATAATATAACAAACAAACTGCAATCTCTAACTATTGAATTTTCATTAACTTTATACTGTTTTATAATCATGTGCTTTCTGCATTTTCTTGTTTCATTTGTTGTAGATTATAATGTCTCGTGGTAAAGAAATTTTGCATATGCTAGAAAAACAGCCGCAAGTTGATAAAATCACAAATCCTGACGCTATTTTATTTACAAACAACTACTTTCCAAGATCACATGATACTTCACTGCGTGACAGCACAACCTTAATCCCTTTAACGACTTCTATTGAAAAAGAGCCACAGAGTCTGATAGAAGACGGTCATGTATATTTTAAGTATTATGAACATCAAATTGCCAGCCCAATCTTTCATTTCATTACTAGCATTGAATTATCTCTTCTGCTATCTATTTCACATACAAATACTATAATGACAAAATATGAAATAGTTGTAAATATTGTGATTGAAGAGATATCAGATCCTGAAATTAGAACCTCCTTTTCTCCAAGTTTATTAGATTCCGCCAATTTATAACAGTTTCGGATATTAATGATAGTGACTTCGTCCAAAATAATATTTTGGAAGATTGCTCCCCAAACAATTGTCATATGCTACAAGAGCTCTTATGCTGAACAGTAGTTCAACCACATAATTTTTTATTATCTGATATTCAAGCGAAGCTAGTCGAATACAGTCGTGAGTCCACAAAACCTCTTCTGAAAAGAAAAACAAAACACTGTAAAGTGAATAAGGCGGAATGGGTAAGCAAAATTAATAAAAAGAATAGGGAGAGAGGAAAATAATATTATCGTAAAAAGGTACATGGAAAATCCAAGATAATCGAAAAAAATATATAAAAAAGCCACTGAAAGTAATGAAGCAGCCATGTAGATGCAATGAAAAAAGAACGGGGATATTTAATGTTATCTAATAATTGGAAGTGAGAGGAAACTACTGTTAAAGATAAAGATTGGAACTTGACATGAGGTTACAAAACACGTGTATGTCGACAAATTGGTAAAATTTGTACATACAAATGGACCAAGAAACCGCAAGGATCCAAGTATGTCAAAAAGGTCTAACACTTTGATATACTACTTAAAGAAGGATTACCAAATAATAAGAGTTGCAAAACTTAATTTTAAAATATATTGTATATTAGAAAAACTAGCGTTTGGAGCTGGAAGATGGAAAATAAAGTGTCGTATACATTAACCATGGCCAACAAAATTCTAGTACCTGTGTCAAATGGCTTTAAGGTAATACTTAAGGCGATTTGACACAGAACTTAAAATATTGCAGGACTTTCTAGATTATATACCAATAATCAAAGAGCGCGTTGATAGGAAAAATGAAACAAGAGCGGAAAAGAGTTGTACAAGATCAATACACTTTTGTCTTCACTACAAATTTAGAAGCAGTTCTTTTATCACCGAGGTGCAATGTTTCTACCAACTACTTCAAAAATAAACTCTGTGTCCACAATTGGTCTATCTATGATCAAAAACTGAAGATGGACATTGCTTTATATGGAATGAGGCTGAAGGTGTTTTGAATTCGAATGAATTTGCATCATACTATTTTATCCAAACATTTATCCCCAACTTAGAAAAGCAAAACAGACATATCGTTTTTGCACTGATGTATTTACTTATCAAAATCGGAATGTAGTGTTATCTCACGATTTTTAAATATTGCTTTATCAAATAACGTATCTGTAGAACATAAATATTTGAACTCGGTCACACGCAGATGGAAGTGGATAGTATGCATGCAATGATAGAGAAAAAACTAAAAAAACAAGACATTAATGTTCTTGCTGAATATATAACTGTGTGCAAAAAGGTAAAAAAGAACAAGCCTTAAAATGTTCAATAGATGTAACGTTTTATATGTCTATCAGGCCACGAAAATGGAGAGAAGATCCAAAGGTCCCAAAGACCCAATCACTGGCATAATAATTAGTTCATATTTAGAAAGTTAAAACCACCTAATACACTTTATTAAACTCCACTAATATTTTGCTTTTATTTTCAGGTCACAAACATACGGATTCTCAAATATATTCCCACTGGCGAAATTATAAGCTGAAATTTTCTGAAGAATTTTCTGAAGTTGATAAACCAAAGAAAGAATCCTAAGGTTACAGCTACCCTATTAGAAACCATGCCGGACCTGTCCAACACCAGAAGGAAAATTACAAAAAAGAAATATTTGAACCTTCAACAACTCACAAATTCTATACCAATAGATTATCAAACATATTATGACAATTTGCCCTATGAGAATTGATTATGTAACTTGATTTAATCAATTAATTTTTTATTTTCTTAGAGCGTACGCTTATTATTACTTATTATATAAAACCATACAACTCCTTTTTGTTCGTTTTGTACATTATATAAAACGGATAACTTCGAAAACGGGCTTTTTAACTAAAATAATTAAATTTAAAACTATAAAACTTTGTAAATTACGTGTCATTACAGAAAAATTATAAAGATTACCTACCAAACAGATTTCAATTTTTTCGAAATTCATCAAAATAATTGCGTTTTAAGTGTCTCCTGTAAAATTTACTGAAACTTGCTAATTAAGGTATCCAAAATGTAATAAAATTTAAGAGTCGAAATAACGTTGTTACCGTTATTGACATTTCATTGAGATTTCATGTATTATTGAAACTTCATAGTTCTATCTAATGTCTATTTAAACGTTGTCATTTATGTTATCCCACAGAAAAGAATTGACTAAAAATACTTAGGTAGTGAACTGTTAAATTAGTATGCTATGCTTATCGGTGTTACCAAACATATAATGAGAAAAATAATTTATTTTTATTAACCTTATTTTTGCGAATTTTCTCTAATACAAA
Source organism: Druceiella hillmani (assembly GCA_039881145.1). NCBI lineage: Eukaryota > Metazoa > Arthropoda > Insecta > Lepidoptera > Hepialidae > Druceiella > Druceiella hillmani. The sequence goes on along the minus strand of JAYKKI010000033.1, from coordinate 1,996,112 downwards.
AATGACCAATTTTAATAAATATATGATATATTCATGCTAACATACCAGCGTACTAGACATACCTAGGATATAGATAGCACAATTGTCGTTTAAAAAAGATTATACAAAATAATTAAAATTGATTTAATGAGCCATTTACATACACGCATGGATCGCAACATCCCATTGCCTAGAATACGCGAAGAGATTAATCGAGTTCGCGATGTTGGAATGCATGCGTGGAATGCATGACGCTAAGGCAAGCTCTGTACACATATTTTGTGCTTTTAGATCTTTTTTAATGAAATAAAGAATTAATTTAATCATATACTAAATAAAGGAATCTTCAAGAGCGGTTTCCTGCTCAATTTTTCATTTAAATACTGTTTACGATATATTCGATATCAATAAAACTTTTCTTGTGCTTTTGGTGACCATGACTAATTCTCCAAAGCTTTGTAGGAAATGTCTTTATAACCAATCTCCATTATATTTAACATTCTCCCAAAACCATTTGTTTATTCTAAATTGCAAATTGGGAAAAGAAAAGATTCTTAAAGTAGACATAATAACCGGTCTTCAAATCAAACAAATCATTTTAGTTTCTATTACGTATATAATATATGTACATCTGTTGACTAACTTTTAGATTTTTTTATTAGAATAAGTTGCTATTCTCAGTTAATTTTTTTATGCTACAGGAATATTCATTTTGAGATTTCTCAATTTTTATTTGGGGGGAATTATGTTATTTTAGGTGTTTAACTTTAGGACAAAAGAGCCACGAGGGGATTAGAATTAGTATCTTGGTATTTATTAGGAAACATTTTTCATAATTGTGACTTTAACAAGTACAGAAAAAATGTGCTTTTGTAGATATTGCTCTTTGTGAAAAGACGTCAAAGTTATGACTAAAGAATGAAAGTATTTTTTTCATAATCTTGCAATATGTATAAAATATATCACTAGTCGAAATATTTAATATCATTTTTCCGGATTCTGGAAATTCCACCAAGCACCCTTCTCGTTGATCTTCAATATAACTTGCATTTTTTTCCGGAGCCATAGAGAATGGTGGATTCTTCAGAGTTCGATAAAAATGTTTTATAATTTTCTATCTTTAACGATTTATTTCTGAGACACCATGAGGTATGTGCAATTTGCCAACAAAACTGAAATAATTATTAAATTAAATTTGATCTTATAGTGAGTAATTTTTGCTCCTAAAATTTTTTTTATCAAATATAAATTTAAAGGGTAGAGAAAATTAATTTACGGTATTACGCTTAATTTTACGGTATCTATTAACAAATATGCTAATATTTTTAATACATATACGTACATTACATTATATGTTACACTGCTGACAAAAAATTTTGAAATATTTAAAAGCAAACAGCCACGTTAGCGCCGACTTTTCATAAAATTTGTAAATATTTCCGTACTTGTGCAACTATGTTGCTGACAATTGTTTTAGTAAAATAACATTGGCTTATATTCTATTACATATGCAATGTTCGTCGGGTAGTCGTAAAATAATATGTCCAGATAAGTTAAATTAAAGCGTCAACAAAGCATAGATTTTTGCTGCGTTGATAATAAAAAACGATCGGAACTCTCATTACAAGAGTTCCCTATGTAGGTAAACATATATAAACATTGAATATATATAATTAATTTTCAAATATTTTTATTATTTTCCATCACAGATTAATACTTCTAATATTCTAATTTAAAAAAGGAAGTTCTCAATTTCACTGTGAATATTTTCCTTTGAATGTCTTGGAGTGTAAACCTCAGAGGTATGTGTAAGTTATTATGTTTAATCACCATGACCGTAAATAGTCTTATAACGGTTTTGTTTTATCCTTTTGATTCACGAAATAAATTAATTAAAAAGCTGATTTATGAAATAATGAGACGCCCAAAGTTATACTTACTATCTGAAATGATTCACACTATCTGAAATGACTCTACACTTGACACGAGTAAGGATTTAGAGTAACTGGCTAGGAAATGTATTTTTAATATAACGTAAAATTTATGATGTCAACATGTAACTTGAAACAAGAGGTTATAACTTTAAATCAAGATTATAGTGTTTTTAAAGTCTTATAAATAACGATTTTAATCATTCGCATACAGCTGGATATTTTTTTCTTGTTAGACCTGTATGAACTTAATTCTTGCGGTTGAAATTTTTAATTGCTCTGCCATAAATACTTTATTCCTTTTTTGACATTACTAAGCATTGAATGTTTTAATATGCAATTTAATTAAATAACCATTTTACATCATATGAATACTTTACGGCATTCTTATATCATATAGAATAATAAGAAGTATGGTAAATATAAAAATACAATTAAACCTAATGTAAGTGTTTGTATGCGCTGTGAAAATTTTATTTTTTTCGAATAGTTAATTACTACCAAAAAATAACAATAGTGCTTACACTTTACACTTATTTAAAAAGCTTAAAATGACAAACTTAAAACTTTGAGCCTATGAGAAATTTACACTGTTAAAAAAGTTATATAAATCTGTTTTAAATACTATTATTTAATAAATTAAGACAAACTTTTCTCAATCATACAATTTGGACTCCAGCCCCGCTTAATAAGGAAATTTTTAAATGTAAAAGTTACACAATTTTTCTAGGCAAAAGCGTGCAAAAAGCTTACCGGGCCAGCGAAAATTTTGATTTACGCTCTCATAAATCTCAGACGAAGTGAGAGAGTAACAAATACCTCGCTCGTATTTTTATCGACGATCACAAAACTTTGCCCAATAAGGTCCGAGCGCAGGACATTAATGGAGCGACCCTCGGTCCTAACATTTATTGTCCTTGACGGATTCAGCAGGTTTTGCAGAAAATACTTTTGAGTAGGATTAAAGTTTTCTTTTCGCAGCTCGTTTTAGGAAAGGATGTAATAAATATAAAAACATGTACAGGACCAAACACAAAAGCTGTAGTACATATATATTTGATGGCCGCAAAAAAATGTTAGCACTTTAGGCAATTATTTATGTACAGCAAGACGGCTCAACTTTTTTAACATTCGGGTCAAGCGGACAATTCAAACATTTTCGGCGGGCCAATGACGATTCCCGTTTTAGTTACTTTTAGGACAAAACAATAGGAGGAAATGTAATATACATTGGATAATATAATAATAAACAAAGAGCATATTATGCTAAATAAAGAAACAAAATTGAACGTAACAAATTGCGATAAAATCCAAATTGAAATAAAATCTATGGTAGAAAATTGATATACTCAATTTGATTTCTGACATTGTTTCTCTTGTTACAATTTTCTTATGTTAGGCATCAAATCCGATGTAACCAATAACAAGAAGTCACAAAGTGACATGCAGTATTTATTATTTACATAATAAAAGTTTAAAAACAACTACTATAGTAAAGCACAGTAAACATATAGGTTTATGCACTTTGCCGTCAATAAAACAATATTTATTTTTCCATTCATTATGAAAAACACGGTAAGACTCAGTCGACTTCGACGTACGGGGTTTGCTCTAAGCCGTACTGAAACAAACCATATATTGTTCACATTTTCCTTTCAGAATAGCTACCTAATATGAAAACTTAAATTAGCTAATAATTAATGACATCCCTTGAAAGCCAATGTAAACACAGAATTGATTAGGTATATCAAATGTTTGGTCCAGTCCTTCATCAACAAAATCACAAATTAAAATATTTCACTGTACTGTAAGTACGCGCGCGCCCTCTCTATTTTTTTGTTGAAACACAATGAGGCTGTAACGGTGGAACGAGTGGGCGGAAGAGCTGATCCGGAGACCGCACGCAAGGTACTTTACTCATTTCTTCTGCGGCAGGAAACACTTTTTCAATTTGGCGGGAATTTTATAATTTGCTTGCGCATGCCATTCAAAATTCGTCTGAGCACGGGGTTGAGTAGGCGTGGTCTAGATGATATTTACGTTTTTATTTAGGTCTTTCTTCTCTACAGCAGTTTTAATGGCCACATAATTTGCAAAGAACTGCCAACAATTTTTAAATCTAACGTATGGTACTGACGGTTTCAATTTGCTTACTGGATTTAATACCGAGAAATAATCACATGTGAATAAAAGGAAATTTCAGATTATATCATTACAAATATTGGAGATTTTACCCGTGTATTGAACAGTGTTAATATTCGGATTCTAGGTGAATTTTCTTAATTTACGTTTAGATGCCATTCTATTTTTTCCAATAAGAAACTTACTTCATCGTAAGATTGAGCAATTATGGATATATTTTTCAGACTATATTTTTGTATTCTCACTAAAACGAGTGTGCCAAACAATCCATACCTTTCCAAGTAGAATAATCGATGAAACAAAAAAAATATTCTTCAATATTATATCCCATGTATACTATATATAGAATTAACAGGCTGTTGTTTCTTATACGATCCTGCTTCATCTTCCACCAAAGAAAGAATCCGCATTCCTTTACCACTCTTAAAATTTCTCACAAAATGAGCTTGGCTTTTATAATTTCATTTTGCACTACATGAGTGTTAATATTATTTGTTTTATTTCTAAAATATTTGTAAACTCTACTTGTTGTCGGAGAGACTTGAGTAACTTAATTGGGTTGTTGGTTAGTATCATTGAAAAGGTTCGTATGTCCTTGAGCTTTTTTATTGTTAAGTTGAAATGTAAATATGTTTCGTTTAAAAGATATTTATCAATAATTATTAACTAACTTTTGTTATCTTATTTGCTAATTAATAAAAATATACTTTTAATAATTGAATCAACTGACTGAGAATTTATAAAGTACGTAAATACCTAGTGATATCTTGAGGCAATTATATTTGTTAACCTTATAACATACCTAAGTAAATACTGTCCGTTCATTTTATTTAACAATCGAACTACTTTCTACCTCAAATAAAACCTAAGGAGTCAAATATATCAACACCACACATGCTATGAAGAGAAAATATTTTACAAGAATATATCGACCCACTGAAACAAAAATATGTGGGTACAGAAAGAGATAGGCAATACATCCACACCACCAACAAATTTATAACACAAAACGAACTGTTTCAAATTTTAAATACAATAAGAGTGATAACTTTAGCCAATGCACCTTTTATATGAACTCCGCCTAAAATATGTGTATTTTGCACGTATTTTCTTTCTATACGCGTAACTCAGGAAACGTCGTCAGCTACGACACTCACACTCTACACCGTTTTATTATATAAAAATCCGTGAAAATAGTATCCAAATACTTTAGCTAAATTGTGCCGTAGATATTGGTAAATGGCCCATTGTTTTATACTAAATAAAAATGTGATTTTCTATCCTATTATGAAAATTATTAACTCAAGGAAAATAAATGTTAAATTCGAACAAAGTTATAGAAGAAATTCACAATTATGTTTTAATATTCTTCCGTTTGTAGCCCTATTTTTCAAAATAATTCAAGATATTTGGAGCCATTTTCAAAGTAAATAACACAACAATTCTACTTCAATAATAAAACTATAAGGAGGGCATTAAGTTTTAAAGAAGGTAATTATATTTAAAGCTCTGACTACGGTAGTAGCAATATTATAAAAAAGGTTTAAAAGTCAACAAAATTCGTGCCTGAAATCACTAAATAAAAATATAATTATATTTGATCATTCACTATCTTGTATTATTATAAAATCATATAATTCATTTGAAATTAAAATAATTATATCACTTTGACTACATTAAATTTAATTTCGTGGTCACCACTTGAAATTTAAAAAAAATTACCGTTTATGGAATTACCATTTCAAATAATAACCATACTTTTATATTTTATAGGCATAACCTTCAAGTGATTTAAATGAGTTTTAAAAGTGTTAACAGAGTAAAATTATTAAACGGTTCTATTCATTCGAAGGAAACCTTAATTTTACATTATAGATAGCCACTAAGGGAATTTTTTTCAAATTTCAACTCCTAAACGAATGAAATGAATTTCAAATTTTGTTTGGAGAAAAATATGTGCGGTCACAAATTAACTCAAAAATTAGTAAAAAGTATTAAAGATTTATACTCTATAATATGAAATGGTTGCTCAATGTTATAAAATTATATATGAACATGTCCTAGGTTTTAATTTATTCATTATTTAATCTTGTGCCTAATTTTTAGATTGACACAAAACATCAGAAATTTACTAAAACTATCAACGCTAATTATTTAAACTCTAATACAAAGAATGAATAACCACAATGTCCCCGCCAGGAGCATAAAAATACTGTTAAAATCAAAAGCAAGTGGCTATCAACGTAATGATTTATTAATTAAAAATCAAAATCAATCCAGGTCAAAGTTGAAGGGGCTTGATTTAATTATGGCCATTATACAATCCTCCCGGAGTAAGTACGCATGTCGATTATATGTTTTGTAATATAAAAGTCTGCTCAACTTTTTTTATACTTTACTCAGGGTATAAAAACTTCAGACAGAGATGAGATGTCTCGTTCATTTCAAGAATACCGCAGACCGGGAACGTAGACAAAAGCACGGTACACTCAATGTCATAAAAACCGTAAGAACTTAGCAAAACTGGAAATATTGTTTACGAGTTAAAAAATAACTGCGGAAAAAATTCACTACTAAAGATTTCAACGAAAATTTGACTTGAAATTATACTCGACTAGCGGCCCGTCCCGGCTTCGCACGGGTGGACACTTATTTTTTAAACATTTCGGGATAAACGTAGAATAATTGCAGGACATACCTAAATAATATGTATTTAGTAATACGGGTACGGGACTTTGGGTACGGGACTTCATGATTGAAAAAATTGATTCTAGGTCAACGAAAAGTAAAGTTGATTACCTAGGCAGACAGAAGAACAGCAAAGTGGTTCTATAATGGTTTTGTTTTTGCTTTTGAGGTACAGAACCCTAACAATAAAGTCGTACTAAAAAAAATATTAAACAGAACAAAAGTCATGAACGGGAAATTTTTAAAAACATTTCACTTAAATATTTTTTGATAAACATGTTTAGAATGATTTATATTTTTTTTGTTTTATGTATTTTATTTTTATTTGTGTTACATTTCTGTATTTTCATCTTTTATTTTAAGGCTTTTTATTTTTTAACTTTTTTTAATTTTCAACTTTTTACCTTAATGCACTATGTTCCATTTCCATTTTTTACCTATACACTATGTCAGCAGTGATATGGTATATGTATATATATATATATATATATATATATATGTATATATATATATATATATATATATATATATATATATATATATATATATATGTATGCATATGTACATCCACATAAGTTTTATTGTTACGATTTATATGTGATTTTAAATGTATGTTGAAACCTCCTAAAATATGTTCTATTTCGGATTTATTTAAAACCACTTCGATAAATTGGAGTTCTAAATAGTTTCAAAATTCAAATTTCAGGTTAAACTATTTTTATAACTCTTGTATTAAAATTTTGTTTAGAAGTTTACTTTATTTCACCTCAATACGTAAATTTTGAACTAATTAGTAACTAAAATCGTGATATCATCTATAATCGGCAGTAATAAAGATTGTTTTTAAAACTTGTTTGTATATAAATAACAATTAATTAATTTATTCATTCCTATTGAACTACCGTATAATATAAATGTTTATAAAGTAAATGAATCTATGAAATATATTGTATTTCCTACATTACATTCCCAGCAGGCCACTTCCTCCAATATGAGAACACGATAAGTATTCAGTAAAGTCATAAAATATTTTGAACGTAGCAAATAGCAATGAATATGTCATTCGCGATCGCTCCCGTAATTTTCCTCTACAGTAATATGTTATGTGCATTGGGAAATAAAATATCGCTAAATTATCTGTTTATGGTTCGGAAATAGATTTGGAGTATTAAATTTGTTTGCTACAAACAATTGCAATATTACACAGAAAATAAATATATCTGAATAGAAAATATTATAGATAACTCTATGTATGTTTTGATATCTTACATCCATATAGTAAAAATTGTATTTATCTTTTTATAGCAAATTATAAGAATGTTAAATATTATTTTAGCCTGAGTGAGCTTAAGATACGGAAGTTCTTCTGAAAGACTTTTGAAAAGTAGAAGTTATTATTATAAAAGTCTTCACCGAATTTACTATAACAAGAACGTCAACAAATTTGAAATAACATAAGCAGTATTACAAGTTATCAAGCAGTTCAAGACATAACATCTACACTGGCCCATATGTCTTCTAGTAACTCTTACCGCATTAAAAGCCATGAAATTTCCTAGGTTAATTCAGAAATCAATGTAAAAACTATGAGAACGAACCTGCAGAATAAAACAGATATTTAAATTTATAACATCTAGTCAGATTTAGAGCGATTTTAAGAGAACGAGAAGCTGGCTAAGGTAACAGCAAATTTGTGAGAAGTTAAATAATTCCTGCTAACATGCCCCAGTTTTGTTAGAGTTTTAATTAGTTTTCATTAACATTTTTTTGTTCTATGTGTATTTCTATATTTATATTATTCTAACTATTTCATGTAGGCGAATAGTTTTAAACACTATTTCCTAAAGTTAACCACATTGTAACACATAACATATATCAAAACGGAAATGTTTCGGAATGAACACCTATTTCCAATAATATCTTCATTCGCTTTTACGGTGCACAAAAGTTACACGTCTGCTTTTGAGTTTACTAGCGTGACATTTTATAAAACAGAATGGAAAAATAAATTTAAAGTATTTCTATTAGGCGAAAATCTACGTCATACCAGCAATATAGAAATGTGGAAATCAAAATATAAAACTATTTTCTTAATGTGTGGATCTCAATTTTTATTAAAATTTGTAATAAGGAACCGTGATTTATATGCATTTCCATGTGTTACTTTCATAATTTATTAATATTTGAAGTGATGAATAATGGTATACTAAATGAATAAATAATAATAGCCAATAGCCCTAAGCTAAGCAAGTTCGACCTGGTATTACACACTCACGCGTATACACGCACGCACGCACGCATGCTCGCACGCACACACGCACGCACGTTCGCATGTACACACGCAGAAACGCATGCACCCACGCACCCACGCAAACACTCACGCACACATGCGCACACATTCTATGACTCTTTAAACCCCTGGAAACAAAACAAATTAATAATTAAGATATTTTCAAAAATGTAAAATATTGACATTAATATTTTTCCACTTAATTTTTAAAATGTTACTTTTGCCATGGCCACCAGGGACGGTAAAAGAAACGTGAGGGTTGCTTGAAAAGGACTAAAATGAAACTTTTGTTTGAATATTTATCAATATCAATGCAGTATTTTTTAACGGAAAATAGTAAAGGTTAATGAATGTAAAGAGGTTTCGTTACGAGTCGACGTGGCTTTCGATTTTGAAAAAATGTTGCACGTTATAGTTTTCATTATTTAATAAAATATGTTTATACAACCCACTACCTTATTAGAGCATTGTACACCATTTTGATTGATTACAATATGTACCCTATAAAAACGTAAAAAATGTGAGCTATGTAAAGAAACATGTTTTTTATTTATCACAAGATGCCACTAATAGTATCTTAAATCGTTCCTATAATAAAAAAAAAATTGCACAGACTCAAAGTTCAAGCATTCCCAAAGTAGTTCCTTAAAATTTTATTTATAACTTTTCAAACACAGAGGTGTGAAAGGAGTACATAAATGGTTTTGACCTATAAACGTTTTGACATTGGTTTTTTTCGAGCCATACCTACTCTACTCTCCCGACTCTTTATTCTGATCTTTTCTTATATTTGGTCTTTTAAATTGCAATTTATCAAGTAAATAAAATTTAGCTATAACAAAATATTAGACGATGAGTGAACATGCATTAACACTATCCACACGTAGGCATTTTTTCCTTAAGCGGATGCGCATATTTCATTTAAATTATGCTAATGAATATTTTCGGTCATACAGTTATTTTATTAAATCATCCGAGGAAGTAAATATTGTCGTTTACACTAATAGGTTTCATTTCTACATATATTGCGAATAGGTCATACTACTGAAGACAACATCAATGCTATACGACGCGTCAAAAGGCTCATAAGATTTACAGACCAGACCTGATTGATTACACAGGATTAATCTCAGTGTTTATGTCGTAAAATACATGTTAAAGAAATGCAATAAAGAATTAAAGTAAACGATGCATAAATTTCCCTAAAATTTTTCGTTTATCCAATTTTATTCCGAAATGTATTTTTGAGATGGAATGCATAGAATAAAATTGTACGTTGAGGGCATATTAGTTTAAAAAAATATTCGCAAAGATATAAGCTAGTGTAATCATACAACACACCTATCAATAGTTAAGTAATCAAGTAATCAATTGATCAGAGGATCCATGGACAACATAACTATCTACTTTGAGACAATTATTACACAAATATTCCATAAACGGTCACAATCGGCACCGCGCACCTTTGAATATTCCGTTATCACGTCCAACGCTCAACGCAGCTGTGTATTAAACATACTTGTTTCCAGCAATTTCATTCTTGAGTCAAGATTAATATTTTTATTTATTTTGTATATGTATACTGATGATACAATAAGTAAGAAAATATATTATGCGAGTAAGTTGTTTAAAGTTATGAACGAAATGTAATAACAATTTGACAATATATTTTATCGCACTTTACCGCGTACTTGGACGTTGTTATGTTTCTACTTTTAGGATATCATAATTTCACACTGTACTTAAAGAAAATGAGGTTCCACAGAAAGCAGCGCTGAGGAACCATAAAGCTGCAAAGGTGTACCAATATATACGTAATTGGAACATTTCACAAGGTTTCATGGTATTGGGCGGTTTGGAAGAACTGATATCGTCACGGTAGTTTGATGTACTACTCTTTTGGTTTCTAGTTTATTTTTCCAACAGATAAATTACAATTCATCTTGACATTTGACAATACATTACATATTGCCAAACTGCCAATTAGCATTGTTTATACGGGTGCTTTCTTTAATTTAGTCTTCTCCAACTTTTTGCAGGTGCGGACACTGGTGCCACTTTGTTATGATACGCGGACATCTAATAAAAAAAACGAAAGTAAAACTTTTTTTTAGTAATCAGATGATATAATTTTTTTTATATAATAGTGAGGCAAACGAGCATACAGGTCAACTGATGGTAAATTATCATGCAATAATTTGCAATAGTCACATACATGACTCTTTAAAAAATTAAATAAACATAAATAGGTACAACCATGTGAATAGATGTATTTACGTTTATTTAATTTTATTGAGGTGGTCAGTGCTGATTTTTTGCGATCAAACTCATAATATTTAGGTTGATGTTGTTTAGGTGGGTTCTTAAATCTGCCTTTACTTACAGTCCATTTTTGTACTTATTTTTTACATATAAAAGAGTAGAAAACCCCTTTTTGCACAAATATATTGCGAGGAAAGGTAACAACTAATTTAGTGCCATTTCCAATAATTTCTTATAGTCGTTTTTTTTAATTTAGCCAAAACATTGTTAACATCTTTGAACATTATTTTTAAAGTCGATTTATAACTTATTTTGGCTATTTAATTTTCCTGAAATAAATATTTTTATATACATTTACATGATGTGGATCAACACTCTAATTTTATTTGTGATCTGGGTTGGAAAAATATTCCCGAACTGAAAACTTCAAGGCTTGAAGGTGCTCAATGATTACTTCTGGAGTCTCCTTTTGCAAAATAGCTCCATCATTTGATAGTAAATATGTAGAGAGAGTAAGAAAATGATAAAAATTATCTTATTTAGATCGATTTATCCGCAAACCCAATTTTTTCAACTTAGATTCCATTTTTTCTTCGGCAATGAAGATACTACTGTCAACTGTATTTTGTAACCTCAAATTTAGCGTATTTAACCTTTCTATACTTGCGCCAATTTTTGTAATACCTATACACACGCAAGGTCTCACGGATCGAAACTTAGAATCTTATTTCATATTTTATTACTACGTAAACCTATGTAAATATATTTTCTTACAACTAAAGGATATAACGACAAAAATAAATACCATATAATGACCTTATTATTTATTATTTTACTGACGATCACTTTGCAAAAAAACAGCTTTCAAAATCGAGAGTTTTTTTCTTATATACTACAAAGGCAGAACTAAAATAAAAAACTGTTTTCTCATAAAAAACAAAAATAAACTTTAAAATATTTAAAAAAAATGTAAAAGACATATCACATCTTGACTTAGCTATGAGCCTCACCATAAAAATCAGTGCATACCATAATCCGGTATTATAATATGTTGCTGAAGACACGAAACCATCTACTTGACATAGTTTGACGACCCCAAGCTTCATGATTTTTGGCAAGGATACGTTGAGAGTTCGTCGTCTGAATTGCTAATTAATGAGGCCATATAACAAAGCTTGAAGGAGGTCCTGCGGCTGATTTTCTTGTTTGGATTATTTTCAAAAAGTAACACTTGTACCCGCGTCGGTCTCACGGAACATTCGGTGCTAAGTGCTACTACACGTGAGTCTCGCACGAATGCGCAGTGTATACTAAAGTTAAACTAGCGACATATCCGACAGCTAGCAAAAAAATCGACTTCTTGGAATTTCCTAGACTTCCCATGATTTCCGAGGAAATAAATAAATACGAAAAAGTATTTTGTCGGCTCCGCCGAGCAACGCGCAGGTACAGGGAGGTAAAGCGCTAATTAAGCTACTATAGAAAACCATTCAAATTCATGAAAATGATCAGCATGCTACTTGGCATTGTCTGTCTTATCCGAATTATTTAAAAAAGAATTACATTTTCGCCTCTCAGCTCAACAATCTCTAACAGGACTCACCACTTCTCCGCGCGATAACCTGAGCACCTCTAAGTTCAGTAGCACCTATGTATGAATGCTTCCCATGTCTTCGCAAATCACATGAAAAATGTAAGAATTTAAAGGCCTTACTTTATAAAATTCACCAACTGTATAATTTCATCCAAAAGAGTTTTTCATTTAACCGGCAATATTTTAGAAGCCTTCCCTAGTAATGCTGAAATGATGTCAGATGGGTTCATTGCTTTGAGAGGACTATGAAATCCTCTCGGCGTTCTTGTTATAGCACGTGCATCACCCGTGCTTACTACCACACATTTATTCCACTTAATATCGTGAGTCGACAAAACGTTGTTTCAAACTTTAAATATCGCTTCGCCTATAGTATTGAAACGATTATGTTGACGGAAAAAATCATCTCTGATGCTATTGTCATGTTTGTAATAGACAAATGCAAGCAAACCATCATCATTACAAATGTCAGTACTCTCATCTAATTGTGAATCATAATATCGGCTTATTTTTAGGTTCTAAATTACCGGTTCTTTGGTTTTATGTAATGTGTCATCAATCCATTTTTTCCCGTATTATTTGATAATGATATTATACTTAATTCCCCTGCAGCTTTATCTCCTAACATAGCAGAAATCACGATTTTATCGGTCAGTAATATAGGTTCCTCGGCAATGGTACGAGGTTTGACACTTTTTGCAACCAATAATGATACTTGATAGGAAGCTAATACAGCATTTTCATTGTTAGTTCCAGTAATTGACTTTTTTATGGCTTTTTGAGTTTGTTCTCATTCTGTCGTCTTCAACTTGAAAAACTCCTCATATTCGGAAGAATATTCCTTGTATTTCGCTTCTAACTGACGTCGAAGTTTGGCTGGTTTCATAGACTTATTCTGTAAAATAGAAAACTTTAAGAAATTTCTCCGGTGTTTACAACAGTATTCGTGAAACCAAAAGTTAAGTAATCTTCTGAAAACTTGCTACACTTTGGCTTCACCACTTTACGGAACTCACTGCTTGCAGAACACAAAGAGCCAGGTGAAGATTCATTACGTTTTAACCTGCGTTCCTTTATGTCTAATGTAGTACTGGTCACTATCAGTTACATTCGTACAATAAAATTACACGCAAGCGCGTTATAATAAGAACAAAAATTTACTGAACATATTATAAATAAGCGCAACTTGTTGAGAAAAGACGGGTGGGAAAGGTGATGCGTCTCGCAAATCATCTACTCCGAAGGTTCCCGAGAAACTGCCATGCTGTTGTGTTTTTTATAATTTTGACTTTTAATTTTCATTTTCTCCATGGACCTCTTGGGATAAAGTCTGCAGACCCCGGAGGATCCACGGGCCCCAGGTTGAGAAAGGTTGATTGTAAATTAGACGACTGACTTAAAAAAATAATATTTTACCGGATTACTCAAGTAACCCTTATATGTTACTGTTTAACAAGTTCAAATGTTCTTGTACCAATACCAGTAATGACTTTTTACAATAATAGGGACTTTCCTCAACAGCGAAAACTGAAGATAAAATCAATACTGTGTGACTCATGAAAAGGATAACAAAATTTATTTATTAAGTCAGATAGGATCTGAGATGTATAATCTACCAAGTCTGACCTTTCAGCTTTGGTCTGTCAGTTCTAGGCGCTCCATCTGGTCTGTCGGACATCAGGTTTGGTCTATTAGGTTTAGGTTGATATGAAGGCCTGGTCTGTCTTATTTGGTCTGGTCTGTCTAGTTAAGTCTATCTCGTCTGGTCTGTCTGGTCGGGTCTGACTGGTCTATTATGTCTGGTCTGGTCTGTCTGATCTGGTCTGTCTAGTCTGGTTTGTCTGGTCCGGTCTATCTAGTCCAGTCTGCCTGGGCTGATCTGTCTAGTCTGGTATATTTGGTTTGGTCTGTCTGGTCTGACCTGTCTGGTCTGGTCTGTGTGGTCTAGTCTATTTAGCCTGGTCTATATAATCTGGTCTGTCTGGTCTTATTTGTCAGATCTGTTTTATCTGATCTGTCTGGTCTTGTGTGTCTGGTCGAGTCTGTCTGGTCATATCTGTCTATTCTGGTCTATTTGGTATGGTCTGCCTGGTCTGGTCTGTCTGGTTTTGTTGGATCTGGTCTGGCTCTCAGACAGACTAGATCAAACCAACCAAACCTTACAGGTTAGACTGGAAAGACCAGGCCAGACATACTAGTTCAGATCTGATAGACCTGACAGATCTCACTAGACCTGATAGACTAGATCAAACCAGATTAAGCTAACCAAATAGACTAGACCTAATCGTTTAAACCTGACAGACCTGGCCTTTAAGATTAAAACAGATACCTCAGGCTAGATCAAAGAGACCAAACTTGATAGAAGAAACCCATCCTAATAGATCGAATATGATAGATAACACCTGATAGACTAGACAGACCTGGTAGATCAGACCTAACAGACCAGAACTGATAGATCATCACCTGACGACCAACACTTGGCTGATACCATATAGACCAGACCTGAAAGATTCGACCATACCTGGCACAAAACATCTTACAGTCTAGACCTACCAGATTAAACCAGGAAATTAGACGTCACAAACCTAATTGAATTTAATAGACAAGACAAGATGAACCAGACTTTATAGACCAGACCAGATCTACTACATCAAGTTTGACAGACCATAAATGGCAGAAAAGGCAAGTTCAGTTGGACCAGTCCAGACAGACCAATCAGAACTGACAGATCAGACTAGACCCGTTAGACAAGACGGACTAGACCTAACAAACCAGATCAGACCTGGCAGACCAGCTTAGCGGGCGTGGTGTGGTCTATCAGATTCGGTGTATTATGCACCATACCTGACATAATACACCGAATCTGATAGACCACACCAGGCCCGACATACTCAATCACACCTGACATACAACACCTCACTGTATACACTTGACAAACTATACCAGAAATCCAGACGTTACAGATCTGACTGGATCTGACAGACTAGACAAGCGGAACCAGGCCTAATAGACCAGACCCGATCGGATAGACAAGATCATACAAACAAGATCTAACAGATAAAAGGAAATTACCAAAACTAGCAGATCTGGAAACCAAAATTAGATAAAACCACACCTGATTGTACAGATCAGACTTATTAGATCATACCGAGAAGGCCAAACCAGACTTGGCAGACCAAACCGTACAGGTTAGACTAGAGTTGACAGGTCAAAGCTGACAGGCCGACGAGATAGATCAGGCCAGACTTGATAAACTAAAGCTGACCGAGAAGACCAGTTTGAAAGAACATGCCCGACAGACCAGATCTGACAGACCGGACCTACTAGATCAAGCCGGATAGACTCGAATTGACCGACCAGACCTGACAGGCTAGTGTGAACAGGCTACCCCTGATAGACCAGACGTGACAGAGAACACCCGACAGACGGCACTTGACAGACCAGACCTGACAGAATAGATTTGACACATCAGACCAAATTGACCAGACTTGATAGACCAAATCAAACAGACCAGATCTGAAAGACCAGACCTGACGGATCAGACCTAACAGACCAAACTTGAATTACTAGGCTTAATCGACCAGACCTAACAGACCCGACTTAACAGACCAGACTAGATAGTCTATACCTAACGAACCAGACTCGACAGACCAAGTCTCACAGAATAGATCTGGAAGACCAGATTTGACGGACTAAACCTGACAGATCAGGCTTGATAGACCCGATTATACAGACCGATTCAGATATGACAGACTTGACCTGGCACACCAGACTATATAGACTGACAGATGAGGTCAAACCCAACCCGAACTCTTACGAAAGAAACGAAGTCGATTATAATGCGCCAAACGAATACTCTGTCGATATGATTTAACTTTCAACGTGCATTGTGTGTGACTATTACTGCAACCAACTGACAGAACTGATTAAATAGTAGTGGTCATCATCGAGTCAAACAGTGGTGCTACCATCCTCATTCACAGACGGATCAAGGTGCAGGTATATACCAAAGAATCCAAAACGGCGTGATTATGAATATTTATTGAGTTCGATTTATAAGATTTCCATAACAATTATTTGCATTGCTAGAAGTTTATAATAATATTTTTAAACCTAATTTATGCTGACATTTTAAATGTGAAAGGAAATTTCTATGTTTGTACTATTTTGACACTTAAATATTCAGTTCGTTTTGATGATATTATTTTATAAACATAAAGTACATTTTATTTCAGCCTTGGGCATCAACCAGTAAAATATGAGGAAACTTCACTTCTAACACGTGCGGCGATCATATATTCTTATTTACAAACATTCATTCTAGTAATTCGAAATCATTAGTAAAAAAAATTATTATATTTTTTTTAACTAAGGAAAATATTTATAAACGGCGCATGGAAGCCTACTATAGTTTAAGCAATCAATTCCGAAATTTTGAAACGTGAATCTATATACACACGACTATAATTCTTAAAGAATGCGTCCAAAACAAAATATGAATTCTTTTCATATCAGTGCCCACTACCTTCTCTGTAAACTACTGGCGTCAGATAACGACGATATCTGAATTCAAAAAAAATTTTGGTTTCAAAAATATATGTTTTCAACTAAAATAAAACCATTTTATTGTGAATTTACATTTATATTGAACTAGTCTGTTTTACGCACGATAGTCTAAGAGCCGATGATACTCGTAATATTACGGAGGTCCTACGGCAAAAGAAAGAAATTATTTTTTTAAGTCAATATCGATGTGATTTCATTTAATATCTAATATGATTCGAGTCCAATCGTTAAGTCGAGTCTAATCGTTAAGATCTAAGACTGGTGTTGTTTTATCCTCGAATATTTATGTATTGAAACTAAAAAAACCGGTACAATCCTCAAAAAAAAATACTCATCAAGACATAACCCAATCAGCAGGAAAGCGACGTTTACTCGTAACCGAAAATAAATCGGGAAATTATTTTTCTAATTTTAAACAAGATTTTTTTAACAATAAGCCCCTCTGCAACTAATGTCGGTGGCATGTGAATCATTGGTAAAATTTATAATTAAATCACCCACCCACTTTGAGTCAACCGTGTTTGAGCCGCACACATTTTATTAATTAATTTATTTTTCAGTGTTAAGATTAATTAGTTTCTTAATTAATTTTAATTATCTTAATTCCTTTACCTTTTTATTCTTTACCTATATAAAACATTATGTTAACGACACGTAACGCAAAATATTCTTTGTTGAGGTTGTTTTATTTTGAATAAAAACATAAAAACAACCGTTTACCTTCAGTCAAATAAAATTAATTAAGATTGGTAATTTATTGTTATGGGAAGCAGATTCTGCGCATATCAACAAGTTTCTATTTCCCAAAACAGCCACTTATTATTTACTATAAATAAAGGCCCCAATTTATAGTTTATCTCAAAGTACTAGGCTCATGAATTAGGGCCATGTATCCACTAAACCATATATAGTATATTTTATCAGTTTGTTTTAAATCATGTCTTTACGATGCAACTCATATCGTAGAACATACCTGGTTTATTTTTAATACGGCAAATGTTCATATTTAGCTAAGCATTTTTCGTCAATTTAATTTTAGCGGATGAACTTTTAACTTTGATAAATAAGTGAAATTAGTTCCTTTGTTTCTGAAACTAAGGGTGGCTTATAAACTATAGAAACGAAAAGCATCGCAAAATTCTTTGGAGACTTATACCTCACCTAAAAAAGTTAATTCTTCGAGAAGGAACTCTTCTCGAAAGTCTTCTCTATGGTGCCTTTTAAAAGACCATTATAATGAACCTTCACTCAATGAAAAATATTTATCATGAAGTTCAATGTGTGGAAATGTACTTTACAGAACATTTTAAATAATATTTTTCTTTTCGTTTACGGAATTTTATTACGTTTTCCCGTAAATTTTGCTACAATAGATCTTAAAGTAAAATAACTATTATATGGTAGTACACAAATGAACAGACAAATAGGAGGAAATTATGAAATTACAGGTTTTTTTTTTGCCATTCGGCTACCAAACCCTAAAAATATTGTTCTACTCATTATATTAAAGTAGGATTTTTTATGATGTGGCGTGAAATTTAATGCAAGTCTTGAAAATTTAGATTTGAGAAGTTTCTACAGAACGTTTTTGTAGTGTGTACGTTGCAAAATGTAGCAAAACTTAAAGTATGACACGAATGACATTAGTTTTACAGTTAGGGAACTCGTAGCAGGTTAATAGCGTTGGCTCTAGAGAAAATGGTGTGATATTTACGCTGTGGTAGAGTTTTTTCTCCATAATAGATTAAATAAATCGTAAATTTCAGAGAACCACTTCTATAAAAGATTCAATTGCCCCTATCAGTTCAGCGAACACCAAAAAGTAATTACTATTCGGTAAAGAAAAAAGTAGTTACTAGTAATGTAAAAGTAATGTAAAATTTGTATTTAATAAAACTTGTTAATACATATTTAGGCTCTTACAAATATTTAAATGAAAATTATATTTCTATGAAACTATATAAATATTTACATTTTTTTTAGTAACGTAAAGACACTATATTCTCAAAAAAAAAATTATGACATTTCAAATCAGCGCTATAATTTTCCTACAATATTTGGTTAGGTTTCTAAAACTCTATTTTTCCTTAATTTTAGATTATTTCCAGGTGTAATGGAAGGGGCATATTCTTCAGTATTCCTCTAAATATATACTACATAAAATTATTAAATAATAATATTGGAACCCTTAGAACCATCACTCTTAAAATTCGTAAACCTCATCCATTAAAATGTTTATACAAATATTTCTGAGTATTTTCGGTCGAGATATATGGGAATTAATATGTTTCATTACCATGTTCAATTTCAAGTTTCCATGTCGTATAGGCGTATAGTTTCGCACTTTCTGCTGTTCAAGAACTATTAGCATGAAATTAGATTTTTCATATTGAGAGTAGATGCTTCATACGGAGATCTCAATTAGTAAGTCGCTAAATATTACATTCTTTAAAATACTGGTAAAATGCGATTTAAAATTTTTTCGACTCTATCAATTTTAAACCTTAAATTGAAGAATTTGAAAGAAATAAAAAGAACAGAGGTTATTACTAGCAACTGATTAAACATTTTAATAGTATTGTTTTGATTAACTAGTATCAAAAATATCAAGAAAAATAGATAGATACTGTTTTTTTTTTCGAAAAATGTTTGTTACATACTTTATCAATAAATAAAACTTTTATTTTTAACCAAAGTGTTTTCTACCTTAATTACGAATATAATCTCATTTATTTTTTCGATAGTACAGAGATATTTTGAAATATCTCTGTACTATCGAGCGCTAACCGTGTACAAATGGTATTCCTTTGTTTTTTTATCCTGGCTTTACTGCTCATATAAATAGCACACCGTCTTTTAATATGCTACAATAATTTGTATCACCTAATTATTTAAAGTTCAATAACAAACTCGCAACGAAGAAGCTCATTCTATAACTAGCCTTCACGCCATTTTTCACTATCTCGCAAAAGTAGAATGGGCAGCATTCAAATTGGACTCCTTGTCGCTTAGAATAGCCTTTACCGTCATTGACCATATAAAGTAGCTCCTCATTTAATAGTGAAACTTATGTCAACTATGTATTACGTAGATATAATTCTAATTGAAACAAATTTACCTAAACAATTTATGAATGCACAAAATGATACCAAAAATAATTCTATTTTCATAATACGGTTGCTATCCTTATTTTTTCCCTTCAGTTGTACAATAAAATAGACACGATTGCATATTATTACTTTCATTTCTAACAGGAATTGCTTTTGATCATGTATTTTTTTGACTTTCAAATAGTTATGTTGATGGGCATGGGTTTAGCAGCGTTTTATGTCTCGGGTTACTTAAAAACTATGTTTTCATTCTCTTTCGAAACAACACAAGAAGACAAGAATATAATTTATTTCAATTGCCTAGATCTTGCACATACATCTTGCAGCATTCACCTGTCTTTCAAATGAATCTACCCGGTGTTACAAGATGCATCTTTTCCTAACTATATAGTAAATAATTTACTGTTTTATTGACTGCTTTAAATAAGCAATTACAAGGTTTCTTATTAATTTACTACTAAATTTTAGTTTGCTTCTAGTTGGTTCTATTAATTTTTTTCGCTTTCTATCGTTGTTGCTTCTAAAGCTCTGTAAGATCCTTTTTTTAATAATTGTATAAGTCTTATGTTTTATTAAATAAATAAAAGTTAAAATCAATCGTTGGGTCTATATTAAAATAAGAAAATATCTTCACCGAATCTTTAACCGAATGATGAACATTCTCTGGATACAATTATTTTTTTAAATACAGAAAATTTCAACACTATTTTGATGAGTATACAAATCAATTTATACTGCATACAGAAACATTACTTTTCTAATTATATAGAGCTTCGAAAGTTGCCTAAATTATTCAAATTAAAACCCAATCGCATGGCGAGAGCGAAAATCAACAGAGCATTCTGAGTGTTAAAAACGTGACCAAATATGCGGTTAAAAAATTATTTTCCGACCGATGAAGATTATTTTCATTATGCGGGTTCCGGTAAGGCTGCGTTGGCAGCATATAAATGCTACCAACGCAGCCTTACCGGGTTTATTCACGGTCGAGAATAATTATTGAGCGAGTTGAAGTTTATCCGCCCGGTCGAGTTTGGGCGCGCGCGTTTCAATTTATTCGGTCGGTTTTAGTCACAGGTATTCGACTGTCAACCGAATAATAAAGGAATTGATATTATATATAAAAGTTAGCATCTCATATATTTAGTATTCAGTTCCTAACTTAATAGATATTTAATAACGCCTAATATTACTAAATAGGAGAGACTAATAAATTGTTGAGAATACCAATAAAACTATGACGTATCAAGTCAATGCTATAATTTTCCTACAACCTTTTCCTAGGCCTCTAAATATACTGTTTTTTTTTATAATTTTATGTTTAATGCTTATGAAAATACAAGAGAGAAAGTTTACTCTAAAAATATAATATTTAGATATTCTATTTTTAGAGTTATGAAAAACATATCTTTGAATCCCCGTAACTATCAATTTCAAGAGATAACCCCACAATATAGGTGGAATATACAATTTTTTTCATCATTTATTTTTTGGTGGTATCTATTAATATATACGCGGGATAATAAGCTTTATTACAACACCCAATTTTACGTTTTTACGTTAAGCAGTTCTGAGAAAAATGACTTTGACATGTGCAAATTATATAAAAAAGTTGTGTTTATATACATATTAATCTTAAAAATAATTAACTGAGGCTTGTTTATTCAACCATAATTATTAGACATAAATTTGCAAAAATATACTTTAGTATAAATGAAATTAGGGAAAAAAACATATCGTGAACAAATTTGTATTTTTCAAAACGTCACTTTTCTCATATCCAGATCCAAAAAAATGTGTTAGCGCATACAAGAGATCATAATAAATCGATTTAATTATATGTAATATTACAGAAAAATTTAAACGCAAATATTTTATGTATTAAACCAAATCATATAATGGAGGCCAGCCGTAAATAGATGCTTTTATATTTCACCACAAAAACGTGCGAACATTCCAAGCAAAATATGGCCAAAAAGCACATTCCTTTCGGGTGACGTGAAATATGCCACAACGCCGCATTATCATGAGAAAATTGATGAATTACTGATCCAAACCCCAAGTGTAACGTTGGAACGAACGAAAATATACGACCACCTGAGCCCACTGGACGACGACTCGGCGGGCGACCCGCGCCTTTGTTACTCGTACTCATGATTAAAGTGTCACCGAAATCGCCCGCGTGAAGATCGTATAATGGGAGCGTTCCTCGCAAACTTAAAAATATTTTCTTACTGCAAATTCTAACAGTTCTCTTCAGTTTCGGGCGCGTAAGTAAAGCTTTGGAAAATTAATTACCGTTATGAGCGCGTATTTTTTCGGACTTTTAATTTACGGCATAAACTTACCTGTAAAGAAGTGAAATCTATATGTAATGATGTAAATAATATTTATTACTAATCTTTACAGACAAGTCCTGTGTGAAATCTAGTTGTCACATGTATTCAAATTTTTTAGAAAAAATTGACCCTCGGCCACGGCTATTTACCATACAATAAAATATTATTGTAACATTTGAAAAGAATTATTAGCATATTTTTAATAGCACTTAGTTTTACTTAACAATTATCTGTTCATTGTAGATTTTTAAGTAATATTTTTAAAATTTTATAATTTATATATAAACACTTGATCGTAAAAAACCATTTATAACCGATCCCAAAAAATGCAGTTTTTCTACTCGATCCTTCAATTTTTTTTATTAATTATGGATATCCCCTAGTAACTTTTTACTGGGTAGACATATATTGAGTACTGGGTAGACATATATTATTTTATTGAGTGGTAGTGGATACCTCCCAGGTAGTTTCATGTAAATATGGTGGGGGAACAAATGATAAATCACGGAAATACCATAAGGTACTATAAGGTAGGAAAATTCATTGATTTGGCGACAGACAGAACTTCTCAATCGCAATGAGTAGATTGAACTTATTTAACTTGTCTCGTCACAAGTTATTACACTATCCATATACATACAAAACAAATGCGATAACCAATTTTAAAGTAACATATTCTTTGGCACCGACTTCAAAAATAAATTTTAAATACAAAGCTGTATAATCAGTATTGATGAAAATATTTAGTAAAAATGTAAATTAAAGTCGGATGACTTTTTATATTGGTGGTATTTAAATATTGGTGAAAAATATTCAATTAATCAAAAATGACGGAATTTTTTTTTCTTCCCTTCCATCCCTACATTATCACGACGATAATACAAAAAAAATAATACTGAAGTTATTAAGTCAGTCATGTGGAGAAATTAACCTATTCATTAGTTATTATTTATTTCGTTACATTTCAAATTCTTTAATATAAAACATTGAAGTGTTAGTTGACAGGTTGTTCACCTAGTTCAAAATTTAATTTTTGTTTTAAAACAAGTCAAATTAACGGACAAGTGCACGTTTAAATAAAAGTATACAGCTATAACATTGCTATGGTTACAAACAGTTTTAAATACTTCAAAGCTTCGGTACAGTGCTTTGCCATCTCTAATTTTTTAGGGTAAACTAATTTAGAAAACCGTTGTGAATTCACGTAAAATTGAAAGTTTTTAAAGCGTATACAGTGGACAAAAGGCGGTTTCAAACGATGCTGTTCCATTGAAATGACCAAGTATAACAATAGGTTATTGAAATGACCAAGTATAACAATAGGTTTAAGCCAAACAATAGGTGTATCTTTTAGATTCGTCAAGCATATTTGTAAAATTTTCATTTTTAATCTAATCCTGTCGTTAATACTTTCCAAAAAGACCGAATCAAATATGCATTTTTGTGGCAAAATGTTTTACATTATAAATTTATCTTATAATTTTCTAGGAAGCTAGAATAAAAACATGAAATAATTTAAATATTTTCAGAAAATAGAGATTAAAATTATTCTTAGAGAAACGGAAATAAAATATTGACAACTTTACAGTTCTAGGTAAAGTCATAAATTTTTATTTTCCAAATTTTCGTAAAAAAAAATTAGGACTACATAAAATTGCTTACTTACGTGAACTTTACTGAATTTTGCTTTCCGCTTAAAAATTATTTTATTAAAAATAATTGCTTAAAATTTTGTTTATGGCTGAAATTAATGTCCAATTCCTTTTGCTTTTTGAAAATTCACTCCATTCCACCTCAAAATTACGGACAGTATTTATATGTTTTCATTAGACTTTGTTTCTAGTTAAACTTAACTTATACAATTTTAGATTCACAACATATTTCCTTCTTTTATTCTTTAATATGCAAATATTTTCATCGAAATATTCGCGAAATAATTTTCGTAAACAGGGTAAATAATAATCACATCACGTTATGTGATATTTTATTTTAGTGTAATAATTGTTTAAAAGAAATACCAAAAAAAATCAAACATTCATCGTAAAAATACGACTCTCTACTGATCCAATATATGTATGTTTCAATTTTCTCCAGTAGTTATTTGCCCATTAACATACTAATGTTTTCGAACGGGGGTAGCGATTTCATTCTCAATCATAACGTAACTTAAATGCATAGAAATGTAAATAAAGTCATTAAAAAGAGCACTAAATTTACATAATGGTCGATCGTTTATTGTTTCTTTATACAAAATATGGTTCCAACGTGAATTTTAGAATTACTGCAATATAACTCTTATCAGGATCAGTCCTGAAACATTACACATATTAGACGGTATACCAAAAATTACGCATTTCTTGGTTGGATTCCCCTTGGAAATTAAAAACAAATTTTGGGTTCAAGCATAACAGTGCCAGATCTCTTTACACTTAAAATGCATGTTTAATAGACATTTAATTAATATTGAATATTGTTGTAAGGGTAATATTGGCTTTCATAGGTGTATGAAAACATAAGAAGCAGAGTAATCAATAAGAATAAGTGGTTGTCATTTAACTGTATCTGAGTGTCTTTTTTAATTTATAAATGAAGTCCTCTGCGAGACATATTGATTGGTGAACTGGCAATATACTAATAATAAAATGGTTAAAAGTCACTACCTAATAAGTCGAATTACTTTTCAAATAATGGACCAGAAGACATATGTAGATATATCGGTTATAGTCTATGCGCTTATAACGTGTGTAATTTATTTTCTTATTAAATAAAAGTAGTAAAGTTGCGAACTAAAAATAGTTTCATGTATTCAAATCTGAAATAATTAAAGGATAAAAGACCATTATGGACCAGTAAAGGCTCCGTGTGTCCTCAACGGGGTACGACAAAACATTTTGGTTCTGACAGCACATGACAAACATCTATGACGGAAATGAAGCGATATGCGTTACGCTGCAGCAAAGGTTCAAGGTCTGTGCGTAAATTTCATCACGGTGATGTTAAGAATGTGAAGAATCACTATACAAAAGTTTATTGGTTAATATATAATACGTAATATGTAATAACGCGTAAACTTCAATA
The DNA here is from genome assembly GCA_039881145.1 of Druceiella hillmani. Lineage (NCBI taxonomy): Eukaryota > Metazoa > Arthropoda > Insecta > Lepidoptera > Hepialidae > Druceiella > Druceiella hillmani. Next base: position 1,970,133 of record JAYKKI010000033.1, on the reverse strand, counting down.
CAGTGATTTTACATACTGTTAACATCACTCTGCTGAAGTTAACGTATATATCTTGAAGCAGTTGTAACATCAGATTTTGAAAATTATGTTGTCGTTCTAAGTTAGGTAACAGCAGAATGTCTTCCAAATTACAAATAATTTATTAAAAGTGTTTATTTCAAAGAAATTTCCTTTCGAATTTTTTAGAGTTTCTTAAAGAAATGGCTGAAACGACGAATCCTTCTAATTACGTCATGTCTATCTCTCCATCCGCTTGTCACAGAATTAAATTCCTTTCAGTTGTGATAAAATTTTACAAGAATTGAATTACGTGATAAGTAAGACAAAAAAACTACTCATATAGCGAAATTTCTGACTAATTTTTTAACTCTATCAAAAATATCCTTGAAGAATTTTTTTGAAATGCAGTCGGAAATATCTAGTAATATTTTTAGATAAGGCGTCTCCTTTACAAAATATAAATTTCCAGGAAAAGGTCATTTAGCACTCCGGTACTCCGAATTGAAACAATAAATTAAAAATATGTAAATAACCTGTTAAATCTATGAAATATATATCGGGTAATATATTTTTGTGATGAAATATAATGATAATATTTAAATATTTAAACTTTTATATGTGTCTAGTGCGTAAGAATCGTCAACGAGTATGTTCTTTTCGTATTTAAAGGTTTATATTTTATTTATTCCAAATCTTAATTTTTCACAAAGACGAAGTGGAGAGCGCTAAAACATTATTTCTAGTAGCCATTCTCATATGTTCTTCAAAATTTTTTCGGTACAAGTAGTAATTTGTAATATTTTAGAAAATTGTCAATTAAATTATTCAAAACGGCGGGCTGAAAAATAATTATTCAAAGACACTATTTCGCATGTACCTTCTTAAGCAAGTTGTATTCAATTGTAATAATATTTATTGAGTCCGTTATACCTCTGCCTGGTATGCCATTATGCGCGTTGGTAAATAAAAATGCCTATAGCTTAAAAAAATTTGACATAAAACCTTAAAATTGATGTCATCAAACATATAAGTAAGATGGCGAAGTAATGAAGAAGTAAAAGAAAACAAAACCCGAAGAGAAATTTAAATTAGCTGAAGCACGGTATTAATAAAATTGTACGTTATAATAATGGCTTTCATGATACTGTGTTCATGTAAACAATAATTACTCTAATAAAAAAATCGAAGAAAAAGTAATCTATCAACTCAAATACTTTTATTCTCTTTAACGAATCATAAGTATTCTAAAAATCAGTCTTAAATTACAAAACATTTACGAATAATTGTTCGAATATCTGAAAAAAAGGACAAATTGTAAATGACTTATTTTCCGTTGAATTCTTTATACCAGCAATTGGAGATACTGTTGCAATGAAGATATATATCCTTATCATGATCAAATTTTCCACATACGGCGTATACACTGTACGTTGACGAGATGTAACCCGGAGATTTGATCATCTTCATATAAATTCAGTTTAAACAATTCACTCCCGTTAGAATGAAAATATAAGACGACTATAAAATGAAGTGCTGAAAAGCTGCATGCTATGGGAATTATGACACTGCACTAATTGACTTTAGGGAGTACTGAATGATTTAATAATTGCTAAAATGTTATAATAATTTTTTTCAACTGAAATTAATATCGCCAATCCTGTTACTAAAATTTCACATATAGCCATAATTTCTTCATAATTCGACGGTATTCATATTAATATAAATATTTATTGTAAATTGCGGGACGAATGAGAACAAATCATATTAATTTGTGTATTAAATTTACGGCGTGAAGTTTAATGTGTTAATCGACGTCACATATTTCCAATCTTGGTTTATTACAATCGGTTTGAAAATATGTCTCGTTGTTTAAGCCCTAATAGATGTTAAATTTTTATACATTATTTACATCGCTAGGTCGCCGCTCCTAATACCAATATTTCTTCCTGAGCTGAAATGTACCAGTATCAACTTACACACGTCAATCATTTTTTTTAGTTTGAATTAAAATGTTACACTTGTTTGATGACATATGACCGACGCGATGAAATTGTAACATCAACGGCGATACATGACTTTTTAAAGGTTTAAATTGACTGAATTTATTATCATTTTTGCGAGTTCTCATGTTCAATATCATTGATCTAACAAACTATTAGGTTAACCGGTCTATCATTATATCCACCTTATGTTTCCATCGAGCAATATTAACACTCTCAATATGAAAATCAAATATGGAAGGACAATGGGCACTTTAGAAAAAAGAATTTTTCACTATTTTCATTTATTTAAGTGATATAAGATCTTGTAACAAACTTTTTTTCTATCGTCGATTACGCGTGAGTAGCTGATTGTCAGGCCAACTGATCAAAATATTTGAGCATTTCTTTTTTATCTAGCGACATAGCTTCTTGACTCATTCTGTAAAATATAGTAGTATTCTGTAAACATAGAAATTGAAAACGGTCAAAGTTTCATATTTTACTTTAATATTTTTATACCACTGTTTACAATTTCCACGTTACTTCAATGCTATCGTGCATTGCTACATATCGTCATTGTTACAAGCACGCGGCGTAAATAAAGACTTAAGTAAATATTATGCTTGTCTAGAGTCTAGATATGCACAATATTAAGAGTTTAGGAACATTACAGATGTACGTATCAGTAACAAAAATAAAACATTTATACATTTAATGACACTGAAGTTTCATTGAACATTACAACGGCATACTTCTAGAAGTTTATTCTCATTCATCACATATAATGCAATAAGGTAATTGTATATTGTAGGAAAGTAAAGAATTTCAATACAATTTGATTTTAAATGCAGGTATTCGACAAAAATATCACTATAGGAATTTATTAGGTATGAAGAGTGAAAGTTTCTTCAATAAAATATATCACGAAATATCTTCATTTCAAAATGGAAAAATAAATTTGATCCACGAAATTGCTTTTTCGTGCTGAAAAATTTGGTAATCTATCGTATCAAAGAGCAAATCACCAGTCAACGTTCTTTAGAAATATTTGATCATCAGGCTGTATTTAATTTTATATAGAATCCAAGTAATTAAGTTGGATTCTAAATTTCTTCATATTAAACATATAGAAAGCCAGTAGGGGCTTCACGCAATATAAACCGAACGATACCGAATTATTTTTTTACTATTTCCGCCAAATGATCATGAAAGAAGACTGGAATTAACCTCAAGTAGATCGATTGCCTCAATAAGTTGGGGCATAATCTATAATCTAGTATCCTACCAATGGGGTATTTTTAATCGAGGACATAATTTTACATAAGTCCTTGATAATGCTTTATACGTATACCACCGAAGACATATTGCAAAATCACAATGGGATTTAAATAAAGTCAAAATGTTGAGGCATCTATTAACCTGTAAAAGAATGCCTTTCGTAATTTTGACAGAGTTTCGATTGACAGCTTTTTTTATAAAATCAATTAAAAAGTTATATTTATATCTACATAAGAATTGCTCATATATTTGACCAGTGGTTCAGGAGGTCAGCAACTTACTCATTTCAACCGATGACATTTATTTTTTTATTCTTGCCCATATGTTAACCTTTCATAACGACAATCAGATATATTCGAATAAGTGATAAAGACTCGTTATCATGGCTTTCTAGCTGATTTTTTTTCAGTTTCTGCCTCCATTCCATTAGTTATTCTCTTTTATGTAGGTTTACTTAAAAGAGACTACCATGTACTTTTCGAAACCTTTTTAATTGTTTTATGGCAATTCATTAAGAAGTTATAAGCTATCAAATTACAACCTACAGTTTTTCATTTAAAATTGAAAAATTAATAATTCTAGCTATTTTTATTATTTTTCTTAATCCTTATTTTAGTTTTAGTTCAAGAGATAGTTGCATTTTTAATTTTATTATTCGATTTCAAGTATAGGAAGAGTAGGTTACTAAACCAGTATAGTAACTAATCTTCTGTTGGTTCCTGAGTACAAAGTAAGACCATTATAAATACTAAAACTTGTTTACATCATGTTCCTTTCTTGAGATACTTCCTTTGAACGTTAATACCGTGCACTCAGCGCATCTGTATACCTCTATAGCGATACGAACATGGTAAAACCCTTCTTGGGATTCATATATTCAGCTACAAGTTTATTATTTCACAGAAGATTGGTTACAATTTTAATAAGTTTTATTTGTGGTAAAGATACATTTAAATGTTATGATTAAGGAGACGTTGAAAATGAAAATACGTTTTTAATTTTAAATAAATAAAAAATACTTTATTATTTTTTTTGTTCCTTATTTTTAGAACCCTAAAAATTATCTTCATCAATAAATCAACACCGTGTGTAGGCTTAAAAAGCAGTTAAGTCAGTTTAAAACTTGTTTCTTTTTCTGAAAACATTTTCTCGGTTTCAGCTTAATCTGCCTTTCTGTATTTTCTCACGTAACGTGACATTCACGGAATAGGTTTCGTTTCATCATCCCGTAGGTGGTCTACTCTGGACATTTCCTTTTGTAAAACATCAGTGTAAGTGATGTTTTACAAAAGGAAATGCCAAGTTAGGTAGCTACTCGTATGTTAGTTTTTATAAAGTGTGCCCTAGATCGCGGGTAAAAGAATTTATGAATGGAGACAAAAGCAGCAGGCCTGGGTCATGGATGGCGGAGATGTTCTATCATTAAAATCCCACATCAAAATTTCCATGTAAGTGGAGCTGCGTACAAAAGCTTTTATATATTATGACTAGTGCTACAAAATTGATGTCGGAAACCGGCCTCTAAGGTTTCCCGAATATAAGACAATACGGGCAATACAGTTTTCAGATATTTTAAGATTACCATATGGGTTAAGAATCCTGCAGTGCACACAAACCGAGCGTCACGCAACAACAGCATATCGATAACGAAGTTACGTGGCAACACTTTATTCGGCTTTGAATATTGAGCGATGCGAGTGTTACCTATTTTGCAGAATAAAATCGTTACACGAGTAATGCTTTTATTTTTAATGAAGGCTATGTTTCCAGTAATAAAATGTAAAAATGTAACAGAATTGAAAAAATCTTAGTAAAGAACGATATTTTGTCATTAAGAAGTAAATAGTTTCTGCATAGTAAAGATCCAAAAAAAAAATATTGCAGATAATTTCCTTTTATATCCTTGCGATAAGTCCGAAGAAATGTGTTTTATTAAATAAGATAATTATAATTTATCAATCCCTATATTTCCAAAAGGTAATTGATATACTTGTTTATTCCTTTTGTCTTTCAATAATTGAACTTAATTTTGTTTCTTCTCTTGTCATTTTTATTTTGTAACAAGAAAGGAACACAGTACATAAATGCCTGTAGCATTTGACGAAACACATCAGTCGTGTGCGTTAAATACAACTAACGCCAGCTCACGATAAAAGGAACGAAATCACAAGGTTACGTGACGATGAAAGGTACGATCGGAAACATGATTTTGGAATAGATTTCTCGGTTTCTCGATAAGTCAGGAATTGTGGCAGATTTTTTCCCGAAAACTATTACTTCTAAATTTGACTTTATATCAGACTATCTTCATTCCTCTTCCATATTTCTAATTTTATTTTAGCTTAAACATGTGATTCTTTCGTTGTTTGACCGTCTTTGTATGAGATTGCAGAAAATATTCTAGAAACATGAATAAACTTGTAAAGTTTATTTCATATTCAGTTTATTTTATGGCACACTCTATTAACCTTCGACCTATTTAATATATATATATATATATATATATATATATATATATATATATATATATATATATTTGGTGATATTTCGGTAAATAGTTTTATTGCATTTATATTTATGGACTTATGTCGTATTCACGTGTCGTAAACTCACAAAACACTAAGAGTAAAGAAATGAGCAAGCATGAAAAAACGCCACCTATCTGAAGTTGTTACACTAAAGGTGCCATCTTGCTCTGGCCGCAATAGACACGTATTTTGTTATCTTGCTCGCACCCCCACGCCATTATATATATACTGCCACATTCATATCCATATGTATATCAGACAAATCTGCGAAGCACGCCATGCCAATTTGACTTTTATTTCAGCATACATAGATGTGAAATTACAGTGCGACGTGTATGCGTAAACGTAAGCACGTACTGAAATTATTTTGTTATAATTAAATTTTTGCTGGTTTTTACTTAGACGCACATTTTATTTAATCCGTAATCAACCTTTTTTGATAAATAATAATATAATTTCAGTGGCAACAACATTTTTGTTTAGAGCTGGGCAAATATCACTATTTATAGATCTATTTCTTTTTAAAGTTGTAGTTAATTCTTTTAGAGATATGCATTTTTTCATAATTTTTTCATTCACCTTTCGCATTTTCTTTAATTTTGCTAACCTGTTTGCGCTTATTTGTGTTGTCCTTTTTAACTTTCTTTTTTAATATTTCTTTCCTAGGTGTATATAATGCATATTCTTAATTTGATGATGGCACATTGATAATTGCGGTGGTTGATCTAGTAACAGTGTGGCTAAATTTGTGGCGGTCGTGTATACTGAAATGGTTTGTGGAGTCCCCATATGTGGTTAAATTAGTAAGCGGTAGTGTGTCCTGAAGTAGTATGTCCTGAAAACAGTTCATACTTTTTTAATGTCTGAAGATCAAAATACCTGGTTAGACAATTACTTTGATCTTCAGACATTAAAAAAGTACAACGGGAGTCACAGTTTAAGAAAATGTTACTCATGGTGAATAAGGATGGATTTGTTGTCTTGTTAATTTTGCGATATTATTTTGGTGTTGTGTAAAAATCGTCTTCTTTTAAATGTAAAGAACAGAAACCGGAAAAAAGGAGGCCGCCCATTATTATTTATTTTGTGTGAAATTATGTTTATTCATTTAATATTTATTTTGTGATTTTGAGGAATTCTGCAAATAATTATTAAAAAAATAACATTTTATACATAAAACAAATACATACACATAAAACGAATTATAAAATACACAAAAAGTTAGTAATCATTCTTTAAAGCATATTTGCTACAGTACGTGCTTTACCTTTATATTTAGTTACGGCGTGCGTTGTCCGTTTATCATTAATTTCAAATTGATTTAAACTTAAACAAAATAATTTTCTAACCTGTGAAATGTAATCCCATTGGACCTATTATGTTTATGGGATGCACTTAAATTTTTTTTTTATAATACAGGATATCATTTTAACGCGTTCACCGATTTATAAAATAAAATCTGCGCTGCATTATCTGTCGTCAGGGGTCTAGCAACAGACTGATTGAAGCGCCGCATAATTTTGTCACTTTTGGGTCGAACATTGCTGCTCTATATATTTCTTACTCGTAGACAAAACATTAACAATTTTAGCGTTGTTAAGTGTAAAACGAAAATAAAACAAATAATATTAATTAGTTTCGGAAGACTTCCAAAAACGACTGATAGTTATTATTATTATTATTATTTTTTTATTTCTTTTGCTCCATTAAATCGTATGAAAATCACGTCTATAAATATTTTCAAAGATCGAGTGAAAAAGTCCTGCATCTCCTGAAACCTTTTCCTTTGTGTCTTCGTCCTTTCCTGTCTTTCCCATTCCAAATCATGTCAATATTTTGTTTTCTTTTTTATTTTACTTTTGCATTGTTCTGTGCTATTAAGAATTTTCACTGTCTACCAACTAAATTGCAATACAAATTGTTATGGTTGACTGGAAGAGATTGCTCATGTAGCAATAAGTCCGCCATATGTACTATACATAAAAGTTAATAATAAATAAATAAATAAATGGTTTAGAATAAGTTTTTATTAAAATATTGACTTGGTTTTTTATTCATTACAATATTTTCTTTACTCCACTTGTCGCTCCATGACAAACATTTTGTATAATAACTACCCGGATATAGTCACGTAAGAGAATCATTACAGTTATCACTACTCGAATACACTAAAATGTATTGATGCGAAGGAAAAAAAATGTATGTGTCAACTGAAATACTTTTGATAGCTCTATTATGTGTTATCACAAGGAAGACGTGACATTAAAGCAGAGAGTCACGTGTAAACATGTTCCCGGCGCGCGGATTGACGCCGGACGGGGCGACTTCTCGGATGGCAGGATGATGTATATTTTCATCTGGCGTGATAAGTAACTTATTAGATTTTCGTTTGTTATTTCATTATTGGAAATTTATGACATAAATGGCATTAAAGCTACCTACAATGGAATAATCTTTGAGCTTCTCGAAGAAATTATGTTAGCCTATTTTTGTCTACATGAACTCTTTTCTAAAATAAAACGAAACGTAATTAGTGGTTACTTTTGCGCAACGAAAATTTTAATATCATATTCTTTTTTCAAATTCATTTTATGGACGTTGCGTTCTGTATTAGATTTGATCCCATATGCAATTCCAAACTATCTTTCCGTTGTCGAATTCACTTTTTGATTTTTAGCTATTGAGACATCACTACATGAGGGCGTAATTAACATATAAGTTTATTTTCTCTTGTCTTTTCTTGTTAGAAAAGATTTTCCATTTAATTAATTCTAAATTATTCATAAAATATATTTAATAAAATTTAATTTTTAATTTAGTCTTGTCCAATATTACCTAATATTAATTTTTTAATCAGTTGTTGAAGTTATACTTATTTTAGCACGTTATGAAAAAACGACGAGACTAAAATTCGACAGGATGAAATTGCTCACTAAACATGCGTGTAGAGACTTGTACTATATTCATTATAGTCACTGAGGTATTTATAAATACACTATATGTGATTTATATTTATACAAATCGAAGTTAAACCTGTGCTTTAAGTAATATTTTTTAGTAATTTAAATTTAATAGTGATCCATATAACGTGAAAATAATTTATGTAGTGTGAATATTCGTGATCGAAATAGTGCTTCTAAGCTTTTTAAAATATACTTAAGTATATTTCTCTAAGTGAGGTTAAGTTCCTGTATATATTTGAATTTTAAATTACTTAAAATTTAATTACTTCATTTAATTTAGATTTTAACAACCGTATTTATAATCAAATTCCAGTTCTTTTAGTATTTTATTTCTTTTAATTACGTACGGGCTAAATAAAGTTATCCTGGTGTTATGCCAAAGAAGTATGACTTCCAACACGCGTATATAAGTACACACACAATTGTTTTTTCTTTCCGTTTCCTTATTTAAATAAACTGTTAATATATATATAAGTTTAATATATGTTTAATATATATAATTCCTTTATATGTGTTTAATATATATAATTCCTTTCCCCTTATTAATTAAACGTTATAATCATAAAATTAAAGGGCCCTTAATTATAATTAAAATAGTTAGATTTATACTTAATTTTTGACAATTAGCTGATAAATTACAGATTAGTGAGGAATTTATTGAATAGTTATTTTAGATAGTTTCTGAAATTATTTCAATCTAACAAATTTAATTTTTTACTTTATTAGTATAAGAAAGAAGTAAACATTGGATTAACTTCCTTATTATGAATATAATAAAATATGAAATATTTTAAAACGACCTTGAGAATTATTCAATCAATTTTTTATTAGAGAGGGATCTGGTATTAATCTTTTGAATAATAGCTTCTGTGGGCACAGTTTTTTTACTAAGACTGTTCAAGCCATTTTTCTTCCCATATCTGAAACTGTATTTCCTAAAAAATACTACTTATAAAGGAACCATGAACTGGACGATTACCTAAAATTTACCCGGAAACTACAGCGCTGACTCTAAACCGATTTTTAATAAATTCGAATCAAATACGAGCGCTACACTAGACAATTTGTGTATTATGAAAAACAATATTAATAATTCTAACAAAACTAACAATTTATAGAAATAGTATTTAGCCTTAAATATGTTAGTTATATTCGTTCTTAACAGGTATAATTTTTGTACGTATTTAACAATTTTCGTTAAACATAATTGATCTAATTAAATAATTCCTTTTATGCATAAAATCTTATAAAAGATTCGTTTTCATATAAATCTACGAAGGTAGTTTTTCTTTTTTAATTTTACATTTCACATTTACTGGAAACCTCGTAATATGTCAATTACGGTGCTTTTAATATTGGATTATTTTTTCGTGGCCCCTATATTACTTCGCAAGGTAAACTGCGTTGTGACTACCGAATAATAGAGGAATGTTGCAAACGATGCTATCTTGAAAGTGATTTGGGAAAATATCTATACACATTTCAAAAATATTAAAAGATTTTGGTTTCAAAATATATGATTAGATTCATTAAAAAATGAAATTCGATTTCATAAAAAATGAACCATGATGATGAATGAATGATGAATGGGGAATGATAAATGGGGCTTGGAAACAGAAATCATTAAAAGTAAGTCCTAAATCTAAAAACAAATCCCCATAAAATAATTGAAATTAGGACAGGATTTAAAAATGTTTTCGTATATTAATCACATTGACATTTTTTTAATTACTTTATGTAATATCTGTATTATTAATACAGAGAAAAGTCAATTACATAAAGTAATTAAAAAAATGTTTAAAATGTAAATAGTTTAATATTGTAAATAGTTTTATGGCAATATTATGTACCATTAAATGTTTATAACTGCCTAAATGTGTACGGTGCCCTCGTATTGCGAGTTCCATTTGTCCTTGACCGGCTTATGTGTGGATAATCCTCAAGTAGAGTATGCACTATAGAGTTACGTGCATAGAAAAAAACATAAAAGTTTAAATAGTTGATGGTACATAGCATTTTTATAAAATTATTTACAAATATTAATATTCCTTCTTCTATTGGAAAATTCTATTTTTTAACGTGTATTCTGAATAACTACTATGAATATGCGTTTCCCTTAAATTTAAAAAAAATTACAACCTTTACATAATGGAAAAAACAGCCAATAACAGAGAAATCGGAAAGCAACGTCAATCGAATCCATTTTCTGTTCGAATAAAGAGCAAAAAATTAAGATCACCTACATTTGGAAACATTTTTTTATCACAAATTTGCATCTTTTTTATTTAATTACTTTTAATTTATGTACAAAAGTTGCAAATGTTCTATTCCCTCGTTATTTACAAAAGTTGCAAATGTTATCTTACCTAGAGCTTTATATATTTCGTACAAATTTGTCTCACTTAAATATTTTTTGAATTTTTCGCACGTTAACTACCCGTTATTAAAATGTATTCAGGAGATTATCTTCTATTTATTTTGTTTAGATTTTTCATCAGATTTGATATGAATGACCTTAATCGTTAATTATATGTATGTAATATGCCGCGAAATAGCCTATATTTAACAGATATCGACTTTTACTATTTTTTTGGTTGGCACCTAAATAAATATAATGAAAGCGTATTTATTCATTAACATGAAAACAAATTAAATAACACGGTAATGAGAAATGAAATTTTGTGACGAAAAAAGATTTGAACTGAAAAAAAGCAAAGGAAAACTGTACGGGAAGAAAGTTTTAATTAAATATAACTTTGAAAGTAAATTAACAGCATAGTCAACATAAGATTACTTCTGAATTTTAATATTAGAACCTGTGGGCACGACTTTTCCTCGACACTGATATAACTGAACTAAAATCCTCATGTTAGCTTTGCCACTTAACTTTAAATATCACTTAAATTAACGAAATTCTGTAGACACAAAATGTCCACGCTTCAACAAATATTATGTCTAAGAAATACTCTTTTTGAAATTAGGTCCTTTAGAAAATAAGGTCTTGTGTATTTGGGTATGCAAAGGAGTAGAACAAATTACGGAGAAAACATATTTAATACTAAATTAAACTATTGAAATTACTAAATTAAAATATTGAAATACACAACACAATACGACTATGATGTTTACTTAACTGAAACCTAGTAACTTGACTCATGAAAACCTTTAAAGCATGAGTAGAACTCGTACTACGAGTGTTCTGTACACGTTTAGACATTTATAAATATTTAAGGGTACATAGTATTTCTATTAAACTATTTACAAATATTAACTTTTCTTAACGTAAATATGTTGCTTACTATATCTTTCACTATTATAAGGTCTGATACAATCACTTTAGTTTCCTTGTAATTTGTTAATCATATTTTATCTACGCTGTCTTATTCGTGTTTTTTGTACAGTAATTATGAGATGTATTTTTACATACTTTTATGGAGATTTTTTAATATCTAATAAAAATTTATTAAAAAAATTTGTTGTACTATCATACAAAGTCTTGAAATTATATTCCAGGTGGTATATAAAAGTTGAAAAAAAATTATCAATACCTTTATTTACCCCTCGTTAATTCGTATGTAAATATTTAAAAAATAAATTACTAATGGAGGATATTCGGGTTAATAACATGTATAACTACATCAAATTTTAAGTATCTACATCTTACATTTTCTGAGAAAATTTGCTAGAAATGTAAAAAAACACAATATTGCCTGGAATAACCGCAATTGTTTTCCTACTGGGTAGTTTTTTAAAAACCCATTTTTTTTTAAAAACCCACATTAATTTTAGATTCAGTCGTTTCGGAAATAGGGGTGGAGGATATATTTATTGTATATTTTCAACTTTATTTCTGACCATATAACACCAACAATTGAAACCCCCAAACTCTGCCAACCATGATAAAATCAAACTCTGCCAACTCGAACTGCGAGCGAAGTTTGATTAAAAAATAAAGCTGGCAATTTACAACGAAATCACGTTTTATTTTTCTTTAAAATCACGTTTTTTACGTTTACGGAGAGTTTTCTTTATGATAGTATTCTTTGTTTTCGTAAAAATAGATATATTCGTGTAAATTTTTAATGTATCTATAACATAATAATTAATTTAGGAAAGGAAATTACGTTCTCAACTTATTTACATTAACCTCCATGGCACAGGCTATATTAATGTATAATTTCATGGCCATCCGTTGAATAGTTGATACGTGAAAGCGAGGCAAGCTAATTCCTTTCGACATTTATGATATTATGTAGTATATCACACATTTTATTACATTATATTGTATAATTTGTCCATATGCCAATGTTATGAATTATAAGGTCAAATATTAAATTTAATTTACATAGGTTTTAGTATTATATATAATTGAAAATGACAATTATCACTTTGCAAGATAGTTAGTTGGACATAAAAATGTAGAATAAAAAAAAATTACTTCATGTGATAAATTTTGAGCTCTTTGTTTCTGTACATAAGTCCTGTCCATAAAGGTAAGGATCTATGGAGAGAGTATCGAACACATTTTATATGGAAATCTAACTCGCAGCTAAAATCTATGCAGTGGAGAGGGGAAACACAAATTTGTATAAAAATACATAACATCAGCCTTGAAAGGACAGAGTGTCTAGCTAAAAGAAATGCCAACATAATCATTTGTGCTGTTTATAATATCATCCGTTTTTTGTTAATTTCCATAATTTCCATTTTTTTAACATATTATCGCAGTTAATCGTAAAAGTAAACCAAATGTTTAAATAATTTAAATGCGGCTTATTACTACAGGGTTTCATATACAAAAACGGTCGCACTCTATCCAAATTAGAAACGTTTACGTAAGAGTGAGCGTTACTATTTTTCATAAATATTAATATTTTATTTTCTAAAATATTGTCAGAAATTTTGCATGAAATTTAATTTTTTTACGGCTGCATACATTTCACTTCAATTAGTGACGTGACTGAATATTCTCCTCGACTCTTTTCAGCTATATAATATAATATTTTTGTAAAAATATGACAAGTAAGCATATAAATTATAATCAGGAAAAAATCCAATTTATCCATCTTATTGTTAAACAACGAACAAATTTATATATGGCAATTAGCGGGTTTAATCATAAAAAACTCTCTAATTAATTCAACGTAGCATTGTCTAAAAATATGGCAAATAAACGATATATATATATATATATATATATATATATATATATATACATATATACATATATAAGTGTGTATATATATATATATATATATATACATATATACGTATATAAGTGTATATATATATATATATATATGTATATATGTATATATATTACAAACCATTGATAAACATTTTGAAAGCTTATTACGCATAGTACGTGTTTTATAATATATCATTATAAGTTGTCTTGTACACACCTCAATAATACCAATTTCACGAAGGAACTCTTTATTTAAAAATTTGTTTCTATCCTTTTTCACTAACACCAAAATAGGCAGTGAGAAAAAGCTACCTTTGGTAACTCATTATTAGTATTACATCTGAAAATATTTAGCCATGTTACTCTAAGTACATTGCCTTTTAGGCAATTTTAACTGAAAATTAATCATAGAAATGATAACAAATATAAAGATTATAGTAAACATACAAATATCATGCCTGAAAGTAACTTATAAAATGTGGAAATTTTAGTATAGTATATTATAAGAAAAATAATTTAATGTCACTGTAGTGAAAAAAAACGTAGGAAATTTGCAATTATAAATGAAAACACGGATAGCATGGTATAATAGGAGATATTATAAACCATTTCAATTAAGATTTTGTTTCTAATGAATTACGCAAGTAAATATTAAAAATTGTCCTTGCGATTTTTAAAAATTTAATTTAATTATATAAAATAAATCTTATTGTATTGAAATTATGTATGGGCATTAAAAGGAGTGGTTTTCAACAATCAAATTAACACCATCAAAAAAACGTATTTGATATGTTAAGTAAACTACAACATCAAAATTTGCAATTACCATACGGTTGTATATACCAATGAAGTTATTATCTGGAAATAAATGTTATAAACTAATTATATTATTGAAATATTTAATACGGAATACTAAGCAATATTATATTTTTAGTTCAAAATAATATAAGTAAGGTAAAGTAGTAATATGTATTAGTATTTATAATTTACAACTAATACACGTTACAAAAATTAAATAGAAGTGGACTTACTTAAGATAAAGACCCTGTTTTTAAGTTCACATATCCTTCCGCTATATTTCTTGCACGTTTTGACGAAAAGCGTAACAATTTAATAAACAAGTAAATGTATTTAACAAGGGGAAGCATTCTCGTCTCAGCTCGATTGACGTTAAAATGCGACTAAATGTGATAAGCGATCGCTTAAAAAATCATGTCAAAAATTGACAAATTTCATACATGCAAAATCTGAGCGTCTTAATTCCTAAGTTGTTAAAGAAGATTGGGAAAATCTTATTTGAACTTCTGAAAAAATGTATCGAAATAAAATATATCAGAAAACTGGAAAAAATAATAGCTAAGTGTTTCTACAGTTTTAATTAACTTGCTTTATCGTTTTTCTACTACAACTTTTGTTATATACATATACTTGTTTCCGGTGACAATATCCTATGATGGAGTCAGGATCTGGTAATGGAAATGAACCGTATGCAAAGGTTTTTCTTAACGGTGATTGGATGTTTTAGAACATGTACATCATGTTTATGGAGTTTGGGCTCCTTACATTTTGGTATATTTATATTACAGAAAAAAATCGTTCTGCTATTTTTCATTAAACTTTACGTTTTTTTACATTGAAAAGAGTGCACTCTTGGCAACCATATATTATGAATTGAAAAATTTGATTTTGACAGAAATTTGGCCTGATAGTATTTCCACTAGGCCTTAGTTACAACTTTCCACTTCGTAATCTGTTCGCTAAGTAACTCTGAAGTTATATCATCTGTCATGCTACAAAAGGCTGAAACGGAGGGCCGTACGTGCATTCCACAACTGTCGAGGCGTGGATGTAGGCGGGTTTGAAGGCAAACGACATTGTTGTTGTACTGATTGCAACAAACTAGGTTTTATATTCCGGGCTGACAGCGCGATAACTTAGCTGTCTTAAGTTTGAAATGTTATCTTTTCCGAGTGACATTTAACTGCAAGTATCTATTTGCGAATTACGTAAGTATTATTCCTTAAGTGCCTGTTTATTTCATATCAGCCTTTTTTTATTCTTCTTCTCTATAATTTGAAAGCTTTCTATCAAATTCATTTAACTGAAAGTTTTTTTCCAAAATGTATTAAACTGAAAGCTCTTCCACAAATCTTTTTAAATTTATGTAGCTCATCTCTATCAGCATGTATCTATTGAAAGCACGCTCATTTTTATAACCATTATTAGATAATAAAAAGCTGTTTAGGTAATGGGACCGCGGGCGATGATGCGTTAGTGTTTGAATCCGCAAACATTTATTACATATATTTAGTTTTTTATAGCTCAATACACACAGCCACGTCCAGACACGCTCGCCAAATGATGAACCGGGAATCGAATGCAAGCTACGTGATACATAGCGCCGTCAAAGACCATAAGCGTGTGACAAATCCAAATGGATTACTAAAATTTTCTTTATGTCTCTTTGACTCTCTTTCATATGTATAACTACAATTTAAATATTGAAGGAAAAGTTTCTAAAAATTTAAATATTGAAGGGAAGAGTTTCTAATTCAATTACCTCTACTTTAATTAACTATTGCAACAACTAATCTCTGTAGTCCTATTCAATCTACTCAAACTGTGATGCCGAAATATCCGATCGGAAGTCAGTCACAATCAACCCCAGAAGCAAAAGAAAGCGAAGACCGACCAAATAATTTATTAAGATTTTATGACCATAAACTAATAATGTAATAATAACAACAGGTTAGGTACTGCGCGCAGTGACGCGATGACATCTCTATACAAGCGTTACGTTACTTGTTTCCTGTGGAACAGAGTAACCAACCGTTCCACTATTAATGGGTGGGTTATTTAGAAAAGTACTGTGTTAATAATAATGTATATAATTGGTGTACGTAACTCCAAATATTTAATTCTTAGTGTATATAACTGGAAAACTTAATGAACTAAATTTTTAAATTTGCTTTTAGGTTTCCTTAGTGCTTAGGAGGACTCCTCGTACACTCGCGTATGTAATTTATCAACATTACTCGAACGCTTTGGATGAAATATTTCAGTTTCGGCTTATGTAACATTAGGAATAAAGTCTCGAAGACTCTGCATTGCCGAATTGTCTACCAATTTTAGAATTACCAAACTAATGTTAACAGCAAGTAATATGTGGTCAATGTGACCAAATTAGTAAAAATTCAAAAATAATACAAAAAAATTAAATTATATTTTAAAACAAATATAACATATTGGTATTTAATTTCACTAATTAAAAAGTAACTGAAGCAAAAATAAATTTAATATTATTTTATTATATTTTATGTAAAGTGGAACAGAAATCTCAATACTAATCGGCAGATATATATTTTCAATATTTGTCATGTTCTCGTATCATTTAAAGTCTTTCACATATTGCAGTGAAATTCTCGAAAAGAAAGTCATACCGCCCTATGAATTTATAGAAAGTGCTGAAAATATTGCTGCAGTTCTTGCTTCAGCAGTGCCTGTACTTTTTTTTATTTTCGGTTGAATAATGGGGAAGATTGTAAAAATGCGTGACAAGTTACTTATTTCCTAGTTAAAAAAATCTTGTTATTATAATAGCAAGTTACTTAAGGGGCCTTAACGTATTTTTAAAGACGATTCAATGACAGCCTTACTGGATTGATAGCGCCATAAAAATTAAGCACAATTTCACGAACATGGGTGTTTTTCAGGCTGTATAACTTTTCTCCGCAATCCTACGCTGCTTCTTGATTAATTCAAACTACAAGCTCATAATATTCACAGGCTTATCATTTCTTTAACTTTTGTAGTGAAATGTTGCGTATACCTGAAAAATTTCATTGTGTAAATTTCAAAAGTCATTAGTCTATGAGATACTCATGAACGGACGCTTTAACTATGTGATGAAATATATGTAAATAAATTTCATGCGCTTCTAATTGATGTGAATGGAACTTGGCAGTTATGAGTAGTTCTTACAACAATACTATAAAATTCTACCATCGCACTGATTCCATGAAATAGAACTGGAAGTTAGAAACTGAACTCAATAACGGAACAACGTAGCCTAACCGTCTTTGGGCTTCTAATTATTATCATGAAACTTTTCTGTTTTGAGAAGTTCTGATCAAAAGACAATAAAATAATATCGTCGCACTGATTCAAGGGAAGGAAATCGGAATTGAGATCGAAGAATCGGAGTATTCCAAGCTTACTGAAAAGACACCTTAAAATAGTTATGCATTGGCAGAGATGGAGAGCCGCGCATAGACACAGAATCAAGAAAAGACACCTCGGCCTAATCAGATATGCTACTCTGCTAATTGGAATTCTACAGAAGTTTTTTAATAAAGTAATAATATTTGCAAAAGTAGTTCTTAATATAATATAAAGCAAGTTCAAAACATATTCTCCCCTTTAAAAAAACTAACGAAAAGCAAAAATGAATCAGTAGTTGAAAAAGTAAAAAATCCGCTTTTATAAATTTTGACCTATAAGCAAAATATAATTATTGAACCTGTTTTCTTTGTCTACTTTTGTAAGAATGTTAATGTTAATTCTCTAATATTATACTCAGTAATACACATGTCTTACACTAAAGTATAGTGTAAGACATGTGTATTATTGAGTATAATATTAGAGAATTAAAAATAAATGATTTAGCCTCCTAAATTAATATTATATGGTCGACAATGCTTAAAATTTCAAATAGATTTTGTACATAAAATTGGTATTGAGTGAGAAAAGTGTTGAAACTAATAAGACATATTCCGTACAAATAATCATAAATTCACCAACGATTTCTAGTTACTTGCTTTCTCATTGTCGGGAATTTAGCTATATGTACAGGTTAGGTTTTTTGTAGACCAAAATTTTTTTTTCAAATTTGTTTTAAAGGTACAAAGGAAAAATAATTTATAATTGTTTTTGGGTTGGTAGAATAATTATTTATATATTTTAGAAATCACAGTTACCTAAATTTAAGTGCTGCACTATCGTAAAAGAATTCTAAGATAAGAAAAAAATTGAGAAAAAATACCAATCATTATCAAAATAAACGATATTTTTTCAATGAAATCGTTATCGTTTTATACTCTAAAACCAATAAGGTATTATTTAGATAATGTTAAAGTAAGATAAAAACTAGATTTTGTTTGATTAGGAATAGACTCGCAAACGAAAGTTTTTATTTAAATTGTGTAAAAGTATTTTAAACTTTTCCTTAGAACTTATTGCGCGTTTGTGTGTGTGTGCGTGTGTGTGTGTGTGCGTGTGTGCGTGTCTGTGTGTGTGAGTGTGTATGTGTGCGCCCGCGCGCGTGTGTGCGTATATAACATAAACAATTATTTAAATTCAAAAAGTTTTTATAAGCGTGAATCTAAACTAATTTTTTTTTAAATTATACACAATTACGCAATTATATGCTGAAATTTGAGCAGTAAATTGACTACGGAAAATATACTACTACGTAAAATAATACTAAGATAATATTAAAAACGTTAGATATCCTCCATTCTCGGTAATATTTTTCGGGAATGTTATATCTCCATACAAATAATAAATAACATTGAAAGTATCCGCAAATTTAGCTTGCTATATAAGACTTTGTCTAAGTTTCCCTTTCTTTTTATAGTTTCAGCATACGTAAAGGATAATGAATATTCTAACAAATTACATTGAAAGATTATTCTCGAAATGATTGTTTTGTGTGTTTTGTTTCATAATTCCGTAGAAAACTTCAGTTATTTCTTTTGTGGTTGATTGACTAGTTCGCTTGTTTCTTAAAATTGCCAGCAAGTAAGACTCGTAGACCGAAGTCTCGGTATTCCCAGTAATGGAATCTTAATAATAAACGTTTTTTAAACAGATGACTTCATTTCTTCACACTTAATTAATTTGAACTTTTTTAAACAAGTAATTTTGTGATTCCGGTGAGAATATTATTGGTTTTAAAATTTCATGGCACTTTTAGCACTATCCATAAGGAAATATTAATTAATAATATTTAAATTTTAATTCTGAAATTAGTTTTCAAAAACATGTTTCAAATCCGTTATTTGATATCCACGAAAATCAAATTAAGAAACTATAAATAATTAGTTCAAAAAAAATAAAACAAATTTACAATCATCAAATGCAAATTACATTTTTATGAATATTGAAAATAAAAATGAATGAATAATGTTTTATCAGATACAATTTATAATCCTTCTAAAATGTCCACTTCTTTAATATTTGGCAAAAAAGTTTTAGCATCAGAATATCTAATAAATGGTTATTAAAGAGGAAATAAAGGAAAATGTAATTAGAGATTCGGAGACGTCATCTTACTCATTAAAACTCATAAATTCTAATGCATTACTAAAATTAACTTTAATTAATAAACTCTGGCATCATTGACAATAACATTTGATTTTAAGCTACCGAAAATAATTCATACAGTTCATATATAAAAGGCGTTAGCATAATTCCTTTACAAGAATATTGAGTAACAAAAACACCAAAATCGCACCTAAGAGTGAAAGGTTGAGCTGAGCGATTGAGAAAGTACTTAAAATGACACCGTTTGAATGTTTTAATCTGACAGACGTTATATATTTAAACGCTGGCTTGTAATTGAACACTTAGAGTAGTGACTCATAACCGCATATACAATGTAGTCGAACGTGAAGACTGTTTTTACTGTGTTAGACGTTGACTATCGATATTTTTTGGGTATGCTGAATTACCATACTTACCAGGACAAAAAAGCAATTCCATTAATGAAATGTATTTCCCGTTTTTTTTGAAGGGACAAAATTCAAAGAGTTTTTGGAAATCCCCCACTCTTCATATTTCACAACTTTTTGCTGTCTCGTAGTCGATATCTTTTTGAAATATTGATATTTAGAACCGAATTACATTAATATATCCACTTTCTCGATATCTGCTTAACCCCTGGTGGCGGTTGTACTAGAAGGCAATTTATTTTTGAAGTTTAGTTATTTGCACCGTGTACTTGTACTACTGGCGGTATATAGCAACGCATGATTCTATTAAATTTACATACAAATTTTGAGGCCATTGTTGCCCTATAAGGACCTTAGTAAGTACCTTTTTGTAGTTTGAAAATTTTTCGATTGGCAAATATTTCTAAATATATATATACATACACACATATATATATATATATATATATATATATATATATATATATATTTCTAAATATATATATATATATATATATATATATATATATATATATATAAGACAGAAGAACTGTTGAAATATTTTAACAAATCATTCAGGGAGTGATAACACTCACACTTGCACTCGACGATATATACCTACCCCTTTCGTAATATGTTTAATTTTATATGTCTAGAAGCATAAACCTTGAAATCTCAAAAGCTTGGATAATAATATAAACTCATTGCAGTAGATTCCGAGTGACGATGGTCATAAAGCGTTGTTAATTCTAATCTCAAATAAGTGTCATTTAAATTGTAATTGTAATAGTGGTGGTAAAAATGATACATTCAAAGTTTTGAAGCTCATTAAAAAAACATTTCACTTTTGAAAAATTCATTTAACCTATGAAATTTGATTGAAACTTTTATGCTAATAGTTTATATAGTATTAGAAATAACTGAATATTCTGAGATGAACAAAAATTTTTAAAAAATTGTGTGTCAGGAAAACTTACCTTAACTGTAGGTCATTATGATATTACGATTTGTTACAACATATTTACGTTCGTTAACTCAGTTGTGTTCACACTCTTATACTTAACAAAATAGTTTTTTTAATTACCAAAAAATTATTCCATTTTAAGATAATGTATTTGTTCGCATTACCAGGCTATACATATATATCATTTCATGGAAATTGGCATGACAAATAAACAAAAAACGCAATTTCACATTTGTTATAATAATTAGGGTTTATGAAGCTTTGAATTATTTATTATTTTTGATATATTTATTGATAAAAATTTGATTAATATCAAAAAAAGTGATACAACGTTTGTTATCAACCTAATTTGAATAAAAATATTACTGCATCGAAGATAAGAATTACGATTAGAAAATAAACTACGAAGAACCTTTCAAATAACACCAATTCCTATGTGTTAAAGTGCAACTGTTCTTGTGATTCGATTTCTATACTAAAGATGTTAATATTGCTTGGTAGATATATAAAACTATAGTGTATATAGCGGATATAATGATCGACCAGTTAAGCTAATACTTTGTTGGAGCAATGATATTGTGTGAATGGAAACAACAATCCAAAACTCAGACGAATTTATCCCTAAATTGTTGCATGTCACCTCTGATGTGACATTACCGTACCGCTTGTATACAAATAGTGGATAATTAGCCGAAACAAGTAAAAACGAACAAGGTACCAATTAGGGTAACATCAAAAGTAAAAAAAAATCGATGACCTCTAAATTGATACTTAAATAATTCAACTCAGGAAGAAATACGACACCTAGAACTCCTAATTAACGACAAGCTATGTATAAAAAGTTAAGGGTTGAAATATGTAACTAGACACAGATTTCTAAACTAGGAATGTGCAATCGTCTACAGTGTCCAGTATATTTTAGTCGACTGAGTAATGTCAATTAACACATTAAATACCGCACCGGAAATCGACTATGGAAATTTATTTATTTGGTTTTCACTCGCCTCGAAAGTTATGAAAAAAAATTATATTAATATAAACATCTTCGAATAACTATGGAATTGTGGCCAAAGATAACGTGAAATTAGTAATAGCATTGGCTATATCGAGTTCATTTAAAAACAAGTCACACGTTTCGTTTAGTGAATTTATTATATTTCTATTATTTTGAATTGTAGAGATAATACAAAAATGCTGATTCTGAATAAACGGTTGTGTTATTTTACATTTGGAAGAAAGTTAAATACATAATTCGTATTTTCCGTATCCGTATTTTTTTAAAACGTTCCGTACTCTCTAAAGTCAACATCTGACTAAATGATATCCAGCGCGGCCATTAGAATCCCCCCTTCGCTCTTAGTCACTGAGCATCTCAATGATTATTGCACATACAATTTAACAATTTAAACAAAAACATATTGCTTATATGACATCAACATTCAGGAAATTATATATATATATATATATATATATATATATATATATATATATATACACATAAATTTCTACTTTAATATTGCTAAGAAGAACAATTAATTCGAATTATTTATAACAAATTCCTTTTTAAAACTATATTTCGTGCGTTAATTTTGTTAAAGACATGATTTTTATAGAAATTAGATTCATGATGTTACTTGAAACGTTCTTATAAATGCAAAAAGTTTTAGTCATATTTTTTTTAAAGCAGAGTCCATAAATTAAAGACTTCAAGATTGTAAAACATATTAATTTGGTGTGGTCATTTTAGTAGTTTACGTTTATTCTTTCGTACATATTAAGCGTGTAATGTCTAGTAATAAATTATTTGTGAAATTTGTGAAAAATAGCCAGGAATATACAAATTTTAAATATTTCTCGGAAGCAATTTTTTTTAATTTCATTTCTTTAATATATAATCGCGAGCCGCGAAAATTTTCTCAAATATGTCGTTTTTAATGTTTATTCTTTCATGTCCTATCAAAATAATTGTCGGAATATCACGCGACCAAAGAGCATTTATTCCATCTTTTACTACTTCTAACAGCTTCCACACGACTGACAAATCAATGAGTTACGTATGTCCAAATGACTATTAGCTACGTGATTTTAAGGATGTTATCAAGATGACACATGAAGCAAATTGAAGGAATTAGTGTTACGTCTATCTTTCACTTAGTATGAAATGAATGAATACGGATTCTGGAGTCATTGGGTCAGCGTGATGATTATTTATGCCATTTTAGTCATGCCTGCCTATATTATATACTATATATTTCTAGTCAACTTCGTACTAGATTTCTGAAACATTCTGCAAAGTACAGAACAATAGCACACATTAAATTGATTTGTTCAAAATTCTGGTGGATTATTATTTCGTATTATTAAGTTATAACACTATTATAATATTTATATATATATAAATATATATATATATATATATATATATATATATATATATATATCGAGTGGTATGACAACATCTGGTCCACATACAGCCAAAAAATAGCACTACCTTACCGACCTTATCTCGAAGCGATTTGCCCTATATTTGATTTACCTTTAATTATCTTTATTTATTATATCTTCTAGTTTAGTAAAATATCATGTGCATACCAGTCAGGTCACTAGAGATATTTTTTAATCAACAATTAAAGACTGAAAAAAAAATTCCCAAAGAGCATAACATACACTTTTAGACTTTTCTTTGTAATAATGTAGAATTTTCTATGTATGAATTATCCTACATTTTTGTAGCTAACCAATTATGAGACTTTATCCTAATTTTGTAAAAAATTATTTCGTCGGGATACAGTTTCATTTGAAGGAAAATCTCATTAAAATTGAATTTTCGTATAGCTTGATATGTGTTTGGATAATTCCACGATTAAAGCGAATCGACTTTGTAATTTTTAAAACAAAGCTATTATTAACTCTAAAAATTCTGCCGCCAAAATTGCATTTTTCTCACTACTCTACTTCTTTCATTACTGCATTGGTAGATAGTAAAATTTCATATAAATAAAATATATCACAAGTGACAAAGATTCTCCATAGCGTATAGGTAGATGAAAAAAACATTTGTCTCCTTTACACGCATCGTTCTTTTTCATACATTTCAAATGGTAATAGAAATTACTTACTTGGTGCATACATGATAACTCTAGAAAAAAAAATGATTCAAAAATGTTACAAAATATCGACATACAATGAAATGTTGATACTTTAAGCCCATCACGTGTTACTCACCTTATAATTAACCTCTTCAATTGCATTTGCATTGCCTCCGTTAATAGACGGTATTATTCAGCGCACTTTTCAGACAAACCCACTCCTTCCACTGATCGACTGAAGCCAATTTAACTCCGTACTCTGACCCTCATCACGCGGGTTCCCTAGAGAGAAGATGTACAAATCGCAACTGTAACTATTCGATTATGAGCCAGCGTTAAAACATTTAACGTACACCGAGGTGGAGATTGTTTTTAAGAATAATATATTGTGTGAATCGATAAGGAGGGAATGACATAATTTTCACGAATAAAACTGTTGAAAAAAAATTGCATAAAAACAAGTACCTTATCTATAGAATATTAACGAGAAAACATTTACATCCAGACTTATTGTCATATTAGCTATCTGGGAAGTGACCTAATGGAGACGTAACTTTTTGAAATATTCATAATTTTTTGTTTTTAATTTTATTTTATTTTTACAGTTTACAGGTAATAGAATATTTCTTGAAGATTTTTTCTTTTGATGTCAAAAAACGTGTTAAAATTTTTAAATGTTTCTATTGAAATGAACATTCCATAGCATTTTAATGTAAGATCATCACCCAGTTTAGAAATTTAGAGGTCCAGTTTGAGATTGTCCGAGAATCGGAAAGTCATCTTATGCAATCTGATGATTACATCAGTGGCAAAGTATCTGCCAGGATCTTCAAATCTCTACCTTCGATATTCTCAAAAATGAAATTTTAAAAATGAATCATTTTAAGATTTAAATTTTTTTTTAAATAGGAGATTTTAACACCCCTAATTCTACTAGTTTTATGGATTATGTTGCTAGGGAGTTAGACGGTTGTCAGTAGGTAGGTGTAGCTCACCATGGTATACAATTCACTTTGTTTCAATTTCATTGAACATGCATTTCTTTTAATTATTAAATAATTATGTCGATAGTCGCTCGGTTTTGGGTTTGGCAACGCTTTATGCTCCTGACAGTTACGTGAGAGAACGAGTTTATTTCGTCTGCCTACGACGCGCACGAATAACCCGCAGCTTTTTATCCACTCATGTGGTGCAACAAGGCCAACAAGAGACGCCAAATCTTAATATTATATTGTGCTCTATTGACCGCTTCAAAAATGCGATTATGGAGTCTTTGGTTGTTCATGTTTGATAACTGGCTAGTTTTTTTCTGTTTTATAATGTGTTTTATAAATGATTATTTATGGTTTGTTTATTATAAATTACTATATTTCTAGTGCTTACACATGTCCAGTAATTTGGGATAACTAATCTCTAAATTGGACTCATTGAAATTTTTGAGCAGTTTTCATTAATGCATTGGAAAATATTCTAGCGAAAACGTTGTAGATAAATTATTGTAAAAAAACGTTGTAGGTAACTTATCGTTTTTAGATATTCGTCCAAATATTTGTAAACATTTTAGTCTTGAGCTTGACTGGTAGAAGTTTTTTAAAATCTCTGAAAGAAATAAGAGGATTTGAGTATAGTTATTTTTTACAGTCTCATTAGTTCAAATAGTTCTTACGTGAGCACGGTATAATAAACCAGGTGTAAAAACTAACTTTGCATTTTAATTCTAATTTTTTTCTTTCCTTTTTTGATTTCCCCTTTTATAACGAATTGCTAGATAAATTTCATATTCGACAACATTAATTTATAAAGGGACGTCTAAAATAGACCTTTCAATTATTATTTCCCAATCCCACAATATAATACTTCTATGTAAGTTATTGATGAAAATAATTTTCCGAAATATTTTTAAAATATTACGTATGACATAATCACACTAAACGTTTTGAATTTTTACCCCGTATTGAAAGATAAATTTCGTTATATAAAATAAACATTTAATTACAAATAGAACTCACAAAATGAGGATTTCAGATACACTTACGTACATATTTTGTATGCGTAGGAAATTTGGAACATTTAAGAGTGTATAATATTATTGTTAAATTATTTTAAATGTTAATATTATTTTTCCACAAGTATATCGTGTTATTTCTTTCTCACAGCGTATTGCTTTTTATAACGTTAAATATATAATTTTAGTACTAAAATACCTATAATGGTTACACTAATATATCAATAAATCTACATTCCTGGCAACAGATCAAATGTAATCCACGGACAAACTTGAAATTATTGATCAATTTTAAATATTATGTTAGATAATTCTATCATGTGCTATGAAGTGAGCAATAATCAGCAGTCAAATTTATTTATTAGTCTGTGTTTGTTTTTTTACCTAAAATAAAATAAAATAAATCCTTCTAATATCATTAATTTAAGGGAATTAATCTTTATACACTGCCACTCGAAACCTATTGAAATGTTAAGAGTTCTTTATTAACAAATTGTGTAACCAGAAAAATGGTATCTTTGCTATCAGCATTAACTTGAACTTAGTTACGATTATGCTGACATTATTTTTAATCTACAAACGAAACTTAAAGAACAGGTCATTTCTAAACTACAATAACGACGTTAAAATCGTTAAATTCAGACCGAAGCTCCGAAACTAGTATCACCAATACTCTCGAAGAAATAAACAAATTAAATCTTTTGCCTCTTATAAGTACTCCATCCTCTAACACACGAGTATGAGAAACTAAACTGTCCCACGTCGCTCGTAGTAAAACAAAGATATGTCCCATGGAGGACATGCGGGGAGTCTTTACTGATTAATAGTGGTCATATATAATTTAACCCTTAAAGATCCAAATATTAGAAGCCATTCTTAGTTTCGTATCGTTACTACTTTTCTTTATAAATATAAATTTGACTATATTACGTGCGCGTAGAAGATATTTTTATATCTACGTATTATCAAAAACGTTCACTTTATCGTCTTTGGTTTAAAAATAACTAGACGTATCAGGAACCGATTTCTATATTGCTATTCCAGATTTTCAAAATCGTGTTAATATAGCAATATTGCTATTTTATCTACCATTTTCTCTCTCAAAAGACTGTAAAATTACATATTATAATGTGTAAAACATTCCCAATAAAATACAATTAAATAAAGGTGACCTGATAAGAACGATAAGAAAGAAATTTAAATAAAACAAAAACGGTGTGAGATATTAAATTGATTCTGGCTTTATTTTGAACCTAGATTTGTGCCATTATGTATGTAATAGCACTTTCAAATGGCCACCTCGGCTTTGCTGGCAGTACTTCAAGCCATCGGTCCAATCTTTGATGACTTGGTCCAATATATGCGGCATTATTCCAGCAATAGCTTCTCGAATGTTGGCCTCGAGTTCATCCGAATTAGTTGGCTTGTTAGTGGGGACTAAGAACTTGACGAAGCCCCAGAGAAAATAATCGAGGGGTGTCAATTAATGAACGCTCGCTGTGAGATGATTCAGTTGCCGAATTTCTCCTTTACAACTTCGAGCGTTACGTCGCTTGCATGGCATGTAGCAACATCTTATGGGCACCACAGTTTGGATATATCGATGTTGTCAAGCTCTGGCCAAAGAAAGTCGGTTAACATTGCTCTATACTGAAGACCAATGATGGTAACAGTGTCTCCTTCCTCATTTCGAAAGAAATAAAGTCAGATGATGCCGCCATGCTATAAACCGCACCAAACACTCAATCTTTGTGGATGCATGGATGCTTAGTCGAACACTTGTGGATTGTGTTTGCTCCAATAACGCCAATTTTGCTTGTTGACATAGCCGTTGAGCCAAAAATGGCCGTCGTCCGAGAAGATGATTTTTTTTCGGACCTCCGGCCAACATTTCCAGCGCACAATTAGCAAATTCACGGCACTCTTTATGGTCGTTCGAAGTCAATTATTGCGTCAGCACAATCTTATACGGATATAGGCCCAAATTTAAGCGCAAAATAAGCCTGGTTGACTCTTTGGCGATTCTCAATTCAGCTGATGGGCGCCGAATCGATATTTTTGGTTCTTCTTCGATACCGTCCGCTACAGAGGATATGTTTACTTCACCTCGCACCAGTCTCTGTCTGGTTGATGGCTTAGGGTTCAAAGGAGTGTGCTCATGCTTAAACTTTTCCACGTTGCGACGAATTGCTTGCGCACTGAAGCCATTATGACGACCGATCCCACGACGAAATTCACGTCGCGTATTTACAACTGAGCCGGAATTTCGATAAATTTTTTTAAGAATTTCTACACGTTCGGCAAGCACGAAACTATGCAAGATGAAATGGCAAACCTTGCTGAATATTTTGACAGTTGCTGAAACATAACAATTGAAAAAACTATCTGGTCACCCCTTATTGGTTTCCTCTTGTTTTTCTTTGTTATTATGAAGCGTTTTATTTCCCCCCCCCATGAAAGTTCATATGGGTAACAGGTAGGTTTTATCAATTTAAATGACAATAATATCTCAGAGTTATAAAGAAACTTCGTTAATTTATGTAAATAAACCATATTATACGTGTAGCTTACATATAAATAGTTATCATGGTTGAATGTATAACAACGATCTAGGGGACCCAATTCCGAAAATTTTGGGGTCCCAATTTTTTGGAATCTCATCTAAGCTGTAAAGCGTTTCAAGATCAGAGTTATATTTTGTTAATTGCATAATTTGCATAAGATTCAAGATTTAGTGTATACAAACAACAAACGACTAGTCGTCATTTAAATTTGGCCCTTCATTTTATAATTAGAGTTTCTTTTCTTTACGTCGTGGATGGATTGACCAGAAAAATGGAGGTGACATTATCCTTATTTTCGAAATGAAGGCATTTGTTTGTTAATGGAATTATAACTAGTGGGACATATTTAAACTTTTATGTACTGTTTTTTACTTTTTTATGTACTCGTCTGAGTTACAGTAGCGGAAGGTTATGAGAAAATAATAATATAGAAAACACGAAATCCATTATTAACAAAAAAATTTACAAGTCAATTTCAAACAGAAACAAGACCAAAAAAATTACTTATACTTCATTATTTTTACGCAAGGAAATGGACATTACTTTTAGCGTTAAAATAACTATAAGCAAAAACACGATTATTATTTTTGAAAGAAAAGGAAACTTCAATAAAGTTTATCTACGCATGCAAGTTTTAATTTCATGTAGCCTTAATTTTTTTGACGAATTCCATTTATTTCATACAACTTTAAAATCTGTTTCAATATTCGATTCCCGTTTGTGTGAGAATAATTTTAATTTCACTGTTTAAATATTTTCATTCAAGATTTATAGAAAATTATAAGTGAAAAGTATGTGGTAAAGATTTATTACAAATAGATGGAAGCTTTTTTGAATTTTTCAGAAAATAATAAAAAATAGACGGTAGTAGCATTACTTGGAATGTTGGTAAAGTAATTGATGTATTAAAAATAATCTAAAAGAAAATTACATCACAAATAGAAGTAATAATAAAACTTACTTGAGGATCCCAAAAGATCCACTGATAAAATATTTTCAAGTACCATCATTTTAATGAAGTAGCACTTTTGAGTTTCCTTCCTGCAATAGGAAGGAAATTTATAAATCTATATTTTATAAATCTTCGGTTTTATGTTAAACCTCAACGGTATTTTAAATCAATATTTAAATTTTAAATCAACTTTATAATTTTGAGTATTCAAAATTATGGCCGTAATATAATAACCATAGTATGAAAATATTAGTATATTACCGAGAGCAAAACATCTTGGGTACCTGGATTATGGCGTTTCCGTATTATGGCGTTAGGAGATTCCTCGAACTAATCAAGCTCTGTCTAGTTTCATTATATTTTTGGGGTAAACCTAAATTTATTATACTGATTTCGAGTAAACTTTACATGAAGTCCTCTTAATAACATAAAAGTAACCACGGCATAATTTAATTACATGTAAGACAAATGTTATACGAAGTATAACATTTGATGTTATACGAAGTATAACATATAAATGTTATACGAAGTATAACATGTTATACGAAGCAAGACAACAAAACTTACTTTGCATAAAAAATAAGTCTTATACATCTGTGTTTCTTGGCACTTCTATGTCTGGGTTATTCACTCTAAGTTAGCAAACATTGATAATTTTGCTCTGATTAAATAAGTGGCTCTGCTTATGTCAGTAATTACTGTCAGATAAATTACCATTTTCCGCTTTCCAATATTTCCTATCAAGGCAAAATTCCCGTATTTCTATATTCTCGTATCCTAGCCTTCGTGTCCCATCGGTGCATGATTGTAGCAGCAAATGGTTGAAGATATATGCTGTGGAATTGCCTCCATAAAATTCTACTTAAAGTAAGCAGCATAGTATGCATGACGAGTTATGGTTTTCGCTTGAAACTAGCCTGAGCAAGAGTCCAATTTCGAACGTTAACCTATGAACTATTCCAAATGTATATTTAAGCAAAAGAGAATCTGATCTTATTTAAATATATTTAATTTCCTGGTAATGCAATAATATCTATAATTTACGGTACGAAAAGAGTTCAAATTTAATAAGCTAATATTTTCAGTCACTCTAAAGTTATATTTACGAAGAAATTAAAATAATAAAGACGCAATTATCGTCATAAGAAGTCACTTTTTATGTGAATAAATCTTATCTATATGTGTAATAATAATGAAAATTATATATATATATATATATACATACATTTTTTTCTTCTATATATATATATATATATATATATATATATATATATAAATATATATACATGTATATTTACGAAAAACTCATTGATTTTAAATAAATTTTATATATTTACTAGAGATTGGAAGCTGCGACTAACTTCACTTGTAAACCGACATGATCACACTTCAGATGGATTAGATATTTTTAGGAGTTAACTAAAGAATAGATTACAAATAAAATTAGGTATGCAATAAAAATTATGCCACCAATATGTAGAGACTATATCATGATGAAGAGCGTTGGAGCGAAGTCATTATGAAAAGGTCCTATTCGTTACATCAAGCAATTCCTCGAACTGAAAAACTCGAACGTAATTGAAACCTATTGTCATACCATATCTATAAAGTCCTAACTCAAGCTATAGGAACATGTAATAGAAACAACATTTTTGGATTTATGGAAGCATAACCGTAGGATTTATATTATCCACAAATATTATGAAAATGTCTTCTACACGTCAAATTACGCCGTTGCAACTACGTAACACAAAATTAAACTTTTTGTATTAATTTATTTGTTGTGTTCACCGTAGAAATAAGGTAAGGTTTCCATATATTCATAGGGTCCCGAAATCAGAAAACTGTAACGATAAGTTTTCCTTATATGTAAAATCCTTTCATTTCGGTGTAACGAACGTTTGCTGCGGGACTACTTTTAGACTAAGTTAGAAATTAATATTTCTTGGTATAATATTAATAATTTTTCCTGTAAATAAAACTTGCACTATACAGATAATGCTAAATAATTTTATTTACGTATTTGTCATTCCGTTTTTTGTAATAAAGTAAAATTGTCAAGAAACGCAACACAAAAATTATGATGATTATGGATATCATAATTGGAAGTTATTTTTGCAGATTATATGTGTGAGTTCTCAGAACACACAGGTATGCGATACTAACAACAATTTATTTCACTTCTTATTGCTGTTTTATAAAATTTTTTTTACTTTTAAATCTTTGTACTGTACCTCAAAAGTAAAAAGATACCCTTTTGAGTTTCGGTGATCCCTCCATACCTCCCGGGATACAGAGACTTCACCGAAATTGTTAGTTAAAATGATAAAAAACCAGTTTCTTTTAAACTTTAGGTATACTTGCAATTTATTTATTTATTCTTTTATTTATGTAGCTACTTACATGTATACAGTTGACACATATAGCGGACTTATTACTACAGAGTGCACTCTTACAGCTAACGAGAACGCTAATCCAGCCCCGCTCGGCGAGCGGCCAGGAATCGAACCCATATCACCGTTATGCGCCGCACCGCATTGTAATCAAAGAAATACACTACAGTTACCGTAGTGTATTGCTTACAACTTACCTAAAGATTATCGGAAAATTTAAGATATATTTACACCTTTGAAAAAGATCCTTGACAATATGATCACACGATGAAATGTTGGTAATATTAGTATTCAAAAATATTTTAATAGAGGTGTTTTTAAATTTTTATATGTATTTGAGTTTTTATGGAACCCTCGTTGCGCGAATCTACTTGTACTTAACGGGTTTTAATTGTACGGAAACTATATCGTTTTCTGTTATTGACAGATATAATCATATATACTGAAGGTTCTGATGATCTCGAAACGTGGATGTACTGTAGTAATTTCTGCATCGGCGCCAACAAGTTTTTTTAGTTCGATTTCATAATGCGAGTTGAGGTTTTTGTCGTTCCTCTATGCCAAAATTATCCCAATAAAGAAATAATTCGGCACGTGTATACACATCATGTGTAAAATCAAATTCATGTGCTAATATTCCATTTTCTTTTTCACACTGTGTAACCTAATCGTTATCCACTTCACACTTTGTAAGGTTACGACCTTACCTTGTCAACATAATATTATTTTTTTGTATTCTCTTGTGAAGATATTCTCAACCGATCACAAAAATTGCTCGTAAGAGTAAGAATTTTTCATGATAACATTCGAATTAAAATTGAGTGAAATACTTGTTCTTTCAAAACTACGAACCAAAAAGGCAGCTCTGCTTTATTTCGCCTAGTAAAATCAACTGTTGTTTTAACCTGATACAGAAAATTATAGTCCAATTTTCGACTTTGAAAAAATTGTAGCAAATTCTCAGATTTTGTCTTTCTCTAGGTATAATATACTCCAACTTTCCAGCAGCAGATGGTTACATAGTGACATATGTTTCAAATCTTAATACCGTGTTTCCCTAGTCTCGAGAGATTCATTAGTATTAACAAATTGTTCATCACATTATCTAGGTAAATATTCGTCGTGAGCCACACCTAGAATACTTCCCTTGTAGGTGCTAACTTTTCGTTTGACTAGAATTCCTGACGGGAGGCTGCATCAACAAAATGCAATATACGCACTACTGCAAGGAAAATATCGCTTACAGTGAAGTGATTTATTTACTACCGACCATCGTTCTAACTCTTCACTTGATTGATAATATTATTATTTGGTTCATTATGAACTGATAGGCTCCCAAAATTAAAAGACTCGATAAATATTTGGGGTGTACACATTCACGTCTTTCGACTAAGGATAGGCAGTTCTTTATTTTTTTTCTCCATTTGCAGATAGTCTTTATCAAATTTTCCTTAAAGAATATCATATAGCAAAACGATTAGTTCTAGCAATTACCCAAAACCTAGTGAGACAGCTTTTTCAGATAAGTAATGCAAGTAATGTCTTCCTGTACATTAAAAGATAAGAAGTTGCGACCAAGTTTCATCACCATTATAGGAAAAAAATTAAAATCATGTCTTTCAGATTTTAAAAACAATTAATTCTACTTACTTTGTATACCTAATCATCTTCATTCACATTTATATTGATATCTATATCATCATTATTATATGATAACTGGTACTTCTCTCTTATCAATTTTGAATCATAATAAGCCTCAAGATATTTCTGTAACTCTTCTGGTCGTAAACCGTTTCTGTGAGCCATTTTGGATGTAACTATACTGTAATGTTACCTGTATTACAAAATGGTTCGAAACAAACTGTCTATTTTTTTGGTAAATATAAACGTAATTTTTTTACAAACATATAAAAAGAGGCAAATGATAGAAAAATAAACGTGGTGCTTATTGCGGTTGTAGAAGTACAAAAAAAATATGTAAAAGCAAGGGACATCAAAGGCTCGCTCCGCGGTAAATATATAAATATATGTTATTCCTTCAACGTGTAAATAAATATTAAATCATGTTATTTTAAAAAGTAATATGTTTTATGCTTTAAGGCCCAATCGACTTTAAGTGGAGCCTTTGAGACCCGAGCCGAGGAAAATAGATTTAAAAGTGTTAAGAGTATACATTAAGCTATTTAAAATTATATCTCCCGCATGTTAGACAACGACCTACTTGTCCATATAAGTCTTTAACATGTTAATATAACTTTACTGAAATATTTTTCTATATTTATATAATCACTAAATGCCGTTACTCTGATATTTTCCCATTATGACATACGCGTTTACACAGCGGTATGCTTTTACATTGCTGGAATAAAAGTAGAGGGAGTAAAAGAGACGTTCTCTTTTGGAGACATAAATTTCGGGAAGGAAGGGCGTATTTAAAATTTTACAAGATGTTTTTGATTGATACCTAAAAAAATTCTTTAACGATACGTCACCGGAGAGAGTTCGAGTAAATTGTCATTAAAGAGCTGTCATTAATATCCAAAAAAATGACATACCCAAGTTTTATGTATGAAGAGGACCTTTTACCTGTTTATATAATTCAACTACGTCTTCCTATAAACATTAATTACGATTAATCTTAGAATGAAAGATTTATGAGACTGTAACATACGGAATGACACACGAACATGACAAATTTGAAAGATCCTTTTTCCATTACGTTTTTGTCAGGAAACCCTTAAAACTTACATGTGTATATAGGTCTACAGCACATTGTCCAGTATTTGTTCCACCCGGTACTTCGGCGACACCAAATATGTAGAAGTAGGAAATTTACTACATTACTGACTTCTCAAACCGTATCGTTAATTAATAATAAACAGTTAGTAGCTCTTAGAATACCACTAATATTCCCATGGTATTTTAGGAGTGAAATACCCTATAATTCAGATATAATACGGATATCGGATTTACATATTAGTAAATCAATGTTTATTGCCAACAGGCAGATGTAGCTACTGTAACATGGCAACATGAATACTCGAAACGAAAGATGAAGATCGCACGTTCATTCATTCAGAGCAAAAAGTCTGTTTTATGTAATAACATTTCGACCATTAAGTCTTTTATCTTTTGGATACAGCATAAAATAATTAATCCATAAAATCTATTCGCAAGATTCCGTATCATATTTTAAGACTGCAATTTTCTGTATCATAAACAAGGGATTACGGTGGGGAAAACAGTATGCCACATTTTAACACTGCAATTCCCCATACCGTACTGCAATTCTCTATACCGTGTACTCTTGATACGGTAGCAAATACTGTATGCCCAAAAATCGAAAAGATATTTGTCGACTCAACATTAATAGATATCAATAATAAGTCCTAAGATAAAACAATCATGGCGTTCTACTAATTACCAAACCGTCCATAAATTAAAGTAAATAATATCTATTCTTTACAAATTTGGTTTTTTGTAACTTAATATTCAAATTAATTTTTCATATAACATAATTATCATTATTACTCAAGAATAAACATTTCCAACCGCGACTTTATTCTTGTAGAAAAAACTGTGATATAAATTATTAGTAAACTATTGTGAAAATATGGGATATTAGAGTCGGTAATTGCTTAGTAATTTGATGCTTGCCTACTTATGTTTATTCTATTTTCTTCAACTGAGTAATTGTAATTACAGAAAAAATATATTAAAGGATAATAAGATTCATTCCTATACAATGAAATTATTTCTTGCGAAAGTATGCTGATAACTGATTGTAACCGCTACGATTTCGCACTTGTAAAAGTGTTTTCTAGAAGTGAAAAAAATATATCACCTGCTGCTTCGGGGGGCAACTAAAAGCAACTGTGGAAAGCAAGGAAATGTCATAAGAAAAATCATTTGCTTTAGAGTTTAAGATCCGCCTGCCGATTTGTTCACATAGCGGTTTATTTGTAATAAGATTATTGAAATGAAAGATGATCATTATTAAAATACACTGCGACCGTGTTA
The DNA here is from genome assembly GCA_039881145.1 of Druceiella hillmani. Classification (NCBI taxonomy): domain Eukaryota; kingdom Metazoa; phylum Arthropoda; class Insecta; order Lepidoptera; family Hepialidae; genus Druceiella; species Druceiella hillmani. Next base: position 1,933,497 of record JAYKKI010000033.1, on the reverse strand, counting down.
CCTAGAAAAATGAAACAAAGTAAATCCAAAGGCGATGAAATGCTTCACTCTTTTTTGATAAGCCTTTGGAAGCTCAACGATAGCTCTTACATACTCATAGTCTTACATATTTTCGATAACGATACTCTTACATATTTTCTCCTACGTGCTGAGTCCGTCTAGACTTATTCAATATTATTTTGCTATAAATGTGTAAATTGCGCAATATTGTACAATATTTTTGCAATTATGAATTGAAAATTATATGTCTATATATTGTCATTAATTTATTGTATCTGTAAGAAAACAATATATCAAGTATACTGTTTTCTTACAGATACAATAAACCTAAGATAATAAAGTTCTAAATGGTGATAATTCTAAATAGATCTTGTAATTAAACTTCAAAGAGTGATCTTCAAAGAATGAGAGAATGAGGTAATTACCACATCTTTACTTAGCAGTCTTTAAATATATACTGCGATTTGTAGTATATGGTTAACTACGCTCGCTACCTATTTAATAGGAATGTAAGTTAAATTTCCTTCCTGAACTATGAAAAAGTTACACGGCGATAGCAAGCAAAAGAATAAAACAAGTTTATTCAGAAATGACATTATTTGTATAAATTTTGTGTGAACTGGGTATAAATTTTAGAGCCATTCAGTTCTGTATATGAAAAGATGGCAATTTTCTCTGCTACCCTTAATTTCACTACAATATTACGTGAATTCGAACATTCTATGACATTCATCTTAATGACTAGCGCTTACCTTCGGCGTTTATATGCTTTTAATTTTTAATTTTTACCGCCAAACCAACGAATAATATGCACTACAGGTATTTTATAGGTACGCACTTCACTTCTAATTTTATAATAATTATTTATTAATAATTATTTTATAATTATCAATTAAACTCTTATTCGATAATGGTTAGTAATTCAAAATAAAATAGTTATCTCAAAAAAATCTTGTAATTTTATTTATGGCCAGTAGTGATAGAATATTTAAATTTTTACAGAACCTATCTTTACATGACTGAGTACGTTAATTTAAAAAAAAATGATCATGTTAAATACTAAACCAACCATACGCAATAACAACATTTATTGGGCCCAATATAAAAATAAATAAATTTATTTGGAAATAAATATATTTAGATACCTCAATTTACATCAATACCCCATGCAATTTCTTAATACACTTTTTTTAGTTTTTAATTATTATTTTCTTCTATTTAATGCTGCAGTATATTTATTATTTAAAAGGTAACGAGGAAGACACAAGTACGTATGTGTACGTGGACATAATATTAAACATTTTAATAACCTTTTAAAGTCACACAACGGCCTTAATAAATTTTCCGGGAATAAATAAACCAGAAATTTTCCTTTTTTTTTATCCATTCCGCATATTTATTCTAGAAATTTGCCTTACGTACTTAAATATTTTGATATGAGCTGGAAGCAAAATATGAAAATTATTTCTGACGAAATTGTTTCGACATGAAAATTTTCTTTCGGTAAGTACTTAATTTAAAAATGATTAATTAATATAAATTTTATCAATATGTCTACACATTAGAGACTAACAAATCTAAAAAGAGGATACTGGAATTAAAGAAAATTGGTTCAACTCCATAAGAAGTTTTAAATAATTATTTCTTACTAGAATAACAAGCAATATGTGCACACTTTTCCTCGTAAATTTATATTCTCTCTACGGTATATTCATATCTTATTTTAATGTAGCCATAATTATTTTAAAACCTTAACTCAAAATTGTACCTGGCACTCTTCAAATCTATTCACTTTAATCACTATTGTTTATTTTTAATATATTAAAAAATATACATTTTATGTCTCTCTAGGCACTAGAACAACCCAATGGTGAATTTAATGCCAGTCGGATTTATAGCTAAGTTGTCAAATAGAATTCGTACTACGAGGATTTCTTACATATTTAAGCACTTAAAATATTTAAGGGAACATTATATTTAAGGGAACATTATAACAATTATATTAAATGTTTCAAGACGTAAAATTTTACCTATCTTATTTCTGACAGGCCTGGAAATATAATGCAATAGAAAATCATCGCTATAGTTTCTCTGTATGTTTTGCGCAGGTTTCTGCAAATCGTTTATTTCACAATTTAAGGTTTAGAAGTATTGAAAACAGAACGGAGAAGGGGGTGGGAGAATATAGTTCATGGACGCTTTCCAATGAACCTCTAAAGATGGAATACTTAAAATTATGAATTATATATATATTTTAGGAACCCTTATAACTAACCCTTTTAAACAAGGTATTTTATTACGATGCCAAATTTCAAGTTTTTTTGTCTCGAGCAGATAGAGAAATGGACACGTGAATTATTTTATAAGGGGTACCTTTTTTCCTTTTGAAGTACTGACTGTAAAAAATTAAAACCAAAACACACAAAGGAAATAAAAATTGTCTCTAAAACTATTTTCGATGAAATAAATTTAATGCGGTGGATTTTAACTTGGCTATACACTAGTCTTGAAAACATCATTAAAAATTAAAATATTAATCGTATTGTCGAAAACCATACCTTTCCTTCTCAATTTCAATATTTTAATTTTGCTTAGAAAGTGAACAAATATCACGCTTCGCACCTGATGCCACACCATAACTTAGCAATAACAACAAAGCGCACACTAGGCCGGTTGGATCACTTGCCGCCGACACATTCTAAATTATACCCCCTCACCCGTATTGAGATGTTGTATGCTTCTTTAAACGTGTCAGGTTTTTAATTGATGTGTGATGTTGAATAATTACAATGTGGAGGTTGAAAGAAATGTAAGGATTAAAATTGTGTGCGTGGACTTGGTAAGGCGCTGACGAATGTTATTATATCGGAAAGAGGGAGGAAAAAGTAGTAGAAGAAAAAAAATATGTAAACGATGGTCTCAGAAAATGTAAAAATAATAAAGCTTATACGAATATACCGCCAGTGAGAAAAAATTATAAGATGATAGCTATATACCAGGATAAATATGTACATAATTCAATTAAGATGTGATTAAAAATGGAGGAAATTTTCTGGTGCGAAGAAACCGTATGTGGTGTGTGGTGAAATATGGTTTGTTTATATGTTTATTCGGCCTTTTAGACTTTTTGGTGCTGCTATTTAGAAATTATAAAAGGAAAAAGCAATTTTATAAAGCGTTTTTTAAGATTTGTTCCCCTTATTAAACCGTTAATGGCGCTGCAGTACGTTTATTGGAATAATTAATTATAATATGTCGCACCATTTTTTTCGTGTTTTGCTTTAAGATGCTGGTTTTCTTGACGTATGATCAGAAGATACTGAAGAACTTCGAATCTCCTATAGGGACGCAGCATGGTTATTAATTAATCAGAACTGGTTTAGGCCCTAACCCTTCATGGACGAAATTTTACCATTTATAGAGACCGATTTATACACAAGATTTTCCGCCGGTTCATTTAACTCTCTCAAAACCTCTCTATGAATGTTATTGACTCATTAAAACGTTGCCCCATCTGTTGATATGTTGTATCACTATTTTTTTTGTTTTTGAGCAAAAAACGCAGAGTTTCATACTATAGAAATGTGTAATTTCTCAAGTTGAAAATTTTATCTCTTAGTGAACCATGTCTCAACAAAATTACATGAAATTTATTTTCGCCTTTTAGGTATGGTTCGATAAACATCCTTGCTCAAATAAAAATCCACAAATACTTTTCTTCGTAACATTATTAATCGTGACCTCAGCGACCCGTTAGCTACTCCGTCTTATAAACTATACGCTTACCAAATTTACTTGTTTGTAGAATTATCAAGTAACAACGAAGTTCGAAATTTATGATATAAGTTACAATTTTATTCTTTCAAACTTTAGTTCAGTTTCTTAACAGGACGGTAATTAAGAAAACGAGAAAAAGTGAGAAAGGCGTCCTGCAAATAAATTTCCCTATTATTTCCCGCTCCAGATAATTTTTTCTTATAACTTCATTGAAAAATAGCATAGGTGTACTATCTCAATGGACATTTTATTGATATCCATATGATTTCACAATTCGTTAGTCATTTCAGATTGTAAGCATAATCTGTAACAAAAGGAAGAAGAGAATAAATAAAAAATTAGCTAATTATTAATTGCATAATTTAGAAGTATAATAGATTGCAATAGATATTTGTTACAATCATCGTTGTAGTTTAAAAGCGTTCTAATATTTTTGTGCTCGCACCCTTTACGTTTTTAGATTTCCGTACCTCAAAAAATAAATGGGACCCTTGAGAAGTCCAATAATCTCATGGATCCAAAGAGAGATCTCTCTGATATTGCTCACTCAAAAGTCCAAAATCCGTCACGCATGTGTAAGTTACTCGTGGGTACAGCCTATGTTTCTTAGAAAGTGTTCAACGTAAAAATTTGAAATGTCGTGATATTGCTTACCCGCATATATTTTACGTTAACATTCTAAAGTAACAGTTAGTAAAATTTTAAAGTAGACCAAAGAAGTACTCAAAAAAAGTTGTTTTTACTTTCATGTACATTATGGAGCATCATATGTCTATGAAAGAAGCTTGTAAGTATTTCAAAATAATATTTTTAAAAATTCTAGGTAAGATATTTCTGGACCATGTCCTCAAAAACATAGTATCTGTCCGTAACCATATGGGTGGCATCTCATTTCCGAAACTGTTCAATGCAAAATTATGAAGGAATAGAATTTCTATAAATTCTCATTAAATTTAGCAGTACACTATAATTTAAGCTACACTCTTACTTCGAAGGTATTAACAGTAACCTTCACGCACATTTTTAGTGTTCCGTAAAAATAATACTTATAACTACGTTATATCTGTCCGTCCACCTGTGTGTAACAATCTCACAATTCAACATCTAGGTTTGTGTACTAAAATTTGCTGATAGATATGTCTTCGGAGATATCTATTAATAAATAATGAAATATTGAAAAACAAAATTTCAGCATATCCCTGCATTTATGTAAAGCAGGATAAAAATATTTTCCCCAAAACCCATCGAGTCATTATGTAGAACTCTTTAGTTAACATTTTTGTTTTATTTGTCATGTTTAATTTTAGGTTTTGTTTAAAAAATATTGGGTAGCAAAATTTATTCCCTCTAATTTTTCAATGATCAGTTGACAAACCTGAATAATTCGAGGATAATTTCGAGACCACAATTGATTACATTTTTATATAAAATTATTTCAGTTGACTTCCATCAAAAACCTCAGGAGATACTCGTATAAATAACTAAGGAAATCTAGTTCGTGTGTGTTATGCTAGGCAAGAGGTTAGTTTATTTCTGTTAAGAATTCTATAAATAGATAAATTTTCTTACATAAATGTTTATATAAAACATATTAGATTGACGTAAATTGGCTATGGCGACTATATTTTTATTTCGGCACAAATGGAAAATAAATAACACTAATACATACAATTAATTACTTAAATCTATCTCCCATGAAATTATGTATAAGGACACAATCAACTCAATTCCCTTTCTCGTGCATAAAGGGCACCTCGCATCTCGTCTACTGATTCCATATTACCCAACAAAACGTCTTTCTTGCAGCACAAAAATATTCAGCACGCGTAGACCAAGACAAACCGAATTACCCATAATACGGCTAGCGGGCAGCTCGTTACATATGGATGGAGTTTGCGTCGACTGATTAGATGCTCGTGGAACATATGGCCCGGCTGCGGGAGGGTACAAAAACAGGAGAATGGCTCGATTCTGGAATTCGGTAGAGAACTGCCGTGGACGACGTTGTTTCTTTCCATTTAGCTACGACTAAAAATTGTTTTGTTTTAAAACGTTACTTCGATTTAATGATATACTGACAAGGATTTAAAAGAAGTCATCAACTGGCCTATATTATTATAACTAAAAGCAATAAGTTCTATTTATGGAATCACTACTTATAATATGCATCTTTTCTGTCATTAACTACACCTGTATCAAGTTTCATCAAAATCTCTTCAACAAAAATATTGGTAAAATCAAGATGTTTCCTTATAAGAATTATACCATAAGAATTAAACCATATTATCCATTTACATTTAAATAAATATTCTCATTAATGGTTAACTTTTTATCCCTAACGCGGTGATCTTTTCTGATTAGAGAAAATTATTTTCTGCGACTATTTTACTCGTATCACAGGGTTGAATCCCTGTGACGAAGGCTACGCAATACGCAAAATTTTAACGAGATCGATTGAACAGTCAAGATCTGAAAATGAGAAAAATAAACTCATTTTCCCGTTTCTAAAATTATGATTGGGATTCGTTTCTCGCCGTTGTTTCATAAAGTTAAGTACTTAATATATTATACTTCAAATATATTTAATATTTTAAATAGGTCCGAAATTTTTTTTGCATTTTTACAAGAAGTATTTTAAATTTTAGTAAATTAAATTTTTGTAAGCAACAAAAAATGAATCATTGAATAACCCATCAGAATAAACGAAATTAATTATCGTTTTCATATTGATTTTTTCTGAAATGGGTTATTTTAGATTTATCGGTGACGCAAAAAAATGAGAAATTTACGTAATAATTTGTAAATATGTTTTTTGTAATAGATGTAATATATAAAAAGACAGACCAACTACTTTATTTAGACATTAGGGATTTTCATTTATAGAGAACGCTAAAACACGAAATCGTGTATAAAATATCTATCGTAGATATTAATTTAACAATTTCCAATCTACATCGACCGTACTTTGTGCATAGTAATTTCCAGTGCTCTTCTACTCTTTCAGGCAATCTTCACAAAATTACACGTGAGTGACATATTTATAATAAATAAATGTCATTTAACTAAATTTTATCCTGATTAAGGGAAAAAAGTGAAGCGGTGTTCTCTTTATATGCCCAGGGCGTAGAAATTTGTGTGGCCAAAAATGTTTATTGAAATATCACATAACCCCGTTCCTTGACTAAATTTTCCTCGAAAGAATTTTACATAAATCATGTTTTTATAAGACATCTTACTCTTAAGTTCTTCTTGACACTTATAGTTACGGTCGTGATAGTCACAATATTTTTATTAGCGAACATTTTGGCTGTGCCCGAGTAAATATAGTAAATCTCATAACGGCTCAGTTTGTTTCACTAAAAATATGCAATAGAAATTAGAAACAGACAAGGTGTAATATTGTCATTATAAGGAATATCTGTACATTTAACAGATAGATTCTTTTATTCCTTTTTTAAATACAATTTGAATGGTTTAAAGGACACTACGATCGGCCGTTTTGCCTCAATCACTAAAAACAAAGAAACAAAACTTTCCTCTTTATGAAATAAATATCATTAACTGTATTAGCATTAATCGTAAAATGTACCCTTATATTTTTCTAGTTTGAAAATCCGCGATTGAATTTTTCTGAAATAGGTTTTTTCGTATTTATCGGTGACTAAAAAAAAATTGAATAAAAATTTGTATTTAAAATTGTAAATATATTTTTTGTAATAGATATAATATATAAAAAGACAGATCGACTATATTTAGGCAATGGAGATTTCTTTTGTAGAGAAAACACGAAAGCATCTATTAAATATTTACCGTAGGTTTTAATTTAATAATTTTCAATCTACGTCGACTGTACTTACTCTTCTACTCTTTCAGGAAATTTTCACAAAATTACGCAAAAGTGATATAACTGTAATAAATAAATGTGACTTAATTAAATTTTATCCTGATGAAGGGAAAAAAAGTGAAGTAGTATTCACCTTATACGCCAAAGGCGTAGAAATTTGTTTAGCAGAAAAATTTTTCCTCGGCAAAATTTTCCAAATAGCGTTATCTTATATAAAATAATTTTACGTGAACAATGTAGAAAGTCCTCCGGAACAACAATCAAGGAAGAAAATCATGTTTTTATAATAAATCTTACTCTTAGGTTCTTCTTGACGCGTACAGTCCCAGTCGTGATAAACAAAATATTTTTATTAGCAAACGTGTTGGCTGTGCCCGAGTAAATGTCGTAAATCTTATAACGGCTCAGTTTGTTTCACTAAAAATATGCAATAGAAAGTTATAACATATGTGTAATAATTGTCATTATAGGGTATATATGTACATTTTATAGAAAGATTCTCTTACTGCTTTTTTAAATATATCTCAAGTGGTTTAAAAGTTTAACTCAAAAATGTACCCGGTGTACATCAAATTCCTAAATTTAAACCATTATTGACGTAGAACACATTAATATTTTTAAAAAGATGTTTGACCCACGTCCATTAAAATCTATATGATAACACTAAAAAATATTAACAAAATATTAACACTAAAATCTATATGATATTTAAATTGAATGTCACTATGATCGGCCGTTTTGCGTCAAACCCTAAAAACAAACAAACAAAACTTTCCTCTTTATGAAATAAATGTGATTAACTGTATTAGCATTAATCGTAAAATGTACCCTTATATTTTTCTAGTTATACCCGCGACTTTGTTCACCTGCAGAGATTTAGAAAATTGTAAGATTAATACAGAAAATAACATAATTAATTTACTGTAAGATTAATGGAACTAAGGCCGTCTATTGTAATAATTACAAAAGTATTTTTTCAAAGTAGTACACCTTTTATTAAAAGATCAAATGGTCTTTTTACCTGGTTTATTGATTTAACACATAGAATCCTTTAGATACCCCACCCCCTTTATATACCCCACCCCCTTTACATACCTACCTCATAGAACACCTGAGAAAATCCGTTACTAAAACTTTATCGCAATATTTTTAACTATTCTTGCATGACATGTGAACAAATAAACAGGCTAACAGGTAAACGGATATAAATTCCAAAAACAATGCGTTTTTCCTCTATTAATTTCGTTATGTTCACCTAAATATTTCTTTTTTAAATGCCTTCAAGGTACCGACGATTTTACTTTATTTTTATGAATAAACTATAAAGAACGTAACAATCTTTATGGAAATTAACAAAATAATTATGTTACGAATATTTATAAGAGATTCAAATTTTGAGGAAGTGGCTGAAACCCAATGTGCTTAAAACGGACACAAAATTTCGAAAAATGTTTATCATTCGTCTACCCGCATTCTTATTGCTCATTCGAGAACTGTCAGTTATCGCATAACGCTACGCTTCATCTTTAGTCACAGACATTTTGTCAAAGTAAATCTGTTTGAAAAACTTCCTTGTGTGATTTAAAGTACATATTACGCCATCGATTGATCTATCTCGTATATAGGGATGCTATTCTTATTCTTCGTCGTTTCGCTCTTGACAGAGCGATTGTGGTCATCACGTAATATTGTTTGTAAGAGGGACCATTGTTACTCGCCTCACGATATCTTCCCCTATTTGTCGTCGTCCTGTTGCACACATACAAGAGACCACCTATAGCAGATTTGACCTGGTGTGTCCATCATATCGACTACCTCCTACATGGTCTAATGCCTTGTACTATTGCCTTCACAACAATGCGATTTATGGAGCTACTACTATTTCCGCGCATGACGTGACCATAAAATTTTAGAATCCGAGTCTGAACAAGTGTTCATATACGTTGATTGATACCGAGTTCTTAAAGTATGGAGACATTTTTGAGGAATAATAGCTTAGTTAGAATAACTTAGTCTAGGATATCCCAAGCATTATTCTCCAGTACCACATTTCCCGTGCGTCTATTTTGTTCTTCTCAAGTACTCGTAGAGCCCACGTCTGTGCCGCGTAGAGAAATATAAGGAAAGCCCGAATTTGAACGAGCCGAGTGTTAGTGATCTTGCTCATATTTCGGTCGCTCCATATTTTTTCAATTTGTTCATAGTCCATATTGTCATCGCCACAAGTCTCCTTACCTCATTTACGTATCCGCTATTGTTAGAGATTAACAGTCCTAGGTATACATAAGACTAAACTACTCTGCAGTTTGATTGACAGTTTCATTTATTTGAGTGACTTCGGGCAAGTTGTTGCTGACACTGTCAACAATTATAATTTTTTATTGCTGCGATTGATCCTTAAACCAAATTCGGGGTTTACGCGCTCCATCTTGAGAAGTAAGTCCGACATGTGGCGTGCATCAGAAGAAAACAAGCTGAAGGCATGGCATACACTTGTATAATCTGTAGTTAGGCGTTTCTCGTTGTTTTTGTACTAATGCACAATGCATTTTTGAAATATATATAATATGAAATTTTTAACATATCTATTAAATTCGCATATCTCCTTAAAAAGTACCAATGGCAATGATATGAAAACTAAATATTACTGTATTTGATTCCAGTCTTCCTTTAAAATAGAATCCGAATGGGTTGAATAGATTTTACGTGATGCGTTCAGAAACAAATACACCGATAAATAAACAACCAAACGGAAAAAAATTCCAAAATGTTCTATAACTTTTATTATTTGACCCTAAATATTTTTTCTTACAGAAAAGCCAATTCATCATTTTCATTATATATATATATATATATATATATATAAATATATATATATATATATATATATATATATATATACATATATATATATATATATATATATATATATATATATCAAAACTCAAGTTATATCTGTGCCCTAATTTTCAGCTAATCAGAAATAAAACACTTATACGACAGATTAACAGAGGTAGAAATATGTGACTGTAAAATATAATGAGATAAATAAAGATTATCCAAATAGATTGTTAATGCTGATGCTATTTTGGAATATAAATAACTGCAGCGTCACATAAATAAACATTGGCAAATCAAATATTACTGGTGAACCCCAGTAATATTTGCAAATATTTACTTATTACAAAAAAAAATAATTCAAGCTTACACGAACAAATATTTGCTTTTCATGAACATAAAACTACCTAAAGATAAATTATAGAATAAGATAAATGTAATACTGGTAAATGAAAAGAAAAACTATACGTTTTGCACTGAACGTTTCATATATATTTTGTTTAGGTATTACAAAGTAAAATTAAAAATTTGTGATTGAAAATCGTATCTATTAATCGTAATATTAATGTTTCTTTCAATATTTTTCACCGTGTTAGTATAACTTTCACAAACCTGTGCTTTTCATTAGAAAATAACTAAATTAAACAAAATTTACTAAAACAAAACTACCAACTTTTCAAATATAATTCAAAATGATAAACCGCTTAGAGTGGCGACTGTACAGGCGAGAGCAAATTTATCTTCATCGAGATTCTCCCTTCATGAAGTCTTAACCTTGCTTCCAGACATATTATTATTTTTAAACACTTGTAATAAAGTAATTCTAAAAATCTTTCAAATTTAAGGGTACTTTAATTTAAAACGTATTTTGAATTCAACAGATTGACACGCATAAATATTTTTTTCAAAGTAGAATATAATTTTAGAGATATAAAGGAAATTTTTTATAAGTGTTAATAAAGAAACAATAAAACAATCAAAATGTTTTTACTGTATCAAAATTAAGATATTTTAAACTGTAAAATTGTTTTTAAAGTTTTTGTTTTTACTTGCAAAAACGCAAATAAGATATTTTTTAGATATGACAAAAATGTTTTGTTGCCTTTTTATTTTTAATTTCGTCATAAGCGGAAAGATTTATTCACTGCATGGGTTTTATTTACATCTTGCTATAAGATCACGGAATCTTAAAATAATCACAAAAGGATCTCATAAGAAACAATAAATGTTTTTAAATAAAATTAAAATTGACATCATTATTTAGTGTAAATTAATATAATCAAAGATCATGCTACTGAAAATTGTCTGATGCTCTGAATCTGAAAATGAAATCTGTATCTCGATTTTCAAATGAGAAAGGATGTAGTTTTGGTCTTTGCTAATTGCACACCTGCAGATGTTGTCATACAACGTAACCAAGGTCGTGGCAAAAAATTTAAATAAAGTAGAAGTAATACTACATCACGCAGTTTTATTTAAATGTGAATAATGAATTTCTACAAATTGAATGCCAAATATATTCAACAGATTATAGTTTTGTTTAAAAATCAGTTAATGGTGGAAGGAGCTTTTTACTTTAGAGCCATTTACTTTATGTCAATTTATTTTTTGAACTTTACAGCAAGCTGATTCATATTGCTTTGTATTTTTTTAAGTACATTAAAATATTTCACAACGTTACAGGAAATTACCTTTTTTTGATTAGCTTAGCCATAAGGCTAAAAATAACAAATAGAACATAACCACATATTTTTTTTAAATTTTCAACGAAAATATTCAGAAAACTCTGATACTTTGGTAAGTAGATATAGTGATAATAATGTACAAAAAAGTACGTGGGAAAATGTTATGTAGAATGGAGGTTTAACTATTTGGATACCATAATCATGAAAGAAACCAGCTGAGTGTTCCAAAAGCAATATTCATAGTCTCCGGTCCTATAGTTAAAATTATATCTCAAAAACTATTCATGCAAGTTAAACAAAGTAATTTTCATTTTAAGTTACATTTAAAGATATAAGCGTAGTATTTTTTCTGTTAAAAAAATAGCGTATCTTATTTTGAAACTTAATGTTTTGTGAAAGAAGTTATACATAGAAAATGGTTAATGAGACCTGAATTTTATTTTAAAAGAACCTTTTCAATGACAGGCCATGTGATGAGTAAAAATAAAATTTCCTTCTCACCTTACATAGATGGGCTTTATATTATTTTTTTTTAATTTCCTAAGGTAGATAAATTTGAGTTGAAATCTTACGTCATGAACTATAAAATATATTTTTCGTTTTGTTAAATGAGCACAAAAATTGGGATCGATGTTAACAATTAAGAAAAACACATTAACTTTATTTCGGTTTTCCAAATTTACTTTTATAACGAATCATTTCATATAACAAATTTGATTCGAATTCTTTATATCCAATAAATATGACGTAAGTCGTATTGTGGAAGACCGGTAATATGGATTTTATATAGGTTTTAAAATAAAAAGGTCCTTATCATATGTTTCCTGTATTACTCAGGTTAAATTTTCCAAAAATGGAAAAAAATTGAAAGAAAAAAAAATGAAAAAAATAAAGGAGGAAATTTTTAAGAAAACACAAGAATAGATAGATGTATTTCATCTATTCTTATTCCCATTAACTTGAAGTTATAAATTTACTTATGACTAAATAAAGTACCTGGAATAATTTTTAAAAATAGGAAGTTATAACAACCCTTTATTATATCATATTCAATAAAAAGAGAAGTATCTTACTACTACAATTTTGATTTAATATTTTTCTTTCAGATCTATGTTTATTAAATTCCTATATATAAATTTGGTTTTAAGCTTCCTGGAAATAAAAATATAAAAAAAGCAACAACGTATTTATGTAAACTAGAAAATATTCGAAGAAAAACAGAAACAACACAGGTAAATGAAATTATTCAAGCTTAATTATTCGGCAACAAAAAGGTAGCTAGATCGACTTATACAGCTTTGTCACATCCCACATTGTCACATTTTCTTGTAGAAGACGCCTACAACTATGGTACCCTTAGTTGTGGGCATCTTCTGCAAGAAAACCTAGTTAATTTTTTATTGTGATCAGTGGATACTTGATAAAGAGAAATTAAGTAAGTTTTCAAATAATAACATGTCGTACCTTGTTAGGTAAACAAAACAATAAGTGTGAAATTCACCTTCACTACAAACAATTTTGGAGACTCGCGGCTGGAACTGAACGGCTTAACTCGGGGCGGGCGCATTTCTGCGCAGATATTAACACGTGCTTTAAAATTTTGGTTAAGTTTCGCTTCTCGCGATATTTAATTACCTCATGACGTAATATTCCCGAGACAAAAATATTTTTTCACAGTGTAGTTTGATGAGTACGTATCTAATTCAAGTCGGTGATATTAAATGGAAAAAATTGGTGGGTTGTTTTTACAATCGTTTGAAACTTTGCCTACTTAAAACGGTATATATCGGAATTTTGGTAAATCTCATACAAGTTGTAAAGAAAATTGCGCAAAAATTTTTAGATAAACCTTATCGTATGTAAGATACTGTATGTTAGGGTTATTAACTTTAAATATCTATTCTAGACGAATTCAAATATACATACTTTCTGTATAATTAAGTATTCCTACACATGCACATGTCCACCGCTGCATGCCGATAACACTCATGGCTGCACAATATTCGCTACATTAGATTCCAAATAATGTCATATATTTAGTGACTTTTGTAAATCCAATGCAAATCCAACGACATTTGAAATTCTGAAAAGCTGTTTAGGCTAAAAAAGGGAATAAAACCCGTATATACTTACGCACACACATAATTCATAATTCATTTTTTTATACTGTGATACAATTTGATGGATACAATTTTTCTCACAAAAATATTTTTTTTCTGTTCCAGAACAAGTGGCGATCATTTTGCAGACTGACAATATTTGTTTGATCTTTTGCGGCTTTAGTGAATGCCGATGCCGTCACTAACAAAACTTTTCCTTAGCTGCCACTTTTCCTTGTCTTCGGTGAGGATTTTGGGGACCCATCTCTGATACATTTTACAGTAATATAAACGTTCTTTGAAAATCTTATCAAGCGTAGTTTCATTGGTATCAGAAATCTATTTTTACAGCTTAAAAATTATTACACGCCGATCTTCAAGCAATTCTTTCTCCACTTTCGCAATAATTTGGTTCCATATCGACCCGAACTCTGTTAATTATGGTATTTCCTTTCCAGAACTTCCTTATCAACTTTTGCACGTTTTTGACATTCATACATATGACCGAATAATTTATAAATCGGGTAGTGCCCTTGATACTCGCGAAACCTATCACTGTTCGTAACTCAGACCTGGCGAGAGAAGCGAGCCAAAGCTCCATCGCGCACGGCCGCCCAGTCAAGACTGTATCATTATAGTAAGCTCTGATGGTAATTTGAAGAAGTGGAACCAAGCTTTATACTAGTGTTGTCAAATCTTACGTAAAAGCGTTCCTCGTCGCCCCAGCGCCTTGGAGACTTTATCTTACTGAGACGTCTTGTATATTACTAAAGTATTCTGAAAGAAATACGGGCCGAACTCACCAAAGCTATCTTTCAAATTTAAACAGACGTTTTTAATTTACTTATAACTAAATAAAAAAGTTTTCTCAAAAATCACTTGACTTCAAACTTGATTCTAGACGTTGAATTGTAAATTTTATATCGAGAAATTAGAGAATATAAATACCTTATTATTTATATTAGTAGCTTACAAAAAATTTGAAATGACAAATCATTTTAATAAGAGTGATTTGTCGATTCCAAGAAAAATATTTTTGGTTCCCATCCTATCCAGAGATTTGTGAAAGATGAGATCAATAAATATTTCCTCTTCGGTTCAGTGACAAAGTATATATTTTTCCTTTGACTTTGCTGTTTAAGCAAGGTAGTTAAAGCCCTCCAAGTATTTTAGTCTAATTTCAATCTCTGACTTGCTTCGTACACGGAATTCATCATTGAGAAGACAAAGTAGAATGCACGCTCAGAAATGCAAATAAATTGATTTGGACAACAAATAAAGTATTCATACATTTATTTGAATGAGCATTAAAAATAAAATTTTAAGATAAAACTTCGGCGCTATCAAAGACTTGGCAAAAGGCAGACCCCATGGAAATTCGTAACTGCAAGGAACCATTTAAAAACTCTTAAATAAAAAATCTATCAAATACCATCAAAACTTTCACTACAATGTTTCTGTACACAAATTTTAGGTAAACTTCTGGTAACATTGTTTTTGTATCATTCATTCGAACTCGGTCTTTCATTTCTTCTATACGATTCAGGAAATTAGAATTTGTTTTTCAATTTCTTCTAGATGATTAAAAAAAATTAAGAAAACATCACATATGAACTTTTCAATTATTTTATATACACAGCATCAAATTTTACATAAATCATTTTAAATAGTAGATCTATGAAACTTAATGTGGTTTATAGTTATGTTAAATTTCAAGTTTCCAGATGAAATGGTTTCTGAGAAAAAGGGCTATGATAGACAAAGACAAAAAATATGCCCGCTCTTTATTTCCTAAACTGCTGTAATCGAAATCATGAAAAACCAGGTTACTGGAACTTATCTACAGTTAAAATTACCTACACTTTGTCGATAAACTTACCTACAGTTTATCGGAAAACTCTAGAGATCATTCTATATATAGTAGTGGTTTGAAACTCACAATATTTATGCGTCTATGAAATGTCTCGTTACAAAGAACTAAACTAATTCCGCTCGATATTTAAATTTTTTTTAGATTTCTGCTAGACATTAAAAAAAAGAGCTAGTCCTGTTTTCATACTTTTCATCTAGTCCTATCACATATCGTGAAAAGAAGTAACACTTTATGTTACTATCAATCAGTAGATGGGATTTTCCTTAGCATACACCTAGACAGCTCTTGATTTTACTGAAAACACGTTTATATAGTTCTTGATTTTAACACCATACACAAATACCTCGTATTTAAATAGTATGAGTAAGTTTAACTCTAATAGTTTATAAGTAATTTGCAATACGAATATAATTCTCTATTTATCGTGATCCTTTATAGCTTTAAACTAAAATATAAATATGCAAATTTTA
Source organism: Druceiella hillmani (assembly GCA_039881145.1). Classification (NCBI taxonomy): domain Eukaryota; kingdom Metazoa; phylum Arthropoda; class Insecta; order Lepidoptera; family Hepialidae; genus Druceiella; species Druceiella hillmani. Next base: position 1,916,911 of record JAYKKI010000033.1, on the reverse strand, counting down.
TACCCAAATCGTGCTCTTCGTGTTAGAAAATAAATACGTCGTATCAAAGCGTGCATGATTTTAAACAATGTTGTTAAGAAACTATTTTAGTAGCCCGACTCGCCGTTAACCGATTTTAATATTAAATCATTATATTAATGATCTTTTCGTGTTGGATTTTTCACCGCTACGTCCGAATCCCTGCCTTATTGCACTTGCCTAAAGCGCGCAAGAATATATCCGGCAATCCTGACCCGTGTGTCACTTTGTTGTTATTAATCTCGTATACTCTAAACATTTTCCGTACCTCCAAGAAAGTCTCTGTACGTCTGTCATATCCAGTTTTCTCAAAAACCACTTGACTTCAAACTTATAAATGTTTTCTATGCCTCCCAATTTCCGAAACTTTGAACTATTCAAGTACTTTATGTACCTCCTCTCAAATTTTTACATAAATAATTTTAAATTATATGAGATCTATGAAACTCGACGTGGTTTATCACTCTGCTGAATTTCAAGTTTCCAGGTCAAATGGTTTTTGAGAAAAACGGCTATGACCGACCAATAGGCGGTGATTTTACATGGGTCAAAGAAACTGAACTATATAAGTAAATACAAAAAATTGCTGCATTCTTTGTATTAAGTTGAATATTAAATTAATCACGTACTAAGTTAATTAAAATTTTAAACAAATGTAAAGAGTATTATTTTGCCGAAGTAGACATTAATGACGTAAAAAATCGGTCAAGTATGTGAAAATTCACGAGCCAGGAATTCGTAGATATTTACATTTATGTCGACTCGCAAATCTCTTGCATTTGTTGATGCAAGCAAACCCGATGCAAGCACGTCTAGTAAACACTAGTAAAGCCATATTAATAAAACGTGATCACAGGAATAAGTATGTATTTGTGGTAAAAATGTCAGCAAATGTGACAATATTATTGTAGACCATGATAAGTGTCAACGGCACCGATTAGAACAATGAATAAGTAGTAACGTTTTTATAGAGCCTTTTACATGGAACAGTACAGACTTATACGATTTAGAAGTGTGAGTAAATAGTCAGTTGTAGTTTTTTAGGCAATAATGAATATTGCAGTGTACATTGACATGAATTAAAAATTTGAGTAAATTGTTACGTTTTTGTAGTTGTGACGTTTTTTGTGTAAACCAAAAATATGTATAAATAGTGAGTTCTATCAAATGCCTAATTTTTAAATTTATTGAGTTTTATGGAAATTTATTTTTAGATCAATATCTAGTGAGTTTTGATGACCTGTCAATCAGTAAATGAGTCAGGGTCGAAATGAAAAATCGTTGTCAATCTCTAGCTGTCGGTCTATTAAAGTTAGGTTTTCATATTACAACATGTGTTTCGTTACGTAGGAATTTTTTTTAATTCAGTGTAACAAATTTGTACTAATTGAAAGGGTTTTAAGTGGCCCGAAATGGTCCATATAAACGTATATGGTGCGCATAGGATCACTTTTTTCTGGAGAATTAATTTCCGCTTACTTAAATAACAGAATATATTTACCTTAAACAACCGAATAAATTTACCTTCTGGAAAACGACACACTGAAATAAAAAATAATAAATCATGTGTGCAATTCACACGTGGTAGAAGTGAAACGTTCAAAATTTTTAAATTTAAATTTTTAAGTTTAATATCAATTTTCAATTATGATAAAAACTCCCCTTCCCCTTCCCCTTCCCCTTCCCCTTCCCCTTCCCCTTCCCCTTCCCCTTCCCCTTCCCCTTCCCCTTCCCCTTCCCCTTCCCCTTCCCCTTCCCCTTCCCCTTCCCCTTCCCCTTCCCCTTCCCCTTCCCCTTCCCCTTCCCCTTCCCCTTCCCCTTCCCCTTCCCCTTCCCCTTCCCCTTCCCCGTCCCCTTCCCCTCCCCCTCCACCTCCCCCTCCCCCTCCCCCTCCCCCTCCCCCCTCCCCCCTCCCCCCTCCCCCTCCCCCACCCCCTCCCCACCCCTCCCCTCCCCATCCCCCTCCCCCCTCCCCCTCCCCCTCCCCCTCCCCCTCCCCCATGCCCCTTCCCCTTCCCCTTCCCCTTCCCCTTCCCCTTCCCCTTCCCCTTCCCCTTCCCCTTCCCCTTCCCCTTCCCCTTCCCCTTCCCCTTCCCCTTCCCCTTCCCCTTCCCCTTCCCCTTCCCCTTCCCCTTCCCCTTCCCCTTCCCCTTCCCCTTCCCCTTCCCCTTCCCCTTCCCCTTCCCCTTCCCCTTCCCCTTCCCCTTCCCCTTCCCCTTCCCCTTCCCCTTCCCCTTCCCCTTCCCCTTCCCCTTCCCCTTCCCCTTCCCCTTCCCCTTCCCCTTCCCCTTCCCCTTCCCCTTCCCCTTCCCCTTCCCCTTCCCCTTCCCCTTCCCCCTTCCCCTCCCCCGTCCCCGCCCCCGCCCCCTTCTAACACTCTCAATCTATTATCAAGAATTATAATGGTCAGATCTCGTGACAAACTTTTTTCCTACTTAATCCGGGGTCATTAAAAATCTTTTCAAGTTTTCTCCAAACTCGTTTTGCTGTGGTCGCCTCCTGTATGTAGACGTATTGGTGTCTAAAAAATATTCTCTTTAACTGTATTTTTATATTCATTTTACCATGCTTGACATACGAGTAGTTCAGATCCGGTTAAATTTCATCCTATAGTTCCACGTGTTCTAAATAATTTTACTACGAATTTCCAACTTTGGTACTTATCCCGGACCAGTCAACTTCTCAGCTGTCCTTATTGATATCAAAAATGCCGTATTTGATAATTGTATTTGATTTTTGCTGTTAAAGAACAAAAAACGTGACCTCACTACGGCCGATGTCACTAGCGAGATTATATCAAAAGAAAACTAGCTGAATCGTGTTATTTTTCTGTAAAACACTGAGATTTACTGCACTGGACCCATAATATCAATTAAAAATAATTAATTAATGTAGAATTACTTTAATAAAAAAGTTTTTTAATAAAGTAATTCTACAACTAGCTAGCCGTGAAAAGTAAAATATTTGAGACAGAATCAAGTGTCCTTTATTTTTTGGTAATGAATCATATATATTTTAATTAGTCAAACAGGTGTCTCTAAAGCGTTTGTTTGCACTTATATTCTAAAATTTTGTTGTTCATTTCAACACAGAAAATTGTCTGCATAGTTATTGGTATGAGTGACACGTGACATTATTCTTCTTCCTTATGTACGACTACATAATGTTCCCTTTGACTATATCCTTTATAATGACACGTGACACGTGACATTATAAAGGATATAGTCAAAGGGAGGTGAACATTATGTAGTCGTACATAAGGAAGAAGAATACTTGGTGTAATATATATATATATATATATATATATATATATATATATATATATATATATATATATATATATATATAAGTGACGTGTGAGTATTTCATAAATCCTATACAGAAATTATTAATTAAATCGTAAAATAAACCTTTTACCAATGAATCTCTATTATGTGGTATTTCAAGCTTGTAAGAAAGGAAATTATCGGGCATCTGAACTTCACAATAACTATTGATACGTGCATTAATCATAATATATGAAAAGGTGTAATGTGGTCAAGTAAGTTTTTGATTATTCAAGCAAATCGTAATAGCGCGATTAAGCATAACTTTGAAAGACGAGTTACTTCTCAATGAGAAGATATTAAATGGAATGACTTGCAAGTAAATTATAAAAGCCGACTTGAGATATTTTAAACTGACTTTATAGTTCTTACACGTACTGTTACAGCACTTTGAATATAAATAAAAAAAGAGAGTGAAATTTATTTAAATAATTTATTATTTAAATTAATTTTGATAATTTGGTATTGAATAAAGTTTATATTAATAATAATTATACAATAACAGCATTGGCATTACCTAGCCGAGTTCGGTTTAGGAATTAAAACTTTAATAGCTTTAGTTGAAAATAACTTCACTTTAACAAACTTCATTTGGAAATTAGAAGACTCAGACGGAACTGCAACTAAGTTTGAAGTTAAAGTTAAATTAGAACTAGCTTGAATTAAACTTGAATTTGAACTGACTTGAAGTAAACTTGAATTGGAACTGATTGAGCTGGGTCCACGTACTCAGTTTAAATAGACAAAGAAATGCTGGCTCAGCAATGGAGCATTCTACGAAGTGATTGGCGTCAGGGTGGTAGAAAAAAGCGGTCCTTATTAAAGTGCTGGCTCAGCAGCAAAGCATTCCACGGAGTGATTGCGTCAGGGTGGTAAAACAAAGCGCTTCTTATGAAAGTGCTGGCTTAGTAATGGAGCTTTCCATGTAGTGGTTGTGTCAGGGCGGTAGAATAAAGTGCTTCTTATGAAAGTGCTGACTTAGTAATGGAGCATTCTATGAAGTTATAGTGTCAAGGTGGTTTAGCAAAGAACCTCTTATAAAGCTGCTGGTCAGCAATGAAACTTTCTACGAAGTGATTGCGTCAGGACGTTATTAGTGTTGTTGCTAATAGAGCAGGAATATAACAACTCCACCTTAGAAAAGTGAACTTATACCTTGAGGTGAAGTTTACGTTGGTATAATGCTCTTATTATGGGACTCGGTACTAGGTTTCGACTAGGGTTGATACAGTTTTCCTCGGCTGGAGTACTATACTTTTTTTATAAATATAAATTTTTTTTTTCCATTGACATCTTTTATAATTTAATATTTACATATATCCTTTATTATAGCGATATACTTAGACTACTACATAATACAGAGTTATTTAAAAGAAAGCAGTAAATTATAGCATTAATTATATTTTTGTTCATTTACATTTCATTTGTTTAAGTCAGAATTTTGAGAAAAATAACTTTACTAGAATTAAGTTATAACCGTGATTTTAAAATATGAAAGTTTTTCAAAAATCCATGATAGGTTACGTCTGGGAAAGATGTAATGGGCGTTTATATGAAAAATAAAATTGGTTTTTCTAAATATTTTAATAGTATATTTATGTATGTGCGGAGCTCTCTAAATATATACGAAACTATTGCGAGTTATATCAACATTTACGGGTTTTTTGTGTTAAACAGATAGGAGGTCGTAAAATTTTAACAAGAAGCATGTTAAAGTAATCGATTAGAATAATACTGCTGGAAGTTAAGGAAAATATTAATGTATAAAGTTCACTTTTATGCGAGCAAACAGATAAACCGATATTGATAACAAATACACATTGTTTTGTATGCAGGAGGGTTCTTCTTGGTAGGTTCAGATCACGTATTAAATTTATAATCAATTATTATAATTTTGCACTTTTGGTTGGTCTCATAATATTCCAAACCTATTCTATGGATTAAAAAATAAAACGATAATAAAATTGGAAATACATAAATCCTGTGCTCTTTTAGAATATATAAAAATATTTTCTTAACGATTTAAAGTTACCGAAATAATATTTGCAGAGACGTGAACAGATAACTATAATGCTCTTTTGCTTTTCATATCCGTTTCACAATGAAATTTTCTTTGATGTATTGAATTCTCACTGCATTATTTTTTAAATTTTTAGAATCTTTACCTTATTGAAGTGAGGAGCGAGCTTATGAGTCGTGTATTATAAGAAGTTGCTTATAAGGGAAATAAACAGATAAGATTAAAAGAATGGTCATTTAAATTTAACATATATAAATTAACTGATCATGATGGTTCCAGTATGAACCATATTTTTGCTGTTGGTTAAAAAAGACTTGATGTTATAAATGTATTAGATATATTATTTTGCCATTGTAATTTGTTAATTACAATATTTTTGCAATTATACTTACGAAATATGCGTTAATTCAATGAAAGTTACCCGGCTTTTGCTTGTTGTGCGTTAATAGAAAACACTGATTGGCTTTATTTTGGCAGTGCGGGCTATTTTATAACTAAGTAATAAAACCGAGACATATAGGAAGCCTGGTAAAATGCAAAAATAAGTATAAATATTGAATTTAATGTTTAAGAGATTTCTCTGGTCTTTTGACATATTTTGTAAAATGACCATAGGAATAAATCTCGATAACTGAATCAAAAGTATGACTAATATTAAGGTCGTTTAAACCTGTATTACTAAGAAGCATGTGGAAATGAGGTTAGTGCTCCGTTACTATCACTGACGTCTATTAAAATAACAATTCATGTCTTCATAGATATATTATTTATATATAAACGGTAAAGAAAACGCATAAAACTAAACTTTCATGAAAAAGACGTTCCATTTTTTTTCAAAATGTCTACATCTTCACACCGAGGTCATATTGTTTTTATTTACCAAGTTTTTATTTATCAAGTTAATATTTATTATTATAGTGTATAGATCGGATTTATTTTTGTGATTATTGGATTGTTATTAAGCATATTACTATTACTTTAGACTTAGATAGTAACTGAATCGCAACTGTCAACGTAGAATTATATCTTCCTAATTTGTTCAATGTTATTTAAATAGGTGATTTTGAAATATTATTTAACACATTAGGGACATGTGACCTTTTCCTTTCCTTTTCACGTTTTGTAGTTTAGTATAGGATCAATATATTTCTTTCTTATAATAGGAAGACGGTGTAAATAATATCGGATAAATGGTGAAAGACTTTGAATATAGTCAATTTGTTTCTTCTAAAGGAGAACAAAGCATGTAAAACTGTGAGAAAAATTTGATAAAGTTTAAAAGTAGAAACTAAAAGTGATTCTACTAAAAATAGGACAATACTGCCTATTTAATGATATATTCTGTTGCAATGTTTGCATGTAAATTTATTACCTTTGGAGTGTGTGTTAGTACCTTTTGGAAAATTCGGAAACAGACACATTTTCGGTAAGTTTTTTTGGTGACACTATTTCTTTTTTTATTTTCCTTAATATGTAATTTATTTATATAGTTCAGTATTATATACAATTAAATATAATATACATAAAAAAATTAAATCTGGAATAGATTAATTTATTTTCGAAAAACTCCGATGATGAGAGAAGTTGACTTTTTCGCTAAATTTCGGTTATTCAAAAATTTATATTTCCAAAATTTTAAATTTTTTCAGTATTAGCAAAGGCAACATTAGTTATGTTTTTACAATATTATGAATAATGCTACGTTTCCCGAATAACATTCTCATAAATGTAACAAGACAACAAACACCGGATGGCTATTAATATAATAAACAAACGAGTTAAGTATTAAAAAATTAACAAAACAATTATCACATTTACGTTATTATTATGAAGTAATGATCTTTTTCATGGATTTTTTTATCTTAGCTTCAACTTTTTCAAAATAAATTCAATTTTTCAAATTTTTTTAACAAAATGTTTAGGATTAAAATTTTATCGACCAAAAAGGCAATAAAGATACACAAATTGAAGTACGTCAAACTATGTAGCGTTTAGAACAACTCAGGTTCCTTAGATACATTTTTTTAGATTTTTCAAAATATTTTTTCAACCTTTAAACTATTTGTCTTACTCTAAAATAAATAGGGTCGTTTAAAATTACCCATATTTCGCCTATTGCATAAGATTATTTCGCCTATTGCATATATCACGTACCAGTACCCTTTATACGTTCTACGTTATCATACTTATGATTTTCACAGAGTAATCTGCAAAGTATTTCCATGAGTGATTATATTTGAAACGGGAAGTGGCTCACGACATAGTCAATATTTTCCGAAACATTAGCTTATCTTATTTGTGACGTTTTATTAAAGAGAAAGGTTTTCTGATAGTTTCTAAAGTTTTAATTTTCTGCGATGGCTTGATGTATAATAAATGAATTGGAGTACTACATAAGTAACTATTAGAAATTGGTTTTGTAAAAATATATTATGAGGGAAAATACAGTTGGGTGTATTTTTTCTTACAACGATTAAAGACCTATGTATTATCCTCTTTGGTTGCTTATAAATTAATTTTTACAGAATGTATTTTCTGATGTGTTTTTTTTATCGTGCACGGTATTTACTTCATAAAGTTGAATATATTATCTGTGTATAAAATATTATTGAAGGTCCTGAGGTTACAAAATTTTATTAAAATTTGTGAAACCTGTTCTAGAACACGGGGTTGTGTAGAAAGGACTATATTTCACTTTGGACTACACTAAGGATGACCAGACAACGGCGCCAGTGCTAGGGCATGAGAGGGGAAGTCATTCTGTCAGAAAAGTTTTAATGTTGAATAAGTGGAGTCGCGAGCGCTATGTAGTCGGATAATAAATTAATTTCCAACTATTAACAGTAATAAATAAAAGCAAGACAGTAAATTTAGTATTACACATATAACAAAAAAAAACTCTTTTAGATTTGTAACTAATACATACATTTGGAACCTATTAATAAATAATTTGGGCATATAACCGTACATGCAATTTGTTTTATAAATCCGTTCGACATTCGATGTAAAAGACCCCTATTTATGTAAGTTTTCACAAAACCCCACCGTATTATCGACTGCAGTAAAGCGAGGAAAGGTTAGGCGGCGAGATAAATGAATGAATCACAGTTGAAATCTTATCATCTAATTTTCTTCATCCATGAGTAGTTCCCAATAGTATAACAACTCGAAGGTGCCCTTTCACTCAATAAAAGAAAGGTATTTAATATTGTAAGAAATATTTATTGATAACTCAAAGCTACAATGGCGATGGCATCATTGTGAAAGGAGTACAAAAAGCGAAAAGATATTGTTATCGTTTATTTACGCCTCAGGTAATTCATATCCTGGTAGGTTTCTGTCACTGTATACAAATGAAGTTTGTTTTACAATAAAATTAAAGTCAAGTATTATACATTTCATTCAAATTGACTTTTTTATAACGTTTCTTCAGCGAGTAACCATTATTTACTAACCCCCAGTTCTTCTCTTATTAATATTGCAAAAGGTACTTTCGAATATTGAATATATTTGGCGTTAATTTTGTAGAAATTCATTATTCATAATTAAATGAAACTACGTGATGTAGTATTATTTCTACTTTCTTTAAGTTCTTTGCTAATAGCCCACCTGAAGGTGTTGTAATACAACGAAACCTAGGTCGTGGTAAAGAACTTAAAGAAAGTAGAAATAATACTACATCACGTAGTTTCATTTTTCAATTACTTTCGACTTAAAAAGTTTTTTTACTGACATAAATGAAATGAGTTTCTTATTTTTAAGGTATTTTGCTGAAGAAAAAAAGAATAAAATATGAAGTAGACCGTAAAACTTTATTAATTAAGAATTAGTATAACAAGACCGCGAACCAGTCGACTGCGTCAAAAAGTACTAACTCGAAGAAATACGAAAAATAATAGATTTTGATGGCTTGAAATATACAAAAATTTAGAAAGGAAAAATGTAATTAACACAGAATTAATATGTGTAACAAAATAATGGATGTATCTGTCCCATGAAGAGAATGTTTTATGAAAATGAAGTAATTAGAATTTTTATAAATAGAATTTTCCTATAACGAGAAATGTAGGTTTTTACATGGAACTTGATCCCGTTTTAAATTTAAGGTTCAGGTTTCTATAATTGTCCACTAATTATCCGCCAACAATTGCTTTATAACCAAAAAAATTATTTTTACTTTCTAAAACAATAATTTTTCCTTTATTTTTAATGGTTTCTGACTTTTCTTGTTCTGTGAGACTTTTTCATACTATGATGTGTAGGATATTATAATATCGTATAATATATTGAATCGTTCATTAATATTTATTAGTCCTAATGGAAAATAATGTAAATATTTAACTCCTAGAAGTTTATAGCGGAAATATAATATCATAAATAATATGTGATTTAATGAAGAAATCCCAATTTTTGATTATTACTCATGAAATATTGTTTATATATATCGTTTCCTAACAAGTTCTGTCAGCGTGCTGATTTCCGCAAGGAAGAATTTATTCTATAAAGTTTATAAAGAGCTATTAAATGGTAAATAGACGAAAAATAACTTTATCAAATTTATGAGATTACTAGTTACATAACGGGATGCACTTATATTTTATCAGTAATGTTATGCCTTTCTTCATGGATTTTGATTTTTAACGTTAAGTGTATTTATCGTGGGAAAAAGTAAAGATCAATCAGAGCACATAACATTTCATTGCACTTAGAATTACGATTATTTATAGTTATTTAATACACTCTCTATCAAAAGGAAACGAAGCCAAAGTAAAGGAAAAGGCTTCGAATTCTTCGAATAACGGGGAATATGTTTTAAAAAAAAGCAAAGTTACACGCAATGAACGAATAACCACTCAAAAAGTGGGTTTTGCGACGTTACGTATTTATAGACCGGAATTGTGTCAGTAACACAAAAATATCAATGTACTGTGATTTTATAAAAGTAAATAGTTTGTCTGCCAGAGGGTTGACACATTACTACAAAGTAGACTTTGGTGCGTTTTTATTTGATCGAAATCATAACCCGCCACTGAACTTTGTTACAATTGTTTTTATCCTAAATGATAATCCTAAATATTGCACTAACGTACTCTTCAGTCTTATATAAAATACGTCATACATGTTTGTAAAATCAAAAGACGTTGACACAAAAAAAATGAATACCAATTTCTAAGTCAATCAAGTGTGAGATTTAGTGTGCAATTAAATACCAGCTACTTCATATAGTACAATCATAAGTCAGGCATAATGTAGCAAACTCTATGTCAACTTCTTTTCTATCATATTTTGCTAAATAATTTGAAGTTCGAGTAATTGGGTTTCACAGCATTATTATTATATTTCAAACCGTGGAGTAATATGTTGGCTACATTTACCCATATTTTCCTTCCGTGTAATTTAAATATAACCAAAATTTTATTGTATGTTTTTCTTTCATGCAACTAAATAAATTTTCTTTAAATTGGTAGGGATATAGTGCATAACATGATTTAACATAAAGCAGCATATACTTCTTCCTAGTCCTAGAGACACCAGAACTCCTGTAGTATGATCATTACTGTTTTTTTACTAAATAATTAAAAAAATTAACCACAGAATGTCATTATATGTTACGACGTCCATAACAAATGCCGCTTCGATGCTTTAATAAAAACTCCACGTGAGTGAAGCTCCCCAGCACAAGTTAATTTGAAATATATTGTGTATATAAATTACAAATATTATCTATATAGCAAATTAAACGTTATTTGATGGTGGACAGACTGAAATTTACGAAAAGGAAGGCTTACGAATCTTTTGGTACACTAAACAATAAATGCTTTCTAAAACTGTTTTTGAACGGAACCTTCAATTTTTACACCGGTATAATACAAAATTCATTATGACATAAATTTGAAATCATATAAACACTTTTTTAAATAAAATCCCATAAAAAGCTTCGATTCAGCAGATGTTTATTCGTCGTTATTTCATGGACGTTCGAAGCACGGTTCAATAATATGCACATCCAAGAGGTCGATGAGGCGACCTTGTGTTTCCTTGTCCTTGTGTTTATATAACCTTTCACCTAACCTTTTACGTCGGCTAATAAAAAGCTTTGCGCGATTTCGTTAAAGCGCAATGCTTTGTTTTTGACTAAAATATTGATAATGACATTTGATTCATTCTGTTTTTAATATTTCATACATTTTCCTGTATATCTTATCAATTTCTTTCAAATAAATTTATTTTTTATTAATATTTCAATTATAACAAAGCATGTTCGTGATAAACTCACAATTATCTTTATTTTACCCTCATTCTACTACATGTCCACTCAACTAGTACTTGGACACGTTCATATTTTTGGATTCTGCCCACACACAAGATTTATGACATTTAATGTGACCGGTTTTCATATGATATCTTTAAGACTATATAGTTCAAAATTAACAAAATATTTAACGACAATGGTTTTCCAACTTTCTTGGTTAGACACATTCCTAATATTATAAAACAATCATAAACAGTTTCGTACTTACGGCAAAAAATTAATTAATTGTATTAAATTCACAAAATACGTAATCGTTTTTAATTGCTTCTTTTTTTATGGATTTCATACTCTACGAGCACATCACGGGGCATAACGCTTACTAAAATGAAGAAGATGAAACATTTCGGGAAATATTAGTTTAAATGTGACCTGCCTCCAGGATAATGAACTTTTAACTTTCTTTCTCTTGTACTTTTAACTATCACCATATTTTCGTAACTAAACATCTTCTTTCATTTTCGTGAGATTACATACGTGCACTATATTATTTGAATTCTATTTATACTTATTAGGCAATAAAATAAAGTCTGAATTACTGATTGAAAGTTCAGAAATAGCTTTTTACGCACAAGGTTTATTAAGCACTGATGAATATATTACTAAATTAAAAATATCTTACCCTTTTTATGAGAATTGAGATTTTAAAAAAATGTTGAGGAAAAACTTCTTAATCATTAAATTTTAAAAATTGACAATGAATTAACTTATTGTTTAAAATAATATTTTATCTAACATAAATTATCATAACTGTGTCTCGTAGAGGAAGAAATCAATGAGATGCAATTGATGACAAATACGTTTTTATTTTTCCCTTGTATTCCTGATGACTTTAATTTTGGCACTCTTAGTCTTCTACTGCTTTTAAATTTCTCTCATTCAGAGAAAGCGCTGCTAATAAAACGCTATCAGCATATATTAAGAAAGGTTATTTATGTATTGCAACTTTCATAATACCTTTTTTCAGTCATTAATTAAATGTTTTGATACAAAATTATCACAGATTTTAATATATATATATATATATATATATATATATATATATATATATATATATATATATATAATTAGTATATATATAGTATATTAACCAGTATAGTAATTTATGAAAAAGTAACAAATAAGTGATCATTAAATGAAATTTAATTAAATCAAGTTGTTTTCCGCCTACCCCTGCACACGCAACTGCGAAAATTTAATTAAAACATCAATCATAATGATTGCTTGCAAAAACAATTTAATATTAACTTCAGTACAAAAAATAATTGCCTATGCAGTAGCATTAAACCGACACTTGGGCATATATAAACATTTAACGGTACATATTATACCCATTATCATAGCCGATATTCGCAGAAATATTCAAAACATTGGGCACGAGAGTGAGATGTTGGATTCTCTATTTATAAATCGAAAACCAAAATAATGTTCATAGATAAAGGTGACCAACTTTCACGGATTGAGTCACTTTCATATCTAGAATTTGAAAGGAAATTCCTATACCTCGGATCTATGATAAGTAGCCAAGGCGGATACGAGAGAGAGATCAGACAACGAATTCAGTTGGTTAAAGCAACAGTGAGCAAGCTTAATATAGCAGAACACGAAAATCTCCAATATTGCTAAAAGGATACTGATGGAAATTAATGTATTCTCCATCTTTCTATTTGGGTCCTAATCCTGAAAAATCTGTATAGGAGACAGAAAGAAGATTGATGTTTTTGTGATAGTCTTAGAGGTCTTAAAGAAAAATTATGCCTGTATTATGACTGCCAAAAAACTTAAAAAATATGTACTCGGCATAAAAAAATTATCATCTTTTCCCAATTAATTCTTGGTTACTTCGATCATACATCACATAGACAGTGAGACCGCCTCGATAAACTGTTTTTTTTTGGAAAATAGACGAAAAAAACCTGGTGTGGTCGATGAGCTAGCCACTGGTCTGATCAGGTCATGGTCATCACGGGACTCCCTGTCACTACCGCCCTGAGTCAGGTCAAATTCAAGATGGCATGAAAGTAGCTGGTTAGCTACTTTCATGCTATCTAAATATTTAGGGTTTTTTAGCAGTGTTGAGCGTCCACGCATTTATTATAATATTTCAGATCCTTCAGAATATTTTGCACTTTTTGTAGCTATTTATTTCCTTTCTCCAAAACGGTAAATAATAATTGTTAATTTTATATTTATGCAGACCTATAAAACTGTTAAATTAAAGTAGGTAATTTTTTTTTCCTCATATGCGGGCCGCATCATACCACAATTTGTTCTATATTGTAATTGCGACGTCATGTTTCTTCATTTATTTTTTGTGAAATCTTTATGAAATACGTATAATTTGTATATTTACCATCTATGTCACGTTGATGAACGTAAAACTCTTTTCATTCCAAGATAGAATAAATTTGTGTTGTAGTGGTAATAAAAAAATTTACACATTAAGTATAAGAGAGTATGAATGTAACTAGTAAAATGTAAAATTAATTCACCATTTTCGAAGCTAATGATAAATATCTTAAAAAAATATTATTTCTAAAATATTGGTTTCATATTTAAGTCACTGAAGTTCCAAGTCAATGCTAATAATATGTAATAATCACAAATTTAATCATAAAACACGAAATAAACGAAGGGATTCTAATTGTTCCTTGTACGATTTCATTATAATATTAAACATGGGATATGTTAAACTTTACCTCATCTTGAAAAACCTTAGATAAGTAACATTAAATTCTTTCAGAAAATGTGTGTTTATGAAGGAATCTAATTTTGAACGAAGCGAAAGTAAATTACATTATGATATTTTTATCACTTTAACACGAAATATATCATAATTATTATATATTTAGTACTATAATATGACCATTAAAATGCTACTTAAATATTTGATTCATATTAAATTCTTATTTAATAACGCATTTTAAATTTCTCTATTCGATAGTAGAATTTAAATTACTTTTAATTTAAGTTTGGTTAGATTCCGCATCAACGCGATTTTAGGGCAACCTCCTAGGTGTACGAGATACTAGAAAAATCTAGAAATACGTAATATAGCACAACATTTCTAGCGAAAAAACAAGAAAAAATGTTAATAGTTTCTATATAAATAGTTAATAAATTAATAAAGTGGTCTAAAGTTACGTATACACTGCCTTATAAATTTTAAATTTATAATTCCAACATTATTTTAAAGTTATCTAATAAAAAAAATATATTGAAGTACATCGTAAAATATACATTCATGGCATTATCAAAATATAATATTTAGTACAGGTTAGAACGTGTTTGAATATGTCAACGTTTCTGTCTAATTTTTTCAAAAGCAGCTTATCATACAGGTCCAATTTATGTATTACTCGAGCACTTCATGAAAATAAAAAAATGTTAGTAACTAAAGTTACATACAGCTGATTAAGTGTACAGGGGAAAATTTAAAAGAAAATATTAACATATGAAACGTCGTATTGTAAATGCACAATTTTATACATCGTTATGAAAAAAAAACAAAAGAAAATTACAAGAAAAAGTTACGCTTATATTCTTTATCATATCACATTTACATAAAAAGTAAAAACATTGGAAAAACAATACTGGCAGTATTGACGTTTTAAGGCAAAATTTAATATACGAGTATTATCTAAGATTTATGGAGTTGAAAACTTGAAAAAAACTATTTAAAGTCATGTAACAGATGTACTACATTGAGCGTTTAAGGTTTAATAAGTATACAGCTTGAAAAAAACTGTCTCAAAAATATTGCTCAAATAAATTTGAACCGAATTTATTCCAGTTTCATTAAATGACGATTAATATTAAATAAAAACCGATAATCAGCTGTAGATAGGATTTAGTAGACCCTACAGCGCTAGACAAATGAGAATTATGTTTAAAATCGAACAAATAGTTACAAGTAAGAGTGTATAAAGTACTATTAAAAATTTCCGGAAATGGTTCACTGGATTATAAGTCGGCGTCTACGAATTCATATAAGGTCTTATTTCTGATGGTAAATGAATATTTTTGACGTTTATTTTTAAGCTTATTCAAATTTAATAAAGTATTAAAAAAATTGCTTTTTACTTGCACCACTGCAAAACAAAATATACATACATGGAGAAGCATTATTTAAAATTTGAAAAGGTATAAATATTTAATATAAAATAAAGGCAATTTGATATACTAAGCCATATTTTTATTTATATATTTGTTGACATCTCAGTCTGAGTTATGAAAAATGTCAATCATTTATTTTTAAAATAAAGTTTATTTTAACTTTAAAAAAAATAAATTTTTACAGTATTAAATTAATTTAATAACTGTGTTATACTTGCTAAACTTCTTGCATATTTTTTGTTTTGTTGCTCGTCTCTGATATGTGGTAACTAAAATCAGTCCAGCCCTCTAGGCAAACGGCCAGGAATCGAACCTAGGACCCCACGGTACGTTGCGATTTCAAATGCCATAAGCTTTGAAATTAATGCAACACACCATAGAAAGGATTAAGTGATGAAAGTGGAATCGAAAAAGCAATCGTTAAATTAAACGAAAGCCGAAGAGTTTGGTTGCCATTCATATATCGATCTACGACTGATCCAGCTCAGAAATGTATGGAAGAATATGAAATCTACTCATAAGACTGCGAAATTTTGCAATCGTTGCAATTGCGGTATGACCATATATTTTATATACCTATACGCGAGCGAATGGCCCATGAAACGGTGTTAGTATATGTATAACATACAACACTCCTTCATTGCCCTTGTGGAACTTCCAAAAAATTCTGTACTTAAGATCGTTGCTAGGTAAATAATCATAACTTTGATTTTTTTCAAAAAGGGTTTTCAGAAATTTCTATGAATTTATATTGAGTCACGACCAATACTTATTAATTTTCTTAACAATAACTAAAGTATAATTAGAAAATAATAAAATGGATATGAAAGTAAATTAATCAAATACTTTATATTATCTTATTCAAAAAGCAAATTTACACAGAAATTAATAATACCACTTACTTGTAACAGTCCTCAGGCTTACAGAAAAGTTTGAAATGACGATGGTTTAAGTACATACTTTTTTGGGTACGATCAATCGTGGATCGATGTATGTATAGCGACCAAACTTTTCGGTATTTATCTAATTTAACGAATGCTTTTTTGTTTCTCGCTTTTATTATTTCCGACATACTACAAAGCACTGCAAATACAAAATATTTTATAAAACCGTGCGAGTAAAAATCCATAAAAGTGAGGTCCGGTGACGTGACAAGCCATTTTTATCATCCTAGCTGACATAACCATTGCTCGCCAATCTCGATATTAAGCTTCTTTGTGACCTGGTTGATGGAGTGTGGTGGAATTTCGTCGTGCTGATACCACATATTAATTCTATCCCGAAGAGGCCAGTTGTCAATATCGTCAGCAAGTATTGTTCTAATAAAACATTTGCAGGAATCAGTTCACCAGACTTTATAATGGTGTTGATACTTTGTAGCCGGCACCAAAAGTCTCTTTGTAATTCACCTCTTTGGTAATGGTGCGCATTGAAACAATGTATTTCCTGACAATAATAATTGCAATTTTTTTTGACAAACCGCACATTTAATAACATTCGTGTGCCAAACAAATACTAATATTAATATCTACACAAATAACGAAGAATTCTATGAAGAGATAGTAATAGGAAACGATCTTGCTATTGTCTTCCAGGCACAAAGGTTATCATGTCCCTTTGATATTAGTTGATAGCGAGGATGAGCACTAAATTATTCTACGAAATAAAGAGAACAGGCTAGGTGATATTTGCCCATTGCCGAGGATCGGATAAATTCTATCTACAATGTATATTACGTTGTAGATTCAATTCTAAGGAATTTGTATCACGTCACAATATTATTACAGTTGTGCGCATAAGAGTTTTTTTCCAATATTTACGTAAAAAATTAACATAAAATTCTTATGACCTGTTTAAATAGAGCAAACGAAAACAAGTTAAAGTAGCGAATTAAGGATAGCGATTTTTCCTTGAAAAATTTATCTAAAGTATCATGTAAAACCGACTGACGGAAGATTCATGTAAAATCGATTGACGGATAGATCTACGATTAAAACGGCTTATAAAAGATTGATTTGATTGAAAAATATCAGAGCAATTCTTTAAAAATAATGACAAAACAAATCTATGAATTTTTTTAAAACATTTACAAAATTCGATTCTCCTCTTTTATTTCAATCCATTGGATCGTAATTTTAATTATAAAAAACTTGCCGTAATCTAAATATCTAATTAAGTTAAATATTTATTATTCATTGAAACCGCTACCGAGGAAAACGAAGTAAATATAAAAGTTTCAGCGATCACTATAACAACCAATCACTATAACAACCAAGTCGCTTTGTTCCTTTTGATGATTTATCCGTAGTTTTTTCGGCGGCGCATCGATCGATAACTGCGATAATGAATTAATTTAAACAACAAATTACTTTTCCATGTGTTACAGGTGATGTGGAATGCGCCAACAGGCCTCAATTCAATTGTAAGGCAGTTTTTTATTAATTGTTTTAATTTTCATAGAATTCTTTAAGTCTATCACGGGAGGTAAAACTAAAAGTTTTTAGAATATCAAAAGTGGAACCAACTAACAAGTGTGCAATTTATTTATTGCTTTTCAAAAGTGCATCCGCGACATTCGATGTATCGTTTCATTCAATAAAACCAACGAGAGAAGCACGCCGTTCTGAAGACATCCACCACTTCTTCGACATCTGGGAATCGTATTCTTCGCATCTTATAATTTTTACATCCGAAGTAGTCAGATATTCCGCCATTCTTCTGGCAAAATAGCAACAATATTTCTATTAATCATTATTAATAATAGAAACAGCATTTAATTTATCTACCGCAACTGTCGGTGTGGTAGACATGCATAGGAACCTTTAGAAAGTGACGTTGTATTTTAAAGACCTTTCTTTAAAGTTCTAAGCGGTCGATAAAAAATGGGCTAATTGTATTGTACTTGGCTTTTTATTGTCTGTCTTCTACTTATTTAGTGCAGTGCGCTATTTAGGGTCATTTGTTTTATTAATTTTACACGGGTATTATCATTTTCTCGTAACCCGGCTCATGTGGAAGTTGTGGTATTCATAGTTACAATAATCGATGATTGAATTCCAATATTTCCACTAATAATAACTTCTCCTCTTTCCCACTGTTGCTGCTATCGTCGCGCCATCCATTACGCTTCTGGTCTATTACTGTATATTATTATCTCACATGTTGTTTTATATCATTATCCTCGTAAATATTAATTTTAAATTTCCTCTAAACTTAAGCCACAGGTCTCTAAACATTATTACAAAAAGAAAATTATGATTTCAAATCATAGACAATCTATAGCAACCGCTTATTACATAAAAAGTGGACACTAAATATGGGTACCTGTAGACACGAAGCTGCTGCAATGAACAAGAGTGGTGTCGACGTTGATTCATGTGCGATTGTGGCAGTTAGCGTTTTATAATGAAGAATTGCAAAGAAAATTACAAACGCCTCAATGCGTTTTATTAATTAAGTAAATATTAACTGAAAATAAAATAAATAAGAGAGTATCATACAGCGATTCCTCACCAGCCAACTTCAAGAGCTATCGACTCGTCCTCAGCCATTCTGAAATTTTTAATTTTTAATCGGAAATTTGTGTCGAATTTCTAACTTCTTTTTGCGACTTGTTATAATTATATGCCGATCGCGTCTTTTCTTCGATTGCTTATTGTGACTCTCTTAGATATCGTTTGTAATACAATAAGTTGCTGTTGATTCTGATCGACTAAAACGAATTATTGTTATGTACTAACTTAATTATCGCATAGCTCAAACAGCCCTTATAACAAGTAGCGGCTGATACCACCGCCAAAGGTTATGCTACTTTAAACACACTACAATCCAATATAATCCGGCCAAATACGACATTATCCCACCCAAGATAACCTGGCCAGACCCAACATAACCCAAGTCAACCCAACATAACCCAATCATATATATCTCTACCCACGTCAACCCAACATAACCCAATACAATATAACCCAACCCAACCCAACTCAAAATATCGTAACGTAACCCAATCCAACATAATCAAACATAACCCAATTCAATCAAACATAAGTCGGCACATCCCGATCTATCATGGCCCAATATAACCCGATAACAACAGCGGATCACTATAACAACCAATCTAACATAACCCAAACATAACCTGATCCAACGATCTAACATAACCCACTCCAGCTCAAGATAATGAAACATAACTTAAAATAATCCAACACAACCCAATCCAACACAATTCATCAATATCTGCTTATCTTTTTGTATTATTTATTCAAATTATTTGTCTTTCTATAAAAGATACATATAGTAAAGTATTTTTCTAGATTTTGTTGAATTACATCATTTGTTCTTACATTATTTTATTTGGTCTGTAATGGTTTACCTTGCGTAAGCCAAGAAATCAGTCAGTTTGTTCTCGTTTCTCCTGCGTAAGTTTGGAGAATAATGCAAACATTTTTGGAATCAGTCCAGTAGTTTTCAAGTTCGTTTCTTACACATAAACAAACAACATACGACGCATTCAGTTTCTTAAAAATATTAGTCGAGATTAAAATTTTAATTTTACGCTTTTTTGGATTCCGTATAGTATAAACAAAATTAGTAATAAATCGATAAAATCTTGGTAGTTTACTTTTGACAGAAGTAACGTACAAAACAGCTAACAGCAATAGTGAGCATCATTTTAGTTTGTTTTCCCACATGCATACATTTTTTGTCTTATTCTATCGTGTTCATGTATCTCTTGGTTGTTAGCTAAATATCTATTTTCTGTCCTTCGTGCAATATGTTCGTTACATTCAGACGTCACAACTAAAGTTTGCAGGAAAACGTTGCATAAAAACATAGTGCGAAATTTAATCTTGATATTTTACTCTCATCGCGCCCAAAGAAGTTCCACTTCAAAAATTGTGTTTAATTAATAAACTTTAGTTATAAATGTCCTATTTAAATGTTAAAACTATGACTATGGCAAATCTAAAAATATTTGTCAAACATGTGATGTCGTTATGCAGGCTTGCGATAGATAAATCTTACCATGTCGGCCTAATATTTCATTTTAGCAGATTTGTCACTAAATTGAGATTTCCACCAAAACACTGTGCACCAATGCAGAGACATAAACATTTAATGAGTTTTTCCTCTTCAGTATTTAGGAGTTGTGGGTGAAAAGATAAAGGTTAAGTCTGTAATTTATTGTTACATTTTTCTCTCTGGAATTTATTTTTACGGAATCGGGCGTCGGCAAAAGAAAATTGCCAATAATGTTTATCCTGAAAGATAGTTTTTGTCTTCCCGCATCTATACTTAAACATTTCTACCTCTTCTCAACTTTCAATAAACATTTATTTTTGCGCAAAAATCGTTGTATCTAGTCCAGTCGTGCTTTCGAAAAAACGATAAACTCACGTTAAAAAAGTTAGACAAGATTTAGATTTAATTACTTTATAATTTGTAGCACAACATATTACGCATTGTTCTGTGTGTTACCTCAAAATCCAATATAACAGTATGCAATATTAGTAGATTATTATATAGATTACTGTGAGATATAAGATAGAAACCGTACATATATATTTCAGGTGAATAATTCACAATAAATATAATTGTATTACATCATGGTAACTCTATTTACTTTGTACCACTAGTACAAAAATATAAACTCAGAAATAATTATTTGAACTAGTTCGGTAAACAAATATACTTCAGTTCGTACACAGACAATAAAATCGCGTTTTACGTACTTCTCTATAGTACTATGTGACAGTTACTTTCCTCATGAGCAATAATTAATTAAAAGTAATGTTATGTAAGTAATAATTAAACCTAAGGCAAGTAGTGATGACTTTTTCTCTATAGTACCTGAAAATATTTTACATTTTGTTCGAATATAATTAAATGAACCGACTAAGTGCGTGTTGAATGATGAATAATGTGGGGTTTCGTAATTGTCATTATATCTTGAAATTTTTATGAAATTTAGCGAAGGTATATATTTTTTGAAAGTTCTAATTAAAGTGAATATAATCTATAAAAGTTTAAACTTTATTTGAAACATTTTTTTGTTAAGAAAAATAATACACTATATATTAGTCCAGACCTCCATATGAAGCATCCGCTTAAACAAATTGTTTTTTTCGAAAGGCAAGGTAAAAGTTGACTATTTTCAATTCCTTTTCCATAAAAATCTAGTCTGGTTTTGAAAGAATAGAACTGGAATAATTTTATGGAATTATCTAATGTCAGCAATTAATATATGTGGGAAACATAGAAATTAAATTTAGATAAAAAAATAAATGAAAAAAAATTTAATTATATTGATGATAGTGAAAATAATTTATTACGTCACTTACATTCAAAGTTTGAAGATTTTATTACGTCACTTACATTCAAAGTTTCGTACGCTGCCCCCGCTGAAATGCTGGCGCCATCTGTCGCGCGTTGCACTGCTTCCAATTTGTTTCGCTCTCGTCACTTTCTTTCTTGTTTTCAAACATAAATTGTCTATTTTTCATAATATACCTTTTTGCTGACTTCCCGGCGAGTGTATAGAATTATTGTGAAAATTCTAAATAATTTTTCAACTGCAATCTAACATTTAGTTTTCGATACCTCAAAATGAAATAAAGTTTGTTAACAATTTGTTAAGTACAAGTATAACTCGCACTATACCACCTTACACACTTAGGTGCATATAGCACTTTACACACTTAGGTGCATATAAACATTTAACCATACATAATATATCTCTTAAATTATTCACAAATATTGATAATATTTCTCACTGTGTAATTAGATAAATATATTGCTTTACAAACATCGTAAATATACATTTTCACACACAGACATTTTCGCATTTGAGTAATTTGTATGGAATTTCTATGAATTGTTCACAAACCCAAATACATACATCGGGGTTGTAAATAAATATATACGATGTCAAAATTGGTTGATAATTACTCGTAAACTACTAGACACTATATAGCGGCAATATATTTTTGTTTCATTTTATATAATACTATGACGAACACTTTACAGATAAATACAATATTGGTTCAGCCGGAAGGATCTGGGAGGGGACACGTATATCTAACATAGGTGATCATTTTAAATATTAATACTTACCTGCAATGTTGTTTGAAAAATCTATTCGACAGTGCTCTACACAATGGGGTTTGCGAACAATATTATTCGCCCTCATTTTACCTGTAGGGGAGGAACCGTTATTTTTTAAATTATATTTAATAACTTTGCAAGCATTATAATTATGGACAGCTGTTTAATTTCATATATATATATATATATATATATATATATATACATATAATGCTTTATAGCACTATATATATCTGTGATTAAAACGACCGTGAAATACAAACGGACAGAGGAAACGATAAGAGTTCCTGGTATGGCTACGGTCATCTAAAACAAAACCCCTATAACTTAGCTCACTTGTCCGCCCCTCTGTCCAATTGTCATAGCCGTTTTTTTAAATGACGTAGAAACTTGATATTTGAGATAGTGATAAACCTTAGTCCTCTACATATACTTCAGCCGAAATGACATAGATATATTTTTTGAAAGGGTAATAATACAATGTACTACAGATGTTTGTATTAATTTCACATGTTCTGTGAGATATTAATTAAAAGAGCAAGTTAAAAGTATGGATAGAAAGTAGTCCGTCATTTGTTCGCCATCATTCAGGTATTTACGTCTGTACGTTACTAATAAATAATTATTAAGAATCATAACTGAAATAATTTCATTATCGTATAATTCCGTTAGTATTATTTATAACCGCCCTTCGCTAATTTATATGCCTTAGTGTGAGTTCTACTTGTATTCGACAGGTTTACTCGGAAAATATGAAATATTAATTTTTTTATGTTTAATAATATTTATTTATAATTTTTTTTATAATTATTAAGGCATTAAGATTTTAGCCACATGCTAATTCCGTTGATACTGTTATTTTGAAAATAGAGCTCGATTAGGAAATATTAAGTAGTATAAGTAAATGCTTTATTTGTTAATTTGAAATATTAAAACCATAATCCATGCTTAAGGCCAATTAATGGCCAAAATAGCCAATCAAAGCGCAAACGACAAAAAGTGTTAGGGCACATGCATTCGATGGTATACACAGAAAGAGTTGCATATTATTAATTAAAATATTTTAAATATTGACGCACCAAGACCCATTTACAAATATTTACACACACTTCATATCAATATGGTATCTGTACCTTGCGTAAGATATATGACAGGGTCAATCGTTAGGTAGAAAAGGAGCAAACAATGAAAAAAGCGAAGGAAAATATGATACAAAACTGTAAAGGATAAAATGTTTTGACACGATTTTCAATGCCCATATTGACAGAACATTTTTAATTTAATTTAATCCTCAATTTATTTTTAACAATATATAAATTTGTAACTCCATTCATTGACTCTCATTCTATTTACTATGGTGCCTTAAACATTTCGGAATATCTTCGAAATACAAATCCCATTACGAAAATTTTAAAAACCGTTCAAAGCATAATTGAACAAAATTGAGCCATACTGAGAATAATTAATTGTTAATAAACACATAAACAAGTTCTTGATAGAAAATTTAGTTGAAAAATTCCACTATAATAAAACTATTCCTTTATTTAATTAATATTATAAGCTACAGGTTTAAAATATGTTGGTACAAAAATATTGGCTTCAATGCCTCGCTACGCTCATTGCGTAGCCAGGCATTGAAGATTCGTGAAGTAATTACGGCAATGTTGTAATTCCCTATAAATCTCTAAATATGATGGATAAAGTTAAAAAAAAGAGCTTCCATAAAAAATATCAGGTGGAAATTCTGATAACAAGAAAAGAAACTGTTCGCAGACAAATATTAGTCGATTAAGCCTCCTGTAACTTTTGCTAATTTAACTTTTTAGTATCAATTAAAACAATTACTTGTAGAACACACATACTGTATAAACGTTCACCTTTAACGTATTAATGTTCGAATGTATATCAATGGCTGAAATTATATTATACGAGTAGAAGGAAGAGCTGTATTGCCGAACAAAATATTTTATATTGAATATATTTGGCGTTAATTTTGTAGAAATTCATTATTCACAATTATATGAAACTAGCTAATAGCCCCCTGAAGATGTTGTAATACAACGAAACCTAGGTCGTGGTAAAGAACTTAAAGAGAGTAGAAATACTACATCACGTAGTTTCATCTAATTGTGAATTTAAAATATTTTATATTCGAGCAAAGAATTACAGTTAGCACGCAACTTTTTTTTTTCAATTCATTAGTTTACTCCCAGCGGCAATTCAGTAAGTACATTGAACCAAGAACAAATGGGGCCAGAAATAGGAGTTACAAAAATAAAAATACTCGACTTTTGATTAACAGTTGAATCAAAATGTTTGTTACTTCTTTACATATCCGGTATAATCATGCTAAAGTTGATGCAAACTTAATATTTTTTTAAAAAAGAACGACTCTAAGAATTATGGGCATCGCTAAATTTTAATACAATATCATGAAATATGTTTATAAATACTAAATCTGTATAAAATGTGCAATAAATTATGTAAATATGCTCAACATAATATTTTAAAGTATTGAAATAAGCCGTTTAAAAATTACTTTTTAAATAATTTCTCTAAAACTTGTACTCAAAACTTAAAAATACCCTTGCTTTTGTTCTTTATGATGAATTTAGTTAGAAAATTTTGATAGTGTTAGTTACTACTACATTGTACATAAAAAGTAACACTTTTTAGATATTAACATATGTATGTTTTCTGTCGCGATTCTATTCAGGAAATACTTAATAGTCATGGTAACTAAGTTAATCAATGAAGTTGAGATAGTTTGAAACACAACGTATTAATAAAGCTCGATACTTTTCTTCATTGTTCTCTGAACTTTCTTACCAATGTGATACGTAGTTTAGCTAACTGGAATCGGCCTTTATAATTGGTAATGATTTGACCGTACGTTTTGCTTTTAACTTCATACTCTTCCATCTGTCAGCATATACAGGAAATATTCTATCCTTATACTAAATATGTGTGTAAGTGATTCCAACTTGCCCTCTGTGTAAAGTTTTCAAATTGTTTTCTTTTTCCAAGTTACTCGTAACACTACACGCTCCCTTAAATATAAAAGGAGTGACTGATGAAAATGAATCCCCTATAAAATTTCCACATAATTTTGTGATGTGAAAATATCACGAGTTAAGTCTAGATATATTTGCAAGTAATTTAAAATATACATCATTTAAACCGACCTAATTTATAACTTGGGTATAATAAAATATTTTAATTCTATTCTACTTAAGTTTACTATCGATATCACTACAATGATTTTGTTGCACTTTTCAGATTTTGTATTTTCAATGTCAAAAGGGTAAGATTTTTTATTTGTCCTTTATTTAAAAAAACGTAATATATTTATTTTTCTAGGATCTAATTACCTAAGGAAAAAATATGCAATGCTAATAAGGTTTGGTTCGTAATTTTTTTAACATTGCTAATTTATTGATTGTATGGATATAAAATACGAGAGAAAGACTGAGAATATTAATATTTATAATTTAATTGTTACACTCAATTCAGTTTAACAAAAATCTGAGCATATCTTCGAAAATATTATCGTCTTTTATTAGTGACTATGGTGTGTACATGTCTTCTTCCAAAATATATCGTTATGTAGAGTGGCTTTTTGAAATAAATAAAATAACAGCAAATTATAGATTGAGTTTAGAGAATGCGCAAATTCTAAAATCGAATATATGATAAAATTCTTATATTTTAATTTATAAATTTAAAATGTTTATATTTTTTCGGTATTCCTTTTAAACATAATTAACCGTTAACTTTTCGTAGCATTAGGTCTAGCCATTATTAGTATCAATACTGTTCAACTTACAAATAATGCTGACAGTTCATTATTGTTTCAATAGAAAATATCAATGCTGATTAAAATACAAAATTGCCTAAGTAAGTATATTATTAAGTGTTCTCATAAATTCAATTTATCCAAAATATTACAAAGAATAAAAAACAACAATGATAAAGTCTTGTGAGAAATAACGTATATAACACTGAGGGAAAGCACGAATAATAAAGTTGAAGCTCTGGAAAAATTTGTACTTTGGTTTGTTTTATTATCCTTCCCATTAATGTACAAAGACTAAAATGTTGTGGGTATTGACAATGGATGTATTTGTGTAAGGCTGCTTAATGTTCTGCCATGTTTCCTCAATTCTTTTCAGGCATGGTCTTACGAGAATTAACACAAAATATTTATGATGCATGAATGATCTGATGATTCAGTAGAATCACTAGTTTTCTTTTATTACTTCCTTAATTCAATTGATTTTTTTACTTTGACCAATTCTGAATATTACGATTTAAGTTAGGGAAAACCGTTACCACAAGAACACAAATAAACTACTCAGAAAATATACGATATTTTCAAAATACATAGAATAAAAACAAAAAAGTTTTCCATGATGTATATCTATAATTCATAGTAAATTCAAAATAAAAAAAATTTTATTTCAAAATCAAATTATTGTCATTAGTAAATAATTAACAAATATAGAATTTATAAAAGAAAATTATCTACTTTTCAAGTGTAATTTAAAAGAAGAGCCACTTGTGATAACTGTTGTCAAGACCTTTCACGACGTCCAGATCTTATTTCCAGCCATAATATTCTCGTTATACGCTTAATGAAATATGGTAATCTCTTCCAGCTTATCATTTTATATTATCACGTTGATCCAGATAGTGAAGTTGAGGTAAATAATGGCAGAAAATCATCTTAGAGAAGGAATAATGAAGGATTTTCTGTTTGTTGGGTAAATTTAATTATTTATAACTACATTATATCATAACTAAAAAAACTATTAAATACGACTTTGACTCGTAGTACGACAGTTCCTTGTCATCATATTATTTCCACTGAAATATTCAGGTACAAATGAATATTTCGGTGGATAATATATATATATATATATATATATTTATATATATATATATATATACGCTTACGGAATAATATTTTCATTAATACTGTTCATAAATAATATAATTATGCACTACCTAAATATACTGAATAGTACATCTTTCAGAAGCGCATGCATATATACAAAAACTATGATATTTCCAGTCACTGCTACTGTCTTTCAGTGAACTTCGTACTTCCAAGAATGCAGTTTTCTTCTTAGTTTTTGAGTTTATCAGTTTTAGAGATGGAGAAAAATATATTTTTGTGAAAAATGCGCTCCAGAATAATTTGTAATAAAAACCTAAAAAATAGGTTTAGGATATGTATAACGGTTTCTTTTAATTTAATAATATATAACACACGATATATGTACATATAGGGGACAGATGATGTAAAATTGTATTTCATTTGTCTCTTCGTAAATTTTCATATGTTAAAGATATTTTTGTATGTTATCCATTGAATACATGGGAGTAATGTATGTTGTCAAATTGTCATTATGTCAAATTTTACACCTGTTTGCTTTTTAAATTTCGGAACCCTAATTAAAAGGTTCATGTTTGGTAAACTTCAGTAAATTTTCCAATTCGAATTTTTATTTTAAAGTACAGTACCTAAAACTAAACCTAAATATAATTATAGATCATAGTTCTGAAAAGTGTTTAATGTTTACGAAATGCATATCGTAATATATATATTAAATTCAAATAAGATATTGAAGTATCTTGTATGAATGATATATAAACAGGATGAATCTCTAAATAGAAATAGGTGTTAATTTATAAAAAAATATCGGTGTAAAAACTTATGTATCAATCATTTTATGACTATTTATACTTTAAATTTTTCTTACTTACGTTACGCTTTATTAAAGGTGTGTTTAAATAGTTTATAAAATTTTATAAATTTATCAATGTTTGTCGTCTTAGCCAGTAGGAAATAATTAAAAAGTATATGTTTATATTTTTTCATCAATCATTCGAAGTATATATTCATAACTAAGGAAACGGTATATCAAATGGAGACTGGAGTATTTTGTTGCTGCTAGCATGAACATAACATGCATAAAATTGTCAGTACCATAGTCAAATATATCTATAAACATTGTTGATGCAAGTAACCTGAAATAATTTTAACTACCATTACTAATCAGAAGACGATATTTCAAATGCACGATTGAAAAATTAAAGGGGAAGAACTATTGAGTGTTACTTTGAAGCTTAAAATTTCACAAATGGAGCTTAAAATTGAGAGGTGGTAAATGGAACTTGGATTTTATTCTTAAAGATCTGTTCAGTGATAGCAGATTATGATTGCTTTTAATATTCTGGTAAAACATTTATTTCGCCATACTTGAGTTGAATTATCATTGTGAGCTACAAGATATATTTTTTTATAAAATACATTATTTACCAAATTTATTCTTTTGTTTATTACATGAGCCCAATATTTAAAAAATATATTATGTGGTCAAGCAATTAAAATAAAAACGTTAATTTTGTTTTATTTTTCTAAATATATCTTCACGTATGCCGTCTTTCCTAAATATACCTTCATGTAATATACATGAAGGTAAAAAGTCCTAAAAATTTATTTTCTGTGTAACTATATTAAAAATGTACAGGACTGAAAAACTGTTGAATAACGATAAAAACAATTAATTAATTTGTTACCGATACGAGGAAAATCAAGTAAAACGAGAAGAATCGAGAGATTTTTTTCTATATCCGACACCTTTTTACTATGATTTTTAAATTTATTTAAAATTAAATAGTCCCGAATAACTTGTCTTACAACATTAGACATTGAAAAAATTAATATTCTAGTTAAGTTGTTTTATTATTAATAAAACAGTTTTCTTTCATATATATCTTCTATACTTTTCCTATACGTTGAATTAGTCTTTTATGTTTACTAGAAATAATAATAATGACAAAATAAAAATGACATTTTAATTGTGGATATAAATATCCACAAATATAGATGTAAGTATGGGGGAAACGGTTATGACAATAAGGCAACAATAGAAAATTGCGGAAGAAAAAAAGGATGACTGAAAAATTAATAACCTTGTCTAAACTTAATTTACGTTTTGTTTTTAATTTGATTAAATAAGATACTTTCTTAGCGAATAAAGAAGAGTGTTTGAACACGAACGACTAAAATGTATTTAAGTTATTTTTGCTTTTTGACTCGATGAATACAATTATTTTGTCTTAAATAAATTTAAAGGTATTTCAGTACAAAACTTTGTTCATTTAATGAAAAGGTGTACTTGTCAATAAAATAATAATGCTTATTACAAAATAAATTTCATTTATCCTGCAACAATTGTACTCTTTTTTGTAAGGTGACGTGTATGCTTTAATGTGAGCTGTAATATATATATATATATATATATATATATATATATATATATATATGTATATATATATATATATATATAAATATATCTAGAAAAGATATTTATAATATCAGCAGGTATGTCTACTACTATTCGTTTTCAGTTACAAAGTTGAGTTGGACAGCAGAAGCATTTTTAGTTACAGAATCTAAAGTGTTATAGCTACATTTAAATTACGCTTAATAAATAAAATAACGACTTACGAAATAAAATAACACAAGAGTGAGAAAAAAAATAAAGAAGTCAAATTATGAAATGATGATAAGAGCCTGATGATAAGAGACAAGAGAGACTATGAAAACGTTCAAATATGCACGAAGACGCTCGACTATTAACGGTATATAGGGATACTAGGCTGTGTCGCCATGCCTAGTTTACTTCAAAAAGCAATTAAAACAAGATGCCATCACGGATTGTTTGCCTTGGCAAAACGGGACGGCGAGCAGAACACTTGGTTAATTCGTATAAATACAATTCTAAAATTTCAACTCAAAATACCAGGCTTCATTTAAGTTCTTGTCGATGTTTATATTATATATTAAATAAGCATATTAAATTAGTCTTCAAATTGATATCCGTGTGTGTAATTTTCGAACCTTAATCGAGTGGGTATCTTCCGTTACAGTTTACACTATGTTTTAGCGCAAATACTCGATGAAGTTCAAAGATAACAGTTACATAAAGAAAAAAATCGCAATAAATTGGCGGTAGATGGATCGAAAAGTGGTATGATGTCGTTACGAGCAAGGTGCTGGTTCAGTGAAACGATGAAAATCGCGTGGGCTCAGAAAACGCGAGTGAACTATTGTATATGGGTCTGTCTTTTGACTCTATTTTTAGGTATAAATTTATTGTCGTTTGTATTGTCGTTTTATTCGGTTGGATTTGAAATATAATAAAATAGCATGGCAAATGCGAGTGGAACACGCACTGCGAGTTCCATGCGCACTTAGGCACATGTAAAAGTTTAAACGATATTATTAAAATAAACTATGTATTTTATTAATATAATATCATATATTTACTGCTAATATTCGTCTCGTATATTTACTGCAATGTGCCTACACTTTCTAAAAAGATGCAAACATTTTTCCAACAAAATAGGGCCCGAAATTGTATTATCAGATTATATATATATGTACACGTTTTTAATTATATATATATGTATACATAGCCTTTTGGATATTATAAAGCTTACGATAGTGAAAATTTCACGTCATAAGATAAGCCGTTTTTGTGCCAAATATTAAAGTAGAAACAAAAAAATTTCTTCGTTAGAGAATTAGTACGATTACTAAAAATTATTGAAGTTCTGAATAGTAATGTTGCCATAATTACATTTATATAAATAATTTACATAACAATATATATTTACACAAAGTTCTGTCAAGTTGAGTTAGTTCTTTGTTAAAAAAGGTGGTTATTGAAAATATTTCAAGCACGGGAGTCTTTACCGAAGTTGTTATCTGCCATTTAGGATATATTTCACCTTTCTACTTTTTTATAAATTATTAACTGGTGGGTATTAATATTTTCAGCATACAAAGATAGAATAGTAAAACTCGGAATAAGAGACCAATTTCAAATTTATAATCTCAAATTGCCTTAAAAAAACTACCAAACATTATTCACGTTTTAATAATCTCAATGTTGCATTAAAATTATAATTTTAATGCAACATTGAGATTCCACATGTGCAGACTACAGATTAAAGGCATTTGCATATGCTATCATCAAGCAATCTTTGTTACGACAGAAACATCGGAATTTTTCTGCTTGTACAGGATTTTGTTAATAAATATTTTTAATTGATTTTTGAAGGGTTTTTTCAAACCAATGATTTCAATTCGTGATTCAATACTAATTCTTATTAAATCGGAAGCCAGCTCAATTATGTGAAATTCATAAAAAAACTAAATACAATCTTATATTTGGGGGTATAAAAAAGATGTACCTTTGATAGTTGTATATGGGATGGTATAGATATTTTCCTTTTTTCTAACTTTCTTGTGAATATCCCGGGCTAAGTTATACCGTATTTTGATCGAAAAATGTTCATTCTTATCTGAAAACTTCCTAAGCTCAGTTATAATTTTTTGTAATATCGATATCTAGAACCAAATTATAGCGAAATTCCTCCCTTTCCCACGGTATATAATTGCTCAACTACTTGTTCACAGTTGTACCAGAGTACGTTTTTTAAAACTTCTTTATATGGTATCATCGTCGTATTTTTTTGTATCTTGAGTTTAATAATAACGTGTTTGGAATTATAAGAAATACTAAAAAACACATAAGTTGTTTTCGACAAGTCAGTGAATTTAATCCACTACAACAAAATGTCGATTTGATAATTTAACTAATTAAAAATCTTATAACACATAATATAACATAATTTAACTAATTGAAATCTTTGAACACATAATGAAACGTAAATATATCTATCACTAGTCGGCTACTTCGATTAATATACGATGTGTTGTCTCCTTATTAAAAAGGTTGCTTCACGCTTGATGCTAAATTAAAAAAAAAATGAAGTGCATATATCTAGCTGTAGTGGTGTGTACTCAAGGGGTACATCAGACGATATTAATTTTTACCAAATCGTGCTACATTTGTTTTTGCTATCCAGTAATAGTTTACCTTTATCACCGTCATGTATATAATAGCGTTTTAATATTTCGTAGCCGCAACTAGAAATGCTTACAGTTTCGCCGTGCGTACGTTTCGTTTGTACTGCTCTCTCATTTTTGCACCCATTGAAATAAAATGTTTTTTTTCAGTATGTTGTGTCATACAACGAAAAGGATGAAAACAAAAACATAAAAAATCCATGAGTAGGATATGGTTGAATTTGTTTTAGAATGAGGTGAGTTTAAAGATACGGTTTTGAGACTTTCAAAATCATTTTTCCACCCCTCTTAATTTCTGAGATATGTTAAAAAATCTCAACAAATACTGAAATATAGTTCTCAATAAATAAATTGAATATATATAGTTCTCAATAAATAAATTAATAGCGTAGATTCATCAATATGAAAGCTTTTTTAGTCCTACTTACCGCATTTAAGAATTTAGTTCCTAGGATTACTGTAAAAGATCCAACTAAATATGTAATTAACAATCAAATAAACCTGAAAAGACGTTTGTGAAACATGTTTATATTATTATGGCAATAAATCTTTACAAAAAGATGACGAAAGAAAAATAAACCCTGTCTTATAATTACACGATATTAGCAGGGCAATAGCAAAGATGGCAAAATTAGAAAGTATAGGATTTTTGACATGCCTTTAAAAGTATATTTACATGGTGAGTTTGTGCTGCTCGAATTGTTTTAATTTCATGATTTCGCATCAAATCTTTAAGAAAAATAAATTATCTTCAGCAATTAAATGTACAGATAAGTTTGTGAATGACTGGCTTCGAGACATGTATATTCGCATAATTTAACCCGAGACGTTAAAATATTACGTCATATTGAAAGAAGGTAAATGACATTCACATCACGAAACGCAGCATTAAGCCGTATGCTAAATTTAAGAAATTATTCGTATGTTTTTTGCTCAAGTATGTAAGGAATAGGAAAGCTTTGAAGAATTATAATTAGTTATACATCTGTTTAAAAAGATTTGCATAGCACATATCTCAAAGTCAATTAGGTCTCATAAAAATGTAATTATCTTGAAAAGTAAATATATGTTTTCCTTCACCAATTTTAGTAATTTACTCACATAACATTTTTCCTAACAAGTTCTTTTGGTCGAGGAAAATTTAATTGTGGAATTAAGAGAGAGTCAATAATTAACAATGATTGAAAAATTATCGTATGTTACATCACTACAATGGCATTGTTTGTACAAGGATTGTTGCTGACAGCAGCTGGCGTAATTTACCTTCATTATGCAAGCTACTGTCTACAATAAGAAAGCGTTGAAAGAATATGAAATACTCGACGTACTTGTCTAGTTAAGTCTAGTAAAGCTATTTTAAATAGAGTTCACATACAAATTTATAGATAAAACTAGCGGACCCGATAGACGTTGTCCTGTGGAAACGTAACTCCAAAAGTCATAAATGTTTTTAATCAATCATAAATGGTTAGGGCTGTTTTTATGAAAAATTATGTAAGAAAAACCTATTTCTATGATACCTGACGCCACTACGCGTACAGTTATCACAACTTGACTTAACAATTGTCTGGTGTGTGTGAGGAATTGTATACTATAAACTAACTTGTGTTGGATAAAAACTTAAAACTAACTCAAATAGTACCAAGAAAAAACCTTTTAATTATTTTTATAATAGGTATATTTTTTTTAACTTATAAAAAATAAATCTTTACATATATTTGAAATCTTAATAATAACTTGAGTAAAATTTAATTTTTTTTTTCTAATAAACAAACAAACTTGATGGCTTCCCAACCCTTCAACACGCCACATATAATTGGCCATGCGAAAAGCATGGATTCTCTAGATCCAATCCACAAATTGACATTGTTTGTCCTTGTGACTTATTAATCGTCATTGTGAATGCTAAGCGGATTGAAAATTGCAAACGTCTGAATGGAATAACCGAGTCAGAAGGAACCATTAGGATCCGTGGTAAAAGAACATTTTCTCCTTTAAACTTGCCGTTTAAAATGGTAGCTTCAATAATATTGCACCTGGTTTTTTTCATAACTAATCGCGTGCCTTCAAATTTCGAAGCAAAATGATTGGTGAACCAATTTTTAATCGCAAGTTATATGGTGGCATTCTAGGTACATCCTGTGAATTTAAGAATTCAACAGAATAGTTCACAACATCTGCGGGATCGCCAACCGTGTCGATCGATTTGAATGATATTTCATTGCGAGGTAATGACTGTTGTATTTTGAAATTTATTTTATCGACATCTATATTTTTGGGAGTCAAAATAGCGCGCTCACGTAGCCACGCATGATTAGTGTAATTAGCTTGTAAAATTTGAAATATACTTTCAATCAAAGCATCTTTGGTAGCCACAATGTTGCAAAAATTGTCTGGAAGTCTTGTGTATTTTCATGCAATTGAATTTTCCCGTTGGCAAAATTGAGCAATTGTTCAGAGAATACCAATGCTAATCTATCATTTTGATGTTGAACACACATATTTATCGTAAGACATAATTTACTGACATTTCGCCATAGGTATGACTGTTTCAAACATGCGTTAATTTCGTCTGTATATATAGCATGGGGAATGGCCGACAATGTCTGCCTGAAATCACCGGAGAGCAACAGTAAGGCACCACCAAAAAGTCTGGTATTATTATTCTGATTTCAGCTTTCAACGTTCCATCAAGAGCTTCAACTGCATGCTCATGAGCCATAGTGCATTCATCCCGGATAATAATTTTACATGTTCTCAAAACTGAAGCCTTACCTGAATGATTCTTTATGTTACACATTGCGTCAGGATTTGTGTGAATGTTTAATGGCAACTTGAATGCTGAATGCGCAGTCCGTCCACCATCAAGCAAAATCGCTGCAATGCCTGAAGAAGCAATTGCCAATGCAATATGATTTTGTGACCGAATGCGCGCGAGTATTAGTGAGAAATGAAATGTTTTGCCAGTACCACCAGGTGCGTCTAAAAAATAAAATCCGCCTTGTTCTTCTGACCGCACTTTATCAACCAAACAAACCAATATATTCGCCTTGTTCTTCTGATCGCACATTATCTATCAACCAAACCAATATATACGCATGTGGCAAACCTCGGTTTTGCCATTCAACAGAATACAGCCAGCAACGTGTTTGGCCAAATACAGAATTATGTGTAATCAAGTTTATTAACGATTTTAATTTTTGTTTGAACACACGTGCAGTAATATCATGGCAATATATAGCTGTTTGACTTGGAAATAACATTTTAATTTCATCCCAGTTTGGATTACACGTGAATGTGGTGAAGAGATCTGGCCGGCTATATGCACGTACGAAAGTCATACGGTCTTGAATATATTCTTGCATATGACGTGGACTACCAACATATAATGGTGGAAGAATATATGCAGTACCGACATTGTCGAAATTAGTTGTTTCATCTACGTTACCAATAACAGCATCAAGCAAATGAATATATTCCTCGAAACGAAGCTTCCGTTGATTGAACTTGATGTACCATAATCGCTAACTTTCAATTTTTACGTACATATCAACAACGAATTGATGAAGTAGCTGGTGGCATAAGAGAATGTTATTAGGATTACTTCATTTGCACGAATCATCAACCGATATACGTAGAAGTTCATCGCGCTAACTTTCTTGTTAATTTCGGTACCTTTTACTGGATTGCGTTGTTTCATATTTAAATAATATCCATCTTCTCCTTCCCAAAATATTAAAGGACATCGTCATCGATCGATGATTGTCCTGAATAATTTGCACCGTGGTATATCTGCGTTGAATCCGAATATCTCGTTGATCAGTTGCATTGCCAGCCATAATAACTGGAACTTCATTAACAGTTGGAACATTGTATCGGCCTGCGTGTTCTCCGAGTGGTACTTTGTATGGTTTAATGACGATCGAGTAGTTGTCGTTTTGCAATCTATTGGAAACAGTTTTGAACATTCTGATTAACTTGTTATGATTTTGCAAAAATATTTCCAAAGTAACCACTATTTCTCGCTCCTCTATCTCCTCGATGTGGTTATGTTGGCAGCGTGTATTCATTTGTTGCTCCATGACGTAAATTTGTAAAAAAAAATGGATTAGCTTCACGCATTTAGTTCAAAGAACCAATGTGATGGTACACTTGACCTTGAATCTTAAATGTTGATTAAAAATTACGACCATCTGTATTTTGAATGATTTTAGTTTCTCCAAATAATATCATCTGGAAGCAAGAATTGAATTTTTGAATTTTGCGCAAAAACAATTTAGACGCACACGTTTCTCCAGCGAAAAGAGTTTTCAATGGTTCTGGTGATGAATTTAATAGTGGTAGTGAAATTTACCCTGATGTGCAGCAAAGGCCAGCCAATTCACCTTTAAGTGCTCTGCGATCGTCGTTGACGTTGATCTCTTCGTCTCGCTGCATTAGCTCATAGACGTTCATTGTGACGTTCCTGATTTTCATTTGCACATGCATTTGCCATCTGTTCTCTTGAAGTAACATTTTCCGTCGATCGCTCTTCTTCTGTTCTCTTTAATCGACGGTTGGGGACTGCTTGTGCATTCCACGTACGGCGACCAATATCTCTTCCTCGTCCTCGAAGACATGGCACCGCACTGTAATGAATATATGACACAAAAATATTAATAATTAATTTGAGATGAAATTAACAGAAATATAGGCAAAATTCTATTGACATAACTAATCAATGAGCCCTTCAAAATGTAATAACGTCAGTTATAATGCAAAACCGCGTAACTAAAAATTGTAATTCCGCGTCAGCAAAAAATAGGGAATAGTGAAATAAATCATTTAAAGTTCAATTAAGAAAATTTTTTTAAAAGTAAATTTTTAAAAATAATGAATCAGATCTGATGAAAAGTTAAACCTTACTATGAATATTTCTAAAATATTTGTAAAAATTAAAGTTTTTATCATTAACAGATATAAATTGTATATTTCATTAATTTGTTTTTGTATAGAATTATAATTTGAATATTTTATTATGCAAAATTGGAAATATATAATAATATTTTAATTTTTTTTTAATAATTAAATAAGTCATTTAAAATTAAATTTTTAAAAATAATGAATATTGTGCATAGTCGTATGAAAAGTTAGAGTTTACCATGCATTTTTCTAAAATATATGTAAAAATTTAAATTTTTATCATTAACAGACATAACATTAATTTATTTTTGTAGAGAATTATTATATAATTAACAATTTTGATAGGTTAAAGCTAACAAAAAATCAACTAAAATTTATAAATTAATTAAAAAAACTTATTCTATCGGATCGAATTTAATCTCACACAAAAAATTTCATAAAAATCGGTCCAAGCGTTTAGGAGGAGTTTAATGACTAACACACGGACTCAAGAAATATATATATAATAGATAAGCATTTAAGGTCAAAAATGTCAGTCACTCTAATATTACAATATTATTATAGATCGACCAGTGCAAAATGAAAATAATTTAAAAAATTAATATGTTGTGACTATTGCAGGCAGTAATGTTACAAACCAATAATGTAAGTAACGAGCAAGCTTTTGCAGCTAATAACGTCTATGGGCCAGTGCGAAATTGTACGAATTATAAAGTTTAAGTACTTGTAGCAGTGTAAAACTCTATCAAACACCAAGCTTTTAGATTTTTTAGACGTGATCAACATTTTTTTGTGTTCTATCAATTAGTGAGCGTTTCAGTGCCTGATATAATCATATTTATGTATCTTTATGTGAAGATCTATTAAGGCTAAATTTTATATAAAACCTATTATTACGTTCATAACATTTTTTTATTCTGTGTTCAAATTATAATGCTCTAACTGGTTCATCTAAATAGTTCTAGCGTGCTTCGATTAACTTGCCTACTCATTGCCGCTTGCTTAGGTAAACGAATAAGTTTTTAATCAATATAAAATTTTTAAAAAATATTTCAATAAATTAATTTTTTCCTATCGTTAGTAAATTACATTGTGATGGTTAACATCTTATAAAAATGAAGAATCCCGATATGACATGATTCTACATAATGTTCAATAAATTGGAATTTTTTTCTTCAGTTATAAATTAATATAAATATTATTAGTTGCACATATTTGTTTTGTAATTACAAATAATTAAAACTAAACATGTCTGTGAAATTTGTTTTGATATTCTTCAATCAAGGTCAATTACTGAAGTCCGTGTTGAATATTTATTTACAATAACTCATGAACAGCGATGTCACTCTGTATAAGCACGTGACAATATAAATGGCAAGGCATTTATGTTATTGGAGAAAAACAGCCTTCAATATTTTCATTCCTGCTCATATTATTGATAGAAATATAAAAACCATGTTCGCTAAATAAGCTTTCGCTGTTTTCATTAGGAAATGCGAAAGCTTATTTGCATTAATACATATAATGCATTTTTACTCATAATTTAAGTCATCCGCGCGTAAGTACACTCCAAGTACCAAAAAAATATTATTCATGTTTTGAGCTCACTATGATGAAAAATATTGAACAACATTTGGAACAATTTGAACAACACATGAAAAATATTATAAAAATATTGAACAACATTTTTCTTTCGCCATCCCCCAACTTCAAATTCAACTATTTTTAATTTTACCTATATCGTATTATCCTAGTCTGTTTCACATGGAGTTTTCTTATTTATCTCGTGTTATAAGCAAACATTTAATATTTGAGATTACATAGTTTCGTAGAAATGGCTTTGTATCAAAATAAAGTATCTTTTATTTGTTGAATATATAAATGCAGCCGACGTTAATGTAAAATTAATTTCTCTTTTTTTTGTTTATTTTATAAAATTAGTATGTTTCCCTTCATAAATAAAGAATCCTAGATAAACTATGAATATATTATACCTGTTAACTATACTTTTAAATAAATCTGTAAGTATTTTGACGTGTTTTTGTAAAGTGAATTTTCTCCGTGTGTCCGTGAAATATCTATTACAACATTTCAATGTGATTAATTTTATTTAAATACCTGTCGACTAGGATTACCACTTGCACCTTAAATCAAAATACTCAACGCTATTTCAGACAAAATTGTAAATACTTTTTACATATATTCATTAATTTATCTCATTTCCAACCATTATCCGAAGCTGGCCGCTCTTTTAGGAGAAACGAAACATGTCAATAGACGAATTGAAATTTTCGAATATAACCTAATGTACATAGATTTATAAGTTAAGAATATTCCTTTCATTGCATTTCCTATTTTCTCGTCTTATTTCTATTACAACAATCAGTCATTCTCCGAGCTTTTAAATTTACATTAAATTTAACGACACTAATCCTGAACCACACACATACACCGGTACAATAATTATTCGCCATTCCCCATATCCTTTCCTGGTGAGTAGAGATGAAAGGATCATTGAAGTTTGTAACAGAAAATTACGTGTTCGAAATGAGCTTTACGGCGACCGCAATAATCCACTCCGAATAATGTAGGATTAGAGGTTTTAAAAGCTTCGTTAATGTATTGAAACTGATGAACAGATTTTGAAT
Organism: Druceiella hillmani; assembly: GCA_039881145.1. NCBI lineage: Eukaryota > Metazoa > Arthropoda > Insecta > Lepidoptera > Hepialidae > Druceiella > Druceiella hillmani. The sequence goes on along the minus strand of JAYKKI010000033.1, from coordinate 1,876,518 downwards.
TCTCATCTCAGCAAAGATAAAAATATTTAAATTAGACTTTGCGTACCTTATACAGAATTATATTTTTACGTTTTACATAGTTAATAATGATATTATTTTTCAATTCCGGTTTCAATTCAAATCAACAATAAAAATGATATTCTTTTATAAAGATCACTTGGTTGAGATGTCAGCCTAATAGCTAAATAATTGCACTTGATTGCAATTGCAATTGAATACTAACATTGTCTCTTTTATCACTGGTTTATTTCACTTTCCTTCTCCTTGTTTTTTAATATATGCCTGAGATACATAGGGCTACTAAAATAGCCACGCTCGTTCTTCATTACCCTCTTACCTGTGACAAAATTAATTTAGTTTAGGAGTTGAAATATTTTAAGTTCGAAAACCTATAAAATATTTAATTCCTGAATACGCAGAAACGGAAAATCATGGTTTTTATACTTATGTATGTATGTAAAATTTTTTATTTCCTCATGGAGCCCCAACAGCTTAATAATTAGAATGTAAGGTAAATGTCGATAATATGTACCACTCTTTTTTTAAAATGTAATTAAATGAAAATAATTCAAGAATAAATCAAAATCTTTGTTTTTTGGTCACATTTAATATTTTTGCAATAGCACTTGTTGAATTAAATAAAACCGTGAAATATTGTTATATTTTTTAATAGTCAATGTAAAATAATACGCCTCATTCTTATAATTACATAAACGTTTTCGTTTATCTATATTTACAAGAATTATTAAAGGTATAACCTCTCTAACGAAAAGAAATACATCACTGCTGCGACCAAAATGTACTCTCTATCACATCTTTCACAGGGGCATATTTAATTTTGTTTTTCTATGATATAAATATAAATTACCGATTTTTTTATTTTTCCCTTTAGTTTTGCTGTAAAACCTTGCTCGCCAAATTCCACGATACTAGGTCAACAAAAAGTACCCCATAGGTTTCGATTTATTTGCTAGTGTAAAAAAATACGGGATAAATGGTGTATGTTTTGGGTTTTTCATTGCCTTGACTTAGAAACTTATTTTTTTTTATAATTCAAGTAAAAAAAAATAAGGTTCTTCAATTTTAAATTCTTAAGAATTTGATAATCATTTCAATTTGATACCTCCACATGTTCCCGAGAAAAAAAGTCTTGACAGACGGAGAAACAGACAGATAGACGAACAACAAAATTATACTTACTACACGGGTTTCTTCTTTCCATTTGAGGTATGGAACCCTAAAAATTACAATTTTGTCGACTATTGTCAATTAGTGTTATGTAATGGCATTATCTTAAATAAGAACATTTGATAATATTGGAGCCAAAATTTACACTCATTCGAACAGGAATTAATGAAAGAGATATCGAGTCAAAAAAACGCGTGAAAAAAAAAAGTTGTAGGTATGAGAGTTCTTATGTTTTTATTACAGATAGGTGTTGGTAGCAGTGTCGTAATGAAAATATTTTTTTCTAATACATGAATGGTTTTTATCTATAATTCTATAAAATGTTAGTGGTATAACTTACCAGAAATGTGATAAACTATATCAATTTTTACATCGCTAATGACGTGTATATACAGTATCAGGTCATTGATAGCACTGCATACGAGGCATATAGTATTTCATAAAACTGTCAGTATTAAAAGAGAAAATAAAGAATCGGGTACACATGTGTAAATAGATATGCGTAAAAATATGACACTTCATTTCCGCACAGAACCTTAGTTAGTGGCCCGAGAATTTAAGTATGAAACAACCGATCTTTTAAAAGAACCTAAGTTAACTAAATTATGGTATACATTTTTTTATAACATTAATGACATACTTTCAGCAACTTTTAAACCTAGTTTACAACCTTTAGATATCATTAAAGGTGACAGACATATTAAACATTTCATTAATGTAGTTTCTCTAACAATTGATGTTCTTTGTCGTAAAGAGTTTACAACAAATAAATATAAATTTCGTAATAGCAATACATTTGAAGTATACCTGAATCCCCTCTCAAAAAAAACTGGGTGTTTTAATATGCATATTTGTTATATGAAGAAAAAGCTGTAAAAAATATCATTTCCAGGCAAAACTAGACTATTTATTAAAATTATAGTAAATCGACCGAGCTAAATATGGGAGTCAATTCCAATCATTGCCCTCTAAACTTGCAATAGTTCAACAGTATGTCTCTCGGAGAAGAATCAGACACAAACGTGGTTGTGAAAAGACCAAAAGAACTATAAAATGCAATAGCATCAGAAAAATTAATAAACAAAATTGTTTGTAATTATTATTTCCCCCAAAGTGGTGTAATTGGATTTTAATGCTTCACAATTTGTGGACATTCCCATGGCCAATCATGTTTAAATGCTGTCACTGAAGATGCTAGAGATTCGGGCGTAGAGAGGGACATAAACCCTAAATACTAATACATTTTATGTTCAAATACAACAGAAGATATAAGAAGAAATTTTTGCAAAAATCTATTTCTCGTGAACTTTAATCTCTAACTTCATAATACACCAAGCCAGCATGATATCGATGAGGAATTTTATCTCATTTTTCAGATCATTGAAACGAAGGTATATCTGTACAAAATTCAAATGAATATCTTTAAGAAAATTAATAATATAAGATTATAAAGAACTGCAATTGAAAAGAGATCTTTTCCGTATACTGGAATATCATTGACAGGCCGCACGCATTCAATAAAGATACATCGATCATATTGCTCTTGTTACGTTGTTTGACAGTTCAGGTTCCACACGTAAAATATGGTTATGTAACCACTTTGGTGAGATGTTGTTCTTTGTATTTGCTTGTGGCTTGCGATTTATCTAATAAATCAATTAAATTACGTAGGGTAGTCGTTAGTGTAAAAAAGTTGGTTTCGATGAGGAATTCGATTTTAAAACAAAAAATGTGATTTAAAATAAAATAGAAAATAATGATTTTTTCCAACTTGAACTTTACGCTTTCCTCTTTTACATTATTGGTTCTTAACTCATTGGGATATGATTCACCTGTTATGTTTTTCGCCAGACCGTTGATTTTTCTCTTGCTCTTTTTGAATTAAAACTTTATTGTACTTGATATACTTTACATAAATTGAAAATAATCGTTTTAAAACTATGAAATGATTACATAATTTATTACTTGCACTATATGTTTCAAATTGTACAGCATATGTGACGGATCTCATCATATTTTAAATCCAAGATGAGGCGTACTTTTACTATCATTCAGGTGACACTTCCTTCAAACCATAATGTAACTTTATATACAATTAAATGAAACTACGTGATCTAGTATTATTTCTACTTTCTTTGAGTTCTTTACCACGACCTAGGTCTCGTTGTATTACAACATCGTGGTAAAGAACTCAAAGCAAATAGAAATAATACTATATCACTTAGTTTTAATTAATTGTGAATAATGAATTTCTACAAAATTAACGCCAAATATATTCAGTAACTTTATATATTGAGACATAATATTTTGACGAAAAATAAAATACATAATTACAGTATGCTGAATATTATTTAGTAGAATCAACTATCTTTTTAATGAATAACCATTTTGCGTTTTTAAGTATCCATTAATGAAGTTTCTTTTCGAAGTCCAATAATTGTAATTTTGCTTAAATATATTATTCTCGAAAAACAATAAAATTTGGCAATTGTTACATCATTTCGAAAGATAAAATACTTTTTATTAAAATAAATCTCTAAAAATAAAATAATTGATACCTTTTTTTAAACATCATAATTAAATTTATTATTAAATAACCACACAGTCAAAAATAAGTTCGTGTATTAGTCCACTAGTTACAACGTTTCTTCCCTTCTTCAAGCAAAGAAAAATATAAACCAATGTGGCAACCGATATACTACAATCTATTTTATTTTAGTCATCGATTTTTCAAAACGAAAATGTTTTTTATGAGTAACTCTGGTGAAGCAATTATTAAATTCAACGTGGAATCTTTTAAAAAATACTATCTTATGTTTTCACCACCAAAATATTTTAAATAGAAGCAACTTTACCCTAAGAATTAACTTTTGCTTGCAGCAAAGTTTTTTTACATTATTTTATAATTATATATTAGCATATGAGCGACGATACCAAAATAAAAATATTCTAATATTTATAATTGAATTATGTTAGACGATTATGAAGTCAGAAAAGAAGATACAAAATTCCTTAGAAAACAAACTTTTCCTTTTATTGTAGTTGTTTAAAAAAATATTCATTGTAGTTGTTAATTCAACAATTCAAAGGGATTATACATATTGTACAATATCACAATTTCTAATGCAGTGGGCAACTTCTATCTCTACACGAAATCTTTATATAATCATACCTGAATAAAATAATTTTGATATAAATATGTTGTTAAACGTTTTCACGAAGAAAAAAATGAGCTTGCGTTCACTTTATCTGCCAAAGATGCAGAAATTTCTTTAGCCAACATTTTTAATTACGACGTCATACAACCCTATTCCTTAATAAAATTTTCTAAATAGCTATATTTGACATAAAGAACATTACGTGAATAAAATAGGAAGTCCTCCGCGCGAGAATCATGGTTGCAAATCATATTTTTACAATAAATCTTGCTCTTAAGTACTTCTTGACACGTACAATAAGAGTCATGGTAAAAAAATATTATACGTTATTAGCCGCATTTCTGGGCTTTAGTCAAATAGATTTGGCGCATATCATAACGCTTCAATTTGTTTTCCTAAAAATAATGGAAAAAAACCTGATCATAACAGCCGACGTGAAATAATTAGTGATATGTACCATTCAGTTTTTTGTAGAATCTCTTGCTATCATCAATATCGTCATATATTATTTTAATATAGCTATAATGGTTTAAAAGTTTAATTTAAAAATATACCCGGTACACCTTGACTTTTTTCATTTAAACCGTTATTGACCGATATCAACATTTTTCATATTTATATCATATATCCATCTTGATCCTAAAATCTAAACGATAATGAAATTGCATGTCATTCCAATCGGCTGTTTTAGGCCCATTCTTGAAAACAAACAAAGCTTTTCTCCTTTAATATAATTGTGATTAACTGTATCAGTGCTAATCATACAATGTATACTTATTTTAGAACTAAGTCCCATCTCCGCCGTCCGATTCCCATTAATTAGAAACAAATCCCTTGTAGGATAGTTTAAGAGATCTATGAAAATATTGATTGGATAGTGGAGGGAGATAAAATTGATGTAAGTAAAATTTTATTATTGATGTCATTACTAAATATGGTTGAAGGCGGTGCACATATATAAATATTGTAAAATCAAAGAGTGTCGCTGGTCAATTTAAATAAATAAAATACTCTATCCATGCCATCAAAAATAGTAAATCCCTCAATATTCCCGGAAGTGTTTTTTCCGCCATTATTTACTTCAACTTCGTTGTGTAAACCAACGTGATATATAACATTAAGTTTGAAGACGAGATTATTAAAATTACTTACAGACACGAGAATATCGTGTCTGGAAATAAAGTTTTTTCGGCTATTCTTTTAAATTAAAATTAACTAATTTAATTTTAATAAATTTGTTTCCTTTATTTACTTACTAGTAATAAAAGTTAATTAGAAAAGTGCAGCGTGATGTAATATAGATGTGAAAACAAAGCCCTTTTTATTTACTCTTACTAGCAACATTGCAGTTTTAAATTAATAACCATAGTGCAATATGTTGCAATATGGTAATATTCATATTTGGAATTATCAATGTTAGCTTTATGTTGGTCGACAAAACGAATAACAGGCTAGAAAAAAAATTTGAGGGACAAGATTATTAAATTTGTTCATACAAAATTAGTTATTTCAAACTTTACTAATATGCAATACAGTGATAATGTGCAATAAAAAACTTGTTATGATGAGATTTACTCATCATTTTAAAAGTCAATGTTTTTTTTGCATGGCTTTCAAAGTAAACTTCACTTATTTATTTTCTATTAGTCAAAATAAATAGACTTTCCCGGTTCAAAAAATATTTATACAAAACATTTAAATTATAATAAGCGGTTAAAATTTGATATCTCTACAATTAAATTTCCAAAATTTTCTGTCTCATTTGTTCGTTTTTAAATATGTTGAATACGTGTATATATTCCATATTAATTAATTGGACTTTGTTTTAACTTCTACTGACATAACGTTAAATAATCGTAGACGCTGCGCGCGAGTTATTAAATTTACACGGTTTATTTAGTACGCTGTTACGCCGAGCGTTTGACGTGGCTCTACTTTATAGGAAAGAGTAAGGGACGGAGTTTGAAACGTAGATTTTCCAAGGTCAAGACGGTACTCAGCGCCTTAATTCCAATCATCTCGCGCACTATTATCGGATATATTTTTACGGACTAAGTTTACTTTAAAAAACCAGCAATTATGTTCTTTATAAAAAAAATTGAGCATTTACGCTATAAATGGGCCACTATGTATATTATGTTTTATACTATCAATATCGGATATATTGAACTTTGAAGATGCTGATTTATATAAGTGCATAAATTATAATACCTTAGGTCATGACCCCAGATAGATCACAAGGTTAGATATCTTCTCAGTGAATGTGATCCACAGCAAGAAAAGGTTGTGATTTTAGATTTTTAATGTCTGACAATGGCAAAATTTTTTCAGCTTATTGGTTTTAGAAGATTTTGTCAACTAGTGAGAAAATAGAGAGGAAAATGGGTCATTTAGTGTGAAAATGTCAAATCTTTTGTTTTGCTTGTTTATTATTCGGCACGAAAGAAACAAATTTCTAACAGTTTTCCGTGATTACAAACATTTCAATTCCAGTATCGGTGAATGCGAAAACTCTGCAGACCACTGTGTTAAGTAACATGGAAAGAAATGGAAATGCGACTGATAAAAGGTAAAACCTTAGAAGAAGCGTTTCAACGTGGATAGCTACAGGAAAAAAGTGTACTAGACGTGATAGACGTAGTACTATTTTGTGTCAAAAACAACTTGGCACTAAGAGGTGAAATCGAAAAAAATAGTACATCGAAAATCTGGTATATTTTCGTACTGTAGAGTTCAAGAATACAATTTTTATTAATTTCATTCATTCATGCTCCATATGAAAAATAAGAATGCTTTTGTTTATACCCAACATAAATAATGTAACTGCATACTAAGCGATAATTAAGCTGAAGCTACTGAGAAAATATGTTTTGGAGATAATTTTGCACTTTTATTATATTATTATGCAATAACTTTAAAAAAAATTGTTTAAGTACCAGTATAACCCACACTATAATAGTTCCTCATATAACATACTTAGGTATAACATACTTACTTAGGTCTAAGTAAATATTTCGGATTAATAATATATTATGTGCCTTATAAATACTAATATTAATTTCCGTCACCTACCACCACAACACATTGTCTAATTTATATTGCAAAGAAGCATGAATTTAATAAAAAACTAACGATTTTGAGTTATCGCAATATTTTTCTAGTTTTTGACATTTGCTGTGTTAGAGATAGAAAAAAAAACATATTTTTGTGAATATTTTCTTCTATAGCATTAAAAAATATAATCCTCATTCATATTTTTTGATCCCCGTAAGTAGTAATATCCAACACGATAATTTAAAAAACAAAGAATATAATTTTATCCTTCAAAAATTGCCGTGTAGATATTATTTAATGTTAGCGGTTGAGTATATGCGGATAAATGTACTTTGTAATTAGTCAAATTTATCTCAGATTTCTACGTCCAATTGTTTCTGAGAAACACGTCTATGACAAGTACATAGACGTACGAACATTGAATAAACTCAGGGAGTTCCATTTTTTCCTTTTAAGATACGAAATTTCAATTATCAAGTTAAGGTTCTATAAAGTTAACTCAATTTTCCAAATCGAATTCTTGTTTATTAAGTATCGTATTTAACTGCAAGAAGGCATGTTGGCAAAACTTGGATTGAATGTGCACATCATGATAAATTTAGTTTTGTTTCATGGATATAAAAATTGAAAGTAATATAAAATTTATTTCATATATTAAATTTTTTATGAAAACAGTTGAATATATTTGTATAAATTAATTATTGACAATTCAATGAAACTACGTGATGTAGTATTATTTCTACTTTATTTAAGTTCCTTACCACGGCCTAGGTTTCGTTGTATTACAACATCTTCAGGTGGGCCATTAGCAAAGATCTTTGCTGATGGCCCACCTGAAGATGATGTTTGCGTAGTTTCATTTATTTGTCAATAAAAACAGTTATTACGTCTTCAGAGTTAGCTAAATGTAAAGCAGACTAATAAGTTAGCTGCTTATGAAATATATAATACGTAACTTGCTAAAAGTTGGTATTTTTTTAATATACTTATGGAATAATTGATAAAAATAACGGAGTCATAATTGAAAGCTTTAGGATGGAAGCTGAAATGCCAAAAAACGTATAAAATGTATTTCTTTTGAGAACAAAAATGTTGTACCATCATAAATAAGATTTTTATGCGAAAAAACTAATTCAGTTACATGGTAACTTACTGCAAGCAAGTTATTTTATGAGTAACTAAAACGCGTTTAAAAATATAATCTTCTGCTTTTTCTGCTCTTCAAATTAGTAAATTTCTTTGATTAAAATAATTTACTGCTTCTAATTTATTATAAAAATTTAATTTGTATCACAGTGTTCATTTAATTTATACCTTATATTTTGTTAAAAATAGTTAATAAATTATTTTTCTTTTAATCCATTTACTCCAAAAAGTCGACTCTCACGAAGAATATTTTATACTTATCTTCAAAATCGGAGGAATAGAAATTTTCATACTAACACAATCGCAATAATAAAATTAATCATCTTAAATGAAATAATATTCTTTACGTTATGTAACAAACCAGTTCATTGACTCTCAGGGTGTGAAATAAGACTATTATAATTAATGAAATTTTCTTGTGACTAATACCTTAATTTAAAATTTATACAAAAGTTAATTCCTGCGCAGTGTTTCAAAAACTGGACGCCGCATAGTAAAATTCAAGCGATACTACACGACGCAGCGAACCCCTTATTTCAACTTGAATATCAAGCGATATGAGGGTAATTCCAAAGATAGAAATATTGATCACATTGGTAATATTTTTCTTAGATTTCTTTTTCATGGGGGTTGTGTTCATAATAATGAAATGTCTAAGTGTAATTAAATCAAGAAAACGTTGAATATACAAATTATTTTTTCTTTCAAACTGTAGTATTTCTTTGCGATAAAGTTCAAATTAACAAATGTTGTAGACTATTTTCTTTACATATTTTCAAGAACAAGTTAAAACACGTTCTATAGCAATTGATCAAGAAGTGTATACAAATAATTTGAGTATTAACACAGCCTAAGTTTGAGATGTGGTTCGTATGTTGGAATTATTTAAGCCAGAATTTGGCATTATGCCCTGTGAATGAATACTCACAGAGGGTAGTATTAAGTTTAGGAACTAGGAAAATGTCAATGATTTTAGAACATAATCAATGAAAATAATCCACAATCCAACTGAAAATATAAAATTTTTAATGTAGAATTAAGATTGATAACGAGAATTCTTCAAAATTGGGCACAGTTGATGTAAATTACGTCAGTTATGTATTTTCGTTGAGGTAAGATGTTACCCAGTCATGGCGATGTGGTTATATTTTTAGAACCTAAGTACGAGCATATAGCGAATACATGAAAGTATTCCGATTTGTTAAATTGATTTACAGTAAGGTCAAGATGGTGCACTTCTCTTTAATCAAGCCAGAATTATAATGGTAAATTTTGAATAAATTTTAGGATAATATTCCCAAAATAAAAAAATTCCTAATACTATTAGTTCTATTAGATCTAACTATTCAAATGGGTTGATTTGTATGTTCCATATTTTTGGAAAATTTTATGTCCGTAGTTTGTTTTTGTTAAATTGGTATGAACCACCAGAACGTTTTTTAGGATCATTGTTTGTGTGTATGTATATCTTTCATTACAACATGTTAATTATTAATTCGACTATACTGAACTTTTCACATGCAAACACTGAAGAAAAACTCCGTCACATTAATCAGAAATTAACGTTAGTGAAACCGATTGGGGGTAGTGTAAATTAATTGATAGTGTAACTTAAACTTGGTGTTAGTGTACATATACTGTCGATAGTCGAAGAGTTCTATGTTCTCATATCGACATTCCCAACAAAGTACATTGTAAGTGAGTTTTTAGTGATTTCTTCCCTTCCAAGAATTACGTATTAACATAAATATAAGGGTTTTAAGAACATAAAAAGACACAAAATTATATCACAATTACCATCTCGTATAACATTTTAAAACTGTGTTAAGCAATTCTGGAAAATTACAAGACGTGGATTATAATGTTCTTCCTTGGGGTGTCTATAGGTTACGAGTCAGCAATGAGTATTTAGTAGCATACAAAAGGCATATAAAACAATTCTCATATGCATTCGGCACCCCCATTATGTTATATAAAAATATAAGGGTGTTGAAAGCTTATGAACATTGTTATAACTAGAATGATACTCAAAAGACGATCTCTTTTGTTTTTCAAAAGTTAGTATGAGCAATAAAACAATAAGAGAATTTTTTAATTTCTTTTAAATAGTCCTAATGCGACGACAAATTTTTTGAATGCATAAGAAATTCAAAATTCAAATTATGCTCAAGTGAACATATGGGGTTGAGAATTAGACTGGCATACATTGCTTCCAATCTTATTAGAGAGAGAAAAGATGAAGTGACAAAATAAAGGATTCAAACTAGAGACCGGCAATGTATTAATGCGTAAGTACTGTCGTCTGAACCTGTGATCACCTGACCGTTGTCGAAATTCATTAATAAAAAAAATTGCTAAGAAAATTTTGGGGTTGATTTTCTTATTATTGTTAAAGTCTGATGACTTTATACTTCCTTTTTGCTGTTTAAAATCTATAATTTACAGATCTCACCGTCTCATTTTATCTAAGAAAGCTAAAAGAAGAAAGTGAACATTGTGTAAAATAAAGCATAAAAAATTACACTGTTCAAATTTATTGCACAAGCTTTAAATAAATTAGTCATTGCAACTACAAATAAAGATTTATAATAATATATTTGAATGCGAAATTAGAGAATCGGAACATTGCTTGAGTATATAGCGTATTTAAAGAAGCGCTTATTTTATTATTTTTTTCATTTTATGTTTAGGGAAAAAAACAAACACAAACTATTTCAAATGAGTTTGTGATAATGGCAGGATATGCGCAATAAAATCTCTCTAACGGTATCGTTTCTTTACATTAATAATTTCAGAGATTTGAGAGCTTAAAATAAGAGCGACCCGTCTAATGATGGGTGAGATAGTTCTAATACACAATGCTTGAAGATCTTAAATATTAATGTGCGTAAGTTATAATTACAAGAAACCAGTTTCCTATTTAAGGCTGAACTTATTACTATCGAGAATGTAATAATATGAGCAAAATTACGTTGTTTCCATTAGTACCGTTTTATTATTTCTTATACTTTATTATACAATTTTACATTATTTATTTTTCAGCGATATTTGCTTTATTTCATGCAGATCTCATATCTCGTTTATAAATTTTACTATTGGCTAAAGTTTTATTATTGAAGTGTTTATAGTTAAAGTTTTATATTTAGAATCGTAATCATTTTTCATCCATTTTAATATAAAGTACATTTTTGTCGGACATAATTAGTATCGCCTATCAGGATGTATTTTCATAATATTATAAAATTCAAGTTAACTCTAAGTTATTTATTGATTTAGTATCTTAATCACTATTGTTGGTAATTAAGATACTAATTCAGTCGCAGGTTGAAGTTCACACAGACTGGAAAAATGCAAAAATACTATGTGAGAATTTTCTAGAATTTCCAACTTAAATGAAACCTAGAAACCTTGTATTAAGTTATAACCACAATTTCAACAATTAGTGTTTTATTCCCACTTTCATTAGTATCTTACGTGACATTCGTAAACAAAATAACTTAAAAATGAATTTTGAATGAAGGCTAGAACCACTAAAGTTCACTACTCCAAGTAAATTTTTTATAAGTTTCACAGATCTTAATACAAAATTACATAATTTAATACATTTTGTATAATAATATAATTTAAATATCCCTTCAATGTTTCACATAATAAACTTAAGCTCAAATCATCATCTTATTTAGGAAAATAAATTTGCTAAAAAACATTACACACTACGTGCTACGCTTTGTATGTGGAGGTGGGTTCATGATATTATTAACCATATTGGGGCTTTCATATCTACCAGCTACTATTACTAGTTTCTTCCATTTTCCATTATATATGCCGTCTAGACATGTGATCACTTTATTCATAAGTGGCCGACCCAGATGATTAGAAAAACTTGAGGGGTTTTAAATGTCGGTTCCAGACGAGGTTGATCTTATGGCTGAGATCTCTCTTGATGTGTCATCTAAAATTAACTGCGTTAGGTGGTTGGTTTTTATTTATCCATTTGCAAATTACTTTTACAATGCGGCGCGCGGCGCTTCAGACGTATATATATATATGTATATATATACACACACACACATATATATATATATATATATATATATATATATATATATATATAATGGGAACAAAATTGTAGCACATCTTTAGGTGCTCGAATGTTTCGTTTGTATTATTTGTATAACAGTAAACAATTATGGACTAAAATCACATATTGTATTGTTGATTGCAACTGTATAAGATAAATAAGTTTACCTGAGACATATATAAATATATATATAATTAATAGAGAAGATTAATATTATTACAATTGAAGCAAATTTTCCTGGCATCGATTCCTACTAAACTTTATTACTTTCATTACATTCTAGACAGAGCAGTCATGGCTGTCACGTCAAGCGCATTGTTAATGACCGATTTGCCACAGAATATATTGCAATTCCTCTGTGGGAGTTGATCTCCGGGTGCACTCATGTAGTAGGACGTACATGACTACCCTGACTTAATTTATTCATCTCATCGGTACTATCTCATGTAGTCTGGTACCTTCTACTTTTTTTTCTATCTTTGTACCAGCAGGCGTTCAGTACTATCTTTGACACTCCGCGACAAGGGTCCAAAAAATTTTATGATGCGAGTTTTCACAATATTAGAAAAGTGCCACCTAAAACCAGGTTCTTGGAGTATACCGCTTTTGGGTGCATTAGTATGGTATTCAGTGCACGACTCTCCGAGCATTCTTCTCCAATGGGGGGTACTAAAGCTCGAAATAGACAGTTTTGTTTTTACTGATATTACTGTTCTCCTATATCATCCACAGTTTGTGTATATCACATCTAATATTCGTCAATTTTGCCAGTGTATTCACCATTATTAGAAATGAATGGCCCTAAATAGAAATATGACTGAATTACCTCCCAATTTGCTAATTGTGGGACTGCGTGTGAGTTATTTTTATCACGGTCGACATCAAATAACTTCGTCTTATTGCGAAACGAGATTGACTCTTTCTTTTCTTTGCAATTAAATCTCCGTATGACGAATAACAGTTGCGAATAACGTGGTGGTACCCCCATTTGAAGATTCCAAATTTTTGAGTTACTGACTCTAATTTCGTTCACCTAGTTCTTGAAATCAATCCATAAGCTGTATATGGATATCAAATTTCAGTGGCTTAACTACACATTCCGGACAAATTGGGGGCAGAAATAATTCCAAAATACATCGTTTTTTTCTGATAGAGGCGGTTCCATTTCTATAAATGCGCCTTATGCACCGAATACCCTTGTAGATCTCCTATGGACAAGAGTATTCGGAGCACTTATTTTTAGTAGCGTTTTCTAAAGTTTTGGCCACTTTACAGAGTCAAATGTGGATCAAGTTCTAGCAAACAGTCAAAAGTTTTTGCTTGCATTATCAAATAAGAAGAAAAGGTGGTAATTACTTCCTGTTATAATGATAAAGTTGAAAATACTCTCGAGTATTCTTATTAAAAACGAATAAAAATTTTAAAAATCTTGACTTTTTTTACAAGCAAAACAAATCAATTAATGGATGAAGCTGTGACAGAAACAAAATTGACCCTATATTTAAACCTAGCTAGTATTTGACCTGTACGTCGATGATATTATAACGTATCTAGTGTTATATGGAGAGAATTATTTGCTTTGATAGGAAAATTATATTTCTATAACCTTATAACTTAATCAATACTATATGATCAAATTATAAGGTCATAGAGATAAAATTTTCACTTTCACTTTAATAATACATGAATTAACTTACGAATTTTCTGCGATCGTTCACATATCACAGCATAGCCGCATTAATACAAAAATATTATATTTCAATTTCGACTTTCAGTATGATACAAGTGAAATTATGGAAAGAATCTTGAATTAATTTACATACGGGCAGGTTATTAAAAGCTAAAACATTCCCATCACGGCACTAACGTCTAATCAGCAAAAGGTGTAGAAGTCTCAAATTGGGTTTGCTTCACCACGTCCATGTTTTATGGCACTAACGTCGCTCACGCTATTCTTCGATACCTGTCTTCTTCTGTCTTATTACGATTCATCTAATAATTAATTTTACAAAGTGAGATCGCTAAGTTAGAATACTTTATTACTAAGTTAGAATGATTTTTAATTAATACCGAAGTTTAGAAAGATTACGTTTGATTGATTATAGATTCGCATAATAAAATATACGACGACGTGTAATAATCCGAGTGAATCACAATTTGACCCAAATTATTGTCGGACTTCAAACAAAAACTTCCTTCTGGATATACTTTTTCATATGCGAAGTATAAGCGCTTTCCTGTTTTATTGGGATGTGACTTTCAGATGTATCAGGGAAAGTCAATTCCACAACGTAAAATAAAATGATAATGTGTGCGTTTATGTTCATGCGTCGCACAACAACCACTATATGAATTCTTATTAAGTAAAAAAAATTATATTAATACCCGGGCTACCCTTTATTACAATCTATATTATTTTTTAAGAAAAGTGAAATTATATTATTAACGTTTACGCAATAAGAAACGAGTGCGCGGGCTTAAGCACTGATAAATAGAGATTATCGATACTGTTACAGCGATTCAGCATATAGACTAATATGTCAACCATTTTTATCTTAGCGGATGCTAATTGAAAGGTAAAATATCGGCCCATTAAAAAAATGTAAAACTGGTGAGGCCGTGGGTAAAAACTACTTTATTACGAAAGTCTTCATAAAACTCTTATTTTAGTGTTTAATTACATATATGAGAGAAATATATATTATTAAAAACGGTTTGATTTATTTACATTTTAAGTTAACACAAATTCATATTTTGTCAGTGTTATCAGAATAGAAATCTATTCCATTATTCCAAAAAAGAACTGCAGCAGTGTTTCAGGTTTACAGTTTTCTGGTGGGCTTTTTGTTGATGAGTTTGAAGTTAGTTTTTGTCTGCCTTTTGAATATAAAATGATAGATAATACGTGAATATGAATAGTACTTATGGATTTGCAATAAAAAAAATAAACTGAAAATAAAATAAAAGAAAAACCTGATCCAATACTTAAACTTAAAGAAAACCGCATTACTATCGCAGTCCACAGACCATGGTTTCAGATACAAAGCATGGTTTGTTAGATTCATGCACCTTAATTGAGAGTATTAAAATACTTTAATAAATCAGAAAAACGTTTTTGCAACAACAAAACTACATAACGCCAAGTGGCAGACACCTACGCGGTGAGTTAAGAAAATTTATTTTTATAAAAATAGAAAAATATCTAGTGCTTCAAAACCCCCGTTTTGAAAATAAGCAATTGCAAATAAGAAACGCATTGTTCTGATACATTTTTTTGAAGTGAAAGAAAAAATAGGTTTTTCTGAAAATTCACTAAAAAATAGGTGCATTGAACGGCGTCATTCAACGCGGCAGACAAGTAAGTCTATTTTCTTTTAAGTTTCGTTCGCGACCAAACGCAGCGAAAAGGGCGTAAATTCAATTCCAGTTCCCGGCGGTAAATATATTTTTGAAATAAATCTTTTTCACGTGTATATGATAAAAACTCAGGAAGGATTCTTGATGAGTTTACGTAAATTTCAATTTTCTCCACATCAGCACAAATTCAGTAAATATATAATTGAGGAATCGTATTAGCTATAACGTATTTGCAAAAATGAGGCCTGTCATGTAATCAGGTCCAGGACGCCAAAAACACTTTGAATAAATGATTTGTTTAATATTGCATTTTTACATAATATAATACTAAAGCAACTACATGTTGCCATTCTATTATATTTTCAGTGACGTTTCCTTCATGTACGGCACACTTTGTGGTCATATCTTAATCGACAAACAACCATTAATTTTATTAATTTTTATATTATTTACTTTTTTATTATTGTTTGAATCTTATTAAATTATCAGTACATTTTATCGTTATAAAAATGCTTACTAGGAGCAAAATCGCTTTATTTAATAGCAAAAGAAGACAATTATTTTTTTCTAGTTTCAGAAAAGCTAAACTACGTTCAGTTTAAAAAAGTTTACAATTTTTCTTAATACATGTATTTTTTATAAAAATGTAAATTTCTGTTTTTTTTCTTTCTTGTTGAATCATTTTTTTTATTTAACAGAGTTTCCTAATTTTAAACAAAGTATCCAAAATGATTTAATTAAAGCTTAACTGAGTTTTATTTGCCGCAAGCACAAGTTAATTATATAGCTATATGATTGCCCACTTATATTTGTAATTCTATTATGTCCTTAAGTATCATGTAGATCACAAGAGTATTGAATTTTTTTGTGATAATTTTAATGTTAAATTACGGTACCACGTATTTTTTTTGAGGAAATGAAATATTTTTATTTCTTATTTGCAGTCTCGAGTGAAGTAAATTATGGGAATAAAAAAATAAAGAAAGGTCTTTATACATTTTATTCATAATATGATATTAGAAAGTTCTAATATCATGATGAAAACTGACATATGGTTCTTAAAAAACGGACCAATTGAGAAAAACACTGCATGAATACAATATACTGTGAGTAAACAATAATTTGTTCTGCACTTCTTATAATGCAAACACACCATGTCTGGCGTTGTTAAATGGTTAGGTATAGTTAGGAAGTTGATCAAGGCTTACGGTTTTAATATCCTTATCAACAACCAGTCTCAACCCACTGTTGGATAAAAGTATCTCCAGTACGCGAATCATCGACGGCATCATCTCTAATGATTCACATAGGCGAAACGTACGGTACGAAACTTTATCAGTGGACTGAGATCGACTGTTGATAATTATTGATGAGTAGACAGGCTGTTGATGTTTTTTGACTAAGAAGCCATTACTGTAATAATATTAGTGAAGACAAACAATATTTTTCGAGCATATTTATACGACGGCTACATTTAATAGTGACATAATTATTATTATTAATATTGGCGATTACAAGTCTTTTTAAATAATTGTTCACAATAATTTCACCACAAAGTTGAATAAAATAAACTAACTATAAAGGTTACATTTCGATCAATTACGAAGATAACAATAGGAGAGTCAGTTGGATCAGTTTATAAGTCAGTTGGATTGTTTGTTTTAATGAACACACGTATTTAATGAATTGATAAATTTATTAAGGTAATCTAAATAAAGTTTAATTAATAATGAAAATAAATGATTAAGCTGAAAATGTATTAATTTTAAGTATAAAATGTATAAAGTAGTAATTTATTATGCAAATAAATACATACCGAAACCTAAACTTACTTAGAGATTTGCATTTAATACATATTTTAAAAAGCTCATAAGCACTATTTCTATTACAAATATTCTGAATAAATAAATGTTTGTTTTATATGGACCACAATTAAATTTCAGTTACTAAAAAATATTATTTAATACCATAGAATATAAAACACCTGTTGTATATTTATAAATACCTCAATAACTATTACGAATATAATACCAGTCGCCACACGCATGTGTACAAATATATGTTAATAAGCAAATTCATCCCTTCGATTTTTGTTGCATCGTGCGAGCGCAAATCGTGTAATTTCATTCTCATAATATTTCATAACGCGCCTAAAGAAGTATAACTTGAAAAAAAACGTACAGCGCGTCGCCATTAAATCAAAATTATTAACAACTACTCGTAAAAGAATAAAAATTATTACGATTGAATGAAACAATTTATGAAGATATTATTATTTATGAAGATGTATTGTTGACTTATATATGATGCTTTATTATAAAACAGGTTAAATTTTATTGCAACGACTCAATTGTTGTGAAACAAGGAGTTCATATATTTTCTTCATTTCGATATAGAGTTCTAAATTCTTATTGAAACGACACTTGTTAGTCGTCATAGCACAAAAAATATTTCTAATAGTAGATATCCCTTTATTTAAAATAAAAATATATAAAGCACGGTTCCGAGACATTCACGAGGTTACCTTGCACTTATCTAAACACAATTTTATCAGTTTCAATAATGCTTCGGTTTAATCTCGGTAACATTTCACTAAAGCCTCCATCTACGTACGAGTCTGACGACAACACTAGTCGCAGTAATTAAATGGTGTAAACAACGACAACATGGCTATAAATTCTACTCAGACCTGAAATTTACCTGTTTCGTCGCATTGAGCGTCAACTTCATTTCACAAGAGTTCTACTGAGGTGCGGGGGCTATCGAGATACACTTGTAATTGAAAGTTGACATCACTCGCTAGAAGAAGGTCAGATACAAGGGTGAATATTCGTATGTAAAGAGAAGAAAATACTTCGTGGTTCTTTTAATAATAAAATGATATAGAAATGAAAATATTAATACATAGCTCTCTTAAACAGAATTGAAAGAGTAACTAATTTAGAAAAAGACTGCATTCTTTATGGGAGATTACTCATGAGGATAATTTGAATACACATATGATTTCAATTTACAATTGGTAAAATAATTTTGTGAATTGAAAATACAAAAGCATGCAAAAAGATTATTTAATCCATGTTCCCACTCCTTTTTTTTAATTACCATTTTTCTTTCTTTATACTTTTTATGACTTTTGCCTTTACTTGATATTCCATTTTACTCGTTCATTTCACTCACTTTTCACTCGTTCGTGATTCCGTAATATGGTGAAATAAAAACTTTTATGAAAATTTTCCTTTTTTTGAAAGGAAACTTCTTTTGTAACGAAATTATAACTTCGTGTATTAAAAAACGAAATTCTACGAAAGGGTGAAAGACGTTGGTAGAGAAGGACGAGCGATAGATAGAATGTCATCGTCCGCATCCATTCACTTGTCGCGTCCGTACTTCGCAGACGAGCAATAATGTAAACGTAGCTCGTTTCAATTTTTACTCCGGTTTTAATGGTACTAATGCGTACATTTATATATTTGCATTAATAATATTGAGAAAATTTGAGTAAACATTTTTGTTTCTTTGCTCAGAATAATAATATATAAAGAAGTTTTAACTCTAATCTGCGTGGCAAACGTGTATCTTTCTAATTTTTATTTTAGCAAAATTATCCACAATTTATGTTCAAGTTATTTGTAACACATTTGAAACATAGAATTCCTAGGACTTCAAAATCAATTTTGTAAATAGGAAACACAATTAACATATGTGTTTTGTGTTATTTATATATTTGAAGAGAAATATAAATATTGTGTATATTTATATTTTAAATAATATTTTAAAGTTTTTGTAATTGTAACTTTTTAATAGTAATACGTATGACGCTAGATAAATTTTGTCGTACTCCTAATCGAAGCACGTTGAGCCCTGTTTGAGGTTAGTATAACAAACTTCAGTTTATTGGATTACCATCAGTTGGCATTTGACTTGCGTCCCACGCATTATTATATTATTTTAAGTTTTCAAAATCTTTGTGATGACTGAGTTTACGCGCCGCGATATTCGAATCACTATGTTATATAATTTTCGTCGTGGTCTTAAAAAGCATCAGTGCCACAAGGAAATTAGTGATGTGTTGCAAGATACTCGTCCTTATTTAATGACAACAGGAAGGCGGTTCTTACAATTTTAAAGAGGAAACTTTAAGTTGGAGGATGAGGAAAGTTTCGGTAGACCCATCGAATTAACTGAGTACAAACATGTTCTTGCTGTCAAAAACCTAATTATGGAAGATCGAATTGCATACCACCAGACAGACAATTTACTGAAGATAAATTCAACAACCATTCACCATATTCTGCATAAAGAATTAAAATTCGGAAATTTTGTTCACTCTGGGTATAATATCCGAACACTAAAATTTTATGGGAACAGAGGATTAAATAGTGCAAATAAATGCTTAAAAATTTGATGACGATCACTGCAATGATATTAATTCAATCATGATTAATTCAATCATAAAACCTACTAGTTTTTATTAAATCTTAGAGCAAAATGTGAGTTTTTGAACTACCAACATTATTGAAATAGGTTCGATCTATTAAAAAAACGAATGGTCACAGTTTTTTTTAGTGCAAGACGGCTTAAATTAAAGCATAAGAATAAAATTTCTTAGGAATATAGATACCTCAGACTCGTATTTTTGGAGATTCAGACGTCTTGAATTACTGCTGTTAACGATATCCAATCCCATCCAGCGACTTTAAGCTGGCAAAATTTGGATTCACGTAGATATATGTCAATTGTTAAAAGTACTAAGAGACAAGTAAAACGTGAGCAATAGATTTTATACACGTCTAGCGCCATTAATTCGCGTAGTAGTAAATTTGTTTTATTCAGAAATAAACAACGAGTTTTATCTAAAAACTATAACGTTATTGCACAAAAAAAACAAATAACCTATGTCTTAATTGTCTGTATTTAATAATCGTGTAATTGTAGGTTGTATAACAAACATCTATACGCACTTTCTGTTTTATTGATATTCCATTTAAGTGGATTTTTGCTTGGTCGCAATCACGCTTACCAAAATGTAACTCCATCGTATGAAATTAGGCTGTAATTTGTTCGATTTGTAGAGTTATTAACTAATAATATACGAACAAATTATATTCATAATATTAGTTTGGATAAACAAACAAATGTTTCCTTTATTCTGTTATTTTTAGCGAGTATTACAAAATGTTAGGTATATGGCGGAATATAAGTAATTTATTTTTCCCACAATGGACCAAGGGTATATTCAAGTAACCCTGTAAATTTGGAATAAAATTTAATTGCATATATGTAATAAAAGTAAATGCTATAATATGCAGATTTACACAAAATAGGTATAATTTACACAAAAGCCACATCTGATTCTGAAATTACTTAATTAACGTTGCATAATATTGAGCCAAGGACGATCATTTCCTAAGGCACTACTAACAGTTCCGTAATTAAACTCTAATAACTTCATGTAACTTTACACTCTTGGGGCGTGTCGATTATGAAATCACAATGGTGGTTTATGTCGAGCAACAGTCAGCTATAAAGCCCCTTATTATTATTTTAAGGCCGAATATTTAAGCAAATTTATATGTGATGATGTCACGTATATATAAGCAATGTGTGTGTAATTAAAAATAGTTATACTACCGAACCATTGTTTTTAGAGAAAAATTTTTTCAATAACAAATATTTCTCACGGGGTAAGAAACAATTTTTTTGCATGCAACGCCGTCGTCGTTTTTAGATGCCCGTTTTTACTTTTGCTGGCATCCACGTGTGGATTAATTCAATCTGGTCTATTTTACATTAAACAGTTACTTTAAAAATCGCCCATTTGGGGAACGTTATGTTATTGTTTAAAGTTTAATCTAAATATTATCTTGTGATGAGATATTAATCCTAGAATAAAATGAGCAGAGAAATAACTACAAGGATATGACTAGCAAAAATAGTTTAGGTTATACCTACAGATGGCAAAATGATAAATAAATAAAAATATAAGGGGATTTTGTATTAAAGTGAAAATGTCAAACGAAAACGTATCGAAGCACGAATTCGACAATCGGCAACAATTTTTATATACAGGCAGTCCTCGTACTTACGGCATGTTAGATTCTCGAAATACGCGACGTAAATCGAAACGACGTAAGTCGAGACATATTTTTTCATATGTTTACATGTAAAACTCAAGGGTTAGGATCCACACGGACAAAATTAAAAAAAAACTGTATTTATAACAAAGGATATACATACTTTATTATCAAAAGTAAGTTCTTAAAATCATTATATATGTACTTATGAAATTGCTAGTTATTTTTGGTATTTGTATGTTATTAATTTTAATAATAATGATAAAACTTTGATAATCAAAATATGTAATGAGCTTTTTCCAAACTCCTTTTAAATTGTTGGGTGTCACCTTATCCCATGAATCAGCAATATTTTTTACGCATTTCAAGATATTATAACTTTTCCAAAAATATCTTAGCTCCATGCCATCTTTTTTATTAGCCTTTACAGCCTGTGAAAAAGTTCTCCTGAGATAATACGTCTTAAAAGACGCTATAACTCCCTGATCCATCGGCTGTAACAACGAAGTGGTGTTTGGAGGCAGGAACAAAACTGATTTGAGGATTGATATCGGCAATACGCACAGGATGGTCGGGAGCATAGTCCAAAATATGTAAAGCTTTATAAGCCAAATTATTGTTTAAACAATACTGTTTACTTCAGGTATAAAATGCTTAGTAAACCATTCCTCAAAAAGTATTGATGTAACTCATGCCTTTGGATTCGCCTTCCATATAAGTGGAAGAGTACTCTTGATGTAATTTTTAAGAGCTCGAGGATTTTCGGACCTATAAACGACAAGGGGTTTCAATTTAAGATCACCTTCAACATTCGAACCCAATAACAGATCTTTAGCCGCTTTAAACCCAGGATTAGACTTTTCTTCCTGCGATATAAAAGTACGAGAAGGCATTAAACAATTTCGTCGACGTTAAAAATTTGTTTAGGCGAATAGTCTCCACTTTCGATAATTTTCTTTAATATTCCAGGAAAACTCTGAGCAGCCACATAATCGGCACTAGCAGCTTCTCCTCGCACTCGAATGTTATGTAACGAATATCTCGTTTTAAAGCGCATGAACCATCCGCGACTGGCAGAAAAAGATTTTGTTTCTTCACTATTATTCTCGCCACGTTTATTTTGCAGTATGTTGATGATACTCAGCGCCTTATTTTGAATAATAACCAAACTTAGAGGAACCCGTCGCTGAGTTTGATTTTGAATCCAAGTGTACAAGAGTTTTTCCATTTCACAAATTAAAGCATTCCTTTTTCGTATAATGGTGCTGTTTAAAGAGACGGAAGGTAGATCTGTTAGGAGTTTTTCTTTATCTTTCAATATTGTTTGTACGGTCGTACGTGATAAATGAAGTTCTCGTCCAATAGATGAAGTCGAACAACCGGGATCTTTGAGTTTTAAAATCTTAGATTTAACAATTTTTATTATTATAATTGTCTTTCTTACTCTCTTCTTCACTTTACTATTACAGTCTTATTTAGGTGGCATAGTTAGATTAAAATTCACTTAAATATGTATGTAAAAACAAAAACTGTCAAAGATGCAAAAAAACTAAAGTATTACGTCTTGATTGTCCGTTGTCCCTGAACTAACTAAACAAAATCAGCGGCATGTGCGGGGTAATCCCAGCTCACCAACACTGCGCCCCGCCGGCCCCACGGACATTGACCTCGCGACAAGTGATTTCTCCTATGCCGGAAATCGAAACAATTTGACGTATGCTTGAGGAATAGTGTCAAAACATTGTTCGACGTAACTTGAAACGACGTAAATCGAAACGACGTACGTCGAGGACTGCCTGTATTGGGAAAAATGTTTAAAAATTGTTGCCCATCAAAAGGATCGCTCAGAAAAACTTGGAAACAATCACAGACATTGAGATTATGATTAAAGTAAAAATTATGAGGATTTAAAAATTCCAGCGATATCAATAATTATAAATAATTTAACTATTCAGTCCTTAAAACTACCGAACCATTGATTTAAGAGAAAAGAAATTTTGGACAAAAAATATTTCTTACGGAGTAAAAAACAAATTTTTTGCACGAAACGCTGTCTTCGTTTTTTGATACATATTTATTTTTGCTTGCATCCAAAGACAAAGAAACGTCCGCTTTTCCTTATTGTCAAACTTGTCGCTTATAGGGACAGGTTGATTTAAAATTTCTTTCCGAACAGATTTCCTTTAAAGGTAGAAACTTTTTCCATTACATGTCTCTTTGATTCTTTGGAGAACGACTCTAAAATAAGTTGAATAATTGTAATAAATAATATGATAACAAAATTAAAGATTGAGTTGGAATTTATACTTTATATACAATTGTATTATTGTCGACGAATTTTCACAAGGAACTGTGTTCTAAACCGTAAAAAATTTGAATATTAAAAAAAAATTCTTCAGTTTCTCCTGTATTGAGTAATGAATCACATCCGTAATGAAAATTATAAAAAGTACCTCCAACTCTTTGCAGATTATATTTCTTAGATGGTACCTATCACTTTTTCTTCATAATCAATAAAGTATTTTCGAAAGTAAAGACAAAAACTTAATCTTTTTTCTTTACACTACAATACAGAAAGATGACTCGGATGCTACTCTCTGTACGAAATCATACAACCATATTTGTGTTACAAAGTTGGTTATTTCTTTTAAAAAATAGTGTATATTTACAAACAAAGATTGTATAAAAATTAAACGCGAAGTATGTAACTTAAAAAAACATTGTATATAAAAGATGTCTAAAGCGAACAATAAACAAGGAGCCTATAAAAATTCATACGTTATAATGTTTATATAACCCTCGACTATTATTTAAAAAGTGTATATGGAGATAAAATGGCCGCCTGCTTTATCAGCTGACTAGTATTGGCATATTGTTTTGTTAAGTTTACATGCTGTTAATTTTTTTGTTTTTAAATTGTTTTATTTCTTTAGTTTAAATTATTAATTATTACTAACTACTTAATGGATATTGTGAATACTCAATCGTGTATTAATTTCCGCGTGATATAAAAAAAAATTCAAAAACAAAAAAAACTCTTTTAAATTAGACAAAGAAGAATTTAAATGAACATACAGATTTAGTACACGACTATTTGCTTCCAGTTGCAATTATTAACCTCTTTATTAACTTGGGCATAAAATACGTTACCTATCAATATTTTATCTAAATTTACAAAGACATAATATATATTCATTAAATTATACTAAACTGATATTTATAAATTAAAATATATAATTTTTATTGAATTAAGGCGATTGTGCGGATATTCATGGACTGAATCAACAATCAAAAATATCTGCCATAGTGTTGTGATTACATCAGTTAGACTAATCAATTATTTATCAAAATGCCACAAGCACACAAAGATCAATATGAAGGAGTAACAAAGTTAAGACAAATACGTGGTTCCGAGGTGTGACTGAAGCGATTGTACCCACGTAAAAACCATTACAATTCAAATCGAAAAACGTACTTTACACCGATTGTACTAGTAATTAGTATTAGGTTAATCAGATCATTGGGGTCTTTGAAAAAAAAATGAAAAATGAATGTGTTCATATGGTGAAAATAATGTTTAGCATTTGAACGCTAACTCTCCCCCAAAGCAGGGTAAGCAGTACCATTGGAGTTCCATTTTAATCTAACGTAACACACCTAATCCTCCGTCATACAGCCACACATATACTCATTGTGAAAAATAATTACATCTCTATCTTTTAAACTTCTGGTATTTGTTTATTAATGATTGGTGAAGTCTTCAACCATCAGTCATAATTTTGTCAGTTTTTAAACTTGTTCAGGATAAAGTATTCAACACTCACATGGCAGAAATCAACAAACGTGTTTAATGTAGATTCTTTAAATACACATTAATTTGGTTTCGTAATTTTATTGTGCACTCTACATTAGAGAAATTGTGACTCACTAGACGGGTAGCGCTCAAGACAGCAGGATTTTCCGTGAGAGCCGGATACAAAAAACAATTGAAA
Organism: Druceiella hillmani; assembly: GCA_039881145.1. Classification (NCBI taxonomy): domain Eukaryota; kingdom Metazoa; phylum Arthropoda; class Insecta; order Lepidoptera; family Hepialidae; genus Druceiella; species Druceiella hillmani. The sequence continues at coordinate 1,850,468 of JAYKKI010000033.1, read as the reverse complement.
AAGGAGAATTCTCCTTGGAGATTCAAGTTTCGAATGAACAACTTAACTTTTATATTCTCGTTCGTAATTCTTGTAACCAGAAAAAGGAGTTTTATAACTATAAGCATGCACAAATACGAAATCTTGTGGAATTGTGCTTCGGAGGAACGAAGCAATGAGTTCTATGTTTGTTGAAAAGTTTTAAAATAAATTTAGAAATTGTCAAAATTTACGTAGTAGCTTTGATAGTTTTTTACAATATTGCCAAAAATATGAGCAAAGATTCACTAGAATTCGAGATATTACAATTCTATCAAGTGTACCTGTGGAGGCTGATACCGTAACAGCCCTAGCTCCTAGGCCATTTTTCAAAGATAGCTATTTTTATCATAACTTTTTTAATAAAAAAAGAAATAGAAATTTAGTATAAATTAATATATGATTACAAAATATTGTACTAATACCTGTATTTCATAGTGATTAATAAATAAAAAAATATGGAATCGAAAATAATTTTTTAATATTTAAAAAAAAATTAATTTAACATTTTCATTTCTATAGTATTCTTCCATTATTTCATACTGACGCTGCATATCCTTTACATTTGATGTTACTCCTTCAGTTGTTCCATAAGTGGCTTATTTTGTTCTGTGGTTTCAATATGGTAAAAAATTCAATTGAGTATGGCTTATTTACAACTTATATTACAACTGTTTATATTTTACATGCATATAGGTAGTCAGTTCATTATTTTATAACTTAAATTTATATTGTTCAGAACTGTTATTCAGTGCAGGCACGATATAAGAAGTAAATAGCTAAATATTTTATAAAACGTTTAAATTATATATTTTAAAGTTATCATGATAATTTCAGTATAAGTATTAGCTAGACACCAATAAAATATTACGTATTAAATTATAATGTTATTAACACAGTTAATATCTTACGTAAGATATTTAGATGTTTCGAAGTATGCTTCTACCTACTATGGATATATGTCAGTATCCATAGTAGGTAGAAGAATATCCATAGTAGGAAGAATGAAAAGGAATTGTATAAATATATGTTCACTGTTACGAAAAACTTAATTAAAATAAAATTAATAATTAAATAAATACTATAGAATGAAACAAAATATACAATGGTGACAATAAGACTATTTATAATTTAAATTACATTTGGCTAATTTTTCTGTACATTCGTATTCTTCTTTGCTGACTGAGGTAATAACGTCTCGAATTATGTTGAAACTGTAGATCAAGACTGTCTAACATTTATTGAGGTTGTAGAAGTGGACGGTATAATATTTGTAGGAACTTCTGAAGTGGACGTTCTAATATTTGTTGAATCAATTTCTTCTTCACCAATATTCAATGGGTATTCTTTCACCACAGGTTTCCAATTTGATTTACTTTTTATTAATAACACAAGTTTATTGTTTTATCACAAATATTACGACTTAAATAACATAAAATTGCGTGTAATCAGGTCCGTGTCGTTGCTGTTGGCACGCATTATCATAAATGTTGAAATGCTCTTCAACTTCATAGGAGAGCATTTCGATTATTTCGTGCTTTCTCAGAAGCTGACTTAAAGTACAATGAAGCATCGATAACTTTTTTTGCCTGCATCTTCGCATATTGCCTTTGTTATTTCTATTCGGTGATGCTTTATTTCCTGTCATCCTTCGAATCTGGACATTAGTAGTATACAGTTACATTGAGATATGTTTGACTGCAAAATGAGAGTATATTAATATGTCCTTTGATATAATTTCCTCCAAATCATCACCTTCGATTCATTTGTAATTTATCAGTATAATACAATTTATCAGTAAAATATCTATAAATTCATTGTTAATCCCTTTAAGCGATGTCTGAGACAATATTAAAAACAAATTTAAATAATCTGTACATAAAGTAAAGGTTTATTTTTGAAGACAATAATATTAAAAATTATAAGTAAACGCCATTTCTTTGTCCTCTCTTTGTCTCCTACTTTGGTACTCTCGATTATTACAGATTTTTGTTACATGTGGATTTGACGTTCGACATTAAATCAAAACCCACTCAGTACTAGTTGTCATAAATACTTTAAAATAATGAAATAAATAATTACTTCAAGAATATTTTTTTTTTTAAATCGAATTGCATTTTAACACAAACAAAACATAAACACCATCTGCAATGTTGCTCGTCGCGCGGTCGCGATCGAATCGTACAAAAATAGTTGAAAGTACACAAATTCACAATTCAAACTGTGTTCGAATAAATATATCGAAATACGCGTTTTGCTTTCACGTGGGGCTTGTATCGTGTTATGGCTCTTATGACCCAGACATAAAAAATATTTAACTATTAGCCTGTAATTAAAAACTGGAATAATTTTATGCAAAGGTGCCGATGTGGCGACGTGTGTGGACGTGGAAATACGTCATGTTTGAAATTACAGACCATTTAAAACTATTTCTGTGACTAAACTATTGAATTTTGTGTACGGTTGTACGATTGAGAAACATCATCTAGTTTATGAGAATTAATTTAATGTCGGACGGTCAAATAATCATTGTGAATCGATAGTATAAAGAGAAACAGAAAAAAATATAAAAATTGGAAATAATAAACATTTAATAATGAAATAGAAAAATATTTAAAAAAAGAATAAAAACTTAGAAACATGTTCAAAACTATGTTGAGTTTTTATAGTAAAATGTTGTATTTAAGCGTTGTCAATGTCGAAGGTTTCAATTAAAACATGCTTTTTGTAGCGCAGCCGATAAAATAATTTAAAATGAAATGTTGATATTTAATTAAAGCCGTGTATAATTGCACGATTATTGTATGTTTTTTCATATGTACATACAATTTTTTTAACACTATACAGATACATCAGTTATTTGTAAAACTATTTGAGAAAAGTTAAATAACTGTATAATTTTCGTCGTACTCATCAATTAGGTTTTTTCTTTTTTTCAGGAAATATTAGTGTGCATTTCGACGCTTTAATAAGGTGGCAACTTCGAACTAATAATGTTCAAATTTCACGATTTATGGGCATTGCACAACTATGCAATACTTATACGAGACTTATGGGTAACAATTTTATATACCACTTACACTTTTGTTATACTTTAAATAACTATAAGGTAGTATAACCATTGAATAACGAATTTCTATTAGGAAGGTAGTTAGTATACTAGGCAGTCATATTTTCATTAGAGTAATGCACACATTGCTTTATTTTAATGAAAGTTTTGTTGGAAGGAATTTTCATCAGACTTCTCACTTGTTTCGTAAGGACAGGGTTCCGCCGTCGCAAAATTGATTTATTTCAAACATGTTGGCCAAAGAATAAAAGAGTTGTGAAGTCATGGCAAGTATTTGTTACAAATAACCAAAAACTTAATATTTAAGATGTTTTACTAATATCTGTATAGTCACAAAAATAAACTAGCGAAATTTTCCTTTGAAATTTAAAGAGAAAGTCGTGATATCTACTATCCTTTCACCATTCCAACACTTTTGGATAAATGTGAAACGTGTGCATTTACAGAGGAAATAATAAAAAATACAATTTTATTAAAAAACAACCGAGAGAAGTACGTTGAGTATAAAAATAACGAATCGATAAAGTAACGCCAACATAAAATGGAAAACGCAAGTAACTGACACCGCCGAACTCGTTTGTAAGTTCAAATGCAGACGGACAGTACATGTCGCTCGCGTGGCTAATGGATGCTGGATCAATCAGGTGTTGCACTCACACGGACACAGTAGACCGCGAGGGAATTCGTGCACAATGGAGCGACGACGTAGAGGCCGTCGTCGGATAGGATGAACCAGACTCACGACCGATAGACCCCGCTGGAAGATAAAGGAGAAGGTCTATACTCGAAATGGGTACTGGACTGACGTCAATTTAAACTATAAATAGTTTGTATTCACGTTTAATTTCAAGTTTCAAATTAATTTCACGTATTCAATTAGAAATAAAGACAATAATCAGATATTGTTGGTTAGAATTCATATTTAATGTATTGATATTAAATTGGAATTGTGTCTCGATATATTTATTGCATTGATAAACGCTTGATTTTTTTTTAATTATGTTTAAAATTGTTTACTTACAAAATGTTTTTCTTGAATTATATTAAAAAAATATTACAATTACATTAGTAACATGAATATTACAATTACATTAGTAACATGTATGTATGTTTCTAAAGCGATATTTGTGTAAATGGATTATTATTATTGTTATTTATGACCAAAGTTTATTAAATTTTTGATAATGTTCAAATTCTAAAATTGTGAAGTTTCCAGAATTTGCGTACTGTTTCGGAAACTTTCTTACATTGCCATCGCTGTCTTTAAAATAAATACCGAATTAAGTCTCACTTATTTCGGCGTTCACATTAAAGACCGTAACTTATTTCCTTGATGCTTTGTATTTGAAATCATCCTCCTAAACGTGGTTAGTATAACTATCCGTTAAAGAAGGCTTCTGGTTGTCGCTTGCTGTGATTGGTACCGAACCAAATGAAGCATGTTTTGTCTGTATCCTTGATTATTGTGTATTCATTAATTTTTTTAGTAATCATTTATATTTTATTTTTCAAAAAGGTTTCTTCTAAAAAGTTGCTAAATTCCAGTTGAAATAAGAATGTGTTGGTTTCTAAAAAGCGGTATAAACTTTGTCATAACTTATATATAAATTTGTACCACTCTGAACAATTCCGGACAAAGTCGTTTCACAATTATGAATACATACGCATTGCGAGTACATCTATATACAGTCATTAATGCAGATGAATTATTAACATTTGTATTAATAGCCGGTTATGTGCAAATAACTGAAACTTCTGAACGACAAGGCTGACGTATAATTTTTTTAATGGTAAAAATAATTGTTTGATAAAGACTGAGAATAGGAAGATACTTTGAGAGATTATTCAATATTTATTTTCTACATCAAATTTGAAATAGTTTTTTGTATTCTTGTAATTGAAAAGAAATTTATTTTTATTACATTTTTTCCTCAGTAATTTTAAATATATTGTGAGCTTTCATTTTAATTTGTTATTAATTAATTGTTATTAATTTGTTATCAAATAATTACCCGCGCTCACACACACATCCTTACGCATACGCACATGTGTATACACACATTATAATTACGGTGTCTACACGAATACAAGCGCCAATTGTAATCAATTTTCTTATCTTTATATATAGAATGTCGAAACATTAAGTTATAATATTTTTGAGATCACATTGAATTCAAACACGCCCAAGAATATTAATATTGATGTAACAAAAATAAATTTTCTTCTTGATGAACAGGACTTCTAAAATAAAATAAACTTTCAGCAGTTAAACAAAATATTCAACATATTTTCCTAAACTGTAATTTAACAAGTAATTAATTGCGATTTAGTAAACGTACATAATAATTAAACAACAATTACATTCGCATTGTAAGCATTGGCAAAAGTATTTCGTAATGACGTTGTAATTAGCCCCTTTGTGCCAGACCGCCTCGCGACATTAACCGTCTTTGTGATTTCATAATCAACCCGACGTCGTCCTGAGAATATATCATTTTGCATGTTGTTATTAAGATTTAATTACAAAGCCTTTAGTTTTGAGCTCACATTCCCATGTGTAGATTTTAACATTATGTTAGGTGGACGTTTATTTAAGCTGTAATAGATCTGAATCTGCCTTATTAATTCGCTGTTTCTAATATTGATTTTTCAATATCAAAAATTCATGTCGTCTTCTGTATCACAACACTTCATTGGGTTTCTTGAATTGTTTGTGTGAGAAAATGACCACTATATTTAGATATAATTGAAGCTACAAATTTGTGGTCATATTGAAATAAATTATAACAGAAAACAGTATTATTCCAAATTAGAACGAGAACTGGTTTTATTTCATTTGGTATTAAGCCAAATTTAATATAAACCATTTTTCAAATATCAATCGTAAGACGCGACAGAGACTATTCGAAATATCTAAATATCAGAAAAATCTGGAGGACGAAAGCAGGAAAAATAAAACTCGAAAGTATGTGTGTATGCGTATGTGTGTGCGTGTGCGTGTGCGCATACGTGTGTGTGAGTGAATGCATCTTTATAATTAATGCGTGTAATAGTTTTAATACTAACAGTTTTAAAATCTGTTAGAAAACTAAACAGTGTTAATACACGGAATGACTCACTGGCATTAAATACTACGTGAATAACAAATGTTACAAAATTCAATAAAATAGGTCGAGACATTGAAAACATGCAATATTATTAAGTACTCTAACAGTAAACACTCGTGAGTGAACAATTAATGTTACAAAGTTCCATTAAAACGCGTTTAAATAACTGAAAATACGCAATATTATAAATATTACTTGATTCAAAAGTAACTTAGATTATTCTGTGTTTGATAACAAAAAAAACCTTTTTAAATTAAGATGATAAATTAAGTTTTAAGATTCCGTGCTTGTGATCGTAGTCGTGGACGTGTGTACACTTGAGCATGTGCGTGTGTGTTTGCAGGAGCATGTGTGTGTGCGTGGGCGTGTGCGTTTGTGTGCATGTGTGTGTGTGCGAATGCGTGTACGCGAGTGTATGATTTTTTATTAACAAATAATTAAGGAGAAAACAAATCAGAAATAATTTTGCATTTTCTTTTAGTTGCAGGCATACAAGAAAACTATTTCAGTCTTGATATGGAAAACAATTTTTGAACCCTCTCTCACAAGAAAATATCTTTCTATTCGCAGTTTTTATCAGGCAATTATTTTTTTATCATTAAAAAATATATACATCTCGGTGGTCGTTCATAAATTTTAGTTATTTGTACATAACCGACTATTAATACAAATGCTAGTAAATAATATTCATTAATGACTGTGTATACACGCACTCTCATCTTCCCAATACTATGTATTAATAGTCGTAACACGACATTGCCTAGATTTATTTAGAATAGTCCGTATTTTTTTATATACGTAAGTAGTGACAAAGTTTATACTGCTTTTAAAAGTTTTGGAAATTAACGTTTTAATATTAAAATGTTAAAATTACCCACCTTAAAAATCATATCAAAACTACTGGACTTATCATAAAGAAAAATATAAAACACTTCGTCTAGGAGTTTAAAGTACCGTGGCTTTGTAATTCAGGAATCAGCTAGACACTATTTTCCTTATCTTGGCTAAGATTTTCTAATAATTTTCTGAGAAATTTTCTATAAAACATTATTCTATTTTAATCTACAATTTACGCTTTTTTCAAACAGTAAAATTTGCATCATATTGTTTGGAGGTCTGCCGGCATAAAAATTAATATTCGTATATTACGCGTTTACGTAAATACCTCAATGTTTGTGTTTTGAATTCTCTTTAGATGAAGGTATGCATCGGGCTTCAAAACTTATTGCGAAAGATTAGCACGCATTAATCTATATAGTAATCAATAATGCTTTTACAACTCAAAATCTGAATAGTGTCAAAATCCAAATTTAAATTGTCACTATTAAGATCTTAATACTTCAATTCTTAAGAAGTTTTTATTCGAATTTTATAAAAAAATATTGAAAATATATAAATTAAAGTTTTTAAAATATATTACTAAATTTGAACAAACCAATTTCGAGTCATAAATATTACAAGTTCGTATATCGTCATCATCGATTATAGAGTATAATAAGGATCGTTTATATGCCACCGTGCGGACGGTAAAGTTTTTGAAACATTTTTGTACTTAACTGCCATTTAGTTGATATATTTGTTGTCAATTAATTACTAAAAGTATTACGTTTCTCTAAAACAAATTTTATTAAATAAAATAATATATAAAATAAACGATATTTTTCAGAGTTTTTGAATTACATCCGCAGCAAATCACTTAACTCCATTTGCTGATTTCCGCAGTGTGCTCTACACTGCGGAAATCGGCAAACTCGTAACATATATTTGACGCAGCGAAAAATCGAAATATTTCATTCTCGATTACTCCCACAATTTTTCCTCGGCAATACTACATTTTGCTTATAGGAAAATGAAATTTATCCTTATGGTATACGATAAATTGTGCGTCCCATACGCATAATTTACCTCCATTAGTCTGCGACTGGATCTGGAGCACAGAATTAATTTTAGACGTAATCTTTACTCATTTTTAACCGCACAATTGATAACCTTGCAAACTATCACAGTATAAACGATGGTTTTGATATGTTATTGATTTAAAATTCGTAGGTTAAGTTCAGTTGATATTTTTCATCACAGCTTTGGTGGAGAAAGGTTTAATGACGCAGAGAGAAAAATATTAAAATGTTTCATCCTTTGCCGGATTCCGTAACTAAATTAGGAACTGTTAGATTAGTTACGTTGAGCTCTTTTCTTATCTTCATTCATCTGTTTAATATTCAGGCATAAATCACACACTCAAACACACACACACTCACATACACATATGTGTGTGTACTACCATGAAAATATATTTTTTCGGGCAAGCGACATGACGCTCAAACAAAACACGGCCTCCAAAATTAATTATCGCAAGAAGAGCTTAGGGTGACATTTAAAGCTTTCACATTGGGCTTTGAATTTTGCCGTTGTTTCCGTATTTCATTCGAAGTAAAACGTTAACTTTAACTTGTAAAGCTTTTATTCCATTTACTTTCCTTTGTTTGTTTTATTACTGAAGTAGAGTCAAAAGAAATCTTTAAGTAAATCGATGCGTATAAAACTCGAATTCCACGCCCGCATTTTTGAAGAAATACATTGCTAACCTTTTGTCTCATGCTAATTCAACAATGTGCGTACTAAAATAAGCCTTTCTAAAAAGTCATAAAGTTTATTCAAATAAAAGGTATGACATAATATATCGTATAGGTTCCATATTTACATAATTATATAAAAAAAATAAAAAAGTTTGAAATAAAATTCAGGTTCTAAAAAGATTTATATAGTATGGTCATCTTATGCATTTATAAGTTTATCTCAGCTGAAATAATTAATAAAGCCTTTCCCACCAGGGTTGCCTAAGAGACCCTCTAGGGACCCATACCATCCCCTCTCATATAAAATAGGGGGCTTTCAAAGGCCCTCTAACAGTGTTCCGTGCTTACCATCAAATGCTTCCACCCAACAGGGTCAAGTACTGTGCCTACTCAATGAAGCATTTAGTATCTTCATTTTTTCCAGAACGCTTCTAGCGAACGTTCTAAATGCCTCAAAGATCAGTCCACACTCAACCATGTCTCGGTGACTAAAGATCTCTCTGTCTAAAGATTCGCATGATTCTATGTTATTACTGTTTAGACCCATGCTCTCTACGTTCTCATTATGCTCACAGTAATCAAACAATACATGAGTCGTATCCTGCGTTTCGTAACCACAGGAACACGCCGGGGTTTCTCTTGGGGGAAAATATCCTAGTAGTTTCCCCCTTAGAATCGGAAAAAGTCCACTTGGACTACCAGTGAGCATTGACTATCTCAAAAACACGTCTTTTTCTGTTCAAAAGTGGTTCGTTCGTAATAAATTCAACGCTTAACGGACCCGCAGAGAAACTCGAGCTAATGTAAAGTTGGCTGCCTATTCTTCGATTGCGAGGTCAGCATGTAGAAGAGCCATCAAAACTGGCAAAGCATCCGTTGAACAGTTGCTATAAGTTTTGGCCAGAGCCAAGAGCGGCGCGCACTGCGACCTAAGTACCACCCGCCAACTTGTTGCACCCCAACGCACCACGAAGCCCATACCTACAGCGCATAGCCCAACATACCTAGGTATATCATCGTATACATCAGCTTAAGGGTCAAGCTATTTAGCCCTCAGCCAGCACCGGTAAACCGGACAATGGCATGGAAGGCAACCCGAGCACTCTCCTCGATGTTCCGCTCCTGTGACATAAAACTCCGCTGTGAGCCAAGAATCATGCCTAAGTAGGTAACATGGTCCCGCACATCAATCCTTTATCTGTTCATCATCACAGAAGGCTCCCTTGCCAGCTTGCCCTTGAAGAGGACAGCCTCGGACATTTGGGGGCAAAGCTAAGCTTATTCCTAATGCCCCAGTCAAGTAACCTGGCGAGGGTGTCTGCTGCCCGGTTCTCTATCTCTCTTCGGCCCGCTCCCTCGACCAACAGTCTCACATTTCTGAAGGAGTATTGCTAGGATCCCATCAAATAGCATATTTCACAGAATTGGTTCGAGGACTGATCCCTGCGGGCAACCCCTGGTCAAAGTTTTCTTAACTAATAGGTCTCCGTCCTACAAATAGACAACTCAATCACAAAAATAATAACCAATCAACCGGTAGGTCTCTAGCGCAGTTAGAATAGGCCACCTAGCATTACGAAATGCGCCGAAGATGTCCATATAACATTTATGTGGACACGCGTCTAACCAGGACAATGCAGCAGATGTCGCTTCTAATGTGGACACTTCGGACCGAAAACCGTATTGGTTGGAATACCTCGGCGAGTGAGATAGCGTAATCGAAGGAATAATCGTGCCGCTATTATTCCTTCGAATAACTTCCCCAAAGCCTGTAGAACTTTGGATCGCTAGGCGATTTCAAATTACTCGTTGGTGTAACTTTAAGTCTTCCTTCTTTCCATATTTTTTTCCTTCCCTTTCCAACACCTTAGTCGCCGCCGTACCCCAAACTACTTTGAAAATTTTATTATCGAACCTAACAATGCCTGGGGCCTTCTCGAGTTAAAATTCCCAACTATGTTGGCCAACTCAGAATGGCTTCGCTCCGGAACACAACTACTATGTAAGATTTTGCAAACAGCATTCCTAATATGATAATGCTTAGCTATATCTAGAACAGGGTCTTCTTCAGAGAAAAATGTGTTTCCGCACACTCCCTTATACGGCACCCCAGGGATACGAATTATCTATTTTAGATACAAAATCGCGAAAACGGAAGGGCCTAGACCTCTTAATCTCTCTATTATAGTTACACCGGCCCTCAACTAAGGTCGCCCGGTGAGCCTCCACTGCTTCGTATAATGTTCCGAGGTTTTCAGCGCGTTGGTAGATACGTCCGGTAGAAAACATCCGGTCTCGAGACGAGAGTAATATCAATACCACTAAGAAGCGGTATTGATATTACTAGGGCCCCGAGAATTTTGCGGGCGTTTCAGACAAATCGCACAGCAAGAGGCCGTTCTGGTGGGTGAAATCCTCCAGGGTTTTACCACGAATTGGGACGCCTCAAGTACCACGGGCAAGACTGTGCATTCGCGTCCGCACAGATGACCACCGGTCCGATAGAAAGCAAGATAGCGTTAAGATGCTCACAAAAAAATATTAGGTGGCTAAGGAGTACAGACAATAAATGCTAATAATTACGGTATATAATGGGCCGAGAGAAATTTGGGCCACTCCGCAATGTTTATTAGATAAATATTCCAGGAAAAAAACACCAAACTCCTTTGGGTCCAAAACTATAGCCCCTTCTCTAGTACGAGGAAGGGGTATAGGCTGCACCCTTTCGAAGCATATTGTACTTGTACACACGAGATACAAAATCTACGGGTACTAAGGAAATTCGAGAACTCATTCATGACCGATGAGCCATTTAGTTGTAGAAAGTTGAATGTAGACGGTTAAGCGTACTCCGTTTACTTAACCACTCGCTCGAGAGCAACTCTGTACGTCCGGTAGGCGTCAGACCCCAGCCTGTGGTCAGCGTTTCTCTTGAAGGGCGTGCAATTGGCGCAGATGTCTCCAAAAGGAGCCTTAGGACAATGTTTACTGTCATGCCCCTTCTGGGCGCAAATATTACAAAATTGCTCGTCTCGGCAGTGACGAGCGACATATCCATAGAAGTGGTAGCGGAAATATCGCGTCACCCACACAAAGTCAGCCACCCTGCCAGAAGTCCATTCAAAGAAGACGTGACCTGTTTTAAGAGTCGCTTCCTATTTCTGGTCTATGGTAGCTCCAGCACACAATTTTTCCGCCCTGATCTGGTTGGACATACATTTACTCTTAGAGGTATCAAATGCTCCACATCAGCACCCTGGAGATTCTCTCTCTTGATTGTTTTGGCTATCTCCTCAGTTGAGAACTCCTTAGGAATGTCATATACTATGACTGATAGAAGCTACGTCTTTTTTTCTTTGGCTCGGAGACCTTCAATAGTGGTTGCGGCCTTTTGGATCTTTTTGGTGCTTTCAGCATCATGAGTGTCCACAACCATTCCCCAATTCCTCACGACTGAGGTCCTCATGACTTGAATACACAGGTCTTTAGTTTTAATGGCACTCTTGAGGGTGGTTAGTATTTATTGGTTCGTTTTGGGTTTACCTTTTTCATTTGAGAAAATAAAAACTGGTTTCGGCTCCGGTTTTGGATCTTTTTAAATCCGTTCTCATACCAAGGGGAAAGGTGAGCCACCTCCAAGTAGGACTGCACTAGAGGGAGCTTGTGCCGGGGCTGAGAATTTAGTTATCATTGCAGTCTTCACAGTATCTCTCTCCGCTGACATAGCCCCTTAACTCACCCTTAATGTAAGTAAGTAAGATTCTTAGCAATACTATAGCCATATTGACTGAGGCCTTAACACTAGAAACGTCGAAAGTTACAACCCCCTTGAATCGCCACCGTGACAATGTTGTCCCATTATATTTATTGCAACTTTCATTAGAATAAGGCATGAAAATTATGAATAAAACAATTTGTAAGATACTTGAAATATGTTTATTTATTCATTTTAAAAAAAATGTTTAATCCTTTAAAGACAAAAACGTAACAAATTATAAAATAAAAGGGTGACTATTTTCGTTTCTTATCGTAATCATCATAACTGACCTACACAAATAATATTTTTACCGGTGCATTTATTGTCGACAGTTTTTCTTGTCTTTTCTAGTTCCCTTATATTTAAATTCTAGAATTGGAAGACATTGTTTTCCTACTGCCTCTATCAATATTAAAAACATAACACCACTGCCACTAGGCTTAAAACTATTTTTTATCACCTCTTAGACGAGATTGATATGTATCAGTGATCGACATTTTATGATGAGAGAAAATATTATTTAAAATATTTTATTGACCCGACTATTCCGGAATACTTAAGTAAAATCCGCTAACCTATGCTCACAATATCAGGTATTGTACTTTATAAAATATACATAATATATAATACCAACATGAGAAAAAATATAGTAACTATACCGAAAGCTTTAAAAAAGCTTTTTGTGTCAGTGTTAAATTTATGGTATCAAGTAGACACTAAAAGCACTAGATATCAGGCGAGGGTAGTAAAATCTTCTGGCTCTAAGGAAGTCCAGTTCATTAAAGTGTGACTCTAATGGCAATAATATAAGAAGAAACATTTATTTTACCGATGAAGTGTAATTGAAAAAACAGTATAAACCATTGCTCGGCTATAGAAACCATAAACCCTTTGGAAAAAACGGGATAAACCATTGCGAAGTCAAAAACTACATGTTTTCCTATTTTGGACTTGAAAACGAGACGTAGACGCGAAACGAGATGATTATTATTATATTGTGAATGTATTATACTCTGAATGTGAAGAAATTAAAAACCAAGAATTAGTACAAAATTACATAGACTTCTAGTAAAATTGACTGTTTTAAAAAGTTTTCTCGAAGTATATCTGGTGAAGTTGCAAAGTAAATAGAAAAAAAATGCTATTTTCAAAGTTTTTATTTTCTGTCCTTATTGTCCAATGACGAAATAAGGAATCTTAATAATACAATTAAGTATAATTCAAATAAATATTAATAATAACGCTTTTATTTTTTCATGGCTTATCCAAAATTATAAAAGTGAAACTTTTTGCCTGAATTGATAACGGATAAAAATATTTAAGAAAAAAGCAATATCATATATATATATATATATGCAAGCATGTGGCGAGAAGTAAGATTTTATACATGGTACAACACCCAGTTTATTAGTTTATATTTTTGTTATGGATTAATAAAGGTACCGAGGTTAAAATTTGGCTTCAATTTCATATCCAGTATACTGTTTGATACGTAGAGTATTTGGTAATTTGTTACAGTTTATCATTAATCTGTAACAATCATATGAAATCTGCAATAATATTGTTTCTAACCAGGTTATTGGATTATTTCATTACCATTCTTGAATTATTTCTATCACCATTAGTGGTACTAATACAATTCTGTGAATCATAGTCTAATGGGCGACAGTTTCAATTGTTGTCTGGCTTTAATAAAGTTTTTTCTTAAATATTTTAAAAAAAGTATTTGGAAAGATATAGGGGGATTATATATCATAAGTAACATTGATTGCTCGACTCACCATAGAAAACGGCATCCAACAAAAGCGGTTGTACTTCAGTAAACTCACTTCAATTTATTGTATTCTGTCAGTAAAGTGAGATATAAAAAACATTTCTAATATAAATCTTGGCGATAACGAAATGTTGACGGTTGAAATTAACCAATGTTATAAACTATAAAATACGTAAAACTCACTAAATAACAATAATAAGTTACCTTTCAGAATAACTAACAACTCATACGACTCTGGTCTCAACTCATAAGATTATTATGACAGAGACAGAAATACTAATAAGAGCAGTAAAATCTAATATTATGGCATGTGTTATAACCATACTTTATTTATAAATATAACGAATAATAATGCAAGTTATTGACCATAGTGTATATTCAGCACTGATATTATATTTTTGAGGGTTTGTTTTTAATGACATTCTTGATTGTGCATATTGGTAAACCTCTAAGACATCTTGTGCCACGCTATTCATTTGTCGTACGAGTTCATCCATTTTGCGAATTTGTCTTATGTTATTCAATCACGTACAGATTAAAATCTACATAATGTGTGGAAATAAGAACTTAATTTTCCACATTTATTAGAAGAATATATTTGTTAAAAAAACCGACATTAACTTTGAGAGAAAGTAATATCAAGATAAATCGATATTATTGTCAGGGAATGGAATTTTTGAAAACAGGAAATTGCACATCATACTTTTATCCGTTATCAATTCAGGCAAAAAGTATCCCCTTTATAATTTTGGATAAGCCATGAAAAAATAAAGCGTTATTATTAATATTTATTTGAATTATACTTAATTGTATTATTAAGATTCCTTATTTCGTCATTGGGCAATAAGGACAGAAAATAAAAACTTTGAAAATAGCATTTTTTTTCTATTTACTTTGCAACTTCACCAGATATACTTCGAGAAAACTTTTTAAAACAGTCAATTTTACTAGAAGTCTATGTAATTTTGTACTAATTCTTGGTTTTTAATTTCTTCACATTCAGAGTATAATACATTCACAATATAATAATAATCATCTCGTTTCGCGTCTACGTCTCGTTTTCAAGTCCAAAATAGGAAAACATGTAGTTTTTGACTTCGCAATGGTTTATCCCGTTTTTTCCAAAGGGTTTATGGTTTCTATAGCCGAGCAATGGTTTATACTGTTTTTTTCAATTACACTTCATCGGTAAAATAAATGTTTCTTCTTATATTATTGCCATTAGAGTCACACTTTAATGAACTGGACTTCCTTAGAGCCAGAAGATTTTACTACCCTCGCCTGATATCTAGTGCTTTTAGTGTCTACTTGATACCATAAATTTAACACTGACACAAAAAGCTTTTTTAAAGCTTTCGGTATAGTTACTATATTTTTTCTCATGTTGGTATTATATATTATGTATATTTTATAAAGTACAATACCTGATATTGTGAGCATAGGTTAGCGGATTTTACTTAAGTATTCCGGAATAGTCGGGTCAATAAAATATTTTAAATAATATTTTCTCTCATCATAAAATGTCGATCACTGATACATATCAATCTCGTCTAAGAGGTGATAAAAAATAGTTTTAAGCCTAGTGGCAGTGGTGTTATGTTTTTAATATTGATAGAGGCAGTAGGAAAACAATGTCTTCCAATTCTAGAATTTAAATATAAGGGAACTAGAAAAGACAAGAAAAACTGTCGACAATAAATGCACCGGTAAAAATATTATTTGTGTAGGTCAGTTATGATGATTACGATAAGAAACGAAAATAGTCACCCTTTTATTTTATAATTTGTTACGTTTTTGTCTTTAAAGGATTAAACATTTTTTTTAAAATGAATAAATAAACATATTTCAAGTATCTTACAAATTGTTTTATTCATAATTTTCATGCCTTATTCTAATGAAAGTTGCAATAAATATAATGGGACAACATTGTCACGGTGGCGATTCAAGGGGGTTGTAACTTTCGACGTTTCTAGTGTTAAGGCCTCAGTCAATATGGCTATAGTATTGCTAAGAATCTTACTTACTTACATTAAGGGTGAGTTAAGGGGCTATGTCAGCGGAGAGAGATACTGTGAAGACTGCAATGATAACTAAATTCTCAGCCCCGGCACAAGCTCCCTCTAGTGCAGTCCTACTTGGAGGTGGCTCACCTTTCCCCTTGGTATGAGAACGGATTTAAAAAGATCCAAAACCGGAGCCGAAACCAGTTTTTATTTTCTCAAATGAAAAAGGTAAACCCAAAACGAACCAATAAATACTAACCACCCTCAAGAGTGCCATTAAAACTAAAGACCTGTGTATTCAAGTCATGAGGACCTCAGTCGTGAGGAATTGGGGAATGGTTGTGGACACTCATGATGCTGAAAGCACCAAAAAGATCCAAAAGGCCGCAACCACTATTGAAGGTCTCCGAGCCAAAGAAAAAAAGACGTAGCTTCTATCAGTCATAGTATATGACATTCCTAAGGAGTTCTCAACTGAGGAGATAGCCAAAACAATCAAGAGAGAGAATCTCCAGGGTGCTGATGTGGAGCATTTGATACCTCTAAGAGTAAATGTATGTCCAACCAGATCAGGGCGGAAAAATTGTGTGCTGGAGCTACCATAGACCAGAAATAGGAAGCGACTCTTAAAACAGGTCACGTCTTCTTTGAATGGACTTCTGGCAGGGTGGCTGACTTTGTGTGGGTGACGCGATATTTCCGCTACCACCTCTATGGATATGTCGCTCGTCACTGCCGAGACGAGCAATTTTGTAATATTTGCGCCCAGAAGGGGCATGACAGTAAACATTGTCCTAAGGCTCCTTTTGGAGACATCTGCGCCAATTGCACGCCCTTCAAGAGAAACGCTGACCACAGGCTGGGGTCTGACGCCTACCGGACGTACAGAGTTGCTCTCGAGCGAGTGGTTAAGTAAACGGAGTACGCTTAACCGCCTACATTCAACTTTCTACAACTAAATGGCTCAACGGTCATGAATGAGTTCTCGAATTTCCTTAGTACCCGTAGATTTTGTATCTCGTGTGTACAAGAACAATATGCTTCGAAAGGGCGCAGCCTATTGAAACTGTCGCCCATTAGACTATGATTCACAGAATTGTATTAGTATCACTAATGCTGATAGAAATAATTCAAGAATGGTAATGAAATATTCCAATAACCTGGTTTGAAACAATATTATTGCAGATTTCATATGATTGTTACAGATTAATGATAAACTGTAACAAATTACCAAATACTCTACGTAACAAACGGTATACTGGATATGAAATTGAAGCCAAATTTTAACCTCGGTACCTTTATTAATCCATAACAAAAATATAAACTAATAAACAGGGTGTTGTACCATGTATAAAATCTTACTTCTCGCCACTTGCATGCATATATATATATATATATATAAATATATATATATACATATACATATATATATATATATATATATATATATACATATACATATATATATATATATATATATATATATATATAAAGTTCTCATGGAGCCAGCCGTTGCTTATCCGAAAGAACTGACCGGAGATCTATGAATCCCTTTGTCCAAAGTAAGCATTAACTCAACAGGAAATTTATACTATCAAGCTAGCAAAAACTGTGACATATTTCAATTAAATTTTCAGAGGCTAAAGATTTTCTTAATGGGGTGATAACCTTAAAATATAGTTTTCAGAAAGGTCGAATTACAAGGATATTACAGTGGCAGTAAAACATTTTCACACCAAATTTAGAGACAGAATAATCGATTTTAAAACTTGGAATGAAGTTCATCAAAAGTTCACCAAATCAGTAAAAGTTAATCTTTTTAAGGTGTCCCAAATTTTACATGTTGTAACGTAAGTGTAATAAATACCTTACCCTAAATTGCATAAAATGAAAATAAAATTATTTTCCTCCGAAGGTTCGTTTATATCCCACTTCCACCGTTTGGTTTTCTCTATTTGAGTCTATAATATAATATTACTAATATTGTATGGAATTTATTTACAATATACTAATATACTATTATTATTAAAAATCATAGAAAAATAAGTTATTGATGTCTAATGACCTGAATCTTAAATTTCTCTGCTGAATTAACTTTTCTATATAAATGTAACAAGTCGTAAATAAAAATATAATTTTTCTAGGAAAAATTAATTGTGCTACCAATATCCAGCCCAAGTCTTACTGAAATAAATTGTCCCTGGAACCATTGAAACTTCTGTATACACATACAACCTTTGTAAGCAAAATAAACTTTCTACAAGTCGCAATCCTTGACTATTCCGTCTAATTGTTTTATTCTCCTTGTTTTTTGCTTAGAGCAGATCTAGTTGGCATTTATTAATGTTAATTTTATAACTCACTTGTGTGGAGTTATTGTGGATAAGAGCCAGCATTCAGCATATTAGTCCCTATAGACCCTTAATAAATAAAGTATATGTAAGAGATTTTTGCCACACTTTTTTAAAGCGATATAATGGTAACCCACTTCCAATAATAAGAAAGAAAATCTCCTTCTACCCGCGCATTAACTTTAAAAATCCGAAGTTTCATTATTTTCTCTATTTTTTTGGACTACACTTTTTATGTTACTCAAAAACTAAAACATATACTTTATTAAAAATTACGTAACATTTGATCAAAAAATGTATTTAAATCGGGTATCTTAAGAAAAAAAAACGAAAAAATATTCAAATAACCTTAAAATTTTCGTACTTTCAAACTTCGGACTTCGTTTTTGAGAATGAATTTTCTTTTCAATCAAAGCTTCTCATAACTTTTTGTCATAAAGCTGTAAATTCACAACTTGTACGTGACATGATAGCCGTGGAAAAATAACTTCATCATTACCTCCTGACTACACTAAAAACTGAAGAATTTTATTTGAAACATTGCTTAGTATTGGTGTATGTTTGTGGCCAGTCAAATAAATCTATATAACGCGAGGTATTTAAATTAATCTTTGGTACTCCAAATAACCAAAGTTCTCTAGAATTAGGCGTTACCCTGGTCTTAAAAATGCAAATGGGCCTAGAAATGAGTCTTTTTATGTGGCTTCGTTCATAAGATAGCATAGACAACAGGAAAATTTTGGAATGTGCAAAAGACGCTTTGCGTATAATAACAGGACCGGCTCTATTCTTCACTTCTCGTGGAAAATATCTAGAATTAAATATTAATTTCCAGAAATCTCTTGCTCTATCTTTGCATGATGGATGTACGTTGATTTCAACCCAAATGGGAGAGTGAACCTTATCAACAAACGTGGCAAGTTATTTGAGTTTGTTCATCGGATCGTTAGTTGAAACATATAAGCGTAATTTCCGTTTTGGCTTTGTCAGCCACCTGGCATGAGACATATTCCTGGGGCTATAATTAAACATATCAGGAAGATGCTTGCTACCTATAATAGCAAACGTGACATCATAGTTTGAAAAATATACATGTAGTGCGCTTTTTACTGCAATCCAGTTATTTTCCAAAATCCAACACCGGAATAAATGGTAACAGAATCTCTGAGTCGAGTTTCCAAATAAGTGTCTACAGGTCAATTCATTCATTTGTAAAAAACAAATAAACCACTGAAGAAGTCTATTTTAACGGTTTCCTAACAGCCTATAACTTTGCCATATTTTCCAGCCTTCGTTACTGTTTGGTCACATCCTATAGGTTCAGAATCTTATAGAGATATATTCTACTGACAACTTATTTTGTTCAATAATTGAAAACTCTAATCATTTAGCAGTTTCTTGACTTGGCACGGCATAAATTATGTAAATCGAGCCTCGTTCTATGAGAACAACTATAATTTTCAAACTTTTATTCTTTCATCCATTAAAATACAAAGTAATTACATTATCAAACTGATCTTCGATTAGATCGATTGATGCTCTTCTACAAATACAATGCACCTCAAATTGTATTAAAAATTATTTTTTTAAAAGTACTTAAAAACAGGGGTTAAAAATTAAAAACGTGAAACTGTCAGGCACGAATAGAACTTGTAAAAAACAGGGGTTAAAAATTAAAAACGTGAAACTGTCAGGCACGAATAGAACTTGTACCACATGTAGACATAAATAAACATTGAAATATTATTTAAAATTGTAAATATTATTTTTCAGCATAAAAATATATTATTTCCTAGAATATATAATATTTCCTATAATACGAGATTAATATAATCATTGCTCTAGTTGCGCGACAAATTAATAGTAACCTTGTTTTATGACAATTTTGGACATATAAAACTGCGAAATTTTCAATTTGGGAGTTCCAAATTTATGCGGCGCCCACGCTGCTATTTTTGTGACAATTTTCAACAATATATCCAGAAGTATCTTAAATAAAATTCTAAAAAATTAAATAGATTTACAATCCTTTTAACTTGCTTTCTCATTTGATACGCATGTAATAAAAAAAAATTGTATAAAGTGCAATTTCTTCATTTCTCCCTTAAAATGGTTATAACGATATTTCGTCACATAAGGAAATGGCCAAAATGAACATTTTCCCCTCAATTTACATCCAAGAGGACATTAAAAGGATTTTTTAAATATTTTGCAACATATGACTTTCGATCTCCATATGAAGCAAATTTAATTAGATTTGCAAGGTTTAATTTACATAAGTCATTTTGCAAAATTTAATTTGTATAAGTAAATTATAAGTCTATGATAGACAGATCGATTGACGAGTATGACGAAATTATAATGGTTACTTGCTTCGCTACGGAACTCTAAGAGGTATATTGTTGCTATGGGAAATTAATTTGAACAAATGTTTTCTTTAAAATATGCGATCCTACACATACGTTATCTGCAACTTAAGGCTCCCTGACATTCAATTTATGTTCAATAGGAAATAACGTTCCATGAGCGTAGAATAATTTTATAAAGATATGAAAATGGAAAAAAAAGAAAAAAGAGAAGTCAGTAGAAATTTCATCGTTTCATTAACGTCACTCAAGAACAACTTTCAATAAAGCATCGATTATGGAGCCTGTCTTTAACAAAGAAAATATATTGAATAAAAATTTACATGTGTAAAGGTCGAGTTTTATTTTAATGTATGATGTGAGGATACCATTTACGTCTTGTATGCAATGGCAGAACAAAAACGATGCAAATTTACTGACGTGTGTTTATAATAGGATTTGGAAGGTTTTTGTGCAATATTTCACTAAAGTTAACATATTTTTTTTTTCATGTCATGAGTTGTGAGAAAGTAATGTGCATATTTCAGCTATAATGAAATTCCATAAATATATTAATTTTTGTAGTGGAACTTTTCTTGCCGCAGCATGTTTGTTCATACGTAAGAATTTGGTCCGTAACGGAAGATGACACATATCAACAGGAAAAAAGCAAGCAGAGGATAGATTTTTCTCATTCACTTATCGTGTCAGTCATAGTATACAGCTTTTTTTATTAAGAATTATTATAAATAAGTCCAAAAAATAGATGTATTTGTAATTAAATTCAACTAGTTAATATTACTCGACAGATCAGTACTAATTAATGCAGCAGAACTAGTTAATGCGACAAGCTGCGATTTACAACCAAATTTTTCGTTGAGATGTAAACATAGAGCGTTACGAGTATCATTTCATGGAAAATACATATTGTTTACACTGCTTATTCAGTGTTTCTTTTATATTTTGATATACGTTTTCTTTTTTGTAGAGTTACTGTTTCTCATAGAGAAGCGTTTATACATCATGATTGTGGAACTGTCGGAAAGAAAAAATATTTTTGCACTAAAAAATCAAGTATTTCTCTATACTAAATCAGGGCTCATGGTTCCGGTTCGTCTTGGATTTATTAATAGTAAGTCGAACCACTCCATTTTCATATTGAACCTGCTAAAACAGTTCAGCATATTCTCATTCCCGTCATTTGTTTTCATCCGCATGTGTTATAAGCGTATACGGAAAGACAGATCATACTACATATATGAAGTAACATTAAGTTCTTGCTTTAGGCAGTGTTGAAATTTACACTTGACTTTATTTCACCATCCCTATACTGCTTCATGATCAATATTTAAAATGTATAGGTACACTCATTTATAGAAGTATGGTCAATTTTAATAATGCTCAATGAATTATATAGAAGTATGGTCAATTTTAATAATGCTCAGTCAATTTTAATAATTACTCAATGAAGCCCATAAGCATTGGGGTACTGAACTCCCGACTTTTATTAAATTACTTACCTCTTGCTCTGGTCGGCTTTTTTGTACCACACCCTTATACAAAACACACTCGAACGCAAGAAACCTATATCGAAAAGTGTTATTCTTTCATTAATTTCTACAGCAAAATATTACTTGCGTCATGATAATTTTCACATATTATTTAATCCCTTTTCGTGGAGCGGGAGAAGCAGTTGCAGTGAAATAATCTTTCACCCCAATCATCATATACTTTTACGTACACCAAGTTAATATTTTGCTAAAGTTAACCAATGTCGTACATAGAAATCGTAATTGAAGTTACAAAGAATTATTGAACGTACTCATTTATGATTTATACTGCCCTACATTAAATAACTTTTACTACATTAAAATGTATATATTATATACACATATATAATATACGTATTTGAATTAACCCACATATGCACAGACTAATATACACACACATAAGTGTATCTTCATTCCACTAAAATACACTTTATATGAATAACAGTTCTTCAATTATTTTGAAACAATCCTGGTCGGTATTGCTTGTTGTAAGTTGCACATAGGGTTTAAGAAAAAATAAATATGTTTCGTTTCAATCAACATTGTCATCCATCCCTATAGCTTGAAATCGAAGTGAAAAATATCTTTGACTAATGTAATTTTTAAATAAATTTGAAAGTGTTTACTACTCTAATCAGATTTTCTTTTAGAAGTATTCCTACAACAAAATCTTCGATATTAATTAATTCTATTGATTATCAAGCTTGCAAGAAAGTACTTTCGTAATCAGAAGCTCTTATCGCCCCTAAAATATTCTGATAGCCCTAGTATCTATAGTCTCCCTGTAAGTTCTTGGCTTAGAATAATCTGTAGTCCGATATTCTTTTCGTGATAATTTACCAAGATTTACAACTCTTATTGCAGTTGATTCTCAAAGGCGAATAATATCAAATATTAGATTTTTAAATTGGTTTCTGCAAATACTTTCTTCGTACATGTACACAGAGTTCAAGCACTTCTAAATAAAATATATTCGTATTATATCTTTTTTTCAAAATAATTTCCTAAACTTGGCTATTGGGTTCTTTGAATACTATTGAAAAAAGTATTTAATAAAATTGAACTTATTCGAAAGTATAGGTGTATGTAATAATTTCATATCGAGAATATATCCATATTTTTAAGTTTCTTCAACAAGTTCATTTTTAATGTATGTGTTTAATAGTTC
Organism: Druceiella hillmani; assembly: GCA_039881145.1. Lineage (NCBI taxonomy): Eukaryota > Metazoa > Arthropoda > Insecta > Lepidoptera > Hepialidae > Druceiella > Druceiella hillmani. The sequence continues at coordinate 1,826,749 of JAYKKI010000033.1, read as the reverse complement.
ATTTTGAATTCAAACAGTTTCTCTTAAATTATTTCTATGCTTCAGTACTTGTCAATCCGCAGTCTATTGAATCAGACGACGGATTTTAGAGCTTACCCCTTCACGCTTAACGCTCCTCCTTAACAAATAATTTTTATATTTTTTGTACACTTGCCATCTATCTTTGTACCTCTACCATACAATATTATCCATCACTGCATTTTTAAACTTATACTATCTTAAATTAAAAATTCATAAAATTACTTAACTGAATTCAATCTATTATTGCGCCATTAATGTCATGTTTACATCACGAATGTACCAAACTACCAATTTTTTTTAATTCGTGTCCTCTTCTCAAAGTGTTAAGCCTTAAATGATTGTTTAAATTAACGCCAAATAGATTCAATAGTTTATTATGGTTGATTTGAAATATTGTCGTCCATGGAATTAAAATTAACTTACGTATATTTTACGTTTGATATATAATAAACACATTAAATAGAAAGTATGCAAGGAAATCACAAATTTTTTTGTAGAAAACATAGTACCGTAAAAGCTATAATATAATGATGGCAGATTTAATTAGCAATTCTCACACTGTACACTGTTATTTTTGGATAAAGATGATCCACTTGTCAGAGATTTTACAAATTTGTTATCTATGTCAATAACAATAAATATATGTTTGGCTGTAATGGTAATTACCTTAGAAACTAATTTTAAAGAAAACATTATTTTTCATTTCTTTAGAATAAATCTAACATCGGACATTGAGTAACGTAGCTGAAAGTTAGACAAATATAAAACAAGTTTCAAAGTAGTAAACTAAAGTAATTTTTCTCTCTATCTCATCACTATTAATCCGTCTTTAGCTTTGGATAAATTTTAAGTCAGTAATTATTTGATAATTAAAAAGTTGTTTAATATTTCGAATAAACATATAACGCTTCCTTACTTGAAATCATTTTCAGTACTCTTTATCGGTCTTGTTTGTCTTCTGCAATGATCCTCCAAAAATGGGTAGTTACCAATAAAGGAAAGGACGAAGGTTGACGTTATCGTTGCTCGCGTCAGGAGACTTTACTCAAAATGGTGTCCGGAAGGTCAGTAAACGTGCGGAGAGTATTTGTTAGATCCTGTCTTTTTTAACAGTACAAGCTTGAAAACATAAATTTTGCACAAACAAAAATGAACTGCACTTAAAGGGAAAACTGGATATAGACTTCTTATAAAATGAAATTTTTTCCTCGTCACCTTTCAATAATTTTTTGGTTTTCTTGGTATGAAGATCTATTAAGTGTGAGGACAATTAGTTATTTTTTCTAAATATTTTAAATATGTTGTAGTGTAAAGAAAGGTGGCCACATATATTCCAAAATGTAGTAAAAAAGGACAAATTCGAAGAAATATTAAAATGTTTACGTTTCAACGAGTGAAGTACGAGATGTTCATAACTGACTTTAAATAAATTTTTACTGATTTAAAAATTGGAAAACGCTTACAAAATTATGTCTTGTATTCACGTATAACATTTGATAAGACGTCAGCAGTTATTTCTTTCCTAAACGTGATGTTGATATACATTTAATATAGTATAATGAATTTTCAAAATTGGCATAAGAATGATTTCTCCCGGACGCTAAATTAAATATTTTGGAATTTATTTTCATATGTGGTTTATGGATTATGGCAATTAATTTAAAATAAGTGCAACGTTACCTGAGTATATGATTTCAAAAAACTTTAGAGTCATTTTGAAATACAGGCTTCGTTAGAACGATGCAGGCAGCAAGAAGGGAAATATGAACAATTTGTTAAACTAAAAACAGCTGTTTCATGAGAAATATGTATTTGTGAGCAAAAGGTTTGATTCAATCAGACCGCGAGCATTGAATAATGGAAATGAAATGGCTTCTAGAAGGCGATGCAAAAGTAAAATGAAAAAAAAATATAACAAATCTCTTTGTGGCAAATTTCGTTAGCAAAGATCTTTGCTAATATCCCACCTGAAGATGTTGTAATACAACGAAACCTAGGTCGTGGTAAAGAAATTAGAGATAGTAGAAATAATACTACATCACGTAGTTTCATTTAATTGTGAATAATGAATTTGTACAATATATATATATATATATATATATATATATATATATATGTATATATATATTCTGTATATATATATATATATATATATATATGTATATATATATTCTGTATATATATATATATATATATATATATATATATATATATAAGATCTCAGAATTTTTACATGATTCAATAAATTGTAATAAAAAAAAATGTCCCACTTACATCAAGAGAAAAATTATTTAAAATCTTAGTATATTAGTTTAAACAAATCTAATCAATATATTTTTAATTTGTATTCCGTCTTGGATTTTTTAAATTAAAATTGATATTTATGAAGCTGTTAAAGTAAAATATTTTTACATGAAATTAGTGGAAAATGTTTATTCATACTTTTCTAGTCTATGGTATTTTTTATTTGTTAATTATTATAAGGTCAATGAATTCCTAGTACAAATGAAAATAGCCAAAATTTTAAATCGACAAACATTTAATGATACTACTGCGATCTCTCTTTAATTTCGTAATTTTTTTAATACTGGACAAGTTTTCCTAATTCTAACAAAAAGTTGTGAATTGGACAAGTCAAATTTATAAAGATAAAGGCGCCATAGCCATATGCTTATCTCAGGATAGGCGCCAGTCAACTTATCAACTTAGTCAACTTATGGGTTTCCTATCAAAATAAAAAGGAAAAAAAATGGAACGCGGTTTATTTTAGAGAGTTAAAATACATAAAGATTTTTGAAATTTAAAAATTTGTGTAGTCTTTAATTTGTTTTATTAGGGAAAATTTACACAGGATAAAACATGATATAAAGAATGATTGGCATCTGTTCCAAATAAAGCATAGAAAAATTTAACAAAAAATCAAAAAGTTTTATGCAAATATTTTAAAAGATAATTCTCTAACGTGGTGAAATTTATCTTTCTTGTCTCTACCAATTACACACGCGGGCGTGGAGCGCGCTTATTCTCTTTATTTGATTTTTAAAAATAACCTGACGATTAGGGTTTCGACGGACATGTCACAATGTTCTTTGGTGGTAAGGTATACATTTCAGAGACAAGCAAATAAAAAAACAATATAAATATTTACAAACAATATAAATATATTAAAAACAATCTTTATGATAAAATAATAATGAAAATAATTTTATACTTACAATCGTATTATTGTAGTTTTATTAACAAATCTCAATTAATTACAAAATATTTTTTGTCAAATTATTGTCCAGCTATCACCATTGCCACTTTACAGGTATGGGGAGCATTCTAATGGCCACGGTGGTCACCAGTAGGCGCATACTTTACGGGAATAATTGTGAAGTTGGATGGTCTTGGTGAAACGATTTCAACGGCAGTTTTCAAAGACTGCTTGTGGGCGTTATGCAAATGTAATGATCTTTGCAAGGTACATTCTGATGGTTGCGGGGCCATATCACACCATACTGATGCTTGTATGTCAGGATCAGAGTCAAAATATATTTGCAGAAATTTATGATAATCGGAGCAATATGTAGACAATCTACATGCTAAATGACTTGTCTGTCCCTGAAAGTTTAACGTTGGCGTAAAGTCTCATTCGATGGCCTTCAAAATCATATAATTTGAACCATTTATTATATTAATATATATTGCACCTAAATTTTTTACTTGAGATGATCACTTATAAAAAGTTATAACAAGGATCGGGTGTAAGAAAAAGAGGAAGAATTGTTTCTAAACTAACTTTTCCCTTAGAAGGAACGCGTACCATTCAATTCATAATTTTATTTTAGAGCAGGTAAATGTTGATAGATGACAGAGATCTATGTATTTTTCCCTATCAGTATCACCGTCGAGGATCAAGCAAACCTCACGTTCAACCGACGATTCTCTAGCTCTGTGTTTATGTCTATCACGGCCGAGACTAATTTCACGTACATTTCTTTATCTCTTTGCAAAGAAATTTTCTTTATCTATTTCTTTATAACCGGTTGCCTCTTTCTTCTTAGTTTCCATTAATATGTGCTAAACGCTATCTTTTTGCGTTAGCTCTACCGCAACCTACATTACTTGAACTCCGATTTCTTCCTGGCATACTTCAAATGTAAAAAATCAATGAGATATAAGATATAAGGAGGTGCTGGAACTTGTCTTGATATAAATCACCAATTATTATTAAATTTTTGTACGTAATTTATTTTATACTTTCACACTGAAAAGCACGATGTCGGTCATGCAATTATAACACAATTTTGCAATCAGAAAAATAGTCCTAATATTTTTTTTTCAGAAAGAATAAATGACCAATTTATCTAATAGAATATAATATTTAACCACATATTTACAAACGACGTTAAAAATGAATAAGACCAAGGTAATCTTAGAAAATTTAGTAGAAGTCTTGTTATTTGTATTAAAAACACGTAAGGCTGCGGCCTAATCACTTTAATATTATTAAAATGTCAGTACCTATAACTCACTTAACGTAACGGCTTAGAAAATATAAAAGTAATTATTTGAAATTTTTGCGTTATTAAATTTTTGCGTTATTAGAAAATTATTCAGCAATATCTAGAGACTTTAAATGCGTGCCATCACTACGAATTCCTCAATTCCGAAGCGCGATTCTTAGTGTCCACTATAAAGAATTTTAAAGTATTCATTTAAATCACTTACTGTGAACAACAATGTTGTTCTAAATTAAATACCTAATATAAGTAAGGTATTTTATTTTGTGCCTATTTAAAGTGTGTTAGTAAAAAAGTGTCCATAAACAAATCTCTAATTTCCATTAAATTTTAAAACAAATGGTCATTATTGGTCAACGGTTAAAATATAAACTTAAGCTACCGCTTTACGTAAATAGTTTCGAGATCTGTAATACAACAATTTAACTTTACCCTTATGGTTTAGTCAACGTGAGTCTTGATTGGGAAACGTCGCTATTTTTTTATTATTAATACATTAAATATCAACCTATTATAATTTCTTGTCCTTCTCCAAAGAATTATCTGAATTTATGTTGGAAACCAAATAAAAAATTATTAAGTAATTTCTGAGCCTTATCTGGATACACAGAAAGACGCAGTTGGTCCGATTTACTTTATACTATGTGGAGAAAAAAAAAATTGAAAATTTGTATCATGTTATAAGGATGAATTTATGCATTAAAACTGTGATAATAATCTCCTTTACATTTGTTAATTTCTATGAAAATCTTTGAATGTAAATCTAATATTTTATCGGCATTAATTCATTCTATGGATTAGACAATTAAAATGTGTAATTTCTTCATACAGAATATTTCATTTTTTTTTGTAAGAAAGATAAATATTAAAGGCCTAAATATTTGCTACAAGGAAACCAATTGGACGCCCCTATATGAAGATCCTGATTCCAAACACACTTTAAACCATTCTTGGCAATATGACAAAACCGTGATGGCGCGTTGCCTCGAAACTGGCCGAGGTCCGTTGCTGGAAACCGAACGACGCAGCGAGCACAAATCGGCTGAGGTCCACTTCTCGAAAACGGACGACGCAAAGAGCACAACTTACATAAAAATAACTGATTTATACTAATTAATACTTTATATTGTGATTATATCTTTGTTTCATATTTTTTTCTTTTGTTTCATATTATGTACCTTTATTTAAAGTAAAAATAAGACGCAACGCGTGCGGCTAGGAGATGAGTTAGAGAGAAAGGGGCCAAGAGAAAGCGAGACCAAAAACTAGGGTGGAGAGAGGTAGAAATAGGAAGCCACGCCCTCCGTAAGGTGTAGCCAGACCGCGATCCTAAGCCCGGTCGCCCGTCGGCTAACAACGTACTTTACTTAAACAGCAAATACTAAGTATACATTCAAATAAATGACATTACTAAATTACGAGTAATTCAAACTTTTTTTTAATTAGGATGACCTATGTTGTCAGTTCACAAACCCTATACCTTTATCATGCGCCTTAAATTTAAAAAAGTGTGGTTTTCTATATTAAAGTGACAAAATTATATACGCCCGGAAACTTCGTAGTGTAAAACTGGCTCGCTTGAACTGGAATCTTGTTCAACTTTTGCTACTCGTCGCGCTACATTTAATACATTAATTCTATTGCATAAAAATTGAAGAATCTATGTTATTCATGAAGTTTCATTCATGACAAGTTGATTGAATTTTATTTTATATTATCTTTAAAGACAGCTATTATTATATTTATTTGGCTAATTACCTCTCCATTTATCACATTTCTTACCTTTTCCTTACAACAATAGATACTGACCATTTACTTAGATACCAACAGGCAAATAAAATTTAAATCCAAAAACGACAAGATTAAGACACGTCTAAGTACCACATAAATTTGCTCCTTAGAAAATAAATGTGCAATGATGAAGCCAGAAGGTAGTGACCGGAACTCCTCAGCGATGACAAGTAAACTCGTCGAGTTTTCCTGACGTGATAACAAATCAAAAGGGTAAATAATTTGGTAAGTATATAAGGGTACATAAAATATCATTTCAACCTTTGATCCGTGAACCCTGAATGCTGCAGGTGTACTGCCTGCTTAAACCTTGACACTTGAAGACGTGCAGTTTTTAAATTAGTGTTGTGAGTCTTAAGCAGAGACTCTGCCACTGAACTTTGAAATTCAATGCCCCATAGCGTGCATACTGCCTGCTGAAATGTGAATCGTGAGACTCAGCTGTTTAAAATTATTTACGCAATTTCTTCGTCCTGATGTAGCAGACGTACCACCTGCCTAAACCGTGAGACTTGACAATATTATGTTTTTAATTTAGAATTTTAAGCCACAAGTAGATTTTCCACCAATAAACTATGAGTCTTAACTTCCCAAAATTAACTTCCGGTTAAAGCGAGAGACTTGAGGATCTATTGCTTCAAATTAATGTTGTAGGTCTAAAACAGAGGCGCTGTCATTAAACTCCAGGTGCCTATTCATCTCAATCCTCATGCTGAGGGAGTACTGCCTGCTAGACATTTAGGGAGTCGATGCCAAGTGATATGTAGCACTAATCTCTGTGTGCCGGTGCGAATGTCAGAAAGGAGAGAAGAGAAGCGCCGACTTGGTGCCGATCCCAAAAATCTTGAGGGGTAGCAGTATTTTGCAAATTTATTTATATTCGGAAACTACATTTTACCTTAAAACTATGAACTGAGTACTCGCATTTTCATTATTTTATACTTTTTATTGCATTTCTTATTCGGTGGTTATTTTTAGTCGGATACATTCTTTTTTGTAAAAAGTTTTATGTAGATTATGTTTTTCATCTGAGATATTTTGTGTTGTACTAAATTTCTGAAAATGTTTGCTAAAAATTTTTTTGTTTCACAAAATGCTTAAATTTAATTTAATCTCACGTTGACTGAAAATGATGTTGAGGTATATGATTAATTTCAATATATGGATCTATTACCCGACTCACGTTTTTGATTTCGAAATAATTTTATGAATAACAAAAATAAGGTACATTTGTGTTAAAAAAATATAAATATATATATATATATATATATATATATATATATATAATAAAAATAATGAATTCTCATGGTCAACATGTCGTTGCCATGATGTGTTGATCACAAGGCATATGGCCTTCGAGGTCGTGACGCACCACGAGGATCCGGGTTCGGTGTGGCCGGGGCGGGACTAATATTCTGGTTGGCTGTAAGATATTGCTCTCGTAGTAATAAGTCCGCCATATGTCAATTAGATACATTAAAGTGCATAAATAAATAAACACGTGTAAGACAGAATTATGCTATGATCTACATACATCTCTAAAAATTGTTGATACAAGTTAATCTAATAATAAAATTTTGATTGAAAGATTTATTCAAAGGCCAGTAGATAGCTAAAATTTTGTTCAGACGTTTGAAAGCAATACATAAAAAATAAAGGTGACGTCTTTACATGTCGAGCAATTAGTTTTCCATTAACATTTCAAAAGGTAATGTCTTACAAACGGAAACGAAATATGCAAAATATTAAATCTAACCATAATTTAATTTCAAGAAGTACAACCCTATTTGATAGGACATACAAAAAAGATTTTGTCTCCGTTGAGATGCGTAGCAAGCACACTCAATTTTATTATTTCACTATGTATTGACTGAGGTTCCTGTCTAATGTATTTACTTACAAAATTGAATGCATCCTACTCTAAGACAATACGAACTGTTACGATATAACAAACGGACGAATGGACATATGGACATAACGTGGTTTTAAGGGTTGCTTGTTTCATTATGGAGTCATAAGTAGACTTACCTATCCTAATATATAATTTATTACGATTACTCTCATTTTCCCTTAAAAATTATATATGTTTTTGCCTTCTTGCAGTCTACATATATTATTCTTTCGTTCAAAAAAAATTTCTCAATAACAAAATTGTATGTTTATCGCGATTGTTTGACTACGATTTAATTCGCGTATGTAACAGACATGGGTTAGAGAATTTATTTTTTATACTTCTTAGAGTTTTTCTATTTATTTTAATGTTCATATAATTCTAAATCTCGGAAGATACGCAAATCTCTCATAAAATAACTCAGGTATGTGTCTACATGTCACAGCTCATTTCTTTTTAGATAATATTTGAAGTAGAAACTTGAAATTTGGCAAAGTAATAATTTAGCATAGAACATTAACCCCCATATTTTGCAGTAGTAAATACTTATTAATATTTACAAAGCACTTTTAGAGGAGCCAAGTCATATACTCTCAACAGGACGGATGGGCTAGTTATGAGAAATTCAAAAATATTTTTTCAGAACCGTTAGATTTATATCAAAGTGCGCAAAAAGTGTATTTTTCCTCGCTTTTTAATTCAGAATCTACTCAACTGAATATCATGGAAAGAGTAGGGTTGGTAAAATTTTGACGAGATGGTTAAAAAAAACTCGTAAATTTTAAATTTTTTGAAAAATTCAGAATATTTATACGCATATGAAAGGTATACTAAACTATACAGTAGCACGTTGAAAATAATACAATAATTTATTATTAATTTAACAGGAATACTTTGTACCCATAAATGTTTGAACTTTTACATATATGGGAACCCCCTAATGGATATTGACCTGGATTTTTAATTTCTTTTTTAATTCTTAAGATATTTCCTTCGTGATATATTTCTAGTTTAATATTTTATAAGACTATGAATATCCGATATATAGATGCACATGAGGAAAGCACCCTTACCTTGATTTGACTCTTTAGTTTCAAAAAAACAACGTTTTACTTACTAGTAGTGATCTACACCAGAACACACTTCAGGATTTATTCATTATAAAAAAAACTGACTACATAAACAAGCTCTTCACTAATTACGTTTTAATATTGTTAACAGAATATTTTCTCTTTTACGATTTTCATAATAAATAATTGATGAATATAAGACTTTAATTATCCTTAAAACTGTTAGTATTTAAATTTCTGTCTCTCTCTTTAGAAATTCGAACAAATTTCAATGTGAAATATTGATTTTTAAATTGTTCAGATTTGAGAATCCGTTTAGCTAGTCCATTTAGTTTTCATATAAAAGATTTGAAAGTATATTGTAAAAGAAGTAAATTACTGGGAAGTTTCCAATATCGTTACATAAAAAAGACTAAGTAAGTTTTTAACCGCAAAAGCCTAATGGTCTTCTAAATGTGTCAAAAATAATATTATGAATGATATGAAATATAACAAGACTTTAATATCGAGATTGCTATGTTAGAGTTATTTACATTTCATTTAGATGAAAGCTCTTTATTAAAACAAAATTAAGCATTCCATTATTTGCTTATAATGGTATTATTAAAAGTGATGTGAAAGCCGAAAGCGAAATGTTTGTAATTATTGAACTTCGATATAAATGTCGGTAATAAATTTCGTTCGTTTCCCAATAACTTTCAACATATTAGTCCATACTGGCAAATGAACACAGACTAATAAAATCTTGTCTCGAAGAGAAGCAATATCGAATTACAAATTAACCAACATTTTCAAATGTATTCTAAGTTTCTTACAATTATATTCTGTCTAACCGCTACGTAGACCCTTTCTTATGCGCAGTGCTTTATATTTGAAAAGTATTCACTCCAGAAATAAAACATTAGGGCACGTTTATTTGATAGAATTTTTTTCGCGCCGACACCATGCGCTCACCGCGAAGAGCGGCACGGCCGCCGCGCGGTCACTATGCGCAAGCAGCGACCGTGTGCACGTGTCTAGAAACCACGTGATTGTAACAAAATACATTCGATTTATGTATAGAATACATATTAAATTGAATGAGCAAAATAACTACGTCACACGGATAAGGCGAGCCAGTTTTTTTTTCATCTAGTTACTAAAATTCTGTTTTGTAATTCATATGTTCGTTCACATCACAAAATGCGCAATGTGACTAAAAAGGAAAAAGTTGTAATTGCATATTATTTATGCAATAAATGCAATAAAAGAAAAGAAAGAAGATTTTAAGTGCAGCCTCTTTTGGAAAGGAGACAAAACTAAAATATCTTATAAACTGCTGCTTAGCAGTTAGACGCTATATTAAAGCACCAGAATGCTGCAACAGCTGCTGACAGCATTACTCCTGCTGAAAGATTAGTTGTGGCACTGAGGCAAGTAAATGAACCAATTTCTTTGATCTAGTGTTTAGCCTTTATTGATCATAATGTTGCTGTAGTCTAGTTTAATGTTTTAAATTCGAAATCATCGATGCTTGAATTTGTTAGTCTCGTTACACTGTGTTGAGATGAAATATTAGACTCTTCAGTTTCGTAAGATTATATCTGAGATTCATGATGGTCAGATCCTTAAGAATTACGTAAGGATTCTAGGGTCACGTAAGGATTGACCAACAATGAAGTAACCACACTAATTTGTGTTCTCGTTAGATGAGTTGTGACGGCCTCGCGAACCAGCAGTACGAAAATGTTGTTTTTTGTTTTAATATTTCTTATAATAGTCATCACCTGATATTGGAATTCAGCTGCATCTATGTTACCAAAACGATCGACAGTTGGCCGTATTCCTCTAAAAAAACATTATTCGTCGTCTTCTCGTCGTTTTCTTTTTTACAGAATCCATTTACTTCATGAATCTTGAATCTACGCTTCGTGTTTCTTTATTTCTATTTGATTTTTCTTTTGCTAGCTTCGAATTCTTGTCACCGCTTGAAGCAGTTTCGCGGTGGTCGGATATTATTAAGAATTGCATATTTTAGTAATAGGGATATTTAAAAATTAATTTTCTAGCAGATCCTGATTTACATTCCATCATCTTCTTTTCATATGTCATCCAACCGTCTCGCATATTTCTTCATTTGGCTGACACATTTTACCTGAAATTTTAAAATGTAACTCCTATAAAAACTCGATTCCAAGAGGAATAATTATCAAATATATATACGAGTGTAATAAATATTGTGAGAAGTCTCACACAACGCTATTTAGTCGCAAACAAGACTCGCTAACAAAGCCTGTACAATTAGTACTAGACAACTGAAACAACTACTTTTATATTTTTACAAAAATGCATACTTAAATATATGAGTATATTAACGTCCAGACCCAAAAACCACCGGATATCATTTGTGTACATAAATCTTGGACGTCTACATGGAAAGCCGATTCAATATCCACCATACCAGCGCGTCATATATATATATATATATATATATATATATATATATATATATATATACGTACATATGTATGTATATATACGAAAATGCCATCAAAAAGTGAATGGCTTAAAAGAAACGAAGTCTTTGCTATGGATTTTATACCTATAAAAATTGGGTCAATGTTTTTAAATTATCACTATTTTTTTTAAATTGTATTAATCGTGGCAATTGACACTAATTACAATATTATATTCATAAACTTTGGTGCCATATGCACCAAAGAATACAGGTCAAATGTTTGTAAGGATCTTTCCTTTGGAAAAGTCTGTTGAATAATACACTTAATTTGCTATAATACCTGGGACAAATTATTATTTACCTTATGTGTTTATCGCAAATATGGCATTCGCTTTAGACAACAACTTATTTCAACCATTCAGTGGTTTAGAATTTGTAAAACAATTTTGCATTATCGTCTTACCAGAGCAAGACGTTGTGTTAACTGCGCTTTTGGGATAATGGATAATACATGAAGGATCCTTAATTGGCCTTCAAATGTATCTCTCGACATGAGAGTCAACACAGAGTAGAAACGTGTTGTTTATTACAAACCTTCATACCTAAAGAACAAGGTACGAATAGTTCAATGGTATTCGATTCTGATTTTGAACTACAGATACTTCCATTATCACATTCTGTCCCAATTAATTTAACATCAAGTAACGTTCGTCACAATTTTGCAGAATAATTTATGTCTTATCAGGGCTGTGTACCATTACAACACAAATATTATTGATATCTGTACTGAAGATAATTAAATGTTTTACATCAATTCAAGGTGCACAAATTATTGTTTCCAGTACATACCTATACTTTGAATACTCTCGTAAATTACGGAATTAAAAGTGTAGCACTTACGATGTGTGTGTTGTTCGACATCTGCTAGGTCGTCAATTTTCTTTTCAAATTTTACTTACATCGCGTCAAACTTTAAGAGTTTTGCGTTTATCGTTATAGCTTGCTTTATTACACAGGACATGTCTTTGTTTCAATAAAATGATTAATGTTTAAGAATTAAAATCAATCATTTTGAATTAGGATAGGATAAAACTCGATACACGTTTGCGCAAGAACTACTCATTGGAGCCGTCGAGAAGGGCTGGAGGAGAATGGAACGCGAGGTGGTTGTGTGGTATTCGGTAGCGCAGCGTGTGTGCAGACATCGCACGGCGACCGCGTCGTCAAAGGGCGGCGGCCGCGCGGTTTGGTGATTCCTGGGAATTTAAATTTTGTTATCTAGTAAATAAAATTGACACTCGTCATTAATGAACTTGAGAGTGTAACCACACAAATATTTTGGCACTGCAGCTTTATAATCAAAACACAACTCTAAAATACACAGTTGCAAAGTAATAGAATGTGGGAAAAAAATATTCACATCCTTTACTGAAAGCAAAATTAAACCTGCGCTAAAATACGATTGAGTCAAATATCTTATTTTTGAATAATATGTTCTTAAATGTAGAAAAAATGTTCTTAAATGGTTAATCGCTCTAGAATGTTTGAAATAAATTAACAAAAGTTTCGTAATATAGGAATTAAACATAACAACCTCAGTAATTTTTCTTTAATCTGCTCTAATCGACGTATAAAGGAGCATCAAAACGTACAAACAGAAATCAGAAATAGGGTCAATTTAATTTTAGAAAAAACTGCAGACAGCGAAAACATTTTCTAATTGACTTTTTAATACCAAACATTTTGTTATTCTAAAGATACATGTTCATTAATTTGAATGATTAAAAAAAATGTTAAATAATTAAACCTTCATTGGTAAGCATACAAAATAATATTATATCAGTCAGTGTAGAAATTCAAATTACATCTGCTCGTATGACACATTAAAACACGTTGTTTTTATTTTGAATACTTTCATAAAAATTCCATATACTAAGGAATGAAGGTAAGCGTAGTGCAAATAACCAATGACGAGATAAATCAATAATTTCAAGAAGAAATAGAACGATTGCCATATTTGCGTATTAAAGTTTAAATAGATTTTTGTTTAGTAAACTTTCATCACAGTAAATTTATAGAGAAATCGTGTACGTTTAAAATTTATTTAAAAAAAAAAATTTTTTTCATTGGATATGTTTCTTTTTTAACATTATTTATTTCCACAATTTTTAAAAATATTCAAAATTATTTTTGATTTGGTTTAGTTATTAAGTTTTAAGAAGCTATTGTCAGAAAAGCATTTTAAAATATTATCTACGCCAGTGTTTAATAAAAAAGACAAACTTTGTGATACAAAGTTAGGTTTGTTTGCGTATATTTGACATTAGATAAGGAACGTTGTGCATTGAAAAACCTTAAACTTAATAAGGTGCGTAACGTCTGGAAATCTATGAATATATTTTTGTTTAGCGCGTTTTATGTCTCAAATTTCTCTTAACATCCCTTATAATAGAATGTCACCCTACACAATGAAACATCATCCTATAAAATTGCTTACAATTCACCTTCTTCGTAAAGACTTGGGTATGTGGAAGTGACAGGATACACGTCACTGATTCCGGCGGTGACCTGTTAGGAAATACTTTGTTAGACTTATTTTTCTTCTAGCATAACCTATTTAATATTTCGTTACGTAATTAAATTAGCCGATATATAGATTAATCCGCTAAACTATCATACTATATAGCTTGAGAGAGAATGACTTATTCAAATAATGGAAAAAAGTTTGTTGATCGATTGACGGAGATAATTTAAATACATTAATTAATACAATATTGCTAGGTTATAAAAATTGAGTTAATTGTATTTTTAAAATGCAGTTGGATTTTTACGTTTCATTTTTTTACTTTTGCCACCCCTTATGACTCTAAGGTTTTATGCAGAATATGTACATAAACATATATGTATACAAGATGAACCAAAAACTATAACCTTAGGAGTATATATTAGGGTGACAATGGTAATATTTTTGTAAAAACGTTTTCTTTTAATTATTTTTTTATGACAATGAATGAAAAATTTAACTAATGAATATTTTCTAATGTCATGACGTTATAAATCAACCCTAATTTTCATTTGTCTGCTTCCATTTCGGTAGCAAAAACGCTAACATACGCAATTTATTCAAATAAAAGTGGAAAACGGCGATTTTTTGGCTTTTCTACAGTAAATTATACCATATTTAGGCTTTATAAATAATTTTGGTAGTTTAAAAAGAACGCTATAGAGACTTCAGGCAGAAAAAATATTTCTGCCAGTTAACTGTTTATTCGTTAATCAACAAGTCTTTATAAATATAAAGCGCCAGTTTTTAATAAAAAGTAATTAAGTTCTATATATCTTTGTAATATTATTTCCCTTAAGTTCTAACATGACTTCCGTAAGTGTAAATATATTGCATAAAAGTATTATATTTCTAACACTCGTATATGCGAGTTCTATTTGTGTATATTTCTTTTATTTCCTAGGTCTACATAAAATTCCCACAGTATTTATACCTATATGTACTAAAATATAGTCAAGCCTTTGACCATGTTTTTGGGGTTTGCTGCATTTGTATAATTTATTGCTTCTTTATTGTTCAACAAATATAATCATTTAATTTTACATGTAAATATTTATGGTTTAACTTTTCAGAAATAAAATATCTAACGAAAAATTGAATAAGAATCTATATTCCTGGCTGTATCTGTTTTCAGACTGAAATTGCTGACAACATCTAAGCCTAATTCATCATTTTTGTGTCAGTTACAAGATCAGGGTTTTGACCCTCTTTCTAAACGTTTTAAATTTTTTATCGAATAATCTAAGTACATTTTTAATCACTGATCGTTTTGTTCATAGAATAAAAAGTATATCTGTCCGTTTCTAGTTACAATTTTAGATGGCAGCAATTAATGTCCGATCATAAGTATTGTTGTCATCGAATAACAAACATTGAAAATCTCTAAAGGTTTGTTGGAAAGTGGTTCAATAATTACATTTTTCATTATCGGTTTTGATAATTCACCCCAAGTTATTTGTCCACAATGATAACCGACCATTTTATTACGAAGTAAATTAATGTTACAGTCATCCGATCTAAAATTTTGTTTAGGTTTTTGAAAATAAACATTAGTTTTAGTATTTTCCTTGTTATTTTTTTTTGTGTGTACAAACTCGATGAATATTTGTCAAGATGTACATTAAAGCATATTTGACTTGTTTTTTCTTGCAGTGATGGGCTTCATAATTGAAAGGTTAACTCATACCAAAACGGAACCAGGAGTATTAATTTTTTTTTATTTATTAACGTTTTAAAACTTGTTTATTATGCTTTGCATTACGTACGATGTTTTATTACTTCATTCATTTCGGCGATATGTGGTCAGATAGTGCGCTATCACACTTCATCATCGTTATTGCGCCCTCTATTCTAACAAAATACAGTTTTATAATGCTGATGCCTTCATCCTCATTTGAATGAGTGGGACAGAAGTGATCTAATAACCAAGAGATATTTGTTAATGAGAATTACGCGTTGCAGTAACATGAATGTATTATCTTCATTTTGTAATCAAACGCAATGGTAAACTCTCCTTTACACGATTATAAGGATTTATAGATGTGCTCCAAATTAAGTAATGTGTATGGAAGAATCCAGCTAATTTAATAAATGGCATTTATTTGTGAGAATATTATTTCCAGTCTTTCTTTTGATCAAGTTTGCCTTATAAAATATCACTTATTATTAATTTAGTCAACGCCAGTTTGTGTTTGTTCGGCAATTTGATGCTATGCCGTCCTGTAGAAACTAACCTATCTTTACAAGCTATTGTCATTACACTTACTTACCTTATGCAGGTCACTATGAAGGTAGTTACCGGTAGCCACTCTGAAAATGATGTCAACACAATATCTAAGCAGGTTACTGCGAATTATATTTAATGTAAGAATCGATTCACACTTTTTGTTAACAGTCTTACCATATTTTATGGATAGGACGCTGTATTTCTTAAAGAAATAAGTACCCCTTCTTAGTGAATTTGCAAGCCTGCCCATTCTCTTGGAGCCTACAGTACCATTAGTAGTGCACAAAGTGATAGATCTTTTTCTACGTTCTATTGTTGAAAGATTTACTTAATAAAAAGTGATTTTTAGATGTTTAATCAAAGCGAATTATCCTCATTTTGTAGTTTTCATAAAAAATACGCCTTTTCACAAAATATTTATTTTGTAAACAAAATTATTATTAAGAGACGTAAGACGTGAGACGTAAGACGTATTTGAGACTAGATGACTGCAACTAATAAAATAAGTCCTTATATTAATGATTGTAATTACATTCATCACAAACAAAGACCTGCTTGAAAATTTAATGAGTTTTGTAACTAATACATATAGATTATTAATTAAAATAGAAAATCTTAAACCATTGCTTATTACTTTTTGGAAATCTAAGAAAATGTTCCGTCTTCATGAATACTATTTTTGTGGAAATCTTCACCCAATTCTTCCACATTTTTGCTTACCCTTAGACGGCGAGGTAATTGGATGGAAGAAATCTTATCATCTTATTTGCTTCAGTCATGAATAGTTTCAAATAGGACACACGCTTTGGAGGCATCCTTTTATTCAGTAAAAAAAGGTATTTAATATTATAGGAAATCCTCCATTGGAAATTCAATATTTCACAAGGCTTCATTGTGAAAGAAATACAAAAAGTAAATGGATATTATTATCATCGATTTACGCCTCAGTTAACTCATATCCTGTTAACTTTCCGCTATTGCAAACACAAATATTTACGGACAATGGAATAATAGTTAATTGTCGTGAATATAAAACAATTTATTTCGTTTAATATCTTTTATTCAATGACAAACATTTCTTTACATATTCACTGGTTTTATCGTATCAATTATTATCATAAAAGACGACGTGAGATTGTTGCACCTTCCGAACGAAAGTAAATCAACTCAAAATCATATCTTCTGGAAAATTGCGATGGAATATTTAATATTTAGCGCATTTCGTTCATAAGTGGCTATCATTAGAAGAAAACAAGATACATATATTTAAATATATGCTAATGTGTTATAATTTACAAGTAACGGACAATGCTTTCATGGTGGTGAAAACTCAGTTCCTACTTTGCGTGGGTTATGTTTTATATCGAAAATATGATAAGTCACTTCTTTTAAATGATGGTATATATTATATAATAGTTAGTAGTGTTGAAAATGGATGAAAAATAATCGTTACACCCATTAAAAGAAAAATCTGCGATGAATGCAATAAACTATAAATAAAAAATAAAATAAATTTCTCAAAATTTGCAATGCAAAACAACGTATTGTAGAACTTATTCTTCATAAATAGTTGTAGTCAAAAAAGAAATGTTTAGAATTTATTAAACAGTAGTTTTTTTTTAATAACAAAAAACAATTTAGATTTTTATTAAACTTGGAGATATATTCAATTTAACATTGTTTTTTTAATTTTTTATTCAGTCTCATTGATTCGCGAAAGCTACAACGTGGATTTTCTTTAAAAGTATAGAACCACAATATTCTTGATGTGATGTCGAAAACAAGAAACTTAACCAACAAGCAGACAGGTACACAAGTTCAAAGTCATATATATATATATATATATATATATATATATATATATATATATATACTTATATATATATATATATACATATATATATATATATATATATATATATATATATATATATACGCATATAAATTGACGCTGGCTGAAACTGTCACCTGAACACCTGGCTGAACCTGGCTGAACTGTGCCTACGAGCTATAACTTAATACATATCTTGTAGAAAAAATTCATGATAATTTCAATATAACCTGAAAAACTCTCGTAATATTGAATTAAAATCTTGTCAAAAGTTCCTACTCAGAAAGTGTGCGTCCATCGTAGTTTGATCGTCACTAGAGCACTGTTGAATAAGGTTCATATGTCAGAGGCCATTGGAGCGAACTTGGACCATGACTTTTCTAACCCTCTATCCATATATATGGGCTGATAAGGCATTTTATTTATGCCTTACGTTTACTATTGCGCTAAAACCACCATTAATAAATATTCTAAATATTAAAACTTTCAAATACTTTCGGAATAACTGTTCCGAAAGTATTTAAAAAATCCGACATGGTCAAATAGCATTTCATAAACGCAAAAAATGAGTTTATGTCGATGATTATAAATGTAAATGACATTAATCACATCAGCTGGCGTCTTTAGAGTACTGTTTAAATATTATTTGCGTTCGTTGCAGTTGAAATCTTTGCTTTTCGTTTTAAAGTTTTACTTTATAAAATTGAAAATAATATCTTCTAACAAAAGAGAACGTTTTCCGAATTTGGAAAGCGATGAACAGGTAAATGACCATGGTGTTGTTCAATATTTCAATTTTCTTCATATGCGTGTATTTTAAATATACATATAATAAAAATACTACAAATACTAATACACTTATCAGAGATACTATTAAAATATATGCTGAAGAAGTATTTAAAAGTAGTAGAAAATCATGATCATTTTAAAAAACCAATAAACTGAAAATGAATGCTTGGTTGGAAATAAATTAAAACTATCCAATTCATTAAATTATCGCTTTTTTATTTCCGTACGTTCTAAAGATAATTTTTCCAATAATGCAAATATAAGACTATATATACGAGGCTATTTATTATAATTTCTTACAGATTTAGGAATTGCTTGTTTTAAATCATGTGTGATAACTTAAATTACATTCCATAAGGATTCAATGTGGCAAATTTTAGGAAGGTGGATAAAAAACTATTAATAAACGAGTGGAAATTAGCTTGCAAAAATTTTACAATTCTTTATAAAAGAGAACTATCAAATTTTCGATATGTAATGCATTTAACTAGCAGAGGCCCGGGACTTACGTTACCGTTCTTAGACAGTGCAGAAGTCACCGAGATGATTCCGTAGGAGTAATAGGTGATTCACCTTAGTTAAAATGGTTGTAGTGCGGAGGTAAAATTACTTTACTAGATATGTTGTAACGTAGCGCTATTTCAATAGAACGACAATTTTTAACACTCATTTTTCTTCATCTCATAGGATTTTAACTATGATTTTTAACCGACTTCAAAAAAAGGAGGAGGTTCCCGATTCATCAAAATCTTTTTTTTATGTAGCCATAAGTCTTCACTGATTGGACCGACTTCGATAATATTTTTTTTTTATTTAAAGAAGGTATGTTAGAAATGGTCCCATATAAATATGACGATGATCTGATTATTAGGTCCGGAAAAGAACGATGGGACTCCTAAAAAATGGCAGCAAATCAACTATGATTCAAAATATTTGTTACGGAGAGTTGTTATTTTGCAAAATAACTACACCATTACCAAGTCACGGTCTGGTGATGAGTTGTGGAGATGAACAAGGGAACTCCTTAACGGATGTTAGTAAATCAACCGTGATTAAATATGTTTGCTACTAATAATTATTACTTTGGAAAATAACATCTTCGACCAGGTGATGAAACTCCCTAACGGATAGTAGTAAATTAAACGTGATTTAAAACATTTGCTACTAGTAGTGGATACTTTGTAAAATAACTACATCATAGACCATTTCAGAGTCTGATAATACATTTTGGAGATGAGCAATGTAACTCCCTAACGGATAGTAGCAAATCAATCGTGATTCAACATATTTGCTACTGGTTATTTGTTACTTAAATTATTATTCAGCAAAATATGATATTTAATGTCGGATATAGAGAACGGAATTACTCAAGCGGCAATCGTTACTTTGCAAAATCTGATATTGGACTTCGGATATGGAGAACAGAACTCCTCAACGGCTAACAGCTAACCACTGGCGGATACTACTACCACCTGGTTTCTGTGTGTTGTTAATAACCGACTTTAGACAAAGAGGAAATTACCTATATGCTAGCTTTTCCCTTAACTTTTAATAATTACGCAATATTCTAAGAAAGAAAATAATTGAATATTAGTTACAGTGCGATAATTACTATGATTAATTACTAAAAATTCTAAAGTAAAATATCTCTTAAAAACCGACTTGAAAAAAGTAAGTACCGAGGAGTAAAAAATAATTTTCTTAAAAGATATACCTAGTTATTCGCAATAAATAACTAAGTTACTTATTTTTGAAGTCTTAAACAAATGTAAAAGTTTATGTTATTAATTTATGTTATAATATTTATGAATCTATTACGTTATAATATTTATGAATCTATTTTGTATTGTGAGTACATTAGAAGTTAATGTTTTAAATTAAATTAAATTATAATTTTGTTTACGTTGATCGACAGTGCTAGCACCGACTTCAAAAATAAGTAACTTAGTTATTTATTGCAAATAAGTAGGTACACATATTGAGTTAATAATTTTCTACTTTTTTATAACTAATTTTTTGAAGTTAAAAGATATTTTATAATAATGTGGAAAAAATAATAGTGGAAGAAAGAATTGCCACCATTCCTATGATGGAGGCGTTTGTGTAACATCTAAGATATTGTAATTTCTATGAATCATTTCATTAACATCATTTATTTCTATTATATTTTTATTATAGAAAAGTATAAACGAAAATCATCTCCAGCGAAACAACTGACATTCACAATGATAATACGCACAAGTGACATTCACACGTTAAAAAAATATTAGTAATTGAATAACCATGAATCTGTCTACGTTTCTTTGAAAATTGGTATAAGTATAATTTTGAATGTTTTCTTTTCAAGATATAAAATAAATAGAAGGTAAAGGAGGCTTCAATTTCAAGGAGGCTTCATAAAATGATGTTCTTCATTATAGGGAGAAAGAAAATGAGAGACTGAAGAAAAAACATGAGCTGCATATCAAACTATCAACTGAGCAGTTTGAACAATTAATGATCAATTTAAAATTGATGCCAAAAATTTTAGAAAAGCATTTCAATTCTTCCTACAATATATTTTTTTTATTAAAAATATCAGATGTTTTTGTTATTCTTTCCAGCAAAAGAGAATACTATTTGAATTAATATTTCTTAATTTTATTTGATTTAAAATTTTTCCTCGATAAATATTACACTTGCTGCAAAACACGTAGTACATTCTCTACAGTCGAACTTTATTGAAACTTTCAACTTATTTAAAACACTTTTCATTTATTTTAATAAATAACTATAAACAGCTTTAAACATTTTATATTTCTTAAGCTGTTAGATGACTATAAACATTTTAATATTTAAAGGAATATCCTGAAACAATTGAGTAAACATCGAAAACGATTTCTCCCTATTTCAAAACGTCTTTCAAGAATATTCCGTGTTCTTATGTGTGGACAATTATATATTTTTTCTTTACCTGAATGTGTATTTAAAACTGATGTAAATAAATACGGAGCATATTCCGAATCATCCATGAAATTGATACTTTTCAATCCTGCTACGGACTCAAAATTTTACAAAATGTAGAGTTCTTTTTCTATGGAAGAAGGCATTTCTATGTGTTGAAAGCGTTTTTTTCTAAAATAACCCTAACCATCCGTTGCAAATTGTTACGCTGCATGAATATCTGCCGCGTCGTCTTGAACCTGCTTAATAGAAAGTAGGTAATTTTAGGGCAATTTATATTTCTTTAAATTATTTTATTTTAATCCCAAAATAAAAATATGCGAAATAAATCACATGAAACATCACACACATTTTAGTGAAATAATTACTCGATAGCGACTCCATTATATCAAGACATTTATATACTCTACTCTTCATTCCTGTAACATGTTATCATAACCCTCGATAGTTTCGATTGCATGAACTTAATTATACGTTGCCAATATATTTAAGCTAAATAAGTACAATCGGATTACAATAATTTACGTACTGTTAAGTGTACTTGTCGAAATGTTAGCTTTTTTCAGGTTATACTAAAGTTAAACATAGGTCAGGGTCTGAATAATATTTGAGAGATGAAGTTATGACGAGCTTTCCATAAAGTGAGTTTATAAGTAGCGTTTTATATATTCTCTGTTTATATAAGGTATAACTTTATGTTCCAAGTTTATTTATTTTTTCAGTCTTTTTCGCAGAGTAATTAAAATAGAATGTACCACGGAACTTCAAAATTACGTTTCGCTGATATTTTTAAATGCAGCTTGCCAAAGAAATCAATATCCTTCGTAGACAGTTAAGTTAATTAAGCAAAGTCGACATTTACTTGAGTTTTATCTATTATTATATTTATCTATCAAAAGCTAATGTTTAAAAATTAAACATATTAATTTTAACACTTTTCTAATCTTTTAATTGTTTATCAATTAATTTAATATTATATTTTAAAATAAAAGTGGAACTTGGTTATGTACTCAGACAAAATATTCAAAAGTTTAAGAGTATATAGAATATTTATTAAACTAATGGAATTATTAGTACAATTTTATTCTATCGTAGTCATCCTAAAATTAAAACTGCCATCTAGCTTTTGCCCTTGACTTTTAATAATTATGCAATATTTTAAGAAAGAAAATAATTGAATGTTAGTTACACCCGTTGGACCCTCTAATAAATAATTCACGTACTGAGCGAACCTCAAAAAAAGTTTCGCTTCCAATAACGTAGATACATAGTACGACCACACACCATTTTTTTATTTTATTTTTTTGGTTATGTCGAGTGTTGTGCTTGTTTTGATTTTTTTATATTATGTGTTCCATTGTTTGCAGTACTCACTTCAAATGTTAACATTAGTAAGATATTCTGAAGCTAAGCTCTTTTGGATATTTATTATTTGAATTGGCTTGCGTTAATTTCATTTCGATTACGATATTGTTTCAGACCGAATTCGAATTAGTTTCGCTCACTCAGTATTTAGATAGAATTAGATTTCTTGATTCGATTTATATAGAGTTTGCCTTGACTTAACTAATATTCGATAAGAATGTACTTTGACCTAGTTTGGCTCAGTTAGTTCGTGTGTTTTGAAATGAATTTGTTTGTATTTTAATTGCAGTTCCTTTCGTTTGTATTCGACTGAAGTTTAGTTTGGATTAGGCTGAGTTTTTTAGTAAGATCAATTTTAGTAATTTATAGAAAAGATATAATTTATAGATAATAGTTAATTTAATACAAATTTGAGTTCATTTCTTGTAAAAATCATATAATCTTTATATTTATTACCTTCCATTTGTAAGATTTTTATCTGTGTTTTTAAAATACTAACTTTCTTTATTTCCAGATAGATTACCATTTTCTATTAATATTCTTTCACCGTACATGCTTATAAATGTAACATACTTAATTCCATACATCACTAAAATACTTTATTTGATTAGGTTGTGTTAAATAATAAGCAAATTAAAGAAAGTTTTTCACCGTCATAATACATCATTATGAATAACAAAGTTAAATTAAATTTGATATAACAAACACATAATTTACATTGTTTCAAGTTGCCAAGTTCGACCTCAAAATAAACGGAAATGAATATTCAAATTGAAGATGACGCCTTCGAATTTTTTGCAAACATTGAATACACATCCATGTTTAAGAGGTACTTTCACTTAATTTACTCATAAAGAGTAATATACATTGAATTAGCTGAAACATGAATTACTTAATCGTGTATTAGTCTAGCATCTCTTAATATTCATCACTTTACTTAGTTTACTTAATATTTGCATCCCAACATTCAATACTCATATAAATAAATAATAATTCCAAACAATTTACTGAAACATTCACTAGAGGTGGATATAAATTTTCCAAATGTCACTAATAGAAAACTTTCTTTTTAGTGTTTTTTGCGTAATATTGTCCTAATTTTATTCTCTCTTTCCCACTTTTAAGAAACATTTTCCTTCAATTCAGTCACGTACGTTAAGAATCACATAACAAAGGGAAACAATAGTTTAAAGTTTATAAAGAGCAAATCTTTATTTGCTTTTAAAATAAATACGTTTTTATATAACTTCAAAATTCAAATTGATCAATATTTGAGTGTCATTTTACAATTATAAACTTGATGGTATTTATGTTGCATAATATATTTTTGAAAAATTTTTTACAAAAAAAAATTTAAATTACCTACGCCGAATAAGTAACAAACTGCCCATAGAACTTATTCATACTACGGGGGTTTTGCATTCTTTATGAAACGAATTAAGAATATTGGATATTGAATAAATTACGATTGTTGGTAATATTTTTCACTACGCAAATGTATTTCCTAATCTATTTTAACACGCATAAGACAAATAACTTAAGAGCCTGTATCTCTATATATCGTTAAAAACTTGTGAGCGAAACAATTTTACTTTGCGGTACATTTTATATTGCCGTTATCTCGATTTTTTCACATTTTTGACATACATGGTCAGAAAAAGAGATGCGAGAGATGAAACATGACAAAACGTTTTGGAAATACAAAATTTGCAAAGGTGACAGTGTATGTAAAAGATATTACTCTATTTTATATAAAAAAAATTACTAGACACTTTTGTTTACATTTTTAAATGGAACTTCCTTGTGTACCATTCAAGGAAGCCGTGGAAAATAGTAAACCAATTTCCATATACGTAACGGCACTTAAACAAAACTAAAACATAATTTTTTATGGTTTCGTAATTGGGCTACATCTTGCTATAAAATAAAATACTTATAATGATTTGGTATATGAACAGGCCGACATGCACAACGACATGAACGAAATATAAAGGTGCCCGTTGTTATTTAGCTAGGACCCTGTACAAAATAAACGATTAAATATAGACTTAACACTATCTTACTGATTGTGTATCACAGCCTGTAGCTCCTTATCTATTGAATTTGCAAAACTGATATTTGACATTTTTGTAAAAATAGAATACAAACCCATATTTAGTCATTTGGATCACAAGAAAACATATCATAGAATTCAATGACTTAAAAAAATTAATTGTATGCGAATCTTTTCAGAATGTACCGGCACTATTTTTTGTCCAGTGCTCAGTCATAATAAATAAGAAGAAAAAATTATTTGAACCGTTCTTCTGATTACATTATTTCTTAATATCAAATGCTCAATCAATTTGTACACAATTGATAGTGCTGCTTTTGAAACTGCCAATCTTCTTTTGGAAGTTTAATTTTACTTAAATCATTTGAAAAAGTTTAATTTTACTGGAATAATTTGAAAATTATAAAAACGACAACTAGTTGTTTTGAAAATTATTAAAGCAAAACTATATCGATTATCACAACACAACCGCACGACATTCTTACAACTGTTAAAATATGTATTAGCCAATATTATATTTATTGGCGAAAAATTAATATTTGTAAATAGATGAATAGAAATATTATAAATCCTAAAACAAGAAAAATTATTAAATATTTTACTTTAAGTTCAGATTGATATAAATCTAAACGTGATTGTGTGAATAGAATAAACAACTCATGTTGTTTCATCTGAAGTTTTTCAAACAATTCCAATCAATCGCAATCAAAGTCTAACCGGGCCGGAAATTAAACAATAATAAAGTCGAAATTCATTTTCACTTCTCAAATTTAATAGCTGGTCTCGCTCGGTGGATTATTTCCAGACGGGTGAATTTTAAGATAATAACACGTGTTTCATAATTAATTTTTTCTATATATAAAGAGAGAGGTTATTTGCAGTTTAAATTTCCGGATCCTATGAAAAACAAAATAGTATAATTTTAAAGCGAAGTTAACTTATTATATTTAATTTTCCAAGAGATGGTGAGAGAAAATGTTATGCGTCAAAATGACAGACATATTGAAGAAGTGGATTGATCGATAATTTAGAACAAAGAAATAAGCTTATACAAATATATTCTATTAAAATGTCTTCTCTTCTGTTCTTCTCCATGATTCTTAAAATAGAGGTGGTTAAAATAATATATATATATATATATATATATATATATATATATATATATATATATATATATCTTTCCATAAAACAATTAATCGATAAAATCATGTTGAAAATTTTACGGCATTATAGAATAGATCCACAGAAAAAAAGGAACAATAAAAAAATCAAATGTATTAATACTTGAGCAAATAGTACACCGTACAATCTGCTTTTTTTAAATACCTAAACTACTGTGCATTTCTACTCAATTTTCTAAATTTTGATGATTAAGAGCAATTTTACTGGCAAAATTTGGTAATACTAATATTAAATAATTAGAATCGTAACAATAATAAGCAAAACATTTTTGACGCCTGTGAAAGTTATATTATGTAATATATAGTAAAATATAATATAAATGGTAGTAATTAATAATCTGTAAAGTATTTTTAGTTATGAAAATTATTTATAAAAATAAATATTTACAAATGGTTAATAGAAATGTGGTGTATTCATGAGGGCTAAAGCTAAGGGGTTGAACATTAAAGCAATTGTTTTTTTTTTCAATAAATACACTATTAAATATCCACATAAGGCTTTATGCCATATGTGTTAACGTATATTTTTACTTCTTTCTTTTGTGTGATTATAAAATAAAATGGCAGCGCCATATTTCACACAGAAGTATGCCTTTGCCGTGTGTTTGCTTCGAAGCGCTTGAGTGTCATAAATTTTAACCCGAAATCAATAATCATTTTCTCTACACGAGTAGCTACAGAAATAAGTTGGGTATTAAACAAATATTGGTTTTCATAAGTACAGTAGGCCTTTAATAAAATGGTTAATTTTTGATGCTAAGGCTTTTGCGAAAATTTATTGACAACAAAAATTTTTCCACGTTACACTATTTCTGTTGAAAATTATTCTTAGTTTTAGTTAAATTTTGAGCAACATTGGTGAATACTTTTTTTAATTACGCTGCAAGCCAATAAGGAAAGGTTATATAAAAAAACATTTGAAGTTTTATTATTGATTATGGCCTATACTGACTGTAACAAAGTCAAGGGGATATTAGGTTATGGTATTTTGATTTTAAGACTCTAAAAATAATTTCTATGTCTTAATTTTTTGAACTCTTAACAGTAGCCTTACCCCTGAAATATTTAATTATAAGTTGTTAAGTGCATTACCCCTGAAATATTTAAACCTGTATATGTATCTAAATGGGTATCTAAATGTATATAATTAAATAAACTTTTTAATTTTTAGTAATGAGTTCAATCCGATTGCACTAATTACAGTTCTCTATTATTTGAATTTGTTTCTTATGTAAATCGATTGAATTTCTTTGGTTCAAATAATTTTAATGAATACGGAAAATGTGACGAGAATGAACTCAAGTTACGAATTAACCCACTGATTACAAATATTGAATATATTTGGCGTTAATTTTGTAGAAATTCATTATTCACAATTAAATGAAACTACGTGATGTAGTATTATTTCTACTATCTTTAATTTCTTTACCACGACCTAGGTTTCGTTGCATTACAACATCTTCAGGTGGGATATTAGCAAAGATTCCACTGGACCACTGATTACAATTAAATGATTACATTCCAAAGGACCACTGATTACAATTAAAGTATTGTCATTTGTTGGAAAATATTCCCATTCTACTCTCATTACATTATAATTACATCCTGCAATACAGCCAAAATAGTGCTTTAAATCGACGGTAATATATCAAAAGCGTCGTCATTAAAATAGTTTATTATTGATAATTTGTATTCACGTCGAAAAGCTTATTTTTTTTGTGAATTTAAATAAATTGTGTATGAACTTTTTGAATTTATTGAAAAGAGAATGTCCATCGGGCGGGACGATATAAATCAAATTTCCTTACGTATTTATTCCGACCAAATATCAATGGCGAATAAGGTTAAGTAGACAATCGTAATGAAATATTTATGAAAAAGCAAAAGTTGAAATCATTTATAAAGTGGTAAAATTTATTATTATCTGTGACAAAACTCATTTAATTCTTACAAGATATTTTCAAAAAATATTATTAAATTTCTGCTAATAAATACTCGCTTAAAACCGTCACTCGACGTAATTCTGTTTTTATAAAACACAAAGCACGTTTTAACACACGTTGGTAAAGTTTAAATGTACGATAATACAATAAAACCGTGATTATTTTAAAACACTTTTAGTTAAATGACAAAAGCTTCGCTTCTAACGAGGTATTCCGATTCACTTTTTTCCTTAATTATTACAGTAATTATAGATTCATATGTTGAAAGTAGAAAAGTGCATTACTAGTGAAGGTAAATTCACATATTCTGTGATTTTAATTGTATAAATGGAGAGTCCATTGACTATATCGTTATCGCCGGCGCCAACTTTGAAAAAAAAACAGGATTCCACCTGTTCATAAAGTACACCAAATGTGATCATCTAAGGAACTAACGGCGTCTCAATAACTTTTCGGTTTTTTTGGATTTTCTTCACTAGAATTCTGGTGTTTTTGTTTATTGATGTAGCCATTCTACCAAAAATGAGCTTCATCTATGAACAAATTATTCTCGAAGAAGTGGTTGAGAATTGGGCTTCCAGATTGCACTTCATTCGAGTCAACCGTAGCGTCCATATGCCTGAAATCGTATTTAAACAGAAATGGTATATTATTACCTTTTCGATGAAGTAAATATAATGCCCTTACCATGATTTTTATTTGTTTTTTTTTTAAGTTGTTTTTTTAAATTATTTTAAAGTTGTATACCTCTAAAAGGAACACCTTTATAATCCATGATTGAAGTGATTATGTAAGTTGCTATATAATTCAAGAAAGTGCATAATGAAACTGGTTATTTTTTAGTCAACGACAAAGATTTAATACAATAATATATTAATCTTGAGTGCCTAAAACTTACATGTTAATCCCACCGCCTTAACAAAAATCTGCACAAGCAAAGCCTTGGACAAAAGCTATTTCAGTTATATATTTAAATTGTTACACCACAAATACTAACTTATGGAACTCACTGCTTTAACATGTCGCATAATGAGATATTATTTACTCTCAAAACCACTCGACTCATTTTATTTGTATTTATTTATCTTTAGATATAAAGCGTAACCACTATAAACTTATCTATAATAATAATCATCATGTGCGTAAAGTGTTATATAATCATTAATATTTCAAACTTAAAGAAAAACACAATGATAATAACATTATTTCTAAACTTTTAATTTCTATTTTAAGGTAAAACAAAAAATGGTATATAATATATAGAAACTACGAAGTGAATGAACTAAAAATAACTAAATAGAATTATAAAAATATCTTAAATAGCTAATAAAGTCGAAAATAGATCGAGAGTGTAATTAAATGTAAACATATATGGAGATTTGTACGCCGGCGAAGAAAATACTTAAGTAGGCTTTCTAATAATGGCACATAAAATATCATATTTTTTACATACAAATTTTTTTTTTAATTAAAAATCAATAACTTAATTTTTTTTGTAAATACATCTTTTTAACAAAAATTGTTTTCTTTCACAAATCATTGACAAACTCTTTTGTATCGTAATCAATTGTCTCTTGTGTTTGAAAGTTGACAGGAGTGTTGGAAATTTGTTTTTAAGAGATTTTTAATATTTTCCGAATACTTTATTAAATAGGTAAAGTAGGCATGTATCATATACATCCTAACTAGATGAAATTCCTTAAGTTTTTTCAAATATTTTTCTCTCTATTAATTGAGATCGCTGTATGAAGCATACACAAGAACTAACATGGAAAGTTTTTAAAATATCAAAAATTAAATTAAATGTTATGTTTATAATTTCTTTATTCTTTTTCCAGATAGTCTCCGTGATATTTTGCGTATCGTTTTATTAAATGAATCGCTTGAAAAATACTTTCGAATCACTCGTCCACCAACATCTCTTTTAGAGAATCGTTTACATGACAGTTTGCGTTTTCGAATTAACCTACAGTCCTTTTCTATTTTAGATCGTCACATAAAAAAACACAGAAAATTTTATATTTTTTTCTCTTAAAGTGAAGTAAGATTTTTTGTTTTTAAAACACATTAAAGAGAATGTAATTTCTGTATACTTACCGTCTTTCATAAATATATACTTATTTTTGTCATATCGTCAAAACATTTTTTTTAACTCGGAACTTTGTTCCTAATTTTTTTTATTCAATTATTGATCGAATTTAGCATTGAGCAATGTTTGATTACAGTTGACTTACTGCAAGGCGATAATCTTAAAATGTTTGAAGAATGAAGGTGTCTAAATGAACGTACATTAAATAAAGTTTAAGGTTAGGTTTAAGCTAGCCGACAAACCCTGAAACGAGGAATTTAACAGCATAGAGTCTAATGAATATAATCAAGAATCATAAGTACAAACTACCGAAAATAAACATTGGTATCGAATATAATGTGTTCAGATGTTTTTACTCGGCTACATCTAAACAGTCGGACAGATTTTTATGAAATTAAATGCACACATAGTCGTTTAGGTGAATTTGAAAAAGACTAGCGTTCATTATATATTTAGAAAAAATGTTTAATCAAATATTTGTAGCTTGAAAAAATTTAAAAACTTTGTTGCGATATAACTCTATGTTGGTAGTTAGGGCCCTGTTGGTATTGTATGCACTCTCGTTAGTATCGAAGCAAGGCGTATTGGCTTTATATAAACTAAAGTGGTTAAAGAAATCAAAAAGTTCTTGTAAGGTTTTAGAATTATGAACGTGAATCTGTTACTTTTCGTGTGAAGTCGTAAGTTGACATATTGAAAAAAAATTCCATTATAATTGAGAAACAAAACCTAATCCTACTTACAGCATAATAATAAAAGATAATAATATAATGTACTATACAATTTTCTGAACATGAATTAGAGATTCTTTGTTTCGCATCTTGTCCGTGTTACAAAAATGAAGGGGGAGTTAAAACATGGGCATTATCCCTAAATCCCAGGTTATGTCACTTGCATTTCTAAAATAAAATTGTTTCAAAATAAATTTAAATGGACACCAAGTGCCTTGAATCATTCGTTTGAAGGCTTGCTTATATTCATTATTATTGGTCATAGCAGGGACCTCATGAGACCCATCCAATAACGAAATATTATTATAATTTATGTAAAATGGAGATTTAGCACGTTTGTAAACTGTTATTATTCCAATACACAACAATCGTTTATAAACGGATACACAACAACCGTCTGTAAACGGTTGTTGTGCATCCGTTAATAATATTTTGTTTTCAAACACCTGACGCTATAATACTACTTAGAAAGAAAATAGTTCTGCGAAGTTTTCCTAGATTTTTTTAAGAGTAAAAACTGATTTAACTGCATTATTCTGTACTTATGAATGAGGACAATTTCGTGAACAAATTTCTAAAGTTGCAGGAAAAAATAAGGAATCCCATTAGTTTAGAAAGTTTTTGGTATAAAATAATAGATTCCCTAATTTATTTCTGGAGAAAGCTCTTAGAAAACTCTTTAGAAACTATATTATCTAGGTTTTCTAAATTTTGCAAATTTTGCAATTTCCGCTATTATTAAGATATTTGTTGTATCACGAGACCATCTTTTTCATCTCATTTTCACAGAACGGGGCCACCAGTAAATATAACGATAGTAAAGTAGCGTTTTTGTTTTTGCTGAGGAAATAATTTTTAGAACAATATTGTTACTAGCGATAAAACATCGGTGACTCTATTCAGACTATTGTGATAACAGTCATTAAAATGGAGGATTCATCAATGCTTTGGAAAAATAAGGGAATATTTTTTATTGATTTTTATTGACTTGGGTAGCGTAATCAAAAAAAATAAAGGCGTTGTATACTCAGTAGTGCAAAAGTGCTGCTTTGCGGTAGTATTCAAGATAACTGTAGCATTTGCTATATAGCGCGGACTTTGAGAAAAAGTGACTGTTTACCTTTTTCTCTATTTGAAACGGCATCTTGCCGATCTAACTTGCAACGATGGTGATGACATCAAAGTATAAATAAGTTATATTCAGTGGTAGCACTATTCAATGAAGAAGAAATGGAAAAACAGGTTGCGTGATAATATAATCGCCTTAATAATTAAGTAGATAAGCAATTGAAGGTAAAATAAAATGACAAAAAAATATATAAAGTTATGTTGTGTGTATTTTTAAAACCAAAACGGTACTTACTTTCTGAACACCGTAATATTTTAGATCTAGCACCTCTTAACTTTTTCTAAAGTGATAAAACCAAAGAGTTTATCACAAAGAATATAGAATGACCTTTCCTACCCAACCGCAGCCAGTCTATAAATGGTTATTGCTATTTGCGTTTCCAAGTATGTTAATTACATTGGTACACCAATATTTACCTTATCAGAAATAAGTTAAGTTTTATCTGGGATATATACATAAAAATGAAGATAGATAACAATTTAACTATTTTTAATGTTTCGTTCTTCTAAAAGATAAAAAAAAACCTTCACAAGATCACTCGCTTTACTACCTGTCTGTTTGGCATAGTGTTTTTCAAAAACAGCTTCACGTCAAAACTCGAAATAGTAATAAAAGGTCTATATGGAAATTTCAAAAGCGATAAATTAAATACTCAAAACCTTTTCTTTTTAATTTTAGATAATTTGTTTATAGGGATGTTTACTACATAATATTAGATAATACGTCCTCAGAAATATACTAAAATATGCAAAAAATATCGGTCCTATTTCTGTAAATAAAGGATCTAAAATAATTGATTTCCGGAAAACTGCAACTCCAATTTGTTAAACTCCAATTGGTTAAAAAACCATAGCGATTATCTCAGATCATGTTACTTTTAATACCTTACCTTAATACACCATATCATTATCCACACAACACGTTGAATCTCTTGCCCATCAAATATTATCTGCCTCTTATTCGTCTAATTGTTTAAGCGATAATTAAACTATAATTAGAAATTTATTTACATAGACTCTCTTAAAGTTATTCTTACTCAAATTTTCAGTCCAAAGATTGTAAAATTCTAGACGGAAAATATTTTATCTCCACCCATACGCTAGCGAGAGGTAATGGATAACGATGAGGCTTATGTAACTGACGAATGATTTTTGTCATTAAACAAAAGTGACATTAAATTATTAGAATAGCCTATAAAACAATATTGAATATTTACAATCGTAAATATTTTTTTCATTTTGTGAATTTATTACTTAATATTTTTAATGGAATTTTAAAAAATACAGAGAAAACTCCTCTCCTCCTAAGTCACACAGACAGTCTCCTTGATTATTATTTTTTATTAAAATAATGCCTTAGCATTGTAATCACATAGTTAATTTTAAAGATAAAAATATTTGTTTTTGAATCGTCTTTGTATGTATGGGAGCCCAAAAAATTTGAATAAAAAACATAATTTTTGAAAGTCTAAGCACTACATGTCATATACAAGCGTCAATTCGAATAAAGTAATCTCGGTTTGTTAGCTAATCATCATTGGTGGACAGATGGACAGCATCTTTGGAACAATCAGAAAATGTTCGATCCCAAACAGAGCTCGTGTAATATATGTACGTAAACATAGTGCAAAAGTCAAAAGCAAATTTTTGCGTTTCAAATAATTCCATAAATTCATATTTTTAATATAATAGACGAGAATATGACTTAGAGATATATGCCATATGTTTTAAGTATTAAATATTCATAATTGCTAAAAATGAATTATGAAAAATAACTATACAAGCAAATATATTCCGTTCACGATTACCAAAAGGAACTAATTAGGAAGATTCCACACCACCTATACAGTTTTGAATAAATTATATTGTATGAAACAGAACTAATTCCAAAATATTCAATATGCAAAGTATTATCCTAAAACTATTTTATGTGATAGTATTGATACATCAGGTGAAGAGCTTACCTCTCACTTGCCGCAGATTACCACGGAAAGAAAACCCTTACGTAATAAGGAATTAGATACATAACGGTATATAATCGCATTGTTACGTTTCGTCATCGTTATTTTCGGAAATAACTCGGTGTCTTTAGAAATTTTGTAAAATAATATATTATTCCATAAAAATAAAAATAGAAATATATTCAAGTTTGCTTCAAAGTGCGATAATATATATTACCAAACTAATATTACGGTGTGTTCTGAACTGTAAAATGCTAACTAACATAAGGTGTTTTTGAACCTAATTCATCATGAATATAAGTAGACAAAATATGCTCCAGTAACATTTCTGGATAGGAAATTAAATTATTGAAAACAAGAATGCTATTGTCGCATTGGGCGTCGGACATAGTGGAAAAGAATCAAATACTTCATCATTGTTTGCACGGTCTTCGCTTTCGGAATAGTTGTGTAACGACTGTTTTGTAGCATTGTTTTCGAGTTCTCTGCTTTATTTTTCCACTCAAATATCATTATTTGACAAACGGCGGGTGTATTTTTCGTTCACACTAGCTTTTTTCTGCTATTATTTATCGTAAGCTGAAAGCCACTTTTTTATTTTTATCAACACAAACATCTCTAGGAGAGTACATAAGGAACGCAGCGTTCAAGATATTATTCAGTTAACAACTTACTTTTGGCAAATAAAAAACAAAATTTGGGTATTTCATAAAGAAGACATAAAGAATCCTTGATTGCGATGAGCGAAGCAAGCAATAGACAACATGTGAGACGTTTTATTCTTTTATGACAAGACAAAGAATCGATTCCAAAGATTCAAACCAAGAAATTTTATTTGCATTGGTAATCCTCATGCAATGTGAGTTACATTCGAACTATAACAATTAAGTACCTTATTTAGATTCCAATTCATGTGTGCTCTCTGTGATAGAGCTACTTTTATTTTTTGATACTGAACTGGGAAAACAAATTCATGCTTTGGAGAAGAGTAGGAAATATTCGATTGAGCTACCACAACCGTAAGCGCTTCGCTTTGTGGACTGGCTACTCCAAAATGTGACGTCGGTTAAAATTTTCTATTGTTTAACCTGCTAATATTTTTAAAGGTTTTAACCATAATTTTCCTGTTCATATTGATAATTGGCGAATTTTGAAAAGACTGCATATTTTATTATTAAATCATTTTATTTAACTTAAAAAGAATCCTATTTTGAAATATAACACGGCAATTTTCACATTACAAGAACTTTGAGATAAAAAATAATAAATACAATAGATTTGTCGAAGTATACAATTTACCTATTCGTAATGGTTCCATTAATTGCCTCACTTTGTGCATCGCATAGAAGTATGAACCCGCTACTACCCAATTCCATATTCTAACATCAATAGCATTAATTCTTGATTATTTTTACTCTGAGTATTTATGTTAATAATAAATAGCTAGTAGACTAAAATTACGTCTCGACAAAACTTATATTTTTCAATTAATTATATTTCAGTCTGTCGGTTTGTATCGGTTTATTGAAAAACGATTGAATCAGTTTCATAAAATTTGGTGGTAGTGGGATGTTCTGCCGTGTTTGAATTCTAATAAATAAAATAAAATAAAAAATAAAAAAGCCTTTTATTTCTTCCAAAATTGTTAGTTTACAAAGTTAATTTGTTTTGTTAGTACTTATTGAAAAAGGATAATCTGTAGTTTATTATATAGTAGTTAGTAATTGTAATTACAGTTTAAAATATAAATATGTTAGAAAAATTATATTAAAGTATTATAGGTACAAAATTATTCTGAAAGAACCCCTCTACAGGTAAAGGCCTCCTCCAAATTGAGCCAGTTTTCCCTTGATTGCGCTGTCATACTCTTCGATTTTATTTCCCATACGTCGTGTTTCAGCTAATCCTAATATGTCGTATTTAATATCTCTAAGAACTTCGTTTAGTTCTATCAAACGTTAGTATGAAGAAAGTGTTTTAATGTTGTATGTCATAATATATAACGTTTTTTGTGAGGTTGTTACATTTATCGAAGGGTTATTTGGAGGGTTTTGGTCATGATCCTCCACGGTGACCAGCCGGCTTGGAGGATGAATTTTGTTTTTTGATAGTGGTTGTTATATGTTGGCGTTGCGAGAGGGGGGTGGTGATTGTTATTTATTTATGTTGTTATTTTGTTGTAGATCTGATGGGTTGTTCATATTCTTATTAATCAAATAATTCAGCATGCCTGGTTTTAAAACACCTTGCAATAGGCTTGAAGTTCTTCTTAATTGTGTTTGTGATTTATTTTTCTTGCTAGCCTGTGTATTTGTTTTTGTTCCGGCACCCTTTGTGGTACTGTTTTCATGCGAAGTTGAGAGCATTCTTTTGTTATTGACAGCCGTTTTGTTTTTTTCAATTATGACAAACTTGTCGTATTTTATTTTCACAAGGTTACCCTTTTCCTTTTCAACTCTAACTTCTTCCTGAAGTTCTCTCCTCTTCTCTAAAATATTTTGTGGGAAATCTTCCGTTATGTAGAAACCGGTATTTTTCAGTGCAATTCTATTTTTAAACAAATTAATTTTTGTGCCCACTGTACTAAAGGTGACAGTTATTGGTCTAGGTCTTTCACCTTTCTTGCCTATTCTTCTAACTTCTTGGATGTTCCAGCGATCCAGTTCTTGAGAGAAATGTTCTTTGATAAAATTCACTACTATATTTTCTAGGTTTGAGTATGATGTTTCCGTTTCTTTTATTCCGAAAAAGACCGTGTTATTTTTCCTTGCCTGTTTTTCTAGAAAATACAGTCGTTTTTCTTGGTTTTCACATTTTTCCCTTAGATGTTCGTATTTTTCATTAAATAGTTGAAGTTTGTCTTCTAAAATGCAGTTTATATTTTGTGTAACTTTCTCCTTCACTTTTTCCCCACTTCTCTCAATAGCAGTTTCTTGTTCGTCTAAATCTCTTCGAATTTTCCGAAGCTCGTGTATAATTTCCTCCATTTGTTGGACTTTCTAGGCCGCTTTAAAGTTGTATTTCAATTTCGATTGATTGTTTTGATACTACTAGCGCTCTCTTGCGTACCTATTCCGACTTGCTAAGATGACAGCTAGCTCTTTGACTTTGACGGACAGATCGAAGATGGTTCGGATTTATACTAGTGATACGGGTAACTCTCCACAGATGGCGCTATGTGTATCTCGCTAATTTTTGCAAGTCACTTCTTGTTATTGGAAAAATATTATTTTATTACACTTTTATGTTTAAAAACAATTGCTGGGATTATGAAAGTTCACAATTTCATCAGTCTTAGTTTGTTTTTTCACTTCAGATGCATAAAGTATGGGGATATATCCGTATAAAATACATTCACTATTAATGTTCACAGTCGAGTCATTTACACTGATTACATAGTTTTAGCCGATTGTTAGATGTTATCCACAATGTATGATGTAGATAACTTGTTTATTTATTCACTTTTGTCTTTTTTTCACTAATTAAATGCACTCATTTTAATTTTCAGATCACTATTAATACGGAGCCGGAGTAAACATTGGCACTGCAGCGCCTACCGTCTTCTAATTCTAATACTGAATGCAAAATTATTTCAATTTGCATAGTCATGAGTTAGAATTCTATAAATTATATCCACTTGTATAGCTCTGATACGTTGGGTTGTTGCGGAAGTATAGTTTTATTAATTTTATAATTTGTCAATTCTCAATATTGCAGGCAGAATAATAGAATTCCCTCGTATCCTCATTCTCATAGACATAGATAAATTTGATCAGTTAGTTTATTTATCATTTAACAGTTGATATTTTTGCAAGTTTCTTAAGAAATATTAAAAAATATAATAAAAAAATATGTTCATAAAATATAATTCAAATTATCTTCCATGAATTTCAATAAGCCTCTACCGAGGTATAGCCGATCCATGGCAGCACGCTATTGAATCCGCCAAGAATGTACTTTTATAGTTTAAGGATTAAATCATTCTTGAGATTTGATAAAAATGTAATTCTTATGGGTATAAACGAAGAAAATTCCTTTATTTATTCTTAACTAAAAGAACAAATGACGCAAATATTTTAAAAGCAAGATTTTAAAAATGACGTCTTAAATGGTGTTGTTTACAAAATCTATGAAAGAAATTTCATTTTTTTACGAGAAATCAAGCCATTTTGTACGTTATTATTATTCTAAAGTATTTAGTAACGCACAAACACTAAGAAACATCCTAATAGGGTAACGGACGCTGAATGAAGCTCAGCTTTTTAAGATTTTTAAAGCATATTTTATACTTACCTAGCTGACCCGGCGAACTTCGTATCGCCTCAGAATTAATAATTATTGTGTTAACTTATTAGCTTAATTAAATTCAGTTTTTTATTAAGATAAAATGAATATTCAAAATGAATTAAGTTCAATAAATGTACAAATCAAAATGAAAACTATTTTAATTAAATTAAAATAACATTAAAATCACGACTTTGTAGTCATCACTTGGCATGCGATCCATCGTAGTTATAAACAACCAAACCAATGTATGATATTCATGAAGTTGTTTCTGCAAATCTTGAAGAACTTCTCTTTTTATTGCCGATTCGATCTTTTGACACTGATGAAGTTGTTCCTCCATGTTGCCCATGAAGTAAATTTAGATGAATTTATGCTGTGTATCTTCAAGCGGTTGCAATAATCTGATTCGATTGTGAATTTGGCTTTGGATCTATAAAGTCGAAGGCAAAGTTAGATTTATTAAATTATGATCACCAAAAGAAAAGAAAATTTTATTCTCTCTAGAAGAAATTACCTTGAATGTCAGATTGAATCCGCGTTCTTCTATAATGTCTGCTCCAAATGAAGTCATTTGGAAACAACCTTTGTATCTTTGAACGTTCGATAGAAAATGTCGTGATTCTAGTGTTTCGGTACGAAGTAATGAATGCAATGACTCAGGTGGCAGAAGAACGAATGGCAATTTTATCTTGCCACAGAGAGAGCACAATCCAGGCGTTTCTCCAGCGAACTAATTCAATACAGCGCAAGGGTCGCACATAATATACATTGGGCCAATTCTAACGAAAGGATGCGAGCTGTAGTCAATTATGCAATCGTATTGAAATGCTACTCGATTCAAATCAAAGTTTGAAGCATTTCTTCTTGCGCATCGAAGATTATTAAGTTGTTGGTCTGTGCGATAAACTCGACGATCTTTCGTTGCCAACTGAGCTGTTTGTCTTGTTATTGTGTTTGTGAAGAACGAAGTTGGGCCACGCGGCG
The DNA here is from genome assembly GCA_039881145.1 of Druceiella hillmani. NCBI lineage: Eukaryota > Metazoa > Arthropoda > Insecta > Lepidoptera > Hepialidae > Druceiella > Druceiella hillmani. Next base: position 1,786,959 of record JAYKKI010000033.1, on the reverse strand, counting down.
CTCTTACGCGGCCACTTACGCGGCGCTCTTCCCGTGCAATTTCTTGTTCATCTGCAGTGAATTGATTCGCAATATTCCTAAGTCGAATTGCATTACCGCTTTGTTGTGAAAGATTATACTCTTAGCATTATAAATAACACTTTAAAATTAATCAAGTAAATTACATAATGAAGCAATTATCCATGCCCGCACAATCACAAATATCATAACCTCACAAAGTGAACATTTTCATAAAACTTAACTCAACTATTTAAAATCAATCTTCGCTAATAAATTTCAGAAAAAATGATTTAAAGAGAATTAATGTAATCGCATTCAAATGAAATAACGGTCGAAAACTGAATAAGAATTATTAAAAATCAATCATCATTTTCGTTAGTGTCTGTCATTTATGACATACTTTTTTCTTTTTTTTCTGTCATTTATCATATATAACGTTTGACACACAATTCAATTATTTGTCATTTTTTTTACTTTTCCAATGCGCGACGAAACTTCTCGAAGCCGAGATAAAAAAAATATTCAAAAAAGATATAATAATCATATAAATTTTCAATGAAAAAAAAAATCCGTCAATTCTTTTTTTTATATTTCATCTAAAAAGCCGTTCCATCCTTAAATGTTTTTTTCGTGAATTTTTCCAATATTTTCGTATTTATTATCCTATTCCCGACGAAGACAAATCCAAAAACACAAAAATTAATAAAATTGGTCCAGCCGTTCTTGAGTTCTAAACGGTGTAACTAACACGACTTTGTTTTATATATATAGATATAAATTTTTAATGAAAAAAAAATATCAGTCAATCCGTTCTGGATATATCATCAAAAAAGCCGTTCCATACAAAATGTATGAGAAAATGAATTTTCTTCATAAATTTTTTTTTCGTGAATTTTTCCAATATTTTCATATTCATTATCCTATTCCCGACGAAGACAAATCCAAAAACATAAAAATAAACAAAATTGGTCCAGCCGTTCTTGAGTTATAAACGGTGTAACTAACACGACTTTATTTTAGGGTGTCCAGTGGCAGATTTCAAAGTTTGAACAAACATAGTTTCTGAACGCAACACATAAGAGGGGCACGGGGGGCGTTGTTAGAAGCGCAAGCGGCGCGGATGTTTTAGTAGCCATGGAACAGTGGAGTGGAGAGCACCGCGCTTTTGCCGTCGAGGTGTACATTTCGAGTGAATTTTCGCTGTCTGTAGCACGCCGTCAATTTAATAATCGTTACAGTATTCGTGGATTACGTGATGGACCATCGATCAACCTCATTCAGTCATGGGTAGCAAGGTTCAGAGCTACTGGATCAACATTAAATAGGCCCAGGCCAGGACCTACACCATTGGTAGCCACGGATGAAAATGTCGAGCGTGCTATAGTTTCTGTCGTTGAAAATCTCCGCTTATCACTGCGTACACGTTCATCGATATTGGGAATTCCGAAATAAACTTTACAGGTAATAATGCAAAAAAAGCTCAAGTTCCATCCATACAAAATTCAAATTGTTTAAGATTTACACGATTCTGACTTTGAATTAAGAAAAACTTACGCGGAGGTGATGTTGTTGAGATTCCGTACTGCTACCCGGTTGGGCAACATATTCTTTAGTGCGAAGCTCAGTTTCACATTGGACGATATGTGAATACGCAGAACTTTCGTTACTGGGATGTCCACAACCCAAGACAAAAGCCTTTACATAAGCCTAAAGTAACAGTCTGGTGTGACATGTCTGCATCTGCTATCATAGGGCCTTATTTCTTTGAAAATCAACATGGCCAAACTGTAACTGTGAATTCGGAGAGATATGCCCAGATGTTACATGACTTTTTCAGAGTAGAACTACAGAATAGTCCATCCTTCAACCAAAACACATGGTTCCAGCAGGACGGGGCCACAGCTCACACTGATAATGTGTCCATGAATGCAGTGCGGCAGTTATTTCCAGAAAAAAACATATCCCGAAACGGTACCGTACCGTGGCCACCTACTGTGGGATACTTAAAATCCGTTGTTTACAAAACAAATCCGAGCACTGTGACACAACTTAAAGAAAATATTCGAGCCGAAGTCAGTAGGATACTCCAGTCGCTCTGCAAACGCGTTTTTGAAAACATGCGTGCTAGACTCGAAGAGTGTGTCAGACTCGATGGCCGCCATTTGGAAAACGTGGTTTTTAAAAATGAAAAAAAAAATATCCGTCAATCCGTTCTCGATATATCATCTAGAAAAGCCGTTCCATACAAAATGAATGAGAAAATAAATTATCTTCATAAATTTTTTTTTCGTGAATTTTTCCAATATTTTCCTATTGATTATCCTATTCCCGACGAAGACAAATCCAAAAACACAAAAATGAAAAAAAATTTCCAGCCGTTCTTGAGTTATAAACGGTGTAACTAACACGACTTTGTTTTATATATATATATATATAGATTTACGTGCTATCCTCAGCGAAGGAGGAAATCCATTCACTCACTTTTCACCCTATTGATAAGTTTTACCTTTCGTTACAGAATCATTCCTTAACATACGAACCTACAATGCCGCGGCAAGAGAAATTTCACTCAAAAAACTAAAATATTCATAGAACTTCATAAAACCTGCAAATTCACATTCAGTTGTCTCAGATTATTAAATGAAAATACATTTCTTCAAAATTATTTATGGTCAAAATAATTCGAAAACAACGAAATCCTATCATAACAACACTTTAGTAAATTCGCATCATTAATGTTGTGTCACTATACAAGTGAATACATTATTTACCTACGTATTCATGTAGGCCACCCGCTCAAATTAAACATCAGACTTTTTGTGTATAAATTTTCATTTAATATATTAATTGTTTTTTCATTTAATATATTAATGAAATTATAAAATTCCTACCGAACCTTCCTTTTTATTCCTTTTATTTTATTCGATTTTGGTCTTTTTTATAAAATCATCTCTACGAACGTAACTCTAAAGACAAACTTGCGTATTGATTATGAATTGAAGATAAGGGAGCGGTATAATATATCCAATTGCTTTGTTTTTATTTTAATCTTACACTTTCAGTTTAATCAATTGTACATGCGTCCTGTTTTTAGGTTCAAAATAGTAAAACATATGCTTTTGACTTCACAGCACTCTAACGAGAAAGGATTTTACTCTTTCGAACATTTCTTCCAATAACGTTTCGTCACTAAGACTATCCTTTTCTTCTTAGCTTCATGCCCATAGAATTAGGCTTCATTAAGTTGTATCTTCTTAATGCCGAGATACTTTATTACTTTTACCTCGTTTCTAGTGCTTTCCATGCCTATATAATATATAATATAGTTAATACTATCGCAATACGCTTTTCGAAGGATTCTATTCTTTCTTTTTTCTAATGTTATACATGTAAAAATATTATATAATACGGTATCTGTGACTAGGGAGATGTGGATTTTGTTTTAGCATATATTAGAATATTAAGTTTGAGAATTCAAGAATAGCGAATAAAATATTGACAATTTAAATTTTTTTTGCAGTGTTATCTGTTAAATGCATCTACACGTTACGTCCAATATATATAAATATATATATATATATATATATATATATATATATATATATATATATATATATATATATATATGGATTCATACCTGTCCCGTGTTTTGACAATTCCTATTTTAGTATATTGAAACGTCTGTATAACAACAAAATACACTTTGATCTAATGAAAGTCAGCATACAGTATAAGATATGATTTTTCTTTTGTGTGAATATTACAAAGATTAAGGATAGGCGATTAAATCTTAACATAACCGTTCCCTTTCATCTTAAGATTTACTGAACCTGGCAAAAGATTATCATCCGTAATTTGAATTCAGGATTTAAAGTTTTTTTCTCTTTACAACTTATTGTAAAGATGCAATGAAAGAATGTCAACAAATTTCTTGTTTTGATAATTAAAATTGCCTGCGTGGATTTTTTTATTGAGGCAGCAGGAACATTTTCTAAGCCATTTAGACTATTGCAACGCCTTTCTGTAAAAAATGTAGACTGTCTTGCTGCATTCGGCAGAAACATTTAGATTGTGGGTTTCAAGAACCTTTAAGCAATATTTTAAACGTACATGTTGCGTCGTATATTGACGCGTTGCAGTATATAGTTTTGTCCTTAATTATACACCGAGTTTAATCCCATGTCGATGACACTTAGTTTTTGGGTTAGAAAGGAAGCAAAAGTTTAAATTCGAAATATAAATATGTTATACCAAATTTCGTAAAAATTGTTTGCAACTTTAGGTATTTTTATTCAAACGTACCTATACGTGTACATTACTCGGCTCTTATACGAATTATATGAACCTTAACTTTAGAAACCATTTATAATTTATTTAGTAATTAGATAAGCAACAAAACTTAGAGACAAAACGAAATAGCATATTTATTATATCGGTAGGGATAAATAAATACAACGCTATTTCCTTGTGACGGCTATTAGTAGACAAAGTTTAAATTAAAGTCTTTATTATAACTGTTTATTGTTCAAATTTAGAAGTACAAATTTTAAAGTTAATTAATCTTTACTTGATATATATATAGAAAGGAAAAGTAAAATGTTTTCAATTACGAAAATTAATAAAACGTCAAGCTAAAAAACAGAAAACTTTTCAATTAATACAAACTTTGGAGATGAAAATTGATAGCCATCTTTCCAAATTGCGTCGTCAAATGTGTCGCAGTCGTGTTTTTACCGCAACCATTTTAGTTGTCTGTGATGCGATCTAATCTGCTCTGTGTGATGTTGCGTCGCGTGAATAAATATTTTCGTTTTACACACATACTTTTTGCCTTCTTTATATATTTTAAAGTTAAAGATACAGATTTTGTACTGATTATAAATCATTTAGAGATCGTGTATATTGTTTTATTTAGCGGGTTGATTAATTAATATTTTAGCATTAAATAATAATAATAATAATAATATAGTTCATTTGTGGATGTAAAATACAACATGTAAAGTAATAGACATGTACAGAAATTTTCTTAGGACTAATGACAAAATTAGAGTTAAAAATTAAGTTACACGCCTTAACCTAAATTTTATTCAATATTTTATCCACAAAAAGGTTACTAGCTCGGCTTGTGCAGTTACGCTATAAGCAAAACCGACACGGCCGGTTTACAGCTAGCACCTGTTGCATATATACATACATATACAAACAAATACTCATATATACATATACACACATAAACGTATACAGTTTACACGCATACACGCACAGATACACAATATATAATATTATTAATAATTATTTTTAATACAGGTATTATATAAAGACATATAACTACATACACATTATTACCCAAAGAGAAAATATAGCACAAAGAAAATATAATTTAGATGAAATGATTTCGAAGATAGAAGCCGATATTTTCCGTTTATTCCGTTTGCATTTGCTGGGTCAAAAGCCACTTACGGATTGACCTTTTAAAAGTAGTCATGGATCCAGCAGTTTTCAGGGGCGGAGGGAGGTCATTCCAAATTTTAGTTGCGGCAAATTTGAAACTACCCCGATAACCGGTTGTGCGATGTTCCGGGACTAAGAGAAGTCGGTCTCTGGCGCGCGTCATGTGGCTATGAGCACTGCCGGACCAGTTTAATATGTCGTAGAGATATTTCGGCTCTTTTGCTGTGAAAAGTCTACGCAAAAAACAAAGAGTGTGATAACTGCGACGATTGTGCATTCGGAGCATTCCATGCTCATTTAAATACGGTGATACACGGGATCGCCGCGGGATGCCGAAACAAAAACGCGCGCATGCATTTTGTATTCTTTGGACTGACTTGGCTGTTTTTGAAAGTAAACGCGGGCCGTATACGATATCACCATAATCGAGTACAGGAAGAATGAGGCTTTCAACTAGAATTTTCCTAATGGGAACAGAGAGATAAGGACGGTATCTGTATAGCGTTTTGAGACGCATAAAGCAACATTTAATTTTTGTGGTTATGTGTTCATGAAATCTCAGCTGTGAGTCCATTATAATGTCTAGATTCTTGGCGTGTTCCACCATAGGAATAGACTGCCCGTTTATGGCGAGCTTCAGTCTTCCTGATCTTGCTACCTGAGCCCTACTTCCCGTAATTAGAAAACAGGATTTGGAAGGGTTTAACAATAAGGCATGTTTACACGAGCAATTCCAGATTTTCATAAGATCTTCATTAACTTTTTCACACACTCTGTCTTCATCTCCCACACGAAAAGATTTGTACAGCTGTGTATCATCAGCATAAAAATGAGTTTTTACATGCTTTAAATTGCTCGAAATATCTGACGTGTAGAAAGTGAAAAGTAGCGGCCCTAGGATTGACCCTTGCGGTACACCTCTAGAAATGGCATGAACTTTTGAGGTAAGAGTTTTACTACCATCGAATACTTTGACATATTGACACCGTCGCTTAAAATAGTTTTTAAACCATTCACAAGCGCATTCCGATAAGCCGTAATATTGTAATTTAGCCATTAAAATTGGCAAACTTAGGCAATCAAAAGCACGTGAATAATCCAAAAGAACGACAGCAGTAGCCTCCCCTTTATCAGCTGAGGATAGGATATCATTAGTAATGGATAAAAGTGCTGTGGATGTACTGTGTTGACCACGGAAACCTGATTGAGTAAGGGGGAGCGCTTTGATTGATTCTAAAAATCTTTTAAGCTGATTGCAGACAATTTTTTCTATGATTTTAGACATTGCTGGTAGAATACTTATGGGGCGAAGATCGCTTAATGATTGAACGCTACTTTTCTTGCCTATTGGGATAACAACAGCTTTTTTCCATATCTCCGGATAGGTAGAAGAAGTGAGCGACAGATTCACAATTTTGGTAATTACGGTAAGGGTGTACGGTAGTGTCAGTTTCAGCATCCGTGCAGAGATACCATCCACACCGATAGCTTCGGACTTTAAAGAATACACAATCTTCGCCACAATATCTTCACTCACCTTCTGAAAACGCATTTTTGTCTCAGCAAAACAATGGGTACCGCACTTTCGGCGCAAGGCAACGTTGCAAAGTGATCGATAATCTGATCTGGATCGCAGAGATGGCGTGGCAGGCTATTTTCTCTACTTTTACCGATGGGATATATTGTTTGCAAGCCTTTCCACAGCTGTTTGCTATCTCCACGATGTGCGTTTACATAAAAAGTAAAATATGCTTTTCTCTCCCGTCTCAAAGCTGTGATGACTAGATTTCTCAGCGATTTATAATAATCTAAATGTGTATCTTTCTTTGATTTAATAGCTTTAGAGCGGGCTCGATCACGCAGACGCATCATGAGACGGATCGTGTCCGTTATCCACGGTTTGGATGAATGGATGCGCGTTGTTCGCTCCCTTACTGGTGCATAGGCGTCGAAAATCGACAACACGCTAGTATTAAAATTATTAACAATTTTGTCGATATCGTCGCCCACTGCCACATTGTTCCACCGAAATGTTGATACCGCTGAAACCAACAACTCCATATCCATTTTATTAAGACAACGGGAACGGAATTTGCGATCAGGTATTGGAGGTTTTATGATATTGAGTCTACCGACCAAGAGAGCGTGGTCACTTAAATCTTGATTGTGATGAATCAGTATATTAAAATTAATATCACACGGACTGCAACAAAATAAATCAATTAACGTTTCCGACTGTTCAGTTATCCTGGTCGCCTCAGATACGAGTTGTTTGAAACCAAACATCTCCAGCCAGTTAATGGTCTTGGCGGTGCTTGAATCGGTCTGTTTCAGTAAATCTGTATTAAGGTCACCGGTGAAGAAAAAGTATTCAGCGGTGCAGTTAAGGCTGGTCATCGCCTCGCTCAGGCAATCGAGCGCTAAATCTAGAGACATAGTTGGCGGTCGGTATGCAGTACCCACAATCACGCTTACGCGACCCATCTCCAAGCGAATCCAAAGTTGCTCAAGCTCTGTATTCGGGATGGTTATCTCGCGGTACCGTATGCCTTGACGTACATAAAAAGCTACACCTCCTTCGCGGCCGACAGTGCGATCGCGGTGCGCAAACGAGTAGCCAGGCACGGCGAGGGTGCACGTGTTCGAACCGCGTGCAATCCACGTTTCATTTATAGCCAGTATGTCTAGATCAAGCTCTATTATCGCTGCGTATAACTCATCGTGACCCGTCCACAAAGACCGAGCATTTAAATGACCCAGGGTAAGACAACTTTTTCTAAAACAGACTACTGTAGCCATTGGTCCAACAGATGTATAGGACTTATTATTACCACCACAGGAGATATTTCATTTATCATAAAATGAGTGGAAAATCCGTTATAATAGATCGGGAATATTTTTCCGAAGTATTCCAATTTAAAGAGCAACAATTTAGAGAAAGAAAGAAATATAAGATGTACATATACATATATACAGGATACAAATACATATACATACACATACAAATATATACACATATACGCACACATATACATATATGTACACACATACAAACATATATACATACACATACCAATATACACACATATACATACACATACATATACATATATATGATGAATACCTCCCAAGCCACAACAAGTGTATGTAAAATCCAACCAAATATAATGGTTGAAATAAATATATACATATATACATAAAGCTATAACAGAATAAATAGGTATAAAGGTCAAAAAAATGGCACGAATGGAAATAATTGAGAACGTTAAATATTAAACAATAAGATCTAGGTCGGCGATCGTTTTTATTTTTATATACGGCTGTCCTTGTTCTTTTCGTACACGCACTTGTGCATTGCGTGTTCACACAAAGGCGTACGAGTTTTGTCGGGCTTTCTCCTTGGCTCGACGCAGGAGGTCCTTGTAGAAAGGAGAGAGGTGTTCTACGAGGAACAATCGACGCGACGGTGCAGGGAATCCGAGCTCAATGGTGTTCACTCCCCGGCGCTTGCGAACGGCTTCAAGTAAGCTATCGCGCATGGATTGTGACCGCAGTCGCAGCAGTAGTGGGCGCGGACGATCCTCGCGCGGTGCTCCCACTCGACGCGCGGACTCGATGTCGTGCGGCGGCAGCGCAACAGCCGCTGTGCGCGCGATGCCCAGCGCCAGCTCACCGCAGTCTTCATCCGGTCGTTCGGGGATACCGAAGATTTCGATATTATAGCGGCGCTCGTGCTGCTCTAGTTCTCGATTTTGCGTCTGCAAGGCTGCAACAGTTCCACGAAGCCTAGTTACTTCTGTCTTGATCGCCTCAACTTTATTTAATTTTGTTTCTAATTTATTTAGACGTTTTTCGAAGTCGTCAAATTTTGCAGCAAGGAAGTTTAATGAAACTTGGAAATCGGTCCGTATAGCCGACATTTCGGTACGCAAAGCCGCCAGTTCAGACATGATGGTTGATATGTCACCTGTAGACATCGTGACAGTGGTTGATACGGGTGTTGCGATGCGCGGCGCTGCTTCGTCTACCTTTGTAGCACGAGTCGTTTTTTTTTGAAGCCATTATAAAATATCTTTATATTTTAATTTTATTCGAGATAAAAAAGAATACAAAAAAAAATTACAAGGGTTTGCCAAGGATCGAACCCGCGCTACTTGAGTAGCGTAACAAGTTCAAACTTTTCGCACTACAACTCGTATTTACTTTTACGACGAAACAAGACGATGCGTTCCTTCAATGGCGGCAATAAAGTAAATAAATTGACCCTTGTTAAAATGCGAAGAACAAAGGATTCACTTCACTCAACACCAAAGTCGCATTCACTATTTGTTCAATACCCGCAGTTTTCTAATTAAAGTCACAGTCACTACACTATTATGCCAAAATTAAGGATTTTGTATGCTGTATTAAGAGTTTTTGTTATAAGTGAAATGTTTATAATTTTGTTTGACTATTATTAATGCAAATTCTACTGTTGTACTGTTATTTTTAGTTGTAAAAATATTTTTTTACAACTAAATATAAATATAAAATAGAAAGCGTATGCCTTGTAGAGTAGTCAAAAATATCACTTTTCGTATGGAGCTGATTGTATTGAGGTACAACCAATCCCGTGGATCAATTAGAACCCACTTTCTTTATTTAATAGGATAAAAACGTAATATGCAGTTTTAAATCAAGGCATGTAAATGGCAGAATTACGTAATGCAGAGAAAATTATTGGCATATTAGAGTAAGCGCATTCGCCGCCATATTTATATTAAATTTTATGTATATATATATATATATATATATATATATATATATATATAGTAATCGTGTTTCACCAAGTTACCACTAAACAAATTAAAAAATACTTTATAGAATCTGAGCTTTTACTTAGTATTGGAATTTTAAAAAAGAGTGGATACCCTTGTAAGGAAATATTACATTCGTAACTCTAAAGTTAAACCGGTTTTTCATGGTTTTTTTTAGGTTAGAAAGGTTAGTAAAATTAAAAAATATATATGAAAGTAATGCAACTTAAAATTAATGCTTAAGTGAATAAATAATACAGTCTTATATAATTTCATAAGTTTAAAGAAAGAGAATAGGTTTTTAGATTAGATATTTTAAGTTTAAAGGGACGCTATTCTTATTAAGGAAAACTTGAAAAGATGCGGCGTTTAGTAGTGGAACGTCAAACGATGTGTTTTTGTGACGTCTAAAGACTTATGCAGAATTTTCTGACTTGTCTCGTACCAATGCCTAATCTTCTCCAAATCTATTCATAGGTTACTATATTACAGCACTGATATTATCTTCAGTTGTCACTGTTCAGAGACGTACCTGACGCAGATTACCAATGAGATTGGTACGACGCTGACAACGCCGACGTGAACTCGTTAAAACCTACCGTAAAGAGTAACGCGGGATCACCATCTCGTTCTATCATGCGCTACATTCATCATAATATATCATCGCTCTACTATGCCATCGAAGGTGATCGTATTATTCGCTGCGACTAATAGGCTGGGTTAAAAAGTGTAGAATTTGGGCTAGTAGTGTCATTTATATACATGAGAAGTAAAAAAAAACTTAAATAATTATGAGCACATTATTTTTTGTACTTGTCATGTATGTAAATGACACTACTAGCGCAAATTTTTCTCTGGTTTAGGTTATGGGTCATATTATTTAGGCCATGCCTAATGTTGGAGGTCCATTCATCAACCACTTTTGAAAGAGGCATGTTAACAAATCTATCTCAAAGTTTTTTCATCTATCTCAAAGTGGCCTTCACTAGGATAAAAGTAACTAATATCTTAACGTCATCTTTAAGCCGAATTCCTACAGCGACCTTGACAACTCGTATTATTTCTTAAGCCAGCGCACTTGGTTCTTACTGCGTCATTGGTAATAAATTAATTTCAAGATCTTGATGAATTTTTAATCCAAAGGAAAGATAACCTGGATATTAATTTGAAACCTGGTTGATTAAATGAGTAAGCTCTATATCAAACTACAAGTGAGGATTTCAATCCTTTTTAACTACCGAATACTATAAAAGTATGAAATGGTTCAGTTACGTATATGTTATTACATTATCGCAATATGAGGTTTTGTCTTTAGGCGAAGTGTGAAATTATGATTCCCAAATAGTAAAAAACATAAAAATATCCAAATATGTCTTAGAGTACTATAAAATGTATAACAAAACTGTTATATTTTGCACTTAAATTTTTGAAGTACCATATCATCAATATGCCTGAAGAAAATAAACGTCAATATCTTTACTGGCTCAAGAACAAAGTTATTAAAAACATGAAGGCTTATGGAATGGATGCGTCGAGCGTTGAACGTGGTGACGGAGAATTTTCAAATATATCAGAATTTTAGTAAATGGTCATCGGAACATTTTTGTTATAATTCTTTCGAAGTCGGCATTTCCAATGTTACCTATTATATCGGGTGTATTGTATATTTACACTAGCTTACGTATGTGCTAATATTTATCACGAACTGGGAAGCTCCAGCTTTAATTTTATTCTGTGCCACATCATTTATTTCACCTCAGAAGCAAAATTCGGAAAAATATTGGATAAAGATGTTATGCAGTTTAGGTACCGTTTGGTACTATTTTTTTTTACTTAGCTTCTAATTTTTTTATAAAATCAGGTGTTTCATACGTACGTAATTCTAATATATTCACTGCAATTAAGTATGGATAAATATTAAGATTAATATTAACTATAATAATATATCAATGGATTGCGTTGTTCCTGAATTATGAAAAATATGAAGGTTGGAGTTTTTTGATGTTTATACTTGTAAATATAAATTCACAGACCTGTGAATTATCGAGGTAGTTTTTATCAAATTAATAACTGATTAAAGTTTAACTTTAAAAAACATACTACCTTAGTCACAGCCTTTAAACATATATTATATGCGTTAATGCAGTAATTTTAGAATAGCTCAATTGCTCATTAACTTTTTGGTATCCAAACATACAAAATTAAATTTCACTCACAAATCATTCAATTTGATTTGTGAGTGAAATTTAATTTTGTCCGTATACCAGATTTTGAAATATAATCCTGCCCGCTGGTTGGTGTTTTTCTAGAACTTTTGTCAATCTGTTTATCAGTTTATTCAGGATGAATACGGAAACTTTTAATGCTTTTACGCATCATATCTATTATTACTTCAGTACCATTGTCATATGTCGATCGCACTATACGCCATGAAGATCCACGGCGGTATGAACTTGATTGCTGTCAAAACGATGATGAGCATCTTTCATAAGTAGCGACGATTGATTTAGTTAAATATTACCCGATGATTAATCATTGGAACTGATCTAATTTAGTTCTATAATTGAGGCGTCGTAATCGAAATACTACACGAGTCATACATATAACAAAGTTTCTGCGGAACCCTCGTAAGGCATTCTTAGTGTCCCGCAATTAGTGTCCTAGAAAAATTAATGTATAAATTTTCAAAGGTAAATATTCACAGTTCATTTTGGTACAGCTGGAATCAGAGTAAGCCCTATATTATATTTCGCAAAAATAAATTAGTGGAAACTCAGCGAAACGAATATATTTGAATGTAATAATTTTATTGCATATCTTGATCTCTTTGAAAATGAAACCCGATTCCGTTTTGAACCGACTTTATTGTTACACTAACTTTTACTCGTGGCTTCACCCGCATGGATTTCGATTCACATGCAGAATTTGGCCTCACAATATCTTGAGAAATAATACATCGAAAATTTCGGAAATAAATGTAATATATAGGTTATACGTTCTAGTTACACGTTGTATTAAATTATAGTTCCTATGACATACCGATGCAAAATCTTTAGAATCGTAACTATATAAATAATATGATATATGTATAATATATATACATACATACATATATATATATATATATATATACATATACATATATATATATATATATATATATATATATATATATATATGTATGTATATATTCACACACACTGATTAAATATTGGCATAAAGGAGGGGCTATCTTCCGCGCGTAAATTGTAACAGGTTTTCATGTTTTATTTCATTAGCACCATAAATAAGTAACCAGTTTTTGCATTATTCTTTTTTATATTAAAATATCTTAATAAAATACAACTACACTCTCATTACGAGAGTAGCGTCTGATGAGTAAAGATAACTCGCATGTATTTCCAGTTTGAGATGCTTAATATCTCGAAGCTTCTATTACGAAGCAAAAGCTTCCGAACTGTGTTACTTCGTTTGAAAACTGATAATGGGCTAATATAGGTATATAGAATTTCACAGAATACCTTGGAATAAATGAATTGAAGCAAATAACAATTTCAATGCCTATAACCGCGCTACTTGCTGCGATCCAGATTAAGTCACAGTTGGCCAGTAAATTTATTTACCTAAACTTATGTTACCTGCAATATTGCATTCCTCTTATGTACACATAAGATATTGTTATAATGTAAATATTTATATTTTTTAACTTTTAAATATATAACTGAAATATCTGGGCTTCACATTAAAGGATATATTATTAATAACCACAAAGATCGAAAGGCGGTTAAAACAACTCTCGGGATGCATCGTCATTGTTTATAAATTTCAACCGCAATTTTGAGGCAAAACTAAACTTTTGCTCCGTCATTCAAAATAATTGTTTTATTTTCGCAGTAAACCTTCATTTTTCAAACATGAAATTTAAGGTTTTTTTCACACTGTGCTATGTTTACGAAAATTCAGCAAAATGTAATTAATATGTCTCGGGGAAAACGGAGGGGGAAATTATTTTGAATCTCATCGCGATTTAATTGTTAAAGGAAGCAGAAGATATTTTGTAATTTTTTTAGAATGACATAGAAATGAAATATATTTGATTAAACTAAATAAGTAAAATTAAATGAATTTTATGTCTTCGAATCTTGAATTATACGACGTTTGTTTGCTTTAAAAGTATTCAAATTAAAATTGATGAATGTTCTTTACTATAAAATCAATAATAGGCATTCTGAAAAAATAATTGTTAGAATATATTCATAATAAAAAAAAGTCTATGTATTTTAGAATATAAAAAGTTCCGGTCAATTGTTTTCGAGACTATTGCAGAATATTTATATTAACTTATTCCATAAAAAAGGAAACAAATTGCATAAAGTTCAGTACAAAATAATATATTTATTTAATATTAATTTTAAGGTTTTATTAGGAAAAATAAAACTGCTGAAGGATCTGTTTTGTTTTCAAATTTGTTTGGGAATAAGTAAACAAATATCATAACCGTTTGACAGATAAATATATTTTAGTCCTCAGCTGAATCATTTTCTGGTAACGCCGTTAAGCCACTCGATAATTTTGATACTCACAATGCTGGCCAAAAATTATGAGGAAAATCAATGTATCACAAAAAAGTGAATTTTGCATCGTTTCCTTATATTAATCATATTTATACTAAACTTTGTTTTGTATGGTTATAAAGTCTGCTAATGCTTTAATTTAGATAAAATTCCGCGTTATAAAGTCGTTTCTATGTAATTTATATTTTTGTGATATTTTTTACTTGATTCGTGTTTTATAAATAATTTCTCTTTTACAAATAATAACCCAATTTTCAAACATCCAAAAGCCCAAAAGAGCATAAAAAGTTACATAAAAAATATTTTCAATTACATCTTTTACTGTAGCAGCGTTTCTCAGTTTTAATTAATTTTATTCACGACATCAATGATGAGTGGTTTTCATAATTGTAAAATCTGTTGTTATTATTATCATTGTACGAAACCTTCTTCGTCCGTTAATTATCCACTACCGCAGATGAAGAAAAGAGCCGTTTTCGTATTTATTATTTATTTCTGATTGTTTTTTTGGCAAATAATACATTTCTTACCTATATTTAGGCTTAATATTCAGAAATTATTTTACCAATAAATTTTATGAATATGTTAATATTTTAAAAACTACAATCACTTAAATAGAAATTTGCGTTGCAAAATTTCGTAATTGGTGCTAAAACGTTTAACAGAATTCTATTCGCCGTTTGTGGATTTATCTAAAATTTACACATAATTTATTAAAAAATGTAATACTAATTAGTTCATTTAAAAGAATGAATATATGTGTGTGTTCAGAAGTGAAGCTTCTTACGTGGAATTATTAAATTTGCTTAAGATGAAACGTACTTTAAATTTATCTTCATGACATAGGCTATAAATATACCAAGTTCTATAACAATGGGTGAAGTAATTTGGCCGTGAAAGTAGAATAAATCAGAAAACACGTTCTCTTTTGCATTTGACATGTAAGTTGGCATAAATTTGAAAGGATTAATAATAAGAAATAATGGTGTATAGTAATACATATAAATTTTATAGAAATATTACAGAGTCCTGAATTCAGCCAAGTTACATCTTTTGTGAAATATTGACATTATGTAATTAGCACTAATACATGACCAACACCTACCGCAAGTCATAGCATCTTGGAGTTGCTAACGTCTTCATCTCAATCCATCAGAGAATTGGTAAAGCAGCACAACTACTTGACCTGACTAATCAGTTGGGTGATTAATTGCAGTAACACTGACATGTTATACATATCGAAAGCTAAATTATGTTGAAATAGCACTAGCTTGGTAGGCTTAAATCATCGTTGTTACTATTGTGTGACGTACCTGAACAAAAAGAAATAGGGAATTGAACTTCCGAACAAAAAGAAATAGGGAATTGAATTACGAGGTAAAGGTACAATATCAAAAGCCAAATGAAAGCAATTTAACAACAAAATCGATGCAAATAAAAAGAACAAAGAAATTCAATACCATAAGCTAAATAAAGCCAAAACATAGTAAATTCCAGTAAAACAAATTCGAAAAAATACACTCAAGTCATGAATATACAGGTAGTTGTCGTCATGGATATTCCGGTTTATATGAACGATAGTGCGTTTCGCCTGTCGAACAAAGTCACGGATATACCAATTTAAAACGAACATAGCGTCTTAAAACGACAATATTCTCAATAATGATAAATTATAATATTTCTATAACACGATGCAGTTTTTACATATATTTTTTTATTACTTAGATGTACATATATATATATATATATATATATATATATATATATATATATATATACGAATGATATATATTATGATGAAACCTAGTTGCGTATCTATATATATATATATAGATACGCAGCTAGGTTTCATCATTTTAACTTGATTACTAATTGCTTTATAATAATATTGGTTAACTTTTATTTAATAATATCGTACTATTTTAACCCTTTACTAATTTTGTACCCATTTTGCATACTGACCGAGGGGACGATTTCTGAAGAAAAGTTGTGGAATACGTTTTTATAATAATAATTTATGTTTAAGGTACTTTTACAAAGTTTTAAATTAATAGAACCATCCCTCAACCACAAATAGTGTCCCTTCTGACTAACACAATCAAAAAAAAAATTACAAAGCCGCAGTGCAAGGTCATTATTCATAATTTTTTTATATACCGACTGCGTTACTTCTGAAGCCCTATAATATGTTTATTACAATTTATAAATTAAATTTAATTAAAATTTTGGCAAACATCTCAACAATACAGCCAGTGCAACTTAAATTAGAAAATAATACAGTAAGATAAATGTTAACTATATTCTCCAATAAATTATTAATTCATTAAATTGTAATATGTAAATCACTTCTATTGATACACATCAAAATATATATCACTAGTTAAGGTTATTGTCTACTGAAAGTAACGTTTTCTGTATTAATACTCAATAGAATTGATTGGTACCAAAAAAAAATCCCACGTTTTGACAGAATTATAACGAAAAATTAGTCTGGGAGTGCAGATAAAAATTGACATTTGGCTCTATGGGATAGTTCTATTGTTAGTTTTTTTGTGCGAAATATCGATTGTAAAAGGATATTTTGAAAGTTACTCATCATTCCAAATCCGCAATAGATACCGTAAGTTATCTTGAACTGAACCACGACGCTTTATTTGATTAGAAATTAGCAGAGTACCGAAAAACCAACGTCACTACGAAACTCGACTTGCAAAGATAAATTACTTACATTCCCATACGCATTTGTATTTGTACCAAGTTTATATAATGATCTCATTAACTCTGACACTTTCATTTACAGATTTCCGAAAGTTTCTACATTTTTTTAATGAAAAAACAATGGGTTTACTTGACAGTTACATAGCACGAGAATGCAGAGTCCGCTACTAACCAAATTGAAGCCTAATCCCTGCTTTAAATTTAATACAAAATTAATCTACAACCTACTCTACGATAGGCAGAATACAAATATGCCACTATCAGATATTGAATATAAGGGCCATATGAGATAATGAGTAATATTACCTGTTACATTAGCGTGCTAAGTTATTATCGGGAAAATCCATTTTTCATTCGCTAAAATGTAGACGTACGAAGATCTGTAAACCAAAGGAAGTTAAGGAGATAATTATAGCCTTGGATCTATATAACATCCCAATACCTTTTTAGGTATATAATATTTGCCCTCATTTTTTCATAAAATTAGATAATTTACCATCGCAATATAGTTCAAAGCAGTAAAGTTTGGATGTAAGAACGTCAATCCTTTCCAGATTATTAAACTGAATATTATTGCAGCAGTTATTACCTTGGAGGGTGGAGCTTTTTCAATAATTGAGCGCATTGTATTTTTCTTTGCATCTATTAATAACAAATAATAACATAATAATCTTCATGACTCTGAGAGAATAAGTAGAGCTTGAGTAATTTAATTTAAATCCAGAATCACTTTAGAAAGAGAAAGTCAGTACTACCTATTCTTTACGAGAATAGACTTTAAAATTTATAATTGTAATAAAGGGACATAGAACAAAAAGTTGAATGTGGTATAATCATTTGACAAAGAGCAATGCAAGCGATATTGTCAATCAACATATTATATACACTATTCCCAAAATGTTTTGATTTAAAATATTTAAATTTCAATGGATTTTTATAGATGAAAACTTAGATGCAAATAGAACTATTAAAGACTTTTTAGAATATTCATTTGAAACAAGAAACAAACAATCAATAAATATACGGAATATATACAAAAGAAGAGAACCGTAAACTTTCCGACAATATCCCAACGTCTGGGTCGGAGAGACTAAGAACGGCGGACGTCAACCTCAATATGAGGGGTGGCAGAGGACCAACGCATCTAAGTGAAAAGAAAATTATAACCACAATAATAAACATTATTTTCATTTATTATTTGATTAAATTCAATCAAATTTAGTTTTATTATTTCCATATAAATAACGCGTTAACGTAACGTAACCATACTAAACTAACTAAAGTCGTGTTCGTATATAGCCACACCCTTTTCCTCCATCGCGGCGGTACTTTCACATAAGAAAGCATAATAATGTAAAAGTTACAGTTTTCATGTGATAAATAGATATCAATACGATTATTCTTTGTCGTGAATAGTTTTATTTATTGAAAATAACAAAATATTAAGAATAACCAATATGTCTTTGCATAAAAATTATTACAATTGATAGAACTTTTAATGCGATGTTGTAGAAATAATGGTTTTGTTACATATAAAACTCCGAAAACCAGAAATTCAGCGTTTTTAAAATAGTTACATTGAAAATATTCAAAAAAATGTTACGTGACGCCATTAGTTAAACACATACACAAAACATTTAGGTAACCGAAAATGTGAATGAGTATATTTAATTAATATTAGAAGGCATTATTAGGTGGCTTTTTCCCATTGCTATCTACGAAGACCACTTACAGAAGATTTACCGTCTCCCCCAATTATTGTCTGCAATAAAAATTTAAAAAAAAATTAAACAAAATAAAAGAAAAAAAAAAAAAAAAAAAAAAATATATATATATATATATATATATATATATATATGTAACTTCCATTAAAGGCAGATAAATATAAATGTGAGAGATGATTGTATTTTTTCTTTTTTCAAATGCTATTTTGCTTATTTCTATCTCAGCAATATTCCAATTTGAAAATATGATAATGTCCTGCCTTTTTACAATATCTTGATAATACCTGATAAAAGCAGTTACAGCTGCAGATTTTTGAAAGCTTTATTCTTGATAACTACATAAACCAAAAGACGATTAAAATATGTGAACTCACGATCAAATAGTTAATTATTATAATAATCAAATAGTAATTATTTATAATTTCTACACCGACACTGCGTACATCAACTCCTTTCAAAACAAACATTATTTTCCTAGCAGATATTAATTTTGCATATATTAAATTAAACGTTAATTATCATCAGTACTATTTACGACGGTGCTTATGAAAATTCTGAAAAATGTAATGAATCCAATCTCATGGAAAATTATTTTAAAATTTTCCTTAATTTATTTACTAAGACATATTTTATCATTATTTTAATAACTATTCAAGAATGTAATGTATTTAACATTTTTCATCCAAGAATTTTTATTAATAAAGGAAAACTGTTTAAAGGACAGCCTACCTTATAATTTATATATATATATATATATATATATATATATATATATATATATATATATATATATATTGGAATATATTTCAAATACTATGAATTTGTAAACCACTTAGTCTACAATTTGGAATAATTTGAAAATAGTTATTGAATTTATTAAATTATATAATAAAAAAACTTATAATTAAAAACTTTTATGCGTATTTCATTCCAATGTTATTTTTATCTGAATGTTATATTTTCCGGCCTGGTTGATTATAAAACAGCACTACAGTCACAAATTTTGGCAGTTTTGTACGCTCTGTTATAAAAAGCTTTACGCTAGAGTCCTTTGGAAAAGAAATTTACATTTGGTAACTCAAGCTCACCAAAAATATTTCACCTTCAATCAAACATATACCCCAGCTAATGCGTAATGACTCCCCGCACAAGGGTTCTGTATCTCTTTTTTCTATGGTTATATATTATTTTGGTAAAATAGGTACTCATGTCATTTAATTCAAGGGGTGATTAGTGATGATAAAAACGCACTTTTGTTTTATTCCTAATTTATTAACTACTATTTTTGAATAATAAACTTATCATTTGTTATTTAAGTATTAACCAATATTTCCAAGTATCGTGCTTGTTAAGGCAAATGTTTATACAAAATATATCCAATACCCATTTCGATGTTCTGCCGTATCGTTTCTTTTTAAAAAATTTTTCCAAATCTTTATATTTTGCTTAAATAGCTCCTTTAAATGATCAAAATATTTTAAAATTTTAAATAAAAACTATACTTCACATATGTGGTCGAAACAAATATTCAGCTAATATTAAAAATGCAAAACGTGAGTTTGTTTGTCCATTTGTTCTTTCGTTTCATTTTCACGCTTTATCTGCAGAACCGATCTTCTCCATACAATTTTAAATACACATAAATTGTGCTATGGAAAAAATACAGAATATAAGATAAATATAGCTTGTAAAATATTTTTTGGCAATTAAAAGTGTCTTATCAGAGGTAGCAGCTCTAACATAAGTTGTTATGTACGTATGTATATGTCAAACTGCAAGAAGTGTAAATTTGTAAACACCCGAGAACAAATATCTTCGCATGAATATTAAATTATTTTTCAATTCCATTATTATTAAATCCTGCGTGCTTTCGATGGTGATTAAAGTTAATTGGATGTTATGTAAAATGGGGTTATTGAATTAGGCCCATTTTTTCAACTTCTTCTTTTAACTTCATTCAAATTCTTTTTGTATGAAACCATAAAAATACTTAATAATTAAATTTTAAACATCAAGACCTATGAATACTTTTATATAACGTTTCCCTGTAAAATTATTTGTCAAAAAAATCTTCAATTGTTCAAAGTAATTATCACTTACGAAATATATCAACCAGTTAAGTTTGGGTTTTGAGAAATCTCATAAAGCTTTATTAAAGCGAGTTAAAATTTAAAGAAAAAACATCAAAATTATTAGGCAAAAACAAAATAACATGATTACATCTTAACTCGTCATGGAAAAAACAGATTTAATTCTAAATTGAAACCGATCATGGCAAAGAAGATTCTATTTTATGGTCCTAACACCACGTGCACTTCGTTACTAGTTCCAGCCCGTAATGCAATACAACCCTCGTTTATACACTTAGCTCGTTTCTAACACCGCTTATTCATTCTGATCTACCCTCCCTTTAATTATTCACATCGCATTTCAAATAAAATCCACTCTGGATTAAAGAGGCATACAGCAAATCAGTGTGATTTAGAATTTCTTAGAGGCATGACCCTGCGCTGAGCTTCAAGTTGTGGGTGGTGCTGTGCGGTGGGTATCATGTTAGTAAATGACTTATGCACTCTTTGATCGCTTTTTGATACATAATTTATTCATTGCCTTTCTCTAGGTGTCAATACATTTCATTCAAAACACAAAATGATTTTTTCAGTTGATTCAAGTTATTTATATGGAATTTCCATACATTTTTATAGACCGAAGTACATGTTATAAGTTGATCGACTATTACTCGTAAACTTACTTAGCTGTGATAATTTTCTTTTCATTCCATTATCTTCTTTTATCCGTATTCTACCTCATGGATATAGACCTCCTTTATTATATATCACTCCCCTCAATTTTGTGCTTTTTCCAGCCACTTCACTCCATCTGTTGTTTTGATGTTATCCTACCAACGCATATTTGGCCTTCCTTGTAGCCGCTTTTCACTACAGGAGAACTTTACACAACGAGTCTGACTTTCTGGCGACGTGGCCAATTCATTGCCACATAAGCTTCGCGACACGTTTGATGTCCGCTACCCTACTCTTCACTCTAAGCCACTCGTTCCTCTTTCGGTCTCTCAGCGTGACCCCTTCCAGTTTCCTTTCAATTGCTCTGTGAGTCATTCTAAGCTTGGGGGGATATCTTTTAAATACACCCAGTTTTTAGTTCCATAGGTTTTGCTTTGCTTTTGCGAGCTTTCTGTTTAGCCGTAATTTTCATTTTGAAGTTCAATTCAGTAATGGGGTAGATTGCTCACGATAATCTCAAGACACCACTCTATTTCGTTAGTTTGTTTTTTGTTATATACACTATTTTGTTATATACACCATTATTAGGCGTATTTTTCGTATACTAAAAAATATAGGTATAATAAAAATGACCGCTTTCAAGTATATTTCGTAACTTAATTGTTAAATGAAAAACTGTTCATAATATATTCATAATAGTGAAAGGTCTATTCAGCGATATCTTAAATATAAAAAAAATAATTCCGAATTTACATTTAGGGGAAGTACATGAAAATATTTTTAAAATCCGTGTTAATTTCGGCTTTGTAGCACTACTAGCCCGCAAACAAAATGGTTGTGACCTACAGTCGGATAGATATCCATACGTTACAAAATATAAGGGTTCCTAACTTGCCCACCGAAACCTAAGTATTAAGATACAATATCTTCTAAAAACCCTCCGCAAAATTAAAAAAATACGATCATTTTACGGAATTACTACTTTTATTTAATTTGCTTTGTCATTTACACGGACATTTTTATTTTCCGCAACGTGACTTTAAATTATCCCTTAAAGTTAGAAAATGCTGCATTTACTTTCATTAAGTTTTAAGAAAATATTTCAATCAAACAAAAGTACGATGGAAAATAAAGGATCAAACAAAATCACTATCCTATATTGTAGTTTATAAAAAATCATTTTAAATTACAATTATATAAATAATAAATTTGGTGTTGAAAATGACAGGAAAAACTGAAGTTTCAGTAATGACGATAATGCTTAATTAAAAGTAATCATAAAAAAGAAAATTAGCAAACAAATGGTTATTTGTCTGATAATTTTCCTATCAAAAATTTGTTAGAGTAAAAAGTTCTACCCAAGATTCGTTGTAAAAACAAATACCGGTAAATCGTACATTACAAAAATCATAAATTTATATCATAATCATTAATTGTATTGGCAAATGCGGTTAAAACTTCCAAGAAAAAATATATAAACATTCCGAGTGTATCAGAAAGACATCAACAGATGGGAGATATGAAATAAAAGAAAAATTGTTGGTTACTTTTATTATTTAAATAAGTTTACGTTTGAGAATTTGTATATTGGAACACATTTCAAAAACTTTTTAATTTACATTAAAGAAAATATAAATCTCCAGGTATGAATTCCATTTTTACGTTTTGAGGCATAGAACTGCCCAAAAATACAAATCATCGCCGCTCCTGACTAACGTATGATTTACTTTCACAATAAACAAATCTCGGGAACAAACTTTTAGAATGGTTGCGGTCGATTTGTTATCAGACTTCTTTTCTCTTGGACAAACTATATGCAGAATTGTTCACAGTAGAAATTCTAGAACACCAGTATATCAAAAAATATAAAAAGAGAAGAAATCCAAAAAGCCGTTAAAAACTAAATCCGTTGTTAATTTAGAAAATTGTCGAGAAAATAAATTACGTTCATGTATATACAGTGGTTGAGTTGTTATGAAAAAATTTATTTTCCCTTCACCTTAGCATTTAAGAAGAATTTCAATATATAATTTCATTTCACACAAAACATGTTTAAAGTAAAATTTAATTTCAATTTAATTTATGGTAGAAGCAAATAACATGTAATATTATTTACATACTTCAAATGTTTATATCATTTCTGAGTAGCGACTAATTTTTTTCTCTCGATTGCAAGATATGAATAATTTTATTATTTGCAATTACTATATTTTTTCAAGTCTACGTACAAAAATATTTACCGACTGATAGCTAAAAATGATTTTTCCCCCAGTTAGTTTCCAAAAATGTTTAGTTTAATTAAATATCACTTTAATTAAACTAAATATTTGTGGCTGGGAACGACTTTTGGGATGTGACCGGCAAAATATTACATAATATAATATAATTTCATACTATTTTAACTGGTTCGAGATTAATGCAGTTTACTTTCCTTAATTTGTTCGTAAAATGGATTTCATAAGACTTCTTTTCTTCCGTAAGTAGCAGACAGCATTTATACAGAATAACTGTAATTAACTCTCGACTCGGGTTTACTTCGTATCCCTACCCAGCTAAATATGTTTTACTGCGTTACTCACTTTAAATTGTTACTTTAGATCATTATAAGCAAACGAATTAATAAAGCTCAACAAATTGTCAAATTGACGAACGACGTTGCTTGTTGGATTTAAATTGAAATACCATACTGCAATTTAAGTAATGTATTTTTTTGTATCCATTCATTTTGAAATGCCATTTTTTTCCAGAGATTTTCATTATTGAAATTATTTGGGACATTAATTTATTGTCCGATGATTTAAACAGTATGTGTCCTAAATGGAAACGTCAAAAGTATACTGGAACAGTAATTTACTCTACAATATTTTAGCAAAATTTATATAAAACTGTTTGGACTAGGGAGACTTTGCACCTCATTAGTGTACACCAGTAACCGGTATCACCAGAGTAATCATTACTTACATACAATTATAATCATTGTTGATACGGACAGTAGTTTAATATTTTTTCAAAATACCTTTTTTCCTTTGGTGTCGAGATAACCACCATATGCTTAATATCCTTTTCGACTAGATCAAAAACCTAATCAAACGAAATAAAAGAAAGATTAGTAAACAAGGTACAAATTGGCCTTCATTAATTGCGTCAGAGCACACGAAAGCCAGATAGTGCACATTCTGCTATTCTTATTCTGAATAGTACATTATTTCTCAACTGGACTAATGGTATAAATATTTTCATTAAATACTATGGGTTGTAGGGTATTTACAGCGGAATTTTCATTAACAGAATCTGGATATAGAACTTGGATCTTAAACTAAAGAGGTACTTTTATATTCTAGCAATTTTCACCTTCTAGCCAACTATGTAAAATAAAATAACAGATATTCATTTTATTTACAATATTTTTTATTAATTAACCAATAATGTGGGATTCATATGTATAGGTTGGTGATATTTATAAATCCTTATATACCCACAGAAAACTTGTCCTTTAGATTTTTTTCCTCGCTCTTACTTTCATGTCCCTCCTGCACTTTTTCATTTTCCAACTCTCATCGCATATTCTCTCATTTTGTATAAATAAAAGTATAAATTCGTTTTAACAGTCTCCATTACCCAATCAGTAACATTCTTAGAAAATGACAGCCACCGCCTAGCCTGTTCAAGTTGGTGCTCGGTGATTTACCGAATTCAGTTGCGTACGTCGTTTTTATACCTCATTGATTAAGATTCACTTAAATACGGGCAATTTATTTATAGGCATAATAAGGTAAGGTACCTGTCTGATTTTATTTTCACATAAATTTATTTACACGAATCCATCAAAAAGGAATGCCTACAATTGGCATAGTGCAATTTAATCACACCATCGTTAAAAGAATGATAAATTTAAATACGCTAATTAAAGTAACTTTTCGGTTTTAATTCAAATATTATTACCATTATTAAAAACAATTAAGTTTTCTGA
Organism: Druceiella hillmani; assembly: GCA_039881145.1. NCBI lineage: Eukaryota > Metazoa > Arthropoda > Insecta > Lepidoptera > Hepialidae > Druceiella > Druceiella hillmani. Next base: position 1,760,982 of record JAYKKI010000033.1, on the reverse strand, counting down.
ACTATTTGCAATTTTTTTGCACTTAATATGAACACAATTCATGTATAAATGAAACATTATTTACTTCCATTTACAAAAAAAACTAAATCTACATGTAAGTACTATATTAAATGTTTACTTTGGTAATTGAGTAATTACTTTAACATTACTAAAATAAAATTTTGTGGTATAAATATAAGTAACATTGCACATTTTTTTTACTTATAAATCATCAAAGGAAAAATATATTATTTGAGTTAATCAGAAGGTGGTACTTAAATTACGCTTTTATTTATGTTAAAATATAATAAAAAGGGGCATCTATCTTTGACGTATATCGGCTAAGGAATTTCGAGTTTTTTTATTTTTACCTGTTTAAAGTATGAGACGGTGTGGTGGGAGAATGTCCTGGCCGACACCGTTTCCATGGTTAAACATACAGAAAGATAATACTTGCATCGAATTTTTTTCTGTTCATCAAAACAACTAGAGACAGGTTTCTTCTCCTTTTCTTTTTGAAATTCGAAACAGTTCAATTTGTTTTACTTTTTATTAGTACTGTGGATTATTTAATTTCTGTTTACATGTAATTTTATTTCAGTCGCTAATTGTATTTATGTTTGGCTAATAAAATAAATGTTTTTAGTTGAAAGGGAAAGTAGCCCTTATATTAGTAGATAAAATAAACGGATAAATAACATTTGCTTAGATATCATATTATTAACTTATCACATCTTTCCAAAATATCTCTTTCTAAAACTCCGTCAGGTGTTTACGTACATAGTTAGTCAATTCTCTTAGTTGATTCTATATTTAAATTTTTGTGTTAGCCGGTAATTCAGGTAATAAAAACCAATCTGTTAATTTTCATTTAAAAATAATTTTTAAATAATGTTTATTTCTGTTCCAATGTTAAGTGCACGATGAAAAAAAAATACACAAATCTATTTCTGAAATATTAATAAATAGCCTGGTGATGTTATTCAGTCTTCGTCACAATAAATAAATCACATAAGAATGTAATACTGCAACACATACTCTACATGTAATAATAATACAAGTAATTTGCTACACTGCTACTCCTTCTTCAAAATAATTGAGTCTATAAAATCTCTTTTTCGGAATTATCAAAACCGTTCCATCAGAATCGATGTAAATTTACGCGCTGCTCTACACACATTCTCACTTTCTCTTCTATACAACTAACCAATCAAGACATCTGAGTACTTTCTAAAATGCTACGTCTGAAACAGTAACTATTTTAACCAAAAATGTATGGTGACAACAATCGACGCTTTCCTTTCAACTCTGGATTTAATACAATGCGAATGAACCCACAATTTAGTGCTTCGCGTATAGAGACTTATGTAAAAACGAATAACATTATCAGGATAAGGAGTTCCCTTGCATATATATTTCAAGTTCTTTGATAAATGGAAAAAGTATCTAATGCTTTGATAGAATATAAGAGATTGTTGCTATGATTGCAAGTGAAGTGAGGTCGTATAAAAAGACAGTTATTCAATAAGAATTCATCGCTTGTTCGAGATCAGGAGATACAGACAGACCCGAAAAAATCATTTTACACGGGTAAAAAAATTACCTGAAAAAAATATCATTAATTGCTGGTTTTGTATAAGAGTCACCATTTTATTTTTCATCCTCGACCGGTGCAAATGTTTCCTCGGCAACTTAGTATTGCAATACTATCCATAATCTTTATTTGCATTTTGTATGTATAAAAAGTCGGGGATCTCTCCCCATCGAATCCGATGGTGAAATTGAAAGTCCACGCTGGGCTATTCAATTTAACATTGTAAAGCAGTTTTTTGCAAATAATCCAGCTATAACTAACAATACTGCTTTAGAAGATAAAATAAAACTCTGTCAAAACATGAATTTAGTTGAGATAATTGGATTACTAAAACATATTTTAAAATTAACCTTCATTGTGTGTTTGTCGATTGGACGGAAATAGTTGCATTTAGCAAAAAAAATTGATATATTTGAACCCACATGGGTTTAGTAAAAACTATAACTAAACACAAATAGCTGGAGCCGATTTTAAAACAGAAGCAACTCTTTATATCAGACATGCTGTTGATTTGCCTTCCTATGGAAATCCGTTGGGATATTGCGCATGTTAAGTGCAATAAATAAGAGTAATTCCCAATAATTTTGCTATGCTAAATGCTAGTTACGCTGAATATAAATTAAAATGACTATCAAAAAAATGATCCATTATTGGGAAGTTCCGATGGTAAATTGTACAACAAGTAGTTGCATGATCCTCATTATCGAATTATTACCAACAGAATTTACTTATTTGGACAACACATTCTACGTTCAAATAAAGTAGTATTCATTTAGTCGAAATACTCCCATTCAACAAGTTATTTGACTAAGAAGATAAAGCGCTAGTTCCGAGTAGTACAATAAAATAGCATTTATTATTATCTCACATATTCATTCAGTGCCTCACGGGTATAGCTCATAATGTCGGTAAATTGTATATTTTAAACGTCATTCATTCATTCATTCGAGTTTATTCGTTACCAATTTGTAGTTGTCAATGAATATAATCGAGATGTCGCGAGGTATTTTCATAATCAAAAGATTCATTAATATTATCCCTAAACACTCAGCGTTACTTTTATTACCAAAAGCGATTTCAGGTCTTATTATCTGTGATAACTTTTTATTATATATAAAACGTATAAAAAATAGTTTAATTACATACTTAACAATTATGCCAATAAAGAAACAGAAGGCTAATAATGGGTATTCAGTTTTATAATGAACGGATCACTAATACTATACTTTCACTATAAGTGAATTTCGTGGGAATACACCTATTATACGGTGATTTACATTTTTAATTTCAAAGTGAATTCATTACATCTTCTTCGATATCGATCCTTGTTCCTAGACACGAAATCCATGTATGTGCGTGGGCGCGCACGTGAGCACGGGTGCGTGTGCGTGCAAGTGAGTTTAACAAATGTGGTTATTGTGTATGAGTGTATTAAATATTTACGTTGGAGAAAGCTTAAACACAGACAGTAACCAGTAATTTTAATGCTTTCATTCTTAGATTATCTTAAGTTCAATAATAATATGAGAGTTATAAAAGATACTATCCAACATTTTTTACGGTTTTTGAAAGAGCTGGTGCTGGCACCGCCGATCAACAGCATAAAAAAGATCACGGATTAAATAGACGTAGAAACAGTGGGCGTAGGGCGAAGTGACGAAATAAAAATACACTTACTAACTCAGACGATGAAGTAAATCTACTTACTAACTGCGTCTAGCAACTACAGCTGAGTACACAAGAACGGGTACGAAATCGCAATTTTTTTCACATTAAAAAATGTTGGAAAAGAGGAGCCAAAATAAGTGTTCACTTCAAAAACAATTTTGCCGATTGTTTTCAATATACATTAAGCTTTCTCCAACGTAAATATTTAATAAACTCATACACAATAACCACATTTGTTAAACGGAAAATAAAATAAAGAAAAATTAAAATTTGTTTCGTTACGTTTCGGTACGTTCAAGTTTGATTTAAATTTTGTTTTTATGTGCGTATCGCACGAAATATTCTTATTGAAAGACAAGACGAGAACTGTTAGTGTTTTGCAGATGGGGTATAATTAGAGAAATTTTCAGTTGCAAAGTTGATAAAGGCGAAATATTAAGAAATGGGTCTTGAAGATACACTTTTTCAACAGAAGGCTGAATTTATTTTTTCTTCAGTAAAATGTACAGTAAGATAACCTTAGTTATTGCCACTGGAGACTTATTTACTAACGTCGATACCCAAAAATTCTGTGACTTTTGAGGAATATAATAATTTCTTTAATCTTTAAATAAATGGTTGCACTTATGAAAAAAATTAAAATACATAATTTTAACTTTAATGTGATGTAAAGGCACTGCAGGCAGTGATTTATGTAAATTTATATCTTTTGATTGAATTCCTGTCATACAATATTTTCATTACAACCGTAATATAATAATAAATATTATATATTAGCTTCGTTGTTGTAAATTATGTAAATATATATTTAATCCAAGTTTTTGTTTAAAATAAAAACAAAAATAAAGATTAATGAAACTAAAACTTAATTAATTCACGTATATGTTATAATGAACAAAATATTTTGAGCAATACTCCACCATTAGATTATCGTCATTTTCAATATATTCAGATTAGCAAATGTGACAATTCGTTCCAGTTTCATGTTACCATTAGTCATTTCCATTATAAGCAAATAATTGAATGCATTATTGTGGTTTAATAAAGAGCCTTCATCTCCATTAAATGTTAATAAAGTTAACAGGGCAATTTTGATACTGAATCCTTTTGTATTTCGTGCATAATTTAAAATATTATTATTAATAATTTTAGAAGACGATTAGGCTACTATAACATGTCTTTTTAAATAGAAAGACATCACATAGCCCGTTGATGTAGCAATATTGTAAATCACAAAACTTATTTACCATCTATTTTCTCAATATAGCCTAATACTAATTTTATGAAAACTAATTTATCTAGCAAAATTTATAAATAAACTTGACAAATGTAAAATAAAAGTATTTGATATTAAAAGTGTAATTTATAAAAAGAAATAAGAATTTATATATTAATAAATGTAGTTATAATTAAAGCCTTTTATTCAACAACTAAAATTATTGAAAGTGTGAAACAGAAAATAATTTGATAACAACGTAAACACGTAAAGAATAAAAAGTTTGTTTACAAGTATGTAGTTAGTTTATTGGTTAGAAATGAAAACTGGACAAGGGTGATAAATCAATTAAAATTTGTTTATTAGTAACAAAAGGTCGATTTGTTATAGGTAAAAGTAATTTTCTAATAGACAACTACAGGTTGCATATTCGATCTAGCTAGACTAGCTTTATCGTGATTTTTGGTTAGGTAGTTTGGGAAAAAAGCAGGGAAGAGAGAAGTCTTTTTTTGCAGATTTAGCATATAGCTAATGGAGTGCCACTTCAAATTTTTGAAAAAATATTTTTTAGTTTTTTATTACTAGCTTTTTTTAACTACTTGCAAGTACTTAATTTGCATTTTCTGAACTGGCTATATAAATATTATAAAATTTAGCAGCAAAATACGCAGGATAAAATGAATAATACGCTAAATTTCAAGTTTCCACGTCAAACTTTTTATGAGAAAATAGACTGTGACAGACACGTGAGTGTTTTACGAGGGTTTCGTTTTTCTTTCAAGGCATTGAATCCTATAAAGAATAAATTCATTGTAAATAGGTCTTAAAAGTGCAAAAACTATGTGGTTATTTGCATTGAAAAATTATCTCTCAATATTTTTTCCATAAAATATGAAGAATAAAATACGTGTGATAATTTATTCATCGGGCGAAATAGCCAAAAAACATAATAGAGTAAACTCATAATTATTACAACCGTAATATAATCACACGTTGAGAAAGTAAACAATATTTTTTATGATTCCCTATTGAAAAAAGAAATCCTTATAACTTTATTATGTGCGTCTGCTCATTCATTCGTTCGTCACAGCCTTTTAGTTCAATTCTATAGTCTTAACGTTTTATTGATTAAATTAAAAAAAATTAATACGTAGCAAAAATTAAAATTGAATGTGAAAAAAATTTTTCTAAGTAGACAAAATTCTTTCAATGTCAAATTAAGTTCAGATTTATCAATTTTCCCATTCCGTTTAAATTTGTGAAATACTATATTTCCAAATAGCGAGGAATTTTTTTAACCGTGTGTTAAAGACAAAAACAATTTAAGTATTCACTATTATATTATCAAAACTTTCAATTAAAATCACATCGGTTAACATGTGTCAACAATTTCAAGAGACGTGAGTAGATAAATGCATAAGTTGTGAAACTTCATAATTATATGCAAGTAAAGTCGGTTAGAGGCCAGTTATTTTATAGTTGTTTGTGTTCCGGTTTACCTTATTTCCGTTATTTTTTAAGTTATTTACAATTTCAAATCCTGACAATGAACCGACTAGTTAACGCATATGTTGAAATTAATTATATACCCCGACGCCGTTTTCAGTCAAGGAAATAAATTGATTTTAATAAATTTTTATCTTTTTGAGGAATTATCACGAAATACATACCTCTGTAATTAGTAATTAATAAGATTCAATAAAGGAAAATACACAACACAAATAATATTGGATGAAAAATATAATTTACAAAACAGACACCACGATAGATTTTAAATGTTCGCCTGTCAGCTCTCAGTTAATGGTCAGTACTTCTTTTTTTATTGTAGGGATCAAATAAAAACGTGGTAAATAAAAAGTTGATAAACCAAATAATAATAGTAATGAATGGATATAAAGTCTTAATAAGACAGAATCAAAACAATTTATCTTAAATGAAAATTCATGGATCTATAAATTCACGGAATTTATTTATACTAAAATAAATGCCTTAAAAAATAAAGGATGAAAAATATTTAAACTTGTAGAAAGAACTGGCCAAGCGAATTGCGCTACGAGACTTTCACAACAATAACTTTTTATTTAAGGCGCATACACTTTTTATTTACGCGCAACAACTATTTTATTTAGGGCGCATGATATGGTTAAAAGATTTACACGATAATATAGTGATGGTATAAATCATGATAACTAGAAAAACGTTTGAATTACTCATAATTTACTAAAATTCCACAGTTGAGCGCAATCTTATTATTTGAAATATTAATAAAGAATACTTTAAACAGAGACCATGAACTACAGGTATTAAAAATACCTATTTTTAGTTAAGTTTTAGTCCTTTCACATCTAAAATTTTTAGTCCTTTCACATCTCAATATCCATATCTCACACGCCTAATTAAAAAAAATTACCAAACCCTGCATGAATGGAGACGTTCTAAAATAAAATTGTCTATAATCTTAAATGCGATGTTGGTTTCTAGAATTCTAAATTGTATATGTGAGTGATAATATTACTGTAATTAAATTAAAGGATAAAAGAAAAAAAAAACAATTTAACAACTGCTTCGATATTGTCAACATAGAACTACCCTTTGTTTTTTTCGCATAAACATTTGTTTGAAACGAATCGAAATAAATTTCATAAAACTCAAATCCAATTAAGAATAAATAGAATTCATTTTCTATGAATCTCCTTATTTTAGTAGCAAGTAATGCGAACAATGGTATAGATAGGACTAGATTCTTATGATAAAGTTTAAGATATTCCAAACGAAAACATAGTCTTACAGAATCATGAGAAATTTAATAAATATTGTTATTGTAACTACAAAAGTATTATAAATTACAATAGATAGAGATCGGATGAAATCTAACGACATATTGTCATTGCTTTGTGGTTCATAATTTCGATTATATGAGTACTAAAAACGTTACATATTTTTATTGAAAATGTGTAACGTTACATATTCACAAGAGAATACGTCCCAATTACAATTTCATCGCTTTCACTTTGACAGATTATGAGTAATTCGTGAGTTAATGACTCGTTAGTAACCATTTATTAGTACTCACTACGATTGAGATAAATGTCGTCATCAAATAAATGACGACTCCTATCTCAATCTTAGTGACAAATGGTCATTAATTAGAGGCATCGAATTATTCACGGCTTGAAATATTTTCCTGAGAAAAAAACCTATATTTTATTCCCAAGGTTATATTAAAAAGAACTTTGATTTGAATTTGTGGATGGCGAAAATGGATTCAAGAATATTATTTTTTCTATTAATTTCTTATCGTCTAAAAATTTTTTCTTGTAAATTTAAAGTAGGAATTATTTATTGATTTATATAGACCGTCGCCACTGATTACATTACCTTTTTTAGTACCTGATGTTTATTATTTAATAATTTTTTTTTTCATAAACCAGCAGTTTATTTTATTAAATGTCAGTGATTTAAATGAACGACAATATTGCCAGAAATAAATTATGAGCAGAGTGTTGTATAACGGTATCGTGAAATATGTGAGTAAGTAAATAGTTTTGTAGATGATAAACTTTAGTCAAGCTTTGAACTATTGTTTTCTTGATTTTCCTTCTGATCCTGGTTTGCTGACTCGTGACTCGTTATTAATTCAAGGTTATGCTGAAAAAATATTGCGGTCATAGTAATTTCAGTAGATTTATGCAACGTGAAGTCTGCCTCTTGTAAATATCTTTATGTAATATCTAATATGTAAATATCTTTCAATATATATTTCAAACCCATGAATTTATGTATATATTTTTTACATATTAATTTTTTTCAGGTTTTTCTAAAATTCAGGTTTTGCTATAAACTTTCATATAAAAGAAGGTAATTAAATGAAGTTTCACTATAAAATTATAACGACACGACGGGAACCAATAAGTTGACTACGTCGGCGACTGCTGCAGGATAGCTGCTGTGGCTTTTGCGCCTATGACTTATCTTGATACCGCACTTTTCGTGACAATTATGAGAAATCTTCCAGTATTCAATTAATAGAAACAGCCATTAAAATTTTGCTAATCCTCCTGCATATTCCGAATCAAATGAACTCGCAGCACTTAACAAAAAGAGGACCTTAGAGATTACAATTTTAAAAGAATAAATATTTCAATTAAGTTTATGTAAAAACATTTTACTTTAAAATTGAAGAAAATTTCAAGGATAATTAAACAATTTTTAATAAAATCTATGTAGATATCTAAAAAATAATCAGTCATAATTATATGTAATTATCAATGATTCGTGTCCAAGTAAATTCACATTAACTCAGCTTTCAGTCATTATAAATAAATACAGCTTTAAATTCATTCAATAATTTCATGAATAATAAGTTAATTTATAACTTCTTAACGTCTTTATGCAATTCCAGACCAAGCACGCGCAGTTCTATTGAAAGTTGTTCATGTGCGAAGCAAAGGAAATGATAAAGTGTCGGCTAAATTTTGCTTTTTGCCTACACTTTAATTTTTGTTAACTTTACACATGTGTTTAAAGATTTTTTTACATGTATTGGTGGAAACCAAGACGCGTTGAAAATTGTAAAATATGTTGAATGTATATTTATTTATCTACTATTTTAAGGTTTTAAATTATTTTTACCCTTGATATAAGGGTGAATTTTTTTTGGTTACTCTTTATTGAATCACGTAAATTTCTTAGATAAAATTCATGTTATATATAAATAACATTAATTATTGTATGATTTACAATAAAATTTCATAAGCTTTAATGCTGATTTATTTTTAATGTGGTGCAGAAAAATTTAAATCATTTCATTGCTTCCTTCATATGGAGACATTTGTTTCAATCACTTATTTAAAGGTGCTCACAATTATAGTAACACAATAAATTGTTAAAACATTTATTTTTTGTTCTATGGTTTTAATGCAGATAATATAATACGAGGACGTTGAGTAATTACGGTGTACGTTTCACCAAACCAATGGATTCAATAACATAGAATAGTTAAAATTATTTCAAATAAAATAATGACTTAATATTTGCTACAAAGATATTTGTTATTATTGAAATATGTGCACAAGAACGATTTTTTATATTTTTCTTTTTCTCGGTCTTCGGAAGTATTTTTAACTCCTTCCGTAATTAGAACCCAGAACTAGGATCAGGTACTCGTGGTGTGATTGAGACATACATTATGCTCCTAAATCTTTAAATGCTCATACATTTTTTTAACTATTTGAACTTTAAAATTACTTTTTTGACTAAGAATTTGCTCTTTTCGCTTGCTGTATTGTTCCAAAAACATACATATTTTAAAACAATTCACGTATTGCCTTTTGATCGTAATTATCCGAGTATTAAAAAAAAGTATGATTAGTTGGGACATCCACAAAAATTGGAATTTTATGCCAATATTGCCAATGTTTTACGCTGTGTGTAATACATTGATGCATGCAAGCAGCAAATGTTTTTAAAGAAATAATTGCTCATCTTTAGTCAAATTTTCTTTCGGAATGTGACATAGTAGACTACTGTTTCTCAAATTTCGGAACCAATTAGAAATTTGCTTGAAGTCAGCCTTGTACATTTCGTACTTAATTCTTCAAAATGTAAATAATTTATGATTACTTTGAATCTGTTCTTGTACGCGGTGTTTTACAATGCATATGACCGCCTCTTTTTAGACCACGAGCGATTTTAGTTTTAGAAAATAAGCAATTATTACTATATAATATATGGAGATCTATTAGACAAGAAGACGAATGAAAAAACTTTATATAAAATTAAGTTTTTGCGTGAAATTTACGTTTTCCAGCTAGCAAGCCAACCAGCAACAAGACATATCCTGTTCTTTTATAATCTTTCAGTATGTTCGTGATATGTCATAACAAACCTCAATTACGTAAAACCAAAATATAGTTGTTCGCATAGGATGCTTCAACTTTTGCGATAGTTAACAAAGTTTTCATGTAATTTTAACTGCCAACTTCTTAGATGATATATCTTGGGAACGGTCATTTATAAAATGTGCCCAAGAAATAATAATTTTTGTCACTGCTTCTGTAATATAAAGAGACGTACATTATTGTAATGAATGCAATTTTGAATATATTTGGCGTTAATTTTGTGGAAATTCATTATTCACAATTAAATGAAACTACGTGATGTAGTATTATTTCTACTATCTTTAGTGGTAAAGAAATTAAAGATAGTAGAAATAATACTACATCACGTAGTTTCATTTAATTGTGAATGCAATTTTATTTAATTGTATACAGTTTCAGAATTCAGTTTTTATAATCGTTTTGCGAATAAATTTAAACAAGAAAAACACTATTCTTCAAACAAATTTTAGAGACCAATTATTCAAAGACGTCCTCAAAACTTGCAGTAAAAAGCTTTAAAAAGTATTTTTTTACCAAAAATTATTTTCGATTCCGTTGAAGATTTGTTTTCCTACGTAAATAACAATATTTCCATGTTGACCCCCACCGACTAATAAAAATGTAGTAAAAGATGTCAACTAACAACAAGAATGCAGTGATAAACAGGGCTGAAAAATAATTTGTTACTCGAGACACCGATTTTCTCTGGTAAGACATTGAAATAAATGATTCCGCTGTAATAGTTTTTGGAACGCACCTTTTGATATTAGTTATTTCTGTGAGTTTTTACTGTGATTTTCTCTAATGTTGATATTTCTATGTAAGATAAAACTTAATAACTATTTTGTTAGCTTAACTCCTTATCACTGGACTTAATACAGAATGTTAATGAAAAATAAAAGTATTACGGGTGAGATATAATCATATTATTTCGTGAAGAAAAACTTATTTTAAAAGGATCATTTTTTTTAATTTTTTAAAAAGTACATGACAAAGTTTTTCATTTTAATAAAAGCTTACCACGTATGCTTAACGTTCTTTGCCCTAAAAAACATTCAATCTAATTTTACTTCAAAATTCATCCATCTTTTATTTATTCTTTAGTCGCCAATTACTCAATACAAGAAATATTCTAGAAGCTTCTATAACATTCCAGAAATCGGTCGTAAAAGTTGCGAGTTTATAAGATACCAACCTGATATTAGTATCACAAAGATATATGATGAAAGTAAGATTGTATTATATCAATAAGAAGATAGAATCCTTCGACGGCGGATTTTGTAACAAGTCGTGGCACAACAAAGCAGATCATGGATGTTACGTAAAAAATGAGGTGAATTCTCAATAGCTTCATTGGCTACTTAAATACATTTAATTGCGCAGTGTGGTTATGTATTGAACACATTTCAAGAATTACAGAATTACTTTTGCACTTTGCAATATATTTTCTTACATTAAATTCTACCAAGAAATTTTATCTATGTAATTTGAAATAAATTCTAGCAAATTAAGACATTGCTTTTGACATTTATTTGATGTATGTACATTCTAGAATTCGATCTAACCTAATCTAGAACCGGTGGGTATTTCCCTTTAAAGCTTGTTGTTTTGCAAATGAATGTCTAAAATTTACGTATGGCGTATGGACGGACAAACCTGATGAAGTAAAAAACCTTGCGTAGTTAAATTTCTTAGTTAACTACGAAACCTTAACGATATAAAATAAACAATGGCACGGTGACATTTTCTTCTATTTACTTGGTAAACGTAGCATATATGACTTGAGAAATGCTTTCCCAAATAGTTTATTTGACTATGTACCTAAACAAAATTGTATTAATTTTTGCTTTATAAATTTCATTCACTTTCAGTTTAATATGTTACACTTAGGCTTACGTGTCCTCTTGAGGTTCAGATAGTAAAATGTGTAGTTTTTTTTGGAGCAGTCTTGTAAAAAATGGTTCCTTCATGTTTTCTGAAATCACATTTTATCAATAAAATGATAATTTTCTTCTAAAGTTTTCGTCATTAAAATCACATTTTATTGAATTGAACCAAACTTAAATGCCGAAAATGTTATTATGCTGACTTTGTTTTCAGTCCTTTTCGTTTCTTCTGAATACAATAAAGTTAACACTAACACAATAAGCTTCCTTAAAGCTTGTAGTAGAGATTGTTACATATTTTCTTGTGCAAAATTTTAAATAAGCTAAACATTGTCTGAAGAAGAGTATATGCGACTAAGGGGAGTTTTATTTTCTCAGTATTGATTAGATGACTAAAAATCAAAAGATTTTACAATAAAATTTTGATTCTTGTCAAAAAAATTAGAAACACGTCATTTCACCGGTGAACCAGTATCTATCAGTTTACAATACCTCGTCTACAAGGCTGTAAAGAGTTTAGTTGTAGACTTAGTAGTAATCTTATATTATTTTTATGATACAGATGGAGACAGCAGAGAAAAAGTGTTTGTCAATCGGAATGTGAGATTTAAAGGATATGGGAAATTATAATTTTTCCATCAAGCTTTTAAAAAGTTAATTTTGTTACTTTTTTATAAATGTTTAAGCCAAATGACAGATCAAAATTTAGGACGATGGTAAGCAAAAGATTGGTGTGCAATATAAATTGTTTTAATGGGTTTTAAAGTTGTTAATGGGTTTTAAAGATCTAAAAGTAAAGTCTATTAAGTATATTGTCTTCCGTTTTGTTTCATTGAAACTTCCATATAACAACAAAATACACTTAATCTAATTGAACTCAATACGTTGGACTGATCAAAATGGGCACAAAAAGATATGATTTTCTTCATGTGTGAATGTTGTGCAGATGAACGAGTTTATAGATGAACGCTATGATGACAAGGTTTCAATATAATAATTCTCTCCCATCTTATGAGTTATTTATTTATTTCTTTGTTATTTTCAAATTTTAATGCATGCCTAAAATATGCGTACATTTGACGAAATTAATGTCACATACAAAATGTCTTCCAATCAACCACAATGGTTAAATATGAGAATTTAGGAAAGGGGAAAACTATAAAAAACATTCATAAACTTAATATATTACAAAACTTACAAATTATATTAATAAAAAGCAAGAAAATACAAACGAAACAATGTATAAAAAAGGACGAAAAATGAAAATAATTAAGAGAAATATACTAATCACAAATATTGACCCCTCATTGTTAAGAAAAAAAGAACGAAATGGAATTAAGGAAGGGTAGGACTAAGGGCTTATGAAAAGAAAAATATTTTCACATTTTAATTTCTCTTATGTGGTATACACAATCGCGTACCTAAAACACGTGGGTAGGAGAAGAAACAATAATAGAAAAACTGTTCATTGTAGTTTAGAAGATAAATATTAAGTAAAGATATCCAAAATACGAAGTTATACTAATAGAGTAGGTGTGGTTCAAAAAAAATATTAGTAGGCTGACATACATACGTACGTTAATACATTTGAAGTAAGTATATCAGATTTTTTCATTTAAAGTTACAAAAATATTTTATATACTTTTATGAAAGTTTGACATAATTATTGAATTTTTACTAATGTTCATAGAACATGATAAAATTTACATTTTTTAAGTAAGTCAGAGATATTTCAAAACTAATATTTGATAGCACTTTCCAATGTGTGAAAACACTACTCTGGTGGAAATTTAAATTCACATAATAAATATTTTTTTATAACTAATTTGTTAATTTAACATTATAATAGGTTTTTAATGACATAATAAAATACTATTTAATACGATTTTTAGAAGAGCTTTGATTTATGTTAACATCGCTTTTTTTAAGAGCTTAATGTGAAATATTAACAACGTATTTCTGCAGAGAGGCAGAGGCGGAAAGCAAGTTTTATTCGCGTCAATTCATTTAAAGATCACTTACGACTGTATTTTAATGTACAACAAGCAAAGAAATGTACCTTTATCTTTATACGAGAACCAGACAGATGAAACTTCTGGCTTTTATACTTTTGAATTTACGAAAGCTCCGTATCAAATTGAATTATAAGGCTTAAAGCGAAAGCGCCGTAAGCTATTATTATAAGATTTAACTCCGGAGATCATGTTTCCTTTTGTACTTAACTTGCCCGTAAAAATATTCTCGCGTTCGTATGTACACATAAGTTTCTCAAATAATTACTAGCCTTTAAAATTTCTCTATTACAAATTACTACCCAAAACACTGTCTGGTTGTGGATAGTTACTTTTTGCTACCAACTAGTATAAAGTAGTACGTAGTATTTGCAACGTGAATTTGTCTAAGATATTGTGTCTATTAATTTACATATTTTGAAAACAAGATAAACAATTGCGTTATAGTTTTTATCATTCGACCTTTTTTAAGTAAAGTGAAAATGTATGGAATGTCAACGGAATCGAATTCAATTTTAATTATAGTTCAAATGGTGGAGGTTTATCAGCGGTTTAAGGCGGGTTTTTGCTTTGAGGAATTTGCTTTTGTTATTAGCATATTTGAAAGCAGAGCCACCAATATAAAAAAAGTAAATGAGTTATCACAAAGTTCAATTTATTAATAATTAAATATAGCAAAGCGTCATACCATATTCAAATATTAAGAAGGAGCGTAGTGGGAAGCCCTTGTAACCATTGTTTTCCCTTACGTACAAAATATACGAAGTGGATACTCGAGTACCCCTTTATCATTAAGTAAGTATTCACCTGAAAATATTTTTAAGTTAATATAGATTCAAATATTACAAAATGAGCATGAGGATAATAATTGTCTATTTATATTTTGTTTTGATATGAGAGCAATCGTGAACCATCACGTTTTTTATGTATGTTATGTATTAGAATGTCGTTAACAAAATATATGAAGAAAAAAGTTTTTGGAAGTTTTATTTTGGACTAGAATATTATAAAAGAAATAACAACAAAAAATATTGATATCGCTTATGCTTTAAATATCGCAAAACCTTCTGTAAAATCGCTTAAAGTCAATAATGAAACGTGACAAATTGTGTAGATTTCTTATTAAATACGACCTAGGGTTCTACATATGTATATGTACGTACAGAAATTTCTACATTTTATATATTTATATTTATTATCTTTTAATATATAAATATATTACTTAGTATATATTTCGCAAGTATGAAACATGCAGTTTTGCTTATATATTTTATGTGTAATAATTTTTGACATTTGTTTTCTGAGTATAAGTAACTTACGGCTTCCTTAGTGTTGCTATTTCTGAGATAGAACTCATAGTAAAAAAACCCAAAATGGTTCTCTTTGACGGTCTTCCATGTTATTATCGTTTGATTAAAAAAAATTAAAAATGCATTTATGCTTTAATCAAAGAGCTCATGTCAAACGATACCCCATGCACCCCATACAGTAGTATATATTTTTTATTTATATGGGCGCATCTCCAATATTAAATTATACATTACTTTAAATACAGTACTTTGTTTTGGGCTAAAGTTTAATACATGTAAATTCTATTGTGAGCTAGAGGCCTCTGAACAACGGATGGGTGGGCGGATGGACAGTATCGTTACAACAGTAGGATTCCGTTCTGTTTGAGGACAAAACCTCAAAAAAGATGAAATTGAGGATATAAATTAATCACTTTGATATCATTATAAAAACGTAAATTTAATGTAAATATTTCGAATAATTGAATGAATAGTTATCTAAATGTTGCTCTAGTTACAATTATTTGTATTACTGAAGAATTTCTGTACGGGTAGATGAAAAATAAATACCTATTAAATGTTTTCATAGCTAGAGAGCATTAGATGCTATCTAAGGGCACTTAGTATCAGTTACAAGCGGCAAAAGATAACATATATTATTATTCCCACTAACATAGCAATAATCTTTATTTCAAAACCGAAGCTCAGATCCTACTTGAAAAGCCTCTAAACACAGTAATAATTCCAGTCCAAGCTTTCGACATAAACTATTTAGCGCTTCCTAATAATGACTTACATGAAAGTAAAGCGAGCGCAATTTAATATTAAGCACCAGCAGTAAGATATATGTGAGTTATATTTTACTGAACAGACATTGTTATCTTGATGAAGGTGTAGTTGCATTCTATATAACCATTTATAGATGATAAGTTCCAATGTTGAGTTCAAAGTAGTTGATAGGCGACTAAAGATTATATCTGCTAGATAACATTCTTATCTATAACACTATTGCTATTATGAAGGTTCGTCATTGTACCAAAAGAAATAAATGACGTCTTATGGGAGCAGAATAATGAGTTCAATAAAATAAAATTTCCAAAACAGCAGTAGTTAGAGATCATATAAAATGTTAAGAGAACTAGTGGTATGTGTCCTGTGAGGTTTAACCAAACTCAGTAGCGAGCTAACTATAATCATATGAAACCGATAGGTTGTGACGATGCAGTTACTCCAGTCATAATGGTCTTAGCTAATAATAGCTGGACTGACTGTGCTATTTTGTCTGTTACATTTGACTATGCGTTCAAATGGAACAATATAAAAATATTACAAGTTCACTTACAATATAATATGTTATGTCAATTTATACATTATTATATATTATTAGTTAAGATAGAAAGTGAGACAATAAATTATATCTTAGTTACAAATTTTAGAACATATAGATTAATTTTTAAACAATGAATCTATTTTTTTTATTTAATGATGATACATCGACCAAATAGTGTGCCTTAAACTTGAGTCATCACGTAGATATTATCTCTTTGTATAAAAATAAATTTTCTACTGCGAAGTTTATATGGTATACTTATCCAAATGCACTTCAAATATAGTTATTAATCTAGAAATTGAAAATTAACATACACACGTATACATGCACGTACACGCATACGGACCTGTACGCCCATGTGCTTGCACACGCAAATGCACATACACACATATGCGTGTAAAGGCGCGCGCACGCGCTCCAATACGCGCATACGCATGCTTGCATGCATGCATGCAAACTCGCATATTATTTCATAACACTTCACTGTCGTAAATAGCAAACAGTATTAAGGAAGACTTTTTAAACTACTCAGTTTAATTATTCTTTTTACTATTTTGCTGATTTTAATAATTGTTCCTGTTAACTATAATTTACTGTAGATATACGAAGTAATAAAACGTCAAAAACTGTCAAGGTAACGAACGGCGTTACTTTCAGTTCGTATATTTTAATTTATATATACTATTTTCATTTACAGAATTAATACTCGTATTTTTTTATATCCTTTAATTTTTAGATGGTTCCTTTTATATGAGGAGGGCATGTGAAATGGTTTAATTAACGAATGTAAGTACTCATTTTAACAATTATTTTTGCTCTTTTGGTGTCAAGAAGTTTATTTACTTTTTGGTCAGACGAAAAACTTAATCAGACGCAATAAATTTAAGATCGGGTTTTCGACTTATAAATTAGGTTTCTTTAATTTTAGGTAGAATACAAAAAAATTGGAAAAGAAAGCAGCAGTCGCGTTAGTAAGAAGCTATTCCAGGTGGTAAAATACTCCGGGTTACTATAAAAATAACAATCAATTCGATTACG
This sequence comes from Druceiella hillmani, assembly GCA_039881145.1. NCBI lineage: Eukaryota > Metazoa > Arthropoda > Insecta > Lepidoptera > Hepialidae > Druceiella > Druceiella hillmani. The sequence continues at coordinate 1,743,091 of JAYKKI010000033.1, read as the reverse complement.
AATGCAGTTTTCCAGCTACAACCATCATCGTCTACCTCTATCTCTGCTGAGCACATAGCTTTCCGATACGCGGCACCGCATGATCCGCCTTCCGCATCCAGCCACTTCCTGTCGACTTGGGGTTCATAGTCTCCACTTAAGAAAATATCTATCTCATCGATCGTCAATTCTTTAGCAAATGTAGCCTATTCATTGCCGTTTTTGTTTGTTGATGTTAAGCGCTATATCAACTACTCTTCATCGGACTATCTCATTTCCGATTTTATTATTTACGCACACTCCGAGTATACCTCTTTCCATCGCTTATTGCGTGATTTTAAATTTCTAAACCAGGCCGGCCTTGAGTGTACATATTTTAGCTTCATAGATCATGACATTAGAACTCACTGACTATAAACTTTCGTCTTTAATGATTGTGAAATCAACGACGTGATCATCCAGGGTAATTTGCCAACGTTGACACGCTAAGGAAATTTGTTTATCTGCTTTCTTATCAAAGTTGTTTCTACCCGACTAAATTGTTTATTCCAAATGGACATATTCTTGACCATCTGAAATGCTAACATTGTCGACGTTCACTAGTTTTGGTGTGATCTGTGAGTGACTTAATTTTGGTCAGGCTTCTACAGAAGTCCACTCCTCTTGAAGAATCATCTAAGCCAGCCAGCATCTTCACAAACTACTGCGGAATGTTTGCTAAAATTACGATGTCATCAAAAAAGCCCAGGCGTTCGAAGAATTCAGCATTTATATTAATGCCCCATACATTCTAATCTAAGATTTTGAAGACATTTTCCAATACGCTTGTGAACTACTTCAAATGCGTAATATCTCCCTGTCTAATCCCTTCATGCAATTGGATATGTATTGTCCCTTGGTTCTGTATTTGGACTGTCATCTTCGAATCATCACACAGATTTCTCAAACGACAAACGACTTTGCATCGCTGCAGGTTGTCCGAAAGAGACCGAGTTTCGAAAGATTCGACAGCTTTCTCATAGTCCGCAGATGCTAGGTCTAACAGATCTTTAGTCTTCTATATAACTTGTTGCTGACTATGCTCGTAATGGATTTGATGGCTTGGTTGAAACTTTTCTTGTTCTAGAAACCTTTGCGTGAGACGACTCGTAATATCTCTGGAGAATAACTTATATTCTTGGCTTATGAGTAAAAATGGTCGATGATTTTAGAAGTGTGATTCCTACTTTTATTAAAAATATTATAATCAGATTTAAATAAAATAACTCTATTCTATATAAACTTTTTTGAAAAATGGTATAAAGATGCATTGTGTTAAAAAATTGTTGCGATCGACTATGTTCATACATTAAGACATATATCCTAATTTGATCGGTTATGTTCTAGTTTGACTTACATTGTTCAGTGAATGTTACAAACATACCTTTAAATTTATCTTATTTTATGTTCACGTTACTACATTTCCCTATTATGCATGAAGGAAAGAAGGACAAGTAAATTGATTAAGTTTAGCTGGAACATTTTTACATCTTACATTGAAAGAAAAAAATACTTGGATGTTTACTTCTTAATGGTATATGTTTGTTTACTGCATTGCTATTAAATATTACCCGCATACTTTGAACGGAATCGTTTATACGGCTAAGGAGGAGTTGTTCACTTTAGGGTGAGCCTCTTTCAAAATCAATAACTGTCCGACACACAGAACATAAAACAAATAGAAGGGGCATGTTCGCCGAACTGTGTCGCCAGTTCGAAATATTTGAATTTTAAACGCGCCAATTACAACACGACGCACTCCCCCACCTGTGTTCATAAACAACATGGATGTTTTAAATTCGTTCTTGTTTCAGCACGCTTTGTTGCATATTTTTATCCTGCTCCCGACAAAAATTCTAAAATTTTGTTGTTCACACATTTAATGACCGCTCACCACGATATCGACATAAAGCAACAGTATAAATTAGCCGCTACATTTAAATATTTTTTAAGAAAACTTAAATTTTACGAAATTGTGATGTTTAGGTACATCCTAAAATATTTATTAAATCATTATCTATATGCGATGCACCCAATTGACTAATGGAAACAAGATAATTAGCTAATAAGGTTTCGTAAATTTTAGAGCTTTACAATTAAAACTTTCGCTATGTATTTAAAAATATGTTGGCCCTTTTTTAAATTTTGGACTCATCTATATTTCTTTAATGTACAAACGACTACATATTGAGTTTTCTTAATGGGAATTAAACGATAAAACGCATGATAATTCTAGTAAACAATGAAGCCATTCAGGCATTCAGTCAAAAGAGACATGGCGCATAATCTAAATTATGAATATAGCAGCAAAAATAAAAATAAATGACAACACTTTACTAATATAATTTATCACAACTGTCAAATGTCTAAATTAAAAAAAAAGTATTATGATAATTTCAATATCTATAATCTAAGATACTAATTTATTATGATAACTTACATTTATATGACTGTAAATGATCCGTTTCGAACAAAATTAAGAAAGTAATTTTGTATACATCTCCTTTTTTCAAAATACCCGGACATATTTACATATTATAATTATTTTTGGATCTTTCCCTAAATTATGCTTAGTAATAAACATAAAATTTTAAATTATTTGTAAACATTGCGTCCATAATAGACATACATACAAACATTAATTTATTATTTTTCAATAAATAACTTCTTTGTATATTCAAAAATTTTCTATTTTATTTAGTTGTAAGTACCTAATGGATTGAATTTATTTAAATATAATATAATAACTACACAAAGGAAACAAAAAAAAAGCATTATTTTACAATTCGGTGTTGTGTAAATAATGCAAAATTATAATTTGTCAGTATAATATAAAACAGAAGTGACTGGTACCCGGAACTGTACCAGTTCCGGGTACCAGTCAGTTCTGTTTTATATTATACTGACAAAATATAAGAACACACACACGCACGCACGCACACGCGCGCTCGCGCACGCTCTTATATGAGTTAAAGGTTTTTTATATGTTGAATTGAATTGTCTCGAGGTGGGGTTACTATTTGAGCCACCATGTGAACGTATGTTACCAAATAACATTTCGAGGTGATCTTGGCTGCATTTGTAAAATGGCAAATACATAAGTAACTTAATTGTAATAAATTGTGAATAAAAATGTTTCAGTACATGAACACGACCTCTAAAACCAAAAAAAATCCATTTTTCTAGGACTGTTAATTACAAGTTTTCCGTCATCATACTTCAGTGAGTTTAAATATCCAGTGCTTTCTTCCAAGAAAGGCAGTATGATATTATAATTTTCGTGACATAGGGGTTTCTTACAATCGAATCTACACATACTTTTTGAATTAAATATGTCAAAAAGATTATTAATTATCCGCAAACAATTTGCAGTGGGTTGACTTCCTTAAAATTGAAAGAAAATATAATTCATTTTCCCAAAAGAATAGTGCGTAAGCTACACTATTGCTGAATAATTGAACAGCCACCTCAACTTTCGTTTTTTGACTTTGAAAGTTAATGTGTATTCAATCAAGTTCATAGGCTAAGTGAAACTTTTTTGTTTCTTGAATACTATTCAATTTCTCTAAATATTTCCAGCTAACCTGATTTCCATAATTACTTACAAACTTTTGATATACATGAAATGCATTTCTTGTAAGTTTGAGCATATGTTTAGGATCCAATATTGCTGCGACGGGATCTTTAGTGACGGGATGGGGAAACATCATTTTTTATTCTTCTGTAGATATTCTAAGTTTTATTTTTCTTTTAAATCGCCTATTTTGCGCGTGAAGTTTTTTTATTTGAAGCCTCTGTCTTTTAATTATTCTCTGCTTATGATTTATCTCCGCATGTAATTTTTCTTACTTGGTGATATCGAATCTTGGACGATTTTGAGTATCACGCTTCTTTGAGGTGATAAGTGACGTAAAATCACTTCAAGCTGAAAATTAAAAAAAAAATGATTGCATATATCTATTTTTATTGATATTTTGTACAAGTGATTTGGAAAATACATACTTAAATACTTGAATACTACGTCTTTTAATAGTTGGCGAAGAGTGTAACACCTCACATAAATACTTACCTAATCGTCGAAATTTTTGTGATGGATAAATAGTTTTTACTCGAATTCCTAAAAATATCCTCAAAACAAAGTGTGTTTCATTTCATAAATATGCTCACTCCTTTTTGTCTTAACTTCCACTTTCCGAACTCACTCAATTTAATACATGCCAAATATTTATTTTTGGTATTGCTTCAGGATACAGAAACTTCTTCTGCGGTTTCTTCTTTTAAATTATTTCATCATCTTTAAAATGTTCCGAACAAATTGTGCTTAACTTAGCAGGAACTAGGTGACCAGGTCTCGTCTAAAGAATTTATAGCGCAGCGCATAAATTTCGATTTGCTTTTGACCCCCACGGTCACACAATGAAAATTAAAATAAAGTGGCTAAACAAATTTAATATTAAATTATTTCAAAACTACAACCACGGCTACGATCTATGTAACAATAAGTCAACCGACTTAACATGTTATATTTGCTATGTTATTTTACTTTTAAATATTCTTCTATTTATTCTCACGCATTACTCAGATAAAACATTTAAGTATATAATTAAGTTTATTGCCCTCCTTGTAAATTTTAAATGGTTTATGCATTGTGTGCCAAGGTCACTGTCATTTACATGCATACATGCAAGCCGTTCATAAATTCTTGTATTTTATCGATTGGTATCGATAAAATACATATTCTTTATAAATTATTGTTGATATGAAATTAATTTAATATTCTTAATATTAGAGTTGTCATTACTTGCAATATTCTGTTAAATGTGTTATTTCTTGTATATATATATATATATATATATATATATATATATATATATATATGTACATTTTTTGTTTGTAGTTTAATTTTCGTTCCTTTTCCTCTAACGATTCGCTTTATTTATTTCTTAAAGATACATTTTTTAACACTTTCCATAATTCTTCATTGCGTAATATAATTCATGCCGTTATGTTCTCACAATCAAAATTTCATTTCTGCTACGTTAATACTCAAAGTATTCCTTGTGATTACTCAAATTTAATTAATTAGTTAATTTGAACCTTCGCGCTTGTCTCGTTTGTGGGACCAACTGAAATATTCACTTTCGTCGATGTTGTATGCACTGTTGTAGACCTGACAGTTGTATTGCCATACATATATTGGGCTGATCTACTTTTCAAAATTATACCAAAAATATCCCTTGACTGCGCGTTCATTATGGAACACTTCTTTGTCAAAATAACTTTTTTCGAACCATGTTCCTAATAAATATCATATTTTCTCCTCCTGGTATTTTGTATTTTGGTGATTTCAAAAGTACTTAAAGTAAATAACCTACTCTAAAAATATATGCCTCTATGATGAACTTTCAATACCTGGTCTTTCTGATAATTACCTTATCCATATTTATTATAATTAAGTAACACTAAATACTGTTCGAAAAATATCTTTTTCCGTGACTTCAACCGTATCGATTAACCATATTTTCTTGAGGATGTCAAATCTGTTGATTGGGATTAAATTGTGATCAACGATTCTGGCTATAACAACTTTATTGCTTTAAATGTTCAAAGACTTGTTTCCATAAAGCAATCAAAATTAAGCGGAAATCAGCTGGACTAAATGGCTCTATCAGACTAATGATGACCAAACTTGATCGCACTAAAGCCAGATAAAGAGCAGTCCAGACTACTTAGAAATAAGTGTCCACAAATGTGCTAAAATGCCAATAATACTATATTTTTACATCATTATGAGATTGTACTCCTAGTAATATTCGTAAGTCTAAGTACTGGGAAATTCTTAACTGATTTCAAGACCCTGCCCTTGGATCTCGATTAATTAAATTCTTTTTTTTATAAATTACCTTTCGTACAAAATTTAGCAGTTAAGCAATCAATCGTACTCAAATTAGCTATAAGTATGTAACGACCTAGCAGTAAGCTACATGTCTGTATTAGTGATCTTAAACCAATTATACATGTTGTAGCACCAGTTATCGCTCACAAAAACTCTATTTTTTAACTTCAAATAGCTATGAATGTTTATTTGACACCTCCCCTTTGGAGTGAAAAAAATATATGTTATCCCCGTACCTAAAATGTTAATGCCTACGCAAATTCAATATTTTAGACCCATATCGATCCCACCATTTCTATCCAAAGTTTTTGAACGTATTTTTCACGGTTAACTGCTTACCTCCTTCAATGCTCATTAGTTCTAAAATCCACTTCAATCTTACTTTAAAGTGGATTGGAGCACCTTAATCGACCTCGCTGATGTTATATTATACGAGTTACTTTACTTGTTCTTTTTGATTTCAGCAGTATGTTGAATGCCGATGACTTCCATATTCTTCTAGCTCGTTTAATGTATTTCAAAATATTCGCTTGAGTAATTTGACTTCTTAGTTTTATGATATTCCGAAACTGATGACATATAAATAATCGGACAATATTTAGCGAAAATCATAATGTCTGACATAATTTCACTTCTTTCTTTTCTTCTTTACTTGTAAAGTTATGAGATCGCATTGTTTCATATATTTTCTTAACTCAAAACGCCACATTGACAAGCTGAATTGTCAACTTCGTGGAATTTAATTTTTTATTGCTAATTTCAACATTTACGTTAATGATTTATTCAAGAATTATTCTTAAAGTGGTTAGGTGTACAAACCTACAAAGTTGATAGCTCTTCACACTAACCTATGACGTTGACTGTTCCACTTTAAAATTTCCTCACGATTCGTTGTAAAATGTATATTGTAATCCTTTAAGCCTTTCATGAGTAAAACTTTATCTAATTATTAATATATTCCCTAGTCACAGCTACATTTTTTCCTTACTTTTTTATCATATAAAGGTGACAAACGTTTGCAAGTCATCAATAGTTCAAATATGGAGAAGCGTGGAGTGAAATTTTACCATAAAAATAAAATTATTTATTTTATACTTTCGCTTGGAATTTTACATAATCTGGGAATGCACGGTCTTTAGTTGCGTTGAAAATAAATTTATATAAGTTAAGGAATGACTAATAAAAATAAACAAATGTCTCATTGTGAAAAATTTAATTAATGTCCCACTATAAGAGCATCATGTCAATTTATATTAATTTTGCGATTAGTTAACCTTCGAATAAAAGATAGGGTGGATTTGGATTTTGATATAGTGAAATTTGTTCCGATTATATCACATTTTAGGCTTCCCAACTTACAATTTATCTTTTTTCGTTACCTACGCGTTTAATGATTTATATTTCAAAGCCATTTTCAAGCTAAACTTTAAGCATAAGAAAATGCTATTTGTGGTTAAAGATTAAATGAAGTATATACATAAATGAAATATTATTAATACATAATTAATTTTACGTATGATCTTATTTTGTTTTAATAACTAAGTTGAAAAGTCTGCAGTTTTGAAATTTGAATTATAATCGTGTATGCATTTATTTATATGACACCAAAGCACAAAGTAAAACTTATAAAATTTAAAAAAAAAATATTAGTAATTGACATAGCGAATAGAATACGTCAATGCACCTGTCGGTATCGCGTGGTTACAACGAACTATTTTGAAGTGGTTTAGGCTCAAATAAAGGTTTGGATAAGTTTAAATAATGTTTGCATTTAAATGTTTAAACATGAATATTTAGTCAAATACGTATGAACATTGCATTAAGCCCCACCCCTAAATATTAAATTCGGCATTTTGTTACGGTTGTTAAGATATTATGTATTATGTATCTACCTCTTATATTTTAAATCGATGTTCCATAGGCGCAGGCAATCTGTTAATTTATTTAAATGGACTGGCCTTAGAAATGGTGTGCCTCAAGTAGAAGTTCTATCTCCTCTCCTCTTCTCAGTATTTATTGATATTTTTGTTAAGAATATTTGCAGCAAAATCATCTCAAGTGCTATGATCAACAAATATCTGCACTTTCCTTCCTTCATTCCATAACAAAAGCCGTCGACACCCTTAATCGGGGTCTTGGGTTCGATTCCCGATCGCTCATAGAAGCGGGACTGGTAGAAGTCCAACCTTTCGAGGCTCCGGCGACCATTTTTCCATATGAGATATTCTTCATCTCATGTGGACACGACAACAACATTACAATATGCGGTACCAAACCAATTTAAACCTCATTCCGCCATAGCCTAAACCTACGTGCATGCCGATAGTGTCAATGTCGGTATTGTCCACACAACTACTATTTTAAAAAATTCTAATAAATTTATCAACACCTTTGTTGCAATCACAAACGGGGCCGTCTGATAATATTTAAGAACTAATAATATATATATATATAGTAACTAATAACATATGGGAGATGAGATCCTTTAGAATGCAAATTATTAATTTAAATTTATGATCATTCGTTCGCAGTTTTTGTTAAAATCAGCCGAAAACGATACAAAGCACTATGTTTATGAAACGATACAAAGCACTATGTATCAAGAGTCAGTGTTTTCCTGAGGAAGATAATTCAATATTTTCCAACATATTTCCATTCAGTTTGGAAAGGTTAATAATAATATATATACACACACACACATATATATATATATACATATATATATATATATATATATATATATATATATATATGTATATATATATAAATACTCACAAGAATGATCGCTGGGTTTTTTGTCATCAGCATTGCAGGAAACTATAGGTGTTAAGTACAGCTCACATCATGAGATATGCTAATTACTCTCTCCTCTAGATTGAAACTGATCCGTGTGAAGATGTGGAACGGTTTTAGGGATGTTTGCAACTCTGAAGTTGATGGTTGCGTTGGAGCTTCTTTTTTACTACAGGATTTAATCTTCCTGTATTAATACATAACGTGTATACTCAAGCTTCCGATTGGTGAATTTTTACGTATGCTGGTGTTTGGTTTTGTAATATATTCTTCTGAATTCTTCCTAATTCTTTCATATACGGCTGCACATCATCGAATTCTTGAAGCTTGTCTATTATTATTGGTTGATAGTTGTCTTCCTTTAAACTTATATCCGGTACTTTTAAAATTCTCTGTATCGATAAGGTGAGTCTGCATGTTAGAGTTTATTTTTTTATCTATAGTTCGCATGTTTGCGTAACGTTATTAAATATGATCCACGAAGTTTCAGGTTATGTATCTGTTCAACACAGATACTAATTGCTTTGGTGTTAACATTGAGGCTAATAATTTATTTTCTTGTTTCATTTATTTGTTGTTTCCATAACCCTTGCCAAGTTACCGGTATCGTTGTACAGTTGTCTAGTTCTTCGTTGGCTGTTATAAGTTCTATTTCGCAGAGCATATTTTGTTCATATTTTATTATCCGAGCATCTTGGCAATAAGAATGTTTTGTCTAATATATGTACATGGCTCATCAAATTGGTCATATCCATCTGAGCTAATTAATTCGTGTCTTTTACTTACTGGAATTACGTGAAAGATTCGGTTTTTTTGATGGGATTTGAATAAATATATAATTTACTAATAACAGTTTACTTACACCATAGACACTTCTATCAGCAATGTGGCAGTCTCTTTAGTCATTTATGCTATAACTTTGACTAACATTTTGAAAAGCACAAGATTGGTTGACATGATTTCATTATTTTTATCGTTAGGTTTTTTCTAACATTTAAAAAGTTCGAATTGACTAATAAATGAACAAAAATGTCTCTAGGCCGAGGCTCCTCTACTTGCTCTTTCATTATACTATTAATAGAATTACTTAAATCTACTTAATTTCTCACCAAAAGTGTGTTTTGTTTACTCAGTGTATCTAGTGCCGGTTCTGTTACAGCTATTTGCTTATTCATGTTAATCCTTAAACTCTTATCACTATTTTTTATATTAATAAATTCCATTTCAAAATGTTTAGCATCCATATAATCTAAATTACCTGAAATTAAGTAATTCCAAGTGGATTAATGGCTCCATTCGTTAACGCCAATTTACAGACTTTGAATTATTTTTTTAATTCGATATGTGAACCTTATTTTTTAAACATTTACGATAATATCCAACTAAGTCAAAGAAAGAGTTGATTTCTTTTGAGAAAGAAGGTATTGGGTATTTTTGAATTTCATTGATTTTTTTTGTTAAGTTTTTCATGCTTGAAACTATGTGAGACCCCTCACAAAGGAACACATCTCTGAACTCGTAGCATAGTTTACGAATTTTAGGTTCTCCTTCTTCATTCATTGCGTTCTAAATATCGATATCATTGTGCTTTTCGTTTATTTTAACTAGATAATTAAATATAACTAGCGTGACCCGTGCGAAATCTTCGCATTATTTATTCCATTATGAAGCTCAGATGACAGATCAAACAAATATTTTACTAAAATTGACATATAGAGGCGCAAATATCAAAAGCATTGAGCTAAAGCGCCACTTTATTTATATGTGAGTGAATTTGAAATTAAACAAAAATTTTACCGACCGTCAATCATATTGACGTTGAGCCGTTAGATGGTAGCATTGCTGTTTTGTGTATATAATTTTAATAATTAATTAATTTGCAAAAACAATAGCAATAATAAATTTTTTAGTTGTGGATGCCGGTAGAGCAAGCAATTATCTATAAAATGATATATAATTTATGTGGATTAGTTGTGAGGTTTTTTCTAAAAAGGGAGTGTAACATCTTAACCTTAGCGTATTAATATATATGATGATGATGATGATGATGATGGCTCCCAAAATTCCCCAACCTCTAAAAATGTTCAATTTTGAGATATTGAGAATTACTACAAAGACAAACCCACATTTTCTATATTTAACAATATCGTTCATTATTATTATTATATATTTTTATTATTATATATTAAAAAGATTATTGAATTATGTTGACTGTTAAAATTCCTTAAACTTTAAGAACTAATTTATATTGAGACACTCCTCAATATTCGAAGTAAAATTACCGAATTTTCTATATTTTATTATAACTAGCCAACTAACTTATCGACTAGAATTATTTCTAATTTTAACTCTAACTTAAACATATTAAACGTCTAATTTTAAACATTGTTCTTAATTTATATAGTATATCATTTTTCCGATAAATTGAGTGTTATCACTATTTGTTTTCTATTTGTGTTGTTTGTTTCAAAACTTCCCAGTAATTATTTTGCATTTTAGTACATATTTTAAATATTGAATATATTTGGCGTTAATTTTGTAGAAATTCATTATTCACAATTAAATGAAACTACGTGATGTAGTATTATTTCTACTATCTTTAATTTCTTTACCACGACCTAGGTTTCGTTGTATTACAACATCTTCAGGTGGGATATTAGCAAAGATTAACTCTTAGGAACAACACATACAGAGAGTTATACAATATATATAGAGTTATACAATATATATATTGTATAACTCTCTGTAATATAATAAAACCTAGTCTGCGCCCCTGCAATAAACTCACTAACATAAACAATGGAAAAATCTACACAAAGCAGTCTTCCGCTATTGTGTTTGAAACATATAAATGCTGTTGGTTGATCCTAAGAGTTAATCTTTGCTAATATCCCACCTGAAGATGTTGTAATACAACGAAACCTAGGTCGTGGTAAAGAAATTAAAGATAGTAGAAATAATATTACATCACGTAGTTTCATTTAATTGTACATATTTTAACATAGGCCCTTTAACATATGGTGCACGTATTAAAATAATAAGTCTTAATATATTGGAATAATTAAGTATACTTTAAAACCTTAAGTACACTATCGCACACTGTTGCACTTAAACACTTAAGTACACTATCGCAAATTTAAATATTTTGAATATTTGATAATCCAGGGCATAGCATATAGTGTTTCAATATATGCATACCAAAAGGTGTGAATTTAATACATACAAATTTAATACATAAAAAAAATCACGAATATGTAGCTTAATTTCGCCTTTTCACAGAATTTTTAATATATTTCCGATCTATGTATTTAAGTTTGGCGACAATTGTTTATTCTTGTTCAAAAGTCTCTTTTTAAAACCAACCTTAGTGAAGGAACAAAATTTGTTTCTTAGTAAAAGAGATTGTTTTACAAAAAAAAATTCCGAAAATTGTATCTTGCAGTCTTTTTTACCAGTTATGAAAAATTACCATGTATGTGTTCTATGTTGGTATTTTCCGTGTACATGCCAATCTAATCCAAATCCATCCCAATCTAATGAAAATTTAGTGGAAGCTACCGAGTGTCTCAGTGAAATGGTCGCCATAATTGAGTCACAATATGGACACGGTGTTTATGTTAGGGGACTACAATGCGCACCCCGGTGAGTCATTTGCAACTGAACTATTACCTTTTAGTGCGGAACAATTATGGTCTTGTATAGACATGGAGTATAGTCATACGTTTGTCAGTGACGCGCATGGCTGTCGGCGTTGGCTCGACCACTGTCTGGTGACTAGTGCTGCGAGGCTTTCTGTGACCGCGGCCTCTGTATTATATAATACCTACTGGTCAGATCATTACCCTGTGTCCATACAATGCAATTTTGATCTCGTTAAGCCTAAGTTTTGTTTACCTACTAATTGTATAAATAGAATAGTCTGGGGTGAACGTGACTTGACGCAAATAGCCCAGTTTAAAAGTGTTTGTCACTCCAAACTATGTGAAATTCATTTTCCTCCAAATCTAACAAACTGTTTAGATAATATGTGTTGTAATATGAGTCACAAAATTCTGTTAGATAATATGTATAATGAAATTGTTTGTGTACTGTCGGAGGCCGCTGTATGTAGCTATAACTTTATTGAAAGGCGTAGAGGCAAATATATTACTGGGTGGAACAGACACGTTAGTGACGCTCACAGGGCGGCGCGCGTATGCTTTCAGGCCTAATTTTATGGAGGTAAGCCCCGGGCGGGCCGTCTGTATAATGATATGTGTGAGACTGGGCGCATTTTCAAATCTAAGTTGAAGTGGTGTCAAGACAATGAGCAGCAGATAAAAATGAATACTTTAGCCGAACTTCCCTCAACCAAAAAATTCGGTCAGTTCTAGAAAAACACCAATAAACGACCAATAAACTAAATCATAAGCCGGGCCTCCCAGTCAGCGTGGGTGGTGTACACGAACCTGGTGAGATCGCGAATATGTTCTCCCGTTATTTCAGGGTGGTCTCTCCGCTGGGCCGATCACAGCAGGTGCTCGATGCTGAGGAGGTTACTAAGCGTAGTGTTTTCTTTACTACGGAGGAAGTATCATCGGTAATCAAAGGCATGGTGAGGGGCAAATCCCCGGGTCACGACCACCTTACCATCGAGCACTTGCAGCATGCAGGTATACATCTACCCAAAATGCTTTCCACCTTTCTTAATCTATGTTTGGGTCACTCCTACTTGCCTGACAATATGATGCGTACTATAGTCGTATTAATCATAAAAAATAAAACTGGTGATGTTAGTGACGCTCATAGGGCGGCGCGCGTATGATTGTGCGCGCGCGGCGCGCGGATGTGGATAACTACAGACCGATCTCTCTAGCCACAGTGATCGCTAAAGTGCTGGACAGTCTGCAAGGTCAACACCTGGATAAACACGTCTCGCTAAACGACGTGCAGTTCGGCTTCAGGCCCGGTCTTTCCACCGAGAGTGCTATTTTGTGTCTCAAGCGGACTGTACAGTACTACAGGAGTGGGAAGACCCCGGTGTATGCATGCTACCTCGATTTATCGAAAGCCTTCGATCTTGTTTCGTACGATGTCTTGTGGGGTAAGCTAAAACAGGAAACTAGTTTACCTAGGGAAATTGTACAATTATTTATGCACTGGTATAGCAATCAAAAGAATTTTGTGAGATGGACAGGGTCTCTCTCGTGTGAATACGGGCTGGTTTGTGGTGTGAGGCAAGGGGGATTGACCTCTCCCACCCTCTTCAGCTTGTATGTCAACCGACTGATCGGTGAGCTCAGCAGCATTGGTGTCGGATGTCACACAGATGGAGTATGTGTAAATAACATCAGCTACGCAGATGATATGGTGTTGCTGAGCCCATCGATTGGTGCCCTACGAAGGCTCTTAAAAATTTGCGAGTCCTACGCGGTGACCCATGGTTTGAAATACAATACGAAGAAAAGTGAAATAATGATTTTCAGGCCGGACAACAATCGATACACTTTTGTCCCTAAGTTCACCCTTTGTGGTACAGTTCTAAAGAAAGTAATTTAAATACTTGGGCCACTGGGTCACCGAGGACATTAAGGACGATAAGGATGTTGAAAGAGAGCGCAGGGCGCTGTCTGTCCGATGCAATATGTTGGCCCGCAGGTTTTCATGGTGCACAGGCACTGTCAAAATTGCGCTTTTTAAAGCATATTGTCAATCATTTTACACCTGCAGCCTGTGGGTCAAATTTGCACAGCGGACATACAGCGACCTGCGTGTGCAATATAATAATGCGTTCCGGGTATTGGTGGGACTGCCGCGTTACTGTAGTGCCTCCGCGATGTTCGCTTTGGCTGACACAGACAGGTTTGCGACCATTATGCGCAAACGATGCGCTTCCATTATGTACCATACGCGCGGCAGTCCCAATAACATTCTGCGCGCGTTGGCGGACGGGTGGGACTCTCCGGTGCTGGCTCGGTGGATACGGCTGCACGCAGTCGTATAGCCGGTCACCATCATCGGGGACTCCAACCGGGTTGCCATTTACTTATTATTATTATATTATTATCACTAACATTAGTTTGTAAGTTTGCTATTGTACCTACTAACATTATATGGATGTAAAAATCTGAAATAAAAATGTATTATTATTATTATTATTATATAGGATCCAATTATCAGGTAAAACTGTTAAATTATTTTAGAGCTATCCCCTCAAGAGGCAAACAGAGAGATATCTAAAGTAATTTGTAGACTTAAACGATATCAGTTGCGAAAGGAAACTAAAAAAGATATCAACCGCTCCCTAGCAGCGACAAGTTTTGATAATCCTCCTAAAATAAAAATTTCCTTTCGCTAAAGAGTAACTCTAAAGAGAAGGAATTACGCATTGACGATCCAAAAATGTTTATTAGAATTTTGGTCTATCCAAAAAAAGCAAAAAGCTGCCAAAGACGTTTGATTCTAATGGTTATTGAGGTGTAACCCGTAAAAATGGTTAAACGATAAGTGCATTCTAAGGTTACTAATTCAAAGAAACGTTAAAATGTTTCATACATTTTTATGTTTTAAAAGAAGAAAATAATTCATGATAATTTTAGACCATATTTTTAGTTTTTTAGCACAATATTAATAGAGCCATAATGAATTATCAAAATTGGTCAAACAGTTTAAAACTTGAGAAACATTTTTAAAATTATAAACAAAGGAATAATTTACATCTAAAGCTTTATTTATCCACATATAATTTATGAGTATAAGCTATAATCCGAACTGGACGCAAATAAGCAATAATGTGTCAATAGTGTGGTATGAAATTTTGAGAAAAATGCGTTTGAAAATTTGAAGCAATTTTTAATTACGTCGTATGGAAATAAATTGAAGAATTTATAAAAAAAAATCATTTTCTATTAAGTCCTATTAGATATACGTACATCTTTTCCTTAATTTTTTATAGTTTATTATATATTTATTTAGACATACCTATTTACTTTTTATTTATATCACAATGTTCTACTTCATAAAATATGAATTCTAAAATATTACTACTTAGTAATCACTTCTTTTTGGAGTACCTAGTCGTTCAAAAATACATTTTAGTTTAATAGGCAGCTATTCTGATTCCAATAACACCACAACATTAAAGAAATTCAATGTACGTTCAAAATCACGTAAAACTCAATACAAATATGACGTTTAGACTCGAAAAATTTCAATGAACCTCTTGTAAAATTGTTATTCATAGCTTAAACTAATAACCTAACAATAATAAAAAAGTTAATCAACGTTCAAAATCAATACAAATATGAGGTTTAGATCTGTAACAATTTCTAGGAAAGTCTCATAAAATTTTTATTCATGGCTTGAACTAATAACTTAACAATAATAAAAAAGGTCAACATTAAAAATCATATAAAAATCAATACAAATATGAAGTTTAGACGTCTTTACATTTCTATGAAACAAAGTTTTTATTCACAGCATAAACAACTAATGTTTTTGAAAGTCAATGAACTTGGTGTAAGATTATTCTCTATTCTAACTTAATATTCTATATATCTTGTGTGAATTCTTCAATCTCAAAATCTACAGAAGAGACAAAACCGTCTATATCGTCGGTGAAAGTAGCACTTCTCTCACTTTTTTAAAAATTCTACAACGGTTTAGCGTCTGATGGAATTAATTTTAATATATCTTTCACGTCTTTAATTTTTTTAGTACCAAGTTCACGCCCTTCGAGATACAGCAGAGGTTAATAATTTTTAAAATCGATTTGTGTATTAGGTACTTTTATTTCTTTGCTTATGTCGACAGTTTTGGCTTCATCTGCAAGTTTTGATTTCATGTAAAGCATTGTGGATTTCATGTAAAACATTGTGGATTTTTCACTAATTGTATTTCAAAAGTGTCTAACGAAGAATTTTTTTGTGTATCACTTTTCCTTTTTCTAATTTGATTTAGAATGGATTGAATGGAAAAGAAATCATATTTTGTAAGTTTATTGACATTAATTTTTCTTTCTACGGCAATTTCGCATGACTTCAATAAAGTTATTTGTAGCGTATAGCCGAGGGAGTATTTTTAATGCACATTCCACATCCCCAACTCGGACGCAAGATAGTGAACTAGCAACCTGGCCAAGGTTGCAAGAACCGAAGAGTTTTTTTTTCAAGATCGGGTGGTTTTGGAGGATGTATAGAATAATCAGGTCCATTTTAATAATACCAGGTTTCAAGTTATTTTGAATGAATTTCCTTATACACGATCCCATTTCCTGTGGTCTTCCTGCTTCATGCTCCAACCATACATAGAAATTACCTTTACAAGTGCTTCCGCAGTGAATCCCCAAATTATACAGATTAAGTTGCCTTGTATAGTACACGCTGGTTGGCAGTTTCGATAGACTATGTGTTTTCTCCAGATCAAACGTTAAGATTTCTGTCAACGCACTTGATAAAAGCTAAAGCTAAATTAGACTTCATTTGTTCACTTAAAGAATGTGAGTGCTACAAATGTTCCTGATGTTGTTTATTAAGAAGAGTTTTTTTTTCAACATTTGCCGCTTTATATGTATCAGAGAGTAGTCAAGTTTCTTTTTTAAGTTTTTTAAATTTAAGATTGAAATCTTTCATAAAACACTGTCTAAATCTAGAAAAACTTACTGCATTACTGCTGTTTTCTTTATATTTGTTATATAAAACGGAACATTTAAATATGGTACTAAATATTTAAAAGTACTGCTATTTCTGCAGTAATATCGTTTATATCTCGGCTGATACTAACTGATCTTAATTTTACCTCCCGAACTGACTCCTCTTTTATCATTTATAGATTCATTGTTACGGTTTTTCAAAAAAGCACAATAAATTCTTGCTTACTAATGCCTAATGTGTTTAAAAATTTTTTTTTACATATCTCGAATATATTTGGCATATCCAAGACATAATATCTTTTCTTTGGGAAAAATTTCTCTGTTTATTCACGCGTATTTATCATGAAAAACTCTGTTTTTTGCGCGTTTTCTTTATTATACACATTTAATATTATTTCAATATATATAATAGTTTATGTTAAATCTATTACTCAGGTATAACATATATCCATCTGATTTTCGATTGATATTGCATAATATGGCAATACTCGAATCTCAACTTTACTGACTTACGTTAGCTAGCCGGAACTGCATATCGTTGCATGAACAGTAAATTGAAGTTATTTTAGCAATAGTAACAGTAACAGTGTCTTCTTTAATTCATCTAAAAGTATATAAACATATGTCTGAGGTATCCACATTCTTTGAAATTATAATCTGACGCCTTCATATGAACTTTGCATTTCCCTGCTAAATTTATATCGTAAATCTCTTAGTAATGAATCAAATATTCATAATACGATTTACCATAGAGTTATATCATAGTATTATATAATCGGTAGTTACAATTCATTATAAAATGGAAACCTAGAGTATACGTTTTTTTAGAGATCCGTACCGAAAGGATGAGAACTCTATTGTTGAGAATATGTCATTCGTCGGTCCGACCGTTTGTAAGAAACCTCTAACTCGCAACAGATTTCAAATTACCTATATAATATTAAATGCAGAACCAAATATTGTACTTAAAATTACTATCGATATTAAATTAAAAGGGGTTCAAAATAAAATTGTTTTCTACCTATTACCTGTGGGTTGTGAGTAAAACAAGTACTTTGATTAGAGGGCATGGGTATTTTTAATGGTTCTTGATCAATAGTTAACCATGTAGAAAGCCGCCAAAAATATAAATATTTAACTTCATTCTTTACGATCCCTATCTCAAAAACGTCAATACGAATTTTGCTGCATCCAATATAACAAATGTTCCGCACTCAAACAATAAATGCTAAGAATTGTTATTTAAAATATAGTTTACAGTGAACAATACGATCTGATTTTTTTACCCATTTGGAAGATATACCGAGCAGCATATTTTCGGAATGGAAAAAATAAATATATTTGTAAATAGTTTAAACTTTTATACGTATTTGTGTTTATCCAGAATCCTCCTAATGAGAGTCCTATTTAAACTTAACTGGTTACTAAGAATTAATAATAATTAAAAAAAATCCTTTTTTAAGTTGAAATATAATACAAACAACCGATCTTGATAGCATAGTTTTTTATTATTAACAAGTCTATCAATAAAATCGTGTAGAAAAATAATTTTAAATAAAAATACACCGGCCTATTTTAATTCGGAGTAAGTAAGTTTTCCGTTAAATCTTTCCCCGATAAACACTTTTAACGGGACGAAGCTTATTACGGGTCCTGGTGCAAAACTGTGTTGATTCATTAGACCGTCTTCCATAACAGCCGCTACTACGAGTAAGATGGATGAACACATTTCACACTCATCAATACAAATTTATTGCATTTCAATATGAAGTAACAGCAGAAGTATTATTCAATTACCTATTGCTATTATACTGTTTGACTCCGATCATCGATGATATTTTTAGTACTTCCTTGGCAACTGTTGTCTTTCATTCGAAGTGGAAAATCTTACCGCTGGCGTGCCCGAAGGAAGAGTTGATTCTCCTCTCCCGTTCTCAGTATTTATCTTGATGTTGCTAGAAATATCTGCGGCAATTATCGTATCCAGAAATCTGTGTACATTCAGACTTTTACATGATAATAATAAACAACTCTCAATTGGAATATTGCTTCAGTTGATCAGTGGACTAATGAAATTAATATTTTAGTTAACCCATGCAAGTTGCAAATTTTCATGTAAACTCATGTATGTCAACTCCTGAATCTACTGATCGATCCAAATTTTAGATTGTAACCTCGAGTAAATGTTAGTGTTCGCCGTGTTTTCAACTCGATATACTCTCTTAAGTCTCAAATTAAATTGCGACTAAAAAGAAAATCTACGTTCTTCAAGCGCTCTACAAAATATCCAGATATTAATGAAGAATATTTAAACAAGATAAACTACGTTCAAAATTTTTACGCCTGTATGTATTCGGCCTCAGAAAATTGTATTATATTTTTGAACACAGATCACGTTTCTAAGGGTTGAAGAACTGAATTCGAAATCAACTTTACAAATTTATGGTTCCATAAACGTGTAACAAAATTCTAAGAGTCTGAATTATGTCATTGATAGATTGTTAGACTTGTCTGCCCCCAACCTTGGGTTACGCTCTGAAAGCTGACTCACCCTACTTATTCCCAGACATACCTCTATCTCTTACGAAACATATTTCGTCTTTTTAAGTTGACTGATTTTATTTTGTATTTATAAATTTATTATTATGATTTTCTGAAATAGATTGGTTTTGTTGCAATAAGTCTCCTACATGTATTAGAGTCATCAAATAAATAATAAAATATTACTAATTTGAAATAATTTTAAATATTTAAAAAAATCCCGACGTATAGAAAAAGGTATCACTACAAAAGTTATCACGTAACACCTAACCCAAACCTGTGAACATGTAAAAGACAAAATTTGAAAAATATTATTCTATCCATGACGTAAGTATGTATAAAATATATTTTTATGCTGGAATAAGTATTTAAATATACAGAATTTTGCAGAGGACGTAATAAGAAAGTATTTCTGTATTTTCAGTTAACCAAATTTATATGGCTATATTCCTGAAATTACTTAAATATGTAGTTATAAAATATGGTTAAGCTATGAGACATTAGATCCCGACACCTTTTACACCTAGAAATTTACTTAAAGAGGAATTAAATTGTGGTCGTTTAAAGAATAAATCTTAAAAATGAAACGTTGCAATTGCTTAAAGAGAAAAAAACTTCTAATTTCTCCTATTCCTAGAAATATTTTGTTAGGGAAAAATATATTTAGTGCAGTTTGGCCTTTTCTTCAAATATAAAAGTCCATTTCTTTTGATAATCCAATTTTTTTAGTCTAAAAAAAGAAATAATGTAAACCTTTAAATATACAAATTTTCTTTACTTTTTATGTCGTATAAATTTATATGATAAAAACTAATGAACATTTTTTCCCATAGAAAACTTTGTAATCTTGAGTTTAAAGTTTAATTCTATTTGCCTTTGTTAATCAACCCTAATAACTTTAGCGATAGTATATAGCAAGAAACTTCTTTTAAATATTCAAACTTAAGTCTAAACTAGCCACTTTTAAAGACAGAATCAAAGTTAAAAACGAATGTAAATGGTATTTCCTTTTAAGAAAAAAAAACCTTAAACTGAATTTTTAATTTCAAAACTATTAAAAATAAATTTAATACAAACTGTAAACAATTTTGATAAAATTAAAAAATGCACAGTTGTATCGCGCGTTAGAAGCAAAAGTCCTTTAAATATTATCGTTCCAAAGAATAGAGATAATATTTAGGTAATGCTATAAAGATAATAAAAATATTATTAACATTATTTAACTTATGTAATCGTTCATAAGTCTTATATAATTCAGGTTCATAAGTCATCATATAATTCAGGTTCATACTACAGTTGAAACTATAACGAAAACTAAAACAAGGCTAGACTTACATTCTTGACAATATGCGAGTCACCGACGTGCCGAGTGACTGGTTGCAGAGGAAGAAACTCAGCTGCTAGCCGTTTCCTTATACCAATGCATTTCACTTTTTGTTACGGTCTCATTTTTCAACATAAGGAATTACCAAACTGTTGTTTTAAAGAAGTTTTCTTTTAAAAAGCAACACGCGTGATACAATAATGTAGACTTTTTTTCAGTAATTTAATTAATTAAATATATAAGAACAAATATCAAAACCAATAATAACCATAAAAATGTGTGGCAGATGTATTAAGAAATCTCTTTTCACCCTTCTATGTTACACGTTTACAAAACAATTTTACCAATTATTAATCAAAATCACTGACCTTACAAAATAATAATAGAATTTATTCAAATTATATTAATAGAATTTATTCCAAAATTATTTCAAATCAACCTCCATACTTACTCTCAAATGACCAAAACTTGCTCACACGTGTTTATTATTTTATAAACGTGTGAGTTTTTATTATTTCCGGTATAAGTTTTATTTGCTGTGAGTTTTTTTTATTTCCAGAGTAAGTTTTTCTTAAATTTTTTCGCACTGGCTTTTAAAATTGTTCACTTTTCTATCCTCATGTTTCGACATTTTACCTTAATTTGCCATTAAATTTGATCTTTCACTTCCTGCAGACCTTCAGTTTTTCCAATCAAACTATGTCCATATAGCGAAGGAAAGCTATTAGTAAAACTAAAATCTCAAAATGGCCGCCTATCGCAAGTTTCTATCCTTGCTAATAATATGTAACTGTGAGCAATGTAAGGATGACAAGAAGCTAACATTCGTTTTACCCTTTTCTAACTACATATTTTACAATGGGCTTGGCCGGATACGATTCTATTCCACTTCGACAAAAGTTGTATTTAATCGTGCGGCTTATTAAATTGCAATGCGATATGTGAAATGTTATTTATATTACATAAATGCGGTGGCAAATTTGCTGACTTAAAGCAAAGCAGTAAAAGTTTCAAGTACCAATCATTTTAGGCAAAAATACATTTGTAGCACGTATATGTGAATAACTACAATATGAAAATTTGTATTTAAAATTTACTTCACTTTTATTGTCTCAGAATCAGGCTTTAGATTAATTTACTTTAGTAACCCTTATTATTTCGTAAGATCTATCCGTCAGTATGTTTTATGAAATTTTGCAAGTATATGTATGATAAGGAGATCTCAATTAAAATGAAGCTGTATACTTAAAAATTTCCCACCTTTCGATATATTTAAAGTGAACTATAAAACGGTTTTTAAGAAACGGTATTTTAAAATGAATTTTCATTCACAAAATGAAGTTTTGATGTACCATTTTTAATAATTTGAGGAACCTTTTTGAACCGTTAATCTTCAACGTAACACGCAATGTAATCTATATAATTTACGATTGTAATGAGGGCATGCCTACACACGTATTACGCAAAAGCTACAAGACAGACATGATTTAATGAAATTTTGCAGTTTTATATCATAAAGGCTTAGGCAAAATCCATAGAAGATACCATCCAAATTATTGTTAACCTCTCCTAGTAATTAATTAAATGATACCTTAATTAGTTAACAACAACACCTGTTTCGTTTAGTATCTATTATAATAAATATATAGTTTTAAAATCCTCCACTAGGTGAACTTATTAATTTTTTCTTAATAAACGTTTTCAAATTAATGATGCACTTAGATTTACATGTCAGAAATAACGGCATCATCATCTACTATCAAATTCTGGGACCTTCTAGTTGCATCCCAGAGGGATAAGGCTTAAGAAAAATCTAAAAATATAAAACATCTCTTAATTCCGGAAGCCACATTTAATGAAATTCATAGAAAATAATTTAAATATTGTTATGTTACAAGCTAGATTTTTATTCAATCATATATGCCTTTGGAATAAACTTAAACTCCTTAAAAAGATAAATTATTGCAGAGAAGGTACGAATCTTAATTCAATAACCATCTACCTATATAATAATAATTTAGATTTACCACTAATTACACATCTAACCTACATTTTACAGTTCAGTAGAAACTCATTAAGGTTATAAGGTAGTTTCCACCGTACACAGCGAGCCTCCTTTCCTCCATCACATCCAAGTGTAATTAATGGTAACTACTTTCGTTCGCAAGAACGCCTCAATAGTTAAGATGAGTATGAGTTAGATGATAATATAATGATATAATATCTATAATATTATCTAAAATATACTACAATATATGTGTCAATTTATTTGACGTCTTTAGGAACGGTTTTAAACAATTTTATCTTCCTTTAATGGGAAAAATTACATTATTTCAAAAAAATAAAAATGGGGTTTCTTAAAAATATATGAAAAATCATCCGAAAAATATAAATATAAAAATAAACTTCAAAATGAATAGCAGTTAGTAAAGTAGAAGACAAAAAAATCTATTGTTCTTTTACTAAGTTTGATAAAGAGAAAATAAAATTTCTTTATATTTACGAAAAAACAGTGTGCTGATATAAAAAGGTAGTTTGAAAGCAATAAAATTTTCTGAGCTGAATTTACAATCTTTTTTATTATTATTTTTCACTATACATATATACATATACATATATATATATATATATATATATATATATATATATATATATATATATATGTATGTATATATACATATATATATTGTACTCTACAGTCTGCTTTCATGCGAGGCAATAAAACGTGTGAGCAAACCAGAGCATGTGTCATGATCACTTGCACTCACCAGTCTTATGGCAACTGCTAGTGATGTGCAACACTCGGGTCGTAATGTTATCGGCAAGGCAGGTACTTATAAAACAGAGTTATAAATAGGTAATAATTAACCTTATGATACGTATATCAAAATAAAATTATATAATGACTAATTCATTAATTAACTATAACAAAATTTAGTGATAAATATTTACTTTTAAATAGTACTAAATAGTAGTTACAAATTATTACTGCCAACATAACCCTCGGTGTGGGCACAAGTAAAGGGAGAGGTAAATTTACTCCATCAGGCGATTGTTAATGTCTCAAAGGCCTACAATAATAAGATTTGAGACAGTCACACATACTAACAAATTAATTAGTAATTATTTCGATTATATCAAAAATCGTCATAAGAATTGTCATCGTCGAAATCATCATTTAAATTAAGATTAAAAACTGTGAGATATGTGGGTTTCTCAAGATTTTGTCTTGTATGGCTTCTGTACGTCGAACAGTTTCCCCAATTTTCTTTTGAGACATTTACAATGGAGTAATTTTTCGACATCGCAGTTTTAAATGTATTGTTCTTCATTGCCACTTCTCACTTTACTTACACCAACAACGAAATATGTAGGGTTATATTCGCAGTAATAAGGTGGCAAAAGAATAACTTCGTGATCATGTTGATTTGCCAATTGATCTAAACAATAAAAGTTTGCGGGTTTATCCCGATATACTTTTTTTAAAAGTTCTGCTTTTAGACCAGCGTTCGACTATGCAATTTTATTGTCCTGACGCCATTTTTGTATATCATCTACCCTACACGCTGATATATAGCTCGATTAATTTTCTGCGAGTGGTAATTGGTATTATCCATAATGATTACGGATGGCTCTTTTTATGGTTTGCGCGTATCCGATGTGCAAAACACTACACGAAACAGGTTTTATTGCTTCGCATGCAAGGATACCGCGGCCGTAGTATAGTATATATTTCAAACATGTAATAGCTTATGTATAATTCATTTATTATCGAAGAAATAATTTCATAGCTCTTTCAAGCCTAAAATTTCGCTGATGCAATATTTTAAAAACATGTCCAATGACACCCCACTCGACGACTTACACAATAACACGACGAATTACAATTACAAAAACACAGAATTCCGCATAATTAAAGAAATTAAAAAAAAAGTATTAAGTTTGTAATTTTTTGATCATTATATCTTGATTGATTTTAATTGAAGCAACAGTTTGGAATGTTCAGCTTTAACACCAAATTGGAATGTTCAGCTTTAAAGGAGCAGAAAATTTATCAAATTTTTCATATTTAACACACTCTCATAATCAAATTGAGCGTAAAATTACACTAGTAAATTGCAAGCAGTGTTCGCATGCTAGGAGTCCCATCACAAAGATTAAAGAAATATAATAAAATGTATCAAACTTGTATGTTTATATAAACATGAAAACCAGTTACATGTTTTATTCATGAAGGTGCATGTTGAATACAGAAAACGTATTAGTCATTTTAATGTATGGGAAAGTAACAATTGTATATAGTATAAATATAATTGTGACAAAAAGATAAACAAAGATTCTAACGGTCAGAGCCGCTTTTCGTGAGATTCAAGAGTATCCCGTTTTTATATCGGACAAAAATATACTTAATGTATCTCACGCATCACTGTGTTCATAGTTATTAATATTTCACATTCCCCACTCAATATCCCTCATTTTAATTTATTTTGTAATGCTTATAATATAAATGACTGAATAAACTTTTGAACAGAACAAAAATAAATCTCTGTCCTGTATTTTAAAATTAAAATTGACGTCTGACATCCACGCAGCAAAGCTGCTGGCAAATGTTTAGGTTTACCAAAAACTGTAGTACCTATGGCAGTCATTGTTTTAATTATCAATGACGTAAATTTGCATTATTTTAGCTATCAGCAATACGCAATGTACCTGACGAAAACTCTTGCAGAAATTCTACTATAACCTTTTTAACAAATATGCCGTAGTACTTCTCGAGTTTTTCAAAGAACAATTTTAAAAGAAAACCTATCATCTCTTGGAAACAATTCACCAATATAGTTCAAAGAACGTTAAAATATACAGGCACGCTATAAATGTCTCTTTAAGAAGTGTGTATTCGGAGACTTTCATTTCGCATTTTTTCTTTCCGAGTCTCGCCCCCGGCTAAATCGATTTATGTGAAATTCACATAAATGTAAACCTGTTAAATATAAGTAGAATTCGTACTACGTTTGTTCCGTATAACGTAGATGCAGCTTAAACATTTAGGTGTGCATAGTATTTCTGTTAAATTGTGTGAAAGTTTAAATTAATGCTTTTAAACATATGAATATATTACCTGGTATGTCCTTTACAGGTAGAACAAGACGGTAAAGCATATTTTTCCTAAACAACATGAAATATTAAAATAAAACCTATCTGTAGTCTTGAACCTAACGTGTACTAATTACGGGAAGATGTCATTAAATTTTCGAATACCAAAACTCATTAAAACTGGAAAAACCTTTCTACTACGCTTTTTGAAATAATATTTCGCGTGTTGGAAATTTTTTCCTCGTGAGTTTTTGAACTTGAGGGCACACCGTCAATTTCCCTCCTCAATCCAAAAGTATTTTCCTCGTTTAGGCGTATATCATTTACGTAACCGAATGCCTAATAACGATGTGGTTTATTAGGCTTGTAGTTTAATTTTTAAAGCCTTGAGTGCTCGGGCTCGAAAACGGGGTGTTACGCTACTTTCAATAAAACCATGCATAGCCCCGAAATTTTTTATTCGGCTGTAGTTTGAGCATATAGAGAGGCACGGTTATAAAATAATCAAATCATTTGTATCTTATTTTTGTTATATGTTATATTCAAAATACTTTTAAAAACTTCAAATGAAACAACTTAGAAATAGTAAAAAAAATAAAGGTTATGAAATTACGCTTATGTACTAATGGAAAGATACAAAAAATGTATGCCTTTATCAATCAGCATAAAACATCGTTCCAGCAATACTGAATAGCAAACAAAAAAATGTAAAATGTGTAAAATTATTTTGAAATTGCGACAATTTTAAAATTCAATGAATATTCAACAACTCACCAATAAATAATTTGGTATCTCACCTTTTTAACCATTTTTATTATTCAAATATGCATAATTTAATAATATCACTAATATCTTTCTTAAATAAAAATAATGTTTTCGCGTCCTTGTCACATATGATTTCAATTTTAGATATGAATATTATGTGTTATGATAATAATAACTACATGCCACATAGCAAATATAAACACCAAACTTTCAAACTTTTAAGTTTATTAAGTGTTAAATATAAATAAGGTACCTATATTACCATTCGATTTGTAATTTCGTTCTCTTTGCTACGTTTAACTTTTTCATTAATCTGGTTTTAAATCGAGTTTTAGTTCATTAATTGCCTTAAGAAATGCTGCTGATGATATACAGGTAGCCATGAAAAGCACTCGATTCAATATTCTCGTTCTCCTTGATTTTATTAGTGCATTGGTTTCTATAGATTTTTATTTTATAAGTTTGCTCTATATTAATCAACATTAAAAATTTGTGTGATCATAAAAAGTTAATAAAGTACCAGATATATTCTGATAGGACTGAATTGGTAAAAACCTTATCAAAAATATTTGTGTCTCTCTGCCCTTTCCTTCAATTTTCATTCGAATGGTAGACAAGAATATTTATTGAAATATTCATTGCAAAGGGATCTACAAATTGATAACTTCTCAAATGAGTTTTGTTTGGACAATCTCTGTAACTTTCTGGCAAGAGACTTTGAACTAAAAAAAAATCTAAATATAAATAAAAAATCTAAATATTTGGTAAAATATTTCGTAAGAGTGTTGAATAAAAAGGGTGTGGCTATATCTGAGCACAATCGAGGTTGTTTTGCGTGTATACATCACGTTAGCGAATTATACATAGGGTAAAAATCTAAAAATCGTGAAATGAAATTAAAAAGAAATGAAAACCTGTTTAATAATCGACTAAACTTTTAGTTTATTATTTACATATTCGTACGCCGTTGCTACTCAAATTACGATGTTGTCAGCCGCACGTTGCGCTGCTTCTGTTTTTTCGCTCTTCATACTTCCAATTCAGTGGTTGAGTATTGTTGGAGAAGTGAGAAGCTTCTCTTTCCTGCCGTGCCTTTTATATATTTCATTAATGGCCTTCTGGCAAGTAATGGGAGACTTTTTTAATATTCTATAATAATTTATCTGTACCGAAATTGTGTTTAAATTTTCATATGGAACTATAATTTGATTTGAGCTTCGTAATTCGTTTGTTTTTTTATATATAAATATATATATATATATATATATATATATATATATATATATATATGTAATATAGATAGTGGGTTCATTAATAAATATGTAAGGAACATAATCAGATTTTAGTAAAATTTTGCGCTTAGGAGTAATATTTTACTTATTTCTGGATATATTTTTCATACAAAATAATTAAAACAGAACTCGAATAATTTATATCCTTTTTCGCTTTTTATTACGCAAGGTTGAGGCGCGACATCTGGCAGCGTTAAGTGCTGTCCTAATTATAGCTGATTCCAAAACGTCCTTTTCGCGAGACGGTCATTAGCTGGCTCGACCTGGCCCACCTGGGGTGCGAGCGAAGTTTTCATTAAAAAAGGAGGGTGGCAATTTTCCTTTAAATCACGGTTTTTTTTCACGGAGAATGTGTTCACGAGGAAATTTTCTCCATGTAGTGTTTCGTGCGTTTGATAAAATTGTTATTTGCATAAATTAATGCGTTTATTTAATATAAATATTACTTAATATATTTTCTGGGATAAACACTTTCCCAACTTAAAAGTTAGTATTGCCTTGGTTAAATAATAATCAAGATAAATATACCGAACATGGAATCTACATCGGCGCTTTGGAGATATTTATTAGAACAATAGTGTGTATATTATATAGTACCAGGTGACTGAGCTATGCTCGGTTTATTTCGAGTTTCCCATAGGAATGTGAAATTGCTTAGTTCGTGGTAAAAGATTTAGTATTACATTTTCTTCTCTTTCCCCGTCCCTTTCACTTCCCCTTTGCCTTTGCTTTCTTTTTCGGTCTCGCCTTCCTGTTCGCCTTCGCGTCCGCTCTGGCGTTCACCTTCGCGTTCGCGTTCGCTTTCTACTTCCCCTTCACCTTCCACTACACCTTCTTATTCCCCTTCCGTACTTCTCATCTTCACCTCCCCTTCCCCATCCATTTTCACATACCCTTCCCCGTCCTCCCCTCACCCACCCTTTCACCTCCCCCTTCACACCCTCACCACACCCTTCTCTGTTCCTTCTTTCCCTTCCCAGTCCCTTTTCCCTTCACCTTCCCCTCCCCTCCATCTCACCCTCCCCTTCCCCGTCACCTTCCCTTCCGCTTCCCCGTCCCCTTCCCTTCCGCTCCCCTTTTCCCTTCGCATCCTTTCCGCTCCCCCTTCCTCTTCCCTTCCGCTCTCCCTTCCCGTCCCTACCGGTGCCCCTTTCCTTCCAGCCCCCCTTCCCCTTCCCTTACGCTCCCCCTTCCCTTCCGCTTCCCCTTCCCTTCCGCCCTCCTTCCCCTTACCTTTCCTTTCCCTTACCTTCCACTTCCTCTTCGCATCCCCCTTCTTCACCCCTCTCACCATCCCCTTCCCCTCACCTCACCCTCCTCCTCTACTCCCTTTCCCCTCTCCCTCTACTCCCCTTCACCTCCCCCTCTACTCCCCTTCCCCAACCCCTCCCCTTGCTCTCCCCCGCCCTTCTCCTTTCTTTACCCCTATCCTTTCCGTCCCCCTTCCACTATCCCCCCCACCCCTTCCCCCCCGTTTCCGAGAAACCATTTACAGATTTACTACATTTATATATACACATATATATATATATATATATATATATATATATATATATATATATATGTATATATATATTCTATTTCAAAACTAGAAAGCACTATATCATAATTTTTTTTCAGCTTTATGACATAGACTACATGTATGCAAAAATTTCACAGAGATTAGTAGCATAATTAAGAGGTAAATGCGTGACAAACAAACTCATTTTAATACATTGTATATTTAGTCCACATGACAATACAACGAATTATGATGTATCCACCGATTAAACCGTCAAATATTTAATTTAATTCACGTAATGTATTAATATATACTATATTTTGAAACTAAGTTGATGGAAATTATAATACTGAGATATTACTTTGCAAGGTAGTTAGTAAGACTTCCAAAAATTTATGTAATATTCCAATTATCAGCTCCTTGTTTTGGTATATAGATGGTAGTTATTGTTTTTTTGTTAATATCGGTAGCGCAAATTTGGAGCAATGATTAAAATTTTATTTTCTTTAAACACCCAATTTATTAGTAGGTCGTGCTCTTGTAGTACAAATATGACTGTAGCGTTGAGATCGTTGTTACGGTTACGTTGAGTGACAATTCCGATTCTACGTTGTTGAATTGAATTTGGGGTATGGAACAAAATCTCATGATTATTTTGATGAGATTTTGTTCTCTCTATTGGAGTAATCAACGAGCGTTTTTATCTCGGATTCTGTTTTGAATTTTCAATTTTTAGTATTTATTTTTATAAATTTGAAAATAGAGCAAACTATTAAATTTGGCAATTTACGAATTACAAAGGTCTTCATTTCAAATTATAGTTCCATATGAAAGTTGAAACACAATTTCGGTACAGATAAAATATTATATATATATATATATATATATATATATATATATATATATACTATATATATATATATATATATATATATATATATATGTATATATATATATATATTGCCAGAAGGCCATTAATGCTAATATCTTAAAAGGCACGGCAAGAAAGAGAATTTCTCCAATACTCAACCACTGAATTGGAAGCATGAAGAGCGAAAAAAGAGAAGCAGCGCAACGTGCGGCTGACGGTATCGTAATTTAGGTAGCAGCGGCGTACGAATATGTAAATTACAAACTAAAATTTAGGCCGATTATTAAACAGGTTTTCATTTGTTTTTTAATTCCATTGTGTCATTAACACTTAAATTAGAAGACATGTTCGTCTTTTCTATATTAAGTTAAATCCAGTTTTATTATTCGGTAGGTCTAAGAGGCTCTGTGCCAAGGTCAAGTCAAATTATTTTTTTGCAACGTTGACCCAAATTGTTTTTTTTAAATTCTTTTAATTATTTATGATTTCGATTAATAGTGCTATATCCACATTCGACTGAAATAAAATAACGTAAACACTTTATTTTCAATAACTGCCATGTATGAGAAGACTACATAACTACACATTATGATACTGAGGTTGTAATGATGTCTTACAAAGAAATCATATGTTGCTGTCAAATAATTATGTAAACTTTCTATTCATTAAATAATGTTTGGAAGTAATGTAATTTTCACTTCTCTATTAGGTGGATCATAAAAAAGAATGGAAAAGATTGTGACATAAATGTAAAAACGGGTAGATCTCAGGAGAAAAAATAAATATATCATATTATAAAGGACATAGGATATAATTGGAGAAAATTGGGAGATGTGACATTTATTTCAGATGATTGGAAATCATTTATGTACCCTGAACTTATGATGCTGGAAATCAAGGAATCTGTAACTTAACAACTTAAACAGAGAAAGAACATTTCCAAAAAGTAACAATGTTTGGAAATGAGGAGCATGTGTAAATTGTGTGCAACCATACTCAAGTCGTTGGCAGATAAAACCTTAAATTTGGCAACAGTTGAAAAGGTTTAAGATCGTTTAAAATAATGTAACATGGCAAATAATATGAAGATAGCTGCGATTGCGACTCCACGTCCAGTGTATGCTCGATCTAAGCTCGAAAATGTATTTTCCTGGGCAAATATGTAAAACATATCTAAATTTTGAGGTTTAATAATTTGTGATATAATTGTTAAATGAAGCTCTAGATAGCGCATTTCTCAACGAAAAATTTACTTTGGTTTTAAGCGAAATGGATCGTTGCAGACGCTTTAGAGAGCGCATTTTGCGGAAGATACAGCGTCTTATCTTTTGTCTGGAACTTCAATTTGAGGTTTGATTGATCAACAGGACCAGGTCTTTTTAAAAGTAGAAAAAAATTATTTTAATTGCGACTGCGATAAATATTTATGTTGGTTTTAGTTCCGAGTCTCTTGCCAGGAATTTAAAGAGATTGTACAAACAAAGCTCATTTGAGGAGTTATCAATTTGTAGATCGCTTTGCAATGAATATTTCAACAAATATTCGTGATTACAATTAGAATGAAAATTAGAGGAAAAGGCGGAGTCAAAAA
Source organism: Druceiella hillmani (assembly GCA_039881145.1). Classification (NCBI taxonomy): domain Eukaryota; kingdom Metazoa; phylum Arthropoda; class Insecta; order Lepidoptera; family Hepialidae; genus Druceiella; species Druceiella hillmani. The sequence continues at coordinate 1,710,776 of JAYKKI010000033.1, read as the reverse complement.
TATTTTTGATACGGTAGTCAAAATCAGAATAAATCCATCCTATCAGAATATATCTGGTAGTTTAAAAGCTTTTTTTATTACACAAATTTTGAAAAACTTTGAATTATATGTATAATTCATATAACTTAAAAGAAGGCTATGTAATGTTGATTAATTTCAAGCAAACTTATAACCTTTCATGATAACAACAAATAAAAAGACTACTGTCATAAACCTTGATAAAATAACAAATATCTTATCATGGATTATACGTATATATATATATATATATATATATATATATATATGTGTGTGTGTATATATATGTATATATATGTATACATATGTATATATATATATATATATATATATATATAAGTAAACCAAAATAATTTTAAGTTAAAATTCTGATCAGGTGCCATTTCATTGAATTTTATCACATTTTATAAATAAAGGAGAGAAACGTTGCAGGTAATTTTAACGCTTAACATGTCGCCAGCGAGACTTGCAAATTAGCAAATTAAAAATGGTAAATCAAATTGTAATTTAACTTTAAAAACCTTTTCTATGACGAGTCACTTGGTGGAGAACTCGAAAAAAATTTGTACCAACAATATATTGATTCTTTTTTATATTTTACCCCATATTAATTGAAATCCATGTGGAGGCTGGATGAAACATTAACTTTCAAAATTTTATGAATTTTTAATTATTCAGACCTGTGGTCTGAAACTATAGTTTTAGACCTATTCATGCAACTGGTGGGTAACGGGTATCTTATTCTTTTTTCCGCTTGAAATAAAGAAATTTCATTTATTGCGAATCTATAAATCAAAACAAGTTCCACAAATATAATTTTTAACCGAGACTTTTACTGTATCGACATAACTCTGCATTTTTTTTTCTTTATAAAATTACTAATATTGCTTACAAGAAATGATCAATTTCTAAATTTTTACACCTTAGTATATTCTGAATAATAAAATAATTTAAATTAGAAATTTTGCCACAAAAAAAGAAAAGATGAATTTATCTAATATTTTAAAAGCCACTTTTCGTTTTTACAAATGTGGAAATTCTTTATAATATAATTTTTTTTAATATTCATTTATATTTCTACTTTATTAGCATCCATTGTCGATAGGAAATTTACTCTTTCTTATAGTTGTTAAATACAGTATCATTTAAGGTGCTATCAAAAAAGCGAGAAAACAATTCATTGTGTGGAACATGCATCGTTCATCGGAAATGGCATTAAATGTATTTATACTCTGAAGTTAGTAGGTTTGAGAAACATGAGGTGTTTTAAAAAAATTATGTTTTCAAATGTACTCTCACAACTTGAGAATTATTTTAAATTAAATGAACATACGTTTTTCTTAAATTTAAAATATCACATCATCCCATATTAGAAAAAAAAACAGTAAGCATCCAATCGGAAAGCAATGCAAATCAATTCTATTTTCCATTGAAAATTGTTGTATGTTTCGTTACTCAATTTAATTTTTTTTATTACTCTATATTAGGTCTAAATGTTTTTTTGTATTTCGACTTTCATTTTTTTCTTGAAATATATCATAGAGATCTTCTATTTATTTATATGTTTTTATTAGGTTTAAAAAAAATTACCTTAATGATTAATTGACTGTGACTGAAAATTACAGGAAAACTGTATCCACTATATCACTATTATCCTTGATCATATAATTTTAAAATATGCGTCATATTTTTACGCCTTTGAAATTTATATTATATATTACGTATAACATATTTACGTTGAGGAAAATTAAAATTTCTAAATATTTTTATAGAAATACCATTATAAAATTCCACAAGGCATATAAAACAATTAAAAAAAAATGTTTTAAGGCCTTTATTTACTTCCTCTTTAATTTCAAAAAGATAAAAGCGAGACCCTTGTGAGATTACTCAGGTATCCGTACATCTGCTAAACTTTCATAGACGTTTTTCTTAGAGATCGTTTTGAGTAGAAACTTGAAATCAAGCATAACGATAAAGCAAATTAATCTGATTTTTATTTATAATATAAATCAACAGGCGTATAATAAATACAAAATTATTGATGAAAATATTTATAGGACAAGACTGAAAATTGCAATTTGGAGTTTAACATTGTAAATTTATAATTAATTTGTTTAGTCTAAAATTTGAATAGGCACATAAAATTATACATTTATTTGTGAACTTATTGATACAGAAACCATCTCTTCCAGGTAACTACGACGACCAAATATACAAACTTAACAATACGGAAGTCATTAAACACTTTCATGAAATATTAAAAAATATTAATATAAATAAGTTTACGAATACAACATTTTTAAAGTAAATTATATAAGAAATAATATAACCAGGAAACAATACACAACGTGAAACTAATAACTGTTAGGTTATTCCGTTTTTTTCATATTTTTATTTTTTGGAATGAACGCGAAATGAAAATTTTAAAAATGTGTTCGAGAATTATAACTCATATTTGTCCATACAGTTTTAAGATGTATTTAGTTCATTAAGTTTCTACATATTTTTATTCTAATTCAATGATATTAACTCCTTTCAATGCGTTAATAAAAAGTTCGTCCTTACTTCATATGCTTAGATAGGTATAGGTAATATTTCCCTACATACTAAATTAAATCTCCGCAAGAAAGATCTAATCGCAATATCACGCGCATAGTTGTAGAACTGTGAAGATATAACGCACTGACGAATGGAAATCATTACGGATCCTTGCTTTAGTACGAAGCCTGGAACCCAACTCTCTATTAATTACAAGTGTCTAATTAATTAAATAAATTTTGTCGATTTATGTTGAAAAGTATATATTGTGTAGTGGTAGATGAACAACTACTTTGCTAAGATTTCATATTTTATAAATACATATGTTTAAACTGAACCACGCTGCAATTTTGAAGTTGTTTTTTTTGGAAACAACCAGTATAATTTTACTTAAATATATTTATAAAAACTATTTCCACCAATTATATTATATGAAACAGGAAACAAAAACTTTAATAATCTTCGTTAGGAATACTAAATATAAAAAAAATTAATTAAATTGAAAAAGAGAGACAAATTAAGGATAAAGTGAAAAAAAAATAGACAAGTTGTTTGAAATTTGAACCAGTTTAATGACGCTTGGCTTGTTCAATTGTATAAGCCAATATACCGTGCGCTTAATTATACCTGCAAACATTACCTTATGCTTTTGTCTTGGTACTGATACCGCACTGGAACTAAATCAATTTTAATAGCAACTTTCTGCATATATTCTCATAATAATCGAGGGTCAGTAAGCTACCCCAAATCTAATATTTTATAACAGACAGTTGTTGAGAAAGTTGTTCAAAATTCTCGTAAAAAATTTGTCAACTTTTTATCAAGTATTGTAAACAGTAGAGATCAATAAGCTACATTTCCATGCAAAATTTCAATTTACCTAGTCAAACTATTGCAGGGAAAAGAGTTAGACGTGTATTTATGTGTATCCTCCAAAATTCAGTAGAGATCAGGTATATATAAACATTTAAGGGTACATAACAGTTTTATTATATATTTAGAAGCACTCATTTATCAAAACGTAAATATATTGTATATTATATGTTTCAAATACATAAAAACATGGTAAATATTTTAAAAATAATGAAAAAGGTATTTTGAAAACCTTTACAACAGTCTTTTTAATATTGTTCCAGACTATATAGAGAGTGTACCAAAAAATTGTCGCAAGCTAAAGCACAAAGACAGAGAATATTCAAAACACCTATGTATTTTCAGCTTTTTTTGATAGCCTCTGACTTATAAATTTTTTCGTACTTTTTTAGTGAAACTCATGGATTAATTAAAAAAAATCAAATTTCTATCCTAATTATTAATGTTACAAAACGTTTTTTATAATGTGAGTAATTATGACCTAAATTTTACTTTGTTACCAACTAGTCGACTAATTAACCCATTAGGGAAAACAACATTCACTTCCATACATCTCAACATGACGTCAGAATATTAACCGAAACACAAGATATTCTGAACACTATATTTTGACCTCAGTTTTTTAAGTCATTTAAAAAAATTCGTATTTTATCTTTTAATTTAGTAACATACTCGTATTACATGCATACCAGCCAGGTTATTTGAGCAATTTTTTACACCCAACAATTCAAAAACCGAGGCAACATATTTTTCTTAGACAGTCAGACAATACTTTTAAACTTTACTTTATTGAAAACATAGACCTTTATTTGTTCGATATTTCCTACCTTTTTACAGCTCAACAATTACAAGACTTGGCCCTGGTTTGGTAAAAAAAAATATTTCTACTGGGATATGTTATTTTAATGAACATGTAAAAGGTAATTAAGGAAACACGGACCTAATAACCACTTGACTCGATCATATATATAGAGCGATATACTAGACCAATTTCCGCTAACTGTTCGCAGGTAAAATTCGACATGGGCGCTATTTTCGAAAAACCGAAATTTCTTAAATTAATTGCATAAATTACAGTCGCGAACGCATCGTTTCACATAACATTTAGAAACAAACGGTATAACATTTCATTTATGAGTTTATAAAATTTATATTATATCGTTTATTTCAAAGCTAATAGTTATTATTTATAAATTACTTTTTATAGAAATTTAAAATGTACTTTTTTACGATTTAGTGAAGTGTGTAAACTAAGTGCCGGTCGTTTCTTGATAAAAATTATTGCTACTATACACCACACGTGAAAAATGTGTATACATATTATAACGAAATCATTATTACTCGTCAAAAATACGAGTATATCTATGTAATGTTCGTGCACTAAGTATAAAAGATTAGTCATTTCAATTGGAAAAGCGGCCATTAAAGTAATTGTATCGCTTATGGAAATAGATTAAATGTGAATTATTATTAGTTTTATTATTTCAACAGATTACCTTCGATCCAAATATTAGGTTTTTCATTAATTATTTCGTTTACTCTGTTTTTCACTTATCCTCTATTTATGTTTTTCATTTATCGTGTTATCGGTTCATTAATATTTTATTTTACATTTCTTTCAAGTTTAGAAAAATTAAGTTCAAATTACAAAGAATAATTTTGGATAGTACAATGATACGTAACTCGGTAATTAATTAGTATAGAACAATATTTATCGATATTGTCATAACCGAGACATAAACCACGTGCGATTGGCGCGCATACTGACCTATTATCTTAGCGTTAGCGAATCAGAAGCGAGTACGATACCCTTGTCCCTTCAAATTGTGACACATTTAATTTCGTAGTGAATTTGTTTAATTACTTATCCAGTAGTTATTAGGTCTATGAAAGAAAATAATAAGTGTTTTTACCAGATTCTCAATAATATTCTAATAAAGTGGCAGATTTCAATGTTTGAAAAATTGTAAAAAAAAACTACAACTCTAATACAAAGTATTTTTTATTTTAACTTTATAACAACAAATGCGGATTTCATTTTTTAAAAACCACGTTTTCCAAATGGCGGCCATCGAGTCTGACACACTCTTCGAGTCTAGCACGCATGTTTTCAAAAACCCGTTTGCAGAGCGACTGGGATATCCTACTGACTTCGGCTCGAATATTTTCTTTAAGTTGTGTCACAGTGCTCGGAAATAGTTTTGTAAACAACGGATTTTAAGTATCGCCATAAGAAAAAGTCAGATGGGCATAAATCGGGTGACCTAAGTGGCCACGGTACGGTACCGTTTCGAGATATGTTTTTTTCTGGAAATAACTGCCGCACTGCATTCATGGACATATTAGCAGTGTGAGCTGTGGCCCCGTCCTGCTGGAACCATGTGTTTTGGTTGAAGGATGGTCTATTCCCTCGTTCTACTCTCAAAAAGTCATTTAACATCTGGACATATCTCTCCGAATTCACAGTTACAGTTTGGCCGCGTTGATTTTCAAAGAAACAAGGCTAAGAAATAAATGATTGCAGATGCAGACATGGCACACCAGACTGTTACTTTAGGCTTATGTAAAGGCTCTTAATGCATTTGTATGGGGTTGTAGACATCCCAGTAACAAAAGTTCTGCTTATTCACATATTTTCCAATATAAAAGTGAGCTTCGTCACTAAAGCATATGTTGCCCATCTGGGTAGCAGTACGAAACCTCAACAACATCACCTCCGCGTAAGTTTTTCTTAATTCAAAGTCAGAATCATGTAAATCTTGAACAATTTGAATTTTATATGGATGGAACTTGAGCTTTTTTTGCATTATTACCCGTAAAGTTGATTTCGGAATTCCCAATATCGATGAACGTGGACGCAGTGATAAACGGGGATTTTCAACGACAGAAACCATAACACGCTCGACATTTTCATCCGTGGCTACCAATGGTGTAGGTCCTGGCCTGGGCATATTTAATGTTGAGCCTGTAGCTCTGAATCTTGCTACCCATGACTGAATGAGGTTGATCGATGGTCCATCACGTAATCGACGAATACTGTAACGATTATTCAATCGACGGCGTGCTACAGATAGCAAAAATCTACTCGAAATGTACGCCTCGACGGCAAAAGCGCGGTGCTCTCCACTCCACTGTTCCATGGCTACTAAAACATCCGCACCGCTTGCGCTTCTAACGACGCCCCCCGCGCCCCTCTTATGTGTTGCGTTCAGAAACTATGTTTGTTCAAACTTAGAAATCTGTCACTGTACATCCTGTATAAATAATCGTCCGATAATATTAACTTTACAAAAATAATATCCATTTTGCCCGCAGCAGCAATTTTTCAAACGATTATATTAACTACTTTGAAAAAGTTTACCATTTAATTCGCAGTTTTATCACCATCCTGTTTTATATTACCATCCTTTTATCGGTAGGTGGAAAAATTTAACATAACCACAAAAAATCGCGTTGCCTTCATTTCTCAACGAATTTTCCGTACTAACATATTACTTCCTATAATTGACTGAGGACAGATCAGCTCTGAACTCCGACCCTTGTCACATGAAATCAGCAACGGACTTCACGTGCGATCATATTACATGCATAAGTAGTAAATGTAACTGTATCGTTAAAATATTTAACACCCACCAAAGTGGAGATCGCATTTATTGGGTGTAATTTGTTATGTGAATTGGTAAGGGGGAATGATTTGTAACTTTCACGAATAATAGTTGAATGAAAAGAAATTTCATTGTCATATTTGCTATTTACAAAGTGTTATAATTGTACGTGAACTATTTGAAGAATTTACAAACTTTTTTGTTTTTATTTTCATTTTATTTCTATTGTATACAAATAATAACCTATTCCTTAGATGTTTATGATGACTAGTTTTGATACCAAAGCATGTGCCAAATTATTTAATATCTTTAATCAACTGAACATTTCGTAGCCCGTTTATATTTTGGCTTTAATGCGGAGGATATTTAAAAGGTATTTTAATTTTAGGCTAATCCCAGATCGGGAGTCTAGTTTAAAGTAGAAAATCAATAGCATATCGTCCAAGAAAAGAAACTCATCAGTCTGACGCAACAACCTGTACAATCTTATGCCACAATTGAAACTATATGGTAGAGTGTAACCAGGATCCGCAAATGTATATTTTATTGTAATGTTTATTTTTTTATAATAATTATGTTAATGTATATTTTTTATAATTTTGGTTTTCGGTGTAAAATTTAATTGGTACAGAGAACGGTGCACCAAGATCCATCATCAAGCCTGCACCAATCGTTTCATACAACTGGCCAGAAACAAAGATATCTTTTTGAATAGCCTTCTAGTAGTTCATGAATCCCACTTTCATTTAAATGGCTACATAAATATACAAAAATGCAAGATCTGGACTGCTGAGAATCCCATTGCATCAAAACTAGTTACATCCTCCCAATTGTGCGTTGTGGTATGATCTAACTGCATCCAGAATCCATAGTTTTCCAAAACTCAAGAAGATATCTCAGAAACTGTTACTGGTCTTTCACCCCCAAAACTGATTATTATATTTTTTTAATTACAATAGACGAAAATAAGTTCAACATATGGTTTCAGCAGGCTGGAGCAACTTCTCATACAGCCAAACTAACAATGGAGTCTCCGTGCAACATTTTTAGAGATTGATTCATTTCTAACCATTTGGTTGTTTTCGCATCCGTCATTCACAAATTTAACAGCCCCGGTTTTTTTTTTCATTTCACTAAGTTATATCTGAATAAACAGCAAACAAGTTACTAACTTAGAGGTAATAAAGATGTACAAATAGTAATTTGACTCCTGAAAAGAGAATGATATTTAGGGGATGTTGTTGGAGAATTCGCTCGACATTCTGCTTTATTTATTCGTGGTAATAATACCAGTCACTTCTCCATAATAATGTACTTATATTGTCATACAACGAGATATGCTATCACTACAACGTTCCGTAAAATGCGGCTACCCAGCATTTCATGTTATGATCGTTTAAATCTGCATTCCAACAAGAGCGAGTCAGCCGAGTTGAGTTTATTCGAGTAGGATCAAATCGATGTAGAAGATACCTCTTAGTTTCAGAACAGTGTCCCGTCAACGTATGGTATGTAAGCCGCATGTGAAAAATTTGGTTATGATAAACATTTATGTTTTCGCTACTACAACAGCTCCAACACATCCACGTGGTAAGGAAAGCAGTGAAAATTCTTAAGGAAGCATATCGACAGTTCATCCTCAAGATTTTTTTGACATTCTAAAAATTATTGCTAAATATTATATTTTATAATCTTGAGACTGTCTATTAGGAGACCTACAAATGGTTAAAAGAAAGAGAGGGGTTTGTGTTTATAGATTTCTTTTTCTTTGAAATTTTTACTACTTTAAATATGCCCGTAATACCATGGAGCTCAGTCATAAAACTGTACTATGTGTACTAGTTTGATAATTATTTTATTATTGTTCTATATTTTTCTTCCTTTCTTTTTTTCAAATTGCTCGTTTATAGTTAATTACTAGATAAATTCTATATTCGACGAGATAAATTTATGAAAGGACATTCAAAATAGCACCTTTCAATAATTATTTATAAAATATTTTGTTTCCTAGATATAATAAATAAGTATATCGGACAATTGTATAGTACATATTAGAACGACTATCATAAAATATTTTCACAAAACACTTTTCTAAAATTATTTTTGAACTCCCACCTCAAAACCTCTTTACCCTCAGAAAGATTTGTTCAACTTTCTATAAATCCATTCTGCGTGTAAATATAGGCAAATTCAATCAATCGTCAGTTTTTAATCAACACTCTCTTTAAAACTCTTTGCACCTACGAAATATCCAGAAACTATATTTTGTAATGGGCTGAGTTAATTGAAAACTCTTGATCTCAATTACGATCTGAATCTTTACGATCCAAGAATCTAGTGCCTTTTCTCATCCCATACTATATCTAAGTTTATTATCTTTTTATTTCGGTTCTTACATTGGATTTCGGCAAATTTTCATTTGACAATGTTGGAGTTCTACATTCTTTTAATTCAATTAGTTAGGAAAAAATAATTGATTAATAAAAAGGAGGCAATTAATATTACCCCATAAGATAACAAGGATATTTAAATTTTAAGAAATTCTACTAATAAATTGTGCTATTGTAAAAATATTTATGAGATATTTTTTTTTATACCTTAAATCCACACTAACGTGAAATATTACAGGAATAACTCTATAATGATATTTTACCATCAGCCTTACTATGAAGTTACTTATGACGATATTGAAATTATTTTCAACCACCAAAGGAAACTTGAATAAAAGGTCGACCCCAAATTACCATAACGAAATTAAAATCGCCCATTTCAGACTGGATCCCGAAACTAGTATCGTCAGCGCCCTCGAAGAAATAAACAAATTAAAGCTACTGCTTGTAATGAGAACTCCATGAGAAAGCCCTTTAACCGAGAGATTAGCTTTTATGAGGAGCTAAACTGCCCCGCTCCGCCCATAACGACACCAAGATGTGCCCCATGGAAGACATGGGGAGCTTTTACTGAGTGATAATGATCCTGCATCCTTTAACCCTCTGAGATCCAAATAAAGGAAGCTATTCTTATTTTCACAAAATCATTACTTTTTTTATTAAATAAAAATATTACTACATTATATGCGCATAGACAATAATTTTTACATTCAAATATGTACATACAAAAAATAACGTTCTCCTTCTTAACTGTCGTTTAAAAAACGATTAAATTTATTAGAAACTGATTTTAACTTACCATTCTAGATTTAAAAAATTGTGTTTGTATTGCTAAATTACCAGTTCGACTACCCGTATGTATTTTGTATTTAAAAATGGCAGAATATAATCATTCAAATTACAGTCGATCTGTAAAACATTCATACTGTTATACAGTTAAATACTAATTGCTTACTCTTCTCTTATTCCTCTGCATTTGATGTATTCTCATAACAATGAAAGCTGACGTAGATTACGTTTTATAGTTCAAAAGATATTTGAAAATTTTAACTAATTCATGTAAACAGCCCAGATTATACGTGTAAATATGTACCATGTTCGAATATGTAAAAACGTCTTAGGGAATTCAGTTCCGAAATCTCGGATCCCGAATTTTAGAAATATATTTATATGCATATGACGTTTCCAGATTAAAGTTATATTTTTGTATTTCCATAGTTTGTGTGGGGATCGGGATTAGTATATACAAGCAAAAAATAATTTTTATAAGTTGAAGGCGATATGGGGCGAGACATCGTCTCCAATAAACTTATTCGTTCACTAGTGGACTCGTAACTAGTGGAATCAATTAAAACGTTGATGTATAGGATCGACAGTTTATTGAGTACATATGATTGTTTGTTCTGGTTTGGTATTTATTGTAAAAAAAAATAACTCTTAAGTGTTGTTTTATTTATTTTATTTTTTTTTGCAAAATGCAAAATTCTCGTTTCAAGAGCGAGAAAATATATTTTTGATTAAAAATATTACGAGTTAATTTTAAATGGTAAGAAAGCCTAGATAATTACATACATCTTATTATTTTTACGCGATATAAAATAAATTCTCAACAAGAGTAAAGTGACATTAATCTTAGCGATTAAAAACACGGTTCTCATTTTTTTAACAGGAAGGAAACTTCAATAAAATTCGTTTGAAAATGCAAATTTGTAGTAAAAGAAAAATTTAAGACATTACGTAAAACTGTAAAATTGTCAATATCTTATTCCTGTTTTTATGCGAACAGTTTCAATTTTTCTTATTTAAATATTTATATTAAATTTTGTTAAAAAATTTTAAGTACAGCAAAAACTATACATCAAAGGGATAGGGACTTTCTTTGAACTTTTTAGGAAGTAATAATCAATAGATATTAGTAGCACTAAAGGGAATATCGATTAAATAATTGACATATTATATTAAAAATAAAGTAAAAGAACATGACGTTAGAAATTGAAATTCTAATGAAACATGCTTGCGGAATCCGAATAATAAACTCGTTTGTTGGCTCGATATAAAATTGTTGCAATGAAATAGCATCTTTTTAATTCGCTTCTTATCGCCCTGTATTTTATAAATCCGCAGTTTTATGCTAAACGTTAGAGGTAAGTTAAATCAATATTTAATGTAATAAAAAAAACCAAACCTTGTCAAAAATGAATCCCATAAATTTGTAACCATAATACAAATATTTGAGTATTACTATACCAACAGCACAGCAGCGTGAGTGCCTTGAAACGATCCTATATCTATAATATAGAATCTTTTGAAGGATCTTTCATTAAGAAATTGTTTCATTAAGAACTACGCTTGTACACTTTCTTTCATAAGAAACTGTACAAGCGTAGTTTAGTTCCATGATATTTTTTATAAACTCAAATCTATTAAACTGATTTAACTGAACGTTACCTGAAGTCTTGTTAATGATATTAAAGTGAACGAAACGTTATTTATTTACATATACAAGAACTGTTATACAAAGTAAATTACAAAAAACCCACAACCGGCCCTCTGTCGAAAGCTGCTTCTGAGTGACGTTATGAAATGATAATATTTCTACTAATCCGTCCTTTATATATTTTTTGAGAGATTTTCTCACTTTTTTAAAATATAGGATCCGTTCAGACTAGCAAGTAGAGTCCGAAGATTTCAAACCTAATTATTCGTTTTTCAGAATTTTACATAAGACACTTCTAAATGTTCAAAAATTATGTTTCCGCCACTGCCACTCCGAACTGCCAAATTGAAAACTATGAAAAAACAATATTACTAAAAATTTGTCGTCAAATCATAGCAATGATTCCAGTATAGTTATGTTGAAAGATATTATTTTATCTTATAAACAATACTTTAATATTTATTTATGTATATTTTACTGTATATGAAATATTCGTGGAAGTTCTATTCGTATTTAAAAGGTTTTTTTTTAATTTCTGAGCTTTAATCACAAATATGAAGATTCAGAATTATGTGCAAAATGATCCATGCCCTCCAGTTTGCTTTTAAAAAAAGTAAAATTATAGTTTAGATAGTAGCATTCGATTAGAATTTTCAAATTAAATAAATTCACTTAGTTGATGTAAACAATTTCAGGCCACACAAACAACTATTGAACCCTACATCCTACTTGTTCCTACGCGTACTTCGCCTACTTCATTATAACTTTTTGGGACCTGTCGTTTTCGTGGAAATGCAAGCTTTATAAATTAATATGTATCGGTACTAATATTTTCAATACCAGCCACGTTTCACAATTATTCTTAGAAATTAAGTTACAAAGCTGAGGTTAATAAATTTCAATATTCTGTTTCAATGAAAGGCGATGAAAATAAAACTATTAGTTGAATTAGTTAAGAACTGCTTTTTTTAGGATGTTTCTATGCTGACAAGTGAAAGTCGGGTCGGATATTTTAGTAAATTCAAAATTACTTCATATTTTAATATTGTAAATAAAGATAGATATTCCTTTAGCAAAATTATGTCCAAATGTACGACTTGTAAAATTTAAATAAGAAAGTTTATTTCCAAAGAAGTATGTGATTCAATAAAATTGTGAGTAAATACATGTTAATACAATATTTTTTCATGATTTTTGTAATAACAGTTGTAGAATACCTGACATATCGCAACCAGATCTCATAGAACATTAGAAACAATATACCATATACGGTTGAAATAAAGAAAACATAAGAAGAAACGTTCAAAGTGAGATATATATGAACATCCGGCAGAAAAAGTTTTATCATCATAATGTGAATAGTTGAACGAAGGGCGAGATGTGTTTATAACGCATACGCAACAATACATAAAATTTGCGGCAATTCATGAATAGTACTGATTTGGGATTCGAGTTCATCAAAAGCTTTTGATGAACTCGATTCGGAATATTTTAACGTAAATCTATAAATTTAATGTAAAATATCGCAATTCCTCCGAACCATTGACGTAATTCGATATTTCTGAAAATTCTTGTTTCCAAATAATCACCATATTCAAAACTCATTTAGTCGCTGAAAATTTCATTAAACTATATGTCGCTAGATGGAAAACATAATTTTTTGTAAATATATAAGGACTGGAGATAGTAGAACAATCCTTAATTAGGTTTGAGGCTCATCAGTCCACTCGGGTGCTTGGTCAAACTTATACGAGCAATTGCTGGCTTTGCTGGAAATTTATGAACCATGTATGTAAAGAAAAGCGCTATTTTTTTATACTACACCCAGTTTACTAGTTTCTACTTTTGCCAAAAATTAATAAAGCTGCAACAATTCATATCTTGCCACATTTTCATATCTACTTGTTATAGGTCATTTTATATTTGGATTCATTTATATTTGGTTACAATTTAATATACTCGTGTGAGACATGTAATGGTATAATAGCCTGTGATAAGATTATTTGAAAACTTTTAATTATTTTCATTCTAGAATTATTTCCACCGCCATTAGTGAAGCTAAAGCAATTCTATAAATCATCGATCCACAGGTGAACAATTTTAATTGTAGTATATATTCTTTAAAATTATCGATACAAGTTTACCTAAGTAAAATAAAAAAAAAGTTGTGATAAAATGTTGATATCTTTAATTCCAGGGAACAACAGGGGACCCCTACCTTATAGTGAAACACGGTATCCTAAAAGGCATCAGCACTTGGATAAAGATACTTTAGTTATACTCAATCAAAATATTGAAATAAAAAAACCAATTTAGAAATTACGGATTCCACGTAGGTGGGTATCCTTCGAAGCTTGATATTTCACCAAGATCATCATCATCATCATCATCATATATATTAATACGCTAAGGTTAAGATGTTACACTCCCTTTTTAGAAAAAACCTCACAACTAATCCACATAAATTATATATCATTTTATAGATAATTGCTTGCTCTACCGGCATCCACAACTAAAAAATTTATTATTGCTATTGTTTTTGAAAATTAATTAATTATTAAAATTATATACACAAAACAGCAATGCTACCATCTAACGGCTCAACGTCAATATGATTGACGGTCGGTAAAATTGTTGTTTAATTTCAAATCCACTCACGTATAAATAAAATGGCGCTTTAGCTCAATGCTTTTGATACTTGCGCCTCTATATGTCAATTTTAGTAAAATATTGGTTTCATCTGTCATCTGAGCTTCATAATGGAATAAAAACGTAATAAGCAGTGTGCAAAATTAGAAATGAATTGAATACCTGCAATCAATTTTGATTTATTAAATTGAGTTGAATAATTTATTTACATGATAATTACAAGAACGATAATGTAAAATGCCTAGGCGACGAACACTCGAAAATAAAACAGAAAGACATCGAAGTAAGTCAGCCCGTAGTCGTGAAACACCCGAGCAACGAAATATAAGACTTGCTAATTACCGTGAACGAATGAGAAAACGTCGAGCGTCAACTTCGAGAGAAAACTCATCTGTAACAGAACCACTCCAAGAATCTTTACCAAAAAGACAATGTCAAAAACAATCACGAAGTCGTATAATCTCGTCCAATACATATAAGGCAGCACGATTATTTAAGCATGATCATGAAGTTATTTCTAATAATATTGGTCAATTAAATAATTTTTGCGTACATCGTAGAGCGAAATTATTTACTTCAGAAATGACGTCTGGCACGTCATCACTTTGCTGTCATCAAGGTAAAATAAAATTAGATCCAATTGAAGTACCTGAATTGTTGAAGAATTTAATTATACGTAATGATACTAAGACTGAAAATTATCTTGATAATATTCGTAATTTTAATAATGCATTGGCTTTCGCGTCAGTTATTGTTGATATGGTCAATATCCCTGGACATGGACCATGTTATAAAATCCATGGCCAAACCTATCACATGGTTGGTAGTTTGAGTACGCCATTAAATGACCCACCATCCTATGCTGGATTATTTTTATTAGATTCCAATGTTGCTTTAGATATTCGTATGACTCATCCAGGAAATAAAAATTGTTCTGTTGAGATTATGCAAGAGTTACAAGCAATGTTAAATAGTGTAAACCCTTACGCTCAATTAATTATTTCTATGAAAGATATATCAGCGATTTCAGTGAATAATTTGAGTCTTAAATTTACTACTGATAATGGTTTTGATAGAAGAAGATATAGTCCATCAACTGAAGAAATTTCGGCTGTATTTGTATCCAATGACGGCGCTCCATCGGGAAAATACGATTTTATTATTTATGCTAAAGGTACAAATATTCTCCATCGAATATATTATTTGAATCCTCATTGTGATCCTATGTGTTATCCACTTCTTTTTCCGTGTGGAGATGCTGGATGGAAACCTGGTTTGCCTCATGTTAATATCTATAGTACTACTGTAAGAAATGTAATGACACAGTTACAATACTATTGTTATCGTATAGCAATGAGAGATGAATTTAGTATAATACATGCATCAGGAAAATTATTTCAACAATTTGTTGTTGACAGCTACGTTAAAGTTGAAGGATCACGTATTGCTTATATAAAATCACATCAAAAAGAACTACGTGCTGAAAATTATAAAGGATTAATAGATTTTCTGCGTAGTGATGCTCGAGAAAGGGGCTTTAAAGCTGGAATCCCGGTTATTCTTCCATCTTCACATATTGGCAGCCCTCGAAATATGTTACAAAAATACCAAGACGCTATGTCTATAGTTTCACGATTTGGAAAACCAGATATTTTTTAACGTTTACCGCTAATCCTAAGTGGGAAGAAATAACTAATAATATTCAGCCGTATTACTATCACGAGTATTTTATCTTAAATTAAAACAGCTGCTTGAAATTTTAGGTATTGTGCATGCATACGTAGATGTCATAGAGTTTCAAAAAAGAGGATTACCTCATTGTCATATGCTGCTTATTTTACGAGAAGACAATAAAATTCGTGAAATTGATTCAATTGTTTCGGCAGAAATACCTGACATAAACACAAATCCAAAACTTTACAATATCGTTAAGAAATGCATGGTTCATGGCCCATGTGGTGATACTAATCTAAACTCTCCATGTATGAAAGATGGAATTTGCAGTAAAAAATATCCGAAAGATTTTATTGAAGAAACCAATTCCAATGTAAATGGATATTCATTATATCGCCGAAACAATAATGGTGTCTTTTTTAAAATTGGTAATAAAATAATTGATAACCGTTGGGTGGTTCCATATAATCCTTACTTCAGTCTCAAATATCAAGCACACATAAATGTAGAAATCTGTTCGTCTATAAAATCTGTTAAATATCTATACAAATACGTTTATAAAGGGTACGACTGTTCATCATTAATACTACAATCATCTTCTGATAACGATCAACTTATGAGTATTGATGAAACTAATTTTTTTTTAAATTGTCGTTATGTAAGCCCTCCGGAGGCTGTATGGAGGTTACATGAACGATCACTGTATAACCGATCTCATACGATTGAACGTTTACCCGTTCATTTACCAGAAGAACAATTGGTATATTTTTCCGTTGAAAATGAGAATTTTTCTGTTATTGATAAAGATACAAAGCTAACAGGATATTTCAAATTATGTCGAAAAGATGAAAATGCGCGCCAATTTTTATATTCCGAAATTCCAGAGCATTATGTATGGAACAAAAATTTATGGAAACCACGAAAACGATTAACTAAATGTATCGGTCGTATTTTCACTGTTAATCCCCTTGATCAAGAACGATATTTTTTACGTATACTTTTATACCACGTTAAAGGTGCACAGAGCTATGAATTTCTAAAAACAGTAGATGGTAAAGTTTGGCCTACATTTCGTGATGCTGCTTATTAATTACATTTACTCGACGACGATAACGAATGGCACCATTGTCTTGAAGAAGCTTCAGCGTTTCAAATGCCAAAAGAACTACGTCAACTTTTGTCTATTTATGTGTGTTTTGTTATCCATCAAATATTATTCAGCTATGGGAATCGTTTAAAGACTTTTTATCAGAAGATTATCAGCATAATTATGACAAAGAAAATAGCTATAATTTAACATTAAGAGATATTGATAATCTTCTCAAACAACATGGAAAAAATTGTAGTGTGTTTGGTTTACCCGATTTTACAGTAACAGAACAAAACTTAATTGAATCATCATCGACCTATAATCTTGATGGAGAAATGGAAAAAGGTCAAAAAGTTTTTTCACAATTTAATAAAGAACAACGTGAAATAGCTGATGAAATTTTACATGCTATTCGAAACAACACTAAACAATCTTTTTTCATTGACGGACCGGGAGGAACAGGAAAAACATTTCTATATAAAGGATTATGTCATATTCTACGAGGTAAAGACAAAATTGTTTTAGTTGTAGCTTGGACAGGTATTGCTGCTAATTTAATCGAAGGCGGGAGAACGTTTCATTTGCTATTTAAATTCCCAGTTCCTCTTTTAGAAACATCTGTATCTCAAATTCGTCCAAATTCTAAACAAGCTGATATCATTAGTAAATTATTATATGGGATGAAATTTCCATGGTACCTAAACATGCTCTATCAGCATTAGATAAACTTTTGAAAGACCTAATGAATGTTCAATTACCATTTGGTGGTAAGACGGTAGTCTTTGGAGGTGATTTTAGACAGATTTTACCAGTTGTAAGACATGGAAATCGAACGTCAATAGTGGAGATTAATGTGAAAAATTCTTTTTTGTGGTCTTTTATTCAAAAACGCCGTTTAATGCAAAATATGAGAGCAGAGAATGATATTGAGTTTAGTAAATGGCTCTTAGATTTAGGTAATGGTGATTTACCAGTTCATGAAGAAATATCACCCAACACAATAAAAATTAATAAGGATTGTTATTGTCCAAAGGAAGATTTGATTAATAAAATTTTCGGCACTATTCCTATAAATGATAGAAATATACAAGAGTTTATAAATATTGCTATATTGTGTCCCAAGAATGAAGATTGCAATTTAATTAATAATCAAATCGTTGAAACACTGATAACTGGTGATATTAAAACTTATTACAGTTCCGATTTAGTTGAATATGAAGACCAAAATAATGATGAACAACTCTATCCAGTAGAATTTTTAAATTCCATCAATGCTTCTGGTTTACCTCCTCATAAATTAACTTTGAAAATAATGCTATAGTTATTTTAATAAGAAACTTAAATGCTAAAGAAGGTTTAGTGAATGGTATTAGAATGGTAGTTCAAAAATTAAATGAATATAGTATTACAGCAACGGTGATCGGTTCTAACAAAACTGTAATTATTCCAAGAATAATATTAATCCCTTCAGATCCTACTATTCCATTTAAATTACGAAGAAAACAACTACCAATTAAACTTGCATTTGCTATGACCATAAACAAATCTCAAGGACAAACGTTAGAGCGAGTAGGAGTTTTTCTGCCGTCACCAGTATTCACTCATGGACAATTATACGTTGCCCTTTCTAGGGTTCGAGATTTAAAAAATTTAACCATATCAATTATAGAAAGTGACAAGCAAATTGTTACAGATGAGTTTATCTACATTTCGAATATAGTTTATAAAGAAGTTTTGTAATAAAGAATAAATAAAATAAATAATTTTGTAATTTTTTCAAGTGATAATTATTATTTTCTTATTTAATGCGAATTATTCGCACGGGTATCGCATTTACATATTTATATATACATATATATATATATTATTTCTAAAAGGTGTTTTTTGATCGAGCGGCTTGATCTCTTTAACTACTGCACCAAAAAAAAATAAATATTAAAAAAATTCGAAAAAAATCTTTTTGTAAATAAATTAATTAATTTTTATAAAAAATTGGCATGAGCGCCATCTGTGGGCGACGCATCAAATATCTTAGCCAAATTGTATACTTGGAATACGCAAGATGGCGCCGTTTACTGACAATACAAACGAATATTTCTATAATTGGGTCTGATTTAATTAACATTTTTAACTAACTAAAATAAAAAATATGGAAAAAATTGAAAAAAAAAAATATTTTTTTCTATAAAAAAAATTAATTAAAAAATTGTTTTACTAAATGAGTTGATCATATATTTTTTTTTTTAGGAAATACATTTGAGATGGCGTTTGGATCTGATCATATATTTAATTACGAATGTAAAAGGCGCCATCTCTAAACACTCTGTTGTAACTAATATGACAGCTGTGAGTTCATTTTCTCATGTGTAAATATTTATAACTACCACGCAAATTGATATAATGCGAAGACTTCGCACGGGTCACGCTAGTGCTTAAATATGAAATTTGGTAATTAAAGGGTCTCAAACTGTAGAAACTGAGAGTCTGCGATATATGAACGGGCGGACAGCCACAAAGGTTCTCTTTTTCACTGTGGGATCTTAAAAATAGGAAATTAAAATTTTTAAACTAATATTTTCTTTTCTTTTATTTTCCATTTCTCAAACATTAAAAGCATTTTTTCAAACTATATCTGAGGTGGTTAGCCTCAGATGTACTTTGAGAAATGTTTCTCAAAACAGTTTACTTTACTAGATACCTATGTAATATACTAATTTTTAGTTTTTAAATTTCGCTCATTTTTAGCTAAATAAATTAAATCGTCTTAAGATTCAACATAGTAAAAACATATGATGTTTCACTTCCCCCCAATCTGGTAATAAATAGTTTATACTATTTTATTTCAATCCCAGTCCATAAATAAAGCGACCCTTTCCTTTTTATTTATCGTCATAAGAACAGAACTTTATTAATTTGCTCCTCCTTAAAGCCAGGAAACTTTATTAGTTTCGCATCTTTTTCAGTGCTTTTTAACACTATAAAGTTACCGCTTACACAAAAAGCTTTTCAAAAGATTTTGGTATAGCTTATTTTCATATACAAAGTTTATATAAGCCATAAATTTTATGGTGAAGGCATTGATTTTATCACCATGAACCAGAAAATTAAATCCGACTGTTGGAAAAGATTAATGGAATCAATAAAATTTCCGCAGCCAAATTTTCTGTCTTATAATAAAATGTGAAAACCCATAATTCAGTGGTGTCTGTCAGCCTCGTCTACAAGAATATAAATAGTTTAGATGTAGACTTGTAGAGAAAATGGGAAAACTGCATTTGTGAATTCGCCATTTTAGAATCGAATGACCAGGAAATCGAGAATTTAGGAATCTATAAAACCTATTCTGTTATTTTTTTAGTTAGTCTTGAGGTAGATGACAGACAACCATTGAGAAGGAAGATAAACTAAAATCTGATATGAAATAAAGTGTTTTTATCGAGTTTTGAAGCTTATAAAAATATTTTATTTATTGTAATATTAATGACTTATACAAATTCTCTCATACCATGTAAAAACTTTTCAACAATTTTTGTTATCCAGATGATTTTATTTTCAATTTTATTTCAGTGGTCTCATTTTAAAACCTATTTCAAGTTTGGCATTCAACATTTTGTTTTATCGAAACTTTGATATAACGGGAAAATAGACTTTAGTCCATTTGAAGATAGTATGAATGAAGGAGGGTAAACATATGTATCTAACTTTTCCTTTTACACCGTTTTATGTCAAACTTGTGATGAAATAAGGTCAGTAGATCTCAACGCATGGTTTTGATTTTGGTCACCGTCCTTGGTATTTTGATAAATTAAAGTTTCTCGTGTGAATTTTCGATTAAGGCAACGGTATCTATCTTTTGTATACTAAGATTACCGCAATATCTTTGTATAAATAACATAAAACATTTTGCCGTATTCATTGAAAAAATCAGAGAATACGAAATGTATGAGTAATAGATTTAATATACATGTTGCGCCACCTGCCGTCACGTTATAACACAACACTTTTGTGATTGAATAAAAAAACATCGAGTTTCATCCCTCAAAAATATACATAAATTATATTCTCGAGTTAAGAAGTAACTATATATTCATTTGACTTATAAACTAAATCTAAGTTTCATAAACATCTATTCAGATATTTAAGCCTTATTGAATAACAAACATCCAAACAAACTGTGATCAGAACAAACAAACTGTATTACATTCTATATGTCTTAATATTACTCCTCCATACAACCAAAATTGGGTATCGATTTACTGTGTTTGTAAAACTAGTTGTAGGATTTATAACATTGGTAGAAACAAGTAAATATAATACTTATAGCGTTCTGGTTGCTATCAGTATATAAAATTTATATTTAAGTCTTTAAATATAATGGTTTATTTTACGAACTTTAGCAAGTAGTTTCCCTTGAAGTTTATTAGTCGTTACTTTATATCCACCCAAAAGAAATTTGCAAAAAAAAATATTAAAACAACAAAACTGTAAACATCGCGATCACTGAAAATGTAAATTTCTTTAAAGTTTATTTTATATGTTCTTGTAACAAAATAATATCAATAAAATATTCTAGTAAGTACATCACCTGTCAACGCTCTGGATTCATATGAACGGATATCTGTACTGCGGGACACTGAGCTCTCTAAAAGCCCATTGTTTTTGTGAAACATTCACCTTTCTATGCGGGAGTATTGCTTTTAATGGAATATTGCTTTAAACGGGTATAGTCGGAAATATAGTAATGTAATAAACACTCAGCATAAGCTTTAGTTTCAGGCATCTAATTCAGTAACGTCTTCTATCTCAAACGGCGTTTCTACATCTGTTTTTAGTCGGAGGTATTGACACTACGCCTTTGTTTACTGCCATATTTATGAATTATCGTCCTCTCATAGAATCGACGTCTCATAAATATACACACACACGCGCGCGCACACACATGCTCACACCTACACACACACACACATACAACTCACACAAACGCATAAACATATGTTGCAGACATTTCAATATTTCTGCGTTAACTCAAGGTTTGTGTCCTGTAATTTGACAGCTATATACTATCAGCATACGAAGGTGCCAACCTCCATACCTTTATTTAGAATTTGATTTTTTTATCTAGCTTATAATAGCAGAGTATACGTAGTAGAAATCAACATCTTGAATTACTCAAAAATGGAAAACTAATACAAGATATTACTTTTCATTATTATTACATACATTTCCTCATATCCATAACTTGGTATTACTCAGGAAAAATCTCGACTGCAATCGCGAATCAAATATTTCATTCCTTCACTTCTCAATCGTTTAGAATATTTCACGACTTTGGCGATTTCCGATTTAGCTAACCGGTCTGTTGGGAATATAATCTTAAAATTTTGGAAAACATAGTTTATTTAAGAAATACAAATTAAAAGATAAGTTAGTTCTCTAGCGTTAAACTGATTAATTAATTGTTACTCATATGTAAATACGTTTTAAAAACATCGTCGTCCACACCGTCCTCACATAAACAATCCTTACTACAATCGCTAGTCGATGATGTCACGAAATTGTATTTCATCTACTATCCAACTCTAGATAAGCGATGAAACTAATTAAAATTTATTATAAAATGCTAATATTTACTTTTTAAAGTGTAAATTGTAATATTATACGAAATCTAAATTTTTAAGTAAAACTTCTCCTTTCTCATAATTTAACATTTTCTTTTATTTATATATTTCAAATAATATTATATACAATTTATGTATCATTTTTTCTTTACTTAAATATAATTTATAACATGTAATTTATTTTATAGCATAAATATATTGCTATATCTTTTGAAATTAAAGTCGTTGGAAATATTTCTTTGACGGTCTTCCTATTGTTATCATTTAATTTTAAAAAAACTACAAACGTTAATAAGACCATTTATTGTATGTACCATCCTTTGTATGTGTGGTCCGCCAACAAAACTAAATTACACGTAAATTTAAATACATTACTTAATTTTGAGCGTTTCCTCTGAAATACAAAATAACCCTCTGCGGAAGGAATTAACAGAATTATTTACATGCATACAATGTGAATATTATGCAAATAATCCGAATATAAATTTTATTGTAATGCAAAAAAATATATATGTGCGTGCCATTTTGAGTACATATTATCTCCATAACTAATATCTTTAAAGCAATAAAATATGCCATAATATATTGATGAATTTATAGTAAAATAAGGTTTAAATATCCATTTTCTAATTGTTTGATATGATGGAATAGCAAAACTCAGTAAATTTCTTATGGTTTCTTATGGCATCTTCTCCTGTAGAAAATATAAACTAAGAGTCGTTTGTTTATTTAAGAAAATTCTCTATTCTCTTCTGTTTTGAACGAGAGAAATATTCTTGGAAAAGATTCGTAAAGCCACTTGTTCCTAATTTGACAAACTTTGTTATAACGGATGTAATAGCGTCGTACCTCCAATATTGCACACTATTGCACACTGGAATAATTGCTGTTGAGCCCTGTATGCTTTTTCTTACATGTACACAAACAATTTAAATAATAGTACGGGTCATTAGAACATCGGACACGCATTGAACGCCTCTACCAAAACGTTTCGATAATTAAAAAATATGTCCACTTTCTACAAGTCCGTACTAAGCTTTTGACTTAAGATATTTACCGCTTTGCAATTGGAGCTTATGAGAAAGCGAACAATGTATAGCTACTCCGAGATACTGAGCGCCAGCCGTGGGATGTCTGCAAATTATATTTTACCAAACGAACGCTCTTTCCGCGACGAAGGCGTAGTTGTGTTTTATTCATACGTATATAAATCATGACAGCTTCTAATCACGTAACCATTAGGTGAATAGAGATTATGTTTGCTAGGTAATGTTCTATTATACTAATTTTAATACGCCTGTGAATTTTTAACAAAACAAAAAGATGGTTAAACCAATCG
Organism: Druceiella hillmani; assembly: GCA_039881145.1. Lineage (NCBI taxonomy): Eukaryota > Metazoa > Arthropoda > Insecta > Lepidoptera > Hepialidae > Druceiella > Druceiella hillmani. Next base: position 1,686,542 of record JAYKKI010000033.1, on the reverse strand, counting down.
ACGATATATACACGTAAATTAATCATATATCATGAAACAAAACTTCCATGGTGAACAATTGACTGAGAGTAATACAATTCCTTTTTGAAATCAGTACTACCCAGAGATACGGGATTGTCATTAGAGGTAGGGTGTGAGTTACATGAGGCTTGACCCGTTTAATAGTAAGTATAGATCGACCACTCATAAACAATAGATTGTGATACCACAAATACTCCATTCATATTGGCATCAGTTAAAAAACTTGTGCTGAGCGTACCACTTTTTCGTCAATACAGATTTGACGGAATGACAAAAAATATAAAAAATACTGACAAAAGGCATGAACTGAAATAATGTACAACATTATTTAATGTATAACCTACCCTCTTAGTTACGACTACCATGTTCGTAACGCTAGCATAAATATTATTAGAGATGGGAAGGTAGTACAAAACCCTAAGAGTATTAGGGTTTCTTTTTATTATCTACGCAAGAAACGTAATATAAACATGATGGACAACTCGTGTTTCGTATTAATCCATTTACACCAAAAATAAAAGCAAATTTTAAAATACTGAATTATTTATTAATAGAAGGTAACTGATCAATTAGTAAAAGAGATATGTATAATTAAGTTTTTACTCAATAATTTATTTATCCCTCAACATCCCATAATGGATTAAGTGAATTGGCAATTATTTACTCCGAATCAGACTTATGTAAAAATTAACAAATTACTATCGACTTTCTCGTTCTTCACTTACGTAAAAAGTTTCTTCGTTCCAAAATTTATCCGTCAGTAAGCATAAGATATTTAAAAAAATATACATCAGGAAGCGTCTGTGCGCTTAAAAGTAGAGGATGAAAAAAGCTTATTTTTTTCCTTTTTTCTCAACAGCTTACCATTTTTACTTTCAAAATCATCCAATTCATTATCTTTATCCCGCTTCAAGTCGTCCGTTATGGATGTGGTCTCTTAATTTATACAGATTTTAAAGAGTTTTAGCACCTAGATAATTTTTTTGAATAACTTCGAAGAAATCTTTATAAAGTTGATATTTTCCCATTCAAGATATTTTTATTTTAAATGCTCCTGTCATACTTTTTTCAAGCCATAATTGCACAATATTAGTTCACAACACCTGGGTTAACCCTCTGTAACAGTTACAAAGGCTAATTGCATAATAATATCAGTTTTTCAAATCGTTTTGTAACTTCCCGTACTATATTTTGCAAAGAATTACTTTGTAAAATGTAATTAATATAACCAAGGAAAATTTCCAGGCAAATTATTTTCATTTTTGTCATGGTTTAATATTATTTAAAGATGGGAGTATTTTGGGAATTTTCTGGGTAATAATAAAACTAAATATCTTTGATATTTTATGCTTTTGAGTCTTAAATTATGAAAGTTAATTATTTGTTTAAAATATATATATATATACAAATTGAAAATGATGAGATAGTTGTAAATGTCTTCCACAACAATATTTACGATAGATATCTTGAAAAAAAAAACATTATAATATGGTCGACGATATAAACCAGGAGTGAAAAATATATTCATATTTATTTAATGTTGACACCATAAGTTAATTTTTTCGAGATTATTAAGAAATCATTCTTTTTAAAAGGCAAAATACATAAAGTTCGTTATTTTATTTTTTTATTATTAGATAAAAAGAAAAATAAACAACCAAAATGACTTTTATTTTTCAAAATTATTAAAAAATACGTAAACAAACTACACAACAAAAAAATCAAAGATGAAAACTGATTGAATCCTAAGTCGAATCAGTTTCCCGATAATTTTATTTAACACTCACAATGTGGGACAAGAACTAGAGCAAAATTCAATTTAGCACTCACTTCGTCAATTTAATCACACTTACACTAAACTTTTTTTAATAGCTATTAGGATTGTTCACGTTTTATTTTGTACAAAAAATCAATATAATGACACCATTTGCTTTCAAATTATATTTTTGCTATGATTTTTTGACTCGATTAAAATTTTTTGTTACCGAAAATTTTATTTATAAATAATAATACAAAATATTAATTATATATAAAAAACCCTAAAAACGCAAAGAAGTAAAAAATTACCTAAAAGATGTTGAAACTGCATACAAGACAGTCGTTTCTTATTAGTTAATACACTTTTTAAATCTTTTTTTTACAAAATCAGTGATGAGCCTATTTTATAATTGTTCGATGTGTTCTATATCCCAAAAATAAAATGAATAGAATACATAATTCACTTTTGTTGAAGTGTCTTTCCATTCCGATGTGAGCATATTTAGAGTATTAAACCCTTATGTTGAATTAAACTCTTACGTTCCTTTGAATGCAAATATCGTTCATGTGATAACCTCGATATAATTGACGGTGATATGGACCCTTATTCGTTCTGTCAACGCCCGCTTTAATTATTTACAATAACAGATTATTTAAGAGCTGCTTTAATAAATAAAAATACTTTAAGAGATGCTTTAGAAAAGAGAAAAAATGTTTTAAAAAATACTTTAAGAAATGCTTTAATAAAACACAAGCCGCAGGTGAAACTGCGGCTTGCGTTTTACTCCCCCTGTTCCCTAAATATTGTGTTGAAAAACTTTCGTCGAATTTGTTCGCTTTATTTCTGGTTGTGTGTTTTTTTGGTAAATAATTTATTCTTTACCTTAATTATTTTAATTTCCCTGAATGTGTGTATTGCATGAATTCTTAAGAAGTACAGCAATCGTTTGAAGAGTCAATGTACGGAGTTTTTTATATCGTTTATATAAGGTACTCAAAAATATTAATTTATATTTACCTTCGAGTATTTCGTATTTATGATACAGATTATATGTCTACCAAATTTTAAAAAGATCGATTAAATGAGTCTCTTCCGCGTATATCAATTAGCATAAGTTAGAATGGATTGATATAATAAAATTCTTGTATAAATGCAAGTACCTGTTATGAAAATCCTACAAGATGAACTCAGCCAAGTTACCTATATTGTGAAATATTGGTGTGATCTGAATAGCACTACACACTGGCACCTATCCACAATGACGAACATATGTCACGGTGTCTTAGATTCCCTACTGTAATGATCTCAGTCCGTCGGAGATAAGAGAGAAGTATAATTTAAATTAATTCAAAAGACAACAAAATGAATGCGAACGATAGTGTAAAATGCAATTTAAATCTACGTAGCACATTGTAGCAACAATGTATGCAATAAGGATAAAATTTAATATTGTCATGAAATGACACAGTCTTCCACTATATTTTTTTTAGTCAGGTGCAAATCATTAACTAGGTTTATCATTGTAGCTTATTTATTTTCTAGAATAATGTTGCAAAGTTCTAAATCAATAAAATAGTTTAAAAATTTTACTATTTTACTCATTTTAAATCAAAATTTCACCCTTTTGGAATTTATTTCTAAAAAACTGCCAAAAACGTATTTAATTTTATATTGTTAGGGCACTTTTATGAGTTTTCGAGTAAATAAGACCATCTAATATTTTTTTCTCCATGCAGACTTTGAACCCTATTTTATCCCTTTAGCATAAAATTTTGAAAACGTCGTCCTTAGAGAAAAGTTGTCTTTCTGAATAAATAAAGTTGCTAAACAATTTTATTCTATCAAACATTTTGAACTCTCATTAAAACATCTTGGAGTGTTTCGTTACTAAATTTGAACTACTTCTACGAATTTTCTAGTAATTAGGATAGACAAAAATTTTCTTACAAACTTTGAACCCCTATTCACCCCTTAATTGCTGCTTACATAATTTAAAAAGTATTTACAGAACCATTTAATAAATGTAATTTTACTCCACTGTCAAATTTGATCCCCATTTCACATCAAAATAAGGGTTGATTACCGAATAATTATACGTGCAAAATATATGTACAATTATTTATTTTGTAAGGTATTTTTACTAAATTTTGAGTTAGTAGAATCATCTAATATTTCTCTCTTTAAAAAGGTGATATTGTTTTGCACTAAAATTATGTAAACTGTGGATTAAAATATCTATTGCAAAAGTATCTCATAGTAGTTAAAGTATTCTAAAACCTCAAGTTGTTAGTAATGATTAGTATCAATTCGGCAACATATACCGTAAGATACACAGAACTGGGCCACGGAGTCTCTTACTTGATTAGATATTGGCGAAAAACACTTAAAAAATGGTATAACGGCAAAACTCGAACGAATTAAATCTTACAATAAATTCTTACATTTCTACACGTAGATATTTCCCAATGAATCAAATTTGTAGCAATTTTGTTAATTCCGGTACTTTAATTTACAGATATCTACACGACTGTACATTTTTACTGAAATAAAAATGGATTCGCGTGTCAATTACTTAGCACGAGAATATAACGTTCGCTACTTATTACATTAAAACGGACAATGCGCTTTAAATTCTATATAAATGTTCACAACCGTCCACAACCTGCGCTATGATAGGCAGAGTACAAATATGTAACAATTATATTAATTATATCAATTATATTAATTAAGGAATAATCCGAGAATAAGTGTGGGATTTGTCATATTCTGATCCCACGTAACCAGAGAACTAATCCATTTATCTTTCCATAAAAATGTCCATAAAGAAAAATATTAAAGTTAATAGGATTTCTATAGACTTGTAACTCTTCGTCAGACCTCGTTACTTTTAGTGGTCAAAAAATTCCGAGCTTTGCTCCCATCGTTAAGTGTATATTGTTCATGGGATTAGATATTTTACAAATTGGATGTTGTGAAAAACAAGAGAGCTTTATTGTAATAGTATTGACCCTTATTGAACTCAAAAATATGACTATTGCGCCAGTTATTAGATAGTTGGATAGGTGTATTTTTCAAAAAAATCATTTTAATTATTCTGCTTATATATATATATATATATATATATATATATATATATATATATACACGTATATATAGTCAGTAACATGCAAATGTCAACCAAAAAAAAATCAACCTATATCTTATATTTCGATAAACGTAAGAAATGTGGCAATATTGCATAATTACCTTCCTTAGAGATCGATGGTGAACTTGAATTTTCTATCCTTTTCATTTGCATAATTTTACGACAAAAAACGTTAAAGGAAGGAAAAGGATAATAAAATTAAATTTCAAGGTCAACTTTGTTAATATATCGTAAATCAATATTATTGCCATTTGAAAATCTTTAACATCAATTCATTATTGGCTCAAACTTTTAAGATTACAAAAAATGCTCTCGTCGATTTTTAAAATTAATTTACTGGAAAGAATATTAGTACGATATTTTGAATTTGTCATTTAGATAAATAATTATTATTTTCGTATTAATAACAGTATATTAATTTTAATTGTTTTGAAAATCTTTAACATCAATTCATTATTGGCTCAAACATTTAAGATTACAAAAAATGCTCTCGTCGATTTTAAAAATCAATTTACTGGAAAGAATATCAATAAGATATTTTTAATTTGTCATTTAGATAAATAATTATTATTTTCGTATTAATAACAGTATATTAATTTTAATTGTGTTTTCAAACGAAATTGTTATGGATTATTTATTGTTTAATATGACAACCCTCACACATTTTTTCGACCAATAAGAACGTTAAACGATTTTGAAGGTTTAGTTTTGACATATTGTGTAACGTGCGTTGCTGGCATTATATTTAATGCAAAAAATATTAGTGATATTGCGTGAATAGAATTACGATATGTCATTTTTTAATGCTGGTGAATATTTGGATATGGTAATATATGCCGAATGTCATTACAATACCGGAGATGCCTTCATAATGTACGCTCAACGTTATGCAAACGGGCAATAAACCAGTGGAGTCCAATTTATTACCAACGCAATTACGACATTATGTGATAATAGTCCCATCGTTCCGTTGAAATCAGGTGGTACTCCACGAACATCGGTAAGTATGGAAAAAAATGTGTTAAGTTACTTCAGAAGGAAGCCAAGTGGTAGATTATTTAACATAAGCCATACGTCAGTACATGCAATTTTTAAAAAAGGCAACCAGTGACGCTGCTCAATGGTCCACTAAACCGATATTTGGACAATATTCCGCTAACTAGACTGCAAGACGTGTGATTTGAACATGATGGTGCTCCACACCACACTGCGTCTGAAGACAGGAGCCGTCTCCAAGAATTGTTTTGTTAGCAATGGATAGGCAGATTCGATCCCGTATTGTGGCCTCCGCGCTAGCTCGACCTAACACCACCAGATTTTTTTTCCGCTAGGTGAAACAACTCGTGTTCCACAAGGAATCACAAAATGAAGCCGAAATGAGAAATAGGACAAGCTTTTAATATAATAAGACGGCGTATTCGAGAGGACCCTGACCTAATGAGACGCGTTCACGCCAATAATTGTCGTAGGCTGCGAAAGTGCCTCAAAAAACGAGGAAGATACTTTGAACTTAAAATTTTGGTAAGTGTAAATACAGTCTAAAACTAAATAATTTGTATTTTAATTACTATGTTTCTTAGTTTATTGAAACCGAAAAGTGACATTTTATTTTGACAATTGACAGTTTGCAAAATTTACAACATTGCCAAACTGACATTTAGTGTAACGTTTATAGGGTGTTAATTTAAACATAATTATGGTTTTATACAATATTTAAACTTTAATTATTTTACAAACTTTCGTGTCGACCTAATTAAAAAATAAAATTTTCTCGGATTACACTTGATTAATCTGATAAGCGGTTGAAGTGACAAAGTCTCGTTTCTGTACATAGTATATATATTTATTTGTTTACATGACATTCGGAGCACTGACAAAGAACTACTCCCTTAATGATCTTTAGTTCATAATATTTAAATTTCAATATAATTTTTTAAATAAAAACTTAGAAATGAAAACATTTCAGAATAAATTGTAACCTTTCTAACAATATCCCAATATCTGAGTCATAACGGATAAGAAATGGTTGGTCCATTTCTTCATCTCGCGATTGCGATTATCAGCAATTAGACGGCGGCAGTATTCCTATGCATGCGTGTAAATTAAATAAGATTACAATCGATTATTCAAGCTGTTTCCATTTATTATGTGGTTGAATTTAGTTTTATTTACTTTTTTATATTTCCCACCAATATGACGTAATCACATGAAACCACTAACGTCGTGTTCGGATAAATCCACACGGCTTTTCATTATAAGGCAAAAAAATCCTACTACAAAAGATGGTTGCATTTTTTCTTTCGTTGAGCGCTATACTATGTATCTCAGCATAATTCAGATTGAAAATTCAAATTGAAAATGGCATTTTTACAATTGCTTTAAAGTATGGCAACGTATTAAATAGGCTATCTGTGCTCAGAATGGTTATTGAAATCACCTTCAGCTATATATTTCTCTTGAAAGCTTTATTATTAATAACCACAAGAAGCAAAAAAATTATTAAATAACTGAACTCCATGAGCGAGTCATAACTATTTATAAAATCTACACCGACGCCCCAAACCTCCACTCTTTTCAAAACAAACGTTTATTTTCCCAGCAGAGGTTAATTTTTCGTACGTGAAATTTAATATTAATTATCTTATATAACACCGGCGGATACATGGGTCAGGTGAGGAAATGTATGGCGATGACAAGACGCGCTATGGACAAATTAAAAAAATATGGAGGTACCGAAACATCAGCAAGGCCACTAAGAACCGGTTCGTTCGAACTCTGGTGTTCCCCATATTTCTCTACGCCGCGGAGACGTGGACGCTACGAATACTTGAGAACAAGATTGACGCTGTGAAAATGTGGTGCTAGAGAAAAATGCTTCAGGTATCGTGGAATGAATTCTGCACGAATGTCTTCATACTTCAAGAACTCGGCATCAAGCAACGTCTATCGACACTTATTCAGACTCGGATTCTAAATTTTTTTGATCTCGTCACAGGTGGAAGTAGTAGCTCTATAGAGCGCATCGATGTTCATGTAAGAATAGAAGGCACTAGACCACGTGGGAGGTCATCGATGCGACGGACGGACCAGATCTGCTGTAGGCCTCCTGTATGTGTGCAACAGGGAGACGTCAAATAAAGAAATATGGAGAGGCATGGTGAGGCAAATAACATGCTGACCACGACCGCTTTATCAAGAACGAAACGACGGAGAAGAAGAATCTTCAATAACATCCAGAACTGTGCTTATATTTCTGCAACATGTATTCAATCCATCTCAAAGAAAATAATTCGAATATCTTCCTTAATTAATTTATATTTCTAAATAACCAAGAAATATATTACAATAATTTTAATAATGACGTAAAAATGGAATGTGCCTAACGTTTTTTCTCCAAGAAATTTGATTAACACAGAAAAGTTGTTTAAAGGACGATACATCTTAATAATTGTATGTTTACTGTAATTTTATATTAGAATAAAATTTAAAACCGCATTTCTCTTCATATGTTAAGTACATTTTTAAACTGTGGGGTATTCAATTTTAATTGTGACTCGCATTACGAAGTTTCTTTAATCAAATTGTTTATATTCACATATAAGCTTATACAATAGGTCCATATTTGGTTTAATTAAAGAGTGATTACAATGATTTGTAAATTTCTCAATCAATCCGTATTTTATGGCTTTTGATGTCTGAATTCTGGATTTTTTTTCTTGTACTCAGTCCTAAGCAGAGTTGTATGTGGAAGTAAAATGTTTAATAAAGCTTGTAGTTTACATATATCGTTATCATTTAACCTTGAAGACATATTTAAATCAATTAACACCTTTCTCTCCAATACAACCTCTTGTCTATTAATAAATTCGATTCACGGTCAAACTTTTCTCTTGTAAATTTCCAAAAAAGTAACTTGTTTGCAAAACTCTTCTTTCCGCAAAGTAAATTTTTTTTAAAAAAACTATCTATCGATACAATTATAAAAACACCTTCGATTTCTTAAACTCATCGATACTTAAACTGTAACTTAACTGATTGTCGCTTAAGTTATAAAAAGAATTTATTTTATTATTTTTCTTTTTATGTCTTGAAATTATACTACGAGTTATATCTGATTCAAACACGGGTAATTTTGTTAAATGTATTCATTTATACAATATTTTTTTGGTAATTGCCAAATCGACAGACCATCTCTTGCAACAATTATTTATAACTAGGGAATTTTTATTCGTTGGAATATACTTTAAGGTCTGATGACTAACAGTTTCCGTTTGTTTCAATTTCTTTGCCACTAAACCTAGTTTGACAACCGATTGGTGCCTGTTTCTTTTAAAATGTTTACAGAAATACTATGTGTATCTCAGTCTGTTACCATCGGTTAAATGCGGGTTGAGTGATGACGAAATATTTAAAGTGATGCTTGTGACTCTCGGGTAATGCTTAATATAACATTGCACGACTACTGATATTACATGAATTACTTGCACATATCTATTTAAAAGTCGATAATTAGTTCATTTAGTTAAACACATCTCTCATGCTCTCTTTCTATAATCCAAATATAGGCATCACATGTAAATAACAACAGAACAGAAACAAAACTTGATTTTCTGAAAATTGCAATACATCCTCAAATATTCCAACAACTAAATCACTTTTAAAACATAAATAAACAATAGGGGTACTAACAATATCTATATAAATTATAAGTCAACATAAATCATCAATATTTTTAATTATTGGCTCCAAGAAAATAACTTCGTAAAAGTTTAAAATATATTAATTTAGATCACCTCTCAGTGAATATATCACCTGCCTTCGAGAAGATACGTTTACAAGGAACGGAAGTGGCTATGGTACAGAGCTTTTTTCAAACTTTTTTAGGTATGTGGATATTTATCTCTATTTGAATATCACTAATTAAGAGAATTGCGATCACGGTAAACAGGTTCTTCGCTGAGATAATTATCCCAACACTAGTAGGATTCTGTTTAATACCTGTTTTATTTTCTTCATGCAGAAGGTCAGGAGTGTCACATAAAGGATTAATATTGGCTGAAGTTAAAGACATAGAAACTAAGATTCCACAATGGTTGGTCCCTCTCCATTGCATTTCTAAAACTATCTTTCTGACTTTCTGACTTAATTCGGAATAAATTAAATCAAATTTATGTCACTCTGAAAAATAAATTGTCTCAAAGCAGTGATCTAAGAGTTTTTTGCATAAATACCACCCATCAGCGATACTGTTAAATCTATCGGCCAATTATAAACTAAGCGTATCAGTCATTTCTTAACTCAAGGTGTGAGATAGAGCGTATATCACTATTGCATTTTCATATCATTTACATGACGTATCAACACTGAATTGTATGTTATCAATTTAGAAACGAATATATTTACTTCTGTTCTCATATCGCGTAGCTCATATCAAATAATAATACATTTACCATAGCTTTTACTATACTCTCCTGTTTAAATTATGAATTGAGTTCGAGGTGGCTGTCGAGTAAAGGCATTGATACGATGACATCCTTTAATGTCTCAATCTTATGAACAAAAAATAAATAAGTTAATTAAAAAAAAGGGTTGAGAACGATTTAATAAAAGACTAGTTTAACGTACACTTTTGTAGTTCGAGTTTAAACAAACTTTAACTTTCATTCCATTCAGTTCACAATTACTCTGACTTGTTTCGGCTGAGTTCGGCATTCATATTGCTCCGTACTTCACATGTTTAATAAATGCTAATGCCATATGTCAATGCAAGTACAGTACACGGTGCCCAACCAATTTAAACTCCGTTTCATCATAGTATTGATGTAGCTGTGTAACGACAGTGTCAATCCCGTATTTATAAATAATGCAGTATTACAATATTTAACTTCAGCATATTTCTAATTTCCGAGATCTGTCTGAATCACTGATATTTTAACAAATACTTGTATATTCGCCAAGTCTATACTGCAACCCCTATTAACCCTACGAAATAGCGACCAATAACATTATGCCTCAACATATGATAGACAAGATACTTTCATACATATATCATAAAGCTAAATCGGTTAAAATTAGTTCACAATTTTATGAAAAACCGCTTAAAATAAATTTGAATTCTAGATAAAAATAATTTATTATTTTGCTACATACTGTAACTTAGTTTGAAAATTAAAAACATTTTTTAAGTGAATTTAAACTATTTTTTTAGATTTAGCATTCTAAAATAGTAATAATTTCGCTCCATTTTTTTTAATTTTTGGTATGTAATATAGTATTATTTTAGTTGACCAGTGGAGCTATTATCACGCCATGCAATTACCAAATGTTCTTTATTTTATCTATATAAAAACCGTTTGATACCAAGAATTTTCGATTTGTGAATTTAGAAAATTTTATCCCTTCTAAGATTTTATTTAATAATACGAATCTCTGCAGGTAGTACGACGTGTTTGACGACATATGGACCTATAATTCTAATTTCTTCATCATTTTTTTAAAGATGTCGCTTTTCAAATGCGGAATAGTTTGATACTGACTCACTCATCAAACCGGTAGGGTAACTTCAGTTCAAATGGTGTTTGAATTTTTTCTCAGAGGAAGGATTTGTAGTGCAATTAAAGAAAAAAATCCGAAAATCAATAATTAGAAAATAACGAGACTTAAAAAACAATATTTCTATGGAGAACTATTTATTTTTTGGTGGAAAATAGTGGATAACTTTTTTTTTATTTTCCGATCCATCAGATCTGTCGATTCTAATGTTTCTCATATAGTGTATTTAAACAACACAGCCGAATATGAAATAATTAAAAGTCAGGAGTAATTAAATCTAATTTTTTTTTAAAAATTCCTTTATTTTTGCGCCTATGAAAAACATACTGGACGATGATATATTTTCATAGTAAAAAATAATGTTAATATTTACGAATAGTTCAGCAAAGATAATGTGTGCTTTTAAATATTTAAATTTGAAAATGTACGTAAGAAATCATTTTTGTAAGCTTTATCCACAAATTCTGTTAATTTAAATACAATAAATAAATATTACGAAATATTTTAAAACATTGCTGAAAAATTATTAAAAAAAATTGTTTATATGGTACTGATACATTTTCAAATTGTAGAATAGTGTGCACTGTTTATTGCCTAAAGTGACAAGATATTTAAATATGCATCAAATGCACATATTTGAAAAAGCTTTGTTATTTTTCGACCTGAAAACGCTATTTTTTATTTATTACAGCCATTTCTTAAAACGGATTGTGAAAGAAACCTTTGCTCCTCCTCAAAAAATATTTTTGCAAAGCCGGCGCAATCGGTCAAGGACGATAAACGACAGGTCCAAGGGTCGCGCCATTGACGTCCTGCGCTCGACATTATTGGATAGAATTTTGTGAACGTGGATAAAAATACAAGCGACGTATTCGTATTTATTATTCTCTCACGTCGTGCGAGGTTTATGGTAACATAAGATATAAACTTATGCTGGTACTCAGTAAATTTGCTTAGATAATACATTTTAATTTATTTTAATAAGTAAGTACGCACAATTTTATAAATAAATGTAGGTCTTGAATGTATTAAGCCAAAGGTGTATAAAGTTGTCGTTCATTAGTTTTTCTTGTATCATATTTGTTCATGGATCCAAAATTTTTAATCGTAAGTTTTTAAGAATAAGATTAAAGTAAAAGTACAGTTATTGCTTTTTGAAAAATTATAAAAAATTATAAAACTTCAAAAAATATAAAACTTCACACGCACTAATATTTATTATTGTTGACACATCCGAACTGTTGAATGAACACTTTTATACAAATTAAGCAAACCTTTGTCTAAAGGACTAATGCCTATATTCTCTACATTATATCAACATTTTCTAACAGCATTGATAAAATACATTCCTGTTCTTCTTTAGTATGTCCTTTTACTGAATCCCAAAACTCAAAGAAATACGTCCTAAAACATGAGCACTTCAGGAAATTTGCTGAAAAGAAAAATATACAGTTTAATTAACATTGTAAAAATCTCGTAGACGTGCTAAGAAAAATGCATGCTACGAGTACCCACAGGCTATATTGGTTCACATAATTTACGTTAGATTATACTCATACCGATATGTAAAAACATCTTGCAACAATTTCGCATTATTGCTAGATATTTTAGACCCAGGAGAAACCAAAATTATGCATTTTTATCTTAAATTATAATTGACCTTCGCAGCACTAAAATATTACAAATATCACAAAATATGTAAAATTAAAATATAGTACATATGGCCATACATACCATGACCTTAGATTTCCTTATCACAAACAAGCTACTTGTCATAAAAAAACTTTCTGACAAGTTTCGGTGATATGGCTATAAAATACAAAATGATTTACCAATACATACACCGATATCCCGTACGGATGAAACTCTTTAAAGTGTAGGTTCGTCCAGTTCATAAATATACACAAGGGGTGGCGGATGTTTCTATTGCCCATTTGCTTACATCAAAATTTACCTCATTGCTCAGACTCCTTTAAGATACTGAGTTAATATCAGATTGGAACACTTCAATATTAGATTGGCTATTAACATCTAAAAAGAGTTTTAAACCATCGACAAACAAAAGGGAACGAGCGGTGTTGACAACTGAAGGTAAGTCGTTTATCATAATGAGAAACAAAATTAGACCTAAATTATTACCTTTAGTGACTCCTGATTTAGTAATATAACGAACCCGAAAGAAAATAGCGATTCATTTTAATAGATTGACAACCATATCTGCCTGTTACCATTGTACAAGTAGAATATCATTGTCGACTTGATTTAATTCCTTTTTAAAACCAATATAGACTATGCCTACTGACCTCGTGACCACGATCCAATTCTCTGGCCACATAATCCATGAAGTTCATTACGGTGGAACGCTTTTGACGGAAACTATACGGGCTGTTCGTTAGCTGGGATTGAATATGCAAATAGATATGGCAATGCAAAAGAGTTCCAAATAGTTTAGGAAATTAAGATAAGTGCTATAGGTCTATAATTTTTTACATTGAACCTAGAACCGGCCTTGAAAATAGGAACTATCCGGGAAATCTCCCGAACAGATGGATAAATTTCAAAATTTTCTTCTGTCACAATTACCCACCTCGGTGCACTGTTGCAAATGACAACAGGACATGAAGTAACCGAAACGGTTCACAACTAATTAAGATGTGTTACTGTGTTGTGTTGAGTTGATCACAAGGCATACGGCCTTTGACTGCGCGGTATACTACGAGGACTCGGGTACGATTCCTGGCCACTCGTCAAGTGGGACTGGACTGGTGTTCTGATTAGATGTAAGAGATTACTCTCGTAGCAATAAATGCGCCATATATATTAATTAAATGCATATGCACTAAATAGATTAAAATATCCAAGAATTACAATTAGATGAACAGCAATCATTTTCCATTAAATTAAGAACAGATATAATATATTGCAAATCGCAAGCATTGGATGGAATATACAAAACACAGACGATAGCACAAAGCGAACAGTGAGACACTAGATATAAAAATAAACTCCCCAGCGTTAGTCACATACTAGTCCAGGGACGTAAATCACTTTTTTTTAACTTGGTGTGGACACAGTTAGTGATTCTAATTACTATGTAGGTCACGTGTTAATTGGAAAATAGTACCATTTCTTTGGGATAAATACTCGGTGTACTCGATAATAAAATTGTAGTACTACATCAATATTATAATTTTTAAGTTTCCATACCGAAATAATTAATTCAATACCGATTATATAGGTCCACTATTATTGTAAAACGCTGTCGATCCATCATACCATCTGTGTATCAAAATCTTCTAGCTCGCAAACGGAACAAGCTACATATTTCAAATTACACATAATATATGGAGTTTTGATCCAAAATCAAACACCAATTTTTAAAATTACCTTTATTTTAAAATTACCTTTATTTTGAAATTTTAAATTTACCTTTATTTTGAAATTTTATATTTGAAATGAAATTGTTTTTTACCTGTGAAGTGACATTAAGAGAAGCTCTTTCAGTAGAGCGCAAATAAATTTTCCGTTTCTTTTTATTGATAATTGACAATGTTGAAAATCGCCAAGAGAAGGTCTTAATTTGACCTCCTTTTTACAAATCTCCATCTCAAAAGGCAATACGCAGGAAGTTGGAATTTGTCGTTTCCAATGTTACAAATAAAATGTTTGTTTGAAATACAGTTCACGACTAATGAACAATACGAAAATAATATTTTCACTGTTTTAAAACATTTACCGACAGTATATTGACATAGTTAATAATAATATTAGTAATATTTGTACATATTATTGTTATTCACACTGAGAGGGTTTGAATACACTAAGTTACTTTGGGCGTACCTTAATGTATTCGAACAATTCTAACGCAAATTCTACAAAAACTTAACTGATTATTATTATTAACAATTAATAATTATGAAGAGGTTACATTTCTAAGTTAAAAGGTAATAGATACAGTCGATACTTAATTCGACAGCACAAACTATGTAATAAATGGGATAGATAGTTCCTTATAGTATCGTCAACAAGCGTATCGAAAGTATCATACGTGATAATTATTAAACTACAAATAAACCGTCTTAATAATTAAAATACAAATAATACGAGTAAACAACAGGCATTGAATTTAGTCGCGACTAATTTAATAAAACCGTTCGTATTTCCCACTTATCTTTTCACCAACCAGCACTTATAATGCCGTTAAGCTTATTAAGCAGCCTCTTGCAACCCTTCATTGCTGCTAGTTACTGATTCTATTGCGACTAAGATGGTTAGACATCCTTCTAACTATTACATATAGTTTTATAGTGTTTCCATATGAAGTAAAAGCAAGAATATTATTTCGTTATTTAAAACGTATGTTGAAAATTTGAACATAATATTCCTTTCACGAATGAAAAGGAGTAAAAAAAAAACTTGAGAGGTGTCAAGGGACACCCGGATGGAACAAAGTTCCTTTCGATTAATTAGTGAAGGAATTGTAAAAAAAAATTATTTCTTTTAAGTTATAATAATAATAATAATTATTATTTTTTATTATTTATTATGTACAAAAAACCTGTATACACTCAACAAAAATAATATTCGCGACACCACACTCTTCAATGCGAAATAGAAAGACGAAACGAAAATAACTGGCTTGCTTTCTATGAGAGAGAGAGAGAGACAGACAGAGAAATTTGAGACGGCTTGTAGCGCGCCCGCTAGCAACTATAGTAAAAAGTGTCGTTACAACTTTTGGTCTTAATTTTTTCCGTCTAGCCCCCTTTCGCAACGCGCGATAAGGAACTTCGTTCCAATATATTTGCGAAAATTCTTTCAATTGTTTTAAGTTTGGGAAGATAAATATATTTTTAAGAAAATGTTGAATAAATAAAAAAAATAAATGTTAAGATTGTAAATTATGTCACCAAAAAATGGAATCGTTGCATATGCGAGTAAGTATTCTAAGTATAAATATGCCCGGAAATTTAGCTAGCGAGTGAGCTTAACTATGCGGTTAAACCTTATATAGCTGATTGAAAAGTATATCTAAATTTTCTACTGAGTTAACAAATTGTACTTTTTTATATTTATGTGTAATATACGAGTAGTTGCTTTATTTTCCCGTGTATAGTTAAAATATAATTGAATTCTTACGTATAAAATTTTAACATTCTTCACTCCCAGAATTTCAAATAAAAACGAAACAAACTGGTTTCATTTAAAGAATAAATCCTAAAAATTAAATAAAATTCTGACTGCATTAAAGAAAAATTATAATTTCGAATTCCTTTTGCAATTTCTTTTTTCAATCGACTGAAATAGAAATTTTGTTTATCTTTAAAAATACAAATATTTATATATGTAATACAAATATTTATATATATATATACATGACAAAAACTTGTGAACCCAAACGTTTTTATGAAATACTTTTTACCCTTACACTCTAAATCTGAGATTTCCCTTTCATTCACCTGAGATTTCCCTTTCATTCGCAAAATAACCCGTGAGAATACTCACAGTACTATTACGCAGGTTTCTTCCGTCGAATACTAAAAATTATGACTAGCAAGCCACATTTAAACCACGCAGAAATAAACATAAAATTATTTGTCAAAACTGTTTCCCCTTTAAAAAACTGACTTTAAGAACCTAAGAAGGTTTGCATTCAAATCCTTTAAAAATAAATTCAATATAAATTATACATAATTTTGATGAAATAAAAATTAAAAGCATGCACAATTACCAAGCGTGTTAGAACCAAAAGTTTTACTCATGTAATGAAAACGCAAAAACGTATTAGCAAGAAATTTACAGATGTTATTTTTCGTAAATATCCATATAATTCAGGCACACTAATAAAAACTTTCTCACAAATTGTCTCAAAATTATTAATACAAAATAATAAATATACACATTACTACAACTAAAACTATAACGAAAACTAAAACAAGCTAGGCTTACATAAAACTAATGATCTGCGAGTCACCACCGTGCTAAGTGATTGGCTGTGGAGAAAGATCCACTCTATCCATCGCTCGTCCTCTCTACCGACGTCTCTACCGACGACTTACGGTCTCATTTTTTAATGTACGAAGTTTAACTATCGTACCATGTAATTTCCCTTTTGAGAAAGAAAGGAATATTTTCTTAAAAATCTTATAATCATATGGACGGGTTTGTTTTTAACAATTGATTTTCCAAAAAATGAGAAATTAATTAAATATAATAGTGTACGAAAGTATTTCGAAAAAAAATAATATTTCTAGAAAATAATATTCTCTTTTAGTAATATTTCTTTGTTTCCAAGTTTTAAGTCTACAAATTGTATTACCGATTGTAAATATAAATCAACGGCCTTATCAAAAATATTATTTATATATCTCAAATTACATTAACAAAATATGTACACAAATATTTCGATTTAACTTCCATCCGTACTCTCCCATAAGGTATATATGCTTTTTCTAAGTAGGTTTCTATTTTCTATTCAATACGTATAATTGTTTAAGAGAGCTATCTATTAACACCTTCATTTAAATACAATTTTATTAAAAGAACGGCAAATTGGCTACTTCACTCTACACACATAACTTGCGCTCTAATGTCACCCTAACAAGTGACGTCAACTTCCAATTACAAGAACATCTCATTAGTCAAGATGCAGTGCCTCGTTATATTAGAACTGCAAGGACGCTCAATGCGACTCGTCAGATGAATTTAAAGTCTAAATATAATTTATACCCACGTATTCCGAACAATGTTGTTATTGTTTACGACGCTTAATTATTGCAACGCTTAATATTTAACTAACACTATTGTCAGAACTGTGCCTAGCGAGTGACATCAACTTCTTGTTACAAATGCACATATTGTGATAAAAATATTATATTATTATATTAAACTGTGGTGATAATTAAATACGCTATAGCAGGTGAATTTCTGGTCTGTATGGAACCTGCATATATGTCTTCCATTCCTGCCATAATATCATTCCTTATTGCATTTGGTTCCGTCGATAAAGCTGTGCTTAAAAAGTGATGTCAACTTCCTATTACGATCGCATCTTATTAGCCTAAGTGCGGCATCTCATTATAAATGAAGTGCAGTGACACTTAAGATTCAATTGTGCGTGTGAAGTGGCGCTCAGTGTGATCGAACAGATTAATTTCTGGTCTGAATACATTACGTCTTTATCTGAATATAATGTTTACCCATGTAATAGGAGCAATAGTTCCATTCTTTATACCATCTGACAACAGTGAATAAAGCACGCATTTTGTAAAATATATTAAATTTATTTGAGATTTTTCATTCCTGTTTTTAACAGATTTTACTGGAAAGCTGATTTTTTTAAGATTTTACAAAGGGCATGATCAAATGTAAATCTTCAATGGGAATTGCTTTTCATCACATGTATTCTTTTTAAATTATTAAATATATAATTAAATGGATAATCGATCGGCTTTGGTAAAAGTATAAAGCGTTACGTTTTATGCTTTTTACTGTTACGTGAAAGAATAGAGTCGTAGTTTAATTCGTCCGCTTAAAATGCGCATGAACATCCTGCTGCATGCACCTGTTTTTCGCAAATACAGTTTTCTGCCGTAACATTTACTAACGTGTATTGAGAGAGAAGCCCAATCACGATATTTGACTACTTTATTAAAAGCTTTAAAAATAATTTTGTGAGGTTACTTAATAATTCAAGATTCATAATTATTTTGATGTTTAATTGTTATTTGTTCATTATTGTTCATAATTTATTTTAAATTCAATTTTGTTTTTGTACTTGCGCATATCCAACGCTTTAAATTGTATAAATAATTTTTTTTAGAAAAGCCCCATATTGAGCTTAACAACGTCAAATAAGTTATATGTTGATATTCCATACCGCTTAAGAGAAATCGAATTTATTAATTTTTTTTCTTACCCCTTATAATGACTAATATTTGTATAAGAGTTTAATATTCCGCCCTTAAATATTTCAAGGTATGAATGACTTTTATTGATAAATAAATGTGTGCAGAACTCTCGTAGTGCGAATTTGACTCGTGGTTAACAGATTTTCTGTAATAAATAACTTTGATAGCATAATTAAATTAAAAAATTATTAGTTCATCACATTCACATAAGCCAAAAATACGTGTCGCACGAGCGGTCATGAAAAAACATACAAAAGTTCGTCAAATGACTTTTCTTAAGCACTTTAAAATAACCTTGACCAGACCCATTCCCACCGCGACCTCATTTTTCACCGTCACTCAGAGTATTTAACCCTCAACTGGCCGGGTGGTTTTTTTGTAACATAACGGGCCGGGCGCGGTCACCGTGACCGCATGTACTTAAAGTATAATGATATTATCCTAATAATAAATAAATAAAAATACTCAGTGTTACTGATAGTGTTTACTTTTAATTAGGAAAGAAAACTTAACAAAATATAACTTCTATTAATGCTAAATAAAAAAAAAACATTACTCAAACGCCAAAACGAAACAAAATCTCTAAACTTCTGTATAAATTCCTTAAAAAAAAAATCTTATCTAATTTTTGGAAAAAAAAATTGGTTTTGTTGTCTTAAGAGATCATATAATATAGAGAAAATAAAAAATTAACTTAAAAGATATTGTTAATGACAAATTGACAACCGTCAATCATGGTCTTGTTTCGCGACAATCGCGGCACATCTTTTGGCTACATTCGATACATATCGGCTTTCTACAACAAAAACATACATGATAGGTCTTTCGTTTTTTTTTGGGATCACAAGTATAGTATGTTTTTCTAGTTTCCAGCTTTTCTTCTACCTCGGGTATAGGTTCTTCTATGTTTAGTACTCTTCTTAAAGCTAAGCGAAGCTGTCGAGTCAGATGTTGATTACTTGCTCGCCTATGTAAATGCGGTTTGACAAGACATAATGCGAGATCTTTCTTAAACTGAAGCCTTTTAATCTTATCCTCTCGCACTGAGTTATAAACTATAAATGCATTAGAGCTCGCAATATCCAGCAAACGATCAAAAATTGTCATCGGCCATCTACGAGTACGTCGGGCAGTGCTATAGTTTGAACATCTTTGATCTAATAAGTCAACCCCATATTTAGTCTCATTATAATACATTATTACTGTAGGTTTTTTCTTGACATTATCTACTGCTAAATCGTGATGCATGCTTGATACGAGTATAACCGACCTATTTTTTTTGGGACATAAGATACTAATGTAAATTCATTTGTGAATCCAAACAAGGAACTTTCTACTTTACGAGTTTTTGATGGTAAAAAATCTTTGGGTATTTCTCTTTGGTTTTTCTTCATTGTGCCAACAAATGTTAGACCTTTTTTCTTCAACTCTTGTACTAACTGTATTGAAGTAAACCAATTATCGGCTATAATATTACGATTTGAGCCCTCTATTTTTTCTACAAGTCTCAAAACAGATTGGGTCGGTTTTTTAAGTGTTTGTACTGTTCTGGTAAATCTTTTCCATCAGAATCTTTACCCACATAAATGTAGGCGTTGTGTAAATAACCCGTTTTTGCATCCGTGATACACTGAATTTTCAAGCCATATTTTGCCGGTTTTTTTGGCATATACATTTTAAATTTGCATCTGCCGCGAAATGCAACCAGCATCTCATCAACACAAGCTTCAGTTCCAATTTCGCATACGTCTTGACAATTGCCAATAAAATCATTAAAAATTTCAGAAATTGACGCTGCGGGATCATTTTCACGTCGTTCTAGCCGAGTTGAAGATTCATCAAAGCGTAATGCTAGTAGAAGTATTTTCAGTCTATTTTTCGCCATAATACATTGATAAATACATCGGCCAGTTCCATCCGAGCTATACCAACTTGAAAAATCTGCGTGATTTTCTTTGAACACCGCTGAATAATACAATATGCCTAATAATGCTTTTATTTCAATCATATCTAAATTATAAACGTAACTATTGTCGCCATACTTGTCTCGCATCTTTTCTAAGTGACTGTTGGTATGTGTTATAATTTTTTCAAGAGTACCCTCACGAAAAAAATAATTCCATACATCTTCTACTGTCGATTCTGCTGTAAGGCTGTGTCGAAGACTTTGACGTATTCCTGGTTGAAGACTTGACAAAGGTTGATCATCTTCATCGTTAGATGAGGTAACTTCTTCTTCAGATTCTGAGTGGTGTGACTCATAAATCACGTGATTTGGTTCGATATCCTGATCAATATCACTGCATTCACCATCGCCATCAGAGGCAGGGTCATCATTATCCTCTTGTGTAAGCCACTCTTGTATTTGTTGGTCAAAACGTTCCATTTTGTTAGTAAAATGAAGACTACACCGAGAAAGGAATTCACTTTCTAAAATCACACAATAGGCCGGGTGCGGTCACTGTGACCGCTGCAAACTTTTAAACAATAAAAACTCAAAACAAAAAAAGCGTGCGACTATTACTAAGCCGGGCCTCGTACTAATCGCCTGAGTTGAGGAAACGAAGGTACCAGGAGGGGCAAATACCATCGAATATTGGAAGAGTATAAAATTGACAGTGTTGCACCTACTGGGGTCATGGTGACCGCACCCGGCCTGTTAAGGGTTAAAGATTACCACACGTTGCGTAAAAAGAGAGAAAGTAATACGTCAAGAATATTTGGATTGCTTAGATATGGTGGCAAATTTGTAGATTTAAACCAACAGTATGGAAGTTCATACTATTAACCATTTCAGGCTAAAACACCTTTGTGATTTCTTATCTATGTGACATGTGCATGTGAATAACTAGTACTTCATAATATATATTTAAAGTTTACTGAGGCTTTATTGAAATATTATTGAATCCGATGAAATTTTATTTACACAAGTACAAAGTAATCATGACTAGAATTGAAACAAAATTAAGATTCATTTATTTTAAGATCAGAGTATTATTTGTAAAATTATGGAACACAAGTACTGTTTCAATAAGAATTTAGGGTTGCTCAGGGAAACAGAGAATGTTTATAATTTCCTCATATCGTCTGCCCGTCCCTTTGTTAATTACAGTTTCTGTAGTTTAAAACTTATGTTCATGACATTTTTCAATTAGATTTTGAATTAGAAGGAGATCTCAATTAATACGTACAAAAAGAGGTAACAATGGATAAGGTCTATTAAAATTTCGTCTACTAAATTAGGAAAATTATACTTCCGTTTTTCATTTATGAGCCCCATTTATAAAATATTAATCTTCAAAGTGATCTGCAATGCTAATATTTCGATTGTGAGTTAGAAAAATATATAATAATTCTATGATATGTCTCCAATATTTCACCGAAATTATCTATTAAAATTTTTTCGATCAGCTTGCATCATCTATCTTGTAATATATTGATTATTACGGAATTCTATTTCATTCGTCTTTCAATAGGCACTTTGCCCAATTTATAATTTATTATTATAATAAATTAATTATTGAAAACCAAACTTTTTTATTTTCAAATCATCGAGCTAATTCAAAAATTGATTCGAATAATCCACACATTACATAAACTAATCACGCAAAATCTCTCAGCGAAATTTTAATGAAAATTTGCAGTCTTATATCTAAGAAGCTTCGTCAACGTCTGCAGTTAAAATCGTCAAGATCATTCAAATTTACTACTACACTACACTTTATTAATTACATGTGACATCTGTTTTTTTACAAACAATTATGAAAAATATTTAGTTTTATAACTCTGCGCTAGATGGCGGTATTTGTTTTATTTTTAATAAATGTTTTAAAGTTAGTAAAGAATTTATATATTAAAAATATAGTTCCACCATCTATTAGTTTTAGGGGGCGCTTCTAGAACAAAATTCGAAGGGCCCTAATTATAAAGTATAATTTTCAACATATCAAGAGCGAGTAAAATAGATAATTCGAAATAAAATAATTATGTTAAGTAGCAAAATGCTCTATATCTTTTTCTTCTGTAATATTCAATTCAAACTTATTATTTGATTAATTAAATCTTACTATAAAAATAAAAAAATTTCAGCTTTAAATAACATTTCTAATAATAATAACTCGAAACTTAATACACTTATTGCATTCTGCCTTGTACCTTGCAATTTCAGAATGAATATAGCTTATGAACCAACAAAAGTGTAGAAAAGCGTAAGAAAAACTTAAAAGGGAACGCGGTTTTTCAATGAAGCTGACTTATTCTTTAATTTTTGACTATAATTAATTTGTGGGAGATAAAAATTATAGAGATTCAAAATACCAAAATGTTATCAGCATACTATATATTTTATGATGTGACCTTAATAGGCTTTACTTATTCAGTTATCAGCAATTGAACGGTATGTTCCGTTTACCACTAATATAATGTGTGTTCCCGAGAGAACTTCACGTCTGAATCTGACCTTTCGACAACGCGTTCAATTCACATTGTTCGTTGTCCGAAATTGCGTCGTTACTGTTTTGAACACTACAAATAATAAATGAAGTTAAAGTTAATACTGAAACTGTCCACTGCGATGCAAATTCAAATATTGCGTTGCGAATGAAGATTTCAGTTATTAATTCCGTTATTTAATAAAAAAAACGGATTACTATTTCGTTACGTCCGCCCGTCCGTCCATTTGTTACAGCATTTTAAGTGTTTAGGTGAAGAAATATTGACGGACGTAGTAATTTAATTATGCGTGGGCATCGAAGAAAAAATGTTTACAAATTTTTTTTTCATGTACCTCCCTGTACCTTGTAATGTGGGATAAAGTTTTTCCTAGGGGCACCGTCGAGTCGTTGGAACTTTTGAATTCAACAAAAAAACGCAACATATGAGTGACCCAAAATCAGTGTTATCCTTTCTCATTTTTTCACCAAGTCCACAAAAACTTGCGTTACTTTTTCACAAAGTCTAAGAAAACGGATAAGATACCTTACGTCCGTTAAAGATATACCTAGCAACTTACTTGCATCGTGAAACATAACATAAAAACTTATTAATAGAAAAAATTAGTTTATGAGCAAGTAAAATTACCCGCGTTGGGTTAATACTTCATACATCGATTATAGGTTTATACGAGGCAAAAAATACTAATTTTTATATTATGGGAAATTGTCCCAATACAAAAAACCAGAAATATGTTCACATACAAGTCTGATATAAGCTTTAAAAAAAGGTAATATGATAATTTTACAGTATCTAAACCCCCTACCTAAACTGGCTTCCACATATATATATATATATATATATATATATATATATATATATATATATATATATATTAAAAGACGCATACTTACTGCGTTTCCTTCTACAATTTTCATTTTACATTGTAACCAAAATATTCTTTGCGCTTGTTAAATTAACGTTGAGTTGATGGAATCGTATGGATGATTTCTGAAATATTCCTGATGCAAATTCGGAAAAATAACCAGAAGACTCTTGTTGTCTCCGAGGAGAAGTAATAAAAGATGAAGTGCAGTGACTGAGTCATGACTTTTATTCACCTTGCAATGGTTGAAATATTTTAACATTCCCCCTTAACTATATCCATTCTAATAGGCATAAATTTCCAATCTCTGCTCTAATCTCACATCGATTTGCATTTTATTTTGCATGAATTGACATTTTACGTGTCATCAATTTTACTTTCAATTTACATTTAACTCATTACATACAACTATTAACAGGTTCATATGTCTAAACAACTTCAACATTCTGGTTTTTAGAACATCAATTCATGGTTCCCAATCTGAGATAAACTTATATAACATGTGCCTACTTGCATAGATACGTGTCTATTTATACAAAAGTTTTTTATATGCATTTTATATGTTCTATATTAATAACATGAACTCAAAATTACACAAAATGTCTTGTATATTTACACATAGGTAATTGATATTCAAGAGTTTGCAATTTTTATAGGTCTTGCATTACTTTACATCAAACTAAAGTTCCACAGTAGTGCATATTCATAAATATATGAATGCAATTTTACCCAAGTTCACATTTTGAAATATGTATTTCCATATTTAGGAAATTAGACAACTTTAATAAAACAGTGGTAGGTGAGTCTTAGCACCAAAGTTATAGTTGACATGTGCATATATAATATTGACGGATCAGAAGATAGATTTCTTTATCATTATATAGTGCAAATGAGTGCTATAGATCACAGACAACCCATAGCATAGTAACACATGTTAATGTTAATAAGTTTGAAAATTAAATCTAGTTAATAATGCACTTAAAAGATGATATAATTATTGGATAAAGTTAAATACCGACGACTGTAGACATTAATTTACAATCATTATATTGAATACAATTGCTCAAGCTTAGACAATTGTATTTTATGTCTATATGTTTACAATTTTTTTGTGAAACTCATAATTTTGGTCATGTTTTGGTTACCAATATTCGAACATACACCTTTTGGTCAAAGCCCGCTTATGTCACGCAGTATTTTTTCCTGTGATTGTGTTAGATTATCTATAAATGTCAGAAAATATCTCGATCCACCAAGCGATATGGTTTTAATCGGACCAAAAGTAATGAAAACATTAACGGACAATAACTCTGTTGTTAAACTTGTCATTGATAATCTGGTCATTATCTTGCTTATACAGATATCTAAGCAACCCTACGCGTAGTGTAAACACTCTATCGTCAAAAATACGTGGTAAATTTTTCCATATGTTTTTTGCCGTCTGAACATCTTAAATATGGACATAGTGTTGTGTCGATAAACATAACAACTTTTAAAGATATTGCGTTAAAGATACGTTTTGTTAGCAAATCCCCATGTGGAATTATTATCGCGTTTTGTTAACTTTTCATTTAACATTAGTGAATTATTTGATATATTTACCTTCTTTCATTTTTGGCAGTAGTTCGATAACTGCACGTTCACAGATTACATTTTGACAGCTTTCTTAGTTTTTTATTGTTGAAATATTGTGAAGTTCTTGGGTTAGTAGAATCACACGGATATTTGATGAAATATTCTTTGATAATGAATCCGGACAAATACCCAATACAACTCTTGATATCTCCGAGAAAAAGTAGTAAAAGAGGAAGTTCACCGGACTGAGTCACAGACTCAATTACCGGACTGAGTCACGGCTTTTGTACCCTTGCCATCGATTACAAGATTAATACAGGAAGGAGCGACATTACCATAGTCAAACTATTTTAACAGCAATTATGGCTTAAATATGTATTATTTAAAAATCGAATATCTCGATACAATCAGTCACTTAGAACATCAGCCATTCAGTCAAAACAGTTAAATTTCGAGCAAGGAATTTCTCTTCAAAACCAACTTAAATCGTCCATCGCAACAGCCATTATAAATAAATTTCTATTATTTATCACTAAATGATCTAGACCTGTTGACCAATCAAAATCTTTAATTAATGATCAGTCGCCGATTCTTTTGCGAAATGCATTTTTCAAAAGGTTTTCAATGATCTGGTTCCTTAAAACCAAAGTTAACCTTCTTGAAACTTTTTCATCAACTTTGTTATCTTATGGAGAATGAAATCTACAGTTTACCAAAACAATTACTATAGAAATTGAAAAGCCCTTAAGTTTTAGTTAATTTTTATATTATTTAGCCACAAAGGAATTTGCCCACATTTCTGTGCTAACATTAGATCTCAGATGAATGGCAATTTGCAATCACAGCAATCTTCATATTCTTTCACTATTTAATAACATTTTAAAATATTCACACTACGTTTTTACTTCTGCGCCAAATTCACCGACATATCCTGCCCCTGACCTTAGCCCGTGTTCACAAAACTTAAACTGTTCTTCCTTTTGTGGATATTTTTTCTCTTTTTACGTCATTGAGTCTCAGGATTCATTGTATCGTAATCTCAAGACAATAAACTCACTAAAATAAATCACTAAAAATAAAAGTCTATTTAATTAGTTAGAACAAGGATGCAAATATAACGACAAAATAAAGAAAATAATATAAACATGCAAACGATAGATGACAAACATAGTTATGATCATATTCGTAAAAAATCGACTTGTGAGTTAAAGATTAATCATCGTTCGATTATAATTCCTTAACAATTAATAATCTCATAAATCGACATAAATTCGTAACCAACTAATTACTTATCGTCTAATAAATGAAGTGTTTCGTGAGAAAATCTACGATTTATAAATAATTTTTAATATTACTGTATTAAAACATTTATAAATGTACAGATACAAACAAAATACAGATGTACAGATGCAAACATTAAAAAAATAATTAAAAAATATGTGGCACATCAATTAAGTTATCTTTTTGTATGCTTCCACGTTTTCAATTTACAAAACAATGTTAGCAATTGCAAATCTAAATAATAGACCTTATAAAAATATTACTAATATATTTTAAAATAACATTAATAACGAATTGATTTCAATTAGCCTCCATAATCTCTTCTATAACTAACGAATTATGTTTTCTGTCTGCAGTAAACCTAACGCTACTCTAAACGACCCTAACAAGTGACGTCAGCTTTCAAACACAAGTGCATCTCATTCGTCAACTTGAAGTACTTCGTTATGTTTTAACAGCAGTTGCGTTCAATGCAATGATGCAGACGAGTTTCAGGTCAGACAAAATTTATACCCGCGTATTTCGAGGTGCCATTGCTTCAGAGCTATTCATAACGAGTCAACTTCCAATTTCAAAAGCACACATCGTTATGATCGAACTGCAGTGACGCTGAATGAACTGTAGCAGGTAAATGTTTTGCTCTGAATGAATTTGCGCGCACATAATATGGGCCATGATGGCTTTCCTTATATAACCTGGTGATATATTCAAGCACCATAGTAAAAGTAGTATTTAATGGCATCCAATTCAATTCAATCGTTATCTGAATAGAGATTATCCATGTAATATTTGCGACAGGGCCATTACTGAATCTACTTGGTAATAGCGAGTAGTGGCTGTATTTTATAAAAAGTTTTCATATATACTTGAAGACATTTTATGCATATATTTTATAGGTTTTGCTATGATGGTAATTTTTCAAAGTAATTTTATAATTTTCCAATGTACTTAGATAAACTAAATATTTTAAGGGTTTTTTATCTCTGGTGTATAGTTTTCCTAAGTTATCTTATGCTAGATAAATGCACTGTTAAATTTTCTGTGTTCGTTTTGTTTTGGCATTGTATGATATATTTTCTTGACATTTTTTATTAAACTTTCAGTTGATCCAATCAAACTCTGTTCAGTGGTGTGTACTGGGAAAACCATTCAAAAATTCAAGTCTCGAAATGTTCGTCTATTCCAGGTCTACCTTTCACATTAATAAATAAGTGATAATAAGTAGCTAACATCCGTTTCACTCTTGTTGTAATTTAAAATTTTACAACGGGTATGATCAGACAGTCATCCCGTTCAACTCCAACGGATTTGATTTCAAATTTGTTTGTTAAATTATTAAATTAATACTTAGCTAACCCACTGGTTTTGGCTGTGGCCATGCTTTTCGCTTCCAACTATAATTTGCGACGACGAAATTATATTTTCATTCGTCTGCCTGGAATGTGTGTAAACAAACAACACATATTATTCGCAAATCCATTTTTAGTCGTTTCATTGAAGAACACGTTATTAAGTGAGGGTTCAATCATTATATTTGAAATACGGTTATGGAGATACTTCATATTCTACGATGAAAATAAATTTGATATTTATTTTCGAATGATGTCGGTTTAATGAAGTGAAACTTGTTTAGATGCGATAAAGTCAAATTTAATGCAACGATTTCAACGTAACGTTTTCATGCAACGCTTTGTTTTAACATCTGAATATAATAAATCTATACCAAGAACGACAAAAATAGGTACTTAGCTAGTAAACGAGAGAGATAAATGAAGACAATAGAATAAGACCAGAAGTGTAACGCATGCACCAAAACCAACAAAAGTGGCGCTCACTACTATACTCAGATGTTTTGTAGGTTACGGTGTCAAAAGTGAACTGTCAAATTTTTATCAACTAATCTATCTATTTACGATAAATAGTAGACACAAAATAATAATAAGATTATTAATTTTGTGTGTACTTCATCCATTACACCATATGCACTTAATTTATTTATAAATCCGCAATGAACCTGCACACATAATTGTCGTAAATATAATTTCCAACAGAAGCAATACTTGAATTTCTTCAACCAATTATTGTAGCTAATTTTAATATTCTTATCCGGTCTAACATATGGGTGGGAATGCTTTCATAAACTCTTTAGTAACCTGATAGATTTCACACGAAAAATTCGAATGGAACCCTATTGCTCTAACTCGGTTGTCCGTCTCCTTATGGGTAACCACCCTACTGCTACTTCTAAACATTAAATGCTATGCACATAAAACTTGCACAAATTATGCAAATGATAGCCCAAATCTAAAGTCATATTCAACTTTTGTTGCACCACTATATGCAAATGTATCGAAGAAAATAATTCTAATGTGTTTATCTAAATGTTTATTTAAACTCTAATGTGTTCCCACACTGCGCCGCGAGAAAAATGGTATTAAAGAGAGCTAGCAAATATTTTTTAACTATGTTAATTGCAATTTGAGCACTTGACAACAATCTTAAAAGAAATTGAAAAGGAATCTCGTATTCTAAGTTATTCTACTTTGGCCTTAGCAGCAACAAATAAGTTTCACCTCAAACATGTATCGCTTAGAAGAAATCATCAATTTTTCGTTTTTTGTTCTCACTTCCATAAACACCAAACCATGTTCAATTTTACTTTCACAATTGTAAGTACATAATATAATGAGAAAATAATAATTAATACTTGTATGACAGTTAAATAGAAACATTACCCGCTCTTAAATATCTTAAGTTGTAAATACGCTTTCCTATATACCTAAATGTATACAGAACGGGCATAGTGCGAATTTGGCCACTACTTACCAGGTTTTCTGTAATATACATGTTATTAATAAAGCTACATTAAGTAGCTCATAACATTCACATAACTGAAAAATATCACCGTTTAATAAATACCACAACAAATGTCATAAAAAAGCGTCTAAAAGCTTCCAAAATAAACTTTTTTTAAGCTTCCAAAATTAATCACGACCGCTCCGGTCAGCTTGCATCGCAACCCCTTTTTTATCGCCACTTACGATTTCAGACCATTAGCATACACGGCGTGTAAAAAGGCAAATAAATATGTCAAGAAACAACATAAAAGCGGTGGCAAATTTTCGAACTCAAACCTCCTAAGTAGGAGTTCTAAGCATTAACCATATTAGGTTTGAAAATCTGTCTGTTTCAAAGCCTGTCTTGTGTTTTCAAATGCTTTCATAGCTACTATATGAAACGTACGTATTCAAAATTTACCATGGCTTTCTTCAAGTGTTACTGAAGTATGACGGAAGTATTACTGAGACCGATGAAACTGTGTTTACATAAATGCAACTTAAACATGTCTTGTAGTCATGATTTAAATTATATTTTTACAAAGGGATATTTATTATCAGAAATAATGTTTGTGCAATTACGCTTAACAAGTACCTTCCGTTTCAATAAGAATTTAGTGTTCCGTAGTGATACAAGGAAGCCTTATTATTTCGTAAGATCATCCGTCCGTCCGTGTGTGGTTCTACAGTTTTAGACGTATGTTCGTGAAATTTTGCAAGTAGATGCTTCAGAAAATCTCAATTAATACGTAGTAAAATATAAGAAAAAATACCCTTCCTCCTTATACATGAAAGTGAGGCATCAAAGAAAAGGTCCTTTAAAATGACATTTCGTTTATTAAACTACATTTTATGTTTCCTTTTTAATTTGAAAGTCGCGTTTATGAAACAATAACTTTCACAGTGACGTACAATGTACCTCTTTCTAATTTATTGACCATGAGTTTGCCTTTAAGAACTTAACGTTCCTCCTCATACTTGTAGAGTGAGGCATCAACGGAAAGATCTTTTAAAATGACATCTCGTTTATTAAATTACGTTTTGTGTTTTCTTTGTAATTTGAAAGTCACATTTGTGTAACATTAATTTTCACATTGACGTACTATGCACCTCTTTCTACTTTGTTGACCACGAGTTTGCCTTTAAGAACTTACCCTGCCTCCCTATATATATATAAAATGAGACATCAAATGAAAGGTCTTTTAAAATGACATTTCTTTGTTAAATTACGTTTTATGTTCCCGTTTTGATTTGAAAACCACATTTGTAAAACATTAATTATCACAGCAACGTGCAAATACCTCTTTTTAATTTATTGACCACGACTTTTCCTTTGAGATATTACCCTTCCTCTCCGTACATGTAAAGTGAGACATCAAAGAAAAAGGCTTTTAAAATGACATTTCGTTCATTAAATGACTTTCTATGTTTACTTTTTACAAAACATTAATTTTCACACCGACGTACAATGTACCTCTTTCTAATTTTTTAACCACGGGTTTGAATAATGTCAGAATTATCAAATAAAATGATTTCAGTTATCTTACAGTAACATTGTTGGAGGCGTATATAGCTGAGGAACCCTACTTTATGCATATTCCAACATATATTTGACTGTTTTTTTTAAATACAGTGTTATAACAGGTGAATTATTGAAGAATAAATGCCACACTTTGTATTCATCAATCATCAAGCTAATTTGAAGGTTAATCCAAAATTACAATTGTTAATTAGCCACATATATAATACAGTAATAATGAGGCCTTGTCTGTATACGAATCATGCAAAACCTACTGGATGGATTTTAATAAAACTTTGCAGTCCTATACCAAATCGGTTTAGTCAATATCTAAAGTAGAAATCATGAAGATTATTATTTCTCCACACTACTACTTAATTAATTAAAATATGAGTACATAACTAATTGACAGCGACATTTGTTTCTTTTATAATCAATTATTATAAATGCGAAAATTTATAATTCTCTTCTAGATCTTATTTTTTTTTAATAAATTTATTTAAATTAATAAATCTTTTATACGATTAGGTAAATACCTTTTCATAGTTACATATTCAGGGATATCCTTCTAGATGCACATCAGAGAGGGAAATTATTTAGTTAAGACTTACTACGATAATAATACATGTACACCTTTCTTATTGAATTTTTTCCCACTGTATGGAGCAATTTAAGATTACCATAGATTAAAAATCATCAAAAGTGCAGCAAAGCGGAAGAAATATTTGAAAGAGGTTTTTTAACCAATAATTAATTATCAATTAATCATAGACAATCTGTTATTTTTATATGTAGCTTATAATTGATTTATAATGACTATAAAATGTAAAAAAAACGAAAAATAACTTAAGATTGCCAAATATTATTTATTTGTAAAGTGTCTTTAAATGCCTACACATACTCAGGTATCAGGAACTGGACAGTGTGTTCTAGTACACAATTGATATAATGTATGGTTCCGAGAGAACTTCATGCCCAAGGCTGACATTTTCGAAGACACTTTCAAGTTTTGCACCGTTGTCGTTGTTTCAAAAAGCGTGTAGCATTACTTTAAGATTGAAACCGGTGACGAAAATCGTACATTGTGAAGCGCATAAAGATTTCAGTTGTTCTTTGTTAAGATTGTGTAGTAAAATGGCAAAAACGGAACCCTTACAATTTTGTAATGTCCATCTGTATATCTGTCTGTCTGTCTACATGTTAGTCTATATACATGCAATTTATATGAGTATATGGCCTATGTACATGCAATTTATTGGCACTATATATGTGAACCGCAAAAATAATATTAGGGGTGGCACTCCGTACATGTAACTGAGGGGTGAAAAAAAATCCAGTGTATATGGGCGTGTAAGGTATTGTTAGATAGGTCTTATAAATGACATGGAGATTCCAAAATAACTTTTTATTTAAGTAAGTATTTTAGGAGATATACGCTTCTAAATTGTGCTATACACCTAACTTTTTAACTAACCTGTGAAAAATTCTAAAAAAATTAAATAATACAACTTTAAATAAGCTTTCTAGGAAAATCGGCTGGAATAATAAACGTTGTGTAATTTTTGAGGCATGGAATATTTTCGATCCCGATCACATTGTTTTTCACAATGTCTTATTTAGTTATCTTTTTTATATTTTTTGGGCTACGGAGAAATCCGTACGTAAGTCCGACTAGCACTTGGTCGGATTTTGTAATTTCGTTATTAAATGGCAAAAAAAGATTTCTTTGCCATCACATCTGCCCATCTGTCTGTATATCACAGCATTATAACTATTTGTATGATGTAATTTTGAAGGAGATGAATTACAAGTGTACTTAAAAGAAATGTAGCTCCTTACACATCGAATTCTGGGATGATTTTTTTCTCACGGACCACGTCGAATTGTTGAAACATTGTCAAATCGTTGGGACTGATACGGCGTCTCCTTTGCGAGATATAAGTAACCAAAGTCCAATATCACCTTCTCAGAATTTTCATCTAGGTTTAAGAAAACCCACGTTAATGAATAAATGAAATACAGCAACCCGATTGTTATTTGTCTTACGCCGGTTTAGGGTATACTTATGAGCAGTATTCTGATGTGGTACACATAATATCAAATTTATTCATAGTTTAATAGAATTATCATGTAAGACGATACTTTCAAACAGCTTTTGTGCCAAAAATCACACTGAACCCTTATAATGCGAGTGCTACTCATATTTAACTGTGATAAGTCTGATTACAGTTCCTTACGCCACTTGAGGCATAAAGTTAATAAAATCCGCAAAAAATTAGCTTAATTTTTCTACTAATCGTATGTGCAACATAAAATTAATTTATGTCCAACCATAAAAGCCTCCGCTGCAAAATTAACATCCATTAAAAAAGTACATTATCACAGACAAAATGCACACCTTGGTCCATTAGTTGATCTGTGCATCTAGTCATAATTTACCAATATAATGAATTACGCATCTAACCTACATTATCCAGTTCAAAACTCATTAAGGATATAATAAGGTAGTTTCCACCCTACGCATCGACATCGCATGAGGGGAAGCCCTCAAGCATTACAGCCGAGCCTAATTAATGGCTTCTGATTCCGTTCGCAAGGTACCTCGGCAGCTAGGGGTAGCGTTTCGCCTGAACAACAACGTTAATTTTGTTGAGGTAAGTAAATACAGTTACATTACCGGAGCTGCTTAATGACACTAGGCGGAATCTGACTTTAGGATAATTCAGTTACACATGTAGAGTTTTTTAAACCGTTTTTTTCCAATTCTACCAAAACTGAAATACAAAACTAACAATATAATAATAAAAATCATATTTTAACTTATGTTACATCTTCAGAAATTATTTCAAACAATTTTATCCTTATTTAATTGAAAAAATTATCCTAATCCGTATAATAAAATAGGACTTATTCAAAGTATTTTAAATGTTTATGAAAAATTTGTTTATTTTGCATAGTAGAGTATAATTTTAAGTATTCGGTTGAAATGTTATTTTATAACTATTAGAAAATTGATGTTATTTTATTGATTAACTAACCTGTGAAAAACAAATTTTGAATTTGTTTTCCAAAAAAGAGTGTGAAGGTAAACAAGGATAGTCCGGAAACCATTCAAATTATCTGAGCTGCATTTGCGAGCTGTATTTGGTTTATTCGTTTAAGTAATATAAAATAAACACTGACCGTTATACCATGAGTGATAGGCCTGGCTCAATAAATGATCAATATAAATGTAAATATATAATAATTATCTCATATATACTTCTATATTGACAGTTTCTAAACACATTTCCATAAATTGTCTTCCATATATGTGGATTCCACAGTAAACATTTACATTTCCAACTACATTTTCTAGTTCAATGCAGGCTCGTTAGAGAATTTAACAGGGTTGACGGCATTAAATTTCCGTTTCATATTCCGAATCTTAATGAGTTATGTACATCGAGTTTCGGTCGCAAGAGCACCTCGTTAGATCAAGTGCAACGTATGATTGAATCCGATGGAACAGGTAAATGCAGTCACCTTACCTAGAACGTTTTATTAAGTTATTGACGTTGAATGAAATTTATGCAAGGTTTGTGGAAACAAATGTTTGAAAATCCTTATAAATTACCATATTGTACCAATTTTTTTATAACTTTGGAACACGAAAATGCTTGTTTTCTTGAAGATGATTACAATTTTAACATTCTACGGGCTGGACCGAGTCAATTGATGTGGTTTCAAATTGTTTGTAAATAACGAAATCATTATTGATCGATAAGAACAATATGTTATTTCTTATAAAATATGTTACAAACAAAATAATTTTGTGACTACTGTATTTCAGGACAAAGTTATTTCCCATTCTTCATTCACTATTTAGAAGCCCTGTTGTCAAAAATCGTGCTTATCGTTTTTAATAATTTACGAATTGATATCCGCTCAAATTCCATTTATGTAAATTTATGAACATATTAGTTCTTAAAAAATTAAATGATAATTTTACCACCATTAAGTGCAAAATTTTATGATGTTTGAAGTCAACCTCAAGTTTTAGGTCCATAGGAAATATATTTACCAAGTTGGTATCCAATCGAGATTATAGTTATGGCTATTGTAATTTAACGACCACTCGTAACGTAACGAAACATCTGATTTCTTACTAATCAAACGCATTCTAATTATTTCAACAGGCTTATAATTTCAGCTTAAATAATCGGTTTAAGAAAAGTAAAGACAGAATAATTAGCCCTGAAAATATATCATTCACAGCTTAGTCACTTAAAGATAAGCCGTGTATGAAAAGCGATTGTGGCGTTAATCCGAAATATGAGTTTCAAAATCTGTCACCCTTAAGCTCTCGTGAGAAACTTGCAAGGAAAAGTTTCAATCCTGGAGCTGAATTAGCTCTCCCTTGCCCAATCGCGCCTCAATCATTCGCTATATTAGAAACGTTAATTGTGGAGTCGTGTAAAGATTCAAAGGTCATCCAGTAAAATTTACAGACTACAAACTAAAGAAAGAGATAGAATACTAAAGAAAGAGATAGAATATTACGACGTATTATTTTTTTCAGCGAATAAAATGAACTTTAATTATAATAATACATCATAAAGATATTATTCGTCAAAATTAGAAACTAATATACCAGAGGTTAAAACCGTTAAGTAAAAATAAAACTCGCCTTGTGACAGCTCCGTATACACTTTTATCCCTGATTATTATTAAACTACATAGAAATATTATTCAATATGTAAATACATTACATAGTAAAAATAAAATATTATTTAGTCTATGTCCCGTTCATTTATTGATTCAAGTTAACATAAATCATTACACACCACCAATAAGTGCGGAGCCTAATATATCGCTGACGCGGAATCTTACCTATTCATTAACACCTCACTCGATGGCGTGTGCGAAACAATTATTCGCTCTCATTTTATGTCTATAAGGATTTTGCATTGATCATTGATCGACGCAAATCAAATTTTTCACTGATCATGGATTGATTTTTGCATTGATCATTGATCAATTGATATTAACTGAAGAAGGTGTCGCAATGTTCAGTTGTAATGGTTAATCGAATAAAATCCAGAAAATGTAATAAATTCATTACACTCAATATGACGTAATAATAAAATTGAATGTAAAGTTACACTGTTAAGTGGAAACCGTGGCCACATGGTGAGAGTCCAATTGTCATTAATTAAATTAATTTTAGGTATTTCTAGATTAGGAGACTAGGTATTATAAATTATTTAATAAAATTTTGGACAGAACAAAAATACAACTGCTCCCGCTTATTTAAAACAAAAATTGACATCTGACAATCACGCAAACGTAGCCGCTCATAAATATGTAGGTTTCTTGGAAACTACAGTGTCTATAACAATCTTTATTTTAATCAACAACGTTATGAATCTGCCTGACAAAATTTTTTACAGAAATGTTATTACGGACTTCTTATAAAATATGCTGTAGTACTTTTACCACGTTTCAAAGAACAATTTTGTAAGAAAACCTACTTTGAAAATAATTCAGAGTACAATGTTTTCTTAGCCAACTAAATCGATTTCTATGAAATTGACAAAAGCATAAACCGTTAGTCATAAGTAGAATACCGCACTACGACTGTTATGTATCAATTTAGGTGCATTTTAATTTAAACATTCAGGTACTCGTATTTTTAGTACTTCTGTTAAATTAATTACAATTATTAATTATTGCTTCTCAAAATATTCACAGACGCAACGAAACGAAAATGGGTCATTTTTCCTAAACGACACGAAACATCAAAATTATACTTACTAGAAGTCGTTAAGCCTAAAATTAAATAATTATATGGGGGGTGGCATTCAATTTTTGTATAATTGTGGATATTACAAGCTCATATTGTAACTGAACAAATTATTTTACCCTCCCCTAAAACTTTCCAACGACTTCACTTTTCAGACTTGAGGCAACCTCCCCTCTTCATTCGATAAATATTTATATAATTTTTAAAGGTATGGTTATTACTTATATTCAGAGGTTTACAGACAGGCAAGAGAGATAGTCGAACTACTAAGCGAAAGCAATTAAGTTAGTAATACATCTTTGATTATTTTGAAAAAACTTTGTTTATTCGTGAGAGAACATTGATATGACAAGAAAAGTAAATTTCAAACTATGTAATTAAATAACAGTAAACATTTCCTAACGTGGTATGATAAATGATCACCAAACTATTGTGAATAAAGTACCGATATTTCAATTGTTCACAAGATCTGAAATTTTATCATTACCAAAATATTACCCAACCCTCCTCAATAACACTGCCAAACTAAATTCTTCTCTCTCCTCCTACCCTCACTAAATGTGGAGAAAGCTTTGCATAGAATTAAGTTGTAAAATATTTCGTAAGAACATCATATATTGCACCGTGACCTATCATCTCACGTTATGATCGATTACGTATGCAAAAGGTCGCACCTTCTGTCGCCCGATCCCACCGAGGGACTATATTGGAAACAGTCTCTACGAGAACAACAGGGCGAAAAATAAATTGTTTTTAATATTGCCTCGCACAAGCATACACGCGGATATTGTGATCCTGTGAAAGCTCCCGCTGATGTACACAGTACGATCCGTAAGACATGTCCTGTGTCATTTTAAATAATGGTGTCAATCTATCGTTTGTTCGTAAATGAGAGAAAAACAGGGAATATCCTTTTGTTTGTTTATAAAAATTCTTTTTTCAGAAATATATGTAAATCAAAACTACTTAACTGAAAGGCCAATTATTATTTTCATAGTTATTAACTTAACTAATAGTTATTGGGCTTTTATTTTCAATGGTATCTTTGGCTTATAATTTAATTGTTTAAGTTCAATTCAAATTTACAAATTTAAAAATTGTAAATTTGAATTAAAATTACAAGCTACACAAAAAAAATGCAGATTGAAAACTGAACTCTTTAAATCGGAAGGGACCGTGGAATTTACTTAACTTCTATAGAGAGACATTTGTTTTCACTCATGAAATGCATCAGCATCTTGCCTAGATATGATTAACTTTGATGCATTTGCAGGCACATAGCGAAAAAATAGGTCTTGGTTAATACATCTCGTATTCTTATTAAGTAAACTACGTTATATTTCGAACCAAAAAAGGTATTTTTCATTGGAGACTTATTAGCATCACAAGATTTTTAGAAAGAAACGGAAGAATATATATATATATATATATATATATATATATGCATCTATCTCTGTAACTTTTTTATTTTCAAAACGAAATACATAAACACATATTACAATGTTGATTCTGACACTTATTTATAAATAATCAATTAAGATATAAAAAATATTGAACTGTCATACTCACTTATCTCTAAACTTTGAAAAAATATTCTCATTTAATATTTCAATAAGCACGTCAGCCACACTATCAAATATTTTGGTACTCAAATGTTGATTCTCTGCCTTTTTTCATAATAAATCTCACTCTAGTATTACTTTATAACAGTGTTATTCAATTCTGTCATAACAACTATTATTGTATTTCTTGTGACTTAAAAACAGGGGATGATATATTCTATCACAAACGCTATCGTCCTTACGATCAATAACATTAGGGTCTTTACTTTTTACGCTTTTTACGTTGGTTATTAACACATTCAGATTTCGGCCTCCAACCTTATCGTAAAGACTTGTTAATAGAGCTGATGTGTGATATTGCAAAATAAGAAAACTGCTGGTAAAAGCTTTTATATATTTCCATCCGTAGCTCCTTCGAACATTATGATGCTTTGATTTACAGCTATCCTTTATCTCTAATAACTTATCGATTAGTATACCTTGATCGATTAGTTGAACATTTATTCATTATTAATAGAATCATTAATCGTAAAGATACGTCGATAACGAATACATCGGCTATTGTTTTTATATTGACTACTCGAACTTAAAATTTGTAATTATTTTCTCTCGCAATTACGTGCCCGATCATTATTAAATAAATTATGCTGATGTAGTAATTACAATTTATTTCCAACTGAAGCCTAATAACAACATTTAGAGAGAGGCTCCAAAAATGAATTTACTTACAGCCCATGTAATAAATACGAATGGAAGACTGTTTACGTGGAATGGTATCAGACATAATACATTTTTAAATTACTGTAAGATGAAATGACCATGTAAAATTCTTCATTGTGCGCTTCACCTAACTAATCTGGTACATGCTCGCCTTGTTAGCGCGTTTCTATCATTTTTTCTATATAACCATTTATACTGCCATCATACTAGTAATGACACGTAAAAACATTATCAGAACTTCCAACTTAATAAACGATAGAATATAATTTCATAAGTAAGTACAGATTTGTACCAATGTAACTAAATTAAACGCTATGATAATTACCATTGAAAATGACATGCTACTATATATGACGTCAGCAATAATAGTAATGTGTAGGCGCAGACCTACACATTACTGTTGTTATAGATCAATCGATTTTGTATGGTTCGTCTAAAATATTGATTTTGTATGTTTCCTACGACATAAATTTAACAAAATACATTATATTTAGTAGTTGTTGTTATCTCTATTGGCAACCTACCTATTAATATAGAACAAAGAAAACATAATTAAAAGTTTTTTCGTACGGATTGCCTCTTTATCAAAACAGAGAGAATTGTATAAAAACAGCCGGTCAACCTGATATTTGCTTTCCTACTAAATCTAACTCAATTTGCTCTAAATATTTTAGTTAGACTGTTTTGATATCAGCAAAAAAAACGGACGACGTTTACGTTGCAACGCAGTACCAACACTTATGTTAACTTTTGTGTGGAATATAAGTATTATCTTTCTTTTATTTTTCCGCAATATAAAGAAAGAAATAGCTTAGAAACTATACGTCATCAAAGTGAAATAAAATCCAAATTATTCAATGCATGGGGTTGAATTAAAATTAAAATGAATTAACCATTCGATTTTATATAAAATACGATTAAACACAATTTTATGCTAATTATCTTGGAAAAATGGCACCTTGTCAGCGGTCAAGTTTCAATCCAGTTTCAAGTTCTTTCAAATAACAGATTAAAAGTTAGTAAAAAGCGCAATTAGAGCCGGCGAGGTTTCACTACAAACGTTCTATTTTTATATGTTGGTTCATAATCCAGAAAATGGTAATTTCTTACACACACACACACACACACGCACGCACGCACGCACACACACACACACACAAACAGATATATATACTCTTTTGCATAAAAAACGGGCGGTTTTGATTTTGTCATATTATTAACAAAATATTATTTATTAAGAGGTTGTATCAATTGTAATTGTTACTGGTACGTATAGTGTATTCTGGCACATATATCCTTTTTGAATGAAAATTATCTTTCACTGACAAAAACGTATTTTTTGGCGGTAAATGAAATCCAACTTTTATTAAGTTCTTTTTCATTTGTTACGTTTTTTATTCTAACGAATAAATTTTAATTAAATTTATGCTGTTTGCTGCATTAGTTCACTTCTATTTGCTGTTCTCAGTATGGCTGAAAAAGGATAAGAGCTAGTAAAATTATTGCGCTGCTTGAAGAAGGCTGTAGCCAATGTTAATTTGTCTCAGCAGTATAATGTGAGCCTTTCCACTATCCAAAGAACCTGGCAACGATACCAAGAAATGAGCTCCATCAGTAGAAGGCCCGGTTCTGGAAGAAAACGGTGCACTGAGCCAAGGAACGACCGCGTCATTGTCAGTCAAGCGCTACGAAATCGTCAAGTTACGTAGGTAGATCTCAAACAGAACCTCAAGGACGTCAGAGGTACACGAGTAAGCCTATGGACAGTCAGAAGGAGACTTCAGGCTGTCAATATACGTAGCTATTGCCCAGCTCAGAGCCCTACATTGCTCCGTGAGCATCGAGTTGCCAGATTAAGATTCGCTCAAAATGTTTCGTCATGTACTCAACAAGACTGGAATAGTGTTTTATTCTCCGATGAGGCTCGTATACCGATTGGTGAGGATCGACGTCGGGGAGTCTTACGAATACCTGGAGAACGCTTCGCAGAAGTGTGCTTTGAAGAAATCACCCCTTACAGTGGAGGCTCCGTAATGTTTTGGGCTGGTATTAACTCAGATGACCGTACCGACTTAGTTTTTATTGAAAATGGCACACTTAATGCGCAAAGGTACATAACAGAGGTTCTTATTCCTTATGCCCAACCCGCATTCAGCAGTTAGAGGCGAGTTTATTTTTATAGATGACAACCCTCGCGCCCACCGCTCTAGAGACGTTGATGCGTATATGCATGAGGATGGAATTCGTCGGTTAGACTGGTCAACTAGAAGTCACGACCTCAATCTGATAGAACACATATGGGATAATTTCAAACGAAGCGTCAGAACCGTGAAACCAGCTCCAAAAAACATTTAGGCCCTTAAAATTGTGATCGTCGCTGAATGGGAACGTATTCCTCAGGAAATGATAAAAAAACGTCGTCGAAAGCATGCCTAGCGGATTAAGCGCATTGATTTTAGCTAGAAAGGCCATACTCGTTACTAAATTTTCAAATTTTATGTTAAATTCATAAAAACTATTCAAAAATAAACTTTAGCCATTTTTAATGTACCAGTATGAAAACGCTCGTCTGTGGACTTTACAACGTTTTTTTATTTATTCGCATTTTTAATGACTGACTAAGGGCACTAAAACACTACTGTAACTTCGGCTTTTGTGACAAATCAATTACCATAATATAAAAATACCTCTTACTTTAGTTATGATAATATGTTCCATCACAAATGGTTGGCTAATAGGCCAAATACCAGCATAATATATTTTGACACTTCAACAGTGATTGTTTTATTATCTGAAATATTTCCAAAGTTATGACATCACATGGATTTTGCCAGCATATCTTATATAAATTTTTTGTGAATATAATATTGTAAGTTAAGTTAAAGATAAAAAAAAAATTTAAATCTTATATTTGTATTTCCATTAAATTTTTATCGTGTTAGAAAACAAAAAACAGAATGTAAGTAAATCCACTAATTTTATCAAAATCTGTAAGAGATAATTAAAAAAGTTATTTCAGATTCAAATACATTTTGTTTTTTTTGGGTCAAAACTACCCATTTCGGGTTAAAACCACCCGTACTTAACTGAATTCAATTAAATATTTGTTTTCCTCATCATATCACACACGTATAGCTGACAACCACCCATAGACAAATAAATATTTTGCTTAGAGATTGTCGATAAGAAATATTTTAGTGATTTCGAAAAATCATTTTTTGGCATTTAGCCCAGGTTCGGCAGCTATCAAATAATATAATTATTTAAAAAAAAGCAAGGATTTATCGATATCGATAAGTTACAGCTAATAAAAAAAAACAAGGATTTATCGATATCGATAAGTTACAGCTATGTGTGGTCATCGAAAAAGTTACAGCTTTATGCACACAACGTTACATATAATACGTGTATTGACTACTAGATGGTGCCAACGCTGTGCTTATCTCTCCAACCCATGCATCTCCGCGAATTAAATCACATGGTTTCAAATAACTAGGCCTAAAATGCATAGTCTCTTTAGTATTTAATCTGGAGTAGCTTGTATATTAATTTAAAATAATATCAAGAAAATATCAATTAATTAATAAAAACGTGAATTATTCCATATTACATTATTTTCTAATTTATGGTCATAGTTGCATTTTGGTAATAACCTCATTATCGAAATGCAACTTTATAAGTTTAAAGTATGGCTTGATGTATAGCTGTGTGATGGCTTTCTTGAACAGTTACAATTTCTTTAATATTCTGCTGGTCTATTTCATTTGAGTCTTCATATTTTCTCATATTTTTCCTTATATATTTTGTTTGATCCATTATCTTACCGCTTATTTTTATTTTGGCATAAATAAATTACTTATAAAAATGTTATTGGCATACAAGTGATACAGAAAATCTTAAGAGTAAGTTCATTTACATTAGATTTAGAAGTGAATATTAGACTTTTGTTGTAAAAAATACAGGCACTTAACCATTAACGACTTTTGCAGGAACTCACTTATGCATACTATCGCTAAATGTGTTATTAGCTTTAGTTTGCACATATTTTCCCCAGTCACTTTTGTTGTTGTCCCGCATTTAAACGACGAAAAAAAATTTTAACGGCATTATAACGTAAAGAGGAAAATTAAAAACAAAACTTATATTACCCCATTATCCATAATGGCGGTCTCCAATCAACCGAATGACTCTCGTTCAGTCTTTGTCTTGTTCAGTGCCATATTGGAATATAACATATCTTAGATAAATTCTTAGTGAATATAATACTGCAAGTTAAATTAATATTAAAAAAAAAATTTTTTTTGGTCGTATATCTGTATTGCTATTATATTTTTATTGTGTTAGAAAACAAAAACGGAATGTAAGTAAATCCACTACTTTTATCAAAAATTGTAATAGATAATTAAAAATGTGATTTGAGAATCAAATATATTTTTGGCTTTTTTATGTATGTTTACACGTTCTTTACTATTTAGAACTAACGAGATACGTATGCAGGTTTCAATGGCCTAAAATTACCCGTATTTAACCAAACTCAATTAATTATTTGTTTTTTTTTCATCATATTATACACATATACCTGACAACCATCCATAGACAATAAATATTTTGCAAAGCGTTCTCACAGACCACTTTCACATTTGTCCACGGTCTAAGTCTGCGTTCACAAAACCTATCTACGCT
The DNA here is from genome assembly GCA_039881145.1 of Druceiella hillmani. Lineage (NCBI taxonomy): Eukaryota > Metazoa > Arthropoda > Insecta > Lepidoptera > Hepialidae > Druceiella > Druceiella hillmani. The sequence continues at coordinate 1,641,876 of JAYKKI010000033.1, read as the reverse complement.
CCCCATTCCCAAATATTGTTTTTCTGTTTGTAAATAACTTTCCTCTGTTTATGCTGCCAAATCAATAGATCCTAGCATCAGACATTTGCCGTGCATAAATACTTTCAAAAGTTATCGAAATATATTTCATATCTTACAACTTTCTCCGTTCAAATATTTTTATTTCATAATTCGATATTTTTCTTCGCCTTCTACCATTGGTCAGTTATCAACTTCATACAACCTTCTTTTCCCTTCCTTCTTATCAATTCACCTCGGAGTTGATTACACCTTAACTGTGGTTAACTGGACGAGATTTGTTCTTGTAACAATATCTCCACCGTATGCAGAGTTATGTTGCATTAAATACGAAATATAAAAATAAATATCCAAAGTATTTGATAAACTCTACTTTGGGAATTTTCACTTTAATGATATGTATGTTCTTTTTCTTTCATTACTTTTCATTATAAATGAAAATCTTAAAATTAAGACAATAAACGATTTGACAAATTTCAGAAGGATAAATTTACTGACTCCAGTACTTTCCCGCAACTCGAATTGTAAGCTGGTAACGATCACTTTTGTAAAGTAAAATGTGATGAAGACGGTCATAAATGAATAGTTATCTAAATATCTAATAATATAGTTAGTTATCTAAATGATACTAGCATATCTAAAATCGATAAGACATAATGAGTTTTTATTTCCCAAATCATGCAATAATAATATGTCATGCGCACACGGGGAGAGAATATAGAATATGGAGACAATCAAACCGCTTCGCTCGATATGTATTAAATTTTGGTCGAATCTGTGCCGCTGCCTGTTGAAGATGCTTCTTATAGCTTACTACTCTGACTAGGTAAGTGTATTTCCATGACTCTGGGTTATTAGATGATATTATTGCTCGTTAATGGAGATTTGTCAAAAGGACACAAATTGAACTCATGCGGAACTCCGTGCTCTCTGCTTTACGGTTTCCTTAATGTATTTAAACTACACATTGTAAGTAGGAAAATAATTTTAAATATACAGGAGAACATTAGTTACGTTTCTTTACGTCTAGATAACGTACATTTAAGATACACTATAATAATTTTTAAGAAAATTAATGAAACCAAGATGGTCATCATAACGCCTCGGGGTCAATTCGACACATTTTAATTGAAAGTAGAGATATATCGGACCTGCTTTATATTCATAAAAATTGTAAATATATAGTATATATTACACTCTTTATACATTATTATTGCAGAGAAGACATAGGTATGTTGGATATGCTGGATATAGAGCAAAGCTGACATACCGAATTCAATATGCAACTTGTACTTGAAGAGTAAAGAACGAACAAATTCTTGCTATTTCAGTGCCAGTAAAGTTATATAATATAAATAAGACCAGAGATAGGGTTACTGATTGCTTAATTATAAAGACTTATACTAATATTAGCAAAATTTTAAATATATAAAATAGGGGAAGAAATTATATATATATATATATATATATATATATATATATATATATATATATATATATATATATATATATATTGGGTAAATGCATATGCACAGTTAAAAGGTGGCGAGGGTCTAGTTGAACAAGGATATTTCAGAAAGAATATTTAAATGTATTAGCCGAGACTGGCAGAATTCAGAACAACAATTCTTAAAATTTTGTCGGTTTTATAAACACATTCATCACAAAAGAACTACTGAACTGATTTAATGAAACTTAATACAATTGTAACTTTTGTCCAAAAATAATAACTAACTCATAATTTATCACGCCACGTCACCTAGGAACTGGATGAAATAAATTCTCAAAAGTTGCCAAAACTACTTCACTGTGTTCAACAGTAAAATATTTGATCTCATTTCATAAAACTGTCATTATTTTACAGATAAAAATCACATTATTAATTAACACAGATTGTTACTTAAATATTTGGCATGGTCGTTTTTTCCTTAATAAGCAACCATCATATCACAGAACTCACCATAAAATATAGTTTTGTAATTTTCTAGTAGACGAAGGTATTTATTTTATGTTTAATGATTTTTTTATGCATTTATGCTACAATATTAACAACTATAGGAATATTATTATTTTTCAAACTCTGGTGAATCTCGCGGATGTACCGCAGGGTGAAAAGTTTTTAAATAGACAAACAATTAACGTGTCACAATATTTTCCCCATACAGTGGACATAATAGCAAATATTACATAGATTGAAATAAACACAGGAATAGATCGCGATACAGTCAAACACAACAAAAATTAATATGACCGCACTTGGAAAAGCCAGACTTTAAAATTTAACAAAACGAAATATATTTTCTAAGCTAAGTTTTTTAGTCTACAATTCATATTTATCCATTACTATTAAAACAAGCAATATATTCGAAAACCATTTTAACCAAATACTATAAGATTGTTTAGCACTAAGATCATAATACCCGTGAGGTCCCTGCCACTGGTGATATTGAATTATTCTCAAGAATATGATTTATGCACCCAAAAACCCAATTATTCGTCCAGTCTTACCTTGTTCGGAACCTCGTGCAGTACCCAGCTAGGCTTAGTGGCGACAATATATCTAAAGAGATGCGAATACTTAAATGTATTTTATGAAAAGATATGCATTTGGTTTGGAAACGGAAATTAAACACAGCATTACGCAGTAAATTAATTGACCTGCCTGTGTTTGAATCACAATTTGCACCACCGTTCAGAATGGACATAATAGTATAGCCCTCCTCAATTTTATATTTACAAGATGGTGATCTTCTATATGTGGTATTTATAGAAATAGAAAAATATTTTCTCACGGGTCGTAACGAACGGGTATCATTGAAGAGGTCTTTCTGAATATTATATAATCAAAAATATTCTAAAATATTTTTGGTGCCGCGGCTACAAAACATTCTGCATTTATTCAGTGTTCTGGGTTTAAGTGTATGTGAGGGGATTATTTAAAGGAATTCTTCCTATGTACATATTTCATAATTCTGCTCTATTGAATATATTAAACATGAAATGAAAACTCCATGTTTCTTTAATATTGCCTCTTTTGAACAATGAGATTACGCAAGTGTATGCTCAATAAACTACACAGCAGGAATAACATTTCTAGGAAAGTTTTTTATAATTTTATAGCAGCTATTTAAACTGCCGGATTTAATGAAAAAAGATAAATTATAAATTTACAGTGCTTTATATTTTTTGAACCTTAAACCATAAATGCGTTACATGCGTTCGTAGTTACCATCGTGGATTATACGCTTGATTATTTATTTTAAAAATTAGTGGCAAAATTGCATTTTTTGTGAAATGTCTAGTTATTTTTTTTAAATTATCAAAATGTGAATAAAACTTATAATTTTTAATTATTTTTTGTTATATAAAAACTATGTGTTGCAGATTTTTTTAAGTTCATTCAAGTTCAGCACCTGGAAGCGCTCGGTCGCAAGCACGGTCCACTGATTCTATTATAACTTTCGATGTAACTGATCAAATTAAGTATATAAGATCTTAAAAGAAAGAAGAATCTTGAAGTTAACAAGTAATCATGTTTTTATACATAAAAAAATATGTATAAAAGCTGTATGTATGTGGAGCTGCGTTGTACTTGAATTTAAAAAAAAATCTATTAAAGATCTACCATTTTTTTTATTTTTAAGACAACCATCTGAATTGTTTACAACTTACTCTTGAAATGACATTTCAAAGAGTGCATGATATTAAAAAAATATAAAATTTTATTTCAAAAAACACATGGCTCAAAATATTGAATAATTTTAAACAATGACAAATTTAAATTTTTAGGTCATATTTCAAAGACCAATAACTTCAGTTACTTAAGTCAACTAATAACACAAAATAGGATATTGAAACATTAGAGATACATTTGTTGTTAAACTAACATTAATAACTTTTGTAAAAAAAATTACCTTATGAAACCAACACAGGTTTACACTACAACCTTAAGCAAAGTATATTCAGGGTAAAACATTTTTTTTATATGTTTGATTTGTAAAATATGTAAGAAACTAAGGTTTTTCAGTAATTCTACGCAATATCCAAGTTTACATTTATATTTTCCTACTTAACTTTCTTGCATAAAATATGAATAGAAGTGTTATGTCGATGTAACATAGTCATGAGTCAAAAATATATTTGAAAGCCACGGAGAAATAAAATATGGAGAGCATGTACTCGATAAGCAGAACGCTTACCTGACGCATTCTTATATGTATGGGTCACCTACCGCGGGATCCATACTTCCACGTGTACGTATCTTATACAGCAAAGAAAGAATTATAAAAGTAGTCATTTATTTTTCACAGGTTATTCTATGGAGCCAAGTACAATAACAAATTCTTAATTCCTATTCTTATTTATTATTTAGGAATATCCCTTTGTTACAGTTAAAGTAATAATTATTTAAGAAGATGTGGGTACAAATCTTTTTGAGTTGTGATTATTATAAGGAAAATGTTATTATTTATAAAAGTGGGTACTTCAAATATTTCGTTCTTAATTTGTGGTTACACTATCGACAAAAATACATGTTTTGTTATTGTATTATTAATTTATATTGCTTATAATCTTCGGTTTTCAGTTTATTTTTGCACTAAATCTTGAAAAGTATAAATTAATATTGAAAACTAGAAATTTATAAATTTGTACTATTCAAAAATTAAAAATACGTTAATGTTTAAATTAGCATGATCCTTAATCCTTATTTAGAATTAATAATATTTACACTTTTTTAAATTTTCAGCGACCTGAATTATTGTTCAACGACCTCAAAAACCCCTAAGATATCATAATCAGTGAAATTTATCTTTTGCCAAATTACTTTGCAATATTCTTGTTTCTAAAAATCTGCCATTTTGTAATTCTATTTTTTAATATTTAATTCTTCTTTCTTACAAAAACTTGCCATAAAATATGAACATGAGCAAAATACTCAATTTAAATCATTTTTTTATAAATTGCTACTATAAAACCGGCCATATCGGATTAGCCATTTTGAATGTTTATTTTTCGACATCACATTCTTGTTCAGCAACCTATAAAATCTTTGCGATAGTAGTTTCAGTGAAAATGCTTTGAAATTCATTGAGTTATTTCAAAATGGCCTTAAAAATGTTTTTCATTGTTTAAATAGTTAATAGATAATTAGTATAAAATCACAAGTTTATAACTTTTTTGTAAGCTATTTCAAAGTGATATGAAAAGATTTTAGGGAAATATATACCACCCCTAATTATTTATATTCAAAATAATGCATAATTTTATGCTTACTTCACTTATATTCTCCACTTATATTGACAAACGTAGAATAAACCTTACCCGTAGCTAACTTCTCAAGTAGGATTTTTCCAGCCTGACGTGAAGTTCGCTACAAATATTTAAACTCCTACGGTAAGAAATTCTACACACTGACAGATGTTTTTAGAACAAAAATCATCATTGGATAACTTCTCCAGTTTAAATTCGAAGGTATGACATGAAGTTTTTGCATATGCTTTCACAATGTGCCGTATGAAGTTCTATTTTGAAATAGTGCGATCAATTTCATGAAACTCTGTATACGCTAATTAAATATTTACATATAATTGTAATATTTAAACATTAACATTTATCTAATTATATTATAATTAAATTTTATCTATTTTATTTAAACACTCAGGGGTATCTGTTTTTTGTAGGTATTTTGTCGTATTTCTTTTTATAATTAATTATTCTTATATAGTTGCTGAAACTACCGTCATACAAGAAAAAATTAATTTGAAATTAAAATTTTACTGAAAATTTTTCGGTACAATAAAGACTACAATTAGTTAGAGACCTTATCTATAAAATACTTAATATATTATTTATTGTTATGTAATAACAATGTATTAATGCCACTAAGACAAGACCGTTTAATAAGCATACGGAAACTTTCAAAATCTTTGAAATTCCGTTAAGATAATTTAACACTTAACGAAAAACATTAATTTTGTCTTTGAATAAACAAATCAATTTAATCTTCAAACCTCCTGTGAATGATATGCTCTAAACGATATTCAATTTAATAAGTGAAATGAACCATTTTATTATACATTTTGTAGCGGAAAAGAATTGAACTCATTTAATAATGCTACCTTTTGTGAAATAATGTTCCTTTTCCAAAATCAAAATTTTAAATAAATGTCATATTGTTATTAATTAAATGATTTTGCCAAAAAATATTTTTCAAAGAAATAGTTTCTAGAATCACATAGTTAATAAAACAAATAGTTTACTTAGTTTATCAAACACAAACCTTAAAAATGAAAGACTCAAGCCATGGGACAATCACATTTTCGATTCGATTTGCGTTAAGCGATCACATTAACATACTTCGCAATCCTAATTTGAAATGGAAAGTATATTTGGTGAATTTATTGAACTGTGTTGTTAGATTAACACATTCGAATCTTTTGCCGTAAGTTCGTAAAGTTTCAAAAGTAAATAGTTGAAAAGAAAAATCTTGAGTAAAACTTAAGGTGTATGAAAAGTATAACCAAAAATAAAACAACTTCAATAAATTTAAAAAAAATTTAACAAATAGGTACATCACAAAAGCTGGCGATTATTTTTATGAAGTAAAACTTCTTTACGTACCTTTGACTTGGGGAGTAAGCTGGTGAATGCGTGACGAGAGCGTTACGAAAAGTGTGATCGGGCGAGGCAAACGGAAGTTGAGAGGGAGATATAAGTTAGTGAAGACAGAAAGAGAGAGAGCTACGTTTCGTATATTACTTTAGGGACAAGCGAGATAGGTGCGAGCACACATTTTCTTTCTCTCTTTCTCTCCTAGCCAGTTATGTTTGGTATATCTAAGACACAGTGCAAGCCTATTAACTGTATCACATTGTAGGAGCAAGAGAGAGCAGTGCGCGCGCACATTTTATTTCTCTCTTCCTCTCATAGCCAGTGCCTGAAATATATATATATATATATATATATATATATATATGTATATGCGAGTTTGATAGCGTTACGCGAACGGTGATTTTTTGATTATTTTGTAATTTCATTTCGTTCTTGCACAATTTAAAAATTATTATTTTGTTCAATACATTAAATATTCTAAGTTCAAAGTGAATAAAATTGTAAATTCATTTTAACGTTCATATTTTGTGAATTTGAAGTTTTACTTCAGTCGTGTGGTATAAAGTACACTCGTTTTTCTTAAATGTTTAACTCTGTCACTAAAAAAAGTAAAGAAATTAAATTATCAAATAATCTAGCCTATGCAATCTCGAAATAATATAAAAAACTGAGTTATATAAACCATTGTCCTCCACATAACATTCTACTTGATAAAAATATTCATGGGAATACCACGTTTGCAGGAAAACTATTTACGTACTGGCGTACTGACTGATTCTTGATAAAATTAATTTTTAATAATTTTTTTCTAAAAAAATTGATTTATATTACTTTACTCGATGTCTATCGTTACGAAAAACTATGGCAACAAAAACATCATTCCACATATTAACCTAATTTCGTTAGTCTATTGATTATAATATTTCAAGTCGTAATTACAGAAATGTTGAATAAATAAATGCGAAATGAAAGTGGTTATATTGTATATGTTTCATATATGTCGCTATTTCGTTTCTGTATTTTTATTTATTACCACACAAATTTTACAGTAGATCAACTTTATTTACTTCTAAACAATCATATTACGATATTTTTGGTAATAAAACATTCAGAATACGACTTTCAGTCGTTAATTATTACATGCACGTGAATTAAACTACTTTTCCCATTATATGATTAAAAAATAAATCAAATTGCAACAATAAAGATTCGACAAAAACAAAACATAGATTTTAATCTCTGGATGATACGGACGACCACAAATAATATTAATGTATTGATCAAATGAATAATATTATTGAAATTAATCGTATTTATAGTCCATTAGTTGTAATTATGACGTAGAAAATAATGTAAAAATGCAAAAAAAACGACAAAAATACGCATGTCCGTAACACTAATTGGTAATCTTCTCTACTCAAATCTTCTAACTCGAGTGTTTCTGGTACAAAATTATAACCTTGAGAGTTTGTGTACTTTCAGCTGGCGAAAAAATCTGTTATTTTGAAAATTATTTTAAACGCAGCAATCGCAAATATTTATAAGTGTAAGGATTAATATTGATTGGTTTTTAGTTTATCGAAAAATAGTTTTTGTTACAAAATATTTATTTTATATAGTTACCATTTTATAGCTCCTTAACTTTCAAACATATATTTTTTAAACGTCGTTACTACACACTGCCTGAGAGATTTCAAAATATAATCCCGTGTGAGGACTTTAATATCAAAATAACTTAATTTTTATCTTATTTGCCTTTCAACCTTTCAATGTTTATAAAAAAAATATTTAACGCCTTTCCGAACGTTGTCTCACCACCAAAAATATTATAAAAACTTTTGAAATAAGGGTGCAAAACTATGGAAGGAAACAAAACTCAAAAGCATTCAACAACTCAATAGAAACTCAATAGTGTCCGTTGAAGTTTCTGATGCAAAAATTTTATTCATATTTTTTGTCTTCTCATGAATATCTGAAATAGAAAATGGAAGACATCAATTCGTTAAAAAAGGATTTTACTAAATAGAGATTCATCAAACTACATAGGAAATATCGGTTTAAATCTTATCATCTCATCTTTCTTAGATTTTTTACCGATAAATTTGTGTTTAAGTTTTTTAGGCTTTATTTTTCTTTAATATGTGCCCGCAAACGTGTATATGTAACTTTTAATAGTCACTAATAGCCAAGCTAGCGCTACGAGGTTCACACATACATTTAAAAAGATATTAAATTTTTTTCACAAAATAATAACAAATAAAAAACCAGCCAAATCTAAGTTTATATCATTAAAACTTCGATTGGAATTTTTTCTGACAAGAAAGCTAATGTAAATACTTCGATGATGATAATTTTTGGTCAGTATATATGTCATTAGCAAAGTACTAAATTTCTTTTGGAATCTACTTAGAAAAAAAATAATGATTTACGGCAAAAAATCGTGTAGTTAAAAGTTTTCAAATTCATATTTCAAATATGTGATTTGTTTGTGAAAAAAAGAATTACATATTATGAATACGAATTTGGAAACTTTTAGTTAATGACACGAGTTTTTGCCTTCTCTTTCATTCCTTATAACTCTCTTCCATAAAGAAAATTTAATTTCATGCATTTAAGTATGCAATCGGGCCTCACTAATCTCTAGAACTATACCAAAATAGGACGACTAATCAGACAGACAGATACCAACATGTTACCAATTAAAGATAACTTCAACGATATTCAACACACACAAGAGACTTTGGCCTTAAATTGTTCCTTTTAACATTGTTACGTAAGGGCCTTAATATTTTTATTTAATAAGTCATTATCAACGACATTCTCGTCACGTAAATATGGTTTACTTACAAAGCATCGTCAAAAAAAATTATTTCTCTCATTTAGACCGTCATTTCCGAACATCATTTTGCAAACTTAAATATTTTCATGCGCAATTTTCTATTCGATGGTTAATTAACAAATTTTACCATTAAATATGAAACTACACAGTGAAAATCTGTTATTCGGAGTGTCACGAGTAGTCCATTCAAATACAAGTGGTTGCTCGAAATTATGTGAGTTAGAAAATCTATTGAAATCGTCGTAGATCATGGCCCAGATAATAATTTTTGTCGAATATAATATACAAAAGAGTATTATTTAATTAAATAAAAATTCGGGAAATTATATTTAGAAACAAAAAAATAAAAAGCTTAAGTTTATAAAATTGTATTATTATAGTAAATACAGTAAGAAAGAACAAATCAGTAAAACACGATTCAAAATAAAGCACAAATTAGGGCATCTAAATCATAAAAACATATAAAGTTTACTTATAAACTTTTTAAAAAAATATAAGAATTGCTTAAACAATAATATATAAAGATTAACTTATCTACAAATAACAACGTGTATAATCTAATTTATTACTATAATTTATTACATAAACGTTTACTCTTTGCAATGGTCCCGTTACTGTCGATAGACTCATCAGAATCCAAAATCGTCTAAATTGGCGACCTGGGATCTGGTTACAAGACCAGCAGATTCTGAACATATTAACCCGGCGTCATTATTGCAGGGTATCTAATACCCGACGCATTTTAAAACGGTCATAACTTTAAAACAAAATGCGGGCGTAAATTGTCCGTTACAGTAGCTGCGGTTGTTGACCTCTTTTCGCGTATTCACTTGCCTATTTAGTGTTGCTGCGGCGACGACGGAGTTTACACGTGTATAAAGAGCGCGCGGGTAAGTTATACCCGGCCACAATGGCTATGTAACATTTATATAGACAGTTTGTTGTTTTTTATTGTTTATTGATAAATTGCATATCGTTTTTCACAGTTTTATGAACCATGTCTTATGAAAAGGAACAAAGTCGACTCCTAGCCTTGTTTGAACAAGCTAACGTTAGTTTCAATGAACAGTGGAGCTCAGACGATGAGGGTGAAATCGACAATCTTTCAGAGCGAAGTCAAGGCAGTGATACGGAACAAGAATGCATTGATGATGAGCAAGAAGCAATTGTTTTAATAAGTAACCAGCAGTTTTATATTGGTAAAGACAATTCCATCAAATGGTCTTCGCAACCACCTCGGACCAACGTTCGCACAAGATCAGAAAACATAAAACCTGGGGTAAAGCTTATTGCGCAAAATGATAAGACTGAAATATAGTGTTGGAGGCGCTTTATAACTAATAATATGCTGGAACAAATACTTCGTCATACTAATGCTAAGATTAAACAGAGACCATTGTCTAACAATAAACAATCGCTTCAGTATTTATTGAAAGAGACAACTATAGACGAACTATTAGCTTTGTTTGGCTTATTATACTTAGCCGGACTAAATCGTTCTAATCGCCAAAATTTGAGTGACTTGTGGAAAACCGATGGTACTGGTGTGGAAATTTTTAGTACTGCTATGTCTTTGCAGCGTTTTTACTTTTTACAAAGCTGTTTGCGTTTTGATGATGCAACAACACGCCAAGAGCGGAAGCGACTGGACAATCTGGCTCTAATTAGATATATTTTTGACGATTTTGTCTCGAACTGTAAAAATACTTATACTCCAAATGAGTATCTTACAATAGACGAAAAGCTGGAAGCATTTTGCGGCAGGTGTTCATTTCGTCAATATATCCCAAATAAACCTGCGAAATATGGCATTAAAATTTATGCTTTGGTTGATGCAAAAAACTTTTATACTGTCAACCTTGAAATTTATCCCGGTAAGCAGCCTGATGGGCCATTTTTGCAAAGCAATAAAGCTTTCAATGTTGTAGACAGATTAGTGCAGCCTATCTCTAAAAGTAATAGAAATATTACATTTGACAACTGGTTCACGAGCGTTCCACTGATAACACATTTGCAACGAAATCATAAACTAACATCTACATGTACATTACGTAAAAACAAAAAAGAAATCCCACCAAACTTTATAACCACGCAAAGAAAAGAAGTATACAGCACTCAGTTTGAATTCCAAAAAGATATGATGCTTATTTCCTACATGCCTAAGCGGTCTAAAGTGGTGCTGGTATTGTCTTCCCTTCATCATGACCAAAACATTGATCTTGCTAGTGGTGAAAAAAGGAAACTAGAGATAATCACATTCTATAATTCTACGAAAGCTGGCGTCGATGTGGTTGATGAGCTCTGTGCTACCTATGATGTATCTCGAAACTCTAAACGCTGGCCAATGACAGTATTTTATGCGGTCATGAATGTAGCTGCAATAAATAGCGTGATTATTTTTCGTGAAAATAATAACTCGAAAACAAACCGGCGTGATTTCCTTAGAAAACTCGGTCTATCAATGCTTGAAGGTCATCTTCGCGTGGGAAAAAATATGGAGAACTTACCGAGAAGCTTACGTAAACGTATTCACGAACAAGTTGATGAAGTTATGGCCTACCCTCCGAATAAAACTTCAAAAACATACAGGAGATGCAAACACTGTCCTTCTGCCAAAGACAAAGAAACTAGGCATAACTGCAATAAGTGTAACAAGCCTATTTGTATGCAGCACATTATTTCATTATGCCAAAGTTGCGTTGATCTTGATATCGAATAAGTCAGTATGTTAGTAATAAATAAGCTTTGTTATATATATTCCTGATTTCATGTTTATGTACTAAAGACAATTTTATGTTCTGTTTCGTTCTAAAAAAATGATCTCAGAATAAGAAGATCTAATTTGATGATAATTTGCTCATTTTATGATAAATAAATGTTTAATTTTTATAAATAATATTTATAATTACCTATTTCCCTAATATAGAAAACTAATATTGACATAAGCTTGATTCATTGTACAATAATGCACATGGGTACAACTTACCCGGCCACAACGGCTAAGTTCTGTTTAGTAACCACAATGACGCCGGGTTAAATAGCTCAAAAGCTCCTCTAATAACTTTTCTCTAGGCTTGGTACACTTTCGATGAGATGACATTTTTGAATCTTATAATAAAAAAACGCAAATTCAACAAGTCCCGATTAGTAGTATGCATTTAGATATTATGTCAATACCATGAACCAATACTGTTACCGGCATCTAGTACCATGAGTACCGATATAAAATATGCTTTAACTGAAGGGGGGTAAATTTATATATAGTAAATATTTATCCATTTTACAGGAGACAACAATTTTTGAAATTGTGTGATTCAATAAGGTTTGTAGTTAGACCTGAGCATAGGTTTTTGTCACCTCACTGAAATCATCTGAGGGATAACACAATGTTTTGGCTTTTCTAAAATTGCAAATACTAGGGAAGTGTCTTGGTGTGGATTATTGGTGGTAGTCAGTAGCAAATTATATTTACTCTGCAAGCGACTAAATCAAAATATATTGATAAAAGTTCTTAATTATTCAAAAACTTCTTGGGCTCTTTTCGATCAGTGCTGGACTTTACAGGAGACGTTGATACCGGCTTTTGTAATATTTGCTGCTGCAAAATTCCCTTCAACTCGTAGGAGCATGGTATTTACCAGCGCCAACTCAGACGCAGAATGACTATCCGCCAAAACCTTCGCGTACTTTCGTTTCGTATAAGGGGCGTACTTGTCAAAGGTTTATGTTTTTCTACCTCGTGAGGTCCCAGGACTGAGTTTATCTCCATAAATGGATGGCAATATAGTTGGCAGCTTAAATGTTTCAGTCAGCCAGATTTTATTGTATTTTTAGAAATTGTTTATATTCTGACCTGATTTACTCCACGTTTTTGATTCAACACCAAGAGTTATCTGAATCAAAAACAGTTCCAAGGGCTTCTCGAACACCACTTATTTTGCAACCTTTGTAGCTGTCTTGCCACGCGTAAAAACAGTCGGCCTTGTTTAAACCCCGAGGTACATTTGAAAAAAAAAATTGTGTATATTACGCACCATAAAATACTCAAGTGACATAAATAAAATCCGAAAACTTGCATCTATAATAAAAAATGTAGGAGCGAGTTTGTAACTACCAATTTCTTTTCTTAGACCTTTGAAATTGAAAGAGAATTGAAAAAGTAACGTTCAAAATCTCACCAAGCGACTCGTATAAACTATTATGATTTAAACAGTAAAAAAAAATTTTAAAAGTACATACCTTTGTTGAAAGCTTCCATAGTAGTCACTAACATACGTTCACGTACGTAGAGAAGTTTCTATGTTTCAATCGCAATAAGCACAAAATGCTAATATTTGCATTTCAATTACGAGTAACATTTTAATTACGAATAACTACCATCATTTGGCTCTTCTAATAACTAATGAAGAAATAATCATATGTTAATAGTTCTAATTATAATTTAATTCCAGATAAATCTAATCGTTCATTCGTTATATTTCTGTGTATGAAAATGGACTACTGTGCAATACCAAGTTAATTATTTCTACTTTGGATTTAGCATTAATATGCCTAGTTTAAGAAAAGGTATAAATTCTAAAATCTATAAAACCACAACTATTTTAATTTATACTTATGTTTCGTGCAATAATGAGAAGTGGACACGTATGAACAATATTTTTGAAATTGTTTATTGCAAAGTTAGTACATATAATTTATAATTGTTACCAATAGGCACAATAGTAACACGTGCAGACTAACTACTTCGAAACTGTAATCCTATTTAACATAGAGTGCACTTTTCCATTTAGAATTTTGCACGTCTTATGGTATAAAATCTTCAATGTACTTACATGGGCAAATAAGGGAGCCGACCAGCTTTATCATGGTGCACCTAAAATGTTAGGAAGCTAGAGTCGAACTTGAGTCTTCACGAGCTATTTTTCATCACGTCATGCTCGTAAATTAGGTATTTAATTAAGGTAGTGTGACACCAACAATCTCCATCGATGTATTGACGTGTAAGCTATTCCAAGTATTATTTCACTTAAATTTACTTTTTTTTAAAATTGGATTTTGCCCTAACAACAGGATGTACAGAAAATTTTTAAGACAGGTTTTTTATAGATTAATGCAAAAAAACTGTTCTTTTCAGGGTTCCCAACTTAAAAAGGAAAACTCTAAAATACAATAGATAAGTTCAGTCATGTATCCGTCCGTATCCCTGTCTGTGTTTTTTTTTCAAAGTCCATCCAAAGTAGAAATTTCAAATTTGAGATAGTAATGATCATGTTTGAGATAGTGATGATCATGAATCATCCATCGCGATTTCAGATAATAATACCTTAGTGTCAGACTACAAAAAACCGTAACCGAACCGTCAAACGTGGCAGGCAATGTAGCGTGGAGTAGCTCGACGACACAGCATAATCACTCGCAGAAAGTTGGTGCGGATCCTTTGGTAAGTGCCACAAAACTTTTATAGAATCCTTCTTATATCCTTCTTTTGAGTTGGCCTCCGTCTATTTGCTAACATTGCTATAGATTTTTCTAGTTGGTGTATTTACTTAGAATCAGTGATATATCTTATTACGAGAAATGGCTCAACCCAGTACAAATGTCACATACAATACTAATCTTAAAATTATAATGGATATTTTACCCCAATACAACGGAAAGCCTAAATTACTCAACTATTTTATATGCAAAACAAATAGCATAATAGTTACGCTAGGGGACGAAAACCCTAGTACAATAGCAGTTTTAATAAAAATAAGTTATCTTATAGAGCCCTAGACGTATTCGCGTGTAGGAGTACTAAGAAATACGTCAATGTCGTGATTACGTTAGGACGTGATTAGGCTATACCCGTAATGAGCTTCTAATAATGCAAAAGCTCATTAGATTGACAAAAAAACTGAGAATGTGGAGGCATTTGGAAAAAGAATTAAACACTTATTAGATGTATTAATAATAATCGATAAACACAGAAACAAAAAAATACTAAAAATAAGTAGCTGTAAACCAATATATTAAAAATAAGAACGGCAGTTATCAATCGCATTTAAAATGCACGCAAAGAAATAGCAGTATACGCATGACAAGAAACAGATAGGTTATTATTTAACAGAAATGCTCAAATTACACGTAATACAACACCAGCACAAAAACCAGACTTTACCTCAAATTTGAAATTAATTAATAATCTTTTTTATATTAGTAAAACTGATTATGACAAATATACGCCAAGTATCGTACCACAACAAAACAACTGGCCAAACAAACAAAGAGCTCGGTGAATTCAGTCCCACCTACCTTGAAAAAATAAACCAACCAAATCTACTCTCCATATTCAAAAACACACAATAAGCACAAAACCGACCCAGTATACATCAACCGACGCAAAACGTTAATTCGGATATTACAATGCGATAAATAAGCAAACTACCTAAACCCAGCTGAACTTGAAATAGTTCTATTTTACCAACCGCAGCATGATAGCCCCAAATATTACCGTGAGATAAAAAGTTATCATCAGGAATATTATCTCTAAGATTATCAGGACGATACTTGTAATAAAATTAAGAACGAATTCAAACAATCCGCATAGAATCAAGATTTTGTAAAACCTCTATATTCAAACAATTAATCACAGTGAAACCCGATCACCGTTCCACGGATCATCTACCGCATATTATTTTACCCAAAATACCAGATAAAATTCCTAATGAACACGGGAGCACGGGAGTTATCAAAAACATGATTTTTCAAGAATATGTCAGTATCGAACCATTAAGTTCACCACAGCACAAGCAATTACAAGTCATTAACATATAATATATCTTACACATCCTCCAGTGTTTAACTCCAAATTGGTTTATGCATTGCTAGTATATGATTTTGACCCTAAATGTAAAGGATTAATAGAATTAGATCTACTTAAATCCCTACCATCAAACATCGATTTAAGAAATAGATTACTACATACGAAAAACGCGGATATACTTATTCATTGTTATTACCTAGTATATACAATATCGGTTAAAACACGATGCAAAATAGTGATAAGTTTGAAAACAAATTATTTAGATAGTTATAACATTATAGATTGTTGCATAAGGAAGCAAAGCCTTACACTAAATTTTGCGATTATATCAGTAAAAAACGGTAACTTCAGAATGTCCGTGACAAACGGCAGCGAACAAAAGAAAATAATAAGTAACGAAGTGATATCAGGTTAACCCGTTGTACTGAAACAGAACACCTTTCACAAGTGAAATTTAATTGCTATCAAAATTCAGAAAACATAGACACAAACAAAACCTAAACAGATTAGAGACCGAGTACATGAACAACGAAAAAAACGCGAAATCACGAAATTTTGTTACTAGTGTAAAGATATATTATATTGAGAAAAACTACCTTTAATACACGCAGTTAAACATAAGTTACGCATTTTAGACGACATCCCTATGTTTGTGCAAAGCTATCGGCAAGCACCAAAACTAAATCAGCAAAATTAAGTGGATCTTCTTTTAGAAAAAGGAATTATTCGGGGAAAGCATTCCCTCGTAGTTGTGTCCGGTATAGATTGTTTAAAAAAAACCACATGCATCTCGCAAAGAACAATGTTGCCTCTTCCACGACTATAGGCAACTTAATGAGCGTACTATCAAAGACAAATACTCTTTTCCAAATATGCATGACCTGTTAGGTACACTCGGACTTGCACAAATCTTGATCTAACCTCGGGATACCATCAGGTGGAAGTGGATCTCAACAACATCTAAAAGTAGGCTTTTTCGACCGAACGTGGTCATTGTGAGTTCTTAAGAATGACCTTTTACTAAAGAATGTACCCAATGAAAAACGGAAACGTGTGTTAAATAGACATAAATTAAATAATTTTAAAATCCAACTAGATGAGACGGAATTTCTCTGCAAACAAGTAGGACTTTCTTGAACAACAATTGACCAATGAATGCAAATCAAATGCGCCCAAATCAAAAAATAATTCAAGGAATACAGCAGTTTTCCTTACCAAAGACACACACAGGGATTAAATCTTTTCTCGATTTATATATATATATATATATATATATATGTATATATGTATATATGTATGTATATATACATATGTATATATGTATATATATATATATATATATATATATATATATATATATAAGTATATATATATATATATATATATATATATATATATATATATATATATATATATATATGATAGATAGTAGGCTAGTACAAACAATTCATAAAAGACTTTGCAACAGTAACAAAACCCATGACGAAATGCTTTAAGAAAAATGCCAAGATTTACCCACATACACAACTTTTGCAATATCCGGACTTTAGCCAACCATTTATTTTTACTACAAATGCTTGAAACTACACTTTAGGCGTAGTGTTTTCCCATATTACCGTAGGCAATGACAAGCAGTGAGCTACGCCCCACGCACTCTTCCGAAACGAAAAAGTGGTGCTCCAGTATGAAAAAGGAACGCATCAGTAATATACTTGCAGTTAAATATCATCGTCCTTAAATTTATCATGTACACCAACCACAGACCCCTATATCTAGCCGAATATAACTTAAAAATTGTTTACCATAAAAAACCTCAAGATAAGAACACCAACGCGTTACCGCAAGTAAAAATATTCTATACCAGTAAAGAGTCGTTAGCCATAAACATAGACGACACAGAAAACGACGAATGAATAGACGAACTCGAAGACCATATATATGACGATTACAGACGTAATACGACACAAAAAAAATCCAAATAATAGTAGCAATCCCAAACCGATGGACGTAAATTTAATCGCGACCCGATCAGTTGACGAACCAACAGATATAATAGAAACGGACCATATATAACCAAATAGCAAAACGTATGGCACCTCCACAACAAATAATGCAATACACAGACAGATGAAAGAATTTTATACTAGAGAAACGCCGGGAACTGAAAATAGAGTTGGCGTTCGATTGACAAACTCGACAACAGTCGGTTATTCTATTGTTATTTTATGACGAAAACTTATGCCCCATATCTTTAAAAGTATTCACAATTATCTTCAATAACTGTGGAATTAAGTAAGTAAAATGTGATTTACGGGTTACATTTGTTGAAAGCAAATTCGAAAAAAATGAGAAAAAATTATAATAAAGACAAAACTATACAAGCATTTATGTAGAAACTATCATTGGACAAATGCTTTCAGTACAAAAATACATCTATCAATGCGAATCGTACCTAAGCACAAAGTATGAACGAAATCTCTTGAAACTACTGTTAGCTCTAAGTTACACCTAACTAAATTCGTAAACATTTATATGTGGACTTATATATATCCGGTGAAGTGACTTCCCTGACACTAATAGATAACTTTTCAAAATATGCAGTACATACCTCTCACGGCGACAAGTAGTGTACACATTTTGCTAAACCATACAATTTTCCTCACTCAAATTTTCCTATGAACGATTTCATTCGACAATTGGCGAACTGATTAGGCTAGAACGACTAAAGAATAAAAATACACCTCATGCGCTATTCACTTACAGCGTATAATAATACGATAAACTTTACTCGCCTCCCAAACTCCTATTTAAAAGCACAAATTCACGCAACCCCTTAGAAATTTAAAGCCCGCAAGAATACCATCAAGACTACGTGATTAAACAAAAAGATAGATCGGAACAAATACAACAAATAATAGCTCAGTTTACGACGCAAAAAAAAAGAAAACAGCATGTCAAAATAAAAAGAGGCAGAAAACCACCAAACTTCAAAATTGACGAAAAAATTTTCAAACTAGTAGCAAAAACCTCGCGTGATACTAAAACGCTGACCGTATATAAAGTTCTTTGTCGAATTAAAATTCGATATTTACACCCATACGAGTACACGATACAGTGTACTAAGGCGACCCCGCGTTACTGGTGAGGAACACTCATAGCCATGATGCTCGTCACAATGGTCCTAGTTACTACAAAGCCGTTAGACCACTCAAACGGTGTCACAATCATAAAGAAAACCCAAATTTATGGACAGACACTTGGAATCTCAAATACATATATAAAACAACCTATCTACAGAATACTTTGCTAGAGACTTTACCGCAGCATCACGTGAAGAAAAATTCTTATCATTATAATAAACACCAAGCACATATGAAACAGATAGAGCACGTAATAAACGCGATTAAAACAATATTTCAATATATATCCCCTAAAAATATAAGACGCAAAAGGGATTTGATAAACGGATTAGGCAATATTATAAAAACCATACCGGGAAATTTAGATCAGTAAGGTTCCCAAGATTTCGAGAAGAAAGTAAATAATGTACAAACACAAATTAACCATGTAGGCTCTCGACAACGGCAAACTTTGAGACTCTCAACTAGTACGACAAAGTAATTAAAAGAACAACTCCGCGTAATACAAGTAAATCAGGTACGATATCCATTATATTACAAAAAGAAACACATATAATATTAGAATATTAAAGGAATAGTTATATATTTTAAGCGCATACGTCCAAATGTACAATAGTTCACAAATTTTATATAATATTGCACCTCTGTTAGAAATTCCATATACTGAGCAACAAGTTAATCATCCCACGAACTCCTATTTAGACACAAAAATTTACGCAAGCTATTAGAAATGTATTACCTACAGGAAAACTATCAAGACAACGTGAGTAAACACAAAAAAAAAATCAGAAAAAATACAAGTAATCGTTTAGCGCACGACGAAGAAAAAGGATGAAAGCAACATATCAAAATGAAACAAAGGCACAGAACCAGAAGCGACAAAGGCGCAGAACAGAAAACAATAGAATACACTGCAGTATTATACCATCGCAAAACTTAATTTTGGAAATTAAAAACATACACAAAACCATCCCATTCACCTTATAAACGAGCCAACTATAGAAAATATACACCACGTAGAGAATTCAATATGCATTGAATCTTATAGCATTGCTAATTGCTAAACCCTGATCTTTATCCTGTAAATACCCTCTCCCCAGTGATCCCTGAAATATACGACTTTCTACACTTATATTCCATTCCTGATAAACAAAATCTAGTTATCAAACCCGATTCTAAATACCTAATTCTCCGAAGTACTGACTATGAACATCTGGTGGAAAACTGCGAACAAATCACTTGGAGATCATTCAGATGCACCTCATAGGAAATGAATTAATGATTAATATAAAATATTCAATCTTTTTTCGAAAGTATCGATGATCGAATCGATCACTAAAATTTAATGACTGACGCATGCACATAGGTTAACATATGAGATATTTTTTTGAGAATCGTGTGCTTTTTAGCTCCAAATTGTTACAACTGACGGGATCAAGAAGAATACATGTGTAATTAATTTTTTTTTTCAAAGTAATATTTTTCCAAAGTAATATTTAAAAGTAGTTTTTCATGGGATTAAAGTAATTTTCGCATTTCAAGTTTGTGTTCTAAAGGACAGAGAGAAAAAGTAACTGTAATTTTCGATAGACAAAGAAAACCTTAAATGTTGATGCGACCTCTTAGATGTCATATATTATTAACAATCCTTTTGGTATTTTTGTAGTATAAAAAAGAGCGGATATCACCGCGTCGCTGTGCTCAAACCTTGATTAATTATATTTGTATCAGTTCCGAGGTTAGAGTCTCCAGACCCACTCACGTGAAGTAGGCAGCTCTTATCTATACTTTTAAAAAGGTCGGTATAGCTGTCGTTTATCCTAGGTGAGTCTTGTCAATTCATTGTATAATTTTAGTCCACGGAATACACAGGTTAAGTCCTAGTGTCAAGTGGCAACAATCTTCGTAGGACACTGGCTCTCGCAGTATTTATCGGCTAACCTCTATTGTATATTTGTTTTTAAACTTCTTTCTCATATAAAAATTCTTTAACTCTTCGAAGCGCGAATTGAAAATATATTATAAAAAAGAATTTCCTTCAATTTACCAATTTCGTATTATTCAACCGATGAATAACCTGCAAGTGTTCATCATTAATTTCTTGTTCAAAAGTCTTCCCAAAGTTATTACAGCAGAAATACCGTTGCACCACTACGTTTCATAGGATTAATATTTATGTTAATTTAATGACATATTTATCAATATAAATCGTTTTGCTACAAAGTTCGGAAAAACGTATTTATACCAGCCGTGTAATACAAAATAATTACCGTACTATATTAAACGTTCACTGCTTACAACATATTCGGTTGAGTTTATTTGTAAGATACCATTACTGATAACGTTTAAATTGGCATTAGAGAAAATCCATTCATTACCATTTCGTAAGCTATAGTAAACAGTACAAAAACAGTACAAAAAGTAATGATTAAAAAGCAAATCAAATATATCTGGTGCAATATATCTGGTGCAATTCTGGACCGTACCCACACGCAACTTCCGTCGTGGGAGCGGACGTGTGAAACAATTTAAACTTTGCTGTTGCCAATATCACAAATATAATTGAAAAATTAAAACATAGTTTAAAACTAACAATACGAATTTAATTTTTTACCCCTTTCAAATATATAGCAAGCGTTATACTGACATAGCGAAATATAAAATAATAATATTAGTAACTATTTTAAACATTGTGTGAACTTAAAATATTCAAACCCCTCTCAGCGCGAGTTCTGCATGAATTCGTATTTTCCACTTCATTTTTCACCGATGAGCACTTTCAATGCGACTAAGTTTTTTATTGAGCCTTATGCAACTCCCTGTTGCGTCGTTATACTGCTTCCTAGGAACTGGCCTGTTACGAGTAAGGTGGGTGAACATCTTTCTTACTGTTGCATATAGTTGTATAGCATTTCAACGTGAAGTGAAGGCGAAAATATTTTCATTGCCTAATACTGAAATTAAAACATTTTAAATATTTAAAAAGAAATGTCAACTAAATGACTACCGCTGTATCAAAACCTGCGAACATAGAAATAAAAAATTTAAAAATAATGTTCCTTTCAGACGTAAGCGCATATTAAGATATTGTTTTTTTTTTCAATCTCTAAAGCCTAATGAAAAGGCCTATAGTTTTAAAAAAATTTTGAAATATCTAAAAAAGCAAATGATACGATTTCAAATTACGTCATAAAGCAATGGAATAGTTGCTCATGCCAGTAAGTATATTATGTAACGGATGTCTTTTTTTGAGATATACAGCTTTAAAATGAACAAAAGAAATAGATAAAAATCATGATAATTGCCATGGTATTGGCTTTATTGAAAAGGTAATTTTATGCCATTTGTGTGTAAATACGCTTTTAGGCATATGATCACCGCGGCTAGCTCAAATGAAGCGCAATCTGGAAGTCCAATTATCAACCACTTTTTTGAGCAATTGAGTCGTATATTGGCAGAAACTTAGCAAATGTTATCTTGCAAGCAATCCAACGCGTGTGGTTTATCTACCTAGACTGAAAACTTCAAATATCCTCGTAGAAAATAATTCATAGATGTGATATCACATAATTGTGGAGGTATAAATTAATTGTTTCGCATACTGTATGGCATGTTGCGCCGTCTGGTTAAAATTAAAGTTTTTTCAATATTAATGTCAAAAATAAAAAAGTCAGTAATAATGGATTTAAGGCACGTTCCATTATCTGTAATATTCTCGCCGACATCACCTTTACAGAAATATGGGTCAATGATTCCACCAGTCCATAAAGCACACCAAACAGTAACTTTTTGTGGATGAAACGGTTTATATGTTTGTAATTATGTGTATGAAATCTACATTATTTAAAGCTGTACATGTAACAGATTATTAAGGTCTAATATCTTTAAAAATAAAACAAATTCGATTCTTTTAAAGAATAAATACTAAAAATTAAACCTCTGTGACTCTATAGAAAAATGAAAAAAAATTGGGATTTCTGCTCCTGAAGATTGTGTTAAAGAAAATTATAATTATTCATTCTGTCACTTTAGTACTTTATCATCTTGTAATTTAATTTTTTTCTCAATCCGCTAGATAACAAATACGGTACATCTTCAATAATACATAAATTCTATATATTTTTATGCTCGATAAACGTACGTGAGAAAATTTTATTAATACAAACATTTTCGAAAAAGCCTCCCGTACGCTCTAAATATAAGATTTTGTTTTCAGTCGCGATTTGCTAAATACGCTTCATCTTTCAATGTTATGCAGGCTCCTTTTGCATAGGTATTTAAAATTATGACTAACAAGCCACTTTTAACTTTGGCAGAAACAAACAAAAAATAGGTTAGGAACCTATTTTTATAAAATTTAATATAAATTCCTCAGAATTCTTTATTTTAAAATCTGTTAAAAATAATTTATTTGTAATTTTTCGTATTTATCTTAAAATTTTCTAGTGTGTTTAAGTAAAATAAATATTTCACATATTTTTTTACCTCCGTCGTAGTTTCTTCGGTTTCCTGTACTGGGTAACGGCACTATTTAGGTATCAAAACTGCCCAGTTTTCTGCACTCAGTGTGTATGGTATTGTACCATTTATTTTATTTATATATTTTCTTTTAATTTACAGTCATCATTGCTTTATGTTCCTCTTTAATTGATCTAATCAAACTCCATTCAGTAGAGTACGCTAGGTAAATCGTTGGCAAAAGTAAAGTCTCATAACGGTAATTTGTTGCAAGAAAGGTAGGAAACCTTTCTCAATTATAAATAACCATAAAAAATATAATCATGGCAAGTGGCCAACATCCATTTTACTGTTATTGTAACTTCGGATTTTACAAGGGGCATGGTCGGATATAATTATTTTAAATTTTGACGGGAATCGCTTTTGGCCACATTTTTTTTAAATGTTAAATTATTACTTTCAAAAACCAGCCGTTTTTGCGTAAGTGATGCTTTACACTCCCGATTATTACACGAGAGGACTAAATCATAGTTTCATTCGTGTACCTGGAACGCGCACAAATATTCACTGACGGGCGTTCACATATTTTTCGCAGATAAAATGTTTCACCATTACATTGATTAGCACAGTATTACATAAGGCGCCCAATCGTGATATTTGAAATACGATTACAGACTTAGTTGATAATTTATAATTGATATTAATTTGATGTTTGAATTTATATCGTTTTTTTTGTCTTATTCGTAATTATTAAATTGAATTTTAAAACAAAATATATTTTGCTGCTTGTACAGTTTCTACGTTTTGGGTCAAGCTACAACTTGGACATGAGGTTTCTCTTTAATAAATAAATAAATAAATTACTAACTGAATGTTGAAATGGACTCTGAATTTCACCAGTCGTTTATTGCATCTGATTTAAATACTATGTATCTGCTCTGCTATTTGGCAGACAAAGCTTCCGTTCAATTTTTAGTATCTTCTTGGATTCCAAACCCAAAAGATCTGAAACGAACCCTATTATTTTTACTAGATTCCCCGTTTATCGCCATATTATAGCATCTAACCTGTAAATGCTATACATACATGTAATCTGCACGAAATACAAAATGATAACCTAAATCCAGGTCAAGTCCGTTTTTTCTTTCTTGTGGCTTTAGCACATTTAAAAATAATAAAGAAAAAAATTGTACCATATTTATGCATAGAGTAGGCAAAGAGAAAGAAGATTTTAAGGAGAGCTAGCGAATATTTTATTAACTTTGCTGATTGTAATTTGAGCATATAACACCCAATAATATGTGAAAATTGGGCGACTTCGTCTATCTCCCACATAAAACGAAAATTAAAAAAAAACTCATATAATTAGTCAATTTGGTAACAAATAAATTTCATTTCGACATTTCATATCGCTTAGAAGAAATCACCAAATTAATTAATTTTGTTATTCTTATAAAAACCAAACTATTCCTAATTTAATATTCGCAAATATAGTCACATAACATGATGAAAAGCAATAATTGATACTTGTATAATAGACACACTACCCGCCTTTGAATGTCTAAAGATTTATATACGCTTTTACCTAAATGTATGCAGAACTGACATAGCGTGAATGTGACTCTTACTTACTAGATTTTCTCTGATACTCATATTTTCATAATTAAATTACTCAACGAAACCACAAATCACATTGTAAGCTCATCACAATAACATAACTGAAAAATATCGCCGAGGAATAATTAACACACAAACCGTTAAAGAAAAGCGTCCAAAATCTCTCATGGAAAGAACACGAAAGAAACTTTTCACAAGTTCCCGAAAATAATCACGACCACTCCGGCCCGCTCGCACCGCAACTTCATTTTTTACCGCCACTCACGATATTTGAGCGTTAGCGCACACGGAGTATGATGATGAAAATCAATTTGCCAAGAAGCAACACAAATACGGTGGCAAATGTGCAGAATTGAATCGGAGCATCGGACTAGAAGTTGCAAATATTAATGATTTCCACACCTGTGTGACTTGGATAAATACATAGCTACTACATAAAAGTACACACTTAAAGTTTTCCGCAGCTTTACTCAAATGTTACTGAAACTTGACACAATCATTACTGAAAGCAATGAAATTGTGTTTGCATAAGTGCAAGGCAAACATATCTCGAAATCGTGCTTTAAATTAATTTATTGATGTGAAACATTTAATGGCGCATTTGGATGGGAGTTATAATATTCTGATGGCACGTCACGCTGTGCCATTTGGTCAGTTTCGCGTTTTGTCGGTTCCATCCGATTTAATTCGGCCAGCTTCGCTGCTTGTCGACTCATTCCGACTTAACGCTTTTCTCTTTGCGACACTACCCACACGCTACTTTACATGTGTATTAGTGTATCAGCATTGTTTCTTTTTGTACTAACGCTTACAACTTCACTTCTTTATATCGATGTTTACAAACTCCGTTATCGAACGTACAACGTCCTAAAAATATTTAAATATAAAAAAAATGTGTGTCTCACGTTCGTCATGCGTCCCATGAAGACTCACATTGTTTTTTATAAAAGGATATTCACAAATAGAAATAATGTTCGCACAATTACGGCTAAGGAGTACCGTTTCAGTAAGAATTTAATGTTCCGTAGCGATACATGGTAATCATATTTATTTCATATCGATCCGTTGTACCATCCATTTGACACAGTCTAACTGGTTCTAGATTGTATGTTCGTGAAATTTTGCAAGTACATGCTTCATAAGGAGATCTCACTTAATATGTAGTAAAATATTTAAAAATACCCTTCCTCTTTATACGTGCAAAGTGAAGCATCAATGAATAGGTACTCGTATTTCGAAATGACGTTCCGTTTACTAAATTATGTTTTACATACCCTTTTTTAAATTTTGGAGTTACATTTGTAAAATGTTAATCTTCAAAACGATGTAAAATCACCATTTTGATTTTAGATCATGAATTTGAAAAATTCTATCTGTATTGTTCATCCAGAATTATTTGTTATAATTATTTCAGTTAACTCACAGTAACAATTTTAAGAGATACAGATAAATACGTTACCTTGCTTTATGTCTGTTTTGACATGTATTTACCTGGATATTTTAATACATACTTACAATGAATAAACTATCGAACAATAAATATCAGACTTTGTATGTGGCGATCATCGAGCTAAATGAAGTTTAATCGGAAAGTGGAATTATTAATAATCTACACGTATAATAATAAATAGTTATGAAGCCTTGTCTGTGCCCGAATCGTGCAAAACCCACTGAATGGATTTTACTCAAACTTTGCAGTTTTGTATCTTGAAGACATGATCAAGATCTAGACTAGAAATCGTCAAGATTATTATTTTTCTACACTACTTAATTAATTAAAATATGACCACATAACTAATTGACTGCGAAATTTGTTTCGAATTTTTTTTTAAATAGGTAAATGTTTTTTTTAATTAATACACCGTTTACATTTACAAATTATTAGTTACAGCGTTGTTACCATCCGTCCTACTCAGAAATATCCACTAGTTTCATCTCGGAGGAAGAAAGTTTGAAGATGACAAAATATGTAACGTTCGTAATTTAGCGCGCACAAAGCCCGTGCAAAATTTATGGAATGAGTAAATTGTTAGAAAGACGCTAATCACCATCTTACTGCAATAATAATACATTTTTCATTTCAAATGACATTTCTATTCTTGTATATAGAACTCGCACGGGTGGCACATGTACGCATATACATTTCACTTTTTGAAATCTTCGTCCCTATCCATATAAATTTAAGGATTAAAAAGAATTATAAATTTCGAAAAATGGAAAGCACAAGAAAAGCTTAAAAGGGAATGCGGTTTTTCAATCAGTGATGCTGACTTAACCGTAGAGAGCTTATTATTTTGTTATTTATTAATTTATAACGATTATGGGATGTAACGACTTGAGGAATATAATTGAAAGTGACCAAATATTATTTATTGATAACATATCCTCTAAATGGCTTTATTTACTCAGGTGTCAACGATTGGACAGTATATTCTGTTTAATATAACGTGCGCTCCCGAGAGAACCTCATATCCAAAGTTTATCCTTTGAGCGACGCGTTCAATTTTTCCATGATTGTCATTACTGTCGTAGCATTACTTTAAGATGGAAATCGCACACTGTATTGTAACCGTTTCGTCACATCCTTCTGTCGGTCAGTATGTTACAGCATTATTTATATTTTAATGATGAAATTTTGAAGGAAATGATAATTAAATTACGCATGAGCTTGAGAGAAAAATATTTTTCTTTTTTTTTTTAGTGATCTCTGCTAATACGGCGCCTCCTTTGCAAGATATATGTAGCCAAAGTTTAGCGTCACTCGGTCGACCTTATTAACAAGATTTACAAAAACTCGTGTCAATAAATGAAAGAGATCCGGGGAAAACGACGTTATTTTTCTTACGCCTGTTCAAGTGAAACTAATGAGCAATAATACTTATATGGTGCAATATAATGTCAAAATTTATTCAAAGTTTTATAGGAATACTATGTACCATTAAACTTTTCCACTATTTCTGTGCCTAAAAACGTACTGAACTCTTTCATAGTGAGTTTTGCTCATTATCAACGATTTTATTACACTTTCTTATACTAGTTGGAAAATAAGTTAATTTTTTCTACTGTAGTCCTCATCCACGTTTATATATAATATAAACAAAATTAGTGCCTAATCAGAGCAGCAGCTGTAAAATTGGTCCATTGAAAAAAAATACACTATTGCAGATAAAATATAAACTTTGATTAATTAATCTATCTATCGAGTCACACTTCAGAAATATAATGAATTACACATCTAATCGACATTGTTCAGTTCAATGAAGTATCATTAAGGATATAGGGTGGTTTCTGTTCTGCGCATCATCCTTCCCCTCCAGCATACAGCTAAGCTTAATGAATGACATCTGCTTCCATTTGCAAGGGTGTCTCGTTAGCGAACTGCAGCGTTGTAGAATGCGTTGAGGTAAGTAAATACAGCCACATCACCGGAGTTGTTTAATTATGCTGGATGGAACTCACTTGAGTGAAATTTATTTGCACTTGTAGATGAGTTAAATGCAACATTTAAGTACGAATTTTGAAATTAATTTTAGGTGTTTTAGTAAATTTGTAAACTCGTATTAACATAAGCATTGCAATTATAACTTTTTACTTTCTTTTACTACACCATAGTATTCAAAAACCAAAAAATATAACCAGCATGTAAAAAAAATAAAAAGTAAATTAAAGACCTATCAAAATTTTTTTTGCTAACATCTTAATTTGCTTTTTTTCCAATTCTACCAAAATTGGAACCCAAAGCTAACAACAATTATGGGTGAATAACAATCATATTTCATCCTATTTTATGTTCAGCGATGACATCAAATACTTTTTTTTCTTTGATGGAAAAAATATATTATTCGAAATAATCATAATGAGCTTCCTTGCAAATATTTTTAAAATTATCCAAAATTGGGCAATTTCAATCAATCGTTTTAAAATTTTGTTTTTCAACTGTAAAAAACTGTCATTCTTTTAGTAACTAACTTACCAATAAACAACAATTTCTGAATTTGTTTTTCTTAAAAGAGTGTAAAAATGTACATAAAGTTGAGTTAAAAATTGTCAGAGCTGCATATAGTTCATTTGTTTAAAAAAAAAACAAGTTAAAAAATAATTGTTCAACCGCAAGAGATAGTGCTAGCACAATAAATCGTCGATCTTTAGGCACGTACAAGTTTGCCAGAAATTTTAGAAAAAATAATGTAATAATTTTCTTATGTATGCTTTTGTGATGAGATAATGCAAATCCCCGTCCGTAAATTGACTTTCATAAATATGCATTGCGGAATGAATATTTAAATTTTTAACCACATATTTCAGTTCAATTAAGGCTCATTATAGTATTTACCAAAGAGTTACCGCACTAAATTTCCGCCTCAGACTCCGAATCGAGCTTAATGAGTGTTTCCGGTCAAGAGAGCGCTTCGATTAATTGCAAAGTGTGATAAAAAAGTGTGATAAATGCAGCCACTTTCCGGAAGATATTTAATTAGATTATTGATGCCTCATAAAAGCTGTGCGAAATTTAAGGTAATGTATATTCGATAAGCTTCTCAAATTTCCACATTACACCACTACGACAATTTTTTGATTACTGTATAAATTTCAATTAATTACTATATTAAGTGCAATTCTTTGAATACGTTTCATTAAATTATAACTGTAGCAAGCTCGCGTATATGTATATCAACTGCGGCGAGATTATATACAATGGGGCACATAAATACGACTGTTTTGCCCATTGTATTTAATAAGTTAATTGATATTGGATGACAGTTACGCAAGTTTTATTAAATCATATATTTGAAAAGTTTTAAAATTTTCGGGTTTCTGTTTGGCGATTATTTGGATACTTTTTCCGCCAAACCTTTATTTATCTTCAACCATAACGCTAATTTTTCTTTTGATAGAGTTGGTTAATAAAACTGCTCTCGTACATTACATATATTACAGGTCTACCAATCTCTTCTCACCATTATTTCTCTAAAAATTACATTTTTCACACAACGAAAGATTTTAAGTTACTTTAGATGATACATAAATAAGTACTCGTATTACAAAAGTACTGCCCTCTTGCAAACATCTTTGAATGATTTTATATTTCCATTGCTGGCTTAATTACAATTAAGTTGGTAAAATATTTTACTTACAAATTTATATATAGTAATACATGCAGTAAAAATTTGAATATATTCTGTGGAATAATCCTTATTAATTTTCTAGGGCTCGTCACTACCAAAAGTATAAACAATCTAAAGAATTTTCTATTATGATATTTATAGGTATAATGTCATTATTAAGGATACGTTAAAGCATTATCAAAATCATCACTGTATATATTCATCACATTCACCACTACTTTTGATTCTATTCAAATTTTTATCATTTTTTATTGCTTTAAAAAATGGAATTATCAGTAAAAATAATGTTTCTTTTGAAACGTTTTGTAACAATTTCTCTTTTACTCTTTATTTTCTCGATATTACAGGATCCGAACTCAATACGAGAAAGTTAAAAATATCTAGTGGATTTCTCTCAGCTGCATTTTATTAAGTTCTGTTCCTTCTACCCCTTAAAATATTCATTTCTTTCTGCTTATAATTCTTCGAGCAATTAACGTAAAGGTAAAAGTGCTGAGGGTATAAAAAACGTGTCTCCTGAATCAGATATTTTTGTAAAATTGGAGGCATATTGTATGATATTTTGAAACGAAGTATCTGGCCATATCATGCGTAAAGAGACGATATTTTTTATCATCTATTTCATATCTACTAACAACCACAGTCAAAACAGTATACATTAATTTATATTACATTTAAGTCTATATCATTTATTTTTGCAAACAGTTCTGAGTTTTAAAAATAACATTTGACGCGTCTTGATCTATATGGACACTTAAATTTAAAATTAAATTAAATTACTTAAATTTAAATTAAATTACCCTTCATCACAATTTGTCCACTTACAGAGCTATTTTACCATAAAACCATATTGTTTTTCTAAACTGCCTTCTGCAGAACATTTCCTAACATCAAAAAGTTTCTCGTAATAAGAAAGGCATATAAACTTGCTCCTAAAATAAAACAACTCATAACGAATAATACTGAAAAACTAAGAAAAAGTATTTTTGGGCGGTCAGTAAATCAATATAATTGAAAAGTGGCAAAAAGTTATTGTTATTTTTTTATTTTAATGAAACAAAAATAATTTAAAAAAGAAAATGAATTCCTAATCTACTCAGGAATCTAAGTGAAATATTATTTTTTATAGATATTTTTATAATTATATTATAATAAACTATTGTATCTATTTGGTATATTCTATGTTATTTAATGCAAATTTAATAATTGATAAAATAGATAGCTTCAGATATGTAATGACATATATGAAGCTGATAAGTCCATAGCTAAATGATATTAATATTAATACATTTTAGTATAAAAAAATTTATAAAATAAATGTAAAATAGATCGCGTCGCGATACGAATTTTACATTGATCAAATCGAAATTTGCATTGATCATGCATCGATACAAATCGATTTTTGCATTGATCATTTATCGATAAAAATCGAATTTTGCATTGAAAGTGTATTGATGGTAACTAAAGGACTAGTAGAAACCTCCGGTTTTAATGTCTAATCAAATTAAATGTAAAATTACATTGGTAAGTGTAGACAGTGGAGTTCCGGTGCAGGTGCTATAAACGTCAGACGATTTATAAATCGCTCTTGCATTTTATTCCGAAATAGTGTAAAAAACCTGCCGCTCCAAATATTAGTAAAGAGCAATAAGTTGTTCTCATGACTGTACATCGATTTTTTAATAATAACAACTGAAGTACAAATAAGAACTATGCTAAAAACTAATATTGTAGTGTTCAAGAAGCTTAAAAACAAAAATAAATAAATAAAACTAGTGTTATTAAACTAATAATAAGAAGTGAGTTATTAAAGCACGGTTGTGTGTTGGTTAATAAGTGGATTACATAGTTTTTTTACTTATAAGTAAAGTGATAAGTGAAACATTGAACTTTATGTGGGTACACAGAGCGGGGAGCCGCTACCCTATTCAGCGCCGTAATTGGCCTTGTCGGGGCCGTAATTGGCCGTGACAGTGTGAGGCGCCAACTAGGCAGTGTGGCACCGCACTGCACTTTATATTGCCTAGCCAAAGATGCACAGGTGATATCCATTCAGAATTTTGTCTATTTATAGTATATCATATTGACATTAGCTGACTTAAGATTAACTGACAATTAACGTAGTTAAAATTGAGAGTTGTTCCGGCAGGTAAACTGTAAACACGAACGTCAACAAGTCCAATGGAATAAAATTTAAAAATAGCACTAAATAGTGTCTACAACTTCTCATTGCAAAACTGAAAATCACTAAAACAGTGGATAATAACCATACACACACACACAAACTTTTAAAACGCTTTACCACAGAAAAACTTAAAATCTCCCAAAAGAACAACTTATTCCCTCACCATGAATAAAAATACGAAGTTATTGCTACTTAAACTGGATGAAAAATTAGAGTAACAAGCCGAACTTATAACACATTCGGTAACCAAAATTTTATGGAAGCAATAGACGAAAAATTCAAAACGATCATTGAAGAAAACGACAACCTCAAAAGCAAAATATCAGAGCTCGAAATTTAAACTTAAATTGGCAGAAATGGACAAACGAAAGAGTAATCTGGTTTTCTTCGGAGTAGAAGAAAAGGACAAATCTGAAACAAATCTGAAACAAAACCGTACATACATACAGCCAAGAAATTAGCAACATTTATAGAATCGGGAGACAAATCGAAAATAAAAAACCGTCCAATTGTAATTTCCCTCGCGACGCTACGGAAAAAAATCTTATACTCAAAAACAAGCCAAACCTCCCGCCAGGCATCAACTTAAAATATTACTAGAAGGAAATCTTAGAAAAATGCATTCAAAATATGACAAATTAATGGTAAAAAAACCGGAACACAACAACTGAGACAAGAGGAAGTGAGAAATTTCAGGTTCACCCAAGTTACCCACATAGAAGAAAGTTAATACAAAGAAAACGCTGAGTAACACAAATCAATCATTATCCAATATTAATATGAATGATATAAACAAGCCTAACATACTAAACTACGTAGAAAGAGCAAGATCTGATCCACAACTGAATACACCAAAAAACTAAATATTGCCTCGGAACACCGAAAACAAGTTATAAATACACTAACAAATAGCCACAACCACAACTAAACGATAATACTTCTCCCACCATGACTGGCCCCGGCGGGAGATCTAGACCGTCACCCACCAACAGGAAGAAACAAATTAATTAATATTGCAACACTAAATACGAGAAGCCTTAGATCAAAAGAAAGCCTATCCGAGCTCGAAAAATCCCTCGAAGACATTTGGAAGAATTATTGGTCTTTGAAAGAAATCCTGAAATCAAAAGTGATTATCTACGCATGTGAAACTTGATCGCTCAACAAAAATGAATTATCTACGGATGTGAAACTTGATCGCTCATTAAACACGACCAAGAGAAGATAAAACGCTGTCAGAGAGCCATGAAAAGAAGCATGACAGGAATAAGGAAACGGGATAAAGTGAGATATAGCAGGATAAGGAAAAAAACTAAAGTAGCTGAAATACTTATATAGATCAACAAAAGTGGAGGTGGACCGATCACACTATCCGAGATACACAAAATAAATGGAATACAATCATATCAGATTAGTACCCCAGAGAGAAGAAGAGAAATAGAGGACGCTCACTAATAAGATGGGAAGATGAATTAAAACTTACGGCTGGACACCACTGGAGAAGGGTAGCGCGTGATGACGAACACAATGGAAGATGCTGGAGGAGGCATATGCCAAAAGGCACACTAAACTGCAAGACATCCTCTATAACCTTGTAGTTCAGAATAAAGGGCTTTAAAAAAAAGTAGGAACAGTGTTCATACGCTAGGAGTCCAAATACACTACATGTTTTGTTCATGAAACTAATTATATAATACAAAAAAAAATTATGACAAAAGATATAACTAAGGTTACGATAGTGAGAGCCACTCGTGAATTTGACGAGTGACCAACTTTTTTGCAATCGCGTATATACATTCAAAACATCTTACTCCTCACTGTGGTCATAATTATTAATATTACACATTTTCAGATCAGTGTGTGTCAATGCCATGTTTTTTCGTCACAATGTAAATAACTAACATTATAAATGGCTGTATAAGTTTTTGAACATAATTTTGAAAAACAAAACTGTTTCTGTTCATCCAAAACCAAAATTAACATCCGGCATCCACGCGGGCGAAGCCGTTTTTAAATATGTAGGTTTCTTAAAAACTACAGTGATTACTGTAGTCATTATTTTAACTCCCAATGACATGAATTTTCATGACGTAAATTTTAACAGACATGTAATAATCTGTCTCTTTGAAACGATTTACGATTTAAAATTTAAAGAAACATTGAGGTAGACAGACACAATTTAAAGGATTTATTTAAAAGCAGTTTGTAGAAAATTTTCACTACGCATGTTTTCCGCCCTAAACCAATTCATATAAAATTCACGTAAAGATCAACCTATTAAATATTATAGAATTCTCACTACGACTTTTCCATATAAATTTAGGTATATTGAAGTGTTAACATTCAGATGTGAATTGCATTTCTGTTAAAGTAATTGCGAATATTAATTATTGCTTTTTTAAATGTCATAAGACATAGCTCATGAGTTATCATTCTTTTTTTATTTTGTTACATCTGTCATATATGTAACAAAATGAAAATGAGCATTTTTCCTAAACGATAGACGATTTTTTCATTATTTTTTATACTTGAGGTAACACTCACCCTCCCCGCTGCCAAAGTATTTACATAATCATTAAAAGTATGGTCCTTTTTTATACATACAGCATTTACATTTAATAATTCATGGACAGACAAAAGAAACAGACAAAAGGATTACTGGATGAGAGCAATAGGATTAATTATACATTACGACCTCTTTCAACTTATTTTTAGAAAAAAAAAACACTAATAAGGTATATATATACAAAAATAAATTTCAAACTATATCATTTTGTAAAAGTAACATCATAACATGGGATGATAAATGGCCATCGTGCCATAATCAATTAAGTATTGACACTTCAGTTGTTCACAAAATCCGGAACTATAGAAATATTACGGAATCCTCCCCAATAACACTGCATAACTGATGAACTCCTGAAATTGAGCGAAAACTTTGTACAGAATTAATTTGTAAAGTATTTCTTAGAGTGCCATATGCGCCGCCGTGCGAACTTCATCTCGCGATATGATAGATTACTTATGCGAAGGGTTGCGTCTTCTGTCGCCTTATTTCGCCGAGGGACGATATTGGAAACTCTTTAACAGAATTAGCCCCAAGCCACACAAAAAAAATACAGGCGTCATATTTTTTTGTATGGAATACTATATAACAGATTGAAAGAGGGAATTTATTTCAATTTTACAGAACGACATCAAATTACACAATGCATCAAAATCTGCTCAAACGTAGCTATATCTTGGAAATAATTTAAGATATTTACAGGTCGATAC
Source organism: Druceiella hillmani (assembly GCA_039881145.1). Lineage (NCBI taxonomy): Eukaryota > Metazoa > Arthropoda > Insecta > Lepidoptera > Hepialidae > Druceiella > Druceiella hillmani. The sequence continues at coordinate 1,605,800 of JAYKKI010000033.1, read as the reverse complement.
CGTCCCATGACGAAGAAATTGATCTTGGTTTAATACGTAATGTATCACTATTAAATAAATTACATTATATTTTAAATAATTTATTCTTTATTGGAAACTCATAATTATTAGTACCTTAATAGGGTTTTCAGAGAAAAAGAGACTATATATGTGCATATATTTGTGTCACTATTTTATTACCGATGCAGAAACAATGTTTTTCCTAACACATGTATTACATACATTGTTCAGTCACAATGTTTTTCCTAACACATGTAATACATAAATCAATTAAATAATATAAAAAGAGCTATTCAAATTTTGATCCATCGTTTTACAATTGTTTCCATTATGAATGTCTTTAGTACATTTTCTAATATTTTTAATTTTTTTTTTAAAACTGCTCAGTTTGAAAATAAAACTTTTTACAAATATCGCTTTTCTTTATTTAAATTCGTGTAGAGCTTTGCAAGCCGCTAATTGCAATTCCACACATCGCCCTTGTGACGCAATGAGTCAGAATTAATTATTTTTTCTGAAAATTTTTAATATTCAGGAAACGTGGTCCAAGATTTATCATTGAAGACAATTTCCCGTTAAATATTTCGAGTGGAGTGATGAGTCGAGCTCCCCGGGATCTCGACAAAAGCAAATTTTAGTTGCCATTAATAAAACAAAGTGAGAATTCAATTAGTCTTGCACTACAACACATGTCTACAGAGGCAAGAAAGTAGATAATTATATTAAAGAAACTTAGTACAGATAACATTGTATATCAATACCCGTAATATCCAAATTGTTTGAAAAACTATGCTAAAACAACTTAAACCACTAGCGGATGCAATTTAGACTTAGAAATAAACATTCCACCCTTGACCAAGTTCAGTAAGCAATAACCATGATCGAAATAGCCTTTGAGAAAAGAAAATAATGCCTTGCAGTGTTCGCGGATGTAGTTTTTGACAGAATGGGAAACGAAGGTCTCATTCAGAAAATGTACCGATCAATTGCGATCATTTATTCAAGTCCTATTTATATGACATGAGATTCAGAGTGTCACTTGAGAAAGCGTATTCAAGCTATCTAATCCGGACAGGTATACAGCAAGGAAATTTTTCCATTACATAAAAAACTTCATAAGGTCATTTATTGATGATACGGTAGTAATGTAAACTACAAACATGAAAATAAAGCCATCAAGTACTTACAAGAAGTACTTACCAAAATCAACAGCTGTTGATTAAAAATCCATTCATGTTATATTTGCTTGGTAACGAACAAACAGCAATCTACAAATGACATCTGCTTCCATTTGCAAGGGTGTCTCGTTAGGGAACTGCAGCGTTGTAGAATGCGTTAAGGTAAGTAAATACAGCCACATCACCGGTGCTGTTTAATAATGGTGGACGGAACTCTCTTGAGTGTAATTTAGTTGCACTTGTTGCAGATGAGTGGAATGCAAATTTTTATTACGAATTTCGGGATTAATTTTAAGTATTTAAGTAAACTTGTTGCAATATTAACATAAGCATTGCAATTATCATTGTTTACTTTCTTTTGTTACATCATAGCATTTAAAAAGCAAAGAATATAACCATCACACAGAAAAAAATTAAAAAGTAAATTAAAGACCTATCGAAAATTTTTTTGCCAGCATCTTAAGTTGATTTTTACCAATTCTACCCAAATTGTAACCCAAAGCTAACAACAATTATGCGTGAATAACAATGATATTTCAGCTTATTTTATGTTCAGCAATGACATTGGATACTTTTATCTTTCTTTGATAGAAAAAATAATATTACTTCAAATAATTATAATGAGCTTTCTTACAAATATTTTTAAAATTATCGAAAATTTGTTCAATTTCTATCAATCGTTTTAAAATGTTGTTTTCCAACTGCAAAAAACTGTCATTATTTTACTGACTAACTAACTAATGTGTCTCAACTAAATTCAAATTCCACAAGTAGATTCACCGAAATATCTGGATAATAAGCTTAACTGTAAACACAATGTCAAAGTAAAAGCTGACCAAAACGACAAATGTTTTTGTTCGTTCCCAGCTTGACTTTTACTATAGTTATCTATCGTTAAACCAATTTAAATCATTGAAGTCAAAGAAGTTTTGCGTATGATTACCAATGCTTATCGTTATATGACCAAATAAAATGTTCACAACGACTTATATAAAATGGATTAACAAAGTTACTCAAGAATATGTCATTAAACACGAAAATTAACCCTTAACTACACCAACGTAGAAGCTATTCAACTTTTAGATATTACCCACGAATTAAGAAGGTTAAAAGAAACTAGATCTCATGAATAAATTTAATTTGTCTGGAAGTTGAATATTGGTACAGTAAATCCGCATACGACTTACTTAAACATAAAATCAAGTACATTTCACCGATGATAATAAATTATTTGTACATTAAGATTATATAATTTAAAACTTATAAAAGATATCTGTAAAAACATTTAGAAAAAACCTAAAATTTATAAAAACGCAATTACATATAAAACAATAGTTTTAGCCAAATTTCTTCAATATATTTATGTCTACCATGGGCAAAAGTCCTATTTTAAGAATAGTATTTGCTTTATTTACGTCCATACAGTAACAATGTACTAACATCAATATAATAAACGGATAGATGTTTTGATGCGGATTTTTCAAAGTTCGTCAACGTATTTTAAAGTGATTTAACTTTTTCCATAAAAACTTTAATTTGGTTTTAAGTAAAAAATAAAAATAAAAAATAAGTAAATAAATTTAATCTAGAAAGCTTCTGCAAATGGCTAGTTCTAAATTTGATTATTAAATTTGTATATTATTTTCTTAAACATTTTGCAGCTAACATGCCTTTAAGTCATTTAATGTTTCTTTTTGCAGAAGATAATATAGTTCTTTCGTTTCGAATATGTCGGTAAAGAATTTGCTTACAAAAAAATACATGTAAAATATAAAAAAATGGTTTGAAAAGCACAATTTCAAGTAAATGTCACTTTTCATTATATAAATAAATTACTTTACATACATTTATATTTTTTAATAAGAGCCTGTAGTATTATATAGCTGATAAAATCCACAGCTTAATTAATTTGTAAAACGTAGACAATAATAACGAAAGACGCAGGCTATTCCATAATATCTTTTTAGATCACATTAATATTGATAATTAAGTGAAACTACGTGATGCAGTATTATTTCTACTTTCTTTAAGTTCTTTACCACGACCTAGGTTTCGTTGTATTACAATATCTTCAGGTGGACTATTTAAGTAGAAATAATCCTACATCACGTAGTTTCATTATCAGTAATGAAATAATTATCAATAATGAATTTCTACGAAATTAACGCTAAATATATTCAACACATTAATATCCTAAATATTTGTGTTAAAAGTATAATTAGTCAATGTATTTCAGTTTTCAGAGTTCCATATAAGCCTCACAGCTTCTATATTCAGTCAACCTATCAATCACTGTATCTGTCAGATCACCACGCTTGAAAGTTTTTGCTCAGGTTTGCGAAATTTAAAAAATTGATATATCTACAGAATTGTTACGAATGATTTTTAAATAGTGTGAAGACACGTGTACAAAAAGTAATGTAACTTAGGTAAATCTGAAAAATAATATTTAACTCATAGACCAACATCACAAAACTAGAACGGGCGATTAAAAATATTTTCATCCAAGAAATATCAAAATAATATGAAAAAACTACATAAAATAAATTCATATTCCACTAGTATTCTGTCTAAGGAAAAAGGTTATAGGAATTTAAAGTTCGCAGGAAAAGATTTTTAGCACATGTCTGACCTATTTACAGATTCTTATTAAAATTCTTATTATTTTTCGTAATATATATTTTATTGTCTTAAAAAAAATATTATTTCGCTTTACTCTAGATATCAAAATTCTATGCATTCATTAGCATTAGTATATTTATACTAAATTTGAAGTTGTAATTAAAACAGGATTGAACAAACAAGTACGATATAAAAATGGTCGTATTGTATATATTTAATTATAAGTAATTATATTTACAAATTAAATCACTTACCGGTAATAAACCTTAGACAAAAACGTAAAAAATATGTTAATATATGTAAGATGCGGACGATTATAAATAATATGAAGGAATTAATGAAGTAAATAATATTTTAAAAATAGATTTATATTAATTGAAATAACAACCTGTTATTTATAGAATGCAACAAATGTACTGGTAATAAAAGTTAATGCGAATGAGCTGCGACAACCATAATTATGATCATAGTCCTAAATGAACAACTAATGAGTAAGAGATAATTTGGATAAGAAGTAAGAACACAATTCAATTATGGAAATCGTTCATAACTAATTATTTCTAAATAATTATTCTTATTTATCATAAATAACAGAAATTACCAAAGTTTTTTCTACACGAAATTATACCTTCAAGGCGTCTCATTCTTCAGCTGATGAGATGAAAATAATGTTGGATACGATAATACAAATATTTATATGTGTCAAATTATGTTTAAGGATAGTTTTAAATAAATTGCTTTAAAAATATTTATTTCATATAGCCTGAAGTGATATATTTTAAAAAAGATTATTTTGTAGTGAGTTTATTACGGACGTATCTTAATTATTACCTTTATTTGATTTCCATCATTTCATTATTTATAAAAAATACTTATATACCGTATTTCGAAAATTATCTCGCCGAACGATATGAAGCAAAATTCGGAGCGATTTAATTAAAACCCATAAAAAATATTAAAAATATATCAATTAACCATGCAAAGTAAAGAGGAATTTACGGTTTTGAGAAAAAATACCATGAAAGTTATTGATGTAAAAATTCTAGTTTGTAGTTTTCCTTCCAATATAAGACGGAGGACGTCACAACGTTAAAAAAATAAAAAAAACATTTGACATATATATATATATATATATATATATATATATATATATATATATATATGTTTACAAACTTTTAAAGATACGTAACTTTTAATAATATTGTATTTTATAATTTTAAACTTAGCGGTTTCAGGGATAGCGAAAAGGGCAGAGATAACATGTTTTTCAAATATTTCCAAAAATGTCTCTAAATGTCCAATTCTAAAAAAAATGTTTTTATTCCATATAGTTTCCCTTTCATTACCAAATTCGGATGCTTAACGTCTTAGTTATAACCTTTTTATATAAACGCCTTAAAATTTTCATAAAATAATTTAGTATCAAGAACGCTTACGTAACATAAATATACTGTATTAGCAAAACGCCACGAAAAAAAGTTATTTCTCGTCATTATAATGTTTCAATAGTTTTATGTCTTTACTGGCCTACGGGCAAAAGCAACGTAATCCCTAGGTTCAAAAACTCAATATCCCATCAGACTCAAAAATGTGAAATATGTCATATCGAAGCATAAAACAAATAGCCCACCGATAATTATATTGATCGACCTTCGGGAACAAGGATCAGTTCTTGACAGGAACAATTTATTTGAAGTCTATCTTTAAGATGACCGTGAGATTTATTCCAATATTTTATAGAGTAACATAAATATTTTTATCCTATTATTACTATAACACTATTTTATTAAGTAGTTGACGAAACGAGTTCAGTAACAGTTTAACAGATAGTCATTACTACGTCCCTCCCAAACTGCAATTTTTAGAATCCCACTGCAACTAGAAAACTTTAATTTCGTCATATGTTTCCACAGGCCTATAATTTCTTAACCTTGTGCGGTGATATTTTGCAGGTATATAAAAAATTTCAAAAGGTTAACAAATTATAAGCCTGTGATAATAATGAATATGCGTTTTGAGTTAACCTAAAGATACAACCCATGTGTTTAAAATTGAAGTTAAGTTTATTTGACGTTTAAAAATGTAGTAACTAATGTCGTAATTTTTTTAATTAATCAAATTGTTTGCTCAATACACCCTTCCCTATTTCTGACAGTAAATCAAAAGAAGAAACTGAAAAGAATTTGATGACAGCCTGTAAGTCAGATATTTTACAATTGTTTACACTTCCACAAGTAGTTGAGGTACCGATTTACAACAACAATAACCTTCATAAATTACGTTTACGCAGTCGTTCCTGCACCGTCTATATGATTAATATAATCTTTTCCGTGTCGTTTTAGTTTCAACGATTGTAATGCTGAAGCAGATGTTACAGCAAACTTTTCAGTAGTACTTATAATTTTGCAAGGTGGTGCTTCTTTTTTTCAGTTGAACTTTATGAGAACATGACGGATGGATTATTGAAACTTTGTATGGTTTTTGTAGATTTACGGAAGAAGGCTCGTTTTTTTTAAGTCTCTTACTTCAAAGGGAGAAACGGAACCCTCATAAATTTTGTTCAAATATCCGTCCGTATGTCTATATATCATAATCGTGTGTCTGTATATTACAGCCGCTTTTCAAAAAAACGGTCCAATGTAGAAACTTAAAATTTGAGACAGTTACAAACATATTGCTGCATACATTTGAATATTAAAACTCTAAAATATTTGTAAAGAATTTTGTACGCAGAAAGGCGCAGGAAAAGTGCGTAATTTGTTACTTTATTTACGTAAGTCCTACGGGTTGTCGTTTAAAACGGCTGGAGGTAAAGACCTAAAATTATTTTCATATTTTTAAGTAATGTATTCTGAACTATTGAAACTATATAACTTAAAATTATGAAAATGATACACAATTATTGAAATTTATGGTAAAACCAAAGCGGTTGTTTAAAAGAAATTTAAAGTTTTTTGAAAGGTACGCTAAGCAATATATTTACTGAGTGAAAAATTACATTTATGTTTGTCAACAGTTTAACTTAAATACTACACACCTTTAAATGTTTAAACTTTTATAGGTACCTTAGAAATAGCATGAGTTCTAGTAAAATTTAACAGTTTTTTCTTGTTTATTTGTTGTTCAATCATATTAAAACCTTAACAAGTCAAATTATTTGAGCTAGTAAAATTATACAAGCGTTAAAAATATATAATGGAGATTATTAGCATTGCTCTAAATTGACGTATATTGAAAGGAAAAGAGTTTAATCATATTGACTACTCTTACTTACCTCTTACTTTAGTTTGGTAATTCTAAAATTAATAAACAGTTTGGGAATCCAAAAAGAGATGAATATTTGAGATTTCATTCTTAATGCTAAAATTTTCCAGAATTGAAATGTTTTATTCCAAGCGTTGAAGGGTTGGGATAACGCTAGTAAATTAATGTACGTGAATGGACTAAGCACTAAGGAAACCTAAAAGATTTTTTTTTTAATATTTTTCGGTTTTTAGTTATTTAGACGAATTATGTACTTTATTACTTACATTATACTTTTCTAGATAATCCACGTATTAAAGCTTGAAAGGTTGGTCACCCTGCTCAACAGGAAACGAGTAACCGAACGTTCGTATTGAGATGTCATCGCATCGCCGTCCGCGGTCTCCTTACCTAAACTGTTGTCTTATTATTATTATTATTATTACTGTCATTAGTTTGTTGACGTAGACCCTTATTGCGGTTATTATTATTTGGTCGACCTTTGCTTTCTTTGTCTCTGAAGACGCTATTGAATGACTTCTGGCCGGATATTTCAGTCGTATTGAATGGGATTAGAAAGTTCTTGTTACGAAATTTGGTTTAAGTAGGGCTACATAAATTGGAAAATATTCCCTTTCAATTATATTCCAATTATAAACGACATAAAATTATTCTTTCCTCGGATCCATGTATCCCACATATTAGAGGATTATTCAATTATAAACGATATAATACTACAGGTCTTTATGTTAACTGTACAAAAAGATAACAAAACAGAGGTAAAAATAACTTGAGTATTTCATTTACATAAATATAATGCAAGATTGTAGGTTCAGACACTGACGTCCCCTACCCGCGGTCCCCTTACCTAAGTTGTTGTCATTGTGACATTATTGCTGACTGAGACTACGAAGCACTATTAACATATGAATGTAAATTCGGACACTGAAACGTTAACAGATTACTACAGATTCAAATACTGAAGCATAAACATAGAATTTCAAATTCAGACGTATACACACATAATTGGAGATTCAGATGCTAAATCATTAAATGAAACAAATGTCATAAAACGACATGCAAGATTATATTTGGTGGAAGTTTGCCAGGATAATTATTATAAAATTAAACAATAACCGTTTAATAAATGCATGCTACAAGAGACGCGCTAAGTAAATAAAATAAATTTCGGAGAGCAATGTCAAATAAATAGATCTGAAAGATATTTCAAATTACAGCACCTTTTACGGTTTAGACTTCTTTACTGTTGTATTTTGACATGAAACGTCTTTCAGTTCAGTAAGTAAGGGATCACTTAGTAGAACCACATCCAACGAAAACATGTCGTCTCGATGATGCGTGTAGCTCTGTGACCACGTACTGGAGTCTTAAAAACACACTATGTTATGGGACGAGGCAAAATACATAGATATCGCACTCGGACAGAGATCGAGCCCCGCCCAACTTGCTGCACCGCCGCCCCATGGAATGACTGAACCAGTTTACAATGTAAGTCTGGTTTTACAAGATTTATTCAATAAATCCACTTAATATATACATGTCATTTGGTTGCATTAATTACACTACTTACCTGTATACCCTTCTACAACACACATCATTGAGCTGCGCATAAGTCTAGTGCGCAGTCAAAATTTCGTTTTCATTTCGATCGATTACAATGCAAGCGACTCGCTGATATACACGTTTCACGTTAAGCTAACGGCCGTATGCCTCGACATAACCCCACACAATTTTTTTATTATTTTCTTTGCTTATTATGACAGGTAAGAAGACAGTTTTAAACGCAATATCTTTTTTCTAAATTTCTCCTGTAGACAACGCTAGGAGAAAAATGAGAAGACAGCAAATATAAACTGCATTTAAAGATTAATGGCTTCGTAATTTGTAAAGAGTTACGTGCCATTAAATTTCACTTGGAAAAGGTAAAACAAAAAAAATTAAAACTACTAAAACATCTCGCTCTCAGCCAGAGACATAAACCATAAGACATCTGCCAAACCCGTCCATAAACACGGTTTGTCAGCATTGAAACGTATGCACGACGCTCCTTTCATCTTGTGATAAATTACCATATGATATGACATTGCAAATATATAGCACGAAGTAAAAAATTTAAATTAAGGCATAGCGAAAAACCCAGCGTCGTTCGTATGATATAAGTGAAAGAGCCAAAACTCTGTGAGCTGATGTGTTTATATATATTTATATACATATATATATATATATATATATATATATATATATATATTATATATATACATATATATATATATATATATATATATATATATATATATCTATATATATATATATATATATATATATATATATGTAGCAACATCCACAATTATTGATCTCTTTATCTACCGTCCATCATCATTGTCAATAACAACAAAAGATATGAGCAAGTTAAACAAAAACAACTAAACTATTATTTCCTTGAGTTTTTATCTTATTGAAACACATATTTTTTAAAGTGCGACTCCTCGCTGAATCGGATAGTTAATTAAATTAATTTATAGTACAAACTAATTTGCAAGAACCAACCAAATATAGAGACCATTATCTCATCAAAATAATCACACAACCAAAATCTAACCCCTAGAATGCAATATCAAATGACGTAACCATAGCAATGACATCGATGCCGAAATCATCTTTTTACTGTACGCGTACGCCTTTCCAGTGAATTGAGTGTGAGAAAAAAATTTAATTGATTGAACAAATTTCCCATTCTCCTGTACCGATCTTAACAAAAGCGATAGTCACAACCTGTATATCAAAACAGTGAGTTCAATATTTATCTTGCGAAATTCAATAATTGTTTTTTGCAATTTTTGTTTGTATGACTAATTATGTTGCAACATAATTAATAGCGTCAATTAATATGTGGATACGACAATTCATTGCGTTGTCATATGGATTGACGACACAATAAAATGTTATAAAATATATAATTCATTATAAAATATCATAAATGTCAAAGTGAATTTGTCGTTCCTGCTTTTACGCCTCAAATTATGCTTATATCTGGCCTGTGAGTTAAATATAAATTAGTTGGAGATATGATTTAACTAAAAAATTAATTAACTAACATTTATATTTAGCAAATGCTTCAAAAATTTACACAAATAACATTTTCCAAAACAAGGAACATTATGAAAAAGGAAAATTTTCTGTAAATGTGAAAAAACGTAATTCCAAAGAAAGAAAAAACGTGATTCCAAGGGAAATTGCCAACCTTTCTTTTTAATCAAAATTTCCATGCGCGCTAAGTTGACGGTATCGGGACAGCAAATGACCGTCGCCCAAAAACGACATTTTACAACCGAGCATAATTAGGGCTATGCCTAATACTGCTAGATTGCAGCGTGAATCATTCCGGCCTAGAGTAATGAAAAACCGAAAGAATACAAAATAGTTGAATTTTGTTTTAATCGTGCCGTATTTTATATGAAAGTTACATCCATAGAAAATAAGAAAGTATCTTCCGTTAGCACAAAGTTGGTCAAACATCTAATTATATTATTTACATATTTATTAATATACATATTATGGCAACAAAATGGAAAATTTAAATTTTTTTAAATTTTGCATTCTAACTTTTCGCAATAACAACAAATAAAATCACTCAATGCATGAAAGCGATATAAATACACGCAGGACCACATTTTATGAACACGCACATAATATTGGTGTGTATTTATTTATACTTTTTTCAATTATTGATATAAATTAACCAAATTCAACTGAAAATTCTAAACGAATAGTATAAATAAATTTATTTTTATATTTTCCTAAATAATAATTGAGATCTTGATCTGAATGAAACATTTACTTACTAAATTCAACGGACACGAGTCTGAAACAATTGAAACTCTGTAGTTCATTTATCAGGCCGCATATCTGGTGAATGAACTACAAATAAAAATTGAGCTTTTTTTCCGTTTGAAATAAAGACATTTCACTTAACACATTAATGTAAAATCAGACAATGAAGTATCCAAATACTACTTCTGACAGTCATTTTTACTGTCTCAATATAACTCTTCATTAGCTATTTTTGTTTCATTAACTAGTATAACGTTACGAATATTTTTTTACTAAAAGTGACGGAATTATACTTTTTCACAAGTAGAAAAAACTTGTATTTTTTTTTATTTTGATCACTTTTTTATTTATTTACAAAAGTTACACATGTTCGATTTCCTTATCTAGAGATAAGGAAATATAAAATGTGCAACTTATCACAGTTTTGTAGCAGTTAATTTTTTTTGCATTTTAACTATCTATTATTAAAACGTACGCTAGAGATTGTCGTCTACTTGATTTTTTTTTATTTTTCATTACATGTCACATAAGTGGCCCTAATTATTAATTGGTATAAATAAATAGTTGATATTCAACAGGTGTCGACTTTCACTATTTTTCTAGTGAAACATGAATGACAAATACAATGCACGTTCGAATAAAGACTGAAATAAATAAGTAGCACCCAATGCAAAATAAAATGTTGTTATAATAAAACAATTGAATTACAAAAACAAACGCAAAGCTTATGTGAAGGTAAAGCTTCTAGTTAAAGGTAAATTCAAAGTCAACGTAACTCAGCAACGTAGCCAAGAACAACATCTTCAGGTGGGTAATTAGCAAAGATCTAATAGACCACCCGAAGATGTTGTGATACAACGAAACGTAGGTCGTGGTAAAGAACTTAAAGAAAGTAGAAATAATACTGCATCACGTAGTTTCATTTAATTGTGAGTTAATGTGAACTAACACTTATGGACATCAAAATGTAACTTTTATTGACTGAAATAATTACTAAATAATGATAAGGAAATGGGTTATATACATTACGGCGAATACAAAATTAATAATCAGTTGCCAAGACTTGCTTCCACACACCGCAAAATATACTTTCAAATATAGAAATTCAGCTGGGTTCTGCTAATAAATCCACCTTATACACCTGGGTGATTCTTCAAAAAAATTTTATTTTATTCAGCTTTGTACGGGATGGCAACCAAATCGCCGTATTTTAAATTAGGACACGGTAATCTCATTATGCCCATGTTAAATAAATGAATCATAGCAAAGGTACCTACCAATTTACGTGGCAAGAAAACTTTAAATATCGATTCAAAAAAATGTAACGAAGGTAATGACTCTCTGTATATAGTAATGATAGGTTCAAAATAGTAATTATTTCTGGTTGAGGTGAATGATAAAATAAAACACTATCAGGTCAAATGTTTTTATTCATAGTACAATTAGGTATTATGATTTAACAAAACTAAACTAGGATAGTGTAAGAAAAACGCACCAGATGCTACTTTAACTTTAAGTTTCTATCATACTTTTTTTTACAATTTTTCTTCTACCGATAGAATAATTAAATAAATTAACACTATTAAAATCCAGTTTTAAAATATTGACTTTGCAGTTTAAAGAAGACATTAAGTGCCAAAAATATTTAAATATAATTATTGTTGAAATAATATTAATTTTTGGAAAGATACGTGGTTGATTCTTGGCATATTTCATCACGTGGATCCTAAATAAATAGCCACCGCAACTCTTGATGTCGCCAGCCAGAAAAAGAAGTACAATGACCGAGTTGCGGTTATTATACCCTCAACTATAAACTGTAAGGATTGAACAGGAGATAGATACGTTACCACACGCTTAACCTGATCTCAATATTTCGACAATTATAATAACAAGTTATTAACTATTGGAATTATAGTGTTTGATACAGCTAAATACTACGCAATGTTTATCCCGGAATTTTTTTTGTTTCTTTTCGTTGTTTACATGAGTACTTTTTTTGATAAATTCCATTGGTTTTCTTCATTGTTTGTTGAATATCATTATACAAATTTTAAAGAGGCATACGGTTCAAACATTTTTATTTAAGTTAAATTTTTCCAGTCAATCGATAAACTAGGGAGAAAAATGATGTAGGTAGTATTACATTTCATAGTTTTCTCAAAGTACATTAGTCATGTGCAAAATTTACCTTTTATTAGTGACCGAGAGGTAAATAAAATTGAATACACGATCCCGATGAGAGGTAAATAAAATTGAATACACGATCCCGATGAGAGGTAAATAAAATTGAATACACGATCAAAATAGATCAAAAAACAAGTTTTTGTTCTATCTGTATCAACTTGTTTAACGAAATATTTCAAATAATTATATAGGATTTTTTAAAATTTTTCATATAAATTTTCACCCATGCAAAAATTAGTTCTACGGCTTAAATATATTCGTAAAAAGAAGACACGGTGGCTTAAGTCTGTTTTTTATTTTTTACATTGGTCATATCATTTCACAACGCATCTCGTAAGATGAATTTTTATAATTATAAAATGGATTCTAAATGATAAGTGATTTCTTATTGTTTTGCAATAAATAATAAAGTGTGCATAAGTCATTTTCAAAACGGAAAACATTCGAGCATACGTTTTGTGAAGAGAGGAGAAACTAATACTTATTTTTTTTTAAATTCAGTTTACAGTAAATTCAGTTACACTAAGTTTTAAATTCAGTACACAAGGTTTGTTTTTTCCTGATGGTGGAACAAATGGGAAGACGAAAACCAAAATACTGTCCGGAAAAGGATTATATTTTATGCAACGAAGTGTATGGCTTGCAGCATAATGCTCATTTTCCCGAAATGATAATCACGTAAACCAGAATCTTCTACATAACATCATCCGTTTAAAGTTTAAGACACTGCGATATAAAGTACGTATTTTATAGTATTAATTTTGCTTTTCTTTCTAGAGTTGCCTAAACCTTTACTAAATTGTTTAAAGAGGCAGTACAAATACTGAAAAAGTAGGAAAAACTTATAATTGTAAATATGTTAAAATATCAGGATCAGATAAAGTAACGGTCGATCTACAGATGTTGACTGACTCTTATTCTAAAATTTTATTTGTTGACTTATTTGGTGTGTAGTTTTACAGTTTAATTGTTATTTGAATTTATAAAACAACATTTTAATTAAGATATAATTATTTTCGAGTATGAGTGTTGAAGACTAGCATGAAATTTAAAACCTTATTTCTTTATTGAAAATAAAGGAATCAGGAACTTTTTGTACCTATTCACTATAAAATTACTTATTTGTTATGAGAACAGAAACGTTTTGTATAAATCACAGATTAGATCGCTCCGAAGCTCGAGTAAAATTCAAAGGATTAAATTGCTTGTAACGTCGTCAACTATGTTTACGTATAATGTTTTGTTAGCGATGTGTAATTCATTTATATAATAATAATTATTCGTTAATAATTTTTATTTGCTTTTCACCTTTAATTAATAAAAAATATTTTTTATTATAAAATTGTAAAATTATGTCGCATTCATTAGTTTTTAGTTGTATTTATTTCAAACTAGTTGCAGAAATATGTTATGTTGTGGCCGTTATTTTCAATAAGTAGTTAAAAATATCAAATTTTGATAGCAAGTTTATAATTAGCAACGTCGAAAACGATTATTATGTTATTTTTCTCCAAAAGTAACTTGAATTGCCTTATTATATTTTAAAATTAACTTCCTAATCACTTTATTTTTTTTCGAAAAATATTGGATTTTTGACAAACTATAATTCCAAAAGTGAACATTTTATGATGTGATCTTAAGAACGCAACAAGAAAAGAACAAAAATATGTCCCATATAACCGTGTTCCGAGATTTTTTCATATTTTCGATCTTATTGCACTCGGTTAGATACTTTTTCACAATAACACTCGTATCGCTTAATATTCAAATCCCAAGAAGGGTGTGACCCGTTGCGTCATATCGTTTTAATGGTGCCAAACGAACTTATCTGTCGGCCTAAAAATTAGAATAAGAACTATAACAAGTAGAATAGGAAAAATAACTTGTAATTGTTTATTAATGTTTGTACGTTCTAGGATTACGTTTGTTGGATCATTGTATAATCCTAGGTCAAAAAACAAAAAAAACAATAATCATCCTCATCAAATCAGGATCATTACTGCGAGTACATTTTAGGACAATCGCAAGTCGTCAGTGCTGACTGAATTGTCTAAGTGTTCATTTGTGTGACAGAAACCGGATTTCCGAACAGAAATATAAATTAATAAAAAATGTGGAATATTCAAAATGTTACATCCCCTTTTAAAACGGTCGCAGGAAAAAACAATTTTAAAAAGCAATTTTTGAACCTGAAAGGTCTAATTTCAAATCTTTTGTCATAGGATGGATATCAAGCAAAAAAGAAAAAAGACAACTTTCAAAAATTGTTTTGGACTTTTAAGTGTACCACAAATTATTAAATAATTTCTTTTTACCATAAACTATGTAATTGGCTTTTCTAGACTAAATTCTTCCGGATAATTTGCTTCTTTTTCATTTTTTCTACGGCTATTAATGAAAATCAGCACTATTAGTTTGCAATTTCAAAACGAATTATCCTGCTACAATTGAAAAATGTGTTTCGAAAATTTCAAGGCATTCTCTTCAATAGAATTTTAGTGAGTTATATGTTTTGTTATTTATTTTAATTATCAATTATAATAGCGTATTATATTCAAATTGGTTTTATTAATTTTACATGACACTCATATTTTTGTATTCATCAAAGGAGCAACCAAATATTTATATTGAGTATCTTTTAATAATAAAATTTACGATTTGAATGAAAAAAAAATGTCTGTAAGAATATATTCACAATAATGTCATATATTCACAATATGTGTACAAGCCGTTTATTACAATACAAGCCATTAAGTTAATTCATCATGTTAACTATTTAACACCTCGGTGGATCATTAATTAATAGTTTTTCGAATAATATAAAATATACAAAATAAAATCAAATTCACCATTCGGTATTGTTGGTACCATCAGGTCTTTCTCTAACAGTAACTAAAGCCTTTAATGCCAATTACAAACGATACACCTTCTAAATTGACGTTGTAATTCTAAACGAAGTGTACACTCAAAATTTAATGGATAATTTTGAAACTATCTCTAAATGAAAACCGCGACTTCAGTCTAGTTAAGTACTTTGACATTACTAAACATTGATAATATGTCTTAGGCATATGTAAATGCTAACTTCTTAACATACATGAACGCTATACCATTATATGTATATACGAAAATATACAATAGTCTCTATTTCAACCGGCCTACTGTCCGCTTGTATCATCGCGTCGCCATTAGGATTCACGGAAATCTTTTAAGGGATCATAAGCCACGTCTCCAATTTTTTGTGAGCACGCCTACACGCCAATATAGAACATGAATTCATTTAATTCAAATGTAAATTTTTGGTCTTTTAACCAATTTTACTGATTTTATTTGCAATTGTTTTCTCATAAAAACCCCAATCGATAGTTGCAACAGGCGTGATTAAACATTCTTATTAGTCACTCAGTCAGCAACTCACTCACATGCAGCGATATATATTTTGATATGTAAATGTGTGTGTGGACGTATGTTACGTGCAAGCGCGCCGGAGTGCGTTCGTGAATACTCACATAAAGAAGAAGATAAGTAAATAGGTCGTTAAGCATCGGCTTCCAGGCTACCTACAAACAAATGAGTTCCGTGGTTTATGTCTTATTTTCCATATGATTCCAAATTCGAAATAGCTTCTAATGGAAATAACATTTAAATGATTATTCCTTATTAAATCAAAAAAGTGCTAACGGTCGGTTTTTTTCTCTAATTTGTTTTAATAAAATTTACTAAATGTTTTTAAAAGTACTGTCCGACTTCCTCAAATTCCTTAATAATATCAAAATATTAACAAAAACCTCAGACACCCTTTTGTAGGATTATTCCAAAACTCTAGTGGGTCGCAAGTTTAGGCCGCAATATAATACCTTGGCTATACATATTCAAGAGTACAAATAGACCATTGATACTTATAATTACGCCCCTTTATATTGCGCAACTTATTAAGATAATTGATCTAGTTAAGATCAATTTGAGCACGTCTTTTTATGGTAATTTGACAGAAATAGCGATAAAATATTCAGAATGCTTTGATTTGCATTGCATGATACCTGATGATTGAATATTTCCAAAAGACATTGACTACGGATTCCCTCTAGAAACTGCCTTACGAGCAAAGTCCCTTGTCACGGCCACCAATCTCGTAATCATAATGCGAAGGATCGGTCACAACTATATACATATGTAGCACTCGCAATACAACCTAAATATGACATACGTCAAGATGTATAGTAAACGCCTACAATATCAGTATACAGTCATGTATGATTTAAAAAGTTATAGAATTACTGTAAAGCAAGTAGTAAAGGCCAAGTATCGATTCAATGTTTATGCCGCAATGGTAAACAAAAGTCAACAATAATCAAATACATGGAATGAACTCACCCAATTGTCACCATACCTGAAAATTGCACACGTGTAACACTCTCAACTTATTACACTGCAATCAAAATATTTCCAAATTAGCGGAGCTGTCCTTAGAACTGGAAATAATGTTGATAATACAAAGGTTACCAGAAGTCAACAGTTATCAAATAAATGGAGAGAAGTCAGCGTTTTACAGGTGATACGCAGTTGTTATCATAATCTAAAAATTGAGCTCGTGTAATACTCTCGTCGTATTACACTGCAATCAATTTCAATATAAATTCGAGGAATTGTCCTTATAATCGACAATTATATGTATTAAATAACGTTATTATTAAATGCGCAAGCGTTGTGTTCGCATGAATTTGCAAAACTTTGCGTCAATTTATAGTTGGTAATAAATAATTTATTTAAATACCCAAATGAACTAGGCGTGTGATAAATGCCACTTTTAAAACTGTTCGATTAAAATCAGGACTATTGAAGGTTCTTAATTAACCCATTCATTATTTTATATAGCACATCAGTGGCCTTAAACAACGTATATTTTGATGTTTCGCCGCCGTTAAACAAGGTATAGATGACTGTAACGCATGGGATGGAGTCGATTGCGCTCTCAATATATACGACTAAATGATTATAAAATTATCAAAAAAAGAATAATTTTTTACCCATCTCTGTGATGCAGCATATATGTATGAAAAATTTCACCAAAATTGATTAAGAAGTTGAGGCAATACTGAAAACGATACAAACACACAAACAAACAGTCAATTTAAAATATTATAGTTAATATTAGGATTTTAATGAAATTATTTTCTATTTATTTGAACGAAAACAATTAAAAATTCCTTTTTTATATAATTTTTTGGCTTTTATTTTCATGCATGGAAATAATTCTTAACATTTTATGATTTAGTATGCTCGCCCAGTAAGAAATTTGTTTCTCGGAGTTGCATCTTGTTTACATTTCATACAGTTAGTTTTTCATTCAAATATTTAAAATTTAAAGTGTCGAAAAACCCACATCATTACTTTTAGATAACGTTAAATGTTCCCACACTCAAATACTTTTCATACTGAATTTTAGTAAATTAGATTACCATTAAATAAAAAAAAGAAATTTTATTAAATTAACAATAAATGTGAAATATTTTCAACTATATTAAGAGAAGAAATTAAGTAAGCAAATTACCCCCAGTGAGTCATTTCTATAAAATCAATTAAAAGTTAATTCTATAGAAATAATGACGATCCTTTGTCTTTTCATAAAAATTCAAGAGTTATATTTAATGCCGTTTTCATTTAGTTATTTCTTAACAACTTTACTTAAAATTGTACTTTTTATAACTGTTTTCCCTGTCGGTAGAGGCATTAGCTTCGTACCTTAAGGATTTAGTCGAAGCCTGAATTCAAAATTATCCCTGTCATTAATTATTTTAATTAGTAGAGAACGACATCTTTCACTTTTCGAAGTAATTACCGTAACGTTTACAATAAACACGGCCACATTACCATATATATGACCGTGTATATTTCATTTTTATTAAATGTTTTTAATTCAAAAAGGAATGTATGTTTACATATTAGTAACCACTCTTTCATAACACTATATAAGGATATATAAATATGATACACTCCCTAGTACACTAAGAGTACCATAGCACAAATTTTTGATGAATAAAAAGAAATAAGAAGAAAAAAGGGTACTTCGTATATTGTATCGACTGCAATGAAAAACGTATAATAAACGTCATTCGTCACGTTAAACCAACATTAAATCGAGGAAATTTTATTTCAATTTATAGTTGGTAATAAATTTATAGTTGGTAATAAATAATTTATTTAAATACCCAAATGAACTAGGCGTGTGATAAATGCCACTTTTAAAACTGTTTGATTAAAATCAGGACTATTGAAGGTTCTTAATTAACCCATTCATTATTTTATATAGTTTAATTTAATAAATTTATAAATATTAATAAATTTTATTTGAATTATTATCTGCAATGGTTTTTGAAAAATAGATGAACATCTTAAAATGACCAAAACCGAAGATTCGAAGTTATAAGCTCACATTTTATTCCATTCACGTTAGCTTAATGCGATTTGTTACGCAAGTCGAAGGTTTATGGGAAGTGATAAAAAATATTGCAATCGTATAATTGAAAACATTTAATTATCCTTTCAAAAACTATTTTCTGTATAGTTAAGCAATTTAATTTGCATCTAAGGTGTGCCCATCTGGAGAGATTCTCTCCAAATTGCCTACCTGAAGATGTTGTCATACGTCGAAACCCAGGCCGTGGTTAAGAATTTAAATAAAGTAGATACAATACCACATCGCGTAGTATCGTTCTGTTTTTAATGAAAATTAAGTCATAATGAATTTTAACACATTTAACGCCAAATATATTCAATTTCTTTTAAGTAAATATCTAAATTCTAAGCAACTACCTAAACTGCCTTGAAGTATTCTTTTTAGGTTAATGATATAAATAAATTGAAAAAATTTAAGTAATCGTTTCGTTTAGTTCTATAAATACAAATCCATTCGAAAGTTAATTATTTAATGATAAATATAAATATCTCAGTGCGTACATTTTTATATTTTGTATGAAAAAACTTCATTACGTTACATAAATTCTTCCAAATATTCAAACTACGTTCCGGGAATTTACCACCATTACCTCATCGAATCCGCACTTAACGTAATAACTGGGATATAAATCCTTGCCGTAGGAAGTACTTTTGTCAGGTGTTCATAATTTAATAAATTTTCGCGAGGTGTTTATAGTGGTTAAGTGGGAAAATGTAATGCGTCGTGAATCATTCGTTATAATGAAGAAAGAGATCTTTCAAAATTTAATTAAAAATGTCATATAATAATTTCAATCTGATTCATTATTCCCCTACGATCACGTATCCCTCTTTTTTAATGTATGTTTTACAAATCTAAATATTGATAACCTAATATGATCAGATATTGTAATAATAAGACTAGTTAGATATTATAGTAATAAGACAATTTAGGAGCGAGTTACAGAAGAGCAGATGTAGCGACGCGATACGCGACGCGGTCGTGCGCTGCGCACTTATAATGCACTACGCGAGACGAACTGCATCGAGTAATATCGTATCACGTCGCTTTGTTTTCAGTGTGTTCGCGCTTTTATTTCTATCTTTTCCTAACGTCGTTTTCCAAAAAGGTAAACAAAACGACACCGTATATTAGCACCGATATTAAACTTAAACACTTCGTGAATACCTCAGTTTTCATGGACGAAGGGTGATATGAGCCTTCTCTGACTGTGAATAATATAATTTTAAATTATCCCACACTACCCTAGTATATTTAATGACAACCAAAGTACATTAATTTTAACGTGCTTTTAATTATAACACAGAAATCATATTATAATGGAAATATGACTGAACTGGAGCGAGATTTAAAATTGTTTAATAATTCAGCGTTTGTTTAAGGAATTAACACAATGTGATATCAATGCAACAGTTGTTAATAAAGTCATCCCTTATAAAAATTTCGAAGTCAATTTAATTGTTTTAATTAAGATATTATAAAGCATCATAAACATGCTGAACATAGAATTTGATAAACCTGTCAGTTTGTATTTGACTATTATTATTAACTTACCCGACTTCCCAATTTTAATTATTAATTTTATTTAAAAAATGTTATAATTATTTTTAAAAAGTAAACCAACAAGATTTAATATGCCTGTAACACCACAATAAGGAGACCGCCTATAAGAATAACGAAGCCCTTACTACCAATGAGGAAGTATTTATAAAACTGAAATATTCACACTATGCACGCAATATATTTTTTTCTTCATCTACGTTAATATATTTCTATCTTGACGGAAATTTAAACTAACTTTCCCAGGAAATAAAAACGGAAAAGTTGGGGCAATATATTTCGATGGGTTCATTTTACATTTTGTGTCAAAATTTAATGGTAGTAATTTACATTAGGGTCGTTTTCTTTCACAGATACTACTTAATTTAATTTGAAAATGTTGTTATTCATATTTTAAATTATTATTAAATAAAATTATTTATTTTTTAAATTGATAAGCTTATTACCTTATTATCCAGCCGAACGACTTACTTTCAATATTTCGTAAAATTCTTTCTTTTTATTAACCCTAACTGATATTAAATATACGAAAGCAGAGAATAAGTAACAAACTTGTTCTGAGCTCTATGTGCGAAAGGTCGGTCAAAGAACTACATATCTCATTAATTTCAGGAGGAATTTATATGAAAATTTGGAGACTTGTGGACTATAGCCAGGAATAACTTATAAGCATGAACTACTGTAAGATTTCAAGATATTGACATTATTTCAGATTATTACAAAAGATATTATAATATTGAACCATTTAGAAGAATATTATCCATGGTTAAGACGTTCATTAGGTTCTTATTTTATTACATAATACCGTCTACTAGGCAAATTTTGTAAGTTCAATTTTAGCTAATACCGTATATCTCGAATGGCAAAACCCAAGCATGATATATGTAGGATAGCATACAAACATTTCTTCATTTTATAACTCGGTCTCAACGTTATGAGTGTTAACGTTATAACTCGGTCTCAACGTTATAACTCGGTCTCAACGTTACAGATTTTTAATAAATTAGAAGAGAAATAAATTCGAGCCTTTATTAATTTTATAGCCAACAATATTGTAGTCCACTCGAATGACGTCGCGGACAGAAGCTATTTAAAAAATTATCCAGTCACTATTCCTCCCTGCTAGTAGTATCAGATTGTCTATCCAGTCTCCAATTTTAGCCCGAGAGTTTATTAGTTTCTAGTACTCAGCGTGTTTGTGTACTACCTTAGAAAACAAATCTCTCTCCTAATAAATTTTGATTTTTTTCGATCGAAATATCCGAATAATAATAGCACCCTTTTTGATATTCCACTGAATAAAGACAAATAAGCGAGTTACAGGTCGTAGGTCACTTATTGGTCTTTATTCGTGCTATATTTATGCTGTCTAACAATATCTTTTAATTTTTTTTTCGCTTCTTTTTCAAGTATTGTAACTTACTACTGTCAGCTCCATCACTAGAAAAAGTGAAAAAAGGATGTCATCATTTAAATCAAGATAGGCAGAGGGCATGCGTAGTCTTTGAAACTTCCATCTTTGGTTCAGAGGGAAATAGTGCTATGATAATTAAAACGGGCCAACGAATAGATCGTTAAAATAAGCGAAACATCTAATCCTATAAAAAATATTTCTTAACTAATACTTCTGTACATTATGTTGAACGCTGACTTACTTAACTACATTCGTATAGAAAAAAAAATTAAGATTTTCATTCAATGTAGTTCCGATTACAATATTTTTAGTGGTGACGTATGAAAAAAAAATTAAAGTAGGTTAACAATTTCAAATTAAATTTAAATACGTAAGCATACTTACCGTGAATTGCAGTGGACTTATTTGTTAGGCTTGTTCGCTTTTAAAAAAAAAATACAATGATTTGTAAAAGTGTAATTCTCTCTGCATTTGATTATTATCCATTGTTCTTCTATTACCAGTAGAGGAAGTTAGAATAACATTTTGCACGTCAATTTAAAGCTTTTAAAAATAAAAATTGAAAGGAATCTCAGCTTTATTAGAAAAACCTACCCAATAAAGTTCCGCTTAATGTAATGCGATATAAAAGTCGCCAATTTTACGCTTACTGAGGGGTTAGTTTATAATATCTTTTTTAAAATATTGAATATATTTGGCGTTAATTTTAGAGAAATTAATTATTCACAATTAAATGAAACTACGTGATGTAGTATTATTTCTACTTTCTTTAAGTTCTTTGCCACGACCTAGGTTTCGTTGTATTATAACATCTTCAGGTGGGCTATTAGCAAAGATTCACTATTTGTTTGATGGTGAAACCGAATATCTATATAATGGATTTCCATATTTAGGCCAAGATGAAGATCGTATAAGCGAATCATTAACAGAACATGTGATCTTGAAGCTGTGTAACGGTTTCATGATCACCCTTTATGAAAAAAGGACGTAATATAACTACAGATAGTTTTTTACTTCTAAAAACTGACAGATAAACTAAGAGCCGAGCAAATAAGCATAGTGGCTACAATCAGACGTGCGAGAAGAGAAATACCAACGGTCTCAAAAACAATTCGTACCACACGTTATGTTTCCTTTATTTCGAAGACAGACACTGAGGCTACCCTAAATATTTATCAAGAAAAACCAAACCAAAATGTTATGATTCAGGTTGACACAGGCGAGATGTGTTCAAGTTGACACAGGCGAGAAGAAAATTCCTGAAACTGTTGAATTTTGTAATTCAACAAAATTTGGTGAAGATATTTTGGACCTAATGGCACGGAAATACTTTCATAGAGCTGGTACTCGTAAATAGCCTATGCATGTATTTTATAATGTTTTAGACATAGCTGTCATAATTTCATGGGTTTTTAATAGAAAAATTACTTAAATTAATATTTCTCCGCATAATTTCATACTCCAACTCATTTATGAGTTACGAGCAGAACACCAAAAAAAATCGTCCAGGCGCGGCTTGTCTACTCTACGATTCTGAATATTTAAATGAAATGGCAGATAACACAAGGTCAAACAAAAGACGAACTTGTCAAATAAATACAAAATGTAAAATAAATAAAACGTCTTACTTTTGTCATGCTTGTAATAAACCAATTTGTGGAAAATATATAAATTATATAAAAAAACATAATTTATGCTAAATGTGCCTCTGATTAAAATAAATAAAATTTAATAAATAATACTTAGGTTTTTCTCTATTAAACCTAAAAATAATTTCATATCAACGTCAGTGGACATCCTAGCATCAAAATGACGATGTTGATCTTTCTAGGTAGAATACGAATGCCGGTCTTTCTGGTGTTAAATAATATGAAAATCGACGGAACATTTTGCAGTAGGGAATTTTGTAAGGCATGGTAGTACCACGGTAAAAAATGAGAGTGGGATGAAAGAGTAAAAGAGGTTTTTCAAATATTTACTTACAAAGATTAAAAACACGTCAGAGAAAATTTTCATAGTTTCGAACACAATTTTTACATATCAAAATAAATGGCATTGGATTTGCCAGTAGCGCTGAGTTTATTTTAACTTTTTTGTAGTATCAACTTCGTTATAAGAATTTTCCGTACTATAACTTTTAATACACATCCATCTCTTTCACATGTTAAGGTAAGGACATAAAAAGAGATTCGATTCAGAAACCTGACGATGCACAAAATGGCTGTTCTCCAGCCCAGCAAGGGCTCGCTATATCTGTGAATATTTATGCCCTTTTCTTCCCTACTCCCTTGTTTTACCCCAGCTCTTGCTCTTGACTATCCAAGCCGGATTAAGCAAGCAGTCTTATTGTAACAGACTTGATCCAATATATTTAATTCTTCTTTGTTTTCTCCGCGTTTGAAATCAATTTTGGGAGCCAAATTTTCTTGACATTTCACAGCTGCGTTCTGATTCTCACCTCATATGTAACGTATTATATAAACATATACATGATTGTAATTTAACATGCTTTGAGGGGGAATTACATAGGGCTCATAAGATACAAAATAATACTTCATAATACATCCATTGGGATGAATATTTCTGCAAAGGTTCGCGAAGTCAGTGATTCCAATCTCTATTTAGATTTTTATATAGTTAGTAATTTTGAACTTCATTTAATTATTTAAGCTATTAAATTGAGAAAAAACTGATAGTACAAATGTATTAATAAATTTCAAGTATTTAAGCATAATACTTGAATCCTATCCTTTATATCTCTTTTAAAATATGTATTAAATAAAAGAGATAAGGTAACTACTGAATACATATCTCATACGGATTTCACATAACCCTAAAAACTACCGCGTTCATGGAAACTCTATCATATTGACGTTGTACCAGCTTTATTAGTGATGAAAATACAAAGAAAATGGTTACTACTTTATGCTTTAATACGTGACACTGGTACCAATAAATCTGCTTTTACCATCATTCATACTTTGAATGCGATTTAGGTATCCTGACCCATTTAACTTCGATTTCCTGATAAATAATTATAATTTTAGATATTGAAGTATTTTTGAGATACTTTTAAAATTCTGATAAAAAACAATTTATATTATAATAACGAATTATTTAATTATGAACACTAGTAACTTGAATTTTAACAAGTTTTTATTTGACACCAAACACTGCATGAAAATATTTCTTCACCTCCTATTTTACCATTAAATTTTCATTCGAAAAGGAAGTTCATATTTTTGTATCTAATATCTGTAATTTTACAACTTCTTCATATACTACATGTCTTGTTTCAGTTTTCCATTTCAAATGGACTCTGAGAAAAGTGCCTGTGCCTGGATGAGGGAGCTATTCCAGAACTGTTTTATTTTTCCAATTTCAACAGTGTTCCATAATAATAAAGAGGGAGCAGTAAGTGTTACGGTGAAGAAACACAGGAGTCTTAATAAGTTCAGTGCACAATAAATATATTTATGCAAAAAGAATTAGTTAATCTGTGGATGTTTAATTTTATTCTGGAAGTTCGACCAATTATTTATGACATATGAACGTATTAATCGATATTAATTTAATAATTAACGAACTACGAGTTGAAATATATAATTTTAATTCATAGCAATTGAATAAAAATAACTTTTTCAAGAATTTGAATAATGGCGTTTAGTTAAATTTTGCTTTAAAATATTATTTATGACTGCATGCTACCGATAAGGACAATTCACCAAACGAATTTCGTGGACCATCCACCGTAAAAAAACGATCGAGGAATATAACAAGCTTTGTTGAAAATGTCGTTCATATTTATTCTGAGACTACTGAGTAAAACCAGAACAATCAGGCATATTTTATTTGAATGGAAGAATTACCTAGATGGTCCAGGAGAAAAATAGAACTGTGCGATTCGACACCGCAGCAATCTGCATAAAACCGAAGAAACATTTGCTACGTTAAAATAAAAGGGTTCCATTAGAAAATAAAAACAAAATTAAGTAATGCAAAGTGGAAACACTGAATATGGAGCGTTTCAACAGCTATTTGTTTTCAACTGTTTGGAGCCACATTTATTTATTCAAATGAAATTGAACGACTTAACTCGAGATTTGCATCTTCCGTAATTTTCAGAACTCGTGTCCTCAAAAGTTAAAGAAAAAAAAATTATTAGCTTCGGTCCTAACATTTTTGTGACACAGAAAAGTCAAAGAAGGTTTATTAATTTTTTTTTCAAAATGGCGATTTAAAAAGTGTTTTTTTCAAAATGGCGATGTAAAAATATTACCCCTAATATACGACGAACATTTTTGTCGTATATTAGGGGTAATATTCATATGTCTTAAATAGTAACAGTGAAAGGAAACTTTCCTAGATTGTTCAAAAAGAAGGTTAAAACCAGTATTTTGTAAAGCAGGAATAAGTACACTTCTTCACTTGTGAGTCATTTCATTTATCCAAAAGAACATTATCAGAATTTGGTCCTTATTCCTGAAAAATTAAACTATACAAAACTGAGATTGATCATAAAAAAAATGTTTCACGTTACGTGGATAACAAGGAAAATTTACCAAATTTCCAATCTTTTTTTGTGGGTGGGATAGTCGGAATAAAGATTTGCACTTGACAAGAAAGGACCTTCAAGGAAATGTTTAGACGTCGGAAAAACATTTAAATAAAAAATTTCGTTGATCCAAAAAAGTGCTTCGATCTCCATTTTAAATTTTCCGTATATATACTTGCATTTGTATAACTCGTTCAGAGTGTTACCATGTGTAATTATAACTTCTTTGAAAAAAAATCAGTTTCGGTATTTTTTTTTGCCAGTGACTATCTGTGTTTGTATTTACTTCTCAGTGGATGGATTTAGATGAAATTAAGCACTAAGATAGTTTAAAAAATATCAAAACAAATTATACCACCGACACTCAAATTAATAATGAATTGATTCTAAAACGAAAAGGGTTCTGAACTAAGTTTAATAAAGTTGGGTTGGCGTTTAGCTAAGTTCGAGAAAAAGAGAGCCACGAAATTACTTTTATCGTTAAAAGACTTGTTTCCATGAAATTGCTTTCTCATTTTAATTTCAATTATTTTGACCAATTACGTGGCTTCACAAATCTTGCCTAAAAGAATCAAATTTCACTTAGCCTCTTTTCTGGCTTTATATGTTAGAAATAACAGTGAGTGGCTATTCCAACTACTAATTTATGACCAAGCAATTATCAAATTTTCAAGCAAAAAGTCCTGTCTAAAAGAATCAAAATAATCACTTAGCCTCTTCTCTGGCATTCTCTGTTAACAACAGCAATGAGTGGCTATCGCAGTTTCTAACTTACTATCAAGAAATTGTCAAATTGTCGTGCAGAAGGTCTTGCCTAAATATTAATTATAAGAATTAAATTTCACGTTTCCTCTTTTCTGACGTTCTCTGATAAAAATAGTGGTGAGTAGTTATTCCAGTTTCTAATTTACGACCGAGAAATTGTCAAATTTAATATTAGCGTGAGGAGTAAGAATAACTCGAGTCCTGTATTTCCATCAAATGTAGAATCTCATTTTTAAAGAGTTGATACTCACTCCGCGACTCTCTAAGCCTTTGTAAAATAAAATACGATCTAATTAATTTATATCCATTAATTTTCGTATCCTTCCCATTATTCAATAACTGTATGTCCCTCCCTCTCTCTCCTAAGTCTTAGTTTTTCGAGAATGTTTAAAGGCAATTTTCAAAGAGAGATAAGTACACACCCTTTTGCAGCTTAGGATAGCAGATTTATGAAAGAAGATTTAAAAAATATTTTATCGGAAAATGAATATATAATATATAGCACGTAAAGTGAATAATATGTCCGTACTAATATAAAAATCCGTGTTAATACCAGGGATTCGCATGGGAAAATCTGTGTCACGACCCTAACACGATGCTAATTTCACATTACTGTGCTAAAATCATAATAAATTTGGCTCGGTGTCTTATATGAACCAATATTTCAATGTTAATACAAATAAATACTTGTGAAAAGCTAGTTTTTATTTTTTAATTTTTGTTCCTTTTATATAAAACTTGACACCTCTATTTCCGTCTTTAGGTTAATAACTTGAGTTTTGCTTGATTATTAATTGTCAATGATTTTTATTTAAAAATTTATTAATATACATCCATAACTGACCAAGTTATGGGTATATATTTATATATATATATATATATATATATATATATATATATATATATATATATATATATATACATACAAAATTTTAAAAGATACTCTGAAAGGATGCTAATCGCTGGGGTATATTTATGTAATCCAGTGACACAGTATAGAGTGAGAGATCGTTTGCAAAATTTGAAAATATTCAGTAATTGAAAAAAAAACGACATTTTTAAGAAGGAGCCAAAAATTTAATTTTCTTGCCTCACAATTTACTTTCGATAAACAAAGACAAACCAATTTATTTGACAAAAAAGTACACAGTTTATTTACGTACTTTTCTTATTAAAAGGGTAGACTTGAGTAGAGTCTTAGGGAATGATATTATGAACAACTTATTTCAGTAATATTCCGTAATGTTATTCTTTATGCGTGTGAATTTTATAACTAAGAGACTGAAAAACTACTTCGCACGCGATTATGTGTGTTGTATTTAATTAGGATTGAAACGTATTTTTTTCTCTCTTTTTTTCTCAATTTTTACCTCAAAGTAAACCTTGTCAAGTACGATTGTAACTTACTCTACGATAAATCCGTGCACACTTGATATATATTCACGTTTAAAATGTATAGTATTTTTATTAAGCAATTTACTAATATTAACATCATTTTGCACAAAGAAAATATATGTCTTTAAAACCCATGAATGTCTTTAAAACCCATGAAAATATTACTAATTTCTCAAAAACTACAAGATTTTGAAAAATCTATCTACTTTTTCGGTAAACTTTAGGGAATTTTCTTAGAATGACACTTTTGACTTCAGCACATTTGAAAAAATATCTCCAAAACTATTTCATAAAAAAAAATAGTTTTGGACTCCCTATGATTTACTTTATCAATTAATATTCCATATGGTATAAGAAATTATAAATAAAGATATTACTGTTTATTACGGCTGTAATAAACATCACGTGAGTTCTAATGTAAGAGTTCTTTTTTCGAAGAGCGCAGATTTTATAGAGGTAATGGTTTTTTTATTGATTAAACATAAAAATGTTACTGTCGTTATAATGCACGTGGTTAAATGATTTATTAAATGATTGCCTCTACACAACTGCCATGCTATTTTTTAATATTATTACGATAGACGTAAATGTGTATTACTTTGCTGTATCAACAATATCTTATTCAGTTTTGCTACTTTTCTTAACTACTCTGCCGGTTACAAAAATACTGACAAGTTAGTTGGTTTTCTATCTAATTAGCGAGTAGTTTGACATCTTTAATACCTTATATAGTTGGAACAGAGGTATAATATACAATACCACATTTGTGGTTAAAACAAAAGTACGAATTAAATCTTATTAACTATCTCCGAATGAAATGTAAAATCATTAGTGATTTCAGTATTATTCAAATATGATGAAAAGTATAACAATATTTTTGCACTAAAAGAGCTGTGTGTTGTTCATAGTAAAGCGGATTATGTGTCCGCCTTTTCGTCGATAAAAAAAATTAAGAAACCATTGATGTGCCGCTGATGCTGTCTGTCTGAAAGCACTAAAACACAACATGTTATCTGAAGATCATAATAAATATTTTTGACCGTAAATATTGATACTTTATAACATCGGTAATATTCAGTGCACATTTTTGTCATATTCATTCTAGGTGCATGAACGTTTAAATCACAGTTCACGGCTTTATTATTTTTACATCGTCAATTTAGTAATATTTCGTAATCATTAAGGTAAATGTATAGGAAACATACATGCTTATGCACGTATATATACATACATATTCATGCACATATAAGTACACGCACTTATACAGAAGCGCACACGTATGCACACAAACACATGGGCGCGTGGATGCGCGAGTTAAGTGGATACCAAATTCTCTCTCGCAACTATCCACCGCCTAAGTGCCTGGGGATATTGCAACGATCCTACGCCAAATACACGATTGAATCGCTACCGGATGACAGATATATTAGAAACAGATCTTTAAGTATCATGGGAACGCGTTGTATAGAGCTCAAAGACTTATCTATAAAACTGTTTTTTGGAGGGGAAGCGGGCAGATACAAATAAGTAGCAGACGCAGTCGCATTGAGATATTATTAAGTCGTCTTGTATTATTCAATACCATTATTAAATAAAGTTTATTTGTAGAAAGGTCATTTTCTCGTCTCTTCGAATTTCCTAACTGGTGCCCGAACAGGGCCTTGCTTTTTTCAATTACGCTGTGGCTACGACGCTACAAGCATAATCAAGAAAGAGGATCAAAATCCCAACAAAACTATTGCAAATTCTTTAGGGACCTTAAATGAAGAAACTAATGCTACTAATTCTCATGTTAGTACCTTTTCCTTTGTCCATTATGTTGTATCTCGCCTTTTCTAATCCTAAAGTAAAATATAGGAATGAGTTTGTAATTTAATTATTTGAGAAATTAATTGAATTGTAATTACCCAACAAAATAATATTATTAACCGTGACTTCAACCAAATAGGTATAAGGACAAAATCTTCTAAAAACCTTCCCAGGGTAGCTCGTATATCAAAATTTGATGGTACTTCAGAAACCTTTTACCCTTTCTTAAATGTTACCAATCAATTCCCAAATACATCAGGTGGTCCGTTACTCACAAAAGTAACCGGTAGAGTCAGTGTTATTTTATCTGTAATAACACATAATTACGACTGGAATTCTATAGCGTCAGAATTAAAACATAAGTGTGGCGACTATAGAAATTTGAATACATTAAAAACGAAAAATTTAAGTTAAAGAAAGAGTAGGAAGTATAAAATATTTATATTACAGAGAAAACAAAGATCGTAGAACATGATGCATATTTATATTAATAGTATATTTAATGAATACCGTAACAGCCCTGAAAAAAACACACTTCGTAAATTTAATTTTCTCGTAATGTTGCAGTAATGGAATGACCTTTGAAACTCAACATATTTATGACAATAAACATAAAGGGATTAATTATAAATCGAAATATCACTTGACTTTTAACAAATATTCGCAACAAAATTATGATACAAATTCCAATTTTAGACCACAAAGAATATCTATCCACCGTCACATTTCTCTCTGAATATCAAAGATCTGAAATCTGAATATCATAGACACGCGTTTAACAATAATTATAATAATAACAAATGATAATTTTCATCAACGTGACGTGACTATGCGCTCATTAGCATCTCGATTGAATAGCAACCATAACGTAATAGATTTAGATAGAGGTTTCGCTTCACAGGAAATAGTTTCACATGAAGTTAGTAATAATGACGATGATTTATATTTAGGTTTTGGAACGAGCCTCAAAATTCCAGTACAAAAATGATATCGCATTACCAAGAGCAACAAAAAACACCACATATTAACCAAGTAGGAAATAACGTAACATTTAAAATTTTAATCTGTACCGGAGGTACCTAATCATTTATTTCTCCATCATTAAGAGATAAATAACTTTTATGATTGTCCTGCATATGAAGAAAAATGTGTAATTAAAACATCTCACTGGACGAGCGTTCATAATAAATATATTGTTACACCTTCACGGAGAAAAATATTCGGAAAACATGAAACAAATATGAAATTGTACGTATTTAATTTTCTGGTAATTAAGATGTCGTATTAGGAATAAAAATAATGAGGTGATTAAGAATGAAATTAGACTGATCAAATAAACAAAATTAACTACACAAAATAAAATGATAGAATTAAGAAACTGATAATTACGACGCACTAAGTAAATATAGTTTAAGTGAATATGGGATATTTGGTAATATGTTTACAGAAGATGTTACTCATAGCGCGATCACGGTCATTTGTCATAAAATTAATTTAATTAAGCAAGAACCTTTTTATCAAAAACCTTACCGCTTATCGCAAACCTAACAATTAAATGTACGAAAGTTAATCGATAAATTATTGCCACCATCTAATCCACAGCTTTTTCAGTAAAAAATAGTTGATAAACGTAATATTCCTAATTACAGAATGGTCATGGATTGTCGAAAATTAAATGAACCGACTAAATTAGATAAATTTCCACTTCCAATCCGATTTATTTTAAAAACTACAAGTTTTACGCAATTTAGTACATTAGAATTAACTTCTGACGAATCTGAAGATTTAAGTCAAATAAAAGCATTTTGTACACCTGACGGTCATCGTGATTCTTTAAGAATGTCGCTTGGGCTCAAAAATACACCGGCAACTTTTCAACCTGTGACGAATGCAATACCTAAAACCGAAATAGAAAATAATAAATTTTTAGCTTAGCTAGATGTCAATCTATACGACATAATAAATGCACTGAAAAAAGTTAATTTAATAATAAATTAAAATCAATCGAAATTTCTAACAACGAAAATATAAATTCTAGGATATTGAATAAAAATGGGATACGTCGCTATAAAAAAAATTTAAACCCTATTGAATTGACCACTGCTTAAAATTCAGAAATAAATTAGGGCGTTCTTAGGTTTAGTGGGCTATTATCGTAAATTCATATCAAATATTGCACGAATAGTCGCCACTGACTAAATGTCTAAAGGAAGGGGCAAAAATAGAATTAAATAATACAGGTTATGTCGAAGCATGGGAGCAATGGAAAATGCTCTTGACTAATGCATTCCCAACTTTTGATAAAGAATTTATAATAATAACCGATGCTAGTGATACGACGCTTGACTATACTTCAGGTACTTTGAATGATATACAATGCAAGTATAATACCACAGAAAAAGATTTATTAGGTGTACTATGGGAAATAGGGCAGTTCAAATCTTAGGTATACGGAAGAAATTTAAACTAAAGACAGACCATTAACCCTTAATCTGGTTGAATAAAGTAAACGAACCAAACACGGAAATAACGAGATTGAAATTATGACTAGATAGCTATAATTTTAAAATGGAGCATGTAAAAGGAAAAGAAAATATAGTCACGGGCACATTGTCGCGCTTCCCAGTACATTTACATGAAAATAACTCTAATGTAGCAACAGTTAACAATAGCGACTCCGATATGCAATTGACATTTCATAGCAATTTCAATGATTCTGAGGACAGAGTAAAAATATTACAAACACATATTCATATGAATCGAAAGTTTATAATGTAGACATAATAAAAAGGGACCACGGTGGTTTAGATTTGAAATTTCGCCTAAACAAAAATAGTACCAAAAAAGATTTGATAAAATTTGTGAAACATTTTTGTAATAATAATAGATATGGAATAATGATAGAAAATAAAGAATTAGGACATATATTAAGAGAAATTTATAGGTTAAACTTTAATCAAAAATTCTAAAGATTATTTGGCATATTGAGCCGCGTGAGGAAATTCTGTCTAACGACGAGCAATATAAATATATATATATATATATATATATATATATATATATATATAAATTTTTTTGTATGATGCAGTCATACAAAAAATTCACAAACGCTTGCTTAGGCATAGCGGAATCAAGAGCAATATTCCAAAATTAAAAAGACAATTTTTTTAAAAATATGTTTAAAAAGGTAAAGAACTTTGTTAATAAATGTCAAACATGCGATATAGCTAAATATAGACGACAGCCTACAACGGAATTATTAGAAAAAACGGAAACCGCCTGTCACCCTATGATAAAGTGGCAAATATACATATTATTTTATAAAAAAATTAATTACCTATGTGCAATAGATAGATTTCTAAATGGTGTTTTGTAACAGAGTTGGGGCAAAATTCGATAAATCTAGTAAACGCCCTAAATAAAATGTTTACTCTAATAGACGTGCTTGAAAAATTAATAGTAGATAGTGAAAGTATAATAATTAGTCAATACAAGAATGTCGAAATCACATGGAAATTAAAGTTCATATTTCTACACTGGCTCCCAATAAAAATATGGGATACTACAAAAATTAAAAAAAATTCAAGCTGATAACTGTATTAACCTCGATAATTCCTACGCGCTCATATTACAGCATTACATTAATTTCCCTTTCCAAATTCAAGAGAATTCCTAAATCAATTGGTTTCCAAAATTTTCAAAATCATTGGCGCTTCGATGTCTCTCTATGAAAACGCCAATGGGGTCCATGGGGTCCATGGTGCCAATGATATTAAAATGTGCAAGCATAATCTACAAAAGGATCTACGTTGGAAGCTACACTTCATCTCCATCAAAATATTCTAAAAATATCGCTTCAGTTTCACTATGACGAAACAAAATTAGTGGACGCATTTCGATTGCTTTGTGCTTAACAGTATTCGTGTTGTGTTCTTTACCCCAGATCTTCCTTATCCTCTTTGCGTCCATTATTCGTCATTTCAAAACTGCATTATTTCGTAAGGGGTACTTAGAACTGAGTAAGATTTTTATTAAAAATATTATCTATGAAACAAAAATAAAATAACTAAATTACCTGTTACTTTGTTTTTTTGATATTAGATATTTCATTATATTTTATGGTTATTTTCATCGAATCTAAAAAAGTAAAATTAGAAATTTTGAAAAAACCCACGACAGATGTGTTGCAATTGAAAAACGATTAAATAATTCTTTTGAAGAAGCCCGCGACTAATAGAAAATAAGAACCTATTAATATAATTACAAACCCAAGAAAATCCGTCGGGACTCCTATTACCTAATCACAAACATTTTACAGAAAACCGTATCTAAATTGGTCAAACCGTTTTGGAGATAAATGGGAACATTGGATTGCACAAACCAACAAACAAACCAACAATCTCTCACCCTAACCGCATATACCTCCTCCGTTCCGTCGTTGGTAAAAATATCCTGAAATTAAAGTCACGTACCAAAGCATAATTAAATGCCTCGATCTTGTAGTTCTGGCGCTATAAGTAATGAATGTTTTAAATATTTTGTGACATTTTTTTACAATAAAGCAGGGAAAATAATAGTTGCATACAGAGAAAATATTTTTAATAACTTTGTTAAAATATTTTAATTGGTCTCATCAGGGTCCGGAACACTAAGATGTGAGAAGTTATTACCGACTCAGACAATATGAGTGACAATTGCTATGTAAATTGATTGTAATTTGGTAAAGTAACCAGTTAAATATAAAATTGTGTAAACAAATTGTTGTAGAAATATTTTTATGGGTCATTTGTAAAATATTAAGTGATATACGATGTAAGTTTTTATGCGACTTGCATTGTAGGCCACATCATACACTCCTCTTTTTCCAACCACGCGTTTGAAAAATTCTCCAGAAGTATCATTCGACTGCCCAGAAGTGTCATTCCTTACAGTTTATAAGCTCTTTCCATTGTAGAGTAAAATTTGCGTAAGCACAAATTACATTTCACCTGGTTTTTATCCTGGGTTTGCTGTTCACATTATTTAAGCTGTTTTAAAATCCTTTGGCAGATCTCATTCTACATACTGATCTAAATTAAAATGATTCAAAAACAAACTATTAATGAAAGAGTTTATCCGACTACTGTATTTACCCCCATGTCATCTTTTAAGGTATCGTAAAAGTGGAACAGGCACCATTTTAATTGGATCCATTGTCATTTAGAAAAATCTTTATCTTTGTGAATCATGTAAAATAGCTTCCAATTTTATACTAAAACATGAATCAATTACACGTTACGCAGAAATTGATCTAGTTAAAACGAAACTCCCTAAACTAATAATGAATCCATACTTTAAAAAACTACCAGTAAACATTTCATACACCTTTTTAATACTGGGCGCATCCTGGATATTAATTTAGTCTTTTTAAAATGCTTATATTGATTATCGCTTTACCAAACTTACATAGAATATCCATCAAGATATAACTTTAAAAGTAAACCAACCACCAGACACGCAACGAGTCAAGACTCGGAGAGAAGTATTACGGGAGACATGTTTTCTCCAAAGTTGTTCACTACAGGACATTTCAAGACGTTGTATTGTGAGAACCGAATAATACTAGAGGTAAGAAGCTCGGTAACTTTAGGTTCCGAAAGACATTAAGTTTATGATACGATATATTACTAGTCTATCTTACCAGTACTCACATACGCAGCGGAAACATGGGTGTTCACGAAGGAGATCCTCCATAATCTCCAAGTGATTCAAAGAGCAATTGAGAGATAACAGGTAAGCGTTACATTGAGATACCGTTAAAGAAATGACCGGCTAAGAGAGATCAGCTAGGTCAGCGACTTCGAATAAATGTTAGCGAGATTAAAATGGAAGTGGTTGGTAATATCCCATGCAAACAAAGTTCTTGGTGCAAGGCAGTGGTGGGATGGAGACTATGGGCCAGAAACGGCTACAAAGAAGACAACAGACACGTGTAATATAAAAAAAAACTGAAATGGGTGGAAACAGTCCAAGATCGAGACAGATAGCATAAACTGAAGGACGCCTTTACCTTGTTAGTAAAAATGACTTAGAAAATAAAAAAATGTTCGTAATATGGTTACTACCTTTATTTTTCCCTCTAATTTTAAAACATAATTGGTGCAATCGCATATAATTTGTTTCAACTTTAAAAGGAATTGCTTTTGATGTTACATTTTTCATACAACCTATATTTCGCAACATATCTAAATGGCTTAATTTTTATTGATAATTAAATGAAACTACGTGATTGTAGTATTATTTCTACT
This sequence comes from Druceiella hillmani, assembly GCA_039881145.1. Taxonomy (NCBI): domain Eukaryota; kingdom Metazoa; phylum Arthropoda; class Insecta; order Lepidoptera; family Hepialidae; genus Druceiella; species Druceiella hillmani. The sequence goes on along the minus strand of JAYKKI010000033.1, from coordinate 1,568,476 downwards.
TTATTTAAATTATTAACCACTACCTAGGTTTCATTGTATGAAAATATCTTCAGGTGGATAATTTGATTGAATCTCTTCAGAATATCTCAATATGAGTAGTAATTAATAACAAATAAACCAGCCAAGCGTGAGTCTAGTTTGTGTGTCGGGGATTCTGTACTTCGTTTGAAGTGACATTGCTTTATTTATATTATGTAGTAACTAATACGGACTTCCTAGCTTAATATGAATTTCAAAATTCCCTGTATAATTAACTAGGGGAGGCAAATAAATTATCTGGAAATGATGAAATTATGGCAAGAAGTTTTCGTAGGTTTCTAAAAAATAGTTTTTTTGTAATTTTAAGTTTAGTGCTTTCGTAAATGGGGAGGAGAAGAATTTTTGCCTACTTTTTAGTATATATCTGAAGATATCCTAGCTATAATTACAACAATTTCGAGTTTTCATAAAAGCAAGCTATATGTTCAGTGTTCAGTATGGGAGTAATCTTACATGTCCATCTCCTATAGGATTTCCGTTTTTCATTTGAATTACGCAACCCTAAAATTGCCAAAAGCGAGTTAAAATATTACAATGTAAGACAATCCCAAATACAATAAAAAGATTATAATATGCAACCAAAATGTAACAAAATCAAGACCCACTTAATAGGTATTCACAAGTACTACTTGAAGACGATAAGTACTGCCAAGCGAAAACGAGTTATCTACATAAAAATCGGTGTGTTTAAAAAAATAAGAAACTAAATCTTATTTTTAGTTTTCTGTAGGTAAAACATAATTAATTTCGTCGCCTTCATGCAGTTTGGCTATTCGTCCATCAGCATTATGGAATCTTCAGTTTGCGAACTATTGTGGGGAAATTCTAAGGAACCTAGAATTAGAAAAATATCTCCCCCTGTGTAAACTTGGGAATGACTTTCTTTTCATACGTCCTCTGGGATGCAGTGTGTTATCAGAACTATTTTTAAAAACCATCTAAAATAATTTGTAATATTTTTTGACGCGGCATCGCCTTTATGAGATATAAGCAAAGCGTTTCACAGTGCATTTTTTCTCCTCCTCTTATTTTTAACCATGTATTTCATAACCACCGAAAACCGTCAAATTGCAAGAATAAATTAATGACACGTAGATTACCAAAAATACATCCTGAAAAATAACATTAAAATTTGTAAATCATTTAAAATATAGCATCAATAATTTAAATGTTAAAAGATTTTAAACATTGTTCAATATGTTTTTTTTTATTCAAATTAAAAAAAATGGAATGAAGAAACAATTCAATTTGACAATCAAAGGATGTCTAAAGTATAATATTTAATCAGTCAACGATCATTCACAAAACTCATCGCATATCGTGACTAATAATATTTAACTATATACCGATTGTAATCAACATGTCAAATTAACAAACTGTTACGATAAATAATGTTATGAATATAAATTTTACACTGTTATTTTTATACTAGCTGTGCCTACGACTGTGTTTGCGTATTATTAGGGGAAAAAAACATTTCTTTTTCTATTATTTGTTGATCCTAGGTATATACTATCACGATACCAAAATCTGTCCAGGAGATTCTGCGTCATACCCGCTCAAATTAACATACAGGTAGACAAAAATTCTGAAAAAAGTTGATCTGGCTTCTATTATCATTTTATGTACAAAATTCATTCTGTTGCAACTTTATTAATAGTGTAGATTATGAATCGTGAAATTTTTAAGAGAAAAGAAAATAACCGTTGTTGTCGATAATACGAAACTTAGAGGTATGAGCTTTTTTGAAGTGAACAATTTTTTAAAATTTTTCAATCAAAAATACGAATTTTGGGGAAAGAAATTCGCATTTTTGCTAAACTGGTTTTTTTTCCTAATTTTTGTTTTTTGGTAGCAACAATATTTGTATTTTAGTTACTCTTAAATATATTATATAACCTGTATGACCTACATCATGTAGGTATATTGTGTAGAAATAATGGAACAAATATATTTTAAATCTAAAATAACAAATAGTCCACATCATGGAAATCAAAGTGTCAGGATTAATATCATATGGCCTTAGTGCACTAACATTCTCTTTTGGAATGGAACCGTCGCAGTGCAAGTTTCACTTTCCTTATGAAATTCCCTTTCAATATAAATAAGTTACATCGAGTATCCTTTAAGGCAAAAACTGTAATATAATTAAACATAAACAAATTATATAAAAAAGTTACGTTTACATGTATTTTAATATTTTGGATAATTACTTGATGCTCGCGTTTTTAACAATACCATTGTACATATATTTGCTGGATATAACTTAATGTACATAAAATTGGCGGGTAAAATATTATATCTGACTAAAACTATTGCAAAGACATGTAATCATAAGATCCAAAAACAAAGTTGTATAGATATTAATAAAAGAAAAAATAATGTTTTTTCTCACTTGTATCAAATCACTGCTAAATTTTTATTTTTATCAACTTCATTACTCATGTAACCAGATCGAGAAATAATATATTAATATATACAAGAGGTGTATGGTGGATTAAACAATAGTTGATCATAAACAAAATCTAAAACGCGAATATTTTACGTATTTAACCTTTCCATAAAATGGGGACCGGTCGTAAATAGATATCACTTATATTTCACAGCAAACGTGCGAACTTTCTAAATAAAATATCGCCAAAAAGCACATTGCTTACTGCGCGCCTTTGGCGTCACTTAAAATATGCCACAATGCCGCATTAACATAAAAAAATTTTGAATAACTGTTTTTGAATAATTGATGAATAATTGATATCAAACTCCAAGTGTAATATGCGAACGAACGAAAATGTATGCCCGGCCGAGTCCGCCGGGCGGCACTTAGATGAGCGACCCGCACCTCCGTCGCGTACTCATGATTAATGTGTCACCGAAATCACCAGAGTGAAATTCACCTAATGGCAGTATTCTCCGCTTTAAAAATATTTTCTGATCGAATTTCCACCACATCTTTTTAGTTTCCGGCGCTTTTGCTTTTGTAATAATAATTGCCGTTGAGTGTGCCTATTTATTTAGGACTTAAATTTACAACCAGTTCTTATTTCGCGAAGTTACCCATAAAGAAGTAAATATATATATATATATGATATATATATATATATATATATATATATATATATATATATATATATATAAAGTAATCGCTTTATTAACGAAAACGTAAATGACTAACCTATAAAAATGTAATATAAACGTTACTGAATATTATAAAGCCACATTAAGTATTAAAAAAATGTGCTTTAACGTCAATGTGACATATACTTTTTATTTACATTTATAACATTAAGTGTGTGCAGTTTAAAAAATTTTTTGCTCACAGGCATAAATAAGGGTTAAACACCAAATACATGTTTATCAATTTGTACATTTTTAAATACAACCAAAAATGAAATAAGAAGTGCCAACTTAATTTCTATTTTGATTTTACTATACGAGTAAGTAAGTAAGTACTCGTAAGGGCGATCATATAACACCTCATTTTACCCGACTTTAAAAAAGGGAAAGATTTTCTACTCGATCTGTCTATTTTTTATAATTTATGTATTTTCTCTGAAAGTTTTTACTGGATATATCGATACTCAAAATTCCTTTTTTAAGTGGTAGTACGTACTACCTAGGTGGTCCCATGGTGAGTATTATAAATTACGGATATATGCTGTCAAATTCTTCAAAAAATGAGAATATTTCCGGAAATCTGAGAACGTAGTTGCCCATGGTCAAAAGTTCTTCATAAGTAATTTAGTCATACATAGTTGCCAAGGTCTGGTGATGGAAACAGAAAAATTAGTAAGAACTTCTCGTCGCAAGAAGTGGATTAACCGAGTTTAAACGTGTTTGATTTTCCTTGACGAGTCTATTATGTAAACGGTGGCCAGGGTCTGATGATATAGACGTAAGACAGCGACAGGATCACCACAATGGTGCGGAGTATTCCTATCTAGTTTGACACGTCTTGACGTAAGCAAAAAGGTACATGCAAAGACATGAAGTAATTATTGGATTTGTCAATAAGTGTTGTGCAATGGTATAAAAATGATGTTTAGCAACTAGGATATAAGGAGGTTCGTAAAAAGTACAGGCATGAACATCAACCACGATGAAGCCAAAAGAGGGTAAAAAAGCGTTATTGATATGTACACGCATGTATATATGTGTGTGTACATATATATAAATATATACACTTGCACTCTGATATGTAATTGTGTAAGTAAATATGAAAGTATTGATGTTAATTAAACGGTTCAAGTGCCTGTTTCGATTTCAATACATGAGATGGTATAAATTTCTTCGTGGGTTCATAACAGTTTCTGTAACATAGGATATCGTAAGCCAAAAAATGTATAAATAAAACTTTTTAAATAAATATTGAACCGATTACAAATAACTAGTAAAAAAACGCAATGAAGAGTATAAAATAAATTATCTTTTTAACCAAAAATAGGGAAAACGGCTTCAGAAATTGAAGAAACTAAAAAATCCCTTTTATATTAAAAATATTTTCTTTTATTGATAGTACGAATAGATTAATATTTATATACTTATCTATGGCCTTGACTTGAACATTTTTTTAATTCGGGACAAAATTTATATTGTTAAAAAAATTCAAAATAACATGTCGTTTGACGCCGACTTTAACGTCGTTTGACGTCGATTTTTTTGAAGTATGCGTGACGAGAGCGTTACGAAAAGTGTGATCGGGCGAGGCGAACGGAAGTTGAGAGGGAAATATTAGTGAAGACAGAAAGAGAGAGTCGTATATTACTGTAGGGACAAGAGAGAGAGAGGTGCGAGCACACATTTTCTTTCTTTCCTTCTCTCATAGCCAGTTATGTTTCGTATATCTAAGATACAGTGCAAGCCTATTACCTGTATCACACTGTAGCAGCAAGAGAGAGCAGTGTATATATATATATATATATATATATATATATATATATATATATATATATACATACACATATATATATATACATATATATATATATATATATATATATATATATATATAAATATATACATATATGCGAGTTTCCTAGTGTTATGATTGTAAATTCATTTTAAAGTTCATATTTTGTGAATTTGAAGTTTTACTTCAGTCGTGTGGTCTAAAGCACACTCATTTTTTTTAAATAGAAAGTTATAGATAAATAAATAAACACTAGTACCTTTGGGTCTGCTTTTAGTATATTAATTAGTGGAGGGTTTTCAAAATAAAAGGACATTAATTTTTCTTTTATGTTTTTTTTGAAGTCCTTTTTTGTTAATTTTTTTAGTCCAGGCGTTATGGGTCGTGATTTGTTAACGAAATAAGAGAATATAAATTGAATTTGTATAAAATAATTGGTAAAAACAATAAAAATTTGCGATTTTTCGGTAAAGACCGAAAATAGATAATTTCTTGAGAAGGAAAAACTAAAACCAAGTCAGAATTAGAAGAATACAGATTTAGAAAAATACAGAGAAACCATTTAGTAAAAATATTGTGAACTAAAACCAGGTATCTGAAATATTATCAGTAATTATTTAATGAATAAAAAATTAGGGGGAACTATTGTCTTTTCTTGTGATGCGACCCCCACCTTTTTCTGGTGATAAAAAAGCCTGCCAATCATGAGTGGAACTCCTACTACGAGGGTTCCGTACACATTTAGGCATTTATAAGCATTTAACGGTACATTATGTTCCTAGTACACTATTTACAAAATTTGTATTTATTGAAAATATATGGCCTACTAAATCTTTCACAGACGCATATTCAAAAAAATTCTTCTCACTTGCTGTTTTATTTGCGAGTGTCAAAATATGCGTCATAAATGGCCATATTTTTAGTATTCTTCTTAATTACGTTGACTTACAAGCTTGATTTTTCTTGATTACGTTGAGTTAGAAGGTTGTAAGTATTTAGAATTAATTTCAGCTCGATACCTCCACGCGTTCCTGAGAAAAAGAGTCTTGACAGACCGACAAATGGACAACGAAGTGATCCTATAATGGTTCGTTTTCTCCTTTTGAAGTATAGAATCCTGAAAAGCATATTTATCCATTAAAAATGCAAACTCTTTACTCACTTACATCCGAAATGTTCAAAGATAGTGTGTTGTAGCAATTCGATATTGTATTTATATGAATTGGAAAGTTTTGAAATTTCTAAAGAGTGGGCCCCTTGAACGATTAACAATTTGCTTTTATTTTCTTTCCCACTATAAAATACTCCATTTTTATTGTTTACCTGCTTTGGTAAGAAACAGTTTTATTACTGTAACATAGTGCGAACAGATATCACTGATTATCTCCATACTTTTTAGAACGATACACCCCAAAATTACCATTTTGTTTTCTTTTTTTTTTTAATGTCCCTTTAAATCTAATGGATCGCATTCGATATTGTCTATTGCAAGGTACTCGATATAGGTGAATAACTTATGGCTGCAATCTAATGTATTACTGTACATGGTTCGAACGTGTGCAGGATCCATAGCTTCACTTACAACCAATATTAGTAAACGGCATAAAAATAATATTCGTATAAGTTGGCACAAGGCTTCTTCTGTAGAACGACCACAAAAAAATTGTACCAAAACTTTCTATCCCGCGCTCTCGTTCTTCTGATATTTCATTATATGTTCGTTGGACTTTCTTTGCGTTAAACCTCAAATGCCAAAGAAACAGTCTCATAACGAAGAAGAAACTGAAGTGGAAATTGTCAGATTACTTGAGTTTAAAAATAAATCCTTCTACAGAATCTTATTAAGATTTAACGAGAGTAAAAAAATATGAAGGTAATTATTGGCATGGAAAAAAATATTTGTCAAAACTGTTGACCAGGTTTCATTTCATCTAAACGAAACTCATTTATTTGTTTGGTTACCTAATAATTAACTTAAAAAATATATAATATCGTTTTTCAGACAATGTATAAATATTGTCTCATTGGGAATACACCTTTAGGTTCAACGCAAGCCCGGTTGAATGCATTAACAGACAAAAAAATGCAGTTACACATAGACCTACACCAGCAATATCTAAAAAGTGGGCTTGGAAACAACATACCTATTGTAAGTTTTTTATTCCTTTATGTCAAGTTTTAAATATATGATGAAACAAACAATGCATAATACAATGTTTACAGGCTCAACTTCTAACATACATGTATACAAAACGTCTAACAGACAGAAGCGGTTTGAAATTCCTAAAGTTTACATTTAGTAAACAAGTTCTAAACAAGGTATCACTTTTGTATCCTACATGTTAAATTACAAACTAGAGATGTATATTCACAAAAATTTATCGATATAATTTTTTTTATATGTGTTTTATTTATTTGTCTTCAATGTACATTACACAATCAAGTCTATTAATCGAACTAATTGCTTTAAAACAATTTCTTCTCGTTAAGATAACTAACAGTAACTCTAATTAATTGCCAATATAAAATGTGGACAAAATTAGTACTTCATTATAAAACTATAAAAAGGAACAGAATATATAATATGAATTTGAAGTACAAAATAAATTAAAATGTTTAAATGTGCAAAAAACATGTAATTATTATTTTTTTATTATCTGAAAGTAATTAATAACACGAATAACAAAACAATCTCAAAACAAACTAAACAATCCAATTAATAACACGAATAACATATCAGACATACACACGTGGACAAATAAAACGACGTAGGATTTTTTTCCTTTTCCCATTCCGTTGGCGTAATTAAATTAAATTGAATAAATTTTTATTTAGGCCTATCTTAAACTGTCTGCAAATTTTTTAACCACTATGTGATAAATACTAAAGCTTGATTGCAAACTTAAAAACATAAGTTATTCAGTAAACATTACAAAGTAATTGTTCAAAAACTACAAGAATTAAACGAAAAAATAGTGTGATTAGCTGCCAAATTCATTGGAAGTAAATTTTTTTGTATATTATTAATATTTTGAGACAAAATAATGAGGTAATCATTTATTAAAAACAAGAAAAGTATGTAACGTTTATTAAAGAAAAAAAAATATTTACAAAAATATAATTTCATCCTTTCTTTTACAATCCCTTCACAATTCTTTACAGTTTTCATCCTTAAATAGCAGTATAGTTCGTACGTTACAAGCAAAATGTTTAGAAATTATTTTTTTTTCATTGAATTCAATTCATGACAGCATGAAGAAGCCACAAAAATAACATTGAAAAAACAGTGTCTTACCTTGGCATTTAGTAGTTTTGTAAATATAAGTGACATATTGTAACAAGTAAGAGACATTTTTTATATAACGTAAATCGTTTATTAGTTTAGTAGTTTTGTAAATATAAGTGACATATTGTAACAAGTAAGACACATTTTTTATATAACGTAAATCGTTTATTAGTTTAGTAGTTTTGTAAATATAAGTGACATATTGTAACAAGTAAGAGACATTTTTTATATAACGTAAATCGTTTATTATATGTAATCTCCATTTAAGTATCTACTCCCAAAATCTCACGCACATATGTGTAAAACTGTAAAAACTGTGAGTCTGTGACAAGTACATGTACGTATATGAGGTAATTATTTATTTCTTATGGAGGATTTCTTTTTTCATAACCGAACACCAATGATATTAAATAGATGTATATATATATATATATATATATATATATATATATATATATATATATCGATGTATCATGGACGTTCATGGTATAATCCGCCATCACACCGACTTCAGGGGCTTTCACATCCTCTTTATTGAATAGAACTCTGACGCGAAGCCATTTCTACGCGGTTAAGTGTCTGTCCTAGCACATAAAATGGTGGCATTCCCGTACAATGTCCAGTTTAATGTGAAAACCGCACAACGACGTCGTTGTTTTGCGAACGCGCGCTTGAATAGAGTCAGTAGTTATGGACTTAACCCTTTGGCTGCGACAAAACTTTACAAAGGTTTCCCATGGGACCGGCTTTTCAGGCGCTTAGATAATTTTGTTTTCGCATGCAATATATGAAAAAGATTATACTGTATAATCCTCTTTTCTTTATATTAACGTAAAACTGTTCCAAGAAATAACTGAAACGCATAAGTTTACATTTAATAAACAAGAAAGAAAATATGACGGGTTTTTGTAAACACAAACAATAGAAGACAAGATTCATAGTACTGTAGATACTTGTATATACATATCAGTTGAGATTTTATACAATCTAATTATAAGTGTTGTGTCACCAAAATGTAATAGATTAATTTTAGTATGGAGACTATAATTTTCTGACGCCACGCCTGATTAATATGTTTATTATTTGATTTGCATACTCCGGCCAAAACCGAAACCGCATTAAAATTTTTGAATTCTTCTGCTTTTTTCAATCAGAAAAAGTTTCCTCATAATTTATTTGTCCCCTGGAGACAGTTTGGATAATATTTTGTTTAAAGAACGGCATTAAGCAAGTCGATTCATTCTTACAGATCCTCAAACCAAAAGCGAGACGGCGTTTAGTTTTCACTAAATACGACTCCTGTACTACACCTTAGATTTCAAGAATATACCAAAAATAAACTTCGAGATATTGCTGTAAATCCTCTGGTCGTAATCCACTGCCATGAGGATTACGATTATTTTCATTATAAATGCCATAATGAAAATAAATTGCAATGTTTCCTACATAAAAACTGGTACTAAATTCTATCGTAACAATTCATTCTTAGGTAGTTTTCGTTGTATTATAATATTACTTTTACAATACTTTTATACGAAAAGTATTGTAAAAGTAATATAGTTTTGGATGTTCAAAAAGAACAGGAAGTCATAGAAACATAAATGTGACCACTTTTGTAGTTGGAAAAATACTAAAACAACATGTAGAAGGCTTTAATAGACCACTTGTCGGATGACGTGTATATTCATATATATATATATATATATATATATATATATACATATATATATATATATATATATATATATATATATATGTGCATATATGTATGTATATATATATATATATATATATATATATATATATATATATATACATATATATATATAACTGTTTCTAATATTCCATGCGTTGGAAATATTTAGAGGTAATGATTTTTAAAGTTTTAACTAGTCTGGACAAGGAAGTTAGGAGAAAAAGAATATTTTTAATAATTTTTGTCATGTTTTTTTCATTTTATTACAAAAATTAAATTTCTTTTAATTTAAATAAATATCATTATCTTTAACCCGTTTGATTTTTCATCCATTTTTTTAGCCTTTGCATTATTTTCTAGAAATTGGAGTATTTCAAGAACACTCAATACCCCGAAGTTTTTTATAAAAATATTAGGAAATTTAATAAAAAGATAGATAATTCTACCCACTAACATACCACTCGATAGGTTGTGCAAAGAAATCGCCTAAATTCGAAGTGTATGCAAAGAAATGCCAAAAATGGTACATTTTATTATATATATTTATAGTTGAATTTCTCATTTCAGGCATCTACTTGCATAATTTTATGCACAGACGCTTTGAAAATATGGCGGGTGGATGGATGGATGGATATGCTTAAAGAAATTATAAAGTTTCCTTACTTTAGTACTAAACTCTTAAAATTAAAGATATTATTGCAGTAACAAATGTCCATGAAATACAACTAACTGCATTAAAAAATAATTATCTTGACATTTACTGAAAAAAATTATTTGAAAAATGTTTTGACTCCATTATTAAAATTTTATTTTCCTTTTCCTCGATTATGATAAAAAATGAAGAGACTATTTTAAGACTATTTTGGACTAGAAAAAGACATTTTTTTTAAACAAAAGTATGCAAATAGCATACTTTCCTTCGATAATGAATATCCTCAGTCCGTGTTTTCTCAAGTTTCATGTCTATTGACCCATAAATATATTTTAAACGGTCTTTCAGTCATTTAAATATTCTAAAGTGCTTCCACCTTATGTTTTGTTGCGCACATAAAGTCAAAAGAATTTAGTTGTTTGACTTGTTCATTCACTCGATTGTAACTTTGAAACTGTTAAAGTTTTTGACTTACGGCACGCCCATTTTCACAGAGCCAAAGCCAACCCGATATTCATAAAGCAATTTCTCTGCACAGCTAAAGATACATAATTAAATAGAGACGAAGACATAATGTGCACTCGTCTTAAAGCCCAGGTGAAGACAAACTTTTAATGGAAAATTATAAATTCAAGAAAGGTAACTCGGGCGAATAAAGGAAATAGACAGACAGCCCGCTATATCCTGTACATAAAATAGTACGGGTTACTGGAGTTTTAAGATTATTTTTTATATATAAATTTGAAGTATCAAATTTACTTGGAAAGGTGAATAGGAAACACTATATTTGAGGAAAAGATGGGTTTTCTTTTCCTTAAATGGGATATATGGACTAATAAATACAATATGACCAAAAAGGTGTTTAATAAATAATACTCGGAAAAACGAATAATCAAAATTAAAATGTACAGAGTTATGATCGAAAAAATATGAAATTAATATCAAAGAATAATTTAATCCATAGGTAATTGTAAAATTAAAAACCTTATATATTACCTTTAATCATAAATTATATGGGTAAAATAGAACAAACCCATTACAGTCGTTTGTTATTATGAAAGCAATTATAAAAACCTGAAAATATGCTAGAACAAAGAGATGAATACACGAATAATATATTATTGCATAAATGTATCTAACATGTTCGTCCGTATATAATAGCCAGGTCTTTTTGCCGTTTTCGATCAGCGGAAAATTTAAAATTATCCCTTAATTTCAAATGGGCTTTCAACGAATATAAAGTTAACCACTAAAATAGTTTCTATACGCATTTCCTCGTACAAGTTAAAAGGTGAAAATGTTTTTGCGTGCTGCTTTAGGAGGATCTGTTTAATGACCCCGACAGGCAGGCCATAAAAAAAATAGAAACATTTTTAAAGATCCCTACCGCATTTAGTGAGGTAGTTCCATTTACTACTTTAACTTGTTATTTTCCTATTTATAAAAGTCAACTTTCCAAACAATGTGCAATGTAGTCCTCTATTTGTTCTACCGTGGATTTGAAGAATGCAAACATTATTGTTTCATTTGCATAGCATTTTATAAAAACGTTCAATCAAATTACAGCCACAATTTCAACTACGTAACTCTTCTATATGTATATATATGTATATATATATATATGTATATATATATATTATATATATATATATATATATATATATATATATATGTATATGTATATATGTATATATATATATATGTATATATATGTATATATATATATATATATATATATATATATATATATATATATATATCCACTTGATCGTTTTTTTTAATTTTCTACTTTTATGCATTTCTCAATACTATGCTCATATTTTACTTTAATTTTATCTTCTCTCATTATAAACCACTTTCGTGTGTAATATTAAATATCAACACATTCTGATACTTATCACAACCAATTAAATTTAATTTTTCTTTCAAATTGAAAATAAACTACCTAACAATAAATTATATGGGTATTAAGGTAAAATAAGCCTACTAGGCCTCGAACCTATTTTAGTAATTTTTTTCGCGTTTAAATGCCCCAAGTTTTAGATATTGCAATTACAAACGTTGCGAGGAAAAGCAACCAATTGTTACTTTTTACTCCTGGTTTAGGCAGAAAGCGTTTTGCAGAATTAAATTTCACGCAAAGCACACGGAACGTTTAACGAAAACATTATCGTTCAAAGTAGTGAATTAAATTATAATTTTACTTCTCAGCCCACATAGCGACTAGATGTTATTTCAAAATTTCTGTGAACTACGAAATACTTCTATTTTAGGTTGACATACACAAAATACTAATCCATAAAAAAGGGTTAAAATATACAGAAGCTATTTCAAATATTTCTTGAAAATACAAACGCACAAAACTTCATTCTCATCCAGTATAACTTTCCAATATAACTTTTTAAAATAAACTTTTCTATACACCCAAAATTTTTCTTGAACAAAGTATCTTATACTCGTATACATGATTACCAAGTTATAAAATTTTGAAAGTTGTAACTGCTGCAAAACGTATAGTAATTATAATTATTTCCGAAAATGACAACTTTTTATCCATCGGTTTATTTATAGTTTTAAACCGCTAGGATAAATATTATTTGCTTTCATTTAAAACCATTCATATCTACTAACACAATGAGTTCCGCTGATTTATTTTAGAAATAGATACAGTAGAAATTGTTTCTCTTCGATGTAAATGTCAATAATCTGAATAAAAATTGTGCATTCGAATAAAAAAAAATGTTTCGTTATTATATATTCTAAACTCCGTAATATTTTTTCCTGTATCTTTCTTATTTAATACATGTCTGCTAAGAATATCTTCTCAAATAAAATATTACGTCTTAATTTAAATAGGTTTTAGCTAACAATACTGCTAATGTACTAAAACTGTTTGAGTGATTTAAAATAACTCGGGCGGCGGTCAAAAAACCCGATAAGATTTAATAGTGAGGAGAGGAAATGATCCTAACTACCCGCTTCATGATGAACTCCACTGAAGTGGGGACATTGGCTTAACCGCCCATGTCAAGAGGTAGAAACCCTCAATAAAAAGTCACCCCAATCCTATGGTGGGACCGTGCCAAGAGGATGAATGGCTGAGTGGCTTCTCAGTCACAAGCGCCAACTTTGGTGAACCTGGCGAACACCATTGTACGTAGCCTTCTCATAGGAAAGGCGTCACCCTATGAGCGACCACCCTTTCGTCCTTACTCGTGGGAACAAAAACCCTGATCTCTGAAAATAAATCCCAAAACAAAACTTATAACCAACAACTATTTCACAAAGGCCTTTTCGAAGCAAGACCGAGGTCCTTGTCACTTAGCGACTGCAGAAGCCGTGATAAACAATGTAACACGCTGGAAAGTTATCTAATTACTTCGCAAACAAGTTCGATGTAAGTCGACAATTCAGACGATAGAACAACCTTAGCACAACAAAACAAATATCATGAAAAACAAATAGGGGAATCATCCTACCAAGAGTGGCAAAGGGACAAAGTTCCTATAAGCAAGCGCAAAAGAAACGCAAGTACAGCAGATGGAAAACTCAAACAGTCATCCAACAAACGAATAAACTACTCAGTTTTTGTGCAGAATAGATTTGATATCCTCAGTGACGAAGAGCCTGCAGCTGAAAACAAAATCAAGGAATACATACCAAAACCCGAACCAATTTTTGTTACTGACGTGGTTAATGTGACACCTCTCAGAGACATCCTAAGCAAAGTAGTGGTTCCCAGTAAACTTACAATGACTACTCTAAGATCAGGACACGTAATCAAACTAATACCTGCTGATGTGGAGACTTATAAAGTTATTAGAGACCATCTAATCAGTAACAACATAGGCCATTACACCTACAAGCTCAAAAGTGAAAGGGCATACAGAGTGGTCATCAGAGGTCTGCACGCCACAGAAGATAAGGCAATGATTAAGGCAGAACTTCAAAGTAAAGGACATGAGGTACGACAAATTGTCAACGTAATACATCGAACAACGAAAGAGAAACCTCCCACATATTTTGTTGACCTAGAGCCAAATAGTAATAACAAAGATGTGTTTGATGTAAAGCATATAAGTCATGTAAAAGTAAACATCGAAGCACACTACAAGAAAAAAGAGGTGTTACAATGCAAACGTTGCCAGATATTTGGACATTCAAAAAATCAGTGTTTTAGACCTTTCCGCTGTGTCAAATGTGGGAATGACCATTCAACTGCACCTTGCGTGAAGCCCCGAGAAGAAGAAACCACATGTGCAAACTACCAAGGCAAACACCCTGCCAGCTATAAAGGCTGCGACAAATGTAAGCAGTATAAAGAAAATATATTAAAACTTAAATCGACCACGCAACAACCCAAACAACATGTAAACAAAACAGTACACACACATCCGAACACAAATGATATTACCAAGATTACCAAGCTAGTGCCCCATCCAAGGAATACTTAACGCCGATGCATTAAAAAGCCAACGAGACAACGCTAAACCTACTGAGTCCTCTGTGGATAGCTCACAAGACAACGTGAAGAACTTGTTAGATACAATGTTTGACAGATTCCAATCCATCATGAAAGACATGATAGACAATATGATCGAACAGATGATCAAACTAATAACACGCCTGGTTCCACGGAGGGACTAAACATCCGTATCATGATCTGGAACGTCAACGGGTTAACTGCTAGAAGACAGGAACTGGAGATATTCATGCATGCCGAAAATATAGATATTGCCCTAATATCAGAGACAAGGCTCACTCAACGCTCGCATGTAAACATAAAACAATACATAGTCTATAGAACCGACCACCCTTCTGGAAATTCCCACGGTGGGACCGCAGTGATATTAAAGAATAATATTAAACATTACACACTAGTACCCTACAAGACAGAAAAAATCCAGGCAACATCAATTAAACTACTACATAAGAATGGGGAAACAGGAGTCGCTGCGGTTTACTGCCCACCGCAACATTCTGTGGGAGTTGAAGAATTTAAACAATTCTTTGGTCAACTGAGTACTGTATTTATTTGTGGAGGCAATTGGAACTCCAAGCACACATTTTGGGGATTAAGACTGTTTAATTCACGTGGGGGACAACTATATAACGCCACAAAAAATCTTAATCTTGAATGTATCTCTCATGGTGAACCTACATACTGGCCCACCGATCCTAACATGATACCGGATTTGCTTGATTTCTACATAATAAGAAACATAGGTCGTAACTACCCTAAGATTGAAAAAAGTGAGGATTTGTCATCGGACCATATACCAGTGATCCTAAACTTGTACAAAAAAATAGTTCCAACTGAGTCATCAGATTATGTTAAAAACAAAAATACGAACTGGGATTTATACCGTGAGATCATCACAAATAGTATGGATTTAAACGTTCGACTGAAGATGGGTGACGACCTAGAGATTAATATTGAAAATTTCAACTGCTTAATACACACAGCTGCTTCTACTTCCACGCAGGCACTTCATGCAAATGCAGAAACAGAACACCGAGGGTCAAGCAGAATGAATACCCAAAAGAAATAATTGAGAAAGTGCGGGAACGGCGTAAACTGAGAAGAGAGTGGCACAGAACCAGGTATCCTTCAGATAAAGCAAGACTTAACAGAGCTACAGAACAGCTGAAAGACATGATCAAAGAACACAAGAATCTCTGTCTGCAAAACGACCTGACTCACCTCACTGCAGAAAAGGAGTCAAACTATTTGTTGCGGCGCGCCACCAGAAACTTCAAGCGACCTAAGAATCATATACCCCCTTTGAGAGTACGGAATAGAACTTGGGCAAGATCCGACTCCGAAAAAGCGACTGCATTTACTGAACATCTATATACAGTCTTCACACCTCTGGATAGTAACGACCGGAACGAGGATGAGAAAAGAATACCTTACCTTCAGTCACCAATCCAACTATGCTTTCCTTTGAAACCTGTGAGCCAGATTGAAATAGCAAGATAGATCAAAGCCTTCCCGAAAAAGAAGTCCTCAGGATATGATCTATTGGACTCTGTTCTGCTAAACAATCTTCCAAGAAAGGGCATGAAGTTCTTGGTAGCAATATTTAACGCATGTTTACGACTCTCCCACTATCCATCCCAATGGAAACTCGCTCAAGTGATCATGATTCCCAAGCCTAGTAAACCACCAGAGGAGGTCTCATCCTATAGACCGATTAGTCTTCTCCCTCTGCTGGGAAAACTTTTCAAAAAGGTTGTCTTGAACAGAATGCGTCCACATTTGGATGCCATTCTGCCCGGTCATCAATTTGGCTCTAGATATAATATGAATGGTCGCTCTGTGTAATTTACAAACTGTAAATCTATATGTATATACATGTGTATGTGTCCTTGCGTCAGCGGTTCAACTAAAAGTTATTGGTAAAGAACGTCTTAAACAATGAATACAAAGCGAAATATGGTTATACAGAATCGTTTTTGCTGTTAACTATTATTGATTTTCACTTTAATCATGTTTATGTTAATTATTATTATCGCCTTTATTCACGTATTTATCATATTTAAATAGGTTTGTCCTTATTACCTAGTGTGGTTCTAGTTTTCCCGGAAACATCATGTCAAATTGTTATTAGTTTTTTATTTTTGTTTTTTTATTTAGTTTTTTTTTATAAAGAGTCAAAAGAAAAAAGGAATCAAAATGATTGTTTTTAATTTCCGATGATGTTGACAAAATGTAAATGTTCAAAATGTTCCCAAGGAGACTTACAAACTTTCCCAATTTACGAATCATTAATCGTAGTGGCTTTTAAAATAATTTGCATATTTTATTTATTACACTTCTTTTGCATAGTAGGTATTGGTAGGTTGAGCATACTTTTCGTAATTCTACATTCTATAATAAAATATTACAATTTCAGAATATGGTTTGTAGCAAAAATAAGAGATAACTATATAGCCACATTATAAAGATACGTTTTTGCTATACTTTTGTGTTATGTGTGTGAGTGTGTCATAATAAGTCTATTTACGAAATTAGTTTCCTTACGAACCTAGTTAGAACCTACGCAACTTATAGTTCTTTCGGAACTCGCAAAAAAGGTATGCATAAATTAATATTTCCTGTAAAGAAAAAATATTCCATTGAGTTGAGAGTAAATGTGATATTTTCTAACTACCGAACAAACGCAACAATAAGGAAATATATATAGCTTCTCTAAGATAGTTTTCTGTCGTCCATTCTTTCAGTATTTTTCTTAGTTGTAAGAGTTTTTCATCGAAACTGAAACACTGCAAAGAAAAAGTTTAGTTGCAAGGTTTGGAATGAAGAAAAAAAGTCAAAAATATATTTAAGATGTTTTACATATTTCGTACATTTGATGACATTGTAATAGCCAAGTTCTGATTATACTAAAACTTTTTATCAATATATTAATATTAAATAAAGTGTCGTAAAATAAAATTATGATTTCATCAAATTTTTTAAGCAATTTAGAAGACAATCTTTTTGCTTTATATAATTATCATATGATTTAATAAATGATACATTCGTTTTTAGCATTTTATACGCATAATGGTAAAATACATTTTAAAATTGAATTCAGAACTAATATTGTATATTTATCCAAATGTACAACTAGACCCGTTAAACTACGGAAAGACTCACATAAAAAAGACATCATTATATGATGGACTCATACGTGACCTATCTGTGGAAAGATTGCTATAAGTGTGCCATTTAGTTGGTTATTTATCTTCAAACGCATGAACATATTTTACATTTCAACTTTATACCAACCCGTCACTATTTCAATATGTATCACCAATACCTGATTTAGTATCGACGACAGTAAAACAACAGATCAATAGTAATGATAATTTCGGACAGGTTAGTAACAGTTAACAGTAACACATGGTAGACTTGTTAAACATTGAATCATTACATTGATTTTTGTATCATAAAAGCAACCAAACAACATAATTTAAATAAATTTAATACATATAAAAGATAATTACAAATATTTTAATTAATATTAGGCCAAATGAATATTAATAACTGATTAATTTATTCTTTATAACAAATTAAATGATAAATATTTACTATCAACTAATTAATTCGATTGCATCAAAAATCATCATCGAAGCGTCATCAACAGAATAGTCATTTAAATAAATATTGGTATGTTGTGATATGTGTCTTTCTCGAGTTTTCGTTTAGTAGGGTTTCTGTGTGTTGAACATAGTTTCCCCAATTTTTTTGAGACATTTGGAAAGGCCCAACGTGTTAGTTTTTCGACATCTGCAGCTTTAAGTGTGTCGTTCCTCATTGACACATCTCCTTTTACTTGCGCCCACAACAATATTATAGAGCTATATTCGTAATTATAAGGTGGCAAACGTACAACTTCATGACCGTGTTGGTTAGCAAATTAGTTTAAATAATAAATCTTTTCAGGTTTATACCAAAATAAGTTTTTCGAAATTAGTGCTTTTAAATTAGCGTTCGTATATGTTCCTTTTTTGTTGTGAAGCTATTTTCATATTTCGTCTACCTTCGCGCCGATGTAGATGCGAGACTCATAACTCTTCGAAATCTAATATCAATCGCTGAAACCACTCAGTAAACACTTCAGTGTTAATTTCAAAATAATAATCATTATTGTCTGATTTTACTGCTCGAAAACCCATTTCCCGTCTGACAAAGAACCGTTTTTAGCACAAACTGCATGACAAAACTATAATTCTGGTTCCTTTTCCGATATTTTTTTAGACAATCTTCATTGTTTTCATCAAGTCTGATTCATTTAATTTAATGAGTCTGATTAACCAGAAATTAGTCAAGATAAATTCTTGTATGCGTGTGTCAATTTCACGACTCACCATCAATTTCGTTCTTCAATCTGGAGTTGTTTTTTACTTATATGCCACACTAAAACCCTTAATACGTTACTTTGATTTTTCCAATATTTTTTTACTGAAAGATGTTCACCGTTAGAGTAAAACGAAACTATTTGTTTAATGACCCTTTTGCCAAAATCAGTTAGGCCGATTACTAAGCTCGATTTACCATTTGCACGCTCTTTTTTTATGTTATTTGCCGTTCTTAAACGTATACCACAAATGTTCGCAGTACGTTCTTGCGTTTTATCTAAATTAATTTCTTTTAACTTTTGTGGATCTTGTTTAATTTCACTCAAAAATGTCAAAATATTTTCGATACCAATGCACGCTTGTTGGTTAATATTGATACAAACATATTGCATGAAAAGCATATGCTAGTCAATCCATTGGGTACATCAAATTCTATGTTTTTGGTACATTTACATGGATGATAACTGCTAGGGAAATAGCATAAGTATTATTAAAATTTTATTATTCAATCTTTGATTGAATATCTATTTTGATATGGTTCAAGTGAAGTTTTTATATCATATGGGTCATTATGGCGGCCAGCGGGTATCACACTGTATTTATTATATTCATATAGCTTTTAATATTCTTAATATTACGATGAATCCAACGAAACGCCATTTATTAAAATCGCTCTAGTAGTTTGGCCCTAGGAGAGGATATCAATGTTCACATACCCATATACACAGGCAATTAAAATCATAACCATTTTCGACCTTGCCTTAGTTGGATAAAAAACAAATATAAAAGCAAATATTGGTTGTAAAATGAAAACCCATTACAATAAATTTCCGCAAATTTAAATATAGCTTCCATATAATATGAATATAATATCAATTTCACGCCATATTGAAAGCTTTCATCAACAATGCAGAACATAATGGAAAGGCGTAATGGGGACTTAATACGGAAAAGCTATTAGCCTCCTCAAATTTTGGATATACGAAAGCAAATGCTGAAACGTGCCTGATTATAATGTAGGGCCTACTAAAAGCACCGTGTCATGAGACGCTCATATTCCTCACTAATATGATTGTAATATTCCGCACCGCGTTCGAAGCTTATAGAGAACTGGTGACTGGCAAGTATTGGAGCTCAGCCAATCGAGGTAGGCGTCACTCGGAGGGTGGCACCCTAACAAATCTGTTTTTAATGCCTGTCACGTCGTGGTTCTTGTTCCAACCTAACCTCGTGAACATTTTAACTTTTCACCGAAGTTTCAAAGCTTTAAGGGTGCTTTTACTGAATTTTCTCGAGTTGGCGCGGAACATGTACTGTGGGAGTGATTTATTCGGCGGTCTGGGTATTTAGTTTAATGAATTTGTAATTTTTTGTGGATGCTGAAGAATTAATTAGGTTTTCCACTTATTGAGGTACTTTGTTGTGGATGCTGAAAAATTAATTAGGTTTTTCACATATTTTAAAACTAGTATTAATATGGTTTGTTTTAATTACGTTTAAGACTAAATTTTGGCGCTAACATTAATTTCAATTCTATACTTAGGCACTGTCAATAAATTTAAAAAATCAATAATTTTAAGGAAACTTTACTAATCATTATCGTGAAATTGAAATACAGACAATACAAATATCGGTTGATGATAATATCTCGCAATCATTCCATTTTTTTTGTGTAAACCAATATTACTTTCCATACCCACATCTCCTTGTGTTTTTAACGCAACAACTAAACAAATTTTACTTTATAAGTTGCGTTTGTGTGGTGCTTCCCTTTTAATACCATCTAAATATGCAAAAACTAAAGAAGATAAAATAATACTCATAATAAATATGATATAATGATTTACACCAATAAGATCAATAATGAATAAAATCAGTGCAATGACATATAAAATACACCACATAACAATATTTACATTTTTTCTTAATATGAAATACATGTCTTAAGTATAAAATGGGATTTTGTGTGCTAATTTAACCGTCTCGACAAAATGTTATATCGGCATTGAAGTGCACTACTCACTTCAGCAATCCAATTGATAACAAAACTACAAATATTGCAAAACTACAAATATTCGGTACGATAAATAAACTACATCAAAGTTTACAATCGCAAAATAATTTGAAATATGGCTAAATTTATTATTTGGAAATAAATGAAATACTCAAAGCAGGATATATATATATATATATATATATATAAATATATATATATATATATATATATATATACACACACACATATATATATATATATATATATATATATATATATATATATATACATGATATATATTACTTCAGATAATTATATTGAAGTAACATCAAACGGCTTGTCAATTATTTACGAATAATTATATTAAAAAAATTAAATGGAAGTGGACTTACGTCTGATTTAAGTTCAAATATTTTTGCGCTATACTTTTTGTACCTTTTATGATGCATGTAAACATTTTCCACATTATACACACATACACATGCACACGCACACGCACACGGACACACACACGCACACGCCACGAGGAATCACATCTTAAAATTTAAGATGAGATTCCACGTGGTTTCTGGCTTTCTTGTTAGTTTATATTGCTTAATGGCATCTGAGTAGCGATGTATTTTGAGAGTCTGAGATTATATCCCTTAAACTTTATTTATATTCTTTATCAATTACAACAAACAAACTTATTCGAATCAATCAGAATAAAATTCATTACAAAATGGTATGAATTATTTTTGTCAAAACCAAGAAAGTAGTTTAGGAGGTGTAGCGGAAAAAGCTGTTTTTCAAAGCCAAGAGAGTATACAAACTGTGAGTGAGTACCAGTAGTAAATATTTGATAGCGATGTTGTTGCAGTCTTTACTATAGTTACAGTATGAAGAAAATATTTTCTGGCCTTTATTAATAGCCCTTTTGGACGATACACCGGATTTATTAATATCCAATCTAATATTAGAAAAGGACAATGTTATTATGGTTATATATTAAAATTAGGAAGAAAACATTTTGCGTCTTTCCTGTAGAACTTTTAAAATATATTTTCATTTACAATTTTTCATTTTTAAGCTCCGAAATGACGTCCAATTTCTCTACCCTGCCCCGATTACAAAAATTTGCGGATACCTGCATAAACGATAAAAATTTTCAATAAAAATTATTTCAGTTAACTTGAATTTAAAATTTAAAGAAAGAAAGGCTAAAACTACAGAACCTTACTTTATATGTGTTCTAGCACGCATTTGTCCGGTTGTTATTCTTTAATTCCTTATATAGTCCATTCCTTCCACCATTATCTCAGCTAAGACAAGATACAGCTGATTAATAAATATTGACGTGTTTAAACGATAAATAAATTTTAATATACATGGGTATTCTGTTAACGGAGCCTTATTTTGACTTCATTTTAGAAATAGTAAAATCAACAAAAACTACCACGTGGCTTATCTTAAAGTCGTGCGTGCCTCGAATCTCTAAACAGCCACATGGTTTGCGGAAGCTGTCAAAAATTGGTCGACATTTACCCTAACAATCAACTTTGAAGGGAATTTATGGAAAGAAAATGTGACGACTGGGAAATGAATTATATAGGATTGCATTGTGCGGTCTTCGGCTCTGAACGTAACCACGGTGCGGAAGAAAAGTTTTGTTATTCGAAATTAACCTTTTATATTAATTTTGACTGTGTACGTATATATATATATATATATATATATATATATATATACATATATATATATATATATATATATATATATATATATATATATATATTTGCAAATTGTCAGAACACATTTTAAAAGAATGTTTTTTAATCAGTAAATTGATTGGTATTATTTAAATATATTTTGTCATGTTTTATTGATACATGTTAAGTAATAATTATTATCTAATTTAATAAAAGTGCACTCGCACTTTAGTAAACTTTTGCTTCGAACCCTACGCCATGAGTGAAATACAGACACAGCCAAAATAAAAATGAAATTGTCCGCATTTAACTTCCATATTTAGACGGGTACTCCCTACGACTATTCAAAATATCAATTATAAATTAAATAAAAACGCACGTCATGCACAGATGGAAGGGGCGAGGCCTGGGTGATTCAATAGGATCTGCCGTCCTTGTGCGAAGCACAAAAGGTTAACAAAATATCTATATTCTTAATTTCTCACCACATGACCACAGTTACAATCGCTATGAAATTTGGTCTAAATTATCAATAGTAGCCTTTATCAGAATAGTATAGGACAAAAGCAAACACATGCAAATGCAAAACCATTGTATGTCGTTTCTCTCATCACTTCCTACTTAAATTAAATACCACGCGAGAGCTCAGGTAAAGAGATACGATTAGTTTTACATTTAGTTTGCATTTATTTCATAATAATATATTAAATGTTTCCTTTAGTTTTCAATTTTAATTTATTTACTTTCTCTAAATGAGATCAGTGGCAAAAAAAAATTGCAACCATTCCACGGAACGTGTTTTTTTCTCTGCGCATTTTGGATTAAGATAACAGAACTTGCCTCAGACTAATTAAACTATCGTAATAATTCTATACAAATTATATTAACTTCTTTAGATTTTATGCTTTAAAAATCCTGAAAAAGACTTTGTATCATCTCTTGACAGGTTGCCATATGGAGAACTATTATTAATTTTAACTAATATATTGAAGTTTCGTCCTACAGAAAACATATTTTCTCTCCATTTAACAATATTTCTAGTTATATATTGAACTTCAAATTAACCTAAAGTGTTATATGTTTGCACTAAGTTTCATGAAAATATGTCCAACTGTTTAGGCGTAGTCGAGTAAAAACATTAAGTATATAAGTTATTGTAGAAATAAAACTAAAAATCGCTTGAAAATAAAATAGTCCACTAAACTTCCCAAAACAAGAAACAACTGAGATAGAAAATTTCAATGTTTTGTGGAAAAAATAAAGTTTATTAAAAATACAGTTTTTTTATTTCTGAAGTAACTAATTTAAAGTGATAAAACGTTAAAAACGATAAAAAATACGGCACTTTATATACCATTATTAAAAATTAACTTGGTCAACTTAACTTATTTCCTTCACGGTCGTGAAAATCTTCATGATCAATCCACAATTCTTTTGGTTTTAATTAGCACTCCCGACCTACTTTCGAGTTTTTCAAATGTTAAAAATATTGATAAAGTCTATTCAGTTATTTTTATTTTATTCACTTCGTGGTGTGGATAAAATATACACAATTTTTTTACCTTGAACTGAAAAATTAAACAAATTTATAATTAATCCACTTACCATTATGATTTCCTTTTAGTTTGAATAACACTTTCTGCACATGGTTTTTATTACGAATAAGTGTATAGGGCTTATGCTTAAAATCTACAGGTAAATAAAAACAATTAAAATAAGTCAAGTAGTTTTGGGAACTTTCAAATTAGGCGATATGCTAAAGTAAAAGTGCGAGTTAGTACTTGTAATGTAATATCTTAGCATGTAAATGAAATAGTTTTAGTACGCGGCTTTGCTTGTGTAGATTTTTAATAAAGGCGATGGAATTCACATGCAGGTTTTAGGTACTTTAGATATCTGACCAATATATTTAATATATAAAAGCGCAGTATGTTAACATGTCTTATTAAATTTTAATTGTAAAGTAAAAAATAAGGAGTTTCATTTTGCATGAATTATGCAATTTCTTTAATTACAAAGCAGCTTATATATATATATATATATATATATATATATATATATATATATATATATATATATATATATATTACTTATTTTAAGTTATCTAACTGATAC
Source organism: Druceiella hillmani (assembly GCA_039881145.1). NCBI lineage: Eukaryota > Metazoa > Arthropoda > Insecta > Lepidoptera > Hepialidae > Druceiella > Druceiella hillmani. The sequence goes on along the minus strand of JAYKKI010000033.1, from coordinate 1,543,248 downwards.
ATATGATGGACTTATGGCCACGAGAGCAATCTCTTAGAGCCAACTAGAACCCCAGTCCAACCCCGCTCGACGAGCGGCCTTGAATTGCAACCCGGGTCCCCGCGATGCACCACACTGCCGAAGGCCGTATACCCTGTCATTAACCCAACACACTACGGCAAGGACAACGACATGTTCTCATATATTCACTTGAATCATGGATTATAATATAAAAGTTTCATAAAAATCTGTTAGCTGTTTAGAAGTGATTGAAGATGCAATATCCTCAACTAAACTTTTCGTGATGTTAGTATTCTGTTTGTATAGTGTTAATGAACCAAGTCGCAGTTGTATTTTTGAGTTATTATGCCACATGAGCTATTGGTATGCGTTTGGCAGCGATTTATCGTTTAGCTGCAGGATTAAGAAGCAAGAAATTAACAAGCAAAAACTCTTTTTATTTTTTCCTATTAATTAAGACGATTCTGTGATTAAAGCGTAAGCATTTAGATATAAGCTAACCACAATAGCCGTCCGACGCAAAAATGTGTTGTAAAAATGATTAAGAAAAGTAAACAAACATAATTGAACCGTCGCAGTAATGTATGTAAATCAAATAGTTGCAAGTTATATTGCTTTCACTACGTTGAAAAACACTATAGATGATATATTGATTATATAATTGTGGAAAGTGGAGCAGCTATCGATGATCATGCCGCATAAGGTCCAGCCAGTAAATTACTATGTTACATTATAAGCAGAAACAAATATTGAACAAAAAATGACGATAAGCACCAGTTGTAAGAGCTTATGATTACTTATATTTTATACGCAGCAAACAAATATTTATAATATTAACAAACAGATGACCTATAAATAATCGGACAATAGCTAACGAAAATTATAAAAACTGACGGTATAAATGCAATTTAGCACCAGGAATATTTCGATAATTTTGTTGATATCATATGAAAGTACACACATTAAAAAATACATACTTGGAAAGAAATTCTGCAGCTTGATTCTTTATTACGAAAAAAAAATTATTTGAAAAATGTTGTACCTTGTGACCAGATTTTAACTACTTTTACCAGTTATTTCACTTATTGTTTTATCACTAATCATTCACTACACAATTAAAAGTATAATTTTTTTAGGAATTATTAAGTATTTAAAACAAAAAATAATTATCAAAATTGAATATTTTCTTTTAATATGTCAATTTAAACTACGTTTTGCTTAAATGGTGCCAACGTTCTAGAAACAATAAGTCTATTTGTATTATGGCATATACCTTTTTTGGATATTTTATGGCATTCAATTCACTTTGTTGTCGCCTAAATTTTAAAATATTTTAAATTCACATACTATTTCTTTCATTTTATTATTAATTTTATTAGTAATAAAAAGTTTAATGTTGACAATATTTATTATTGATTATTTAAATTAAGCCCAGCCCGGCTAGAATTTTACTTATTCTTTCGAAATATTTATAACAAATATTGATTTGAAAATATACATTTTTTATGGAAGTTACTTTTTAAACAATTTTTTTATACATTAGCCACGGCTAATAATTATATTAGTTACATATATAATTTGTATTCTTTTTTTATACGTAGTAAATTATAAATTTATATTTCAAAAATGAATTACCATAATTATATTTTTATAATAATGGCAAGTGTAAAAGTTGATATTCATAAATTAAAGAAATTAACCATAATTTAAAGATTTAATGATAGTGAAACGTATTAAGTTGGTATAATTGATGATTTTGCTTATTTGACGTTTAAGACTGTTAAAAATTCCATTTTTAACGTAATTTTAAAAGTTTATTTTAAGTGATTTAATTTCATTAATTTGTGTGAAATGTATAATGTCTAACGAAAAATTCATTGTGAATATAGTGAGAAAGAACCATGTAATGTACAAATTTCGATTTATTTCTGGTATTTTTTTTTGAAAATGGTTTCTTTATAATAATTAATCATCAGCTGCAGAATTTCATTTCAAGTATGCAGTTTTTATTGTGTATGAGTTCAAAAAAATAGTCGAAATGTTCCTGGTTCTAAAGTGCATATGTTCCAGACTGACATATTTTCATTTCCTTCTTGTCGTTCTTACTTGTAATAGTTCGAGCGAGATCGCATTTGTTTCATGTGTTTTCGTAAATTGAAACAGTCGCCATGCCCTAATTTGCTATGTAACCAAGACGTCATATTGATAAGCTGAATTGTCCACTTCGTAGAATTTTCTATGTTATGTGTAATTTATAAATTTACATAAATTAATTTTATAAGTATTATTCCAAAAAATGCGTAAATGTCGTGACTATATGAGTGATAGCACTTCATACAAGAATTTGTCACGTAAAATAAAGAAATCTATGCCATATGTTACGTAACATATGGCATTGACTGCTTTAATTTGATATTTTCTCGTTATTTATTGTGAAATATATGTCATAATTTTGTAAACATTTCAGGTTTAAAATATTATCGAATTTTTAATATACACTTCAGCCGTGTATACATTTTTGATTTATTTTTTTATCCTAATAAAGTTATAAATATTTATAATTTGTATACATTTTTATAGATACACAGGTGCGTCGAGTAAATTTTTACCGTAAAAATAAACTTATTAATTTTATACCATAAGTTGCCATTGTTGAAACGAAATATACGTAAATCAGGAAAGAGGTTTTAAAAATAAAGAAGTATCTATTAACTACAGGTTGTGAAAAACACAATATTATTAGAAAATAATTTGAAAATTTCATAAATATCTCACCATAAGAGCATCGTGACGATTTATTTTAATTTTAGGTTTGTTTAAAAGAAAAATGTAAGTTGAATTGAATTTTAAGATAGTTCAAATTTGTCCCAAATATCACTTTTTAGGTTTCACATCCTTACAGATTCATTCATTCATTATCAGATAAATCATTTCAATATTAAAACCGCTCTAAAGTATCCTTTTAAGTTATCTAATTTAACGTTTTTTGACAGTAGAATCATTCAGGTACACTAATTCTATAAATGTATTTGTGCCATATGAAAGAATATAACGAATCATTTTTTTGTATAGCATTTTTTTCCTTAATAAATCGACTATCTACTCTTCATTCATAGATTTTATCAAGGTGAGTCATTCAGATCAGGATGTTTGTGCATTATAGTTTGATCTTTGGCATAGCACTCTAATAATACGCCATGTCACAATTGTTCTGCTACGGAACTCCGTCATGATAATATGTTGGTAAATATAAGCAAAGATATTCACTTGCTTGAATTTAAATTATGCTCGCAAATGTTTTTTTTGAATTACGAGGAGGATTGAGATCCTATCCCAGCATAAAGTTACATTATACCTTGAATATCACTTGCATCAATTCTCGATAAGAATTTTCAATAAACAGAAACAGTCTAGGTATATTATTATCATCACACGCAGAATAAATAATAATAGTACTATAGGAGGAATAAAACTGAGTCCTTAAGTATTAACGTGCAACTGAGACCATTTTCAATTGTATATACATCATTTAGTCCACAGTATTGCCAACTTCTGCATTATTAGTGAAATGTTTCCGTACATAGGCTACATAAAAATTTAATAGTATATTCTGTAAAACAAATATTACCATGAATTTTTCTTTGGTTATCAATATATAAAACTTACAAAGTCTTCGAACGTAATTTTTTTTTTGGAATATTTTAGTAGTTACTGAAAATTTTGAAGATGTAGAGTTATTTATATTCATAATTCATTAAGATAACTACCAATATCCTACAATGTTTGCCGAGTACGTTTCGTAATATGTGTAATATGATACACTTTATTTTGTCATGACGAAAAAAAACATTGCTTCCTTTTGGAGGTTTACTTCGCTAGGTAGTCGATCCTATAGCTGACAGTAATTGTTTCCCTTTACGGTAGTACTGAAAGTAACTATTAGTGAATAACGCGCTTGATATTCTGCCGATAACTCAGCATTATGTTTCTGATATTTAGTCCTATTTCTGATACTGAGACTCCTGTTTGTTATGCACTAACTTATTAATAATTCCGTGTAAGACTGACTTAGTCTAATTACTTTTCATCAACTGCTACTAATTGCTTCAGCTATTGGAAATTATATTTCAATATTTGTTGAAAAACATTAACTCTTAAAATGCAGGCTGTATTTTGCGACGATTTAAACCCATTTTATTTGACGTAAAGCAATTGAAAGCGTGGTGCTGATTGTCATTACCCGGGTACTGATTTATTCTTTATAATATGATATTGCAGACACTTTGACAATATTCACATATACGTTTTGAAAAAATTGTTATCAAAACTACTTAACGAACCTAATAAATTTGCTACTAGATTTTACTCGCCCGCGTATAAAAAAGAAACAAAAATGGTAGTTAAATTAAAACAAAATATTCGTGAGATGAATAAATCTTGTAACTGCAATTGACTGATCATTTTATTATACACAGCGCTGAAGAAAAGGTACCGAAGCAAAAATTCTGTACCCTTTGACATATTACTGTATGTATGATACACACAGTAATATATAGAAAACATATGTCTCCGCTTTAATTCCTAGCACTACACATTCCTACAGCATATTTTTTTTAATTACCATAGCAATTATTTCGGGATAAATGTGCTACGTCTCTCTCCGTGAAATACCGTATATTGGACAAAATTTAATGTAGATTAGATTTTATTCAATGTTGATTAAGTATTGTTGAGCTTAATGGTTGAGTAATTGAAGCGTGAAAGCAAATCAAATGTAATAAACAAAACATTATCACAAAATATTCTCGTTATCAAAAAAGTCATGTCCTAAACATTTCTTTAATAAACTAGATTAGAAAATAATTAAAATTTCGCTTTTGCCATGCATGATAATGAATCCTTCTTCACGTAAAAAAAAATATGAGCCCGGTACCGACTAGCTATGAAGTTTTTATTAATTTTGATAGCGCTGGTTTTCCTCCAACAAACTACTAAATACAGTTTTATGACATAACTTCGTCAAACATTTGAAGATAAATATTTTATGAAATTGTAAAAAACACAACGTAAGGATGAAGGTGACATAGTTTCCATTTCAAAATACTCCAAAAAGTGGTTACATAGTGGTACAAGGAAGTTTTATATATTTATCGTGTTTATCCATCCGTCTGTCCCAGTCACACGGTTTCTATACTTTTGGACATTTGTGCATGAAATATTGAAACTAGGTGCTTCAGATGAATATCTAATTTATATGTGGTAAAATACGCCGTCGAGTGAGATGTCCCTGGACAGATTATTCAAAACCAAAATTGTTATTCCATTTGTCATTTTTCATTTTAAAGCCTCTTTTACAAAGTACTTAATTTCAAAGTGATGTTCAATACATAGGTCCTCAAAATGAAAATCAGAACCCTAAAAAGATCACTCAACTGTCTGTTGGTCGCAGCCGTTTTTTTAAGAAATCGCTCGTTCAAACTTGAAATTTAGCATAGTAATGACCATATTTACCCTCACATATCTAAGTAGAAATTTTGTACCAGAATTTTTTTTTTAGATTCCGTACATGATATAGGGTATCGTTTGAAATGGCTAACAACAAGGGTCTCAAACTTCAAGGGATCATGTTATCATTCTGGCCTGGTAAACCGGTACGATCTAATAGTCAATTATACAATTTTTTTGCTTTAATTTCTTCTTTAGAACGAGACAACAGGTAAATAGATGAAAGAGTTTTAAACAAAAATTAAACTTTAACGCTAGACCAAAGAAATAATGATTTTCATCACAGTTTAAACGTATTAGTTTTACCCCGTTACTACATTTCTTATAAATTTCTTTGATCTTTGTGAATGTATCAATATTTACCAAGTTCATTGGTGCACAGGAAAAATAATACTTGAAAAAAAAAACCTTTGGAGACCTTGGGTTTGACAGGGGATTATTTCGTAAAATTTTTATCACCACGAAAAATTATATTGATATTATCATTTATATTTCAATTAATTTACATTTTATTAGCGAATAAATTAATAAAATTGTGAAACTAAATAGGTTTAACCTTCATACGTTAACCAATATTACTTTAACATTTTAATGATAACATAAATATATACCATAAATACAAAGCAATTACAAAATCGTAAATGTTGAACATATTAATATTAATACATTAACGATAATCACATCCCAAATTAATTTAAGCTTCATTAAATTATAAATTAGATTACTTCATGATCAAGTTCATGCTTGTATCGAATTCTTTGAAAACTTTACCGATAAAAGGAATTGTCTTAAAGAATTTTGAAGTCCAAAGTTTTCAATGTGATGGGTCGTTTAACACTTCCAACGTTTAATAATATAATTATGCATTATAGGGACCAATTAGAATTCTTCTATTTTGTGTTTTATCGTAAAATTTACAAATATTATATGAGGTTATTGATTGAATATTATATAGCTTTGACTTGGGAATTCGCTGACGTAAAAGGGCAAAAATTGTTATACCTGTAACTTAAAAATACACTTGTCGTAAAATTATTGGATCTTAGCTTTAGAATGAATAAAGAGCTTGACACATAGATAATTAGGTTTATTGTTTTATTACAAACGGGTTGACATTTCTAATTCCCAAAACAAAAAACAATTCTGTTATATATCTATGTATTCATACAGGTATTATGTTACTGGACCAATGTAGAGGGATATTGCCCACACGTTATGTAGTAAAATTAGTTTATTTTATTTTAATGAAATTGTAGGCCTGCATAAATATTATCTTACAATATTACTTAAAAGTTATATCTATAAACCGCTACATAAATAGATGAATGAGAATGCACCAATAAAACAGTGAAAGTCAAGAAATCACTGTTAAAATTTGAACATTTCAGGAAATATTACTCACCCTAAATTTTAGAAATTGTTCTACTTAATGAACATTGTTGAATCATTACCATCCAGTTATCAACGGTGTATAATTATTATTATATTAAGTAGTGCGGATTGATTTTGAGTGCACTTTTATTTATATTTAAAAAATAGGTTAAATAGGAATAGTACACGTGCTACGAGGTACGTCTAAACGTACCTCGTAGCGCGTGCACTCTCTCTGATTTTCATTGCACTATTTACAATTTCAAACTAAAACGCAATCTCGATTTCTGTTAGGTTTGGGGAAAATTATATTTTCATATCCAAATCCTCTTCCTCGTAAAGTCAGAAAATAAACCAGAATCTGTTGGGAAAGAATAATATACATTTCGTTTGCTAAGTTATGTAATGATATGATGAAGAGTTGAATCGTGTATAATTTCCATATTATTGTTGCCTCGCTATAATTCGCCGAATCCATATAGGCATATGATGCTCATATGTCGTTTAATTACCATACCATATGTCGTGTAATTCGGTTCTGGTAATCTCTCGTTTATTAATACTCCCTTTTAATAATATTCTCATTTATTAATGTATATTTCCTTCACCAAATTTATATTTTAAATTGCAACAATATTTAGCTTTTCATCCATGTGATTAACTGTGGTGTCTTCAAAACAATGTAATTTTTAAAATTATTTTTATTTTTTCGTATAGTCTTTTCAAATATAATGCTCAGTAAAAATTACCAGTTTATTGATTCTCTAGTCCTCATTTTTTCAGCGTGCCATACATCTCTTGGAAAAAGAGAAACCTCTTAAAAATATTTGAGTTAAAATATAGAAAGTTTACATAGATATAACTAACTCACAATAGTAAAAACAAAATTTGCGTTAGAATTTTAAAGGAAGTAAGTTCGCATTAAAAAAACTTAAGAAGGTGCTTTCAAAGAATTTCTTAACGGATGGACACATAAAAGTCAACAATCATCAGACCCATTTTTATCTTTATACACTTGTGCGTTGAAAATCAAAGTTTCGTTCTACGTAACTTTTCAATCATATTTAAATTGTGGTTAATTTTAATAAAATATTTCTATATCAAATTTAATGAATACTTATTGCATGTTTTTTTGTTTTATCTATATACATATATATATATACATATATATATATATATATATATATATATATATATATATATATATATATATAAGGAATAATTAAGCAGAAATGAAATATAAGAGGATAAGAAAGGAAGTAAATCTCTCACAAAGAAAGTAATTAATTCTTTTAAGAGTTCCGTAGTGAAATGTTTATCGTATTCGCCTTTACCTCTGTCAAAATCTCTCAGTTTCTACAGTTTTAGATCTGTTTTTATAAAACTGTAAAAGTAGCTGTTCGCATAAAATCTATAAGTAAGCGCTTCATATAGCTATATCAATTTTTATATGCCAAAATATAATCTTTTTGGATTTGGTAGGTAGCCCGTGTATGTAAATAGATACAAAAATTTGTTTTCTCTTACCCTATTGGTTATTAAATATTGGTCCTTATAATTATTCTCCTCGTTTTTTAGGGACCGTAGCTGAATGAAAAATCTAGACACTTATAATTTCATATTGTTCGTGTGTCCGTCGTATGTCACAACGTCATAACTCTTTCAGTTTGAAAGTGAAATGAAAAAAAATATATATTTTCAATTTTTTTAAATAAGTTTCCTCATAAGTAAAAGGTGTCGATTGAATTATATTTTGCGTCTTCTCTCGAGGGGACTATCATTGAAAATATCTTTTAAAATGTAATAAAAAATGTTTTATAATATAGTTTGCTAAAAACGTTCCCTTCGCGTGATACGAGTCTAAAAAATGTCGCACAGTCCATAGTACTTCAATTCTTCTTCTTTAACTACGTAAGTAAAAATCTTAATATTTTAGGATATCGACGTTCAGTAAGTATAATATAACTCAATGCAAAATTTTCTCGACTAACAAGCATTAATAAATTAAAGGGATATAAGCGACCAAGTATACACAAATAGTGTTAGGTCTCTTATTCATATACCGGTCAAAATTTTTAAATACTGAAGAGATATCAGTAAATAATTATACTACATACATAACCGGTCTGGGATATGATATACTTGACAAAATCTCGCCGTTAAAATGCATGTCCTACCGATGTCATATTAATCACATCCTTCATATTCAAACTGTAAATTTGTTTTTCACCAATTTGAACCATTTGTTTTTTTACATCATATGCGGAAAGTTAATGACCCGACTCATGAACCTTTGTAGAATAGAATAAAGTACTTTTTAGAACTACGCAGCTCGTGGGTCTGAACACTATCGTCGTAACAATAATATATGTTTCTTTCTTTGTCTGCCAAATACTTGTGTTATATAAACGGAAAGAAAATATAGAACAGACTTAAATTTTACAACCGTTATATATTTCTGATCTGAATCTGGATATTGCATTTAACATTATGCACAATTTTTCGTTTGATATGTCACTCATACATGTAAAAAGATACCGAGAAATCTACCTTCTACAGTATCATTGAAAAGAACTCTTTGATAAGAACTTTGAAAGACAACGTCCTTGTGAACTATCAAGAACTTCTATTTTTTAGGTTTGTTTTTGTACAAGACTTGGTTTATAACTCTGATTCTTAAGCACCACGAATCCTGGTAAATATTGTAATATACTGTATTTAAACAAAACGTTATGATTGTGTTCGATTACATAAAAATTACTTATTTGTAAGTAATACAAACATATTTTTTCTTCGTCATCATCCTTACTTTAAAATAGTTTTTTAAATAAGTAGGCCAAAATACATTATTTAAATTAAAAAAACACACGTTCGTCGAATCTCACTATATGTAGCTTTGAATAATACAGGTACAGATACATACAGCCTTATAGCCGGGACCGCCTCCAGCAGTTTGGCGTTTTCTTCAGTTATTGAAATTCATAACCTATGAAATTCGTTTCGCTGGTAAAAGATCTACAATGAAATATTTTTGTTTTGAATTTAAAAAAAACGCACCGATTTTGTAATTCACAAAGGACATTCTTACCATCGCATTGTTACAATATGGTTGAGACGCATTTAGTGAAAAAAACATAACTTTTCGTGATACTTTTACGCTCATAAGTTTTCTTTCATCTTATTTATTCATATTAGTAATCAAATTGTTTTTTGTCTAGACATATATGCATATTTTTATTTAAAAAACTGAACTAAGATATGTATTTGTAAATGTCATTATAGTAGTGTAACTACCTATCTTCAATATTACTTTTTAAATTATTTTCTAATGTTATTACTTTGAAACCTTCATAAGAATCTCGAGTATAACGATGCCTTTTACTATCAAATACTAAAATCCTGTGCCTGTTCAACATAGAAACATATTCGTTTAAACAAAAATTACTTTTGCTTGATGCTTTTAGAAAACTTATTTTGGCGATATATAATATTATTAAACAGTTATACTGCAATCTCATTGTTACAAAGGCTCGAAAACAATCTCAAAACGATTCTCTACGGAGCGACTGGAAATGATCCCACAAACATTTAAATAATCTCCCACGATAACATTTATGAAATACACAGGTGATAACAAAACGTGATTAGACGTTATTATAACATGTTATACAAAAAGTATATCTTAGTTGTTATCTTATTTATATCTTATGTCCGATTTTATTACTTAAAGTCTAATTAACCTAAAAACTGGCAAAGTTCAAGACGAACTTGCCCAATTTTATTCCGTACCATTGTGTAGACACATATAGTTACCGAAGCTTGGGTTTAATTCATGCAAACAATGTTATATTAACCATTTAATAAGCGGTTAATCTTTTAAAATTATCTGCGTGTGCATTTATGCACAGATAGGCAGACATAGAGATAATTTCATATTAGTTTTTATACAAAGAACATTTGCAAAATCAGTTTATGGCTTAACCATATTTCTGACGTTTATTTTAAATTTATGAAACCCGTAAAAATTTCAAAATATGATAGACGATGAAGTAAAAATATAAGAGAAAACACAAAAAAATATAAATAAGACCCAAAGGCAAAAACTTCGTCAAAAATGTTAACTTAAAACCACTATTATTAAATTAAGTTAGTAAAAACAATTTAAATTTATAATTAATAACTTTATTGTTTACAATTCGCTCCACAAAAATATTAACGAAAAAAATGTCAAATACATACATATAATATAAATGAAACGTGTATTAAGAAAACCTATTAAATACGAGCAGAACTTGCACCACGGAGGTTCCATACAAAAAAGGTATACGAAAAAGTTCAGATTTGAGTGTACACTGTATTTCATATAAATTATTTACAAAAATGAGTTATTATTGGGTTGGGTAATAAGTAATGAGCGGTCATTAATAATTGTTTAGTATATTTCCAATGCAAAATTAAACGTCGATATAATAATCATCACCATTTCGTACAACATGTCTCCAACGCCCAGTGCAGGGAATGTATAATTCAGGTGGCTGCAAATGAAAAAAATTACCTATAAACTGTTGTAAGTGGCCTTCATCATCAAAGTTATTTTCGCGTAAGGCGTCGCTGAACAAATAAACAGTAAATAAGTGAGTGCAATGGAATATGACGGGTGGAGGATCTGTGTCCAACCAAAATCCAAAACTTTAAGGCAAGTCCGTTTGGCTATGCGAGGACCGGACTACGGCTACGGTTGGTGCGGACTAAATTCACGTACTATATTTGAAGATTTTTCCCAAGCAATTTATGTGATTCTATAGTTCGGTGGGAGCATCCAAGCTCAGTTGTTAACTAGAGTGTTGTTAATCGGCTACCTTCTTCAATTAAAAAGTTTAACATATCGCTATCCAATTCCACCGGTCGACCAGAGCGTGGTTGACCACTCGTGGAATAATCGCTGTCGCGAAACTGCTGCAACAATCGTTTTACAGTAGTTTCAGATATTACTTAGAGAAGATACTATTAGAAGATACGCTTTGGCATATGTTACGCATGGCTTCGGCAGCAGAGTGATCAGATTGGTACTCGTAGAATGGACAGTGTCTCAAATGCGTTATAATTGTAATGTCGCCCATATTTTATGTAGCGCAGTTTCTTAAGTACTACTGAATCAGTGAGAGCATACTGCGCCATCTATAACTCTTTGATCATCGATCCTTCTAGAAGTGGGAGCGTTCTATTTTTACATAATTTTCGAAAAAAAAACTCATTACTTTTTTGCCAATCCAATATTTCTCACAATGGAAATACGTTTTCTAATGCATATTTTACAAGGGTTTGAAGAAAAACAACATTAAAAATTTCTTTCGTCTTAAATATTTTTAAATATAAAAATCAATCTTATTTACCTTCTCTGAATACGCCAAAATATAGTAATTACCTAAATTTTTTTTAGATTTTAATTCCTTGTCCTTTATGTAAAGGGGGAAGGACATTAAAATTGTAATATTTCCGGGCTCAAACTATAATTTAAAAACGTTTCTTTTTTCCAACGAATAATTGCATTTAAATGTACAGAAATTAAATTTTTTCGCCGCTTTTGCACTCTATATTAGAGCCTCCACAAAGTTCGCGTTAGGCTGTTATTTTGTATAATCTACGCAAATTTTACCCATATGGCATTTATAGCTAGTGATTGGGGATACACAGAAAGACGGACGGAAATCCGAGCGCGAGCAATTTACTTCTGTTAGTAGCATTCGTATTCGGAATATTTAAAAATCAGAATAATAAATTTTAGAAGTCAGGTCATAACCACTCAGATAAGTGAAATAATTAATTTATCTGAGTGGAGTTTATATAACTTATCTGAGTGGAGTATTTATTAATTTATCTGAGTGAAAGTTTTAGATTTATATTTAGGAACAAGAACTATAACGAAAATTATAAATTGGCAAGTGCCACTAATTGCCCAAGATTTGATTTCCCATTTGACTTTTAATCCCCAACAAAAATTTATCATTTAATTTTAAATTATTTTTGATCCATCATATTTTATACAGGTGTGAGATTTTGAGTGGAAAACGCGTTTGCAGAGCGACTGGGGTATCCTACTGACTTCGGCTCGAATATTTTCTTTAAGTTGTGTCACAGTGCTCGGATTTGTTCTGTAAACAACGGATTTTAAGTATCCCCATAAGAAAAAGTCACATGGTCTTAAATTGGGTGACCTAGGTGGCCACGGTACGGTACCGTTTCGGGATATGTTTTTTTTCTGGAAATAACTACCGCACTGCATTCATGGACACATTAGCGTGTGAGCTGTGGCCCCGTCCTGCTGGAATCATGTGTTTTGGTTGAAGGATGGACTATTCTGTAGTTCTACTCTCAATAAGTCATTTAACATCTGGGCATATCTCTCCGAATTCACAGTTACAGTTTGGCCACGTTGATTTTCAAAGAAATAAGGCCCTATGATTGCAGATGCAGACATGGCACATCAGACTCTTACTTCAGACTTATGTAAAGGCTCTTGATGCATTTGTCTGGGGTTGTGGATATCCCAGTAACGAAAGTTCTGATTATTCACATATCCTCCAATGTGAAAGTGAGCTTCGCCACTAAAGAATATGTTGCCCATCTGGGTAGCAGTACGAAATCTCAACAACATCAACTCCGCGTAAGTTTTTCTTAATTCAAAGTCAGAATCGTGTAAATCTTGAACCATTTGAATTTTATATGGATGTAACTTGAGCTTTTTTTGCATTATTACCTGTAAAGTTGATTTCAGAATTACCAATATCAATGAACGTGTACGCAGTGATAAACGGGGATTTTCAACGACAGAAACCATAACACGCTCGACATTTTCATCCGTGGCTACCAATGGTGTAGGTCCTGGCCTGGGCCTATTTAATATTGATCTTGTAGGTCTGAACCTTACTACCCATGACTGAATGAGGTTGATCGATGGTCCATCACGTAATCGACGAATACCGTAACGATTATTAAATCGACGGTGTGCTACAGACAGCGAAAATCCACTAGAAATGTACGCCTCGACGGCAAAAGCGCGGTGCTCTCCACTCCACTGTTCCATGGCTACTAAAACATCCACACCGCTTGCGCTTCTAACGATGCCCCCCGCACCCCTCTTATGTGTTTCGTTCAGAAACTATGTTTGTTCAAACTTTGAAATCTGCCACTGGACACCCTGTATAAATGCTTAAACCGCAATATATAAGTTGATGAGCTTTAAAACAAAATTTTGTTTTTGATCAAAATATACATAAAACTATTATTAAGCTTTTTAATATTAGGCTTTCTAAGGAAATACCTAAGGTTTTGAATCAATGTTTTTTTTTGTTATCAATTTGTTTTTAATTAAAAGCAAGAAAAGAATCCCAACCATTATATTAGAAATTTGACAGCGAATTTATTAGTTTGTCTCATTTTCATGTCTCAATTATTCAACCGATCTCTTTTGAATTTTTCATTTATATTTGGGGCCAGTATCGAACAGATGAACATAAATACATCTCTTCATTTAAATAACAGAGGTATAATTTCGTCTTATATTTTCTTTTTTAAACATTTCTCAAGAATAACATTGTCGGTTTTTTTCCTTCTGTACGTGAGCGACGCCGTGAGTCAGTTAATCCAATTAATAATGTATATTCTAACATTTACGGTTTAATATATTTTCATGAAAATTGGCACAGGTATAGTTAATATTTTAAAACACAAACTATTTTTGACTGGAGAAATATCATAACTTCTGTAGAGTAAAACCATATATTTCTTATTCTATAATAAAAAGTTAGTATTAAAACATCTCAATAGATGGGACAACGTATATATTAAATCTACTACTCAATATCTCGAGGGAATAGGAAAACTTTTGATGTCATAATTTGCTAAGAAGTGTTGTGTTAGTACAACAATAATCAAAAGTGCATGCTGGCAAATAGATGAAGAAAGAAATTTCTACAAACTTTAGCAATAATTGTGGCGGATTTACCGTGACTTTGCTCGCTTGAACCTTATATTCGAAGAAAAATATGTTTTAGCGTTTTTTACTCGATCGCGTCTAAATGACAGAAACATTTTTCAGGAAAATTTATGAGGATATAACTTATAATTCGCATTAAGTTATGGCTACTTTTCAAGTCGGAAAATGTTATAATCTTTTTATGACAAAATGGTAAAAATATTTACTAATATTTATAGAAAAATGTTGCAAGAGTTTCATCGTATCAGAGATTAATTTCGCCATCTTAATCGAGTATGGACAAATGTACAAAGCAGCAGACATAGATTAAAGTTTCACAGGTATTAAAAGTAGTCACGTCTGTGCATTTACCAAAATTATGAAAATGTTATATTAGCTTCCAAGATGGAGATTGATTAAAGTAAGAGAAGAGGGATATTTTCAAAAAAAGAACGAAACACATCGGAGTATCTGGATATGTATGTATGAACGTACGTATGTAGATATATAAGGATATATATGCGCTTTCAACGATTTATAAGATGTAAACGGAGCATCCAATTGGCTATGATGTTTAATGTGTGTCTTTAAGTTCCGCTCAGTGTAACGAACAAAACTATAATTCCCGAGCTCAAAAATACTTTCCTCCTACGAACTATTCCACAATCTTTTTCGATCCCGTAGGATACACTGAGCATTACTAAAAACAACTACATAATTAAATATAGCCATCCTTGTCTAAATGTTAAATTTAAACTTTTATAAACCTATAAATTTCTAAAAAATTTTAACACTTTTCTCAGTCTATAACTTCGAAGTTATGATATGAACTTAAAAAAATACGTCAAATACCTCACAACTTTAAGTTTTGGTATTCAATTTAGCCACTTTCAAATGAGATGCATTTTATCTTTGTACCTAAATGAAGCAAACTATATAAAACATTTGTTATCAAATCGAAGCCAGGTTAAAAGATATAAAACTTTGTCCACACCAATTCTCTACTGAAATCCAGAATAGAGCCCTTCACCATTTGTTTCTATTTTTCCCCGTCACACAGCCAGAATACATATTCTATAAGCACCTAATCAGTCGACGCAAATTTCATCCAAAGAATATCTTACTGAAATAATTATTTATGACTAGAAACCGTATTATGTGTAATTGGGTTTGTTCCAGTCTACGCGTGTCCAATATTTTTATGTTGTAATGAAGACTTTTCTTTGGGTATTTTGGATTTAGCCCATGAGATGTGGGAGGCCCTGCTGGGGCAGGGAAAGGAATCAAATTGTTTGTTCTTGTTCATGCTTCGACTGGATATCATTTGTGTATTAATCGCAGATATTTGCGTCATTTGTTCTGGAATTATGGCGAAATAAAAAGTATAGTCGCCATTGCCAATTTAGTCAAATAAATCGGGTCAAATATATTCAAAGTGAAATAGTTATTGATAAATTTATTTAAAGTTCTATTCAAATATCAGGATCTGGAATTTTTAAGATGTTTGAAATTCTTGACTGAATAAATAGAAAGAAATTTTGCGATCTAATATTTTGCAAGCATGACATTGAAATGTGAAATATTCAATTAAATATTAATATAATGTAGATCTCCATCGATAAACCTAATAATTAATTTTTATACTTATAAATATGTGTACAACTGTGAAAATGGACACAAAGGTGAACGTAAATGAAAGGGTAATTTGTTAAGAAAAACTTACAAATATGTTCAAATTTCTCATCTCTTAAATAACCTACCGAGTAGGAGATAAGTTCTCAGTAAGATGGTTCCTTAAACTAATTGAATTGTATAAACATCTAATAGTGCATAGTATTTCTGTTGACCTATTTTAAAACATTGATATCATTTTCACTACGTAAATATTCGTATATATCGTAATATATCTTACACAGTCATCAAAATAGCGTGCATTTCTTAAAAACTATCGTTTTTACTATCATCGTTGTATAAATAAACTAAAAGTAACTTTCTAGTAATCCTCTTTTTTTTCAAAATTTTGACTTGAACAGTTTCACAAATTTAATTTCATTCTCTGTATATATCTAGAAGTACAGTTCTATTTAGAACTATATTTAGGAAATGTTTATTTTAAGTTTAGTAAATTTATCAAGTTATAATCGGGTTGATAACAACTCAAAATTTTAAATTAAGTTCAATGCTTTCTGAGAAAAACTACTGTAATTGACAGAGAGAAGAAAAATTACCTTAAAAGGGTTCTTTTTATTTTCCGTTTTGAGGTACGGAAACCTAAAAACGTAAATATTTCCAGTACAATCTATACATTAAGACGTTGAGAGAAAATTTTATACACCTTTTTAAACATGTTGCGCACATGGAGGAGTTTGGTGTTCGGCATATATAAAGTTTATATGGAGAAGGAGTGCAGAAAGCGAAAATTATATATGTGATGTGTGTCACAAATACATTAAATCGTATATTTTAAATATATTAAAAACCTTATTGTTTCCATTCCACAATAAAAAAAAATCATTATTTATGTTCATGCTTTTCATGTCAAACCCATAATTGTCTGTGGTCAAATAGTTGCACAGAGAAGAGATTGTCGCTAAAAACTTGACAATATCAGATTAACTTAATTAGTTTGGAGTCATTGATTTTGTGGGATCACAAATGTCCCTTTTCAATAGTCTGTGGAGAGTTTGTGAAGGTAAAAAAGGCTTATTTGATATTTTGTATATTACTGAGATAGATATTGTTTAAAATTTTGAATTGACTTGTTGTCGTATATTTGTATTTTCAGCAAAGTGGTAGCAAAAGAGGTACGATCAAATTTCGACCATTGGATGACCACTAGTAATTCATCAAAACGCTTAATGATTTAACAAAATATGTATAGAATTTTTGAAAGAGTCGGATGGACTAACCATAAGTTTCGTCATTTTATTTAACAATGGATGTGGGCATGAAATAGTCTTAAATAATTTGATATTGAATAGTAAAAAAGACACATAAACGTATAAACCGTAATCAATTTTATATTCAGTATGATAAGCGACAATTTAAATATGGTTAACTCTCTAAAGAGAAAAATATTTAAGTACCTTCGAAATATTTGTTGAAATCATTTGTACTACTGTACGACGAAAAAATGTAAAAGAATGATTTTTCGGGTCAACAAACTGAGAATGTCTGTAGATTAACAGCTTAGAGATTCCTTTAGTTGAAAACCAATCGGTGTGTGGTAAGGTTTTAATACATACATCTCACTTTTGCACATTATAAAATGCCACTTCTATCTTTTATCCATATTGTCTGTATTTTCGTATGTACACTTATTCCTGGAGAAACACTGGTCGAATTTTCATGCATTTTTCCTTGTAGATAAATAATCTGGGTATATTTTAATATAAGTATCATCGTGCCATGATACATGAATAACCATTTTTGGGAAAAAAATTCTGGGAACAAATGGTCAATATTACTACAAAACAAATTAAATAGGACAGTTTTTGCTATAATACGAATAGTGCGTGTAATCTTGGCCTGCGTTTCCAACAAAATTCTAAAATTTTGATAACCTATATCCACGTGGGAAACGTCACAGCCTAAATTACTTTACATACCTGCGATGTCCCTCTAAAATAACACAGGTCTACAACGCATTTCCTTTTCGAAGCAGAAGTGGTGATTCATACAGGTTTTATTATACTGATTACGAGAAAAAAATCCATCACGCTAGGATTATTGGTAAATTTGATTTTTATGTTTTCATATTTTTCTGTAGAAACGGAAATTGAAGGCATTTATGCTATTTAAACTTATATGACGTAAAACCATTTATTATGTTGTAATGGGACAATTGAAGTAAATTAGATAAATAAGATTTAGAGCTCATTGCGATCATAGAATAAGCATGTCTTATGTCTCGTCATAGAATAATCAGGTCCAAAAAATGCACAATTTAATTTCAATAGAATTGCAATAAGCTAATTAGTGGCATTTTTGTGCTAATGGACTATTTATGTGAATGGGGCAGCAACAACAGTGTACGGCATTATACGAGAAAAGAATGATCGGTTTAGATATAATTTGTATCTAGGAAATAAAAATATAATTCAATACAACTTCGTGCCACCTGAAAATGTTACGGTGTACCTTCCTCATATATAGTCGCAATATGAAACGTTTTGAGTAGTCCATTTAAATATTTAAAAGGAGTATTCCCATTTTTATCTAAAGCTAAACTGAAGAAGGTAATTTTTTTACTCGATATAAGAAAACTTATATTTTGTGTTTTTTTTTAACTTCTTGGTTTATAAAACTACTCCTGCTTACGATATATAGAGAATTAAAAAAATTAATGAAAAAATTAATTTTTCGTTATTTTTCGACATTAGCGATGAAGGTAATTTTCAAGATAGCTCAATCACGGATTTTGATGAAGTATTCAGGGAGATATGGCGTACCGACAAAGACACCTTTCAGAAATAATATATAGGAAAAATAAATAAAATGCCTCAAAGTTTCCAAAGATCAGGTTATCTTACGATCCTTAAACATCACTTCCTTTATTTTTATTTAAGCCATTTCCTTTAAAACTTAAGCGAAGACTAAAGTAAAAGATTGCACTAAGATTAACAGAAATGGAAAATAGATTAGGGGAATTCAAGCATGATGGTAATCTACTATAACATGTCAAAGCATGATGATTCAAATAAAAAGACTACTTCAACAATTTTTAGACCAAAAAAAGAAAAGATTCCGCAAGTCTCTGCAAACTCTGACGTAATAGAAACAAACGGAGTTCAGATTAGTAACTAGAAGATTCAAAAATCTTGTAATTAGCGATAGGATTTCGAGAAAAGAAAAAAGTTTACAATCGGTACGTCTGTGTAATCAAAACTCTACAATATACACTGGCGATTCGTTGAGAAAACCAGTATCGTAAAAACGAATCTAAAAAATGGTCGAACATTTCATATCAATTATTTTAATGAATGTATTTGGATACTGCAGCGCTGTTGAGGGTTTAATAAGACAAAATATTTGACGAAGATCTGTTTTGTAACGTGGCTTTCCCCTTTTATATTTTTGGTACAGCTTCATCAAAAACTCATAAAAAAACAAATAAATATATAAAACAATCCTCGTACGTCACACTGAAAATACGATTTCATTCCATCGGGACGCCATCATTTTTGTATCCATATTTCATTGAATTATGTACGTGTTTACTGAAATATATCTTTCATCTCCTAAACTTTTCTAATTGGCTAAATATAAACTCTAAAATATAAGAAAAAATATACTTCTTCATTTCTATTTTATCTTACGCTTTCCGATTTTTCCATCTTCTTCATATTTTTTTCTTTTATTACTTTTTCTCCCTTTTCCTGACATATCGCTATTCATCGGCGCAATACTATCTCCACATTCATGATTTCACCTCTTACATTTCTTTCAACCCCTGTGTTGTAATTATTCCACGTCCGACATCGATTAAAAGCCTGGCGCGTTTAAAGAAGCATACAAAAACTGAGTGTGGGGAGGCGCCGGCTCGGCATTATTTAGAATCTGTCAGCGGCAGGTGATCCAACCGGTCGAGTGTGCGCTTTGTTCTTGTTGCTAAGTTGTGCTGTGACATCGGGTAGCTTGATGTATGTTTATTTTCTACGTAAAACAATAAAATTTTACAAGTGAGAAGTAGAAACTTGCTTATCGCTTATATTGTTAATGTTTAAATTTTCAACGATATTTTCAACACCAAATTAAATTACATTTTGAAATTTTCAATTTTATAATTTTCATGGGAAATGTTTTTAGAGAAAAGTTTTATTGTTTGTATGTTTAGTTTTAAGTTTTTTTTATAGGCACGACTCACATGAACATTTACTAAAAAAAATTGTAAAAAAAATTGGCCTAAATTAAAAAAATACTATTAATTCACATGAGGTATTGATATTAATTAATGTTCATAAATAAATTTATTTGCAATTTATATATTGATCCCAATAAGCATTGCTAAAATATAAGATCGATTTAACATCTGATAACAATTTTTTTCTTCTGAATATTTTATCAAAATTACTGTAAAAATTATATCAAAGTTTTAATAAAATGCAGGCTTTTCGTGTAATTTTTCATTCATATTCTTATTCTGTAAATAAATTAGACATAATCAAATTATAAAATATGTTTTAATATTTTATAAATCGTAATAATTATTTTGAAGTATTTTTATTCCTTGGATGATTACACTATAAGGCATAATTTCTGTAAAACATCTCGTTAGCTCATTACTACTAATTACGACTGTCTCCTAGTCTACGCATTGTGCCTCCAAAGGAGTGTTGCTAAAATGAAGGTAACAATGAAACTTGAGAAAATTATTTTAATTTTTCTGAATATTTTTATGTTTATACTCTTTCTACGCTTCAGCGGATGTAATTTGTAAATTTTTATTTAGTTTCAGTGATGCTAAAGAATACGCAGTTTTTGAATAAAATATATATATATATTTATATATTTTTGAAGAACATTTTTTTTTATTTTTAATTGAAACCCTAATGAAAAGACCTAGTTTTCCTTAAGATTTTCTCGTTGAAGAAAGGCTCTTTATTAATAAAAGGTACAAAATGCGAGTTCGAAGACCATATATTATATTTTTTGATTATCGTAAATTTTAAGAAAGCCGCAGCTTTTGACAGAGTACCTAGCGTGCGAGCCAGTAAGGCATAAAGGTAGCAAAGAATCTTACTCAGTTTTCTTCAACAACTGTGTCAAACCCGGTAAACAAGGTTAAAAAAATCTACAATGAGACAATGAACTTAAATTCACTCTTTTAATACCATATGTTTATATTTAAATATTCTCGTCTATTGTAACAACTTAATAAAGAGTCATAATATATTCCAATCCGGTGTCTACTTCCATAATAATAATACAGGCGAGATGATATAAGATTTATGACTGATGACATACATAGAAGATTTATTTTACAAAACTCAACAAATGCGCCAAAATTGATATACTATCGAATATCACTTTAAAAAATAAGATTTTCAAATTGATTTCAAATTTAATAATTAATTTCGTGGCAAGTTGGAGCAAACGAACTCAAAAAAATTACTTACACAAGAAACGATGTTGTAATTAATTATTTAAAATAAAATTTATACCTTCACACAAAATAGTCGTTTGACATCACCGTGGTATGTTGGATTGATCGCAAGGCCTATGACGGTTCGACGCATTGCGGGTATCCCAATTCGATTCCTGGCCGCTCATCGAACGGGGCTAAATTGGTATTCTAGTTGGCTGTAAGAGTTTGCTTTCGTAGCAGTAAGTCCGCCATATTTATTATTTGTGTACATTAAAGTATGTAAATGAATAAATAAAGTATGGGCGCTACGATGCTGTTAGGTTTAAATAAAACTGGATTTAAAAGGGTGAGTTAAATGTTAACGAGACTTTTTAGCAGATTATACGAAAGGAGAACTTCGCTGTTTTGTTTTTAAATTGATTATTTCTATGGTAACAACACAGTCAATGTGTCTTACTACTGCAAAATATTGAGTAAACTTAAACTTGTTCATCCAAAGAACGTGAGCAACCAATTTAAGGCATTATCTTCTCTATGACAAGGCAAGACCCCATACCGCATGCGAGCAGGTGAAAGAAATCAGTCAGAACCTACCTAAATGTCCACCCTCTGTTCATTAACTGATCAACCTATGATTTTTTCTATTTTTATCTCTATCTGGTTTTTATTTAAAATAAACTTTTAAAGGCCGAGCATTTAAAGACGATGATGTTATTTGAGCAACTGACTCTTGACATATTTCGCTTCTTTTCATGTCGATGATAATAAAAAGGTTGAAATAAATGTTAAAGATTGTAAAGTAAAATATAATAAATTTGTTCTAAGTTTCTTTCTTCTCATTACACACGTTTAATTGATTAAAATCTAAGTGAAATCGGTGTTTTTAAAATAAGTTGTTCGATTGGTCGGTCGGCGCGTTTTTTTTTATTAACCAACCATCTAACGTTAATTTTATGTTCTTTTCTTATTTTATATGCATGTATATATATATATATATATATATATATATATATATATATACATATATATATATATATTAGTTATGCTATCCCAAAAATGTATTATGGACATATAACATAGAAAACTTTAACCTATGGCATATTTATTTAATGAAAGAAAAGAAATGATCTCAATAAAGAATAAAATTAATAACTTGAAAATAAACCAAAAAACATTTAGTAAGTCAACATTAATTTTCAATTTTCAAAGATAAAATATTAGCCACTCGTAATAATTGGGATGTTTGGTTTGTACAGGTATAATATGAAATATTTTTTAACATTATTAAGTTAAAATGTAAAAAGTTTGTTAATTCATATTCCGTGAAATAAATCCGCATTTAAGCAAAGTACAAAAAGATGACAAAATAAATTCAGTGTTGTTTAAGTAAATGAAGATATCCAGGCGATGAGCCAATAATACTTCTAATGTTACATTTCATATTCCCTCATCAAAATGGCAACACTATTTTAGAATAAAAATCCATCCTCAGAATCAGCGAGCTTTTGAATTTACATTAAATTCAACGGCGCTAATTATGATATGAAGCACACGCCCCTGTACAATAATTACTAGCTATTCCGCACACTCTGCCAGGGAGGGTAGAGAGGAGAGGATCAGTGAAGGTTGTAACCAGAAATTACTTATTCAAAATGAGCTTTACGGCGATCGCTATAATCCACTACGAATAATGCAGAGTTGGGGTTTCCAAAGTTTTTTAAAGAATAAAAATTCATGACACAGTTGTAGGAGGTTAAATAATGACTGATACGGATAATTAAAACTACTGAACATAGATTGGATTTTATTCACTTTTGTATTCTGACTCCATAAAGACGAATACATTTAACGTGACACAGGATACTTTACTTCGATTTGTATTTTGTAGGTAACGATTTTACGCTGATTATGTGAAAATATTACGAAGATATGTCTATATATAATTAATGTATAATTAAGCAGAACAATGAATTTATATATGTATATATATGACAATAATAGAGAGTATGCTTTTGTAGGTGTATGTTTATATTTTTCTAATCTTTCATCTCTATGTATACAATCAACTTCCAATACGAAAACTAGGTTAATAACAATATGTGTAAATTAAGGTTCCGTAAAAATTTAAATACGTTTCCTATCCATAAATTGAATTGCTACGTTTTACTCATAGATTTAAATTACTAAAAAGCTGATGACACATAAGTATTTGGACATTATCTTACGAAAATCAGAACGTCTGATATACTTTCATTTAATTTTTTTGTCATAACTTGTAAGAGATCGCGCGAGATTACATTTGCTCCACATGTTTGCTTAACGCGACACTATTACAACGGCCAAATGTGTTAACAGTTTCTAATTAAGCAAAGACCAGAATATCATTTTGTGGCTAGAATTCCATTTTGACAAATTGCATTGTGGACATCTTTGAGTGTGATAGGATTCCACATATACAGTCGTCAGTTACGTATTACAATTTATAAATATGTTAAATATGACGTTTATTGTTGTAATTTAGAATTTTTTGATTACTTATTGTGAAATATATGTCATAATTCTTTAAGGATTCTAGGTTGAAAACATTGTTTAATTGTCAATATTTTCATCGTAATAAAGTGACAAATATTTGTAAGTCATTAACCATTTAAAAATGCTCATAGACGTGGAGTGAATTGTTACCATAGAAATAAAATAACGAAATGCTCAGGCATCCGGTAATCGGATTATTAAACTAATTTTATTCGTATTATAAGCGGACAACTAAATTAATTTAACTCGTCATGTAATTGTTATTTTAATACTTTGTATGACAATTATCGGACAATTAAGATTAAATTATTCATATACTAAATATATATATTCATTTTATTCTTCGGGTAATTGTTTTTTTATGTTAATTTCATAATTTAATTATGTTACTCTCATAATTTAAAAATTATTAACAGTTTTATTTCTTTCGAAGGATTAGAAAAAAATATTTTGGAATATCAAAAATTTGCATATTGTTTTAAAAAAATTAAAAAAAGGTAAAGAGCTATTTTAAGTTGATAACCTATAAAATTACATTACGCAAACCCTTATTTTATTAATTTATTTCATTTGTCCTGTAATTCGATGACTAAGTTGTTTTATTCGTCCAATAATTAAAAACTAAATATTTATGTTATTTTAATGTTCTAAAAATTAAGTTTTAATTCGTTCGAAGAATTAAAATATATGGTGTCATATAGGCTCATAAAGGGCTGCCACCATTGCCAGACTCAAAACAATAAACTCAAACCAAAATATGTTAAAAGCAGGTCTATAAATTTACGAAAAAGACCTTGGCAGTATTTATTTATTCAGTTTTAATCTAAATTAGTACAATAATTACAAATGTTATAGTTTTAATAATTTACCATATACTTAGCTATTTCGACTGGTTTTAATAATTATTGAAATATATTATTTTGTGCTTTATGAATCACATGATCATAAAAATATTATTTTTTGCTGGAACCTGCTTGATATTTAAAATTACATTTTTAATTTTGCGTGTTTTTTGGCATTTTCAACATCTCCAGTTTTTTTGAATAATGAACAAACTCTTGACCGTTTATATCATAGTTAAATTTTATTAGGAGTTCCGATTTCACTATTTCGACCAATAGGCAGTTTCGTTCGTCCGTCCAAATTTTCAATTAAAAAAAAAACTAGCTCAACAAAAGCATTGCTTATAGGAACAGAGAATATTTTCTCCACTAATTTCTATTATTTTTTTAAATTAGAGACTGACAAATTCGGCCCATTAAAAATCAGAGGAAAATGTTGGAAAATCTGTCTTTTTAATCTGTGAATGGATGATCTTCAAGTTGTTAACTTGATCTTCGTCAATGGCAATTTGATCAGTTTAGAGACATCTTCGTAATTGAACATTTTAAGTAAAATTTTGAAAATTTTTAATATAATTAATAAAATCATAGTTTTTATTCAAGTAATCGCTAGTATTTTTATAAACTATATTAGTTTCCTTTTAAACAATAGTTGCTCTGAATTTTTAAAAAGTCGATCTTTTTTGAAATTTTTGCGCCATAAAATTCGTCATTCCATCGGCTTTCCATTTTCTATTTTACCTCTTTCATTATTACATGCAGTTGAATAGATGTGACAGTTTCTTTTTCAAGCAATAATATCGCTTGAGTTAAATATTCATGTAATGATGAATAAAATATAAATAACATTCACAATTAAATGAAACTACGTGATGCAGTATTATTTCTACTTTCTTTCATTGTCAAAACGAAAAGGTCGAAAAAGTCGAAGCACGAATTCGACATATATTGGGAGAAATGTTTAAAAATTGCTGCCCCCGAAAGACCTTATCACTAAAAGGATCGCTCAGAAATACTTGGAAACAATTATAGACATTGAAATTGATTGAACTAAAAATTAAATTCCAGCGGTATTAATAATTATAAATAATTTAAAGATTTAATCCTTAAAACTACCGAACCATTGTTTTTAGGAAAACAGTTTTACGACAAAAATATTTCTTACGGGGTAAAAAACAAATTATTTGTATTAAATATATTTGGCGTTAATTTTGTAAAATTCATTATTCACAATTAAATGAAACTACGTGATGTAGTATTATTTCTACTTTCTTTAAGTTCTTTAACTTTTAATTTAGATTGCAAGTTTCTTACCATTTTCTTATGACTTTCAGAACTGACATGATTTGTTAAAGTTTTTTGCCATCCCACTTGATTGTGAAAATCACATTACAAAATACATAGTTCACGTGTTTCTCATTGACATATAACAAATAAATAGTTTCAGAAGTCACTAAACAACACAATGTTCTACAGTAACAACTATTATAAAAAAACAAGTCATTGAAAATTACACAAGTTGGTGATAAGCGAACTAAAGGCTAATTGCGAGCGTTCTTCCTACGTACTGCTCGCTCCGCACTGCCGTTTTGCGTCCCCACCCGCGCCGTCTCACCCACACCGACTCTGCGTTATCTAGCTCAGTCGGCCAAGAACCGTCACCGCATATGGTTATTTAATAAATTTGGGTACACTTCGGTGAGAACCAGAGAATTACGATAGCAATCCGAAGCCTGGAGATAAGTCGTTAAAACCGGAGATTCCGGGTGAAACCCGGAGGAGTTGCAACCCTAGTCATACAAATAAGATAAAAAGTGATGGTAATTTATTAACCTCAATACGTACTTTATTTTTTGCATGAGTAATACATACTTTTTCAAAAACTGTAAAGTTTACACTGTCTTTTATATTATTATACATCCATTGAAAAGTGCATTTTTCATACGGATAGTCAATCCAAGAGTTTTAGTTTCGAATTACTTTTTTAGTTCGTGGAAATCTAATAAAGTTAATGTCAATTTTTTAATAGGTTTTAGGGTAATATAATAAGTTAATAAGCACGGACGGACGTGATTTATCGGAGAATATCGGAGACAGTGAGTATGTACGCACAATCCGGGCTATTGGTGCGCTTAGCTTTACTTTGGTTCGTAGCGCTTGGCGGTAAAATTTTACTTGCCCCTCCCCCCTCCCCCACCCGATGGGCCAGCCCGATGGTAATATATAAGATAGATAGATAGCAAAAATTTTCAATTTCTTAAAAAAACAGATTAAATTTATTAATGACAACAATACATTGCACGGTCCACCATTAAGGTTAGTCGTAAGCATATTATTGCAAAAACAATTGTTCGTGTAACTAAATATTTAAAATATTGCGCTCCAAACAATATTTAATTGTTCATTTAATGTGGTTGAAATTTCTTTCCAAAATTATTTCGACTTTTTACAAATTAATTTTATTACAAATTAATTTAAAGATGATCATTATGCTTGTAATAAATAGAAATAAAAGCTAGATGTTATTTAAACGGAGAGCTTTTTCTGTTGTAGAGAACGTCAAAGAAAAAAGATGCATTTAATATCTATTGTAGGTATTAATGTATTAATTTGCAATTAAATCGATCGTATTTACTGCATAATCATTTATAGTGCTCTTCTACACTCTCATGTAATTTTTACACGATCACATCTGTATGACATAATTAAAAATAATACATCGTTTAGTATTTTATAAGAATCAAGGAGAAAAAGTGAAATGGTGTTTACTTTCTCTGCCAAGGAATATATACTCATATTTGTGTAATTGCTATATATCGGAAAGCTATACATTTCTTCGCCGTTCTTGTATCAATACAATCTATATGAATTTTGAAAATGATAAACCGTAAATCTGCTAATGAAGTGAACAAAGACGATTAACTAAAAACTAAATGTTACTTTAATTGATACTTTTAATCTTCTAAAACACTATGCGAATTGGTTCAAATATTATTACGTGATGCGTGCACAAACAAATACACAACAAACAAACAAAGAGACATAAATTTCAAACACAATATCTTTGTGTTAAATTCGTTTTATTACGTACCTCTAAATCATTTTTTTTAATATCTTTGTGCGGTCGTGTAACACAGTACAGTATTATTATATATATATTTATTTAAAACTCAAGCTCCATCTACGCCCTCTGATTCCAGCTTCTGAGAAATAAATTATTTATACGACAGATTAAGAGAACTAGAAAATGGAATGAAATAAATAAACTTTATCATAGTTGACTGCGCGCCATATAAATAAATTTTGGCAAATCGAATAGTGTTAACAGCAACTCCATTTATTAGCCAATAATATTTTTAAAAATTCTTATAAAAAAATTTACATATCGTGTATAAAAGTTTGTGCATTTGAAATCGAGCTATTTTAACCTGTAAACAATTTTTAGTCGTTATTTTTGCTTGCAAAATGGTCAACAAATTATTTTTTTAAACGTCATAAAGATTTTATGTCTTAGGTTTATATTTATTTTCACCATCATCAGACAAACTGACTTATTGTCAGTTTTATTTTCGATTTGTTGTAGGACACAAAATTTTAAAAATAAACCGAAAGTACCTTGTAAGAAAAATCATCCCAGTTAATAAAAATCAAAATTGACATAATTTTCCAAATATAAAAAATGACCTTAAATTTTTGCATTTTTTATAAGATCGTTCAAGGTTCTCACAATACACAAGTCATAGATTACTCCTGAAAATTGTCTAGTGCTTTGAATCTGAAAATTGAATCTGTATCTCCCTTAAGATATTCCAAAGGTACATCCTTATATCCTAAGGGAGTATAAAACTCTAAATGAACTCAGCAGGCGTTCAGTTCGGATTAAAAATAAGCTGTTAATAATAGAAGGAGCTATAGACCATCAATTGCATATCAATTTATTCTTTCGACTTTGTAGTTACCTATTTTATATTGAACAGGATGTTTTTTAAAAAAGCGCGTTAACACGGTATATGCTTCATAACAACATATTATATGGCCGGTCTTTATATTATAAATAAAAAGTAGGATACATACACATTTTTTTTTAATCTTCAACGAACATATTTCCAAAAGCAGATAAAGTGCCATATGGATTGTAACTACGGACAGAAGTAAATAAGTGAGGAAATGTCACAGCAAAGTGTTTGAGTAATTGCTCGCCATAATCATGAAAAAACAGCTACGTGTTCCCACACGAACATGCATAAATTCCCCAATGTCGTAGATAATGATTTCTTTGAAAGTTGTTGCTGCAAGTTTAGTGAAATAATTTTAATTTCAAGTTATAATCGTGTCCTTGCGCGCAGGTGATTTTTTTATATATTTCAAATGAATAATTTTAAATTAGGAAGAAAGATACATTACACATTAATTTGAAAATTAACATCTTACAAATGGAACTTAAAATTGAAGACGGTAAATACAAAATGAATTTTATTTTTCAAAAAATTGTCCAACAACAACCACGATGTTTTATCTACATCCGGTTTCTGTTCGACGTTTCCCTGAATATATTCTTTTTCAATGTCAAAAATTTATAACAATTCGAAGTATGTTGCTTCTATTTTGATTAGCTTTAATTAAGTACATATTTTTATCAACTTCTCCTACAGAATTTTCTTTTTAAGCTTCCTAGAAATAATAATGATAGGAAAAATAACAACATAAATTTATTTCAACGCAAAGAAGCACAGAAAGAAAATATTCCAATAAAAACAGAAAAAAATAAGACAAATTATCTTACCTAAGCCTAATTTTTCGTTTTATTTTTTACAAAAAGTGACTAGCTCAACTTCCGCAGCTTTGTCACACTAATAACAGATAAACACACACATAAATATCCATAGTAACACAAAATGTAAACAAAGATCAGTCAACTTTGATTAGATTAGACACAAAAAAAAATATTGTTACCCGTTATCATTTTTTAAACTTATATATTACGCGAAGAAAAAATTTGTAACTCTTTTTATACACATTGCGCGCACAAAAGAGTGGGAGATTTTACATAGTTAAAGTTTATATGGGGATGGAGTGCAGAAATATACATTAATACGCCAAGAGAAAACATTGCACTCCTCCGTACGAGCAATATATGTAAAAATGGGTAACAATTTTTAAACAGATTGCTCGCACTAAGGAGTGTGGGATTTAGCATAGTTAAATTTATATGGAGACGTATTGCAGAAAGCTATAATTTATATAGCAGCAATCTGAAGACTTACTCTTGTCTACCCATTAGTGTTTTCAACAAATATAGCATGTAAGTACATTTAATTATCTGAATTAAATCCTGTTTCATAATTTTAGTTCGGTGTTTCAAATAATGATGAAGGTGTACAATTTGACAAAAGAACCAAAATAACTTTCAAACTTAATAAAATTAGTGAATTACGGTCAAATTTCGACAACCAGGCGATCATTAGTGTACATTAACAGACTTGTTATGACAAAAAGTTTACAAAAGTTCAAAAAGTTCAGTTACTATGTACAAATATATCCTCACGCACAGGTGTAGACGTCTCTGGTAATTGCGTAAATTATAAAATATAGATTTTTGAACTCAAGTGACTGTTACGTAGGGCAGGAAAAGCTTTTGGTTTTTCCTTAAATTCAAAAATATTTTTTTTTACATTTTGATATAAGAATTAACTAATTAGTATTACATCACTAAATATGTATATATACTGTAGTATATAGATAAGGAAAAATCAGTTAACTTTAAGTAATACTTAGTTAGCACAATTAGTGTATTACTCCATGCCATCCCACATTTAAACATGATAGCGATGCATCTCCATCTGCTGCGCTACCCGTCGTCGATTGCACTAATGCTTTATCACATTACGTATACGCGGAGCTGGATGAGGAGCGTTTCAACTAAGACAAAATATTCATTTTTAATAACGATAAGGACAAATTTAACAAACATATCGTGAGAAATATTTTTTGTCAAAAAATCTTTTTCTCTAAGACTAATGGGTTCAGCAGCTACAAAGAAAGGAATTATAGTTCATAACAATTTATTGCACAAGATTCGTTCAATGCCGTTAATTTTCATTTAATCTATACCTAATTCTCATTGTACTTGACTTTTGTATATTTTTCGGAACGACCTTTTCTGTTGATGAAGGTGAGGGAGAGCAATTATTAAGCATTTTTTTCTAAAAAACTTTTTAAAAAATACGTGACACATACTTATGAACTTATGACTTAATAAGCTTTAATCTTACATCTTTCACGATAATAGTGAAAAAAACTTTTTTAAGTCCCAATCCACCCTTATAAATTAACCCGCGAAACAAAATTGTACTCTTTAAACTTTACGCCTATAATAGGCCTACCATATTTTATATCTATGTTGAATTTCAAATTTGATCCTCTAGTATTTTCCGAAAGATCGCCTGTGATAGACGAATGGATACCAAAGTGATTCCGTTAATATTCTATTTTAGCAACTTTGCGCCGGAACACTAAAAATCAAGTAACATTTCCTAATAATAACATTACGTCATACAATATTAATTGAAAAATATAAAAAAAGAATATCAGAATTCACATTCACTACAAACAATTTCGAAAACTTCGTTTAACTAAGCGGCCTAACTCGTGGCGGACGGATTTCTGCCTAGATATCAACAAGTACTTTAAAATTGTTGTTACGTTTCGCGACTGTATATAACTCACGATATCAAATTAGCTTTCCCCACGTGTGTCCGAATGTGTTTTCACAACCTAATTTTCTCGTTCAAGTAAATTTAATAGTTTAATTAGCTTAGCAGATGCAAGTAAAACTTATTTATTTGAAAACTTTCGTTCGTTTTAGATGGAAACATTTACGTAGTTGTTATATCGTCAGGTCAGTCAGAGTAATAGTTTTTATATATGATCAAATATATTGCACACCCCGCGAATATGTACGCGTTTATCAACTAGCGTGATAACAGTAAATATCACTCAGGTAATTTTAGAAGTAACCGAGTTTCAATATAGATTTTAGGAAAGCAGAAATTTTCTTCTAAAAATGGCGCCAGTTTGAAATTTTTATTATGATCTAAATTTGCTTTTGAAAAACGACACGCATCTTCGACCATTGGTTTGTGATCATGTACATATGAAAATGCGCTAAATATCGTAATTTTGACTGATTTTGGTGATTTTCTTTCCTATGTATTGGTTTAATCTCAGAATGGAAATTTATTGACTTTCAAAATGATATATGAAATAATGTGAACAAATGATATGTAAAATAACAGTTTTTAATAAGAAATTTCTAGAAAACCTTCATTTTTTCAGTTGCCAACTGTCATCGGACATCGGAATTTCAGTTTTTCTGACAAATTTGGTGCATATACATATACATATACATATATATATATATATATAAAATATATAAAAAAAAAATGTATATATATATATATAAATATATATTTATACCTATATTGATTTATTAGACGTAATCGGTCTTAAAGTTTGTAGCGCAAAATGCCCTTTTTTATATATAGATTTTATTGTACATAGATATTATACAATTTTTAATTACCATTTTTTTGTTTTAAACATGTACGTACATTTACTACTTCTAATACCTATTTAAAACCATTGAAAGCATATTTACCCTGTATAATGTTAGGTGAAAAGGGATGCTTTCCTACATGCGTGCTACTCCGCCGATGCAATTCGATTTCACTCACGATTTCGTGACATTCGCCATATTTAATTTGAAGTTACG
This sequence comes from Druceiella hillmani, assembly GCA_039881145.1. Classification (NCBI taxonomy): domain Eukaryota; kingdom Metazoa; phylum Arthropoda; class Insecta; order Lepidoptera; family Hepialidae; genus Druceiella; species Druceiella hillmani. The sequence goes on along the minus strand of JAYKKI010000033.1, from coordinate 1,510,165 downwards.
TGATATATTCAGGAACATTGTGAAGCCAAATCAAATATGAGGAAATGAAAAGCCGTCAAGTTATTCAACGTGACACATTCAACATGTCTCAACATTTACTCTTAAATATCTATCAATCTGTTCACACTACAGAGGAGAAGAATACTCAGATACAGACACACGCTCAACTATTGTCATCTTCTGTCTGGCTGTGTACGTTCAAGAAAAACTGCGGGAAAGCCAAAGTACCACCATTATAGCTCATATAGATTATGCTGCAACTTTTATCACTGAATAAAGAAATAATTTTTTAACACGTCTCAAACAAAAAATTAAGGTATCCTACACCGTAGAGTTCCCACTTTGCAATCTAAAAATGAACTTAATAATAATAGCTTTATGTAAGTAAAGCGATTGGTCTTTTCCAAATTCCTGTGAACACATGCCTAAAGAGGGTGGGTCCAGCACTTTACTTAATGGTCGTTTGAACAAAAGTGCGTCGGTTCTATAAGAGAAAACGTTGAAAAATAAAGGACCAGCAAATTTTACCTTATTTTGTTTTTAAAAACTTAACACATTTTACTGTTACTATCGTAGTATGCGATGTATTTGTCACTTGGTTAGTAAGTAAGAATATTTTATTTTTGCTTAATCTTTAGTTTTTAATTAATCTATTTGATTTCCTTAAGTTGAGTTTTACATTTTCTTCCACGCTTTATTTGAAAAAACATATTTTTTTCGAATAAGAGACTTTTCTTTCCAACTAAATTTATCCTTTTTAAATCAACTAATATAATTACAAAGCTTTTTCCAGTTTTAGGCACTGTTCTAATAACTTCCCAATAAAATTATAATATTTATTAGGAAGTAAATAGATTCAAGTCTTGTTTGACGCCGCATATGTCTTTCATGAAATCTTTCCAGTTATTTGTATGTGTGACTACACTCTTGCAATTATTATTTCACACATTCATGCTGAAGAGCAATGTAGTAAAATATGCATTTATTTCTTATAAATGTAACTAAAACTATACTCTGGTTGTTTTGAGATGATACTGTGCTTTTCCACCATACATATTCAATATGATATTTCAACGTCACTACATATTCTACTTTTATTTCCTATTGAGTTAATATATTTGAAGCACAATGAAGCAATCGAGGAATAAATAGGTAGTGCTACAATCCTTCTATATCCTTTGGGTCATATAGACTAACACCAAAATTTGTATCTCTAAGAAAAATAGAGCGAATGATATTATAAATTAATTTTCGTAAGTTTAACGATGAAAAGCCAGAGGTAAAGGTGCTACTGAGTAAATAATTTCGCAAATTTAAAATAAAATTCGGTCTCAAAATTTAAATCTCCATTGAAAAGCGGAGTAGAAAAGTGACAAAACGTTAAATTATAGTCTCAATTATACTCTTAATTATTCAGAATTGTCATCGAAATCACAGTCATATTCCGTGTTAAATATAAAAATATTTTTTATACAAAAATTAATTCCCATAAACCGTTGGTTATGATTAAATCCTGATTTGGTAATAGGAATAGCGGTCAGTTAACAATGAAAATGATAGAAAATCATTTATGGAGTGTCATATCGTATAAATCGATCTAAAATTACACCTTTTTATTTACATCGATGTTTTTACTTATCAGATATATTCTACCATAACAAAAAAACACAAAATTCTAGCAAGGCAACTTTCTTTACAAACTAAACACAAAATTCTAGCAAGGAAATTTCTAAAACACAAAATTCTAGCAAGGAAATTTCTAGCAAGGCAACACGTAAGGAAAAATAGAAAAAGACAAATCTGCGTCAATAATTTTTAAAAACAGCGAGCGAGCGAGGATTTGTGTGAATACTGCTGCTATGTCCCGCTTTGCCAAATTTCTAATTCTCTTTTTGAAAATTTTCTTGAAAAATTTTGTTCGGAATAAAAAAAACATACCAGATGAAACATTACATTTTTATATTTATAATTAAATAACATGTTTTGCAAGAAATTGTACTGAACTCATCAATTGTATTATTGTCATGGTCATTGAGAAATTATAACTCGGGCCATTTTATTAATTAATTGTTACCTTATAACCGATTTGAAAATAAATGTATAGGATGGAATAAAAAACCTTCCAACATCCGTCAACGAAGAAAAGTATCTTTCTTTGACACTGCTATATGAGCAAAACAGATAAATATCTCTAGATATTTAATTCTAATTAAAATAATGTTTTGTGCAGAGAATCTATCGGCATATTGATATATGGAATGTAAATTAATTAGTTTTGAAAAAATAAAATAAAGAAAAACTTCCTACTGTGCTTTTGCCGCCTGAACCATCTCGATGAAAAATCTGGTCTCTTGTTCTAAAACCATACTTCGCTACAATCAAAAACATGATAAATGAGTTCATCAGTGTCAATATTATTGACATTCGGAACTAGAAGGAGGTTTTTAAAATTGTTCTATTAAAAACAAATCCAGCACAAGTTGAACTTGCAGTAGAGGGATTCTATACGAATCTTGGCATATATAAACATTTAATGAAAATATTATTATAGTATTTTCATGAAAATATTTACAACTCTAAGTATTAGTTTTAGACGAGTATTGTAATGTGTTACCTAATATATCCTTCATAGCCGTAAAAATATTGAGATTTTCTCGGAAATTACGAGATCCAAAAATATCGCTTTTCGATAAAGTTAGTTAGATAAATTTCTAGTCCTCATAAAAAGATATTCTTTAAAAATCATTATGTACCATGTACTGAAGTCACTTTCGCAAAGTCGTTATGAATAAAATGAATAGATGTTATATTGACGTAATTTAAAGTGCACGAAATTTTACAAGTACTAAAGACGGGAATCACAATAAATGCACAGTGATTTTTTTAAAAAGATAATGTATTATTGGAAAGAAGTCCGAAAATAAAATTGAGTTTCCAGTCATTTTAAATGTTCAAGTACTGTCCTATCTTTGTAAAAAAAATCAGATACTGAGATTCACTAGAGCTTTAAATGAAAGTTATTTGAACTAACTTGTACCAGATATTTCAACAAATAAAGACAACTGTTGCATCGTAATACAATGTATATTATTTTATGCATATTTCAACGATTAAAAGCTTTAATTTGTTTTGTCAAGGCCAGGTAGAATAGTTTGAATTCACAAGCTCTTCGTTCTACGTCTCGTATTAGAACGAGGAATTTGAACAGAGAATGGAATTTTCATTTTAAGAGATTCCTAAATGGTCTCTGAACTACTGACTACGTAGTTTAGACCGTCTTTTATAGATCACTCACATATTAAACGACATAAACTTTGTGTTGTGTTTTAATACCGCAGGTGAAATTTACTGGATTTGTTTTCTAGTTATTCCTTAAAATTGTTCATACTATTATGTGTTAAATTTCTTATGTGCGGATCAATATTGGGTCGGCTTCAATTATAATTATAAATAATCAAAGTTGTGCTAAAAATAGAATAAAATATTTCAAAACTGTTTTAGTTATTTTAGTACATGTGTGTTATTTTAAAATATTCTCGATAATATTTACACGGAGGCAAAAACTAGGTTACAAATTAGGTAATATTCCCATTAATATAAAACATATTGATGGGAATATCAAGCTTCGTGAACAAGAAACAGAAATATTGAAATACAATAAAAATATTTTATGAGTATATTATTCCTTATTCTGATGATATTATTTCTTATTCTATAGAGGAAGATATTAAAAGTAATGGAAATTACCATACATTTAAAACAGAAAGAGTTAGAAGAAGAAAATAGTTTATACTAAAATTAATCGTAAAATATATTAAGCTTTATTACTCTCCCATGGTATATTCTTCATTAAAATCAATGTCTGTAGAAGTGGCCTCTTTAACAATATTTAATAAAAGAGATATCTGGTAAACAATTTTATAATGTTTTTTCTTCGCCCATCAGAAGAGGAAATAGTAAAGCATATCACAAAATAAGTGGAGAAGTATTAAACAGAGAGAGGCGTGAATGGAAAGTTATTAAATAGCTAATAATAGACGAAATATCAAAAGTTGCTTACGAAAACTTTGTTCGTTTAAAATTACAGAAAATTTAAAATGAACTCTCAATATTTGGTAGAATAAATATATTATTATTTATCACTCGTCAAGATAAGTTAAACGAACCTGAACTCGATAAAATATCTCCTCACTGTTGCGGAGTACCATCACCGAATTTCGGTTTCATCATCAGACCACGGCTACTACTTGTGAAAAAAGAACTAGTTAAGACAAATTAAAGTCCAAACACCTCATCATTGTGTTACCATCACACCATTTGGCACCATCGTCAAATCTTAGCTACTATTTGTTATCAAATAACTCATCAGGCTAAGTCAAACGAACCCGAACTTGATGAAGGGATACATCATGAGAAAGGAGTACAGTCACCACGTTTCGGTTTCATCTCAGACGCTTAACACTACTTGTGACCAGAAGACTCACCAACAAAATTCAAATGAGCGCAAATACGACCAATCTACTCCTCGCCATAGAGGAGTCTCAATTTGCTGGTTCCATCGTCAGACCTTTGTCACTATTAGTGTCCAATGTATTCGTCAAGATTAGTTAAATCAGCCCAAATTGTAGGTGCATTCAATTTGGAGTACTACTTACTTGAGGAGTGTTGTCAACATCTTCCAGCTCCAACCATCCAGTTGAAAAACAAGTATTAACACTTCGAACTATGTTAATTAGGGGTTTTCTTAATTACCTGTGCGCACAAGGAAATAAGAGGTTATTTTATGAAAAGTTAAAAAAGAATTGTTGAACAAACACCATCTTTTCTGTATCGTAATTGCCGCAAAAATCATCATACTACAATTAAAATAACCTTAGGTTGTACTATAAACAATCGAGGAGGATTTTTTCAACAAAAATAAAAAATATGGTATTTGCAAATTGAATTATTTGGAAATAATTCATGTTTAATAGTTTTGAAAAATTGTTTAACAAATAATACAAAAAATAATGGAACGACAGTTTCCACTTTTAAAAAAAATATTACGTTCAACAAATTTAGAATTGACTCAGCAATTGCGATGACAGTATAAAAAAATATAATTTTGAGAAAACGCATTTAAATTTTTGATAAGTAAAGGTAATTTGAGGAAGATTGAATAGATTTAAATTTGGCGTGTTTTAATTTCCTAACTCGATTGTTATAACGTTGTAAGTTAGAGTTATTTTTCGAAAATTATGTTTTAACAATAGCCTTAGAAGTACAAAAATTAAAAAAAAAGATTTTTTGAAAATTGGCGGTATATGTTTGACTTCATTTAAAAATAATATAATAACTTGAATGGCATCGCTATATTACAAAAGGTCAGATTACTTTACTTAAAAATAACGTGATCAGTTGCGAAATGCGTCTCTGGTCAAGATATGTACACATGCAAATTTGTGTTTTTATGTATTGAAATGAGTAAATTAAATAAATTTTATTCGACAGATATAAAATAATATTTAAGACAACACATCACATAAATTGACTTTAATCATGTTCTGTATTTAATTTTCATTATCTTTAAATACTCAGTTGAAAATGTCCTTTCAATTCAGTAATCTTGATAGCTTATAAATATTGTCATTAATAAAGCACTAACTTTTTGTTAGTACTGTTATGCAGGCAAAAAATAGTGTATTTCTAATTTATATATTTAGATGCTTTAAAAATATTGTATTTTAATAGAACAAATAGAACCATGTTTTTAATAAAACTGTCATTGCCCATTTTAAATTATTAATTAAATGTCAAAATTACAATACCTTGTCGGAAATAATATTCGTTCTAAAATATTTCTTTAGTACAGGCATTGTAAGGGAGAGCCAAATTTGTTTTCATCCGTCTGACTTTTGGCACAGTTTTACGAGGATTATGATTTTATGTTTAGAGGTGAAAGACCAATGTTTTATTGTAAAAAACGTATTATGCAATATAATACCGTATTATACCACTTGTAACACTATATCTGTTATAAAACAGCTGATTTACAAAATATTCGGTGCGTCTGTATGTGTGTGTAAGTGATATATATGAAATAACTATACTCTAATAACAAATGACAAATCAGCACGAAAAAGTTGTGCCTCTAATTTAGATTACCGACAATTACTTTGCGAATTCAAATATTTTACTTACGGACTTTCAATCAAAAGCAAAATAAACCCCCGAGAGATATGCCGTGTCAAGACACCAAACAAATAACCCATGTAGATCGTCCTTTGGAAACAAGGATCAGTTGTTATTAGGGAAAATTTATTCTGAGTCTTTCGTAGCCGTGACATTGAGATCTACTCGAATATTTTATAATGTAACAAATATTTTTATCTTAATATTACATGAACTCTTTTTACATCAGGCAGTTGGCGAATGAAGTAACAGTAATTGCAGGAAAGTTATTACTATGTTCTATCAGGTCTGTAATTTTTAGTTTCGTTGTAACCAAAAAACCCTTTAATTCCGTCATGTCCGTCCGTTTAAACGAACGTAGCATACTCTTCACTTTTCGAATTTATGCAACGAATTTTTTCTACTATACGCAAAATTTCGTCGTAAAAGGTTAAGTAATTATAAACCTGTAATAATAATGAATAACCTTTGGTTCGAGTTAACCTAAAAGCAGTGTGCAAAATGACGAAGAAAAGTTTACAGCCTGAGAAACACAATTATGAAAAATGTACAAATTAGCCTTAATTTTTGTAGCGCAATCAATCCAGTGTGGCTGTCATTGGATAGGCTTTAGAAATATAATGAAGCCGTTTTAAGTAACTTGTGATACATATTTACAGTTTTCCCTATTTTCAAACCAAAAATTAAAAAAAAAACTGAAAATATTGAATGAGAGCCGCACGGATTTTATAAGTACCACTTTGGCGAATCAGTACCGCTACCGATTTACTATCAAAATCACCTTTGTAAATAACTTTTAGACAAATGTTCTCGGACTACACTTTTAAATTAATTTGATGATTGCAACCTTTCCTATGTCGTCCCAATTTTAGTAACTGCACTGCTAAAGCAAGTATTACAGCAATGTTTGCAATAATCTTATTTCATAAATGGATGTGTCTTTTTTTAGGAAATTTCACTGTAATAACGTTGATGAATGATGTACGTGAGAGGATGAGAAGACCTCCTAAACACAAAAGAAACTTAAAAGCAAATTTGTACAATTTTGTTTTTTAAGTTATATACATTAACATTTTCACAGTTACTAACACCGCATATGTACATTATTATTTACACAGTACTTTTCTAAATAATACACGCATTAACAGTTGAACAGTTAGTGACCCTGCTCGACAGAAAACAAGTATCGAGATGTCACCACACCGCTGCACGTCGTCCCCTTACCTAACCTGTTATTATTATTATTATTTTTATTATTACTTTATCGATGTAAGTTCTTATTAACATTGTTATTATTTCGTGAGCCTTCCTTTGGCTTTGAGGTCCAAATCTTAAGTTTGCGTCAAATCTCAAGTTTCAGAAAATCAGAAAAAAATAATAGAAAAAATTCTGATATTGATTTGGACGATTTAGCGACGCAATTTATGCATAAAATGTTAACATCCGTTAAGGTTTAAAATCTGCAACTAGACACAGATCTTCAAACTAATCATAATCAAACAAAAGTAAGCGACCGGATGTCATATCTGACGACTACAAAAATTAATTTACTTTATCTTCATCTGTACCGGAATTTATGACAAAAAATTATTTTAGTTTAAGTTCAGTAGAACAATAAAGAAATTATAGCTATATGCGAAATTTTAGTAACAGGATTAGCAACATTAACTCCAGTAGAAAAAAAAGTAATATATTTTGTTTAAAAAAAATCCTCATAATAGGATGGTCTAGAATTATTAAAATAATACAAAAATTCTAAATATCAATTCATATATTGCCAGAAGAGGCGTCCTTTCTGACGAATTTAAGTAATTAAGAAAATGTTTACAAATATGCCCAAATGTCGTTGAATCGTTAAAACCTGCTTTAACATTATTATTTATTAAAAAAAAACACCAGTTTCCAAATCGTTCTGTACTTTGTAAAGTCAATTGCCCGACTGAAAAATTTTTCAGCCCACGTTTATTACTATAATCGACCGATTTTATTTAGCCGTCAGGAAACGCTACTGATTGTAGCAAGCAACTAAATAGCCAGAATCTATGTCAAGATAGCGCAACGTATGTGTTTAATCGATAAATCTGTTAACATTTTTTATGGAGAGAAGTTTCGATAGTCTCATCGAATAAGAAATATTTCTTGATGTCGTAATCAATAATATTTGATAATACTAAGGTAACTATCAAAAGAATTTTCACTGGGGTCGGTGCGCATAATAATGGGATCAATATATATGTTTTCTATCCGCAAAATGTGTTATAACGCGATCTACGCAAAATTTTACGGTCAAAATCTGTGCCAACCTCTTTTTTAGAAACATAAAAATATTATTTTCTCTTTGCGCATACTCAAACAGAGTACGTGCGGAGAAAATAAGCGCAATTAAGAAGTATTACTGTTTCCAGCAGCTTCTAAATTATTAACAAGTTAATAAATTACGTATATTCAGATGATGATACGTGACTTTAAGGAGGTTTTCGACAGCAAGAAGATAATAAAATTAGCATGTAAACATTGCGCATATTTTCCACTCTTTGTTTGACGGCGAATAATATTAGTCTGTTTAACCTTGTAAAATGAATGTGTCCGGATTCTGCAATGTTTATTTAAGCACGACTATTATTTACTCCATTTTGTTCATGTTTGTTTATATATTAAATTACATGTATTCAGTCATTCTCGGAATATGGTTTTAAGACTTTCTGCAAACTACATAACAATAGAGCAGATGAATTATGGCAGATAAATCAGTTTTAAAGAAAGCGGTTATCGAGATAAATTATTCCTAACCAAAATTGAGATGTATTTGGATAATTGCATGAATAATGTCGATTTTCCTCGTACTTGTAATTTTTCAAACGAACGTATATTCTAATTGGAAAAAGATTTACAATTCGGTTTGCAATTTGTTTACCATTTTTTACATTATTTTTCCATTTCCATGGAAAAATTTCACGTACATAAAATAAATCGCAAGTAACAGAGAAGTTGCTCACCACACTATTAGATGGGAAAACAAAACTCAAATATCAAGCAAATGACCTCTCCTTTAACACGCCTTATTGTGTGAATTACACATTACAACTAGCAATGGAAATACACTATTGACGTACATTTAATAAATATATCAAAAGAAACGGTAAAACAGTACTACAATATTAACGTACAATCAGCGCTTTTACTTTTTAGCCATCAGGTGTCCCGGACCTTTTAATTAACTAACAGGGAAACATTCAAACATAAAGATATTTTATACCACTCAGTTTTACATCTGCTAACTGCAAAGTGACCTATTACGTGAAAATTCCTAATTTATATTTTTTTTTTATTTCGGTTGTTTGCAGGAATATGTTATTCCCTACATATTATTTAGAGATTTATCATAGTTGTGCTATGTTATAAAGGAACGTGTAAAAATCATTATTAATATTTTTTTTACTTAATTGAACTTTTCATAATTTAATATGAAAACTTTCATGTGAGAACATTACCCTGTGCCAATAAGATAAGGAAGTAATTGGCCCATTTTAAGGAAAAAAGTCAGTGGCAGATCGTCCATAAAAAGGAACGGATCATTGTGTGTAATTTGTCGCAATAGTGGAAACTTTACGACATAACGTAGTTGAGGATCCGTAAGTCTTTACACGTTGATATCCTAAACAATTCGGAATTAAAGGAACATCATCACAAAATATTTTGAAATATTTACTCGTAAAATTCAATTGGCATAAGGTATGTTGCCCCAGCATTCACAACAACCCCAATGTTTCAAGTAAATGACCTCAGAAGTTTAGAGCTTTTTATACAATCTTCTAATGAGTGACGATGTTTTTTTTTCATTTAGATAACTATGTAAATAAACACATCTGTAGGATCTGGATAATTGAGAATATCATCACGTTGCATCATTAGCAGGTACATCCTCTCAAATGCACGGTCTTATGCCGTGTTACAGTTGATAGAATTAAAGATTCATAGTTTTTTTAAAGTTAAAACATAACTCTATAGTTTTTACTAGAGTCTCACTAAGAAACCTGATTATTTTGTATTTGGGTACCGCAACAGGAAATAATCCAGGCATGTATTGGAATGAAATCATAGCGCATAAAACCAGACTAACCCGTTAGCTACGCGTAACGTTGTGGTGAACGCGTAACGTTGTGGTGAACGCGTAACGTTGTAGCGATGCAAAAATCAGAATGGGAATTTTCAGAATAACAGTCCCCGATATTTTCTTTTGGGATTATTTGTATGACTGGGTAAATAAACTGCAAATCGTCGATTCATGCATATTTATCGGAATGAAAATTTAGGATATTATTTATTGCAAAAATATATACAAATATTTTCCTGGAAGGAATGAAGGAAAAATATTTCAGAAGTAAATGTCACTTATTGGCGGATATAAAACTAGCTTGCCACAGGAGTATTCAAATTTTTAAGCAATCTTCTAATGAGCAATGATACTCATATTCTTTGAAAATAAAACTTAGCGTCATTGCCCATTAGAAGATTATTTTAAAAATACTATTATTGTATGGTTTTACACCCTTCAGTCGTATTGAAGTCAGCTGGAGTTAAAATGGATTTATTTATCAGTCTATTTGTTTATGATTTCCAGTTATTTTGGCTTAAAAATTTGCCTTTTGCCTGCACTAATTCGTCGATTAGATGTGAGTTAGATTATCTTCATGCCTCCAAACTATTTCTAAAATATTCATACAAATTTTGATCTCAGTCTTACTGTTTATAAGTTCCAGATTACTGTATACACCCCTCCATAGTTCGCGCAATTAAAGAAATTAACACACTTAGTGAGATCACCGTATACATATTAAAGCTTCACGTTCATTATACGTATGCATTAATATTTTTTGCAAGATCTATAGCCCATTGGAAAATAAGAAAATATGCTCTGTGGACCACACAAACAAAGTTAAACTTTTGCCATAGCTTTATTTTCCTTTATTAAATGCATTTAAAAATATTGAAGGTTCTTATTTAGTACCACCTGTAAAGCTGTATTGTCGAGTTAAATGTTATTAATTATGCTACCATAACAATAGACTAAAATTTTATGTATTACAAATATTTAATTAATGTAAATATATAAAATGTTTATAAATGCGGAAAATTATAACGTCAAAATTATTTCATGAGCATTTATTGTCGTTTTTTTAATATATTACTATCAATAATTAGATAAATTGATCTTTTTGCATACACACACAAACACAAATATATATATATATATATATATATATATATATATATATATATGTATATATATGTATATATATATATATATATATATATATATATATATATATACCTATATAAATATACAGTTAAAGTGCATTCATGATAAAGTGTATTACCATTGCCACAACAACTCCCATTGGAGTTTCCGTTGCATTCTTTATAACAGTTAGTAGAACATTTAATTTATCCTAAAGATTTTTTCAGATACTCTAACAATTATTTCTAAATGTTTAGTAATTTTGAGACTGAATTTTAAGACTATAATTCATTGCAATAAATGCATTAAAGTTAACACATTTCATTTTTCCCCTGAAATTTCATTAGCGAAATTATTGCTTGTATGAACACGGTCCAGAACAAACCAGCCGCGATATTATCATATTAGTTTGTCAATACCATGTTTCAGTAATTTTAGACTTTTGTTCTAATTTTCTTTTCTTTTACATTTTCAAAGCTTTGTCATTTAAAGAGAATTGTACAATAAATTCCATTAGGAGCAACGTTAACTGTATCATTTTATATAGAACTATTTTAAACTATACGCATTTTTATTAACCGGCAACGCCATTATGTACGCCAGATAAAAGTATAAAGTGCTTATAATATTAAAAATGAGTATACTTTGCTTAAACAAGGGACATGTGAAATAGCATCTGTAAATAATTATTTTTCAGCACCGTTTTGATCCATCTACTAGATTATTAGGTTCTAAAATATTACCAATGACGAATTGTGCCGAAAAATTTTGTAGTGTATATAAGAATGACCATTACAAATAATGTTTTGGCACTCTCTACCTAGTCTTAATGGAAGAAGATATTTTGAAATAGATCAAAATATAAACCTGTAAATACGAAAAAAACTGACGTTATGAAGCTTCTTTACACATTTAGGTACACATAAAAGGTTGAATCTTTAAAAGTAATAAGTATTTTTATAAAATAATTGGAAATATTAAAAGGTTTATTAAATATTATTTCAATATCTATATCTCTTTAAATATTGTTGCAAGTAAGCCGACTAATATTTACAATGGACTGCTTCTAGATGACCACTTCCTGGGGATTTATATCTTGCAAAGAGACGCCGTAAACGATTAAAATTTACATCATAAAAGTGATTGGATTCTATAGTTATGGCAAAAGTGGTAAATGGTACAATTGTCATTGGCAGATATTCTGATTTATCAGTAAATATTTGTGATGGATTTTGGTTCTTTTAATATTCAATTGGTATATTTAGGACAATGTTCATTTGAAATTACTCAAAATTAATTTTGTCTAAAACTCACGTTTGGATAGGGAAATACGGGCAATGGCAGCCCGTTGCCAGTTTTTGTCAGTAATTCTCCTGAATACAAGTTCTTTATATACGAAATCTCATGGAATCAAGCTTTATCAATCAACTTTATGTCGGCAAAATCTCGTTTCAGCTCCCTGGAATTCTCCGCATGTGAGAATTATAATTCCTTTTTGAATTTAAACAAAACTTAGGTTCAAAACTACCATAATAAAATTATGATCGTTTAGTTCAGGCCCAAGTTCCGAAACTAGTATCAACGCCGTCGAAGAAATAAACAAATTAAGGTTCTTGCATGTAATAAGGACTCCACGAAGAATTCCTTCTCAGTCCTTTAACCGCACGATCAGATTTTATGAGGAGCTAAACGGCCCACGTCGTCGGACACAGGAACCTTTCCTGGGGCCTTAATGGCCAAATATCCTTTAACCCTTTGAGATTAAAATATATGAAGTTATTTTAAATTCATAATTTTATTCTAAATTCATAACTTTAATAAGAAAAAAAAATTGTACATTATAAGTGCATAGACTCTTATTTCCATATCTACATATGTACATACCATAAGCAACGATTTCATTCCATTTTATTCCATTACAACGTTCCATTTTATTATTGGTACATTTTCTATTTACTAATTAATACGTATTGCGTGGGACTGAATTTATAAATGACAAAAGATAGACACTCAGTTGCAGAATATGTGCAAAACATGCACTCTCAGATACAGTTAAATATCAACTGCTTACTCTTTTTAATTACTTTGTGTTTTACATTTTCTTAAATCCAATGTAAGAAAAAAAAGCAATGAAAGCCAATGTAAGATTTACGTTTAAGACATTAAGACAATATTATTTAACATTTTAAATTAATTTATGTAAACACCCCAGATTAAATATGCATATCATGTACAAAAGATTCTGACGTCATGCTTCAACGCAAAATTTGTTTCTTATTTTTAATTGCCAAGTGGAATCCTATCGAGATATGTCAATTTTTTGTCATACCGTCTAATGTGTGTAGCGTTTCAGGATCGGAGTTATATCGTATTAATCTTGACATTTACGTAGAAACCGGATTAAATACATAGAAGCAATAAACGATTGATCATTATTTAAATGTAGCGCTCTATTTAAAACTTTATTTTCCTTTCTGTGCATCTAAGTTAAGTGAATGGATGATGATGAGGAAAGATAAAAATGATGAGGAAAGATAAAAATGATGAGGAAAGATAAAAATACCTACACCCCAACACCCCATGTGAATGCATTTTTTTCGTTAATGGGCTAATAACCAGTGCTACAAATTGAAACTTACATATGTTGGATCAGTAGGGTTTCGTATTTATATGAATAAAATCCAAAAAAAAACCTATCGGTTGGCTCCACGTTTAATCAATTAAATGGAATAACATCGTTTGAAGTCGCCTTTCGTCGCACTGTATACATTTCTGAAACCTTTAATTTTCAGTAAATTTTTTACTTTGTCAACGTAGGTGTCTTCGAAAGGTCCTGCTTTATAACATTTAGTGACTGCTCAATGTGATTAAGCTCGTCTTCCTTCTATTTTTTTTTGTGATAAACTCAAAATCTACTAAACTGATTTCAATGAAACTTTTCCTGAAGTCTTATTAATAGTATAAAAGTGAAAAAAAAATTATTTCAATATAAAAAAATTGGCGCACAAATTTTTGAACACATGCATTTCTTGTCACAACGTGAGGTTGGGTTATTCAATTCCAGCTAATAACCATTAATAATTTCACTCACCACTAAATAGCGTTGCTTAGGCCAAAAACTTCTGTTAAGACATGCCATTTTCCAGTTACTTATATTCCATGCAAAGAACCTGGATTTACGGATTTCCTCGTGGCAGTCATCGTATCGTTCATTACCTTACATGAATGAATGCAGCAACAAAGGGTTAAAGATATGCGCTTCGGAGTAGCCTCCCGGATATCCTGCATAAAGTAAACATCATAATATCCACGAGGCGTTATGGTTATCGCTTGAAACTTGTCGGAGCAAGAGTTCAATTTTGAATTTTCGTCTGTGCTCTGTTGAATGTTTTTATTTATGCAAAACGCAATATGATTCGATTTAAATGTATACGATTTCGTGACTTATAAAGCGGATTTACGGAAAGATAATATTTTAAAACACAAGAAGAATCCCCGAAAAAGAAAATTTTAAATAAAAAAGTGGCACACTATATTTTATCGTCAATTAATAAGTCTTTTGGAAATATACCCTTTAAATTTTTAAAAATTAAGTTTTACTTTTCAGTTGAACATTTTTATGGATTACATTTTTCCACCTTTTGTTCTTTTTTTAAAAATTCAGAAAACTATTGTATTGTGTGACCCACATCTATTTACAAGAAATCAAAAGCTGTGGAAATTTAACCACACTTGCGATTCGATATAATTACTCGTCAGGAGAACTAATTGCCTAGAAACTAATTTGGTGGCAGATTCAAATGTCGTGACAATTCACTACCTGATTTTTATGCATTTTATGTACATAAAAATCAGGTAGTGGATTCTCACGACATTAGAATCTGCTCCCAAATTAGTTCCTAAGTAATTAGTCAGAAAAGTTCTAAACCATCTTATAGAAACACATTATAAAAATATAACACTTTAGTGGGAAAGTAACAAATACACGAACATTGTAGGAATGCCTACTGCACGCTCAATTATCTAGATACGTGTACCGTCACATGCACGATATATAGATAGTGATTTTATTCTAAGGTAATTTGGTCTAATCAAATATAGGTATGTACATGCAGCAAACCAAACTTACGAGACGTATCAGAAATGCCTGGCATTATGCAAAACAAATTCAAGTTTTGTGAATTATTTTTAGGGTGCCGTACTTCAAACTAAAAAACCTTGCAAGGGTCAGTTCATCTGTTACAACCGATTTTAAGTCAGTACGTCCGTCACAGCCGATTTTCCCCGAAAATATGCGACATAAAAAATTAATACTTATCATTGTAATGCACCGTTTGGACTTACATATTTTGCGTTAATTATCTTTTTAAAGTATTCATGTAAGAATTAAAGAGCTGTTAAATTAAGTACTGAATTTTTATTTAGTTTTATATGTCATATGGCTTTTCATGAGGAATACAAAAATATTTTATTCATAATTTTAAATTTAATACCTAAAAATATATTCTAAAAAAATATCTGAGAATAGAAGATTCCCCCTTCCTTGTCTCCGAAACTTCTTAATCAAACATTATAAAATAAACAGAATTGGTAAAATCTGACTAGAAGTTTACAGGAAAACTGAAGTGGTTATCCATGATCTTATAATTTTTTATGTGTACCATGTTTTTACGCCTGTGAAAGATATAGCAGTCACTATATTTGACGTATGGAAAATTAATATCTGTAAACAGTTTAATGGAAACACTATGTACCGTTAAAAATGTATATATGTGTAAACGTATATGGAACTCTCGTAATGTGAGTTTTGCCCGTAACTTCTATCAACGGCAATACAATGGTTCCTTATACACTGAGGTGTTTTTAACATTTTAAATATTTAATCCTTTGCCTGAAGCGTAACTTCACGGATAGAGTAAGGTTAAATTACAAATTTTTTTGGTAAAACATTTATAAGGTTTTTTAAGAAATAAATCTTCGGATATGTCAAGAAGGTTAAATACTTTATTGATGTATTAGTAATAAGGTTTTTCCTATATTTAAAAAAACTATAGCTAAATCGCGCAAATTGTTATGATTATGATTGTTATTATGTTATTACAGCTTATATTTGAGTCCTGATGATACCCAGGTTTGCTATACTAACATTTGGTTCTGTTTTTTTCTGTCTCTTATTTATATATTGATTGTTTCGTTCTTCGAAATGAAAAAAAAACGAACCCTCATAAATTCCACGTATCTGTCTATCTGCCACAACTGTTTTTCTGCGAAATCGTTTGATGTAGAAACTTAGAATTTTGTTTTGATGATAAAGAATTTTATTCTGTAAAAATCGCAATAATTTACGACTCAAGAAAATCATATTATAACTTTAACGGGGGTAAATTAAGTATTTCTTTCTTTTTCATATTTTTATAATTGAGAATTAGGCATATATTAAACTAGAATTATCAGGATTGAAATATTCTAACGCCGTTATTTGCAATAAACAAATTGTATATTTCCTCACCGCTATTTTCTAACCGCTGAGCCATTTCTTTTAGAGAAAAATTTTTCGGCTTGGCTCAGTGAAAACACACACCGCTCAGCTCCGCCCCTACTTCAGTTTTCCAGTAGCAGCTCATCTCACTGTCATTTATACTCTCAGTCCCGATACCAAATTTACCCGGTTTGGAAGGAGCATATTAGCTGAAAGGACAGATATCACAGAAAGTAACAACAAGTCATTCATCACATCATTCGGGTACTTATGAGTTGCGATCGATCGTGGACTGATGTATCATCAAAGTATAATAAACACAGTACCGCAGCAAGGAACCGATCACTTAACATAATATTATTTAATAATTACAGACCATCGTTATGATTTCAAAGCTGATTGTCAACTATATATTTCAACCAAGTAAAAATAAAACATCGGTAAGTTTTCCTCTACTCTGTACATTTTCTGCCAAGAAAATAAATTTTCCTTCCTTTTTTACCATTCATTTCTATCTTTTTTGTTCGCTAAGTTAATTTCCTTCTTCCGATGAATGGATCGGAGGTTACTGACAAATATTATACATGTCTGGTAAATACTATAGAGATAAGTTCTACAATGAGTGAGTCGAAAACTTCTGATAATTATTGTAATTATTTAATATACTTTTTGTTCTGTAAATGTACTAATTTTTTGTAAATACGTAATCTACTAATTTTTGGCTTATTGGTATTTCACTCAACCCCAGAGTCACTCACGCATCCGTTGTTAAGATCAGTATCTAAGTGTCTTAAACCTGAGCATATAAGTTAAAATTCAATGTTCGTAGCTACTAATGTTGCTAAAATCGAATTACTATCTCTCTCATCATAAAACCCTAAAATTACTAAAAACTGGGCGATATTAGTCATCATAAAACCCTAAAATTACTAAAAACTACGGGCGATATCATTAACCAAGCCATACGAGCCTAAACTCGAGCTATCTAATTGAGTTTCCCTGAGAAATATTGAAGATAATTGAATAACTTAAAAATCACTAAAGTAATTTGTATGATACATATTTAAGAAGTTTTTAGATTGTACAAACTATCAAATAAAGAAAAAGGCGTAAAAATTTCATCACACGTTGCAGAGATATGAATCCATAGAATCATAAGCTTACACATAAAAAACACACACTCAATAATCCTATAATACTACTCCGTTTTGCATCAAGGTTCAAAAATTGAAGTTCAAGAAACTGGAGGATTTTGTTTATGCGCATTATGTATTGTAAATAAATATGAATTATAAAAGTAAAAATCTTAATTGCAGGCTTTAAAACTATTGACTTCGCTTTATTAACGATTTGAATTTAAATCTCATCAAGAGTGAGTGAGTGCCAAAAACTAAATTTCTATTTACTCAAGATAACTATATTTGGTTGGTAACTATATTTGGTAAAGACAACAGGCTTTTAAAACTTTATATTAACCTAAAGCATAATTTTAAAGAAAGATTCATTCATTCACATTGGGTAGTTTTTGAGAGAACTTCTAATAAACAGATGAACAAAAAGGTCTCCAGAAAATTTTTCATATTTTCAGGTATCTATAACTCAGTGAAATCCATATGTTATGTTTCAAGTTTTTAGCTCGACTAGAAGTACCAAAATAGGAAGATTACACAATCGTCCAGAACGTTCCCATAAACATTTAAAAAAAATAATTAGCAGGTGCAGCCATGCGTAACTCATATTTGAACGAGATTCGTGATAAAAAAAACCATATATGCACTGTCATCGCGAACATAACTGTCGTAAAAAAACAACAAATTTGACATGAATGGATTACGTAAATAATGATGAACTTAAAAAAATGCTAGTCCAGATGATCCATCAATTTTCATAGAAATGCACTATGGCATAGTACCATTCCTTACCTTAATACATTTCTGTTGAAAATAGTGGTTCATCTGGAAGAGACCCTTTTTTAAAATGATCACAATTTATTTATATAATCAAAAGAGAAACAAATTTTAATATTCAAGCAACAAATTTTAGAATAGAAATAATGAAAGATAGACATGTCTTTTAGGATTTGTCAAAAGAGAAAATGCTATAGGTGAAGTACGTGCTGCCTCATTAGAGAACTAGAAGTAAATTTGACTTTGACAAAATACGACAGACGAAAACATGTTCCATGTTTTTGTCTTTTATATTTTGTCAAAGGGTTTTATAGTTTTCCTCCATGAAGAATGCACCGCTATCTATTTGCATATAAAATATAACCGGGTATAATATGCAAAGAGGCGCCAGTACTGTTTTCTTGGGTAATGGGCTGAAAACTTTTATTATTTTATAAAGAGGTTTTAATTTTACGTGTTTACGCAAAGGTTTAATTTTACATGTTAACATTTTAATTTTATTTGTTTGAGCTTCTAATAAAAAAATATTACAAACAATAAACCTTACATTAATAATAAACCTTTTTATGGTGTGTATTGAAGTAAATTTAGGTAATTACGTAGATTGTTTATTTTTCTTAATTGCGCGTACCCTGTTGCGGTTCTATATTTTTAATTGCCCTTACATAATTTAACGTTATTTTAATTACGCGTGACCACTGCCTAAAGAAAAACAATATAAAAGGGCGTAGCCGAATATTTTGGGAACTTGAATCCGTGTACAAATAAAGATATTTGGCTCAGAATATTAGCTCTCGTTACTCCACGGTTTATTTGAAATAATTAATAATTTTGTTTGAAAAAAATAGAGTTGCTAAAATATTTTATTTAAAAATAGAAAATTAGCATTTATCCCTTCATACAAACATCGAAATATTTTACATATGCTCCAATCGAATGTAAACTTGCGTTGGGTTTGCTTTTCTTTTTACATCTTGGCTTTATTTAGTATCCCGCACTTCAGAACTTAAGAATGAAAAAAAACAGAATTCTTATGGGATTACTTTATTGTCCATTGTCTGTTTAACTATCAATACGTCGTACTTTGATATTGACTCACTCATCAAAACAGTCGGGGAACACTATTGCTAGAAGATTGACGCAGGAAGGTCTCATAGCAAAAGGAAAAAAAACATTTTAAAATAAATAAATCATAAATTTATTTATTTATTTATCTACTTTAATGTATCTAATTGATACATATGATGGACTTATTGCTATGAGAGCAATCTCTTACGCGAACACCAGATCAGCCCCGTTCAACGAACGGCCGGGAATCGATCCACGGTCTCTGCGGTGTGCCGCATCGTCAAAGGCTTTATGATTAAGCCAACAACCGCGGTCGCCGTTGTGTGACTACATAAATTATAAATTTAGCAGCAATTAAAAATAAAAAATTAATTGTAGGCGGAATACGTGTCATTTTATTTTTGAGTTCTTCGATTTACGTATATATTTGTATTTGTAAAATACCTACTCACTTTGCCTTACGAAAACATGATATAAAGGTACAGAATACGCAAGTTGCGAGTTTTATCGCACTTCATCGTTTCTTCTTGTATTTTATGTCCCTTAAGCAGGAAACAATACTTCGAAGGCGTATTTTCTAGTAAGCGCCTTACGTATCATAATTTCTACAAACTCTTCTAAATTGTAACCAGTCCTTCAATATTTTACCCTAATTAATATTAAACATTTAAAAGTGATTTTATCTGTTTATTTATTATTTAATAGCTATGTATGCAATGAATCAATCCTTATCAAACTTTATATTCTAATTGAATAAATTAAGCAATGTTTTTTCATATATTTTTTTAGAGAATAACGCATAGTTCCTTGAAGAATAACAAAAGTAACACTTTTAGGTGCTGCTTATACTTTTTTGCTTTGACACCGAAAATTAGTAAGGATTGATTCGTTACGCGGATTGATTCATTTAACGCGTTAATGTATTGGTACTCCACAATATTAAGTCGTTCTTAGTTTACAAGTGAATGCCCTTTATTACCTTACCACTTTGATGTATCCTCACTCTCTAATGCTTTCAGCTTAACACGTCGAAAATGGTTAACGATTTTGGGATGTGCTTCCTGACACGGATATTAATGGGAAAAAAATATTTATACTTCACTGCATCTCATTTTTCTTTAAACTTTTACTATTTTCTACAAGAAAAAATTCTAATTTTTTAGTAGCAAAGCGTTAAAAGTGTCAGCGGCATCATAAGAAATGTTTAGAAAAAAAATTGCGTTAACGTTGAAATTTGTTGAAACTCCGCCATTGCCGGTCCCAAGCCCGGATGAAAAAGGAGGAGGGTTGGCTGAGAACTTGACCGTACCAGCCGCAGAAGGTCAACGCCGAGCCTCGGGCGGCGGTTAATAAACCCGAATGATCCCTCCAGTGGGCGATAGGAAATGATCCCCACGACCCGCTACTCCTGTTTATGGAATCGGGGGCACTGGCTTAACCACCCGTGTCATGAGGTAGAAAGCCTCATTAAAAATTCACCCTAATCCTAAGGTGGAGACCGCGCCAAAAGGATGCATGGCTGGGAGGGCGCCCAGTCTCTAGCGCCAACCTTGGTGAACTTGGCGAACACCTTTGTATATAGCCTTCTCACAGGAAAGGCGTCACCCTGTGAGTGACCACAAATTCGTCCAAACTCGTGGGAACAAAATGAGTCTAAATAAAACCGAAAATAAATTACAAAACATAAAGCAACATAAAACCAATCTAACACAAGTCTTATCCAAAGATCTTTGCGAAACCAGGCAGAGATCATCATCCTTTAGTGGCAGCTCAAACTCCACTACCGTCCTCCAACCGACCCTATGGCAATATATTAAAAGCAGTAAAGCGGATCCCGTTGCTAGTCAGAAAAACCCTTCTGAAATACAAAGTGCAGAACAAACTCAGGAAAATTGGCAGCAGGACTATGTCAAAAGCAAAAGAAAAAGAAACGAAAGCCCAGCTGAAATAGAAAACAAACAACCAGCGTCTAAGCGTACCAACTTTTCGGTAACTGTACATAATAGCTTTGATATTCTCAGCAACGAAGATCACGAAACTGTAAACCAGGTCAAAGAATATGTACCTAAACCGGAGCCTATTTTTGTCACAGGTGTAATAAACATC
Source organism: Druceiella hillmani (assembly GCA_039881145.1). Taxonomy (NCBI): domain Eukaryota; kingdom Metazoa; phylum Arthropoda; class Insecta; order Lepidoptera; family Hepialidae; genus Druceiella; species Druceiella hillmani. The sequence continues at coordinate 1,488,195 of JAYKKI010000033.1, read as the reverse complement.
TCACCTTTAAGAGACACAATTAACAGGGTCGTGGACACAGAGAAATACACATTGACCACGCTCAGATCAGGGCATATTGTCAAACTAATACCTAAGGATATAGAAACTTATAAAATTATAAGAGACACTCTCATCGAAAAAAATGTAAATCATTATACTTACAAACTAAAGAGTGAGAGAGCCTATCGAGTGGTAATTAGAGGTTTGCATGCATCGGAAGATTTATCACTGATCAAATCTGAACTTGAAGCTACAGGACACGAAGTAAGACAAGTTGTCAACGTGCTACATCGGGTAACCAAAGAAAAACTTCCTCTATATTTTGTAGACCTAGAACAGAGACCTAATAATAAAGATGTATTTAATATCAAACATATCAGCCAAGTTAAAGTTACAATAGAGGCACCATACAAAAAAAAGGAAGTTTTGCAATGCAAACGGTGCCAAAGATTTGGGCACTCCAAAAATCAATGTTTCCGCCCCTTCAGATGTGTGAAATGCGGAAACGACCATCCGACGACTTCATGCACTAAACCTCCAGAGATAAACGCCCTATGTGTGAACTGTCAAGGTAACCATCCGGCAAGTTACAGAGGATGTCAGAAATATAAAGAATACAAAGAGCGTATTTTCAAAATCAAAACAAAACCAGGCAAGGGTAAACCAACACCCTCAGAAGATGTCCCAATATCATCGCAAACCATTACAAATGACACCAAAGTACAGCACTCGAGAAGTTATTCAGATGCACTTAAAACTAAATTCAAAGACCGTATGGAGCAAACAACTAATCTGCAGTCAAGTAACACTCCACCTAACACAACAGACAACAGCCAAATCAGCAATTTATTGGACGTAATGTTTAATAGATTTCAAGAAATCATGAAAAACATGATGGACAGCATGATGGACCGGATGGTTCAACTAATCACAGGTCTGGCCACACAGAGGGCTTAAATATGCGTATACTCACTTGGAACGCCAACGGAATTACTGAGAAATGTCAGGAACTTGAGCTATTTATGATATCGGAGAATATAGATGTGGCCTTGATATCTGAAACAAGACTAACCCAGCGTTCCCACGTGAAAATGAAATACTATACGATCTATAGGACCGATCACCCTTCTGGCAGATCTCACGGTGGCACTGCAGTTATACTAAAGAACAACATTAAACATTATACTCTTAACCCTTACAAAACCGATAAGATACAAGCAAGCATAATAAAAGTCATCCTTAAAAACTCAGAGACAACCTTAGCCGCTGTGTACTGTCCACCAAGACACTCAATTACTGCTGATGAATTTAAGCAATTCTTCGAAGAGCTTGGTCCGACTTTTATCTGTGGAGGGGATTGGAACTCCAAGCATAAGTTCTGGGGCTCAAGACTGATCAATCCAAAGGGTAGACAACTCTATAAAGCTACATCAGATCTTAATTTAGAATGTATTTCGCATGGAGAGCCAACCTATTGGCCTACGGATTTCCATAAAACACCTGATTTACTAGATTTTTATATAACAAAAAACATCGGTCGAAATTATACAAATGTTGAGAAGTGCGACGATCTATCGTCAGATCACTCTCCAGTCATCCTTACTTTGAGCAAAGTAGCTATTTACTCAAAAACACCTATCGGAATTTACAATAAAAGGACAAATTGGGACACATACAAAGAAATTGTTTCCTCCAACATTGACCTCAATGTAAAATTAAAAACAGAAGAAGACATAGAAAAAAGTATAGAAAAATTCAACTCCATAATCCACCTAGCAGCCAAAGAATCAACCTCAACAAGCAAAATAAATAAAATGACAAACAAAGAATATCCTAAGAACATAATGAAGAAAGTATTGGAAAGACGTAGATTAAGGAAAGAATGGCATAGATCTAGGTATCCCTCAGATAAAACAATCCTGAACAGAGCGACTGAGGAACTCAAGAAAATGATTAATGAGCATGAAAACTTAAACTTTCAAAATTATCTAGCCCACCTCACACCTTACCAGGATAGTAATTACTCGCTTTGGCGTGCTACTAAGAATCTTAAGCGACCGAAAGAACACATGCCACCTATAAGAAGAGATAACTGTTGGGCCAGATCGGACCACGAGAAGGCAACAACTTTTGCAGAACACCTCAAAGACGTCTTTACGCCTTTACCGAGCAGCAACCTGGAAAAAGACAAAGAAATAACAGACTTCTTAAACTCTCCAGGTCAATTATGTCTCCCATTAAAACCAGTGAGCCCCAGAGAAGTTAATAGACAAATTAAATCTCTCCCGGTCAGAAAAGCTCCCGGTTATGACCAAATAGATACTACTCTCTTAACTAACCTACCAAAAAAGGGATTATTGTACCTGGTAGTACTATTCAACGCATGTCTGAGACTCTGTCATTTCCCCTGCCAATGGAAGTTTGCCCAGGTCGTAATGATCTTGAAACCTGGTAAAGAAGCAGCTGAAGTTGTATCGTACAGGCCAATCAGTTTACTCCCTCTGGTCGGCAAACTTTTCGAAAAAATAATCCTGAGTCGATTGCAACCCAAACTGAATGAAATAATTCCCGACCATCAATTTGGCTTCAGGCAAAAACATGGCACAATCGAACAAGTTCATAGATTAACAAACACAATTAACGAAGCCTTGGAGAACAAAGACTACTGCTCCGCTGTTTTTCTTGATATAAGTCAGGCCTTCGATAAGGTCTGGCACATGGGCCTCTTATACAAAATAAAGAAGCATCTACCGTACTCATTTTATCTACTTCTAAAAAGGTACTTAGATAAAAGATGCTTTGAAGTAAAAGTCAACACTGAAACGTCAGAACTCTACGAAATCCACTCGGGTGTCCCTCAGGGCAGTATCCTCGGACCCGTATTGTATCTGATCTACACTGCGGATATTCCTAAAAATGTTGACACAGTAATGGTCACCTATGCAGATGATACTGCTATACTGTCCGTACATTCAGAAGCAATAACCGCGTCTATATTTCTTCAAAAACACCTTACTGAAGTTGAAGCGTGGCTTGCAGAATGGAGAATAAAAGCGAATAACAGTAAATCCGTTCACGTAACATTCAGTCTCAGAAAAGGAGATTGCCCAGCAATTACTTTAAACGGGCAACAGATACCGCACTCAGATACTGCTAAATACCTCGGCATGCACTTGGATAGACGATTGACGTGGCAAAAACACATCTGGAATAAACGTAAACAATTAGATACAAAATTGCGAAGCTTGTCCTGGCTCATCGGGAAAAAATCTGAACTATCTAATGAAAGCAAAATGGCTGTCTACAAAACAATATTAAAGCCAGTGTGGACATACGGGATCGAGCTGTGGGGTACAGCATCTAACAGTAACATCGAGATCTTGGAAAGATTTCAAACCAAGACAATGAGATATATGTTCCAAATCCCAAACTGTATAAGTAACAAATACATACTCCGAGATTTGAACCTAACAACTGTAAAACAGGAAATAGCCACCAGAAGTCTTAAATACCAGACCAAGCTATCTGAACATGTGAATGTGCTGGCTACCAAACTATCAGGAGATGGCAGTGTTAAACACTCACGACTAAGAAGGAACAGTATTCCAACCCTTCATAGCAGATTTCTAAACCCAAAGTGAGAGAGATCGATGGATTCTCCTCACAGCTAAATTACATACGCAGACTGTAGTCACCAATAATAACAGCTAAATGTGAAAAACAGATTGCTGTGCTAAGCAGAAAACAAAAAAAAAAAAAAAAAAAAAAAAAAAAACGTTGAAATTAATTGAAAATACAATAAAACAAAAATTCGGATAAACAAACAATATATTGATAATTGGTCGACCACAGTCACAAAAAGTAAATTCCTTGTATCGTCAACATATTGACATCCGTACTGAATGTATTAAAATATATGTATCACATGTACACGAACTGCAAAATACAACGTGCACACACACGTCCAGACGAAAATGGACAAAGGCTGTTTACAATCATGCCCTCCGTTGGGTAGCAGTAATGGGGAAAATTAAGTGCAAGTTGCATCCTGGTTTTCCTACTTATCATGGTGTAACATGGTTTACCTATGCGTCTTTTATAAAACACAGATAACACCCTCTAATCACAGGCAACACGTTTCTACAACAGCATCACAATTTCTAGAGTGAGTCCAGATTATATAAATAAATTGTGATCGATTTAAAACCATGCTAGTCCACATGAAACATCATTTTTAAGAGAAATATCATGGTAGGGGATTACACCCTACCATATGTAACTAAAGAGACTAAAAAGATCAAATATATTGGCAAAGGAATAGAGATGTTTCTACTTCTACTTAATAACAAATTTTGCGTAAGCGGATATCGTGTATTAATATTTCAATTTTCAAGCGGTGAAACTATGAAGTAATTGCCAACTTGCACTTAATTTTCTCAATTACTGCTGCCCGACGGAGGGTAATATTGTAAACAGCCATTGTCCATTTTCATCTGAACGTGGGTGTACTTGTGGTATTTTGCAGATCGTGCACCTGTGTTAAATATATTTTGACAAATTCAGTACGGATGTCGACACGTTGACGACGTAAGGAGTTTATTTGTGTGACTGATGTCAGACAAACTAAACTCCTTCAAAATTTCTTAATGTATTTTCACTTTTTTTTAAAACTTAACGCAATAATTTTTTTATCAAACATTTCTTATGATGATAACATATTTTATTCTTGATGACTTATGAATTAGGAACTTTTCATGTATGAAATAGTTAAAAGTAAAACCAATAACTGCACCTAATTGAAGAATTTTATTCCACTAAACTCGGTGTCAGGTGGCCACATCCAATATCACTCAACAAAAATGCTCAACGCATTAAGCTACAAACACTAGATAGTGATGATAACCTTGAAGCGATAGGAATAAAGTGTATTAAGATATGGACTAATACTGTAGAGTACCATTGAATTAATGCATTAAGTACTGAATCGATCCTTAGTAATTTTATAGTTCCAAAGCAAAAAGTATGAGCGATGCCTTAAGAATTGTTTTTATTTATTCTTAACGAACTATGCGTTTTTCTTGAATAGAACTTTATGAAAAAAGTATTGCTTAATTTATTCAATTAGGATACAAAATTAGATAAAGATTGATTCATTGCTTAACAAGGTTTTATGTAACAAACAAATGAAAGTATTTTAAAATTTATAATACTAGTTAGGGTAATATAGTGACGCAATTATTAAAACTCAGAATAGCGTTCGAGAAATTATGATACATAAGAACGCTGCTAAAAATAGGTGTTCGGAATGTTGTTCTTAAATCACATAAAATAGAAAAAGAAACGATGAAGTGCGATTAAACCTCGTGACTTAAGTATTCTGTACCGTTATATCATATTTTTGTAAAGCATAATGGTAGATATTTTACAAGTACAAAAATAAATCCAAACAGAACTGCCAAAATATGTAAAAAGCCACGTGCTCATTCCACATACAATTACAATTAATTTTTTGTTTTAATTTTTTTTTCTGCTATTTCTATGTATTTATATAGATATTATTTATTTTTGCTGTGAGATCTTCCTGCGTACTCAATTCTAGACTCTAGCAGTATCGGTGCACCGTTGTTATGCCGAGTGAGTCAATATCAAAGTACGATACATTTGAAATCCTTTTCTCTTTATTGCATTAAAATAAAAGCTTTACACAGGACTATGAGTCATCGACCTTAGAACTTAATATTACATTTTAGCTTGATACCTCTGGTAGTTCCTGAGAAAAATAGTCTTGGCAGTCAGTCAGACAGACAGATAGGCGGACAATAAAGTGTACCTATTAGGGTTCCGTTTTTTTTCATTCGTAAATTCTGAGGTGCGGAACACTAAATCAAGTAAGGGTGTAAAACGAAAAGGAAACCCAATGTAAGTTTATCTTCTGTAGAAGCGACGAATGCTAATTTGCTATTATTAAATAAAATATGTTAGCATAATTGTCAAATTATATCGAAAAACGCTGGAAGATATAATTTTTTTAGATAAAATGATTAATCAGTTTAGCCAAATGGTGGAGTATTGCTAGCTAATATTTTATGATAAATGTCATTATATGAATACGGATCATTACACCAAACTGTATTCACAACTTTGTTCTCCATTTTGTACCCATTTTTGAAACGGTGATACGGATATTGGAAAAGGAAAGGTTTTTTTGACTTCCACCGATATTTCCAATCAGAAATATGTGTGGTATACTCATTGAAGGAAGACGTTTTGGGAGATCCATATAGAAGTATATCGAGTCCAACGATAAGGGCTATACATCAGTATATATTTGATCAGCTTACCTAGTCAAAGATCAACCGTGGAAGCTCCGAGCACGGTGATCACAACGTTATCTTCAAAACTATTAAATTTCACCGGAGATAAACTCTCAACTTTCATGTCAAGAAAAATGCTATTAATGTTTGAGAGCATGGCCCCAATACAGGAGACATTGCTGGCTATCTCCAAAAAGAGGCAATCAAGCCAAAGCTTCAAGCCAAATCGAGCCAAATTTATGATACTTGCGCAGCGTTTCACCATCGATGCTATAATTAAACAACGTTTTACACAAAGGCAGTAGAACGACTAACGACTTGTAAAGTAAAGTTACACATTGTTGTACATAGATGGCAGCACTAGTTTCATATTTTTGATATTAACATTACAACACCCCCACTATATCTAACAATATGCCTAAACTAAAATTTAAACAATTTGTACACCTAACATATCTGAAAATTTATAATGTTTAACAGAACATAAACTTTTGGTGAACAAATCTGCAGGCATTTCAGCCGTTGGTAAATACTTAACATTCATAATATTATTTGCTACACATTCTCTACAAAAATGATATGTAATGTCTATGTGCTTGGTTCTTTTGTGGAAAACTGGATTAACAGTCAACTTTTGTGCACTTTGGTTGTCATTAAAAATATCAATAGTATAATATTTTTGTGTAATTTCGTATAACAAATTTCTTAAGTAAACTGCTTCTTTGCAAGCTTCTGTAATTGCCATATATTCTGCTTCATTCCTAGACAGCGAAACAGTTTTCTGTTTTTTTTGTTTCCCATGATATTACACAGCCTGATAAAGTAAAACAAATTCCAGTGTATGATCTCCTATCAATTTCGTTCCCTCCCCAATCAGAATCTACAAAACCTTCCAATATTTAGCTTCCTTCAGCTGAATACTTCAGACCGTAACTTCTAGTATATTTTAAATATCTCAATAATCGCTTTACATAGGCACAATGCTCTTTGAAAAAACAGTTACTAAATTGACTTAAAAAGGCTACTGCATATACAATATCAGGTCTCGTCAATACAGCCAGATACATTAAACTTCCTATAATTTGCTGATATGGAAAATTATCTATACAATGCTCATTATTAGATAAATTTAACTTAAGCTCCATTGGTGTTCTAACAGGTTTGCATTGACTAATATTAAACTTATGCAACAGCTGATCAATATAATCTCTTTGACATAAGGTCACTGTTTGCTCAGATTTATCAACATTTACATTTACTCCAAGACACTTCTTTATTTCTCCTAAGTCTTTAATTTTAAACTGACTAGCTAACATTTGCTTCAAAATTTTTATCTCAGAAATATCATTTGAGAAAATAGAGAAATCGTCAACAAATAATGTTACAATAGTTTTCAATTGATCTTGCATTTTTGTATACATACATGGTTCTATCTTTGATTGAGTATAATTCATATTTAATAAACACTCATCTACTTTCTTGTTCCATGCTCTGGAGGACTGTTTTAATCCATAAATGGCCTTTTTTAATTTAAGTACCTGACCATTCTTAGGTTTTTCAGAAAAAACCTTTTGGTATTTGCATATAAATACTTTCCTCAAGAGTACCATTCAAGAAAGCAGTTGTTACATCTAGATGTGCAGTACTTAAACCTAGTTTTACTGACAATGCAAAAAGTAACCTCAAAGTGGTATGTCTCACTACTGGAGAAAAAGTTTCTGTAAAGTCCACACCTTTGATTTGCGAAAAACCTTTAGCTACTAATCGCGCACGAAAACGAGTTTTATTCTCACTATCGTATTTTTTTTGAAGCACCCACTTGCACTGTACAACTCTACCATCTTTTGGAGCTTCACTTAACTCCCACGCATCATTTTCTTTAAAACACTGTAACTCTTCTTGCATTGCCGACTGCCACTGCTCCCTCTCCGGTCCATTCAAGGCATCATGTACTGACAAGCCAGCCGCATCGTCATATGTTTCACTGTCAACACACAAGTTAGACAACCCAAATCTCTCTGGTGCCTTCCTTGTCCTTGTAGGCCGCGATTGTGGGCTATTTGCTTGAACCTCTTCGAGTGTGCTGTCTGCATCCTCATAGTCGCTTGGAACATATGTCTCATCATCAGACTGTGAACTGTTTAAAAAACTTTCAGAGTCATTTTGACTGGATGTTGACATACTCTTATGTTGCTCAGGCGAACTTTGGCTAGATCTTGATTCTGGATCATCAGACTTCTCTCTATTTCCCACTGAATCAACATTCTGAACTTGCACTTCGATGAGATGCTCAGGATTTGATTCCTTCTCGATGATGATCACTCTGGTTGTTACAGTCTTTGTTTCTGGATTGTATACTCTGTATCCTTTTATATTATCTGGATATCCAATGAGAATACATTTGGACGACTTCTTGTCCCACTTCTTCCTCTTTTCTTTTGCAACATGGACCATATACAGTGCTTCCGAAGATTCTTATATTACTTATATCAGGTTTAGAGCCAGTTCACAGCTCATATGGGGTTCTATCGTTTAATGCTGCTGCCACAATTCGATTCTTCAGATACATTGCAGTATTTGTGGCTTCACCCCAGAACTCTTTGCCTAAACCTGCATCAAATAGTAGACATCTGGCTTTTTCTACTATTGTACGATTGAATCGTTCACACAATCCATTTTGTTGAGGAGTGTATGGATTGGTCTTCTGATGTTTCATGCCAAAACTATTCAGGTAATCTTCATTTTCTTTACTGCAGAACTCCAGCCCATTATCACTTCTTAATACTTTGATTGTTCTTTTTGTTTCATTTTCCACTTGAGCTTTAAAAATCTTGAAATACTTCAAAGCCTCATTCTTGTGTTTCAGAAAATAAACAAATGTCATCCGACTATGATCGTCAACAAACAACAAGAAGTATCTTGAGCCACCTATAGACACATTCTCCATAGGTCCACATATATCCGTATGGACAATATCTAGTAAGTTACTGCTTCTCTGACCAGTGCTCCTGAACGGTAACCTGGATTGTTTACCTTCACAGCATGTCGAACAGGAAGATTTGCTAATGTCAACTTTTTCATCAAGTGACATACCTTGGACGGCGTTCTTCATCTGATTCAAATAATCTTTATTTACGTGTCCTAATCTGCGATGCCATGTTACTCCTGACACAACTGATGCTGCTAAACTATCTTGTTTTAGCAGATTAACTTTATACACACCATTGACTAACGCTGCTGTGGCGACCAAGTCATTCTTTTTGTTGTAAACTGGGCAACCACTTTCGTTAAAAGAGATATTGTTACCATTCATTATCAATTGGCTTACTGATAACAAGTTTGTTGTCAGACTTGGTACACATAATACGTTGCGTACTTCAATGTCGTAATCATGATTTTCTGTTGTAGTCGTAATCTCTAGAACACAATATTGACACCTTTTCACTGTTAGCAACAATTATTTCTCTGTTTTATTCATATTGTGCATTCATAACCCAACTTTCATTGGCTGTGAGGTGTACACTTGCGCCCGAGTCGATATACCATTCATCTTTGTTGAAGTTTCCACTCAAAAACACTGCGCTAAAAGCATTTGATTGCATTCTCTCCTTATTTTTCTGATTTGAAGAGTTATTTTCGTTTTTACACTGACTTTTATAGTGGCCGATTTGTTTACAGCGATAGCATTTTATCTGTTTTACATTTGACATATCAGTTCTACCAACATTACTTTTTCTGGCCATAGACAAATTTGTGTTGTTTTTCTTTTTAGACTGAATAGCAAATGCACCGCTAACTTCACTCTCTTCATGACTTGCCAAATCCATATCCAACAGTTTTGTTTTGATGGAATCTGCCGTTATAGGAATGCCGGAATGCTCTATTGCCATGATCATAGGGGAAAAACGATCAGGCAATCCCGCTAATAGCAATGATCCTGTCCATAAATCGTTGATTTCAAAACCTGTTCCGCTGAGTTTCTGTGCTGTATCAGTAATCTGCGTCACGTAAGACGTCATCGAACTGCAATTCTCTCGGCGAATCGAAATCAAATTCCTTAGTAGACTTATCCGTCGTGAAAATCCACTGTCATCGAATAATTGTTTCAGCTTCTCCCATAATTCTTTGGATGATGAAACATTTCTCACGTGAACGTATAATGACGGGTCGATCGTCATAATCAATTTCGCTCTGGTTTTTTCGCATCTGCGGTTTTTATTTCTTGATTTAATTCTGGCTTGATACAATTTTTCATGCCTTCAAGAATTAAAAAATTCTCCGCAGCGAAACACCATTCATTGTAGTTATCGCGCCCCGTAAGCTTCGGCACATTGACAAGATAGTTAGCAGTCATTTTTGCGATGCACTTAATCTTGTACCCTGCGATAATACGGCAAAATAACAACAGTCTGTCACTATACAGTTCTATCACGTCCTTTTCACTGGATAATATTGCAAAAAAAAAAACTATTTTAACGCGAAATTATGAGCGTAAGGCCCATAACCTATAATTAAACAACGTTTTACACAAAGGCAGTAGAACGACTAACGACTTGTAAAGTAAAGTTACACATTGTTGTACATAGATGGCAGCACTAGTTTCATATTTTTGATATCAACATTACAACAGATGCAGTAGCCAACGTTTAGACTGCAAGAACTTTGGAGATCTAATGAAGCAGTTCAGATTAGTGGGATGTCAGTTTTGGTAATACTCACTACTACAAGGACGAATGAGAGGCCGAGGCATAACCTACCATTAAATTCAGATATTTTTTTAATAAAATTTTATATTTTTCGCTAATGGATTTTAATTAATTTATATTTTTATGATATTTAATTAAAAAAACAAATTGATGAGTAGTCAACTACCCCATTGTGTATCTCCTCAAACGTCTATGTTTAGACGGATGAAGTATCTTTTGGCACAACACATCGAGTAGGGCGTTATTGGAAATGTGGTTTAAAATGAAATTAGGATTTCATTGACCATTTTTGAATTCTAAACCTTGTTTACGAAATATTTGTTGTTACGTTTCCAACTGGTGTACAATTATATACAATCATTATAGCTTTGAAAATATTAAAATTCTATGCGCTAGGATTCGAGAAAAACCCTCAATTAAAATTACTGAACGTAACTTGATTAACAATTTCAAAATATGTCGACGTTGCTCGACTTTATACGTATTTCAACACGCAGTTGGCCGGTATTTTATATAAGTTTCGTACTTTAATTTGCGTCAAAAGCAAAAACGTTCAATTAATTTATTAACACTTAATCAACGAGCGTAAAATTATTTCATTAGAAATAATTACATCACTAGAGTTTATTAATGAAGTAATAAGTTTAAAGCTTCTTCACATTTTTTTAAAAAAATTTTTGTGCGCTCCCGCGCGCACTCACACTCACACTCGCACTCGCACTCGCACTCGCACTCGCACTCGCACTCGCACTCGCACTCGCACTCGCACTCGCACTCGCACTCGCACTCGCACTGGCACTCGCACTCGCACTCGCACTCGCACGCGCACGCGCACGCACACGCACACACACACACACACACATATATTTCAATCACTTTTATTTTTATGAAACGCAATCTCAATGTTTATTATAATTTTGAGGAATTCTATAATCAATATTTTAGTAGTTAAAGCATTATTAAGTTCCAAGTTTAGCTCTTCGCCTTTAGTTCCTCGCTGTGTTGCCCTCATTAGAAACCTTATTCTCGTGGTTGTAATTGCAACACAAAAATGTCCTTTAAATACAAATTTCCTTACAACTCGGTTACAAAAGTCTAATTAATCATTTACTGAATCAATCAAGAATTATAAATTAGTTTTGTATAAATATGCCAGAATAGCAATTGTTGTCTAGGCGGCGTTCTTTATATCTCGTCGTCATCATTGTAAACATTTCTGAACTACAACACTTATCCATGGCAACGATAAACTAAATATATAACTAACAGGATATCCATGCATTTCATTGGAAGCAATGTAAAGGGTTTGAGGCGACATTTTAGCAAGAAATAATAAATTTCCAAAATCACCGGTGCTGAAAGAAATCCAAACTCCTTGCTGTAAATATTTCGAGATTTCCCGGTTTATCTTTATATCACCACGTCGCATAATAAAAATATAAACATAACCCACTTTTATTAGGTATAAAAAGTGTTACATGTTTTTAAGATATGTCTCATAAAATAGTATTTAATTGGTTAATAAGTTTTTGACACAGACTTGTTCAAAATATATTTTAAAATTGAATTGCCACAAGTAAATAAAACTATGTATTCATTATTGTCATATGTGATTTGCCGCTATCTAATAGACAGTGACGTCATATTTATACCTTCGGCATATTAGATGCAAAAAAATTACAAGATCGTTTCAAAGGTCAATGCACGAACAACCCTTATAACCTACAAAATGTCGTTAAACGGTCCATACAAAAAAATGAAACGTCGATAACCAAATGAAAGGCTGGATTATATTATCGACAACTTATCGTATGCCGCCCAAAATAATTTTCGTTTTTTTTTGTATTTTATGAATAACTGTTAGTTAAATTCTTACCATGAATAAGAAATAACTTCAGTCAATTTAAAATATTTTTAATGGCTACTTTTTTATAGCTTGACAGTATTTTGATAGTTTTATATTTTTTGTCCTCTTGCTTATACTTATTTATATATTCATTTTGTTTAGATTATGATAATTGTGTTTCATTTCACTGAAAGATAGATATTAATTTATATAATCACAGATGAACTAAAGTGGTAAGCGTACGCAAATAAAAATGTTGTTTCATAATTTAGATAAGTTGCCTAAAGAAAGACAATAAGACCGTATTTTTATTTTTGAATTATTTTCAAATTTATATTGCCAATGGCTCTGTCATAGAAAATATGAACACCCTTAAAGAATTAAATAAAAACGACAGCCATACAAAAAAACAATGCTATTGCTGGATTTTTATTATTTCTAATTCAGATTTCTACAAAATGCATACGCTTAATGGTTATTTCTATAAAACCATTATTGAATTATCTGGATAAAATTACCTTTGGACTGGGTTATATATCACACCATAAGCAGACTATCGTCGTCTTATCAATTCCATATATGGATACAATTCTTGAATTAGAACTATATTTTCATGTGAGGACTATTTGCCCTTCACAAATATCTACTGTAAATGGAATCAATTAACTACTTAATATTGGATGCTAGATTCGCTGAAATTCTAAATCACTATTAATTTTTCCAAAAAGGATACAATTCGTAAATATCGATAAACATCAGCCCGATAAAATCGAAGGTATTTTCTAAGCGATAGTAACTTTAATGGATGTTTAAATTTTATAGAGACGCCAAGAACAATATTTCCTATACATTACATTGATGGATTACGATATTTATAATGTCTGTTTATTTATTACGTGATGATTTATTGGGACGTAAATATATATATATATATATATATATATATATATATACAAATATATACACACATATATATATATATATATATATATATATATATATATATACAGAGTTTTTACCACTTATATGCTGTAACTTATTGTTTTATTACGACAAAACGTAACAGCTCTATACAAATAAAAATATTTGGTACCAACATTTGAAAAACAAAATATTTATGAAATTCCTCAATGTATATTTGTGATATTCATTTTTCTCAAAGACATTCTAAAACTGAAAGTAGAAACTTGAAACTTTTATGGTGCATCAAATAGTGCCCTTTTGATAAATGTTACACACAAAAAGTTATATTTCCTTTTTGTGGAACAGTTATGAAAAGAATTATTTTTTACTTTGTCATGTCGCATATCTAATGAGAGTTAAGTTCAATAATATATAGTATGTACCTTGACCTAATAAATTTCTGAAAAAAATTTAAAAATGGCCGTCATTCCTAATAATCCGCTCCAAACCCAAGCAGACATCCGGTGACTTGGATACTTTTCGAAAACAGACCGAAAAACTGTATTGCTTTTTATATGAGCTTAAGTAATTTGAAATATGTTCTTCAAATTTATACACAAAATTTTTAAAGTATAAACAATTATTTTGTGTTCTTCAGTTTGCTCCACAACAACTAACGAACTCATAATTCGTGTCGGCTAACTATATCCACTCCATTTTCTCTGTACTCCATTTGTACGAAAGAAAAAAAGCAGTTGGTTTTTCTAGTCCAATACAGACGTTTTTACTCAGCGGCCGCTTTTTGCGCAAACGGATTTTATATTGAGCAATAAATATTTTAAGCGCTATGAAAATGCATTTCTCTGCGTTTAAACCAAGAAAACAGTGATAGACGTTAAAGCAATGCCAATTTTACAGATAAGGCATTTTATAGACAATATATTTATAAATTAATAAGTGAGAAGTAGTATTATTTAAATATGTACCATGTCTCTACACTTGTGAAATATATGAATATGTAGGCAATATATTTATATACCTACATAGTGAGAAGTAGTATTACTTCAATATATACCATGTCTCTACACCTGTAAAATAACGAGTACGTAGGCAATATATTTATATATTAATACGGTGAGAAGTAGTATTATTTAAATATGTACCATGTCTCTACACCTGTGAAATATACGAGTATCTAGGCTATATATTTACATAGTGAGTAGTATTACTTAAATATGTACCATATCTCTACACCTGTGAAATATATAGGTAAGTAGGTAATATATTTATATATTAACACAGTGAGAAGTAGTATTATTTAAATATGTACCATGTCTCTACGCCTGTGAAATAAACGAGTATGTAGGCAATAGATTTATATAGTATCATAGTGAGAAGTAGAATTACTTAAATATATACTTTGTCTACGCCTGTGAAATAAACGAGTATGTAGGTAATATATTTATATATTAACACAGTGAGAAGTAGTATTATTTAAATATGTACCATGTCTCTACGCCTGTGAAATAAACAAGTATAATAGGCAATATCGTTGCAAAAAATTAATGCGTGTTAACAGTTTAATTCAAATACTTTGAAGTTTAAATGTTGTATGAGTTAATGTTTATGAGTACTCAAATGTGTATGGAGCCCTTTTAGTGCGAGTTGTAATCGTACTTGACGGGTTTTTTAATTATTGTCTTATATTATTATAAATTTGTCATTAGTTTAAAATGAATGCATTCTCGCCTTCGCCTGAATGCTTGTTTCTATATTTTTTTCTTATTTTTAATAATTTTTGAGAATCACATCCTTTCAATCTTCTCACAACCGATAATTATTTAATCCAAGTTTTACGCTCGTCCGTTAAGTGAGTTTAATATTTCTTCTTTCCTTTTCTTCATACGCATTACCATTCATAAATTTTTAGTGTTGCAATTAATCTTAATGAACCTCCATCAACGTTGAAGATTTCTCACATTTTTTAAATGAAAACTTCTTTTGACTCACCATGTCCAAATTTTTTTAATAAGAAAATATTTACAATTTTGCAAAAACGTGCCGCTTTCAGCTTAGCGCCGAGCATACCCGAATACTCTGCGCTAAGCAGAGAGCGGTCGAACGGGTGGTACGTCGTGCACCTGAATGGGTAATTATAATTTTATTTCATCACTTTGCGCAGCGGTAATGCACATTGCATTACCCAACGGTATGCGATGGAAATCTGAATCCGATCCGATGCTTACGTTTAATCTCCTTTGATTTTAGTAAGGAAGTATTATTTTTTTGTTTAATTTATATCCGGAGACAAAATAATCTGTATTTAAAATAAAGAAACACATTTATACCAGCGTTTAAAAAATTACTAACCGTATAATTATTGTACAAAAATAATGTGCTGTTATGGTTCCCTTTTAGTTGGATCAAGCCGAGACTAGCAGCTAATTAGTTTTACAAAATGTTTGTTTTATTTTTTCTAGAAAAAAAGCAGTAGGAGAATAATAAGCGAATGAGAAAAGTTTAAAAAAAAATTAATTTTAACATAAACTGAAATAAAAAATGGGTCATATTAAAACTTTAACGTACTTGCTTTAATCTTACATAATTTTAATTATCTTCATACTGACGTTATTTATTAATTTTTTTCACTCGTGAATATTTCAATATTACCCAAGTTTATTGATGCATAAAAGAAGAAAAACACAAAAGAGGCCCATAGAACCCCTTTGAGCACGACGGGGTTTTATTTCGTAGGATTTCATTGCAACAACTGCCCCCTAATTTTGATTTTAAGGGTCCGTGTTTAAACACGAATAGTTAATTTAATTTCTAATAAATTAAGAATGTAATGATTAGATTCTTTGGAGAAAATTTTGTGCAATGTTTAATTATGATTGAATATTTAGAGGAGAGTTTTCTTGGTTCTTGGTAATTGTTTGACGACGAGTTGGAAAATTGCGAAATAAATTATTACATTCAATGATTTTTCTCAAAGTGTAAAATATTTCCAAACGAGTGATGTAGTAAAGAAGCTTTAAATGAGTCCCTTCACATTTGTTAACCCTTTGAACCATAATTACTTTATTTATTTTCTCTTGAATGGGTAGCACTGTGTTTTACTGTTTATATAAATGTGACCAGTAAGATAATGTAAATAAACTGTTTTGTCATGCTTTTCTTTTATTATATTTTTTCATAAAAATATAAACAAATTATGTATTTAAGGCTTAAGTTACTTTTTAAGCCAATATTTCTTCTAGTACATTTTTCTGGTAGGTGGTGGTAAAATAATTTTGCACAGGACAATGTATTATTTACTATCAACTTATTTTAACTTTCACCTGAAGAATCAGTTGACTTTATATGCTAACTAATATTTAAATTTATGTAATACTGAAGTAATACCTTGAACATGAATGTTAAAGACGTTTATATTCAAAAATTACGATAGGAAAGGATTTTTGTTCAAATATTCAAATACAATAGACTACACTGAATGTTATATAAAAAGATAACGAAATAAATTTATACTTTACAAAATATTTAAAATTGTGCCTGTCAAATATTTGTTCAGATTATTACTTAAAATAAGACGTTTCACTACTCTTTCTAATATCGGTTCGTCATGTGCCTTTTTACTAGGAGCTATGTCTCTTAATTTTATGATTTATGGTTAAATATTATTTGAAGTATATAGACAGTTCCACCAACCACACCTGCTCTGTGATAAATAGTTTTTAATAGTCTATTATTATGTTATCTTGTAAGGACCAATTAAAATCGCTCAGATTATTTCCTGTTTTATCGATAAATTGGTGAATGATATCCACTTTACATGATGCGAGCTTTGACTTGCGAATTTGCTGACGTGAAAAGGGGAAAAAATAGTTACACCTATAATTTCAAAAGGTTTTTATTATGAAACTATCGAGTCTCAGCATCGGCAATGGCTACATAGTTTGATATATACATAATTACTCGGTGATTTTTTCCAAATACCAAAAAAAAATTATTTCATTTTCGATAAAAAGTCTTTAATATTCATATCCGTGATACGTAAGTATCGAATCGAAACGTATTTAATTAAAATTGGGGGCAGAAAACGAAACAAACAAGTAAATGAAAAAAACTCAGTATCGTATTTATAATTTTGAACAACTGGAAACAAACACATTGTCCACACATGGGAAATATTTATTACTATTTATTTATACAGCATGTGTGGTTGGTGTGACTACCTATATATTCTTGATATTTTTCGAATAGCATTTAACAAGACAACACAACAAGAAAATGCATAGATACCATGCAAAGAGAACATAACGTATCAATATTTATAACCGCGTTCAAAAGTTATATCTATATATTTACCTACATAAATATACGAATGAAAGCTGTGCTAATGAAGTAAAGCAAAGAGTCAAAACGAACTTTTAATTGGGCTTATATTTGTACCAGCGTTACAATGTAAATAAATATACACACACAAATACACACATGCACACGCGCACGTGCAGGCACCCGCGCACGTGCACGCCCACGCGTTCGCGCACGCTCACACGCACACACACACACACATATATATATATATATATAGATATATATATATATATATATATATATATATATATACACACACACACACACATATATATATATATATATATATATATATATATTTATATACATTAGTGCGTATTTATAAAATAAGTAATAAACTACTGTAACCTAAGATATATAAACTCTTTTATGGATGTTATTATTTTCTGTACTATAAAAATTTTCTAAGTTTTTCTCACGACAATAACAAATTCTTAGAATGTAAGAGGGGAACATATTTTCCAAACGATAATCAAAACGACTGAAACTAAATTATTTTTGTGTGAACTTACCTCCTTCAAAATTCCCTATATGTGGGTTAATAAACTCCATGGAAAATTTCCATATTCTCCCTCAAATATTTTAGGAAGATTCTCTTTTTTCATTGAAGGTATGGCATCCTAAAAACAATGAAATCTAGAGAATAAATGTACTGATAATTTTCACTAAGCAATAAATTTTAACAGGATTTAAAAAAAAAAACAAAAAATATTAAACATTTCAAAATTATTTTTGTCATTGAAATGGGATCGTTACACTCGTGAAAGAATATCTAAACATGATTTATATTTTAAAAATAAATTTATTTTCCGAAACGCTCTTTTGGTAATGAGACGAGAGTACTGTATGAAGCAAATTACATGAATGATGTAAATAAATAAACCAGACATAATTCAATCCCAAGAAAAAAATTATACGGTTTAGCGACCGAAATTAATATTATTCTCTCTCCACAGATTCAGTTTTCATACTCGATACTAGTATCCTGACGAGAAAAAGGGGATAGTAATCGAAATATTATTTCAGCCAAATCTAACAAAAATCAAGATTGGGTTTTATAGCAAAGTTGTGTTACGAAATAAAATAACGTTTCGTTAGCAAATGTCAGTAAATTAATTTGGAGTAAATTAATTCTGAATTCAGATTTAAGGATACTGCCTACTTTAGTTCTTAATGTTGACATTTAAATTCACAAAGCTATTCTTTATCGAAGAAACAGTTACTTTTATATCACTTAACAATGATATTAATATAAAAAATATGTAGTTTTTTTTTCTAATTGCAACCGTGATATCTTTTAAAAGTAAAGTTTTTTATAAAATTTAACCAATTTCTTCTGTCCAGATTTTTTTCCTCCCTTACAATGAAATAATATTTAAAAACTGATTCAATCGACATTAAAAAAATTGTTCATTTTATTAATGTTTGTAGAAAACTCACTTTTGACCGAAAATTTAATTATTTCAAAATAGTTCCATGGATAGAACCTAATGGTATCTATGAGAGTTTCCCGGTACCTAGGAGAGTTTCCCTATATGGTTTCAAATTTCTCCATACTGTCACAGTTAAAAAAAAACACTAAATATATATGAAATTAACTCCCGTTTTGATGTGTTTTTTTTTGTTTCTCCATATAGTTTTGAACCAAAGAACTTTTACAAACCTCAAAATATAATTTAATTTTACTTAACTAATCAATTTTAAATATAACCTCTACAAAATCATTTCTAGTTTATCTTGCTGTACAACAACCTACTTGCGTACCTTACAGTTACGTTTCTGAACGAGCAATTTGCGTAAAGTCAATATTTCGTCACGTCGAATAATTGTGGCAGGTATCCGCGAACCCTTGAAGCTCGAAAAGTATTTATTAAAAAAATTATGTATAAATGAACGGAACATAATAGAAAGGCGTTGTGTGACTAATTTTTGAACAGCCATAACTGAATAATTTTAAGAAAATGTAATTTTACAATTTGTAGCCATTTACAGTTCCAAAAAAGTATAATCTAATAGTAACATTGGCATTTAGGCCACTGCAAACAATTATAGTCTAATGTGAAATATATTACCCTCGGTGTATAATTTTAGAGCAAAAAAAATTAATAAAGGAAATGGAGAAAGTTAACAAAGAATGCTGACTTTTAAATAATTTTTTCATTTTTGTTCTATAATTAGATAAAAATTGGTGATAACTGAAAAATTACTCTGTGCTATTTATAATGCAAACTACTTGCATAACTTTTTCAAAATAAACGTCTATAATGTAGAAAAACAACTTATTGCCTAATTTCTTGTATATTGTTCATAAATTTGACTGATTTCGGCCGACCTGCTTCGAAGTTGTTTCATTTTTAAATACGAATATTTACAAACACCATGAATTGGTATTTGTAATTATTTGTATATTCTCTATCCTAACTTTTTTAACACCATCACACCACATTTGATGTCAATTTCTAGAAAATATTTTGATTTTCAATCATAAAAACCATTAGACAGAAGTCATAATTTTTCAAAACAAATATCGTCTATTATGAGTTTCTTTGTACATGTGGTACATCGATATAAATAAGCTTTCAATAGACAAGGCAATTGACAAGTTTTTTTTTATTTCATAAAACATAATTTCAAGGTACAAGCTGATGAAGTATGAAAAAATTTTCCTCTGACATCTTAAAAATAAACCGAGTTATAAAGGTTTGAAGTAATGTTTAGACAAGGACGGCAATGCTAACTTGTGATTTCATTTTCAATAATGTTCATTACGAATGGGACAGAAATTTATACCCGTTCCTTAAGAAGCGTTTTACTCGATAATTTTTAAATTTTTTCCATAGTTTTATTTTCAATTAACCTTTATTTTAATGACTATTTTCTCAAAAAAGGCAAAAGTAAAGGCAGTGATCAACCCTTAGTTATGAGATTTATAAAATTTATAAATATATAATGCACAACTTTATAGGCATAATTTTTCACGACCATTGTGTATGCAAGTAGGTCGTAAGTGATTTTAGATAATTTTGATTATAGGTGACATAGGTAATTTTGTACCGATATATGTTTATGCAGATTACGCAAGTTTTTATGAACTCTAAGTTTTTAGGTAGTTTCTACGCAAGTTTTTAGGTCGAAATTCTACACTGAGCTGTTATTTATCCGTTTTTGCAGTGAATGTAACAATGTACCTATTTTAAAATTGATTATACCAATTGTTTAGTCTATTTGTTCCTAAGCCGTTATTAAAAAAACAAATAAAGAAATCCAACTGGTTGAGTATTGTTTCCAGTTTAGATTGATCTTAATTTATTCCTTTCTTTTTGCAAGTATGTTCAATTATTAATAATTTACAATCTTTGTAACAAGCACGAAATTATACATAAATTACATCATTAATGAAAAGTGTGTTTCGGTGTCGAAACCAAAATATACGAGTACTTTACGGAAAAGCAAATATTAAGACGCCAAGTACATTTTCAAAACAAGTATAGGTTTAGTACATTTAATAATTAAATTCATATATTAAAACATACTTTAATTAAATACTAAGTTACTATCATCAAATCGCTCTGCAGCAGTGTGTGTGTGTGGCGTATTAATTACTGCCACTTCTTCCACTCGTCGGCCAATGTACTTATGCACTGGATGTCAGCTTTTGTTCCTCCACTGATAGTGCGTTTGGTCAATTCTCCAGACTGAATCAGTTTAGTCTGTCTGTATTTTTCTTCTTCGAATTTTAGATATTTTGTTGTAAGTCATCAACTTTGACATCTCCAAAGCCAGCCGTTCAAAAATGTCGTTAAGGGAGTTTTTCATTATTTTCATGTCGTTCTTCACGGTTCTGACCTCGAGGTGCACTTGCTTCGACAACTCTTTAACGTAGAGCGAGTAGCTCTCCTCCCTTTGTATGTGCTCTTTTTGTCACGTTTCTTTGTTGAACTCTTAACTTTATTTTCCCACTGTTTTTACTAATCAATCTTCTACAGTTTTAGCGACGTTATGAAGTTAAAAAAATATAGATGCGAAGAATTTTAACGTTACATTATTTTCGTAATTTCCATTTACTTACTGTTTAAATATATTTATAAATATAAAAGTGCAAGTAAGCCTAAATTATATGAAAATTAGTCGTACATTACTTACATACAAATTACCATATTTATAAATATAAATCGGTAATTTGTAAAATTTTAAAACTCGCGTTACTACTAACTCCTCACATATTTATGCGCTAATAAACTATTTAAAAACATTAAAATTATAGTTCAATCTTTAAATATATTGCTTAGCTGTAACAGGGGTATAATTGTAATAAATTTCTCAAAAACCAGGTTCTAAAATTTAATTGAGAGTTGCAGCATTTTATTAACTTTAGCAATATCGGAGATTGGGCTAGTATAGTGTTTTCGTAGATATTTCTAGCAATATTTTACATGAAATTTCGTAATAAATAGTTCTAAAGTTCTTTAAATCAATTTTATTCGCAGGAAATAAAAAAATTCATTTCAACATAAAAAATATCTATTTCAATATTTTTGGTGTAATCTAATGAGATATATACGAATCAATATGTTTAATGATGTTAATTCTAAATTTCAACTTCAAATGACTTTGAGAAAACTGGCTGTGGACAACAGATAAACGATGGGGCACGTAACTTTTTTATTTTCAAATTCAGAACCTTATAATTGGGAAAGTTGTATTTGGCATGATATATTTGAATATATTTGATGTACTTAGAACAGGTCTGATAAAATTTTCATTGTCTGTATCTTCATAATACAATTTTTGACACCATATACATTTCTTTTATTTTTTTTTGTCATACACTTGCCATCAAAACTATTCAATCCGAAAATCATCCGCAACTTACTTACGCCAACTGTCGAGTTATTATATACAGTTGTAAAATTATATAAAAAAACGTTGGACTACGATATGTATCCCATATTAAAAATGTCCAGAACAAAATGTTAAAAAAATCCACGGTAGTAAACCGAAGTTAAAATTTTAAATAAAATGATAATGCAATGAAAATGTCAGGATATTCATTTTATTCGTAATATTTTTAGGTTTATTTAAAAAATTTTGGTTCGATAAATATTATAAGATAAAGTAAAAAGGCTTGACAAGCTGTTTATTTTTATTTTCATAAAGACAAAATGGAAACATATAGCTCTTTTCCATTACAAATAATGCGTATTATTTAAATATATAATTATCTGAAATCACGACCTTTTTGTACATAATTTCTTTGCACACTGCATTAAAACGAAGTCAAGCAAGGACAGTATGCACAAAATAAGGTTTTCCGAATTCATATTATTGAGTAAGATTAGCAATTATTAGACGATTTTCTCTTGAATGATGAATATTTTACAAATGTTCTTGCTAGACTAGTTGCGACCATTGATGAAAGTTCTGTAAAACATGATGTATATATTGTATTTGTAATTTCATTACCTTGCACATTAGATCTTTGATCAATGTCAAGGGCTCCCTTTAAGATGTGTGTCAGTACAGTAATAAAATATCAGATTGAGAATTTTCCCAAACTGCAAAATCTTGATATCCATCTTAAAGTAAATATGTTTTACTTTATCACCTAACTAAAAGCCGTAGAAAACTTTTAGAATACATAACAATACTTTTGAAAATAGGCTCGGTTTTCTCCAATACTATCTTGTTAATATTTATTTACGGAATTTAAATTTTCTAACGATCAAATGCAAATCTATGGGCCGCATAATATCATATACCATACAACTTTAGTTATTCATATTTAAATTATTATTAGTGATCGCCCAGTCGTCGGAATATAACAGTAATGTACTTTCCTACTGACTTTGTTGAGAACTTATAGGTAGACGAGAGTACGTCAATTCATATTGATGCTATAAGATTTTCCATTTACAACAGGTGTATATTGGGCAAGATGTGTTTCACTAATATATACAACACAAATATATTACTCAAAATATCATAAATGCTTTTTTGACTTGATTGATACTCTGTAGACTTTTGAAAATGGAACATTTGAAATCACACAAAATTCACAGCTCGAAACTCATTCAATCTGAAATTTTAATATTCTTTGGCGCCAATTTTTTCGCTAAATCTGTTTAACCTCAGAATTACGTGTTTAACATTAACAGTATGAAGGTAAACAATGAATCTTTTATTGTTGATCGTGAAAAATACATGTTTTAATATATCTGTAATATACTATTAAATGTGTTTGTAACACATATTTTATATAAATTTTAGCTTTCTGCACTCCGCCTCCATACAAACTTTAACTATTCCAAATCTCAAACTCCTTCGGGCGCGTAATATGGTTTAAAAGGGTATAACATTTTGTTTTCACGTATTAATACATTGATAATCCACAACTAGCTAATGCTTCCGTCAATGCTCCTAAATCCCAAAATCCACTTCATCTGGATTTCAAAAGTGATCAACATACGCTAAATGCACTTTTTAAGTTTGCTCACTACTTTCAATTATGAACATAGATAAATCACCATGGTATTATCTTTAGTAATTCCCGATACGCCACTGCATGGCCGATACGAAGCATGTTGAAAAATATCCTTGATATAAAGTCTTGACCTAATCCTAGTGGTGAAATAAATACAAAAGGCGTAGGAGACGTCCCGGATATGACTGCTTGAGAACTGCCACTAGCCATTTTGTAAATATCTTCCTCTACGGCGACGCTAGACTTGTTCGCGTATGTCTTTATTATAGAAACAGAATCGTGATTTGTTAACTAATAAAACAAAACTAAGTTTTCATTATCTCCGATCGGTATGGCAAAGATAACATGAAAAATTATGAGCTCGATTGAGCATGAGTATTGTTTGAACGATAGGACCGCACCGAGGAATTACGAAAAATGAGCAATTTAAGTTTGTGTCTTTATCATAGTTTTATTTGATAAAGTATTTACTTAAATGATCCTATAGTTTATTTTCAACTGACAAGTATTTTCAAAAAGTGGAAAATCTTTTTTTTAATGCTTTTGAATGATTACTTTTTCTTATAAATTGTTTCTCAGAGTGAAAAAAGAATATTAAATAACGAAAGGAAAGCCTTTAATGGAAAAAATTGAAGTTTCCATAAGTCTTTGAAAATTTCTGTACGATCATTTACTAACGAGTTATTTTTTGACTTTTTTGCTTTGATTGAGTATAACTTTTCTAAAATTGACCGCCTAAAAATTGAAAAATCACTCCAAAAGCAATTGAAAACCAGTTGATTTAGAAACCGAGATTCCATTTTGCTCAACTGTTTTGCAGGTTATAGTCCCATTCAAAATATCCTAGCACTTAAAAACTATATTTTTATATATATGCACTACATGTAATTTGTCGCATTCTTAGCTACAACAATCAGTCCACCAAGGTAATAACGCAATAAATTTTTTAACGAGTGTTTATCAATCAATGTTAACAATACTGTCGCAAACTACCATCGAAAACAAATGTTTTAATTACGAAGGTTTTATCCAATAATAATTTTAATAAATCCTATATCACTACGCGAATTGGAAACGATACGTATGAAATAGTAGTATACGCCGGTTATCGAGTAATTATATAAAATTGTAAAATTATATCAAGGAACGTGAAAACAAGTAACACATGTGTGAAATACTACGAATATTGAGTAAGGTTTTTCCTATTACACCTTATTTCAATATTATTAAGAAAAAGTTGTAAAATGCCTTTCAGCCCACTCGTAAACGCGGAGTGTCAAACATATTGCAGATATGTAAAATATATGCACGCTCGTCAGACCACATTTTTCATTCCTCTTGCTGGAAACTGATATTCTCTCCGACAAATCCAAACAATTATTGACAGAAAGCGTGATTTGTCAATATGAAGGAAGATGCATTTTTATTTTTGTTAGCTCTTAGTAAAAGTTTAACTGATTTATGTGTATAATTAAAGATAACATAGAGCATAATTTTCAAACAAACCTACAGTTGTATTATCTATGAACATATGTATATGTACACATATATATATATATATATATATATATATATATATATATATATATATATATATATATATATTTATATGTACGTATGGAAGGTATAAGCCACTATTTATTGTAAATATACGCACTCAAAAATATTGTTGTATTAAAATATTTAAAGATTAAAAAAAAGATTATGTGCAAGTTTTATAACAACATCCATATAAGGTTATTTTTAATGCCAGTACTTTCTATAATCAAACAAATCGAATCACAACTTCTGCCCTTTGAAATAACCGGTAGTTTCTTTAAGTCATGCCCGCCCGCCACGAACTTCCGCTTACTTAGCAGAATAGGTGGGTCTGTCGAACGGTACTTCCAGCGGCTAGGAGCGGGACGTTTGGTTTTTAGCGTTGAAATAATGTTTAAATTTAGATTCTTGTATGTAAAACTTTGAGGTTTATTGTTTTTATTATTTCAATATTTCTTCTCCGAGGCAATATTAAAGTCATATTTGTTAAACGGAAATGTTGTTTATATTGTATTTGCCATTTATTGCCATGAATATTCCGAAAATTGTCCTGTTTGTCAGAATGTTACTTAGTAATTAAAAAATAGTAGAATTGGAGAATTAGTTGAAATTGCTACTTTCGTGGGTTATACTTTTTATATATACGTCGTTAAATCGTTGTAAATCCCAAATCAGCAAATAAGTATAAAATAAGTATTAAAATAAGCAAGAAACACATGTAGGGAAATGTCCGAATCTTATTAATCGCGATACTATCTAGTTAATTGGATTTTATTATATGAAAACTTAGCTTTGGGACACCTCGAACTTTATGATCAGCTGGTTTGTTATCAAATCAAATTACACGATGCGTGTAATTTGATACACACACATATATGTATGTATGTGTATATATATATATATATATATATATATATATTTATATATATATATATGTATATATATATATATATAAATATATATATATATATATATATATATATTCTACTAGTATGGATGAGGGATATTTTAAAAGTAATATACGTACTAAATACAATACTTATTAAAATGTTTGCTGAATTTTAAGAAATATCTCTCCGATGTAGCACCCTTGCTTCCAAAAACCGCACCACTAGATGTTTTTTGTAAGATGTTGAGCTGTTGGATTTTGCTAGGTAGAAGAGCAAGGTAGAAAGCAATTCTAGGATTTAAAAAAAACGCTGTCTACTGACGAGCTCTTTTATCTTTGCGAACAAGACGTAGTCCAGTTAACTGTGTGGTACGTGAGGAAAGACTGCCTGCTCGTACTGATATAGTAAATAAATCCCAATGTTTCTGATATGAGTATGTGTATTGTGTCGAATAAGTGACTTACAAGTCAACTCACGGTCAAATCAGATTACAATCAAGAACACTTACGATCAAGTCAAATGAAGGTTTTTTGTGCAGTATTGTTTTCAACGTCTGCACAACGTCACTATACACACTTCTATGACAATTGTTCCACATGAAACTCCATCTTGATGATTTTTCGGTAAACGCAAGCAAAGATCGTCATTTCTTTGAGTTTTATTGTAATCGTCATGCATGTTATAAAACACAGAAGACATGGAATTGCGTTAATTACGAATATTTCACCATTTAAGTCATAACCGATGCCCTGATAAACGATCAATTTTTTAAAGGCCAGGTATATATTAAATAAACAGGTTGGAAATCGTCCCAATTTATCGAGTAAATATACATTTACATAAGAATAACAGTCTTCACCACTAGGGATTATTTTCTTCTGTAAATAATAACTTAGAGCTTTGAACGAGTAATTATCAGTATTGGGTCAATAATAAGAATATACTAGCAGAACTTACCCTTACTCCTGCAATTTTTGCCAAGCTTATTTTGTAATATATGACCGAATACATTTTTTCTTCAAAGAAAGAAATTCTTTGAATTAATTTTGCTTTTCTGTCACAAAATTAACTAAAAAAAATATAGGTTTGGTTTACTCACAATCATTCAATAGTTACAAGAAATGTCTGAAATACACGGCTAATTATTATATATTATTGCTGAACTCTTAACTCCAATATATACCTGTTACCTGAATATCCCTGAATTTCGAACGTTTCTGTTTGCGTAATGGACTTGTACTACTAGGGGCATTTAAAATATATATTTATATAATAATGATCTTGATGCAATTTAGAGTAAAATTGTACTTTTTGCCATTTACTAATAAAATTAATTAGAAAATAAAACCAGATAGCTGTAGCCAAGTTGCTTAAAAATATTCGTTAAATAGCTAGTTTCCGATAACTTATATTTTCATACTTTTTCTTTTCACTCCCCTTCACTACGTGATCGTATTGCGTTTAGTTTAATCGGTGTCTACGTTGATCATATAGGTTATGGGATTAATCAAATTTCCTGTTTTTCTGGTATCGTATTTTTTCACTAATTTTTTACTTATTCAAAACTAGTGATTAAAAGTCACATTGGCAAACAATTCATTGTTATTCTTCAATATCACTATATAAAAACATACATCTAACTACATAAGGCAAAACATAATTAAAATTGTTCCTATACCTGTTATACTTACCAAATGTGATATTAATTTACCTTATTTTTTCCCGAGAAAGTGGCAATATTAATTAAGCATTAGACGCCACTCTTTAACAGGTTTTTACAGTAGTGACTTATATAGACAATAATTATAATGGGAAAAGGTGTAAAAATACTGTCCCAATATAATTGTACTGCTTGGCGTCATATAGTTAATATTCTTTGATAGACGATTTAAATCAATGTTTTTACATTTCGAGTGTTGAAAGACTATTATTAGAGTCATCCAATTATATAACATTTTTGGCAAGATATTTATTTTGCAAGAACAAATGTGGATCCTTCAACTCGATAACTAACGCGTAAACCTTATAGATGGTAGTAAAATAAATATGTACCTACTCATTTTTTAAACACTTTTTTTTGTTTATCTTCGATCTATTTAACATGACAATTTACTTAAATGATTTTTGGTTTATTTTAATGAAAAAAAATATAAACCAGGAATCCAGATCCCAATAGGTTACCTCTGCGCCAATGACTCTCTTAGGCGAGTAACGAAATAAATGTAGACATATAATAATTTTTCATATATTCTAATCGTTTATGGTAATTGGGTAAAAACTGGCCACTCCCTGACTGACTCATTGCAAAATCTTCAGAACTATGAAACCCACGAACTTTACATTCGTCACATATATTTCTCTCGTGCTCGGCTATGAAATAATTTGTTGAAGTTCAATCCCTAAACTTATGAAAATGCGGATGGAAGATTTCGTGGGCATTTGGGAACATTAAAGATCAAAACACGAACATTAGCATTTAAAATCGCAGAGAAAAATAACACAAAATAATCAAGTTCTTTTAAAAACCTCTAACCGTATAATTATTATATAAAAAAGGGAATGGAACAACATAAATCCCTCGAGTCATGATTCCTTTTCAGCCCAGAAAACCGAGTCAGGCAGCTATTAAATTACTCACAATTTTATTTTGACCTCATCCACGAATTTCCACAAAAAATTCCTTTGCTTTTTTTTCGAATATTTCAACAATTTCCTTAGTAAAAAATTGGTAAAAGAAAGAGAAAAAAAGAAGAAAAGACATAATGGGGGCTTGTAGAGCGGCCTTGGAATCGACGGCGGTTGTTTTGTCAAGTTTCATCGGGGCAGCTGAACCCATCTTTTGACTTTAAATATCCTTGTTCAAAAACGAATTGTTCATTTAATTTTTCATAAATTAAAGTCATATAATGAATGAAACCATTGAGATGATTGTGTGCAAATAATTGTAATAGACAGTTTTGTAGATGAGTCTTAATGTTTTTCAATAATAAATTATGAACTGCAAAGTTGTGAAATAAATTCGATCTCAAAGAATAAAATTTAGGACATGAGAGACTTTTTTCAAGCTGTGTAATTTCTAACCCTCGAATGCAAGGTTTACTAAAACTACTGTTTGATTTACATTGATCCCTTCAGGTTTGCCACTCTTTTAAACTTGGCTAATACGTTTCCCGTGTCGCAAAATGAAAACGTAATTCATACTTTTTATATAAACGTAATGCGACAGAGAGTAAAAATCTTTTGTTATAATTTTCTTTCCTTATGTTTTTTTTTTTCATTAAAATATAAAATAAAAATTGCATTTAACTTTCCTTGCAGGCCAAACTTTTTTCTGCTACAACATTTAATACAGCACAGCGTTTTATTTTTAAATTTATTTTTTGAACTTTTGTAAGTTCAACCTATCTAGTCGATTTTTTCTTATATAAAATATAAGCTGGTTAAATCGTTCTGCGGGGCGGCGCTGCAGGGAGTCGGGCTGTACCTCGAGTGGCGTAGGAGCGGTTGTTATTTCTAGTAGCCGCAGGTGGCCGGTCTCTTGTTGCGTGTGCCGCTTGGTAAATCTGCTCGATCCGACAGTATCGAGGTACGGATGCGGCTCCTGCATTTCTATAGTGTGGCGAGCTCTCGTAGTTTTCGAAACTATTCAGTCTAAGTGGCCGGTAGTGATCGGGATCCCTCTGTGTCCTCTCTTCTCTTTCTAGCTGCTTTCCGATATTTTTGATGCATAACTGTACGTCCTGGAGGCACCATTATCGAAGTATTACGAAATTTGCCATAAAATACTAATTTAATTCGCTCTTCCTTTTGGTAGGCACCCATTATTAATTACATGTATTTAGTGAGGAATTATTTAGTGAGGAGTTTTATTATATGTATTTAGTGAGGAATACGTATAATAAAACTAATACAACCACTTCTGTCTCAATATACATACGTATTGACGAGTTACAAGTAAACGAACACCTTGTAAACGTCAATTTTCAGCCAAAATTACGACGGCACGCGGCACTGCCGTCATCTAGCTGCATGACTCAAAGGATATGAATAATGGCTACTTTTTTTTTACTATTTTCAATTAATATAAATGAATCACCTCCGGCACGCAGTCACAGAGCTACACTCATCATTGAGGCGACATGTTTTCGTTGCATGTGGTTTTACCAAATGGCCCCTTACTTACCAAATTGAAAACCAAAAAATGAAATGAAAATTTTTTAAATTTTAACTATTTTGTAGACATATGATAGATATTTGTTTTTTATTTTGACTTTATAATTGAGATTTGTTTCATATTCATGTTCCATTTCTAAATAACTGATCAAATTTTACGCCAAATTTTTCCCTCTACAATCATTTAAAATCACAAGGTTCACTTCAATTTCACCATATTTTCTTTGCAAAATATCAAATTCAATTAGTTTATGTTGTATAACCAGGCAGTCACGTTTGACGTATGTTAACGTGACTGCCTGGTTATTTATATATATTTATGAAAAAAAACAGTCTAACTAGATTTCAATTTAAAGTAATTAGATTCTACTGCGGAATATAATTTTAATGAGTATATGATGAAAGAAGTCTTAATATACATATCAACAAATATTTATTCTAATATTTTAATAACCATAAGATAATTATGAAATCTCCAAAATATAGTATGCATTGCCTCAAAATGTTGTACAGACATGTCCAGATAAACGTCGAGTCTCGGGACATCTCTTCACGTATTCGTCGACTGTCGGCTTAACAGAGATGAGAGGCAGGCATTTGCCGGGACTACAGGGCGAGAGACAGTGTCGCTGAGACTGTCTCTTAAGCGGACACATCTATAGACATATCTAATGTTTGGACGAGTGCATCGGTGATTCAATTAATTTAATATTTCATGACAGCGCTTATTTATGCAATAGTCAATATGACAATTATATGAGTCGCCAAAAAAATGTACATTTGGAAGAAAATTGGCCAGGAAATAAATAAGTAACCCAATGATTTTAAGACAAAATTTCACAATCTTCGCTATCATTATTTATGCATGAACGGTGAGAGTCAGCAACCGAAAAAGAGTGGTAAGGTACCGATGAAATATATATGCATAGTTGATATACATATCCCCCGAGATCCTACAGAAACACTTCAAAAATCCAACACAGTGAAATCTAAAAAAAGAATATATTAATTTTCTTAAAAACTTCTTTAAATTTAAAAAATTACAAAAGCAACATATCCCTTAGCAAAAAAACATCGGTTTCATCATCGTATGCCTGTATATTATCAAAATAAATAGTCACACATCGCAACAATTAATTGTTTTTAGGATTTTACTTATTTAAGATACGTCACTTTGGCAAGATAAACAGCATGTAGCTGTCGTATGGTAGTGTACTTTTATAACGAGGTCTGATTCAAACAAATTAAGCCATATTTTGTTTGATTTTTTTAAAAATAGTGTATTTTGAAAACCCCCGTCTAATAATGTTATTTCACCCTCAGTACGCCAATTAGCGTTATTTATCTTGTAATTTGCATCCATTATAACGATGAATACAGTCCTGAATGTACATTTATGGTTAAAATAAATACCTCAAATCAGGCGATCTTGAATTAAAATATGTTAACTGCTCATTGCAACTACGTAATTTGGAAAATTTCAACCAGTGTTAGAGTTTTGTGTTATTTATTTCCATTGTTCAGGTGTTTCAGTTAACTAAAAAAAATTAAACAAGTGGGTTCCATGCAAGTAGTTTTCAAGACACTACTGTACGTCCGTTGATCCTCAAGACCCACCTGGTGTAGAAAGTTGTGATTAAATTCAAGCAGATATTCAAAATTAAATGATTTTGACATTCAAGGCCAAAATTAATTATAAACTATATATCGCTGTAACTCAAATAACAGACACAAAGTAGAACGGATTAGAAAAATTCACAGAATATAAAATTAAACTATTCATATAATATTATGAAATCAGTACATAAACAACATACCAAAAAACATAGATTCACCAGCGATTGCCATCACTAAGCATTATGTAAACAATTATTTTTGAAGCTCATTTAGATAGATTTATTTCGTTGCATTATGGTTATTCTACCATATTTAGTGCTTACACTCAGTCACCTACTTCCAATCAATCAACCTTCAAAATATCACAGGTACCAACTTCGCCGCTAAAGTCACATATTTTACTAGAGCCAGATACATCACAATGATGAGAGGCCGGCCTAGATTTTGAATTATCAAAATTTATCCAATTTGCTTCAAATGTAAAATATTTATTTATGAATAAAAATTAATTAAAAATACATTTAATTATACACATACTTCCGGTGTAAATTTACTTAAAAGTGAATTTAAGACTTTGAATGTCAGAAACGTGAAGAAATCGCAAAAGTTATAAATCGTAGAGTTATGGCTTATATTATATAGGCTTTTAGAGGTTCACGAAACTATGTATTAGACTTTGCAATTATAACTCCGATTGTTTTTAATATTTTCCAAATACAGTTTACACACTCTTATAAAGTTAAAGAAGGAGTTGTTCTCCGTTTGTAAATTTTATAATACACTTTTTGTTAAAAATTCGCATACCTACGTTATTTTCTTGCGTTTTATTCACCAAAGTCAGGTGTATAGCCACGTACGTAGCGTAATACAACTTTACCTCTTCGTGATACTCGAAAGGTAATATTATCTTATGCAATAAAACTTCAGTTATCTCGAAAAAAACATATCGGGAGATATTAATGTTTGGAGACAAGTTGAGAGATAAGTCTCCAGACATATATACCGGTGCGTACTAAGCTTTAAGCGTTGAAAAATAATTAAAATAATTAAAATTAAGGTAATGTTTAATATCGGGGCGATAACAACATTATTAATTACATCAAGAACAATCATGCCTTAAATTAATTCGCGCTTCGTTAATAATACAAATTAGATTCCTTCATTAACAAGTTCTCGGTCGTTTCATTATTTTGGAATTCTGTGCAAATCTTTAAGCATCAGAGGATTTTTTACAGAATTTAAAGTTAAATTTAGTGAATATTATGTGATAATAGCATTAATATGCGATTTGGCTGATGTAAAAAGTGAAAAAAATGGTGGTACCTATAATTTAAAAATATTATTCTTGTAAAAACATGCTTTGGAAGTAACTGAATAGTTTAATACCAATAACATAGGATTGTAGAAAAAAGCGAAAAATTATTCAAAAAATTATAGATTAATTTTACCGTAACTAAGGTACTCGCTTAAATGCTGGAGAGAATAACTAAATACTATTGTAAATTTAAAGACACATTTGTTTGAATAAATATACTTTTGCAGATAAAACAATAGTATTGCAGAACCGAAATCTATGACCCGTGATTTTTGTACGCCTATATCAATTCAGCGGATGAGAGGAAAGCAATGTGAATAGACGATTCGTACAGATAAACCTCTAAAGCACATAAGTACGATACACAACGACCGTAATATGTATTATTCTTCCTCCATAGATCCTGGTTTATTTTCATACTCGGTAAAATTATTCTTACGAGAAAGATGAGTGGTTATCAAAATACGATTTCACCCAAACTCAATATAAACCAGGACTGCGTTTTAGTACAATCGTAATACAAAATAAAATAACAGTTCATAAATGCCACGACCGTTGAATTCACGTAGGAGTATATTAATTATGACTGTTGAATTGATATTTACAAAAATGTTAGCTTTAACAACTATTAATAGTTTCTTTTGCCTGCAATAAACTGTCTACCTTAATTCTAAATACAAAGAAAGATATTTAATTTTGTCCAACTCACTTCATCAAAGAGAAAGACATTTTACATCAATTAGTAATATTATTAGAATACAAATGCTTAGTTTTTGTCTTCAGAATTATAACCGTGGCGTCTTTTGATTTCTACACCATTAACTCGTAATTTATACGCATTTATCTAAGAATTCCATCTGTTATTTATATAGTCTCATTGTAGAAATAATTTACTAAATTGTAATTAAATGTAATTGTTCCATTAAAAAATCAACAAATTATTTCAGTGCGATTTATTAACGATCAACGCCAGTGTGCTTTAATTATGCAATTTACTGAGAATTAATCAAAATGAAACGAATTAGTATTAATTTCAAACAGAGCGTAGATAACAGTGTTGAAATTCTTTAGTCATAGTTTTTCTTTAGTAGTTTTTACATACAAAAAAATTAAATATAATCACTATTAGCAAAATGTATTTGCATATTAACTAGATTTTACAGCCGGCTTCGTCTGGCAATTTATGGGCAAATTAAATTTTGTGTTCTCGAGACACATTAGTAATAATCGGTTTACTATACATCTTGTGTCTTCATCTACTGACCCATAGTATATATGGGGTTTTATCCTACAGGAATTAAATTATTTCCAAGATTAAAGAATAGTCTATATTTTGAGTTCTGGCAATAAACATTTTCATGAACGCTGTTACATCGTAACAAATAATCAGACATAATTTTAATATTCTACGTGCAAAAAGTTGCGAATTTAGCTGCTAATTGTGGTACCTCATGTAACTTGATTGTAGAATTACTAGGTAACACACAAATCGACTTTACCAATTATTATATATGAAGAGTGGTGTCTTCACTTTAGTCTGACGTGTCGAGCGTCCAGCCGCCTGTCGAAAAGAGACGACACAATCCCTAAATTAACAATGGAAATTCACCTGCAAGCTCGAGGGATTAATGATATACAAGCTTGTCAATAATTATGTCAGTCTTACAAACTTTATTTTTGCGTTACGTTGGAAAACTGTATGTGCAAACTTGTAGAACACTGTCATTTAATAAATATTTTTGCAATTTTGTAAAAATATATTCTGAAGAAATTTTACAAAAAATCCAATTCTCGATAAAAAGGGTTTACATTTTTATTACTGATACTTCCATTTACAAAATATTACGCAAATTATTATTTTTCAAAGCAGCTGATTTTGCAAGGTGCTATTTCGCTTTTCGCCATTTTCCTAAAATGCTATATTAATACCCCAAACAATAACCAAAATCCTGTATATATATATATATATGAATGTGTGTATGTAGATACATATAAAAATATACGTATATATTCATGCTGAGAACGGCGGCTTCGTACGACCGGGCGGGGACAATATCCTTGAGATAATCTTGCCGTAAAACCGCAAGACCTGGCGGTGCCATATTCTTCGTATCCTGCTGATGCTTTTATCGGATTTCAGATAGGTTTGCTTTATACTAATTTGACATGTTTCATTTCGTCATATTCAGAAATATGATGGCATAAGCCATCACGTATATTAGTATCATATTTCCATTCTATTTAGTAATTTAAGTAATTTTCGATAAATTTAGGCAAATTTCAGAACTCCGTAACTATAGTAGTGACAATGTAACATATCTAACCCTCTATCTTCCAAAGACATGTAACTCTGAAATGATTACAGAATTGTTTTCACCGGTTATGTACTTTTTTAAACCTGATATCCGAAATTGTATTCAAGAATATGTACATTTTTTTATTCATGATTTAAAGAGATGCCGATAAAGTATTCTTCTATTACATAATTGATAAAAAAACTGAAATATTTAAAAAATGTAGAAAAATAATGTTATTGGAAACCATAAAACTTGTTGGATTTTACGTCCGTTTTGATACAAGATCTAATTGGCAATTCAAATGCCTAGGCACCTTGAATCTTGATCAATATTTTAAAAATTCTGTATTTAAATTGAACATTCTATGATTATGTTAGACCACGTAATAGTAGTTTGTACATTATTTTTTAACCGACTTCTAAAACGGAGGAGGTTTTCAATTCTCTAGAATCTTTTTTTTTTATGTTCATCGATAATTCTTTACTGGACTACAGATAATTCTCTAGTGAACCAATTTGGATGATTTTAAATATATGAATAATGAAAATACTTCAGGGGTAGTCCCATATAAATATAATAAGGATCTGATGATGCGGTTCAGAAATAAACGATGGAACTTCTTAACAAATGGCAATAAATCAACTATGAATCAACATACTTGCTACGGATAGTCGTTAATTTGTGAAATAACTATCACTTAGTGGATAAAGGTTCGACGATGAGTTCTGGGGATGAATAATGAATCTCCTTAAAGCGTGTTAGTAAATCGACGGTGATTAAAGAACTTTGCTAATAATAGTTGTTATTTTACAAAATAAGTATAGCGTCGTCCGAGTCAGGTTCTGATTATGAGTTCTGAAGGTGAACAAATGAACTAGCGGATGGTTGTATATTAAATGTGATTCAAGATGTTTGCTACTGGTAGATATTATTTTACAAAATAACTACAACATCGACCGTATCAGTCTGTTGATGCGTTCTGGATATGAACAATGGAGCTCCTTATCAGATGGTAGTAAATCGACCGTAACTCAAGATATTCACTACTTGTTGTTTGACTTTGTAAAATAACTGCACCATCGACAAGATCGGGGTCTGATGATGAGGTCCGAAGGTGAATAATGCAACCGCTTAACGGATGGTGATAAATCGAACGAGATTCAATATATTTTCTACTAGTTAACAGTTATTTATTGGATTTCGGATACAGAGAACGGAACTCATCAATGGCTAACGGCTAACCATTGGCGGCTATTAGTTTAGCTTCGTTTTTGCGTGTAGTTGATGACCGACTTTAGACACGAGGAAATTGTCTATAAACTATGGCTTTTGCCAATGACTTTTAATAATTATACAATATTCTAAGAAAGAAAATATTTGAATGCATATATTATTAATCACTAAACATTAAACCAACTCAAACAAATTTATAATTTAATTTAATTTATAATGTAAATTATAAATTGCAACTTATAATGTACGTACAATACTAAATAGATTCGTATCTGGTGTATTTATAATACAAAATTTAAATTTGTGTAAGGTGATCGGCGATGCTGGCACCTACTTCAAAATTAAGTAACTAAGTTAATTATTGCAAATAATTAAGTACGTATTTTGAGTTATTTGTTTTTTTACTTTTTTTCCGGTATTTAACCGGTATTTTAAAAGATATTTTACTTAGATTTGCCATCCTCTACTTTAAAATATTTTGTGAATAACTAAACCTTATATATACATAGCACCTCTTTACATTAAAGAATAAAACACATCTAATCTATCAAAACATACAGGCATTATTTTCTTAGAGGCAGCCTGCACTTTGGATTTTTTCTTCTAAAAATTTATCCTCAAAGGTAAAACAGTCGCCTCAGACTCGTTTACCAGTAGTGTTTTGCTTTTGTTTTGGAAAAGTTCGAGAGCAACGCCCTCGCATTACGATCCTCCTTCGATGCAAAAACTCCGCTGCACACCCAGCCCGGTCAATAACCAAATATTTGACAAAACCTAATATTTGAAAATGATCCCACGGATACAAATCATTCCTTTCGTTGGCATCTCTAAAATAGACGTAATTTTAATAACATGTAATAAATAAATTATGAAAATAATAAATTACGAAACAAAAGAAAATGTCTACTACTGTATAAATATTATTTTTCAATTTAGTCACATATAAGTGAAATATATTTAATCTTTTTAAATTTAACAAATTCTGTTACCTCCTGGCAAAATACTAGATATTAAATTGAAGCCACTTTTCAAACAAAAGGATTTCTAGTCACAGACAAAAGAAAGAAAAATGGCATCCATGTCAATTCTTTTTTGTATTAGAGAATCCAGCCCCTCTCCATTCTTCCCTGTTTTTGTCCCCTTCCGCAGCCGGGTCACATGTTCCACGAGCGCCTAATCAGACGACGCAAATTTCATCTAGAGAATATCTTAATTAAATAATATTGTATGTGGCGAATTAATTGGGAACCGTATTAAGGGTAATTGGGTTTGTATTGATCTACGCGTGCCGAATCTTTTTATGTTGTAAGAAAGACGTTTCGTTGGGTATTATGGAATTAGTACACAAGATGTGAGGTATCTTTTTAGGACGCCGAAAATAATCGAATCGACCACCGACCAAATTATAGTTTTTGAGAAATGCACTATATTTTAATGCCCGCCAAAAATATGTTAGGCAATTATTATATATTTTCGTCGTCGTCGATGTATTGTTGTCGAAATATTTCAGTATAACCTATAAATACATATGGAAGAGCGTGGAACAACAAGGGATATCTTCAAATTACATTGAAATTATCAGGAACATCTACTCAAATAAAGAAGCGAAGATAAAACTAGAAACCCTGGGAAAAAGTTTAAAATGAACAAAGGTATGAGACAAGGGGACCTCCTATCACCGATATTGTTCTCCGCCGTATTGGAAAGTATCTTTCGCAAACTTTACTGGAATGCCTTCAGCCTAAATATATATGGTGCAAAAATTACCCACCTAAGATTCGCAGATGATATAGTCCTCTTTGAAGAAAATCCAACACACTTCGAAGAAATGGTTAAAACATTAAATGACGAAAGCAAGAAAGTAGATCTAAATATAAACAGAGACAAGACAAAATTGTTACAAATTCCAAACAAATAACTATAAAATTCGAATCGAAATCAACCTCTCGAATATATGTTCAAGAGTACTGTCACCTAGGACAAATAATTTCTCACGAAGACCAAACCATAAAAAAAATCGACAGAAGGCTAGCAAACGGTTGGAAGAAATATTGGTCTTTGAAAGAAATCCTAAAATGAGAAGTGCTAGGTATGTCAATAAAAAAGAAAGCCTTCAACACCCGTATTCCGCCAGTAATTACCTACAGATGTGAAACTTGGTCGCACAGCAAACATCATCAAGAGAAGATAGAAAGCTGTCAGAGAACCGTGGAAAGAAGCATGACAGGAATAAGGAAATGGGATAAAGTGTGAAATAGCATGATAAGGAAAAAAAAACTAAAGTAGTCGACATACTTACTCAAATAGACCAACAAAAGTGGAGGTGGATCGGTCACACTATCCGAGATACACAAAATAAATGGAGCAAAATCGTATCACACTGGTACCCCAGAGACGGTAAGAGAAATAGAAGGCGCCCACTAACAAGATGGGAAGATGACACCGGAAAAGGTTGGCGCGTGATCGAACACAATGGAACATACTGAAGGAGGCATGTGCCAAAAGGCACACTGAACTGCGAGATATCCTGTAACTTTGTAGTTCAGAATAAAGTGCTTTACAATACTATTACAATAATAATAATGATATCGTTAAAATGTGAATTCATATTTCGTTTATTGTAGCAATAATTTGAATCGATGAAATATTGGCGCTTAGTTTACACCCATTAGGAATGTCGTAAAAAGTACATGTCAATTTCTATTACAAATGATTTATAAAAAATAACTATTGTCCTTGAAATACATTTATTTATATAGTTATGTACTTTCATGTATCTAATTGATACATTTGGCGGACTTATTGCTACGAGAGCAATCTCTTAAAGCCAATCAGAACACCAGTCCAGCCCCGCTGGAGGAGCAGTCGGGAACCGAACCAGGGTGCCCGCGGCGCCATGCAGTAAAATACCGTATGCCTTATGATCAACCCAACTTACTACGGTGACATATATATAATATAAAAGTTATGTACTCGCTTTAATTTAAATTATTTTGAAAGTTTCATTCGAAAACAGTCTTTGAAGCTATTCAAATTTTCTTTACACGTATTCGCGTGCAAGGTTATTACTGTAACAATTATATTGGAAGATCTATCGCATGAATTATAATTACTGATTTTCTTATTGAATTTAGCAATTATAGTTCTATTTTGTTTTACCTTTGTATTGAATTAAATAATATATGTTGCAACTAAATAATTTTATTCGCAGTTGTGGTTTACTTAATGAATGAAAATTCCGAAGTAACAATATCCCTAACGAGATAATCCCAAAATCAAATTCGAATCGTATTCGGCGGTTAATTAAAAAAAAATTATTTATTGCTATTTTAATAGGACTGATAAAACAAGAATGAACTGAAGCAAACAATATGGGTAACATTCTTTAAATGTATATTGTAATCTTTCGATAGAAAAACGATTAAAGACTAGGAAAGAAAAAACCATGTAAAAACCTTTTTTTATAATATTGACGAAAAATTTAACTTTTCACCACTAAAACTGAACAACCATAAAAAATAATTTTAAGTATTGTCAATCTCTGCCCAATCCGTTCCACATCGTGACGATCTAGAACGCCTTGGTCGTTCCACATTATCATATTCAAAATGTAAGTTTTGGGCAGAGATTAATAATACCACATACATTTAATGTTCGCAGTGTTATAAAGAAATTCGGAATGATGCTTGCTGACTTATACAGATTTCTGGGCACGACCAATTGTAGATTGATGTATGGATGGCAACCCAAGCAAATTTAACGAATTTCTGGTAAAGAATGACGGAATAAATAAAGGTTTTTACGCTGAAGTCAAATAAAATTTTGTTTAAATAATAATTTTTGTAAAGCGTAGTAGCAAATAATCTAAAATTCTTTGTTGTAAACTTTAAAAATTAGACAACATTCTATGCATGCACTTAATCACATTAATGAAAAATTTAACGATAACTATACAAATCGAGGCAATAGATCGTGGGTTAATAAAATCGGAAAGAGTATCTTTGGAAAAATCCAACGTTCAAGGATCGATCTGACATCTCGCAATCTTTTCGCTTGTAATATGGATTTTATTGCATATATATTTATATGTCGCCGCATATCTAGACACGCAGCCAGTGGCGTGTCCTTGAGGTTAGTTGAAAGGTCTCCGTTTGATGAATAGGTGCATAGCTGTATTCACGATCGATATCAGCGGACGGTGTATTTTTTTAAACTTAAGATGGTAATTAAAAAAAAACATTATTAATTATCGAATATTTTCTAAGTCGTCATATTTATTATTGTTTTATTTATTTATGTACTTTAATGTATCTAATTTATAAATATGTCGAACTTATTACTACAAGAGCTATCTCTTATAGCTAGAGTTTA
Source organism: Druceiella hillmani (assembly GCA_039881145.1). NCBI lineage: Eukaryota > Metazoa > Arthropoda > Insecta > Lepidoptera > Hepialidae > Druceiella > Druceiella hillmani. Next base: position 1,446,130 of record JAYKKI010000033.1, on the reverse strand, counting down.
CAGAACTGGTCCGGTTTCTAAAATTTTGATTCCCGGTGCCGAGCTCAGCTCGGTACCATTATTCGCGGCATTCTCGGTACTTCCTGAAAAGCCTAAGAACAGTAAAATTTTTCCGGGTTTTTCCTGCCTCTTAAATTATTTACGTAATAATAATATCATAAATAATAAAGAAAAAATTATTTAATCAAAACAGGCTTATTATTAAAAATATATATTGAAATTTTGCAGAAAATAACTATTTTAATAAATTTTTTATTCACATAGGGTTTAAACTTTAAATTTTAAACTTTAAACATAAAATACAATCAACATTTTTTGGTCAAGTAATCTCTTTTTTAAACCAATATAACAAGTTTCAATAAGTAAAGTTTTTTTTTTATTTTGAAAATGACACGATGTCATAATTTAGTCAGGTAATAAGTTGAAGAGGTAGCATTATAATGACATTATATTATTAGTCTTCAAAACGATTAAAAATCATACCATAGCATCAAAAATATAAAAAAGAAACTAAATAAAACTATTTCCAGAATTTAAACGACAAAATAATATGTTATTCTCATAAATCTGCCTTATTTTTTTTTCTTCTTTCGATGTAGTCTGAACGTAGGAATCTAATGGCACATATGCTTTGGTCACTCAGTGAGCTATGCAAACGATTACAAATATTGCTTGCCAAAGAAAATATCCTTTCTGTCTCGACGCTTGTTGGAGGTAGGATACTGTGATATTTGCACGCCAATTATAAATTATATATATGTCATCGATCACCACCATTTGTAAAGTTTTTTAGTTCTTCATCCAAATCTCTTCGACAAATTATGAGTATTAAGTAGTCGAAGAATCTCTATTTTCAATCTTAAGATCGTTCCTCGTTCGGGCACTCTGACATAATATGCGTGTGCACTATAAATTGGACAATATCATTGGACATTTCTATGCAATCAGTACACGCAAAAAACAGATAAATCTTTGCCTTCCTTGTCAGTAAAGATTCCAATTTATATTTATTAAATAGCGTAGAGTTGCTGCTAGATCCGTAGTTCTGAATATGGTTTTTTAAGATGTGTCTCCATTTTCTGGCTCACATATAAGAGTTCATATCTGTTAATTTCCTCAGCCTATATTTCACTGCAACATCTGCTGTCACCAGTGAAGTATGGGCTGAGTACCTTTCGACATGGTGGATTTCATAGTTTTTGACGGGGCGTCCAAAACTATGAAATCCATCATGTCGACTGGTACTTGTCACCGGCGCAATGTTTAATTTGAATTACGTGATACATAATTTACTTGTTTATCGTTTATTTTTAAGTGATATTATCTAGGATTGTGTCAATTAGCTGTATTTGTGTAACTTATGCCTTAAAAACAAATATAATTGATGATATTTTATATTTAAGTACAAGATATTTTACATACTGGCTAGAAATGCCAGGTGTCTCAGAGCGTACCGGATCTATTTTGATAATCTTTACATTTTATCAAATAGATCCAGGCGACAAAATCTATCCAAGGGTGGGAACTTTGAGCTTTTTAACATTGTTCACCAAGCTTTCTCACATCCTTCCACAGCATTCTACCTATTTTGGTTGGTACTATAAACAAACAGTTATTTCCGGTGCTATTCCACAAGACCATTGAGGAAAAAAAATCCTAAATGCATGAATTGATATCCCGTTCAAATATTAATTGTATAAAAAATGCCGTTGAAATACAATGGTAAAAAATTGTAAATAGTTATGAAAATGGATCAAAGAATTACATAACATGTGTACAGTTTAATTTAGGGCCCTTATCTCCGGTAGACAGATGAACAGTCAGCTCTGTTACAATAGTTGAGTTAGCTTCATATTCTTCAAATACTGAACTTCAAAAAACAACGATAAAATAAGCATCCAATCACTCATATTTCTTTAAAAATAATACTTAAATTAGTACTTAAAAACATTTCTTATTACCTAGTGAAACAAGGCGATTGGCCACTGTTTATGTTGGAAGTAAAACTTCTTAGACATTATTATCCTGAAAAAGAAACATGAAAGATTTAATTTAATCCTGTAATAAAAAAGACCTATTGTTATTTTTCCAAAATGTCGATTACACTAGATCACTGATACAAATGCCTAATTGCCTCAACAAGATGAATATATAAGAATCAATAAAAAGCTTCACTGAAATTGGCAGTTAAACAAAAACTAGAACAAGTTTGACTTACTTCATTAGCTGTCTACCCTCTCTGCTCATAATTTGTTACACTTTTTGTTACGATCATATTTCGTATTATCGCCTTATGTATCAATCAGATACATTAAAGTAGATAAATAAATGTACTTGTAGAAGAAAATATTAAGGGACTATATGGTATTTCGCAACTGTTTCTCGAAAAATTAATGCAAAAATTACAATTTCGACGAATAAAAATTACGTTTAAAGAACCAGGCTTATAATAAATTTGACCAGTATGAATAATACATACGTCTTTTGTTACATGTTCTTGAGGGATAGTTTCTGTATTATAAAATATGGATGCTTACCCCTCAAGAAATATTTCGTATTTCGAGATAATTTTTTTAATACAGGCTAAAATTTATTCGTATGCTGAATTTCGTGAGCCGATCGATCTAAACGTATTATTTGTAAAAAGTATTTTTGTTTATAATTGTAGTTATTTATATCCTAATAACACAATAATAACAAAAGCGTGCCTAATATTTACTTTAACAGATCAGGTCCCCTCTTTTTTCAATATCGAAGTTTTTTCCATTACAAATATATACCTAACTTCTTCTGTAATAGTTCAAAACTACGTTTTGTGTTAAACTTGGTTCCAGACAAATAGCACTTATCGCCTTCGAGAGAAATCTCTACGTGTTTACTAGAAACAACAAAAAAATTTTAACAGATTGCAAAAAAACAAAAAAACATTAGAAATGCTCTGTTTAAAACGTTGTGTGCTTGACACACTAGCCACTCACTGTAAATCCTGTTTGTGTTGTTGAGTATTCTCGTCCTTTGTCTCCTCTGTAGCTCTTATTTGATCAACGTGTCCAATCACTCGCTCACATCCTTGTTTTACGATTAAAAACTCACGCTCCGTTACTCCAGAAATATTAAAAATTATACCAATTTAAGCGAGGATTATTCGTTTTCAAGTAATTCAATACATTCGCGAATTATAACAGGAAGAAGATAGGTAAAAAAAATACGTGACGTGAGTATGTGAGATAAATAATCGTCGTAGATATATTCCAGTCTCGCGCACATTTTTCGCGTACGAGATTTCGGCTTGGGAAAACTGCCATTGATTTAACGCTTAAATTTTCTGTAAAACTGAAAAAAAAATTTTGTGTGACTTAGATATTTTGATCAAAAGTATCATCAATAAAGTATTTGCAGATTAAAAATACCTAGAAATCAGATAAATATTTACCAGGTATTATTGTATTTTACACAGGATCAAAAAGTAACTTCTGATTCACTTCCTAGACAAGACAAAATAATTTTTCCTTTTAATAAAAATTTATTGTAAACTAATAAATCCTTCCAAGGATCATATGCATGATAATAATACTATTAAATATATTTTAACAAAAATATGAAGCTCAATCATATTAACATTGTATAAATATGAATATATAAAGTGTAGGATAATTTCTTCCATAATTTTTTTTCGGGTTACCCATAAAAACTTGACATGAAACATTTCTTTATTGAAGATTTTATTACGGAGAAATACTTTATTTTTTTATTAAAATAAGGTTCTATATTAAATTTTTTCTTACAAACAAAACCTTGATTATGCAAAAACCTAAGAAAATGGATAACCATTATACGTAAATCAAAATAATATTATCATTATAATTTTCACTATTAGTGGAAAATTTAAAAGCTGGGACAGACAAATTAATGAACTACAAATATATAGAAATATCTGCGGTAGCAATTTCCCACTAGTCACTCATCTAAACTTAAAAGGCTGAACCATAGTTCATTGATTTCATAAATGTTATTTAGTAATTTATAATAACTACTAATCTACTAAGAACTCCCTTGTCAAACGCAATACATGTTCCAGCAAACTCAAGTCGTTATAAATATATGTAGATAAAATATCGTTACATCTGCACTAACATTAGCAATACATGCCCAATATAATTGAATACATGCCTAAAATAGTATTACCAAAAGATTCAACAATTGAAACGAAGGAAACAAAAATACGTATTCACCCGACATATTTTCCTCGGATTTAGCCTTTCAGTAAATTGGAAATATTTAAAAATACTACACGCAATTATTCTTGCTTTAGTAATTAATATTTTATTATTTTCGCATAATGATTTTCATTTACCTAACAATTTCGAGAGTGCACGGAGAAATTAATAATTAGTTTATTTAAATAAATTCAATAATCATTTAATTTTTTTTGTTAACAGTGTAGCGATCGATTCAACTGCAAATAGAGCTAAAAATGTATTAAACAAATTCACTTGCAAAATGTAATTCAATGATATTTTATAAACGCGCTTTCGTTTGATGGATGAAATCAACATACGTAACAGATAAAAAAATGCTCCAATTAGAGTCGCCAAGAATTATAGTGATAAAAATGTCCCAAATTTTGCTTCATAAAGGAAGCTACACGATAAAAACAAACTAATTGCTTATTGAGATAAGCAAAAGTGAGGTTCCTATTTATTTCACAAAAATATATAATATGCTTGTAATATTTAATTTTAGATTAACTTTTCATCAAAGTGCTTCTTTATCAATTTTTTGCATCATTTCTAAAATTACAAGGAAGGGAATTTATATTATATACATATATAAATTTATAATAACCCGATACATGGAAAACAAAATTTTGCCTCCACTTTACATGTAAAGAGATAATCATCAAAATAAAATTCTTTTAATTTTGCGCAATTAAAATCTCCTTTGGAAGTACCCAATCCCTTAAATTAAGCATATCCATATTTTTATTTACTCTTAAGAGTTAAATAAAGTTTGAAATGTTTGCCAAAAACCTTGGTGTGACTTAGTGCCCAAGGGTACTGCAAGAGCATATTTGTGTTCTTACGATTAATATTTTGAAAATTTGTATATCATTTTAAACTTCAATTATGATGGTAATGTGTTTTTATTCCTTTTTAAATTTTCTTTTCTTTGGCATCGATTTTTGCCTTATGACTGGGTTACGGTCATTGAAGTCTCTATTCTATTTTCTATTATAATGTTAAAATGATAGTTAAATAAGACATGTAATACATTTTGAAAATAGAGTATTTTTTTAACAAATTTTAGAAATATCGTGCAACTACATTTTTAAAAAAAATAATGTTCGATATTTGTAATTTAAAAGCTGTCGCTTAAATCTTACTTCTTTCTTTCGCTTCTGAGTAACTTCCTATGATAGACTCTGAGGTCATTCTTTGTTTCAACAAAACGAAAAAACTAAATATGCAAAAAATCATATATTGAGAACTGAATTCATCAAAGGGAAATTCATTGTGAAACGAATACAATAATCTAAAGAGCATTAAAGTCATCTGTTTGCGTGTCATTAAATACGTATCCGGTAAGTCTTCCGATATTAGACAAACGAACATCTTTTTACATATTATAATAGAGGATAGGTTTTATTTTAAATACTATTCTGGGTTTACTAGGATATTAATTAATATTTTGAGTAATTAATGAAAAACACAGGAATGGAATACTTATTTAAAAACAAAGCGTGAACAAAACCTACCAGGAAGGACCTTCCTACATACGTACAAAACCATACATATTTGTAACCAACAATATTTAATGCTGTTTACTTGACGTAAATACCAATTTAATGCGTGGAATTTTTTTTGACCTCCAGGAGCACTTATTTCATTGAATCAGTTTAACACGTTTCGTTTTAAAGTTTTACGAGCTTACGTCATTATACACAAAAAAACCTGTTAAATACGAATAGATCACACACTACAGGATTTCATACACACTTAGAGAGTTCCGTAGACATAAAAGGGTAAATTGTATTTTTTATAACTATACACAAGTATCAATATTACTTTCTACCTTAAAAATATATTGTCCACCACATCTGTTAGAGGTGTAAAACTTGTGAATGTTTATAAAACTGCTCTAATAGATTTTTATAATTTTGACATAAACAGTTCCGGAGATGGCATAGAGACATAAGTTTTTTGTAGATATTTCCAGCAATGCCTGACTCATATAAAGTGGCTAAAAATAAAACGATTTTCGAGTTCATATAATTCGTTTCTCCAATTGATACCCACGCAGTACGTGAAATCATAAAAAAATGTGTGAAAAGGTAATTCAATATTTATGATATTTTCGAACAATTTTTTTGGAATATTAACTTTTGAAACTCATAAAGGTCAATGTACTTTATTATTATGACAAATTGGCGTGATAGACCGATCTTAATTCTTAGTTATAATATCAATGACGTTGATTTCGTATGAATGACTTAGTTACTCAACTGAACTTCAGAATGCATGGTATCTATTAACTTTTTTGTCCTACCTATTTCTTCTGCCTTGCTATGTATCGAATAATATAACTAAAAGTAATTATTTCAAGATAAAAATGATTGTTTGACTACAATTATTCCATAACTACAGGATATTATTAGTTTCAGTTTTAAAATTAAAATATCTCATAAAAAAAGTTGAAAGAGCTAGAAAATCTTCCTATATTATGTATAAAGTTACTAAAAGTTAACTTGAGTGAAGATAAAGTGCTAATTTTTAAAAGAAGATTCTTACGTAATATCTATTATATAGTGAAGGAAAATAATATGTTGAAACTTCAATAAACCTATTTAATTAACTAACAAATATTTACAATCAAGCAATTTAAAATTTATCAAGGCATAAAACATAAGATAATTTAGATACATATTTGAATATAGTAACGTAGACCCAGATAGAAAATAATATTCTTCCAAGTTCGAGGCACTACAAAAAAGTATGGAATTGAATGCGTCGAAAGAGACGTGAAGAATGTGTAGACCGCACGATGGAAACCAATTGACATTACAAGATTAGATGATGTAGATTAGTTGAGAGAGCTATGATCTGAACTGGTTGTAGGGCTTCAGAAGATAAAAATAATGATGTTTGATAAAGGTATACTGTAATCAATCTTTGACATAACATATTTTTCAGGAATTTAATAGAATTAATTTGGGAATAAAGCCGAAGAAGACATTATTTTCCCATAATCGTTCATCTTTCCAAAAATCCAACTGTGTACGTTAGAAAAAATTGTAACCAAGTTTTTCTGCAAAAAAATAATACGATAACAATTTATTTTAATTAGAGCGACGTTAGATCCTAATAAGTAATTACGATTAAATTGACACTTAACAATCCTTTAGCAATGAAATTTTTCGTCCATTTTCCTTATATATAGCGTTATGCAATATTTATCCGTCTCATATCTATTAGCAACGAATTAAAATCAAGAACATTTAAAAGATTAGCCCTGTCAAAATATTTCTTCTCTCAAAATAACAGACGGCTCGTTTCACCAGCCACTGCGCTTGTCAAATTTCTAAAAAAACACTGCATGTCTTTTTTCCGCGACGTCACACATGTTCTATTTCACTCGCGTTCAATTCTTGCTGAAACATTAAATGAAAATCAATTTTTAATTTGAAAGGATTTTACTCCTGTCCACATTTTTTGACATGAATACCGACAAATAATAAGTTAAACAATTTAAAATTAAAATTTCAAATAATAATAATGATTTTCATTTCAAAACAATTTGGAAGCAAACTTATGCAGTTAATGGTGAAAAAGATATAATAAAAATTCTCTTCATCATTATATCAACTTTTTTGAAAAATGTATGGTAAGCACTGAAAAATCAGCAACGGATATGAAGTATAACTTCTTTACGTGAGATGCATGTCATACTGGAACTAAACTAGCCATTCCTTTTAAAGCATCCCTAATACCAACTGTTGGCCCCGCTAACAAATAACACAAAAAAGTCAATAAAAATTCCCTTTGGCAGCAATTTGTCCCATCTTCCCACGGCAGATTACATCTACTTAGAACCTATTTGGTAATACATTACATTATTTCTGGTTGTAGTAAATTATTTCTTTTTTTTAATTAAAAAGACATTTTTATTAAATACTGTCTTTTGTTATCAATACGAACATGGGTTTTTATTATATTTGTTTGTTCAAAGCGTTTGATAAGCAAGCTAACTTGTAAAGATAGACTGGCAGAAAAAATCTTCATACATTAATATTGTAAATAAATACAGGTTCCTAAAAGTCGTATATTTTATTATTGCACATAAATCAAGCATTTACTAAATAGTTGGTGGCCCCTCGGTCTTAAGCTTGGTATCCTAACTGTTACAGAAGAAGAGAATTTAGTTTTTTTAGCCTGCTTAGAATACGTACGAATATTCCGCAATGGTAATCAGTTTATGTGCACTTTTATTTATTAACGCAGCGTTGCCAGATATACCTTAATATATCTGTCCCGTTAAAGACTTTATTAATGTGATGACATAGTTGCTTGTATCAGTTATTTGCAACACAGTTTACGAGGGATCAGTAATTCGTGTCACAATAATTTCAATTACTATGCATTTTAACATAATTTTATTATCGTTTTGGTACATTTGCATATGCATGACGCTTTGGTTTTCTTTGAAAACTACACAAGGAATTTTAGGGAAATAAATACATTTAAAAATTTCACAATTTTTTGGAATCAATAAAAATAAAATTCAGAAATATATAAGCAACAGGACATCTAACTAATGTATTGTTAATTATGTATATACCTTGTAGTAAGGATAACTTTTTAACTGTAAATAATATATTTAATAAAATTCAATAAAATACCGCAATATAATCGTATTTTATTTGACTACATAAATTATGTTGCCAATGAGAATTTTCTTTTCCCTTTATTTTTCTAGATTTAGAACTTTATTGAATCTCCTCTCCCTCTATGAATTACACGTAATATATTTATACATGCAGTAAATAAACCTTTTAAAAAAATATTTAAAGAAAAATTACTGATAAAATAAACTTACACATAAAGTAAAATTTACGGTTATTTGTCAATTCAAACTATAAAATGTAGAAACCGAGACTAGCTTCCTTAATGAAAATAATTGCGGTAACACGGACAAAATTAGGATAAAGTACTTGTGGCTGCGTTCCTACCATCATATACTCACTTTTTAAGGGTTCGAATTATGAATATCGTTGCATAGATCTTAAAAATTACAAAACAACTGTTGCAAAATAACCCTTTTATCTAAGTCAATATTTATTGAGATATGCCCTTTTAAATCTTAAAAATTCCCACTCTCTAACCTTTGAACTAACGTGCGTAAAATTCTAAAAATTAAGGTAGTAGGGCTTAAAATAATCTTTTAACGAATATTGTTTGGTGCTATGGAATTCTTCGTCCGCGAGTTCGACTCGCATTTGGCACGTTTTATTTTTTGTCTTTCTTGGACCGTAACCCTATTCAAAACTTGAAATAAATCTGGAAAGTAATAATAAATAAATAAGTAAATATTATTGCATTTATATAATCATAAAGTATTAACCGAATCAAACCATTTTACACGTGTTTTCTCTCGCCTGGATCTTTAACATGGCCCAACCTCGTTTACAACGAATATATTAATCGGTTTACCCATGTAGACTCAAAGTTGCATTTGTCTTAATTGTTTGAAAGGGTGTAAGCAGCTGCAGTAAATAGAGTGAGTGATATTGTTGGATTCATCGCGAAGAATAAATAGATCATGAGGAATGCAGATTATAATGAAGTGCTGATTAAGAAAAAAGCGAAAGTTGAAAAAACACTTGAGTGAACAGAAATATAAATAAAAACACTTTATTAATATTGCAGATATAGGAAATCGAAGAAAATAATTAAATTTATTAACGTGAAATAACAATCATGAGTTAATTTCCATAAAGTTTTATTAAATCATTAAAAACTACCAATATTTTTTTTACTATTTGTAATTAAGTGTCAAACTCACAATTATGTTCAGGCATTTTAAACGAATTTTGTAACATTCTTCGATGAAACGGAATACAAAATATTGGGAATTCGAATTTATTTGTATATTTATTAAGTACATATTTATATGACTGTTGATATAGTATTTAACTATATGGTACTTTTTTTATGAAACACCTAGCAGATTTATACGATATAGACAAGTAAAATTTTAAGCGTTAGTAAATAAGAAACAATGCTGATATACTACCACACTCGTAAAGTAGCCTGTGCGTAGTGTAGTAAAGAAGAAAGAATTAAGATGGAAACAGCCGGCAAGACGCGAAGCTGACCGAATTAAGTCGGAACGTGCTGATAAAACACGAATCTGACGGAATTAAGTCGGAAAAAGCTGACAAGACGCGAAGCTGGCCGAACGGCCCATCACGACGTGCTATCAGAACACTTTAACTCCCATCTAAATGGAACGTTAGATATTTTATATCAATATTAAATCACTCGCCTATTACAAAACCGTTTACAAACCCCACTTAATAATAATTTATTCGTAAAATCACTTGTCATGATGTGCTATTTTAAACTTACCATTTAAGTTGGCCTTGTGTCATATTTAATTAATATTGTATAATTATCTGGTTAATAAGAGGCAATGAAATATTCATCTTCAAAACATCATCGGTATGAAACTAATTATTTTCAAAACTACTTTTAAAATAAAATTACTTATAATCGTATTTATTTATTTTATACTTATACCCGCCTTTTTAATAAAGCAAACAGAGAACAATGGCAGAATTCCTATGAGACGTAAATTCTTCGCGATGAAATATCAGAAAACTTATAATCTTATTTTTTCTGAAAATCAGTAAATTCCTAACATGTGAAACTATAAACATAACTAAATTATTATATTATCAAGAAAGTATCCATGAAACAGCCTAAAAAATTTTTTCCTCCCAACTTTGAATTAATTAGGTTAACATTTAACCTGGCAGATAAAAAATCGGCTAAATGTCTATCGAGACATGAACAAAATAGGTATTCGATGTTGTCGCGTTTTTTAAATTGTTGATAAAATCTAATCAAAATAATTGTATTTGATAATTCTAATCGAGTCAGAGAATAAAGAATTTTTTACACCCGTGATACAATTCAAACATCTAGAATTTTTTAATCCGATAATACCTTTCAATGTAATCCTAAAGATTATGTTGAACATCATTTGAAGCTTAATATTTAATTAACGAAACTTAAAAGGAAAACTGGTAAATAAGGACTTAATTTTATTTCAAAAGACCTTTTCAGTGATCAATTTAGTTTACATAAGAAAAATTCTCTCCCTCTTTATATGTTTGAGAAAAACAATAAAAAATTAGTTTATAATATTTTTCTACGTGTCACTTCTGACCTGAAGCAACTACTTGCAAAAATTTATGGGTACGGGTCTGAAATAGTAGAAATTAAGGGGCAGAGACTGTTGGAGAACGATGATGAATAATAGGAGAAAGATTACCGAATATGTCGAAATTACAGAGGTTCCGTATTTTAGCATTAAACCCTTAAAAGTTTAGAAAACAATGTAATTCAACTAAAAGTATAAATATATTACAAAACTCATTTAGTGGCTCTTTTAAACTAAAATTGGTAGTGAAATCTTTGGAATAACTACAATGTTTTTGATTTAAAAAAAAATTTAAAGTGATTTTTCTTGCAGCAAGACGAATAAAGCAAAGTTTTTAAAATTATTCAGTTATTTTATTTTATTATATATATATATATATATATATATATATATATATATATACATATATATATATACACATATACATATGCATATATATATATATATATATATATATATATATATAAAGAAGGTAAAGAGCTAAAACACATGGTGGGATCACTAAACAAAGCTAGCAAGCTCGCCGGGCTAGAAATGAACCTATCTAAAACCATGGTAATGACCAACAACACCAAGATACAAATATACGTCAACAACAAGCCTCTCCAATATACGGAACAATACATTTATCTAGGCAAGCAAATAAGCTTCGACGGACTAAACAACTACCAGGAGATTGAGCGCAGGGCCCAGCTAACGTGGAACAAGTACTGGAGCTTAAAAGAAATATTTAAGAGTAATATGCCAATCAAACTGAAGGCTAAGGTGATGAATTCTTGCCTTATACCATGCCTGACTTATGGTTGTCAGACATGGAAGTTTAATACAAATATCGTCAATAAAATTATAACGTGCCAACGCGGAATGGAACGGAGTATGCTTAGCATAAAAAGAATGGATAAAATAAGACATACAAAAGTACGCAAAATTACAAATGCAACAGACGGTTTAACACAAGCTCTTACCTTGAAATGGAAGTGGGCTGGACACATAACACGCCTGCTGGATCAAAGGTGGACAAAAAGAGTGACAGAATGGAGGGGGCCAGCGGGCAAAAGAAAGAAAGGGAGACCTCGCAACAGATGGGAGGACGAAATCAAACTCATAGCGGGTCCAAACTGGATGCAAACAGCGCAATCAAGGGAAAACTGGCTCAATTTGGAGGAGGCCTTTACCTGTAGAGGTGTTCTTTCAGAATAATTTTATACCTATAATACTTTAATATAATTTTTCTAACATATTTATATTTTTAAACTGTAATTACAATTACTAACTACTATATAATAGACTACAGATTATCTTTTTTCAATAAGTACTAACAAAACAAATTAACTTTGTAAACTAACAATTTTGGAAGAAATAAAAGGCTTTTTTATTTTTATTTTATTTTATATATATATATATATATATATATATATATATATGTGTGTGTGTGTGTGTGTGTGTGTGTGTATATTTGAAAGCTTATGTCGCTCACATACAAATGGTGATGAAACATTAATGTTTTTTTCCCAAAAAATATTATACTTACTAGCTTTTCTTAATTATAATTATGCTAACATTTTTTCCAAGCTATAAACTATTTCTTTAAAACACTTTTCGCTATGGTGTACGACCAATCAGCCATTATATCATTTACAAAAATAACTATATCTGGTGGACTATGGACATCATAACAAGCATAATCATAACAAAAAACGAAATGAGGAGAAAGTTAACATTTGGACGGGTTTGACGAGATTTATTGACAGAAAATCTAACTCTCTCTAATTCATTCATCCTTTCGTTTGACACTCCTAAAAGCTATCATAATAATATTGGTACCACTTATGTAAAATGAAGAGACAAACATATTCACTGTTTTATTGCATAAAAAATCAGAAAATTAAAAAGCACCAAACAAGTGTAACCATTGAGAAAATTACGTACTTCAGTGCGTCATCAAAACAGAATTAACATAGTTTTACTAACTTGTATGAGGCCATAGCGAAGATTAAAAAAATTAAATTAGGCTGATATTTCTCCTCTTTTCAAAGTACTAACCGACTAAGGTAAAAAAAAATATAGTAGTATTGAATTGGAATTACTATATTGGAAGTTTTATAATTGAAATTTTTCTCTGAAGACTGTAGAATGTTCCAGAATATTTCATTAATATTTTAATATTTCATATCGTCCATGCAGCAACTTACATGGTCAATTTAGGGTATAGGATATTATGAATTTTCAAGTTGCACTATTATTTTTTATCGAAATAATCAAACCTCTAAAATCATGGTAAGTGCATTGTACTTTGTAATGGTTTTAGTAATTTTTCCTCATCGGATTGCACATTTTTATCTAATTAATTTTGCAGTTCGTCCAAGTTACGACTATAATCAGAGGTAGAATCTTCGACTGCAGTCTAATGTCGATTTAAATTCATCTATTAGTGACTTTTGAGTGTTTCGTACCGTGTTCGTGTTTTTGAGTTGCTACGTGCGTAATCACAGCAGCGTTATCAATAATTACGGCGAAAACCGGCCAGAGAAGTACACCATGTAAATGTAAACATTTTGTCGCTAAACAATGCAATTTGGCGCTAGAATTTATTTTCTTTTATATTAATTATCATATTTATATCTGAACTACTGACATTTGGAATTAAACTTTTTTTTTAAATGTTAATATAAAAATGTAAAACGATGATATTGGTACATTTATCCGTCATTATATCGTAACTTACACAAAATAAGAGGAAATGTTTACTTTTGATAGACCGTCATTTAATACTTAAGTATGTTATACCTTTAATTAAACTTTAAGGCTTAATGTTGACCAAAATATTGTACCAATTGACGCAGAATTTTAAAAGAAAATGATGTATGCAACTGATATATCATTTCCTTTTTAAAATTAGACGTCAATTGGTAAAATAATTTTTAAATAATTTCATTACAAATAAAAAAAACGGCCGACTGTCTTTCGACGCATCCAAAAAGTATGATTTCGTGGATATCTATATGTTTTAAAATTATTAATGCAAGGTAACTGATATACTTTTTCGTTGAAAGTTATATTTAAATGTTAATGTAAATATGTTCAAATCCATTATTGGAAAAATAGGTTTATTTTTACATGTTTTGGTTCTTAATTTTAATTTCTAATAAAGAATGTATTTGCATTCTAAAAAGTATGACACTATAAAAACTATGGGACTGTAACAGACGCATGGGCGGATATGGCAAGTCACAAATACTCCTTGTTTCAAGATTAAACCATGGAAAATATTTTTGAATTCATGTATAGGGTAAATATTACGGAAAATGATTGCTATTATAACTATATTTCACAGCTTGTTGAAAATCTTCAAATAAATGTTCTTCACAATAATTTTCAATCATCCCAATTTAGTTTCTTCTCCGTAATTGCGTAAGGCGGAAAAAAATAATAAGCAACCTTGCGGAAACCTTATCATTTGCTTCACCCATGAACAAATTTCAATGGAATCCCGCGCCCTCGGACATTAATGAAATAAAAACGTTAAATAGTATAAATTAAGTTAGAATACATGAAGCCAGCGCTTTCAGTGAACGAAACTTTATTTATATATAATGAATGAAAATTCGGGTCTCAGGACTTTACATATAATGACTCAAAATCAAGTGTAAATTTAGTGCGAGTTAATTTGACGGTAATTCAATAATTTTTAAGCTTATGCACAAACTCGTATAATATTTTGAAGATTCTTTTTTGATAATAAAATATTTGAAAGAGTCTTACGAGGACCAATCGAATAAGGTAAATACTTCGCACTTTTTACCTGAACATATTATAGTTATTTTCTTTAATTTTATTCCGTTTTTTTATTATGGAATAGTTTAAAGATTATTTTATAACAAATGTTAGCAAAAAATTGTTAACTTTATAGATGATCATATTGTTCTTCTTAAGAATGTGAATTCTACGTGATTTTGTATAATTGTTGAGGGACTCTACGTGATTTTATATAACGGTTTTTTGGCTCAGAACTTTGAATAGTATGATATTTTTAATTTATGGAAAATCATAAATTTGCATGAATCAAAATTTAAAATAAGATAAACTTCGCTGATATGGAAAAAAGTGTTTGAATACATTGACTACAGAAAGTTGACAGAGAAAAAAATTAAAAACCACTGTTTAAATTTTTTAAGCCATAATACGTTGGGAGATCCGATGATGAAATTTTGATTAATAAAGAATTAATGGTTCAAATCGGATCTCGTTTGCAAATCATTACTTAATGAAATTTTGACAGGGTTCAAAAATGTGTTTCCTTTTCCAGCTTTGCCTGTAGTCGGTGTTTTGGTTTTTGATATTTTATTTAACTTCAATATTTTATATATAAATTATTTTATCAAATGCTTTCATAGTCCATTAAAAAACCCATAAGTTGTATATTATACATCTAAAACTAAGTAATCTCAGCATTAAGATTAAGTAATGCGTTCTCGTGTCCGTGTCCGCGGCCCCTCCCGCCGCTTTTTGCCCATGCCACATCTGTTCGTGTTCGAGGCTTCAAAGTCGCCGCTATATCAGAATCTAAGTAAAATTATATATTTGTTTGATATATCCCACGTTTGTTTAAGTAATATGATCAATAATTCTATTCGTTAGCGAATTTAATGGAAATCGCTAGCAGATTTGTTCGGTTCTCAAACACGCGGTGTAATCTGTTTCTCAGAATTGTACTAAAAGTTACCACGATTTATCTATGCACAATTGGTTGCATTGGATCATTAATAAACAGTCGTTTCCTTCTTAAATTAAATTATTTGCAGCTTTAAAGATACATGGCAAAACTCAAGTTCAGTACATATTTGAATATGAGCAATGCCGTAGGTATACATACACTTTAACATTTCTTGTAAACATTTAATTAAATTTATTTAATAATTACATCCAGACTCCGCCAAATAAAATATTTCGTGATACAAACGTGACAAATTGCGTAACACAATAAAACATCCCCTAGGCTTTATTTCTATTTATAAAACAGAATCATCATAAAACGATTAAAATTAAGCTAAGGTTTAAAATACGGCCGTTTAATGAGAAGACAATGTCTAAGATTATTTGATTAATTCGAAGATAGTGAGAGAAATAAATAGCAGCGACCTCTGTTTCTTTCACCAACAATCAAGCCAATCCATTAAAACGTTGTTTAATAACAGTTTATATTTATTTATACATTAGGTACATGTAGTGATGATAAAAATATATATTCGAAAGAAAAAGGTTTCTCGATTACTTAGGTATTGACTATTTCTGGAGATGTTAAAAAGCGAAGCTAGGAATGTAAAACATTTATTTATCAATTGTGGAAAACCTTGTGCAAATAGGCTAAACCGTATTGGAGATAAACAGGGACATTCGTTTGCAACAAAATGTTCAGCACCCCCACTACACCTCTCTCAGAACCATCGCCAATTAGTCCCAAATATTTTGCAGAAAGCCGTGTCTAAATCGGTCAAACAGTTTTGGAGATAAATGGGAGCATTCGTTTGCAACAAAATATTGCAACGCTCCCTGGTAAGCTAACACCGTAACACCTATCTGAGAACCATCGCAAATAAATCCCAAACGTTTCACAGAAAACCGTATCTAAATCGATCAAACCATTTTGGAGATAAATGGGAACTTTGAATTGCATACACAACAAAAAACAAACAATCTCTCACCCTAAACCCATATACCTCCTCCTCTGTTCCGAAGTGAGTAAAAATCTATTCTAATGGAATACATTTTGTTAAACTTTATATCCATCATAACGTATTATCAATTTTGTTTAATTTGTTTTTGTCTATTAATTTCAGAAATTAAATAATTAATTTTCTTTTTTGACTTAATTCCATTTTTCGTGATTATACGGTACATTTTCGTCGATTTCAGAGTTCAAATATATTTATGATTCGTTATTCCGTTTCCGATGTAAAGGTATGATTTTAATTATGTATCTCGTCGAAATTAGAAACTTGTCGCCCTCCAGTCAGCCAGATAACGTGATCCATAAAAGAGTGTCGTTGTAAGATGATGTCTTGTATACGGTTACCATGTTCTTTAAAATAAATAAAATATAAATGAAATTTTGGAAAAGAAAAAGACACAAGATAAGAAAAAATCAAGGAAAAATAAACATTAGTCAATCAAATATTCTTTGTTGATAAAAAAGGAAATATGGTTAACATAAAATATTTTTATCTTTTGTGCTTAGTAGATTACTAAACGTGTCAAGTTATTTTCAGAAATCAGAGCTCATTCATTACCGATGTGTTCCATTTCGCTCAATCACTCCGGCCGTACACCATTAGAGAAAGGCCGAAAACAAGAAAAAAAAACATAAAATTAAATGCATACAATTATTTTTAAAATACGAGTAGCAACTCTATCTGTAAATGTTTACGTTAGTGTAATTTGGAACTGCATCGTTGTTAGACTCGAGATATATAATGGAACAATTGAAATGGGAACTTTATGAAACAAAAATAATTGAAATTCAGTTTTTGTGTAATGCTCCAATATAATATTTTGGAAAAAAAAAATTTAAAACACAGCAGTGCAGATGGTTTTAATATTTTCCATTTTTGTAGAAATTAAATTTATAACCTTGCACACCTTAATTTTATGACAAAGAATCGATGTGCATCGACGAATCTCTATTTAATTTTATTGTTTACCATTTGCAAGAGAAAATATTTTAAAAAATGACGTGTAAATGGTCTCCCTAGCAAAAAATTGCATACATATATTGCTTTGAAGTGGTGTAAACTCTGTGATGTCATCAATTCCTTTGAACAGCAGAATCTTGTATATAATAACATAACACTCCCTTCTGTCTCTCCAATTTCAGCAATATTCCATTCTTATGCGATGCATTCCTATATAATATTAATAATTGTTCTTTACAGATAAACTGAGACCTTTAGTAGAATTTGTGCAGTATAATTTAACGTACCATTTTCATTCTATTTTTACATAATTTTTACATTTCTCTTTTACAAGGAGTGGATATGGTCTGAAAATTGTCGTTTATGATCAGCCCCTAAATGGCGAGATAGTGTATTTATAAGGATAAAATATTCAAATGTAAGTATTGAGGCGTATGACTTAACCATTATCGAGAAACATTTTAATATTAAACATTTTTAGCTATAATCAAATGCTGGCATGGTTGAGACGACAATATGTCGCACTAACACACTGCTGGTCTTAGGTTCGAATCTCTGCATTCTGTTATTTCCTCCTTTGTTTCAAAATAATTAGCAATATGTGTCACTTTCTTTCGCACACGGGTGTTTCGTTGCCCTAATGATGACTTTTCTTTTGTCCAAACTAAGTTTAAAAAGTATCTCTCTAGTAATAACTAAAAATAGACGTGTTCTTTTGAGCATTGTTGTAGTTATTATGCTACTATAAGGGTCCCCAATGTGACATTAATAAAAATTGCTTATAGATATAATTATTAAATAGACTTTTATGAAAAAAAAATTTAAAAATTTTTAATAAATTAAAAAATCTTCTCAACTTTTAATATGCTTAGGAATCTGCTCTTATTACAGTCCTGTAATTATATAAACAGCATTAATTAATTAGTTATTAGGAATAATTCTATATATCGAATAATTCTGCAAAACTAACAAGGGCCAATCTTACCTTGTGGCGTTGCACCATTAAGTAGACTTTTAATCAGTAGCCTACACTTTCAAGAACTGGAGTTGATTTAAAATAAACACGACACGAAGGTTACCCTATAACGGAAACTGTGTTAAGTTTGAAAAATTATATTTCAAATATTATAATATTTTAAAACCATTTTACAATATATTATGAATGTTATGGTGAAAATATGCGTATGTTAACGATTTTAAGGAATTCCATGATTAGTGACGAGTGCATGCGAGAGGATACAGATTGTATTCTTATCTATCTACTTATAAAATATTAGAATGTAAAATCCACCCAATCTTTTTCAGGCTCATTGTTTGTTTGTATGTCTATCAATTAAAACAGAGGAAAGGAAATACTATTTTATCCTATTTGCTATCTATGTTATACTCAAATTATTTACGAATATTTACTGCAACAATTTTTTGACTTCACTTCGAAAACATCAGACGAAAGTAATTTACAGCATTCTTTGATTTGGGCCTTCATTTCGGAAAAAAAAATTAATTTTTCAGGAAAAATAATTATTATTTTTCACATCTAATGTTTTTTTACTTTTTCTTGCATTTACTTACAATATTGAAACGGTTATCAATATTGAAACGGTTATCAATATTAAAAAACACATGATAAAAAAAGGAAACATTGAGTTACCAATATAGAGGACATTTCTTCCTGTTAGATCAGGCTCGTACCATTTACCATTCAAAATCACAACAAGGGATTCGCTACGTCGTATCTTATTGCAGTGATGGCTCCATGCGGCGTCCGGTCTACAAGATACTGCTCGATATTTAAAACTTGGATTAACTGAATAATGTATCTCGAGAATGGAATGTAATAGTTGTATACATTTCGATTCAAATATTACAAAAATTTCTGTTTTTTCTATTTCCAAGAAAAGTCTCAAATGTTCAAAACTTTTTAAATTCCGACTTGAAAAGGAAATAATTTCTTTGTGTTTTAAGGCAAAAAATGGGTCCTGAGTTCAACAGATTTAACAAAATTATACTAATGAAGTAGTAGCTTTGATTTATTTATCTCAAACAAATTTACTAATCTTAAGATATATTTTTGATATATTTTGAAAAAAAATATTTAAATACAAAACAACGGTTTTCCTACAAAAAAATGAATGGTCTGATTTTTCTTATACAAAAGTCCTACCATCTTTGTGGCTTAAAAACTCGTTTATATCACCATAAGTTCAAACAAATTACATATTTGCAAGCTTTCATTTATAATTCCGTAATTTCTATTAAATATTCCCTGATTATACTGACAAACTTTAAACTACGGTATACATATATTATATATTTTATTAGCAACTAAGTTATAATGCGGCCTTAGGACACGCCTCAGACTTTAGAGATGCATAGTACCTATTTTTAGAATACCAAATAATTACACTGACATATTTCCCCTTAAATATTAAAACTATTCTGTAATAAGCATTATAATTTTATTGAGAAAAACACCTCTTCATTACTCAAATAGATCTGAAACTGAAAAACCTATAAATTTATTTAAATGAAAATTATTGCATCAGTTGATTCAAAAAGCAAAAACAACGCAAATAAATTTCAAATGTTCTTATTAAAGTACTTAGTGGTTCGCAATAAGTATCTTATTTAAGTACATAAAAAGTACATAAATTTGTTTCTGAATAAATTATGGAAGGGAATACAAAAGTTAACTTAAGAAATCAAACACGTTACTTTTAAGGCTGATAAAAAATAAAATATTCTTACCAAGTAACCAGGTCACGACGAGCACAATGCATGCGGTGCGGTAAAAACAGTAATAGTTGTTAAGTTCCTAAAAGTATAACAAAGAATAATTTTGTTATTCCTTTTACTTTTCTGTATGGTCTCCCCTATAACCCACTCGCTTTTGCATTTTTCCGTAGTATCATCGGATAAATTACTGAATCCACCCTTTATCACAGGTCTTTTTCGCATAAATTTTAAAAACACCCTCAGCTTAACCCTTAACAGGCCGGGTGCGGTCACCATGACCCCAGTAGGTGCAACACTGTCAATTTTATACTCTTCCAATATTCGATGGTATTTGCCCCTCCTGGTACCTTCGCAACTCAGGCGATTAGTACGAGGCCCGGCTTAGTAATAGTCGCACGCGTCTTTTGTTTTGAGTTTTTATTGTTTAAAAGTTTGCAGCGGTCACATTGACCGCACCCGGCCTATTGTGTGATTTTAGAAAGTGAATTCCTTTCTCGGTGTAGTCTTCACTTTACTAACAAAATGGAACGTTTTGACCAACAAATACAAGAGTGGCTTACACAAGAGGATAATGATGACCCTGCCTCTGATGACGATGGTGAATGCAGTGATATTGATCAGGATATCGAACCAAATCACGTGATTTATGAGTCACACCACTCAGAATCTGAAGAAGAAGTTACCTCATCTAACGATGAAGATGATCAACCTTTGTCAAGTCTTCAACCGAGTCGTAAGCGCAAGGCAAGTAAAAGTATTTCCGATAGCGGGGAAGTTCAACTAAGGGATATAAACTATTTCGGCAAAAATAAGTTTCGCTGGTCTTCTGTTCCATCTGCCGCCCGAAGTAGAACAAGAAGTCATAACATATTAGATGTACAACCAGGAATACGTCAAAGTCTTCGACACAGCCTTACAGCAGAATCGACAGTAGAAGATGTATGGAATTATTTTTTTCGTGAGGGTACTCTTGAAAAAATTATAACACATACCAACAGTCACTTAGAAAAGATACTAGACAAGTATGACGACAATAGTTACGTTTGTAATTTAGATATGATTGAACTAAAAGCATTATTAGGCATATTGTATTATTCAGCGGTGTTCAAAGAAAATCACGCAGATTTTTCAAGTTGGTATAGCTCGGATGGAAATGGCCATTGTATTTATCAATGTATTATGGCGAAAAATAGACTGAAAATACTTCTACTAGCATTACGCTTTGATGAATCTTCAACTCGGCTAGAACGACGTGAAAATGATCCCGCAGCGCCAATTTTGGAACAAAATTGGAACTGAAACTTGTGTTGATGAGATTCTGGTTGCATTTCGCGGCAGATGCAAATTTAAAATGTATATGCCAAAAAAACCGGCAAAATATGGCTTGAAAATTCAGTGTATCACGGATGCAAAAACGGGTTATTTACACAACGCCTACATTTATGTGGGTAAAGATTCTGATGGAAAAGATTTACCAGAATAGTACAAACACTTAAAAAAACCGATCCAATCTGTTTTGAGACTTGTAGAAAAAATAGAGGGCTCAAATCGTAATATTACAGCCGATAATTGGTTTACTTCAATACAGTTAGTACAAGAGTTGAAGAAAAAAGGTCTAACATTTGTTGGCACAATGAAGAAAAACCAAAGAGAAATACCCAAAGATTTTTTACCATCAAAAACTCGTAAAGTAGAAAGTTCCTTGTTTGGATTCACAAATGAATTTACATTAGTATCTTATGTCCCAAAAAAAAATAGGTCGGTTATACTCGTATCAAGCATGCATCACGATTTAGCAGTAGATAATGTCAAGAAAAAACCTACAGTAATAATGTATTATAATGAGACTAAATATGGAGTTGACTTATTAGATCAAAGATGTTCAAACTATAGTACTGCCCGACGTACTCGTAGATGGCCGATGACAATTTTTTATCGTTTGCTGGATATTGCGACCTCTAATGCATTTATAGTTTATAACTCAGTGCGAGAGGATAAGATTAAAAGGCTTCAGTTTATGAAAGATCTTGCATTATGTCTTGTCAAACCGCATTTACATAGGCGAGCAAGTAATCAACATCTGACTCGACAGCTTCGCTTAGCTATAAGAAGAGTACTAAACATAGAAGAACCTATACCCGAGGTAGAAGAAAAGCTGGAAACTAGAAAAACATGCTATACTTGTGATCCCAAAAAAAAACGAAAGACCTATCATGTATGTTTTTGTTGTAGAAAGCCGATATGTATCGAATGTAGCCAAAAGATGTGCCGCGATTGTAGCGAAACAAGACCATGATTGACGGTTGTCAATTTGTCATTAACAATATCTTTTAAGTTAATTTTTTATTTTCTCTATATTATATGATCTCTTAAGACAACAAAACCAAATTTTTTTTCCAAAAATTAGTTAAGATTTTTTTTTTAAGGAATTTATACAGAAGTTTAGAGATTTTGTTTCGTTTTGGCGTTTGAGTAATGTTTTTTTTTATTTAGCATTAATGGAAGTTATATTTTGTTAATTTTTCTTTCCTAATTAAAAGTAAACACTATCAGTAACACTGAGTATTTTTATTTATTTATTATTAGGATAATATCATAAAAATATTATACTTTAAGTACATGCGGTCACGGTGACCGCGCCCGGCCCGTTATGTTACAAAAAAACCACCCGGCCAGTTGAGGGTTAAGTTACATAAAACAAAGACCTCAAAGTTCCAATTTTTCGAAACAAAGTTAAATGAATAAATATTACAAAATACGAGGTCGAATCCATACGATGCATAATAATATAATATACGGTGTTTGATTATTCATTTTATGTTTGAGGTTTTTAAACAATTAATTCGTTATTTGGTGGAGAAAGTTGGGGTATGGTCAGGATAACGAATTATTCTATCATTTGAGCTCTTCTCCGCTTTTTATCCAAATGCTTTTCCTCCATATTAGAAAAAAGTAATTTTTTTGTGTGCATAAGTATATACCGCTTTTATTCCCTTCTTTAGCCTGAACAGCTTTTCAGAATTTCAAGTGTCTTCGAATTTGCATCGGCTTCACAAATATCACTAAATATTGTTTTTAATTTCATTATTTGGAATCCAATACGGTGGATATTACGCAGCCATGTGTGTGTTCGGCGTCCAGCGGAGAAGTTATGCGCATATATGAATACAATCTACATTATTTATAGAGCATATGTATACTTCAAACGGTCCAGAATAGATACTTATCGTTAAAATATATAGTTTTATATACATAAAGTCCCAAACGATTGTCAAAACAATATTTCAATTTTTCTGTTTTATTTTACCACTTGGATTATTTATGTGCTCATCAAATTACATCGCGGAAACAAGTTTTCGTCAATGGAAAGTCACGTCAAAAGATAATTTGATATCACGAGAGGCGAAAGTTAACCAAAATTTTAAAGCATGTGTTGATATCTGGGCAGAAATTTGCCCGCCCCGAGTTACGCCGCTCAATTCGATGAAGTTTTCGAATTTTTTTGTAGTGTAATGTACATGTTACTCAGACTCAGTACTCCTTGTAAGACAATTTACTCAATTTTTCTTTTATTTTTACTGATGTCGATCAACTTTCCACCGATCACAGCAAAAAAGTACTCGTTGAATTAAAAATTAAATCAAAAACCTTTTTTCTGCCAATCCTAGTAGTCACTTGAATTCAGAAACTTATATTTCATTGTTACACAATTACCGAAGTTACCAAAACCTACATATGAAAACTACATTGTAAACCTACAAATGAAATGAACATTAGATGTTGGAAACGAAGATCGCGTATAATTGAAAGAGATTTAGGTACTATCTTAGACAAATAGCTTTCTTGATAGTTTTTCTTGTAGAAGACAACTATGGTTACTTTTAAAAATCTGTATATGTGATTTTTGATAAAACGAACTTTATTTTAAATTTCAACAATGATAATGTGCAAATTGGTTCCCTTTTATTATGTGGACTTCAGTACACCCATGTTCATTATTTTCCTAATCTTTATCCACATATTGGTAATCACTACGTACACGTATATACGTTGTTATTTTTATATTTTAATTATCATTATAATTAAAACAAATTTATATGTAGTAAGTTAATAAAACATACAGGTGAAAGAAAACTATTTAATCAATATTGAAGTAGTAAAGTTCTTTTAATTTTATTGAATATTATATAATACAGATACGCATTAGATGGCCTTTGTTGAACAGTTCTTTTTAGAAAAAAATTCAGGTTTCAATAACCATTTTTTTCTTTTTAACCTCCATTTGCAAAACCCTAAGATTCAAAGTATGATACAATGTATCTTTGCTTCTAATTTTTAATTCGTACATTTGAAATATAAAACAAAAAATGCTACGTATATGACTGTAGCTTGAAATTATAAATATTTCACTTAACTTGCATTAACAGTTTTTAGAGAAATAATTAACTACGGAACCGGGGACTTTTTTCATGATTATAGCATCCAATTGCTCAAATTTCCATTTAACATGACATTTTTATACTTATTTACTTCTTTCGATGTTATTATAAGTGTATCTACTTACCATAGAATTTTCTGAACATATTCATTGAATATAAAAAAAATGTGGGTATATACTACTTATTATTTATAGCCTAAGGGCCAAGCTGACCCAACAAGGTAATTTATTGTAATGTAAAATATTTGAATGCACTTTAAAAAACACTGCGCAATATGAAATAGGTAATTGCAAAGTCAAAAATATAAATTGTTGTATAGTTAATGCCATAACTCCTTTTACCATTAACGGATTTTTTCGAACCAAATTGAATCCATTTAAAGATTTATTCTGTTTTCATGTCCTTCGGAGTATCTTACTTGAAAATCAAGATGCGGTTTTCATTTTCGGATTGAAAACATTAGACAATGTTCAGTAGCTTGATCTAGGATTATATTAATTTACACTGAACGATGATAAAATGGTGTCAATTTTGATTAATTGGATTGATTGTTTCTTACAAAATTTATTTTTCCATAATTTTAAGATTCCCTGATATCAAGACTAAAATAAAACACTTATAGTAAGTCGATTTCTCCGCATATGATAAAATAAATATAAAATAGTTGTTGCATTAAAAAAATATCTTAAGTAAAAAAAAAATTTACATTTTAAAATGGCTCGATTTTGATATACTAAATATATTCTGTTTGGATTGTTTTAATGTTCCATTATTAACACGTACAGAAAGTCTGTTTTTTCTTGTCTCTAAAATGACGTATTCTATTTTGAAAATATCCATGAGCAGAAATCCATTGATTTGAAAATATGTTTTTGATTAAAGCGGGAGCACGGATATTTTTACAAAAATTTGTAAAATATTTTTTATTTCCCGTAAAATAAATATACAAAAAGTATGTAATAATTAAGGAATGTTGTGCAACCAACCTTTATTTGACACACGCATCATATTTACATGGAAAAGAAATAGTTTTTGCTCTGAATTCTAAAATTTAAATGTTTAAAAAACCAATATAAGCAATTAATTTCAAAATAATATTTTTATTTAGTAAAAATTAAATACAAAAAGTAAATGCAATATTTTGTTAAATACTATATACGAGCTAGTAAAACCTATACCTGTAAAAATTTGACCTCTCCCGTCGATTCCCAATAGTTCAAATCAAAGACAAGCCACGTGGCTAACGATCAGGTAACCGCAATAAAATTAAAAAGTGTACTTCTTTGTTAAGAGATTTTTTTTAAAATTCCGTGCGTGTTTTGAAAATTCAAAAGAAATGGTTACAGGGACCATACAGTTATTTTTTTAAATTGTATGAAAATTTTGAAATCCAATACTGAATATAAAGGTGAAAATATGTTCTCCCTCTATCACCGAAAGCACTAAATTAAAAAAATTAACGAGAAAACTATATCTATCCATCTCATAATTTTTGACTATATTCATGGCCCTTTGAAAGATATACTAGGTAATCTACTTTGATGGTGAAAAATGGCATTAATATTAATAAACCGCGTAACAAAAGTACATTGTGCCTGAAATGTTTATTTATGCCTAAATGTATAAAGAACTCTTGTAATGCAAGTTACACTTGCAATTAACAGGTTTTTAATGTACGACATAGTAGAAAAACAAACAGGAAAATTACTTTTTCAAACACAGTTTCCCGATCGTTAATATTAGAAGTAGGAAATCCTTAAATGTTCTTTTCTCTAAGGTGTTTCTTTGCAAATTTTTCCTTAACTTCATTGTCCGTATTAACATTTAAATTATATACGTTAAGTTTAAAAGAAAGATCATTAGAACTTTTTTATTACAAGTATTTTACAAGAATATTATGTCTGAAAGTGAGGTTAAGACTTCATGAAGGGAGGATCTTGATAAAGATATATTTGCTCGTACCTGTACAGTCGCTGTCATTAGCGGCTATCATTTCAAATTATATTTTAAAAGTAGGTAGTATTACCTTAGAAATTTTGTTTCATTTAATTATTTTGTAATGGCAGGCACAGGTTTAATTAGTTATTTACCTAGAGAAAGTGAAGCACTATGTGCAACTATTTCTATTGCCGTAACTAATCCATTAGGCCAATATTATTATAGTAACCTCCTAAAAATATGAACTTTTCTAATATAATTCATATCCATACTAGCCATACTAGCTTGGATCTGCGCTTTCACTTGCGTGAAAAAGGAAAATAAAATAGTGATGACAATTAAACACATTTTTTTTATAGTTTCAGCTTTTAAAAAAATATTTAGATTATCATTACAAAAGTAACAGAGAACGAAGATATTGTTTTTGGAATTTATGTCCGTTTACTGTTAGCCTGTTTAATTGTTCGCACATCATGGAATAATAGTTAAAAAGGTCGTGATAAAAGTTTAGTGATGGATTTTCTTGGGTCTATAGTAACACACAGGCTATTTTTTATTGTAATCAACCAAGTAAAAAGAATACCTAATCATTTGACGTTTCAGTAAAAATGCATGTACTTTCAAAAATATACTTTTATAATTATTAAAATAGATGGCGTTATATGTTTCAATCTTACAGTAAATTACTTATGTTTTTTTGTATTAATCTTATGGTGTTCTCAATGTTCAGAAGCCAAAGAAGTCGCGGGTATAACTAGAAAAATATAAGAGTACATTGTACAATCAGCACGGATGCAGTTAATCACAACTTTTTGAAGAGGAAAGTTTGGATTCTTTGTTTTTAGGGTTTGGCGCGAAACGACCTGCGATAGTTGTATGAAACTTCATTACCGTACAGATTTTAGTGTTCAAAGGGACATATGGCATGTACATATACATATATATATATATATATATATATATATATATATATATATATATATATATATATATGTATATTTATATATTTTTTTTAAAAACCTTTAGAACCCTTTCAAACCTTTAGACAGTATGCAATTTTTACTCAAGCACAACCAAAACGCGCCGCTAATAAAAAATCTATATTTTGGTTCGACCGTAACTGTACCCGTCAAAAAGAACTTAAGGGAAGGATTTATTATAAAACATGATTTGGGTCTCTGATTTGTGTTCCGACATTATTTATGTCGGAACACAAAAATTTCTTTTGTATGATTTAGCACTATTTGCAAAATTTTGTTGGTGAATGGTGTTATATGACTTTTTAATAAGAATTTTTGGCTAAACAAATTTCTATGCCTCGGGCACGTAAAGTGAACAATATTTTATTTTCCTGTCCTTAATAATGATAAAATTTGATTAAATGACATTTGTTTATTATGTAATCCAGGCGTGAATTTGTGAATATTGCGGAAAATAATAGAAGAGAAATAAAAATTATTATATGCAAAGTACGGTCGATACAGACTCAAAGTTATTTAAAACCTACAGTAAACATTTAATGAATTAAAACTAAGATGAGTTATTAAATGGTTAATTTTTTATTGCATTACAAAAATCAAATTTACTAAAACTTTAGTTCTTTATAGGTTTTGTTAAGTCAGGTTGCAAAAACACGTGAAATTTTCAGACACAAGTAAAATATTAAATATCTTTTGAATATATATTAATTATTTCATTTCATGAACATGTGCAATAATTTCTCGCAAAAATATGCCTATAACTAATACCAGGATTTCGGTCTTGTACTTGCACGTAGCAAATTTTAAAAGTGATTTTTACAAGCAAAAAAATACATTACCTGTAGCTTCGGGGGCAAATGGAAACAATAATGCGGGCTGGGTAGTGTCATAAGAAAATATATTTACTCTATAGTTTAAAATCTGGCGCCTAATTTGTTCACTGAGTTATTGTTTTTAATAAAAATTTTTAACGAAAGATTATCAATGTTACTATACATTATTATACAAAACAGCATAATTGTCTTATCTAGAAAAATGAAATTAAAAAAATTAAAAGAAAGCAAGTCCGAAGGGGACGAAATATTATACCCCATGTTGAAAGCGCACAAATAGAACGTACACACGTGCATACATACTCACAGTGGCAGATGTTCTCCGTCGTGCCACGTCCGCCTGTGCTTATTCAATATTATTCTAACTCAAGGCAAATTGTGACAAAATTACTCTCAGGACGATACTTTAGTGAAAATTCTCATGAAATAGTTAAACACAACACTTCTGAGACACTTTCTAACAGACAGTCAATTTATGCTGTCATATAAAATTAACGGCTGGGATTTAAATTAATGCTATTTGTGCCTCATTTGACAACCTTTCTTTAGATATATGCGATAGTGGCCTAGGTCTCGTTGAAAGTTGCGGCACAATCCATTTTCTCTTATAACGGATTATATTGTAAATTACCGCCAAAAGTCATTAATATAAAAGTTAATTTCATATTTTACACGATCGCACAAAATGTTTGCGAAATATGAATTTAAAATTACCTACATACATAATGTGAATTAAAATTACGTTAATACATAATGTCATTAACTACTGTTTTGCGGATATCAGATATACGGATATAATAAATCTAATATCCTAAAGTCGTTAATAACATTAACAGACATGTGAGTATCTCTCAAAATGGTCTTCGGAGAATGAGGTAATTATCACATCTTTACTTAGCAGTCTTTAAGTAAAAAACTGCGATTTGTAGTGCGTGAACTATTCTCGCCATCTTAATAGGAATGCAAGTTAAATTGTCTTTCTGGGCTATGACAAAGTTACATGGCTATTGCAAGTTTATTGAAAAATAATATCAATTTTTATATTTATTTGGGTATGAATTTTAGAGCCATTTAAATTTGAAATATGAAAAGATGACAATTTTCCCTGCTACTATTAATATCATTGCATTATTAAATGAATTCAAACACTATGAGATTCGTCGTAATGACTGGCGCATGCCATTGGCGTTTATTTCCTTTTAATTTTCAAATTTTACGCCAAACCAATGAATTAATAAATCAGCATGAACTGCAGATATGTAAAAGGTACGCACTTCACTTCTAATTTTAGAATAATTATTTATTAATAATTATTTTATAATTATCAATATAAATTGTTATTCAACAAAATTTTGTGAT
Source organism: Druceiella hillmani (assembly GCA_039881145.1). Classification (NCBI taxonomy): domain Eukaryota; kingdom Metazoa; phylum Arthropoda; class Insecta; order Lepidoptera; family Hepialidae; genus Druceiella; species Druceiella hillmani. Next base: position 1,415,714 of record JAYKKI010000033.1, on the reverse strand, counting down.
TAAAAATAAAATGTATGCATCAAATTAAATGTTGCAGTTCAATTTATAGGCAGAAGAAAAAAATATTTTAATTTTTACGGAACCTTCCTTTAAATGTACATGAAAAAGCAGTTGACCAATTTTTCCCATTTAAAATTGACAATATATCTTGAGATCAGAAACTAGAAAAACTCAGACCTTTAAAAGTTGCCCGATATTGATTTCTTGATTTATACATAAAAATCCATTGGCTCCTTTCATTATATCTTCAAACCATTTCAATATAATCAGCACAAAAGCCAAAAATATAATGTGATGTAAAGTAGTAGTAAGTTTTAGTCATTTGTTGCCGTCATTAATAAACTCCCTAGAACTTTCTTATGAATTTTAATTCTTTAAAAAGCTTTCAAAACTCCAACCTCATATTATTTGAAGTGGACTACCGTTAACTGCGGTCGTCGTAAAGCTCATTTCGAATAAGTAATTTCCTGTTACAACCTTCACTGATCCTCTCCTCTCTAACCTCCCTGGTAGAGCGCGGAATGGAATTAATGCAGCGAGGCGTGTGCTTCATTTCATGATTAGCGACGTTGAATTTAATATAAGTTTAAAACCTCAGGTATTCGGATCCCTAGTTATTGGAAAATAGTGTCGCCATTTTGAAAGCTAATGGAATACGAAGTGCAATGTAAAAATAATTCTTGACTTGTCACCTGAATGTGCAGTGTTTATTTATTTAAATACCAATATAACTTACATTGCTATCTATACCCAGTAAAGGTACAGATTTATTTAGAAAAATACGAAGTAACTAATGTGTAAAAGATTACTGAATGACATTTTATACTTTACCCGTATATATCAAATAATCTAATTATTATTAGTGGTAATATTTTGACTTTGAAAATCGAAAGTGGATAATGAGTTATTAAACTTTATTACTGGTTTATTAATACAAAATTTCCTGAAATTAGGAAAGCGATTCTAGGCAACTTTATTATTTATTTAATTGGCTTTTACCTGTAATACAGCTTTGTTTTATTTTCATTAAGGAGTCATCGACTGTCATTTGTAAGCTGTTCCTTTTAAGCCTGAGGGCATTTCTTTTTCATTAACTCAATATATTATATATTTAAGTTTTCTTCCTTTCATTTCCATAATATATTTCTTACAATAAAGCAACTAGAGTAATGTATCTAAAGTAATAAATCTAATGTATCGGAAAGAACTACTTCCAGCCAAACTAGATAAAAATATTTAAAATAGTTTTTTGGCAATCTGGCGGCTTTTCCACATTAAGCTGAAAGTTAGCGTTAGGTGGTTTACATTTACGAAAACCGTTTGCCGATCAACCAAACAAAATTTTGTATAATATACCATTATGAACAACTGAATAGTAAATTTAATGTCAGCCGGATTTGCAGAGTATCTTGTCGAATAGAATCCGAGATCGAGGATTACGTACACATTTAAGTACTTAAAAACATTTAACCCGCACCCGCACAATATACATTAAATTATTAAGAAATATTAATTTTTCACAACGTAAATATACTATCTACAAAATTTTTGACAGGCCTGAAAACATGGTGCGTATTTTCAAAATTGTGACATGGACAACCATCTCTATAATAATAATAATAATCATAAGATTTTATTTCAGACATAGTCCATACAATTGTGTTAATAGGTAACAATATTCTTAATCTAATGTTAGTATAAATAGTGAATAATTACGTCATTAATAACTCATAAAATATGCAATAAAATAAAATCAATACTAAATGGAGTCAAATCCAATTGCAGTAAAAAAATTAAAATTAATACAAATTAAATCATAATAAATTAAGTCAATTAAATCAGATAAAATTAAACTGTATCAAACTACGCCAAATTAAATTACTTAAGTCAGATCAAATTAAATAAAATTAAATAAATCAAGTCAAAAACTACTCAAATCAAATTCAAAGTAAAATAGTAATAAAATCAATTAATTTAATTAACTCAATCACAACTTCATTTAACTTAAATCATAATGGCGCATGTAAGCCTATCCAGTGTGTCAAAAAAGGCAGATCCAGTCGGCCCGCGCACGTGACCAGCATATTGCTGGAGCTTCCCGGCACCCTCGCCATCATGGACGCACTGCGCTTGCGCATTATAGCGTGAAAGTCGTCCACGCGCGCCTGCGCAAACATAGCACTGGCACTGCAGTGCCCCGGAAGCCCCATCAAGACCCTGAACGCGTTATTATATTGTACCCGCAGGGCGTCAAATGCCCGCCGCGTATAATCAACTCACAAACTGCACGAGTAGAAAGTCTGGCAGAATGCCCTAAACAGTTGAATCTTTACTGGTCCAGTGCATCGTGCAAATCTTCGAGTCAACATATTGCAGCGCACAGTCAACGCCCTGCGTTCCCTGTCCATATCCATGTCGTCCTTGAGGTCTTCATTGACCCTATGACCCAGATATTTAAAATGAGTGACTCTATTTAAAGATGTGTCATAGAGGGCTACCGAGTGACCTGGATATGGTTTTAGGGTACTCTAAAAATCATAAACACACTTTTTTTTACATTGTATCGGAGTCCGTGATCCTCCGCGTACAGTTCACATATACGTAGCAGCTTGCGTAACGCGCCGATAGAAGGGCTGAGCAGCACCATGTCGTCCGCTTAGGTGATGTTATTAACGCACACTCCGTCTATATGACATCCGATTCCGGTACTGCTCAGCTCTCCAATCAATCCGTTTACATATATATTAAACAGTTTGAGTGAGGTCAACCCCCCTGACGCACCCCGCATTCAAGACCACCATATTCGTCCGACTCACTATCCGCCCACCTCACTGTGTTTTTTTGATTATTGTACCAGTACTTAAACATAGATATAATTTCAGGAGGCAAACTAGTGTCATTTCGCAACTTGGCCCATAGTAAGTCGTACGAAACCATATCGAATGCCCGGGATAGGTCCAGGAAGCTGGCATACACTGGTGTTTTACGCTTGATGTAGTACTGCACAGTCTGCTTGAGACACAGAATGGCACTTTCAGTGGATTGGCCCACCCGAAAGCCGAACTGACCATCGTGCAGTTGTATACTCCTACTTAAGTGACCATCAAGCAGACCATCCAGCACCTTCGCAATAACCGTAGCTAATGAGATAGGCCTGTAGTTTGAACCGTCCGAGACATCCCCTGTCCTGTTTTTTACAATGGGTACAACAATTTTATACATTAGCTTTTCGGGTAGGTAGGCGTGGCTAACACACATATTATATAATAATGCTAGGATTCAAGGCAAGTGCTCTCCAGCATTCCGAAGGTGCTCGATGCTAAGGCTGTCATAACCTGGTGACTTACCTCTTTTCATTGATTTAATCACTGAGGCTATATCTTTCTCTGTGAAGCTTACGTTAATGTCCCCAGGCACAGTCCCCCCATCACACACGCTCGGTGGCCCCGGTTGCGCAGACTCACTAGAGGCTTTCATACAAAATTTTAGCTTTCACACAAAACTATACTTTTTCTATAATTTTTTCGCAGGTTTCAACAAATCTTATCTAGTCTTGAAAATTGGACGAGGAGAACATAGTTTTTGCATATTTTTCAATGAATCTCTAAGCATACAAAACCTAAAATAATGAATAATATACATATGAAGAATATATATAGATAAAAATTCTTATAAATAGCCCCTTTTAGCGATACTCGAACTTAAGTACAGAAACAAAAAATCACATTTTATTTTGTTACTAAGCCAATTCAGTTTTTTTGTCTATAATATATAGAGAGATGGACATGAGAACGATCTTATAAGGGTCCATTTTTCTTTTTGAAGTACTGATAATGAAAATCTTAAAAACAAATACACGACAAAAGACAATTTTCTCTAAACTTATTTTCGATGAAATTAATTTGATAATGTAGATTTTGAAAAGGCGTTGCATCTAGTCATGAAAATATAGTCATCTAGTCATAAAATTAAAATATTAACCATATTGTAGAAAGGCAAGCCTTTCCTCCTCAATTACATTATTTTATTATTTTGCTTAGGATCTAAACAAACATCAACCTACACACCCGAAGCCACACTACAACTTGGCAACAAGAATAAAGTGCACACTCATCTGGTTGGGTGACCTGCCGCCGACAGATTCTAAATTACGATGACCTGCCGCCGACAGATTCTAAATTACGCCAAGTCAGCACCTCTCCTGTAATTGGTTATTGTTTGCTTCTTTAAACGCGCTAGCCTTTTAATTGATGCGCGACGTTGAAGGAAAGAGGGGTTAAGTTGTGTGCGTGGTAAGGTTAGGCGTGCGTAAGGTTAGGGGTGAAGTTGTGTGCGTGGAGACGGCAAGGCGCTGATAAATCTCCAGATAATTTCTTTAAAATACTTCTCAAAGAAACTCATTGGTGTATCCTTTCGATGAAGATCGTATTGGCTCCAGTATGACTTTACAATTCGTTAGTCATCTCACATTGTTATTATAATTTGACAAAATTAGGAGAAAATAAATAAAATTCTAGCTAATCAATAATTGGGTAATTTATAAGCTTAATAGATGGTAATAGAAATGTATTACAATATCGTTGTAGTTTTACAGCATTCCAATATTTTTTAATACAAGTATGTACAAATAATTACTTAAATGTATCTCCCATGAAATCAAGTACTATCAGGCACAATCAGGCAAGCACACGACCAATTACATTCCCTTCCGCGCCCCAAAAAGACCCACATCCCCACATCTCGTCTACTAATTTCATAATAATCAAGGAAGTACGCGTAGACCGAGACAAACCCAATTACCCATAATACGGCTCCCAGGTAGTTCGCCACATAAAACATTATAATTTAAGTAAGATATTTAGAGAGGGAATTGAAAAATTAATGAAATGTTTTTAAATTTTTATAATAATTTTTTAACTTATATATTTTTATTTTATACTGTCTATTTTATATACCATATTTATATACTTTTTGCACTATTTTTATTTTCATTACTTTTATTTTATAAGTTTTGCTGCTCATTTTGTGTTTTATTTTATTTTTTTTTTAAATTTCACAATCAACAGTTTCAAAATTTTCAATAATAAATCATGTAGTTTTTATTTTGTTGTATGCAAAAAGGCAGTGTTAGCACGTTGTTTGAAACATTTAAAAGCTAAAAAATGTTAATGTTTATATTTTAGGTCTGACACAAAAAGGTGGGAATTATTTACTAATTGTTAAGGTCGCATTTATTCTGTCAAGCTTTGTTAATATAGGTCTATAATTACACATTACAATTTGATAAGAGATTGGTAAAACAAATGTTCAATGAAATGGTGTGTTAACCAATCGAATAAGATTTCCGTATTGAAACCTTTTGAATGAATAGTTTGTATTATCCAGTACAAACTAATTTAATGCACGTTTTTGTTTTAGTTATGGGCAAATTCAATCATACACTGCGTTTCAATAACATAATTTTTTCTGTCATAATTCGTACTCGAATTCAATTGTTATTAAATTCGAAATCAATGTGTTAAATTACCAAATATTAAGGATAAATAGGTTTAAATAATTCCATGAGTTAAAGCAGTCACTGGCTTATATCATCTAGTCCAAACTAATTGAATGCACATTTCAATATTCTAGCTGTAGATGTCGCTAGATACATTGAATTTCAATAATAGAATTTTTGAACTGTTATCATATAATGCCATTATGTGTGAATATTTGGCTTCTCTCCTGCAAAATTAAATAGTCTCTTTTAATTTTAAGTCCTTAGTCTGACGTTACTAAATGTTTTTATTTGTTGTTGTATAAATTTGATCTTGTTCATTTGTTTTACTTGAAAATAATTACATTGTCAACATTTTTTTATTAAAGGATTTTCCATTTACATTTAATGATACTGATATTTATTTACAGATTTAACTATTTGAAATATTCGCGCGTCGTAACTAACATGCACAACTTTTTTTGTAATACCAGTTTAGGTTTTAAAAATACATTGCAATACCAAATGGTTCGAAGTTAAACCAGCATAATGATTGCTATACAGCATTTCACGTATTTTATTTTCTTAGGTGAAATATTAAAAATACACTTTGTTTTGATTATTGTTCACAAAAAAGTTTTAATTGTTATACTTCTTAAAATTGATTAGATCTTGTGGTTTTTATCGTAACTTTATATCGATATTACTTCAATAAATAATTCTTAATAATTATATATCTATAAATAAATATATTTATATATATATATATATACATATATATACATATATATATATATATATATATATATATATATATATATATATATATATATATTTATTTAATCATACGCATGTATTATATGTACATCATGAATCATTGATATACATCATCAATTGCTACTTTACTATATTCTTAATTCGTTGCATGAAAAACGATCTAGTGCGTTAACTGTCATTCGTACTATGCTCTGTTGAATGTTTTCTGTGAAAAAAAATTAAAGAAACTTATTTGTGTAATATTGAATCATCGTGTTTAATTTTAAGAATTTGCATTATATGTGTGTTGCAAGGGTAAAAGTTATAAACAAAAATTGAATTATAAGAACATGCGAAAAACGGTTAGGGTTTTCTTATACACGTACAAGAAAACCGTAAGGAAGTTGTGTTGGCATATCGAACATTTTTTAAATAAGTCACAGTCGCTTAACAAGGTTCACTTTCTGCAAAATGTATGTATAATCAGAGAATGCATAATATATGAAAACTGCCATCAGTACGGAAGACGTTGTTTAATTATGGCTTTATTGTTACAAAACAAATTATCATATTTTATTGCGTTTTGGTGTTGAAGAGGCACACTTTGAAAACCTCAATTAAGTACCTAAGCTTTGTAGGCTTTGTTAGGAATCTCGTAACCTAATGATGTCCATCACACAACTATGTGTATTGTTTAAAGTTTAACTTTAAATTTAAGTTCAAATTCTTTGCAAAATAATTAAGCAAAAAATAGGTTACGCGCCTCGTTGAATCTATTAAAACAGAAAATTTTAATAAAACAAAAAATCTCATAAAATGAAAATGAAAATTATTATCTCTTTTACGCCCAACTAATATGTAAAAATTAAACTATGAATTATTTTCTTATTTTATTTATTGCATATTATCTGTAATTTGAATCCGTTATTCGTTTTAATAACAATTTGCCGATATTTGGAATATTAGAAAAACATGATCCTGGGTTTTATATATATATATATATATATATATATATATATATATATATATATATACATTTGCTTAGGTTGCTCTCGTAGCAATAAGTCGGCTTTATGTATCAGCTGTGTACATTATAGTTTAAAAATCATTATCAAACCCTTCAGTTTGAGGGCATCGTATATCAAGACTGAATATTTAAGCTTAAACTCAAAATTTTGGGCTTAAATTAAGTTGTTGTCATCCCTGCTCATCATCAGACCCTCGAATTTGCGGATGTGGGAAGTCACCGTTGCAACCGAAAATCTCGACTCAAAGTTGAATTCTATATCTGGTAATATTGGATAAGATCCAGGTATTATTACCTGGGTCATAATGAAATTCTCGAGTTTGCGCCTTCAAGAACTGTTCATCAAAATTGATTATTAGAGTCCAAATTCGAAACTTCTAACTATAGTATTGCTTAGAGCCTGGTATAGTTGTCCTAGTCATTACGACACTCGAATTAGAGGGTGTGTGAACTGCCCAATAAAACTTAATATTTTAGCTTAAATTCTAAATTTCTAGCTGTAATAGTAGTTAGGATCCGGGTTTAATTATTCTGGTCATCAGCAGAACATCGAGTTTGCATGTGTGAGAACTGCCCAATAAAAGAATATTGTAGCCTAAAGTTAAATGTTCTAGCTATAATATTGACTTAGATAAAGGTTCTAGCTATAATATTGACTTAGATAAATTATCCTAGTCATCAATAGACTAACATTTTTGGTATGAGAACTGATCATTACAACCAAACATTCAAGTTCAAACTCGATGTTCCTAGCTGTAATAGTGGTTAAGCTCTCCATGTATTAATAACGTGGTGTCCGTCAGACCCCGTCAGATATATATATGTATGTATATATATATATATATATATATATATATGTATGTATGTATGTATATATATATATATATTTATATATATATATGTATGTGTATATATATATACATATATATTAATACGATACAGAATAAGGCTAAATTTCAAAACATACACGTAAATTCATCTGAGGTACAATCTATTATTTTGGCGTTCACTGAATCTAAGCGATTTATTTACATTAATACTTCGCCCATATAGAAATTTAGCGAGTTTTTAAGATGTTTTTGCACTGCTCGCTGCACCACAAGCTCACTCTTCAATAGCCCGTGAGCGCGTCTCGCTCAATAAGGAGGAGGTTGTAGTGGTAATTTTAGAAACAAAAAGATGAAAAATACATTTTTCACAATATTTCGATAACCAATCCATAACTTTAAAAACCTTATGTCCAATTATTACATATTATTAAAGCCTTTTTTTCGTATGGATTCACGGCATAAATATAAATGGCGTCAACACGACTGAATATATTTTGAAAGCAGAGGTTACTTCAGCAATAAGTTCTGTCAAGGAAAGTCTCAGCTATCATGTGTCTGGTCATTGGATCTCATTTGACATATACTTTTCATGTCATTTTCTTCAGAAAAAAACAACAATAATTAGTGCGGAAACTTTGAGATCGAAAATGATTAATTCGGATATATCGGCCTCTTAAGATTTAAATTTACCGGCTAAACATTGTGTATATTAACCGCTTATAAATCTTTCGTATTAGCAGAATTTGAGCTAGCATCCATGTACATACAAAAGTTTTAACATTTAAGTTTACATATATTTACAATGACCGATTTACACACATCATTTATTGATTTTACTGAATAGATTTATCCGACTGTCTATTTTTCTTAAATTTATTTTATTACTTTATTCACGCGTATTGTGCAAATCAATATTTGTCGATCTGTCTGTGATTTTGAGTTATATGCGATAAATTATAAGTTATATTTGATAGTTCGCCATTGAAAGTTACTCAAATTACTTACGTGTGAATAGAATGCACGTGACGAGGGTTCTGTAACATCTTAGGGATATATGCAATGTTCAATAGAGAAGCATAGTATTATTATTAAACTATACCATATATTAACACCATTTTACACTGTGTGTAACACCATTTTACATATTGCCTCATGTATATTTTACACGCGTAAGAAAACTAACTCAACTGACAATATCTCTTCAAGTCATTAATGTAAATAAAACAATATTTATTTCTTGTTTTTATATATGCCGTAATCGTCATGTTTTTTTTAGATATTTCACATGCATATTTAAATAATTTAAGGGTTTCCGGAAACATTTTTCGACATTTGAAGATTGATATCTCGCACAGCATACACCGTAAACAATATACGTGACTCTTTTATTTAAAATATTTTTCTTCCCCCAAGTTCCATTTAAGGGGAGGTCTGTATAAAAAAAGTATAATTTCTTTATTGGCTTTCCGTACGTCAATTTGAATTAGATCACTCCCCAGTTTGTCAGTTCATGTGTCGGAGTTGATTTTATCAAAACTATGCGACATAAAAACTTGAAATTTACCCTACTAGGGCAAATTATATATAATATGTCTGTTATTGGCCCATATACTTAGCACTCGCTAATATTTTCAAAATGTCCATTTAAATATAAAAGAGGAGGTAAAAAAGGTATTCAACATTTTTAAATTTATAAATCATGTGGGTACAATTTGAAAGGACCTGTTACGAGAAATACAAAAATACGTCCTTCGTAATTTTGAATTGCATTGTTAAAAAAAATTCTAAAAAATATATATGGAAGTAGAATTTGCCCCCATAATTTCCAAAACTACTGAATCGAAAAAAATAAAAAAACAGGATTGATAAAACATAACTAGAATATTACAGGAAAACTGGGTCTTTTATCTTAGATTTTACAATTTTTTTAATATTTACATGACTTCATTTCTGTGAAAGATATGGTGGGCAATATATTTACTTACTGGAAAATTGATATATATAAATAGTTTAATCGAAATTGTGTTTACCCTTAAATATTTGTGAATGTCTAAATGTGTACGGAACCTTTGCAACACGAGTTCTACTCGTGAAGGACTTTGTGATTTAAGATAAATTAATCTTTGTGTTCCTGTAAAATTGTATAATGATAAAACTTAAACAGTAAGATTTATAATGCTGTGATATAAGGACGTACAGACAGGAAGAGAGGCATGAACAATTATAAGCATTCCATCGTTTGCCTTTCTCGTTTGTCATAAGTAATATTACTTATATAGATGGTTAATACAATTTTAACCAAAGAGTATTTTCTTTTTCTGATTTAAAGTTTATTTTCTTTTTCCTGCGACTAAAATAAATAGATATACTGCACGTCAAATATAAAAGGAAAAATTATAAGGGCGAATAATAATGTGAAAAATATAAGAACATGTATTTAGAGTCACAGATCACGGCTTTACAAAAATATCTAAAAACATTTAATAACACTTCACGTCTCTATTCGTAGAGGTGACATTATATGTTCGTACTTCTCGAATTTACAATCTTCTTCTTGAAGTCGACTAAATGAAGAAATTTTAATAATGGTGCCTGCAAATTGTTATCGTAAAAATGTTTTGCCTAAGTAATTTCACAGCCTTCAGTCACTTAATTGCATCATTGAGTGTGCATTTTTATCGTTCTTACGCGACACAAAACTTAAAAATATCCCGCAAAAAATCTTAAAATTTCTTGTTTTTAGATATATTTTACAATGCTTACAAATAGCATTTACTTCTAGTAAAGAAACAATCTGATTACGATTTTATTACATATTAATGCAACGCTTATAATTATTTATAACATTATGTAGTTTTTATTCCAAAACTTTTATATTCTATATTTATAAAAATAAATAATTAAAATGACTGAACTAAAAAAGAAAATAAAGTACAAACATTCAAATAACATCAAAACTTCGCATGAGGTTGTCATGCGAAGTCAAATAATTTCCTCATCAAAAGTTATACGATTTTGATCGAATCCACAAAATTCTATTTGAACACGATTCAATTTATTACAAGATCTACAGCTAATCTTTCATAGGAAACTAGCTTAACAAAACCGGTCCAGCTTTTCCGCTTTTCTTATCCCGGGAAATGAAATTTCTTCTCACGAATAAATGCAAAACCAAAAACAAAAACCCAGCAATATTTTGCAGAGTTTGAGATATGATCCCAAATAAAATCATCTTTTGCAATTAAACTATCAAATTGTACCACAAATATGGTTAATTATTTATAAAATGTAGAATTATTTCAATTTAATTATTATAATATTGAATTATTTCATTACTTTGGCCTTCTTTAAAGTTATAATAAATGCACTTAAGATTATTTTATGCGAATATATTCACTTTCAACTAATCCTTTTTTTTTGGTTTATTGAAATAATATATGGAATTGCTTGTTTAGCAATTCCTTGTAGTACAATGTTTAATATCAGTAAGTTTTAAATAAATACAATATTGTATTGAAGCGAACAAATCTACTTATTTATGACAAAGATTAAGTAAAATTACCTCATAAATGACTTCACATCCATCTTTTTGCCAAAATTTTAGTTAGTCACATGACAATGTTCGCAATTAAATTTTATCCTTAAAATAAATTAGGGCAAAATAAGACTATTATACATTTTATTTATTTAAAGATGACTTCAACAACGAATATTTCACAATTCTTTCTCGTCTGTGGATAATAATGTTATTTGGACACTGAACTATTGTTATGCCGTATCTCTCACCAGCAGAACAAGAAAGATAAAATAATGACTTACCAATATCCGTTTCCCAGTTCTCCCTCGTGCCAGTCGCCCATCGCTCCGTCATTTTTATATTTTTAAGAAAACCGTTACCCCGTTACGTCCGACTGTGTGCGAGTGAGAGAGAATACGCAGACATGCAGAGGTGTGAGGGTAACATCGTTGCCGGTTGTCGTGCGCGAAGCGATTCCTTTTCTGAATCGTGTTCGACGTCCAAAAGTGATGCTTAAAGAATTATATTTTATTGCGATCTCATGAGTTAATTTATATTTTCACTATGTACATAACTGCGCAAAAATGTGTACTATTTATTCAGGATTCAGATAAGTAACTATGCGAGTTTTTCCCCCCCTAATGGGTAAATATCTCAACCAATTTTAGTAAATTAGACACCATTTAAATCGATATAGTATTCCATAAAACATATAATGTTTTAATATTATCAAAATGGCACTAATAATATTTAATTTTTGATACAAACAATATGTTGACAGTAAAACTTATCAAGTGGGATTTTATAGTGAAGTGGAAGTCTTCACTATAAAATCCCACTTGATTTTATAGTGAAGACTTCCACTAAAAACATAATGAGGTAGGCATAGGTCAGAAGAGATACATTTTAAATAAATAAGTAATATATCCTCGTTCATCGGTAATATATCCCCATCCCGTTGATGTTCTTCGCGTGAATTTACGTGACTTGGGACAAAAATAAAAAATTACCCTGCAAATATTATTATTTAGAAAAAAATTACTGAAAGTAATTACTAATAAAAAAATTGTATTACTTCATTCCTGGGAATAGTATATCAGCATAGGCTTGACGTTAATAAGATCGTCTTTCTGTTTTTGTGAATTTAGATAGTTGATTACCCAGGTACCTAAGAGGGAAGGTAATATGATTCTGTCAAAGAAAACCAATAATTAATTCCATGTTAAAACAATACTCCCAAGGAAATTATTTTTAGTACCGTCCCTAAACTAGCTACAAATAACAGCTAAAATAACATCAGCCACGTTAAATGCGAGATTTAAATGCAATTAACCCTGTAATGAAAATAGCTGCCAAGTACGCGTTAAACTCGTACTCGGAAGTTCCGCCCACATTTATAGATATTTATGTTAATATAATATTTCTGTTAAACTATTTTAAAATATTCATTTTCCAAAGCGTAAATATATGCGTGCTATGTCTTTCAAGAATCCTAAATAAATACGGAAGTCTAAAAATAAAAGAAAACGTAATAAATCCTATAAGCAACCTAAATAGCTTGAAAAAATAATTTTTAAAATGAAATACGTAAAATATATTTTGAATTTTGCATTAATTATAAAGATTCCCATAATTACAATGAGCCGATAGTAGCGGACGCCGTAAGCAAAACTTTTCAGTCACAATAAACGGTTATGGCTACGATTTGTAAATTGATGAGAATCAAACTTACTGCAATTTATAAGGCATTGAGTACGGAGTCCTCGGCGCGCGAATTCCATGCACTTAGCGGGTTTATTTTCTTAATAAACACTTTGCTTACAAAAAACAAACAGAGTAATTTTTACATCGATTGTGAACAAATATTGTAGTTATAATAATCATATTAAAAATGCACAAAAGACAAATAAAAATCTGTCAAATGCGTGTACGACAAAAATACACTTAGAATTCCGTAGCATTGTGTTCGTGGATTTTTACATGCTTTGTCCCATGCACTGGTCCCCCGCTTTAGTCAGCGGCAGACGCGCGCAGTATATCACGTGTTAAATGGCACATAAATTATAACATTAATATAATGGCATTGTCCGTTAAATGGCACATAAATTATAACATTAATATAATGGCATTGTCCGTTAAATGGCATATAAACTGACAAGTTGTTTATAATAAAGCTATCCCCGTAGTCGCTTGTTGTGTAATATCTACGCAACTGCTACACGTGATAATTGTATATATCTTTAATTTATTAATAAAAGCTGACCGAAATAATTGCACAATAATGTTATTACTGAACGTCGTTATCCCAATTTTTATAACTAAGATATACTATCTCAGATGTATCGTGGCACACGACGTAAATTTTAAAACTTCTTTAAATACATATCTCCATTTTTTTCCGGAACCCTTGTCGTATAATCCGATCCGTATGCATTAATATTAAATGAATGTTTAACATCTAACAAACAGCTGTAACAGTGATTTGTACATTATGTGACAGTGTACAGCTGTGACAGTGAATTTTCCACTTATTGTAATTTGGAAAGAATGTTCTTCCAAAAAATTATAAACTTAGCATTGGAAAGGACTAAGTTGTTTGAGAGGTACGGAATAACTTATGCCTTGCAGTAGTTTATTTTAGGCTGACATGTGATGTGTTATTATGTACTTAACTATGTTCACGCTCTGAACCCTACCGATGTTTTAATCCGAGATAATATGTGCCCTATTTTCATCATTCATCATCATCATTATAACTCGGGTTATATTTATGCTTAATTTTACGGAGATACAAATAAATGAAGAGATAAACTATCCTTCATAAATATCCTATTAGCTAGGATATACAGACCAATGTACTTTCAATTTATCATAAGAGACTAACATATGTAACACGAGCACAAAGGCCTTCGTTTTAAAATATTTCGAAGTAGTTAAACAGGACCTCACCATTTTTCAAATATAAGAAATACATATTGGATATTGTTAGAACGACATCTTTCCATATTCTGTCTCTTCATTCGAATCACGCCTTCAACGCTTCCTGTTCACAATAAATTAACTCACACAAATTCAATGATGTGTATAAAATAATGTTGTGCTAAAACGCACAAATTTTCTGGCTTATCTATCGAACATATTAAGTAAAATAATACCCCTAAGTTATTGCACGTCTAATATATATTGAAGCAAAACTCAACTCAATCGCGTAATATTATTAAAAATCCGATAGAATTATAAAATATATCACGAAAGTATAAAAATGTCATGTTAAAATATTAAATTACGATCAGTTCGACAACGAATATTTATTAATTTCTACTCGTCTCTTCATAATAACCTCGTTTAGTCTGGACACTATATGACTGTTATGTAGAATCCCTTGGCAGCAGATTAATGAACAAGAAAATCCAAATAATGATTTCCCATTAGCCGTATCCGCAACGAACCAAATCCGCTTGCCTCCGAGTATTATATCATCCATGACTCGGTCACCTTAATAATTTTCATGGCGGCCACCGAGATTTTTTTTCTTTTGCGTACTCGAAGCTTGAACCGACCGCATGAAGTTTACTTTTGCTTCGTCAGTTTTCACTCAAATTATTCTTTATTGGCCCAGTTAAATATTAAATGCGCCATTAGCGACTTAATTAGTGGCTTAAAGTTTTATACACCTCAACATTCCTTTTATTCATTACAAAGGCGGAATCTACTTAGACGGAAGTCAAGAGGGACGTAAGCGCCTCGTGTTCTATTCGTATTATGATTCAAAAAATGTATGCTTTTTATAGAAATTTTACATAAGTTGCCAATATTTTATAATGATGCGCTAAACTAAACTGTAACTATTTTTGGTTCATAAACATCAATTTAAAAATAGGCGTTATTTTAAAAAAATACTTTAATATTTGCTTACAATTGTACTTCGGTGATATTTTCAGCGAAGCTTTTTTGGGAATATTTTATTTTTATTGAATGTGGGGTTCGAAATGGAGACGAAATTTAAAATTGTGACAAGTTGGTTATCTTATGACAGGATATTATTTACACATATCAAAACCGTTTTTATTGTAGTTTTGTGCTACATAATTTTTAGTTTATAACCAAAAATATGGAGAAAAAACCACCTCCCTATCTCAAAATTTCCCAAAAATCTAAAATAATTCGAACGACAGATAGATCTTGTGGATATTTAGATCTTGTGGATATTTTAAGAAAAATAAAAGGTTATTTAATTTATGATTTAAAAAAAAAATTGTATTATTTTTTCCACATCTAACTACGTAATTACTAAGATCGTAATCATTTATATGTGAATGTATTGAAAGGAAAAATAAAATAGTTTATAATATAACGTACGCTTTAAATTAAATTATTCTTCGATAATGATAGACTGAGTGGAGAACTATTATTGCGCTCGCTTGCTTGAAGTTGTGCGTTGTTAATAACCGACGTGTGGACTAACCGTGCGAGAAATATAATACAACAGTGCGACAGCAAACTTCTTCTCGCGCAAAACATTTTTTTATATCGTTTTAGGGTCTCGATCGTGTTTAAAAGCGATTATTTATTTAATCGAATTTTATTTTATTGAAAATTCTCTTACGCTTTACAAAATCAAAGTGGAACTAGGAATATTGAAATTTGTAATATGAAAAAATGTATATACAACAAAACATATTAAGTGTGATACCATAGTCAAGAACTCATTTCGTGGATTCCAAAACTATGAACTATTGCAGGTATTTATTATAGGAGAGGGAGAAAAAATTATAAATAATAAATGAATTGATAGTAAATGGAGGAATGGAGGTAGAAGTTGTACGTGGCGTGTGTGAGATGAGAAGGAAAAGCACGTCAGTGAGCGATCCAAACTGAAACGCGTGGACAATTCGTTGCGAGCGGACGTCTCCACGCGTTCCTTTCACTTCAGAATCCTGAATGCACATCTCAATTTTAGGATATATAAATATTTTCGATTTTATGTTAACAGTGTTCTTCTTTTACATTTGTGATTTTGAATAGTTCATTGCTTGAAGTCATTATTTCTTCAGTCCTAAAATACTTTATTGGTTATAATTCTCCGCTTGCTTATGTGAATTTGGATAGTTAAATAATATATAAATAAAATCTAACAATTAAAAGATGCAAATAAAAAACAAATAATTAAAAAATATAAACCGAATTGCGTGAAAACATTTAACTGAAAACTAAAAACAAGGAATTACAGTAAAATTAAGATTCCTAAAATATACTGCTGTCAACACTCGTATCACAGGGAATATATGTTTTCGATTAAAGTTTGCATAACAATTGTGGCATCTATGTCGTAGAAGACTGGTTTAAATTATCGAGCACGACGTATCGTAGTACAGACAATTTTTTAAATTAATTTTTATAGCAGTCGCTACAAATGATGTAATTTTAACCAATACAATTATAACTGTGTTTGTACACTTTACATTACAGAAAAAGTAGTTATTTCATCACATTCTTCATTTTATTTAAAAAACTTGTGGAGCGATTTTTTTTAAAAATCAATTTAAAATTATGTTTTATTAACATTTTGAAAAAAAATTATTTGCTGTTTAATTTTGGTAAAAACTACTCTCGAACACTTTAAAATCAATATTACTGGTACATGCAAAATTAGTAATTTCACCACATTTTCTTTTTATTTAAAAAAACGAGTCAAGCAATTTGTCTAATAAACTAAGACAGTATAAAATGATGTTATATTAACATTGAAAACAAATTATTTACCGTTTTGTTCTGTTAAAAATCGCTTTCAAGAATTTTACAATTACATCACAGGAAAGTAGTAATTTCAACGCACTCTTTTTTTTTCAACGTTTCATTTGACTTGTCCAAAAAATGACGTCAATATAAAATGATATTGTATTAAAATTTTGAGAAAATATAAAAATACTTACCGCTTAGTTTTGGTAAAAAATCGCTTTCAAAAAATTTATAATTTACATCACGGGGAAAGCAGTAACTTCACCGCACTTATTCTTTTTTTAAATCCAAAATTCGATTTATCCAAAAAATTACGTCAATGTAAAATGATATTTTATTAAAATTTTGAGAAAATATAAAAATATTTACAGCTTAGTTTTTGTAAAAAATCGCTTTCAAAAATTGCTCAATTAACCTTCCAGGAAAAGTATTTCACCACTGCTTTTTATTAAAAAAAAGGCAACTAAAAACGCAAAAATAATTTTTTTCTTGCTTACAAACTGTTAAAATGATATTATATTAACAGTTTGGAAAACAAAAAAAACAATTATAATTTTTGGAGCTTACTGTCACATGACAATTAATTTGATCAAATTTAGAACACAACCGGGGATCATAAGCAGATTTTGGTACGTCTATGTGGAATATAAAACAGTAAATGCCTTGTGCTCATGCGTAATTGTCCTGTACAAAAAACAATTTCAATCCCGACATTGAAGGGTTGCTAATATAATATGTAGATTTTAAATTAATTAGGGACTAGACGTATGTAACTGTATTTTTACTTACGGAGAGTCACATCCAACCATCCCTAAAATAAAAGCGAGGTGTACGTGTCAGTATAGCATCCATAAACCTTCAATGTAAAGACGTAAACTGCCTCATATGAAACTGAATAAATGAATTAATTTACAATTTAATACCCACAAAAGTGAATTTTTTAAGAAAGCCGTATGAAACATTAGAGTGCACTGTATTCGGTCTGACAAGTATTGATTCCTTGAAAGGACAGTTATTCTTCTCGTTTGCTTTGAAGGTTCAATTTGCATAAACTGTACATTTACCACTAAAATTAGCCTTAGTAAGAAGTTTTTGCATTTTTCATTCAGAAAATACGTTGTTGTATTATTTCAAAATATGTACATATTTTAAATTACTTTGTTGTGACTTCTTTCGTAAGTATTATATGCCTTATATTTTGCTATAGAAAAACGTAAGCGTAATAGAACGCCATAAATAGTCTTCACCTTTTCACACAGTGTAAAGTAAAGGTGCACCGTCTTCGCGTACGCCATCTTATTAGTATTTTAAAATTTTATTTGTGATAAGTAACTTTTTTTAATGTAAGGGAGCATTCATTTAATTTAAGAAATGAGACATTATCAAAAATGTTTATGTGTGCGCATAAAAATTTTAAATAACATTTTAAAAATTGCCTAGTATTTACACAGCGTGTGTGTATATATATATATATATATATATATATATATATATATATATATATATATATACAACATATAATATGTATGTAACATTTAATATCTTAGAACATTCGAAATAAAAAGTAAACTGTTAAAATACTAGCATTATATGTATCAAATATAAATCCTATCCTTTTCCGTGTTAAACTTATAAATTTATATTTCATGATAAAGGGTATGTAACCCGTAACCCAATCACTATAGTCCCTCTTCTTGGTGATATTCCGAGTTGTTGTGGCTATGTGTGCAAGTCTTAAATCGACAAATATTGCAAACATTTTCCGCGTACCTTCAACATTTTAGTCTTCGTTTCTATCTAGATTAACGAATAAAGTGTGCAAATATAAAAATGATCCATAACCTAACCAACAATCTGACTTCGAACTATCGTCTTTTGGTGAAGAAAGAACATTACTATAAGTGGTCCTCTCGTATAAATAAGAAAAAGTAACTGGCCGTGGAAACTATTCCTCGTGGAGATTTGCAGTTAAAACTTATCTACGGCTCGAATAAATATGAGACTGCATTGTAAATGCTGGTGCTATAAACATAAATAGTTTAAAGCGTACATATAAAATGATATTAAAAGATTCAACAATTTTTTTTACATACCAGAAGTTCAATATATGGAAGAAACAACCTAGCATGTGTCTTTGACACGTTGTTTACGCACAAGAGGATCAATATGCCAAAGAAATAACCCATCTCGTGCCTTTTATCGTGATTCAGACCTAACACGCTGAGTGGGCTCACTAGTATCCATGTACGACAAATAGTGTGAGACACATATCAACGTAGAAGAATATACCAACAAAATAATGACAGCAGAAACAGCTAAATATAGAATTAGAAGTAAAAGAACATTAACTAAGTGCATCGTTTCCATGAGATCTACTTGAAATATGTAAACAGGTAATGATTGCAATCAAAAGTCGTCATATATAAATGAACGCTGATTCTGCCAAAGCTATAATTTTTTAAAATATTAGGATGAGCGATAGTGACAGTACCTTTTGCAAAACATCAACATTTGAAAGGAAGGTCATAAAAAAATAATTTCGAAAGTGCTTCGTTGTTACAATTGCAAGAGGTATAGTCATGCAAGTCAAAATATTTTGAATCTCCCCGCATTACATAAAATTATTAAGATAAAATTTAAGTGCATTTCTAAATCATGTATATTTTTAGACATGCAGGGATGTGATATTCCAAAGCGACGGGCATCCTTTTACCATCTTGAATATAAGAAATTCTTTACTAGTATATAAAATATTTCTAGGGGAATTGAATAGGAAATACAATTTAACAAGACGGGCGTAATTTTGAAACACGTATATGATTTTTTTAACATAATTAAATTTTTGACAATTTTCGTTTAGTTTTATATAATCATTTCTCTAATTACATACAAAAATTATAATTTTTGGCGTAATTCAGTTTTAGGGTAAAACCGCTGGGTAACAAGTTCAAATTTCTGAATAAAAAAGCTAACGAAATGAGATTCTTCTTAAAGTAGATCCTGAAAACAAGTTGGTGAATTTTTTTTTAAAATGATATCAAAATTATGTTCAAAATCTGGTGTCTCGAATATCTAGTGTTTCCGTTAATTGTTTGGCGCCATTCTAAGACCTATGTAAGTAAATGTTTTCATTATTCACGTCACAAAGAAACATTTTGTCTTCAATCTGTGAGTTTGCCTAAAAACACAATTGACAACTCTGAAACTATCAAAGACCTAAGGTTCTCTACCTCTGTACTCCCTCTTGACACTATTTTTTAGGACACTGTTTAAATTGCCGTGACATTTTTTATAAATATTTATTACCATTTTTAACCTGTGTAAAATCCATAAATTGTTTTTTATTAACTATGATAATTTTTAACACCGCCAATAAGAAATCTCTCGTTGAGCTAGAGGTTTCATGGTTAAAAAACTTGACAATAGTAAATTCTTAACATTTTTATTTCCGAAGCAACATTTTTTCAAAACGTCCAATTAAATTATTTGATAAATGACCAATTAAATGAAGGATATAATGAATTTATTGACTTTTGTTATCGAATACCTTTAATAATGAAGTTATACAGAATGTAGAAATTCATCATTGTTGGGTTCTACAGAAACTTGATGACGCTCGTTGACTATCCGGGTGTTGACGTCGACCAATTAGTTATTGGTTCGATCGGCTCTAAAATTGACGAGCGACCGAATATTTGACATCAATTACAACTCACGGGACTGCGGTTTATATTTCTTCTGGGTTGAAATATTTATCTAAATTATCTTTGGCTCGTGGAAGCGTTACCACGTCCAATGCCATATTAAATAAATTAAGTGTTTTTATCCCTTTTTTCCCATATCCGTGATACCGCAAGTTTCAGACGCCATGAATTAAAATTGAGCTAATTTTTTTTCACCTTATGTAAAGCGCTCGAATGACATCACTTCCATATTAGATTTTGACATGTTAGCATATTTTATATTACAATTGTAAACTTATATGTTCAGTTTATATTTAGAAAGTAACCCTCTAATTTTTTTAATGTTTCATAATTCCTGTAATTGGGACTATTTAAAACTTGACTAATCGATCGACGACAATAGCTTTGTACGTGTCGCTTTACTGTATTTTACAAGTACCTAACATTCATTCTTTTTTTTTAAATAACATGCTGCAACACAATAAGACAAAATGCAATTTACCAATTATATGTTATTCCATATTGATAATTAAATATATATATATATATATATATGTATATATATATATATATATATATATATGTATATATATATATATATATATATATATATATATATATATATATATATATTAATATAAACATATATACGACTTGTCTTGATCCACGGCTTCAGTCGCGCTGGAAAGGGAAAAATGATTGCTAGTTTTAAAAAATCATGAAAGTATTAGCAATTATCATTGGAAATGATTATTCGTTTAATGCATACGTATCGTATTATTAAACGGAAATCAGGACTTTTAACAAATCCATCCAACACTTTAGGTAGCTTATCAATGGTATTAAGTGACGTGAACGGAAGGCAATGCGTAGCGCTGCCCCGGAGGCAATGTAATATCATTATAATTTGAAGAGCCATAATATTAAAAGATAATACTCTGTCATATAATACTATATTTAGAAATTGATTTCAAATTGAAATATAACTTTAGTAAAATTATGTTAATATTAATTATTTATTAGCATGACTTTGAGGAAAATAAAGGTTTTAATATAATAGTAATACTTTAACGGGTTTCAATTCTGTGCATTAAAGACAACTAAGAAATATTTTTAGAGGCTATTTAATATCAACGAAAACCAAAAATATTAAAATTGTTTGGCCTCTATGTTTGTCTATCCACAATTTTTAACGCCTATCATAAAAAAGGTACTGTATCGATTTCTATGAAACTTGACTTCCGACGGGAGTTTTGACTTGGGAGTACTCGTCCTCAGCAAACATTTGAATAAAAATTCCCTACAACGCATCGCGTTTCCTTTTGACCACGCACCTATTAAATGAGAATACACAATTCAGTTTCTGTTTATAGAAGGCGCTAAAGTATAGAGTACATTGATTTAAACTAGTACCGTAAATCTCATTTATTTTATAATCGTAATAAAATCATACATTAGACGTTAAAGACAAAAAAAGAAAATGACTAGAAATACCATGTTAAGAGCAACTTATACAGGCGTTTTTAGAGATGTTGAGTCTATTTCTATATACGCAACACATAATTATGTACACTCAATATTTTTAAATCCAAGGTTATAACTAAGTCAAATTCTATTTTGAGTTTCTTGTCGCTTTTTCCATCTCTTGCTGAGTAGACTCTGTGAATTACTTAAATATTATGTAACATTAATTTTTTTCAATCAAAATAACGATATTAAACTCTTTAAAATCTATGGTATTATTAAAAATAGGTACCAAGTGTAACGATTAAGTTTCGAAACATTGATGTAATATACGCGTGAGATATAAACTGTTAATATTTCTTACGAATTTGTATATTTAATATATTTATTGTGTGAATTTCAAAACATTAAAAAAGATGATTATTTGTATTGTGTGGAAATTGATCTCAGGAAAATATTTTGCGAAATTTCGGAAAACTATCCTCCACCTATTGAGGGGAGTTTTTTGTTAATGAGAAAACTGATGACGTATTAACACGTCCATATATTTATTATTTGTATCAAAATATATCGCGTTAATCTCCATTACTACCGTATTTGATAATGATCAACTTTAACTATAAATCGCTACAATTCCGATTTATTAGTTTTAATTATGTATATAGTTATTCGTCAATTGAAATATAGCAATTTTTGTATGAAAGCCCACGATAGCAGCAGCACTTTCGGATGCTGCTGCTATCGTAGGCTTCCATGCAAATAAATTACTGTATTTGGGTGTTAAAAACAATTTTGCATAATATGTACTCGAGCAAAAAAGAACGTCCTTTGGAACATACACGCTTTAAAAACCACGAAGGATCCTCTACCGCGATGGACTCAACTATACTTTTGGAGAAGTTTAAAAATTCAAGCCGCGATCTAAAACTCATTTATGAAAACTTTTTTCTGGTGGTGATAAGTACTTATAAAAAGTTTTCGATTTAAAGCCATACGCAAATACTACAGAAAGTTAAGTGAATATCATCTTTACCAAATTATCGCAATGCTTTGTCAGCATTAACCAAAGATACTTGCTACTTTCTTTTTACACAAAAAATCGTTAAAGGTAACTATTTACGTTTAAGGACGGGTTTTAATTTCGCGATTCGTCATTGAAAGCAACAAATATTAAGTTTAGACGAAAAAATTAAATAATTATCATAAGATATCCTAAATGATTCTTATCATGTATTTGGTGGCCACACAAAAAGCCCCCAATATTTTTGTTTCTCAGATATTCCAGCAACATGTAATAATAAATTTTCCCGAATTAATGGTACAATTTTAATGCTCAGATTGACAAGTTTGTTCGAGCTTTCCCACTCTCAAAAATCCTTTTACGTCACTTAAAATAGAGGCCACGTTTTAAGTCCATAAATTCTTAAAACATGATTTATAACTAGTTTAATATGAAAATAATAATCTTCACTTCTCTCCTCACACCATTTTTTTAAACTTAAAACCCATTACAGTGGCTCATTTATGACAAAAACATCTATACACTTGTTATTCTACACTTTTCTGTATATATTTGTATACCTAAACTTCACCTATTCCTACTGTTAAAGTACCTGAAATAATTTTCCCAGCGTTTGTCATGAAAGTACCTAGATGGGTGACTTTTTCTTCGACTAGGTTAACGTTCTTAATTATATTTCGATAACTACATAACGTACATACTATATAATTTATGGCAATCTAAAAACTATAAACTATCATATTACGAAAGTTGTATACCAACTAGATCAATAGTTTTTGGATGATTCTCTAAAAAATCAAACATACAAACAAAGAAACAAACTTTCCTCATTATAATTTTAGTGAAATTATAGCGTGAATACAATATAGTCAGGCTGCGAATAGTTACCTTTTTTTCAATATTCTATTGGATATAGTCCTTAAGGCAAAAGTTATGGTAACAAAATTATAATACCATGATAATTATTTCAGCAGACTGTTTATAATTTTTGGTAAATACCATATATGTATGCCAGAAAACATTAGAGAAGTGCGTCTAAAAAAATTTAAAGATATAAACTGAATTTTGCATGTTTAACGAATAATATTAATTATGGGGGAGAAATGGAAGAAAAATAATTATTATTTATTTTAGAAAGTTATTTTTTAAATTGATTAATTCTGAAAATACGTATCGTTTCTACCTTTTTTATTTATTATAATTTCATAGTGCCATGGAATCGTTTTATCAAAATTGGCTGGCTAACTGGATTGACTACGGTTTGGCGAAGCGAAGGTAAGTTAAATAATGTGGACGATATGTGAAACAGCGACAAGACCTTGAGTTAAAAGTATATTCATCGTAGAATATCCATTACGGATTCGTATTTAAAATAGCATAACATTTACTGTTGGCTAATTCGGATTATATACCGCATTATATGGCTACGCAGATGTCAAACATATTACTAACAGCAAGTTGAAACTTTTTTTTAATACTAAGACGACGTAAAATAATAAATGAAAAATTAATTGTCGCGAGTATCAAGATATTGTTATCGACGTCAATAGGGAAACGTAGCCCGGGAAGTGTATAGAAGAGTAGCAGTTCCGCGCCATCTATGGGTGACATGTCAGTTGAATTAAATTACGACAAACGGGTGACGGTCACTTAACATGTCAAAGACACTAAAGTTTCTTTAAAAAATAATATCAAAAACTTAATGAAAAGTTAAAATATTCCCCCCTTGGTGAATTTGTATGCATTTGCGCAGTCCCGAAGGCAATATGTTAGAGCACAGCCCTGAAGACAATACGTCATTACAGCACCGGCGGCGTCTTTATCCGGTGATTCTGCTTCTCAGTTTCTTTATTACGGTTTCTCACCAAATTCGCTCATTCATTTCCAGACTCCAACGAGGAACCACTCGGTAAGCGACGTCTCTTGTCACGGCCACTTATCTCGTAACTATAATGCGAACGACCGGTTTCAACTCTATGCAGGAGGAACACAATACAATCCGATCCAATCACAATCCGAATATGATACAGGTGTGGAGTTAATAGTATAGCGAACGTCTACAATAACAGTACATAGTCACACACCAGTTATCCAATCATAAAATTAGTGTATAACAAGTAGTAAGAGTCAAATGTCAAGTATTTATGACGCAATGGTAAACAAAAGTCAACAATCATCAAATACATGGTATGAACTCACCGTCAACAAGTGGTACGCAGTTGTCACCCTTCCCAAAAATCATCACTTATTAATTACATGGAAAGCACTCACATGTTTACCGGTGGTACGCAGCAGTTACCATACCACAAAATTGAGCACGTGTAACACTCTCATTGTATTATACTGTAATCAAAATGAATCCAAATTCGCGGAACAGTCCTTATAATCAGCAATTAAATGTAATAAATAACGACACTATTACATGCGCAAGCGTTGTGTTCGGCACGCGTTCGCAAAACTTCGCGTCAATTTATAATTCGTGACTAGTAATATCCTTTAGATAGCCAAATGACTTGGCGTGTAATTTATGCCGCTTTTTAAGCTGTTAGATTGAAATCAAGCCTACTTAATGTTCTTATTAAACCCATGCGTTACTTTATATAGCACATCAGTGGCATTAAATGACGCCGGCACGCGCGAATAAGTGTAAACTGTATTTCTGACGTTTCGCCGCTAGTGCGGCACCACGGTCGTAGGGCTGTGACTACAACGCATGGGATAACGTCGATTTCGCTCAAAGTATATACATAATTATATTAACGCTCTTATTCCTGACTGAGTAATTATCTGTTAACGTGTTGTTAATTAAAAAGACATTGAATAATAGAGTATATGTAGTGGTTGTGTACGGCCAGAGTGAGTTTGGGTGTGTACGTTAGCGATATTAGGTGTGTTAAAATTCATTAAAAAGTGTTTAGCATAATTAAATTAAGTTTTCCATAGCATTATACCTAAATATATAATTCACCGAGATATTCGAAAATATTGGGAATTACAAGGAAAAATATAAAGCGGCGAAAAATTATTAATTATACTTTTTTGAACATCAATATCAGTTAAGCATCACGTCATCATTCACATATCAGTTAAGCATCACGTCATCATTCACATATCAGTTAAGCATCACGTCATCAATATTAGTTAAGCATCACGTCATCATTCACATCATCATCATCATCATTAGTCAGTTATTATAGTTCTAAGTTCCTCTACTAACAATAGTTGGACAGGTGTGGATGGATGTGTTAATTACATTAATTGTCGTATACTCCTGCCGGTTGTCTTGAACGTAAATTGTAGTAGACCCAGTCTCCACTCTCAGTTTGAGAGTTTATTAGTTTCTGGTACTCAACGTGTTTTTATATTACCTTGGAAAACAAATATCTCTTTAAATAAATTTTAATTAATTTCGGTCGAAATATCTATAGTGTCAGAGCACAAGTTTTCCTATCCCAACGAATTTACCTGTAACTTACTTATTGGTCTTTACTTATACAATACTATTGCCAAAAAAAATTAAATTTTACTCTAAAATTAGCTGTAAACGTTTATTCCTCTGAATAGCAGTTTAATAACTTTTTTCTCTGCCTGTCCCCTTTTTCAAAAAGATAAAAAACTACATTTCTTTGTAATAAAATTCTATTTAGTTTGATAATAAAATGCAGGTGACGGGAAACATATTGCATGTCACTTTTTGCATATTAAAGTTTTGCAAAAATATTCAAACTAAAATATTTTCACGAAATTCATGCACGCGAGTCATAAACTGTAGAAAAGTGAGACAGACGGACGGCATAACGGATGGATAAGACGAAATTATAAGGGTTCTTTATTTTATAACAAATCCTAAAAAGTGACTCTTCATAATTTTTCCTGTCATAATTGTTATAATTTTCTCTACATCGTTCAAATATTTTGTAAATGCACTACCGAAGATTTACAGGACAGACGAACATGTGAATAATTTTACATTTCCGATTATTTTTGGTACTGTATGCTAAAGAGTGATTTTGTAATTAAAAAAATTCTTTTTTTCCTAAATATTAACATTCAAATATCGACGACTAATTGAAAAAAAAACGAACTTTCAATTATTTCTACTTATCCCATTTCATTATATATTGTATTGGCTAATACATTTTTAACACCGAGTTCCTGTCAACAATCTTTATTAAAAAATGTATATGATACATTAAATTCAATTTAAGTATGCACCATTATTATCTACTACGTGTCGCCATCTAGTTGGCAGTGAAAAGAAAGGCATATCGTATGCCTTTCTTGTAAAATTCCGGTGACTTTAATAAGAAAAATTGGGCTAGGTCATTTTGACGATCTTCTTTAACGTTAAATATTTTTCACGTGAATGGTTACTTAGAGCCCTGAATAAATGGTAATCAGAGAGCACAATGTCCGGCAAATATGGTGGATGAGTGAGTAGAACCCAACCGAGCTCCTCTAATTTATCACGAATACGTTTTGCAACATGTGGTCTAGTATTATCATGTAGAAAATAAACTCGATTTTGTTGACTATTCAATAATCAACAGAATCGAGCTAATCAGTTTAATTGTTCACGGTAAATATCTGCATTCATGGTAGATCACTTTCTATTCTTATCGGAGATCTAGAAGCAAATGCCAATGAATAATGACCTTAACATTCCACCAGTAGCCCAGTATCAACTTTTTGGCACTTATTTCTGATTTGGATACTGAAACTCCTGTTTCTCCAGGACCCAACCATAGGCGTTTGCGTGCATGGTTAACCTAAGTAACCCACTTCTCATTGCCAGTTACTAACTTATTCAGCCACTCGAAGTTACGTTTCAATGTCAATAACCGTTGACAAGTACCAACTTTGCACTGAAGGTGATATGATGACAACTCGTGATGTATCCACACACCGTATTTGGAAACTTTTCCCACTTTATTCAAAAGTGTTTCTACGGTGCCATGACTGCAGTATAGCTCATCTGCCAACTGACGAGTCGTGAGTCGAGGATCCTCCTCAATTAGGCGTCGTAATCGTTGAACGACCAATTCAACAGGACCTCCGGTAGGGGTTATGTCCTCAAGATCGTAGTTCTCATTCCTGAACTTTCTGAACCAAATCTTTGCCGTCGCGTAAGATAACGTGGGCTCGCCCATCGTATGATGTATATTATTTGTGGCAGTCTGCATCGTGACCCAAACGAAATGTGTAAAACAATAGAATCCGTATTTGATATAGATTTAAATCCATTAACTTTTATGGAATTTATTTAACGCTTCCGCGCTAACTTTTGTGAAGTGACTGCAGTTTGTCCTATCTATACCCTATAGTAAAACTACAAGTTTTGAGAATCTCTTTAGAAAATTTGGCTAACCTAATACTTTTTTGTTCATAATAAACTGTAAATAAAAACTTGTATGAATATAATCTATGGAAAAAAAAGAAATACAAAAAATACGTATATTTCGATGAATCTTTGTTTCAATGAAAATTTCAAAAAGTTGATATTTCACAAAAAAAAGTAATTGCGGAGTGTTCAAAAATTTGGTTTGATTTTTTCATCATTACTGAATTGCAATGCAAAAATTTCTTTTGAAAAAAAGGGATGTTCTTGAGCACACAGTTGCACTTTGATCTTAAAATTTTCATCTTAAAATTTTCATCTTTGATCTTAAATCCATTCACCTTCTCAGGTTAATAAATTTATATATTGACGAAATAAAGTGAATATGAAATGATAAATTTAAAAAAGTTAGGACACCTGCGGAAGTAAAAGTAATAAAAGTCATTATTTTACGCTCAGACGACTTTTTTATGTAACTGTGACCGTTAACTGTCTATCTTATATATTTTTCTATTATAGCTTTTTTCAGTGAAATCAGAAAATCAAAGATGTAATCCAACTGGAGCATCGGTACCTCATACCGGGAGCGGTAGAAGTTTTTTTGTACCATCTGCATAGAAATCTATAACAAGAGTATATGACAACTAATGTGATTAGTCGGTCCAGGATTGTCGAGCTACAATTAGTGGAAGAAGTTAGAATTTCAACATTTCTTGACTACTCGGGTCTACTGCCTGTGGATTAAATAATACTTACCAGACATCGTTGACAATAACAAAGCATTAATCCAGGTAACCCTGACAGATAATCAGAAATTTAAATGTTTCAAGATAAACCAGATATACGTATCTTGTGATTGTGTGTTGACTTATGTCATGTTATTTGCAACTAGTTTTCTTCTTGCGGCTCCGCTCAAGTGGAAGTTTTTATGTTGGTGATTTATTTTTACTAATGTTTGCCAAGTGGTCGAAATTCGACCATAATCATTATTGAAGATTTGAGGAAAACATATATGAATTTTCCAAAATGTTTTTGTTGATGCCACTATAGCTCGTCAGTAGCTACTACACAAATAAAAAGAAAATCGTTTAACAAACAGAGGAGAGAATGGTACTTAACTATTTTGCCTTCACCTATTTATATAACGAATATAAAGTGTTTTAGTCAGTTATTGACTCCGATATTTCAACAGCTTTAAATCTCGTTAGAATATTTAATAAAAAAGTGATTTACGGAATACGATATATACATATTAAATAAAATATAATAAATTCACATAACAAAATGTACGCATTGGTTAAGACAAATATTTTGTATTTAAATTATCAAAATTTTCTTTTTATTTACCCTTTATTCACAAAAAAATAATTTTTTATTCCTAGGGAACAAGCTTCTAGGGGAAACCTAATAATTTTTTTAGTAACATTTTAATTCAATATTTATACATCAATGACACGTTATCATCTGCTGATACAAACTTTATTTGCCGTTAATTTTATGTTTTAGATGGCGTAACTATATATATATATATATATATATATACATATATATATATATATATATGTATATATATATATACATATATATATATATATATATATAAATTAAATATATAGCGTGATTTTCGTTAATTAACATTGTTAATTACAGAATGGAATATGAAATTACTCAAAAAAAATTAATTCAAATGTAATAACGTGATAGGATAACTATAAATATACATAGATTTGTATGTAGTTTAGAATGTTTTTTCTCCTCCAATAAGTGATGGAAAAAAAATTTCAAACAAAAATTTTAGTAGTTCAAAATTTCCTTTTATCCATATGCTATTTTATTCATTTCCAACCAAAGTGTAACAAAACACCTTAGTGTGCGATACACGCAGCTCGTGGATCGAACAATAAACAATGAAATCAATAAAAAAAATTATTATACTTAAATTAAATTTGTCACAGTGAACTATTTAAATGTATAATTAAACAAGATATACATAAGTATTAGCAATTACAATGAAAATGTGATGCGGCGAAAGATCAGTAATTTTAATTCTTTGAACATCAATATAAATATTCGGTTTCAACATCATGCTACAAATAAATTAAACGCTAAATTTACGCGAGCAGAACCGCGAGTAAAAGCTATTTTAGGTATCAGTCAATTATATCACACCTTTCTAAGGTGTGATATAATTGACTGATACCTAAAATAATTGCTTCATGTTTTTTTTTAAATTCAATTCTCTTGATTTTATAAATATTCAAGTGTTATTTGAACTTAATGATCTATTATTGTCCAAAACACCTGGTATTTATTTTACACTCAATAAAAGCCAATGGGTATTAAAGTTCTAACTTCCAATACTCAAAACAGTTGGACAGGTGAGGATGTACTAATTACATTAATTGTCGTGTACTCCTGCTGGTAGTTTTAATCTTGTTGATATCTTTAAAGACCAAGGGGCGTTGAGAAACTGAAGGTTCTACTACGATTGCAGAGGTTTGACATTTTTGAGTTTATTATGCAACTATTTCTTTCGAAAAAGGGAACTTAAAACAGGAAGTGAGAAATAAGGTATAACTATTGTTTCTTGTAAAAATTAACTATAACGGTTAAATAAAAAAGCCGTAATTGAATGGCTTTTTTCACCTTCACTTCGGCAGGTATCTTTTTCCTAATATGACTCTCGAGATTCAATCGGTGACAGCAATTTGCATTTTAAGTTTTAATATTTCGCTCAGGTAAATGGATTTGATTGTGGCAAAGAGGTTCTGGGTATTGTAATACAAATGTAATAATTATTCGCGGAAAAACTCACAACTTTTAAAATTGATTTGTTACATTATGAATCAATAATAATAGGTAAATATATAAAATGTGTTTGTTATTTGTTAAATTACTTTTATTTTATAATTGTCAACAAAGCTATTAGTTTCGAAAAATACACAGGTAAACATTTATTTCACATATCTTTTTTACTATTTATGAGATATTCTCAGTATCGGAAAATATTAAGTCCCTTTATATGCATTAAATTCTGGTTTTAGTAACGACATTTTTTCCTTATTGATAACCTTTACCTTAGATGTAGTGTTTGAGGTCACGTACATAGGTAATTGTGAAAAATATACTAAAGGTTAAAGCAATCTGTTCATTTCATGAAAAAATTATGTATTAATAAATAATAATAATAATATAATAAATACTGCAAATTGTATATCTCCTAGTTACATAAGATCTTCTGTCCTTAGTTTAAACAAAATATGCGTATAAACGGGAACGAAACTCCCTGCTTATATTTGATAACGCCAGTGATGGTTAAGGTCTAATATTACATTAATGAATTAACAATTGTTTGGTATGAAAGTCCAAATAATTCTCAAAGACTTATTTTGTGATTAAGAAAGCACTTAAAAGATCAGCATCGTCAAAAGTTTGAACTTTCTAATGTATACAAGAAGTCATAAGCCCCTTTCGAGAGGTGAAGAGTTTCTCCTATTTACAAGTTTTATTTTTCTATATTTTTTACTATGTACTGCTTTGGAGATATTATTATCCAATATGTGTATTAAATAAATTATTTTTCTTGTAAATTACTTTCTTAAGAACTGAAAGGAAAAATAAATATAGCAAAAACGGAGTGATCGGTTCTTTGACTCAATTGCGGGAAATACGTGTCTTATTTTTATTAATTATGTCGCAGCCTTATTTAAATTTGTGCCAAGTATTGATGGCATTTAAAAATATAGGTAATATTAACAAAAAAAATAATTTGGTCAATGATCGTTAGCGTTTTGTTTATATTACATATCACTTATATACAAAACTATATTTGTAAAATTAGCTTTTACATAATTTGGAACACACAAATTAAGTAGAATCGCTATTTATTTTCACACTAGTAGTGTTTTTCACTTGCTTTTTTACGACTAAATGGTGCTGTTTTAGATATTTTTAGATTTTCAAAAAAATATTCCCTCTGCAGGACACCTAGGATAGTATCCTTGTAGCAACGAAATACTAGTTATTAATATGCGAACACGAGATACTAAAGATAAATACTGTCGTTTAACGGGGAATTTGAAAGAAAATCAAACAAAATCTTGTTTATGATGGTTACTTATAAAAGAAACTGGTATCGCTGTCAAATTATTAAGTGACGTTCTATTAATCAATTGCTCAACCGCTATGAGGAGCAGCGTAATGATATATTGCAGATTATAATGATATATTGAGCAAAGTTTCTAAGGTATAAGAAATAGAAATACACGAATAGTATATTCCGCCTTAAACCAAATAATGGATATTTGGTGAGGTCACGGTAGGAACGTTGGACATTTGGAAAAACTATTTGGATAAGTTAGTCTTACCGTAAAATAAGAAGAATAACCATACCTATTTTTTTATGGCAATAAAAAATTATTCCAAAGATTTTTGCTGTGAAACGATATTGTGATAATACCAATGCATCCGATCTTAAATGTAAGTTAAAGTCTGTAGTACAAACTGTGTAACTAGGGTCAAATCAAAATTCAAACTATAATAATATTTAAGATGTAAATAAAAAGTAACTTTGTACCGAGATGGAAAGTTAGCACATTTCACTCGCATTAAATAAATTAAGTTGATCCAAGTAATGTAGAAAATTAATACTACTTCATCACAAGCGACTCCTTCTAAATTTCTGGAAAAAAAATAACATTTTTAAGACTTTTTTAAATTTTTAAACAAATATTTAAGCAATAAATAAATGATTAAAAAAACTACGTATCTAATTTAAATTAAAACAATTAAATTTTGTAATATTCGATATTCAGTAGAATACTGAGTATGTGGAGAAATGCGTCTAGTACCGAATCGCAACTCTAATAGGAATGCCAACTTTTACTAAAATTCGATTATTTTGCGCGATACGCGCACACGTATGACATGAAGGAAAGAAGATCATAATTGAGGTAAATGTTAAAGTTGGAATATTTTATTACATTTTACTATTCTACAGCATTATTAGATTGTTTGATGGTTTCGTAATAATAAAATGATACCAATCTTCTATATGTCAGACCTAATTCTGTCAAATAAACAAATTCATAACATATGATATCAATGAATTAAGTATCTTTTAACATTTCTCGTCAATATATGTTTGAGAGATTTAAATGCGAGTCCTATAAACTTAGAGACAAAATGAAATAATACTAAACCAGAATAAACAAAAGATTTAACTTCTCGATTGAGTTAGGTAGCAAAATATTAAAACATATTGGGAGGCAGAATTATTGAGCAAAATATTTTACATAAAAAAACCAGTATAATCCGTAACAGTGGAATGTTAAAAATTAATATTTCTTAGTTTGGATATTTCTATCAAAATGAATCAAAATGGTCACTATTAAGAAAAAAATTAAGAAATAAATTAATGTGTATCATTAAAATCTGACCGATTTATATCAACGTAGTTTCAGGTGATGTAAAATTACTATCGGGACAATTTTCTTATTGACAATATATACAACCAACAAAGAATTGGCGCTCAAAATGTACAACTAACCAACTAACAGGATAAACATTTACCGATATTAGCCCACCTTTTTCCTTTTACTTGCTAAGTATTACCAGTCAAATACACAAAAACTGATAGGTACATTGAAATTCATATATAACGGATTTATGATGCGTTGCCTTATAATTTACCTATTTTGGTAAAAAAATTACATGCGTTTCTAAAGTTTTATTCCAGACAATTTTATTAGCAATTGTTGTATTCTGCCTTATATTCTGTTGAGTCGTCACGCAGATAGTGTTTGAATCTAGTTCCGAGATATATTTTTATCAAAACAAGATTTCCGTGTTAGGTTCAAAATATCAAACATTCAAAAATCACTTACTAATGTAAAGTTATAGACATTACAAAAATATGCTAAAGCGGTTATCGTAATTATATCGTAATAATTATCACATTTGGACCATTATAGTAATGAGGGAGTGAATGGCTTCTCATAATATATATATATATATATATATATATATATATATATATATATATATATAATAAAAATGGCTTCGCATATTCCTGACAGCATTGAAACTTTTCTTAGATTAATCGACAGTTTGAGTTTGGTTTTGTCATATTTGCGTGTATCATATTTACTATCTCATCATTTTCTTCTAGGCATACAATTTAGAGTATGAAGAGATTTGAAATTACTAGTAGTTTAAAATCTGTGGAAATAAGTAAAAAATATTTGTGATGTATTTAAAATTAATTTTAAATATTATTTTTATATAATTACAATGTAATGACGTTCCTAGTTTTATATTGATGTCACCTGTGTCAAAATTCAACATGACAAGATCATTAAAATCGACCGATTTATGTCAATTCAATCGAAAATTAAAAATTACTTTATTTTAATCCAGGAAGGCACTTTGATATTGTATCAATATCACAATGTAGCAGCAGCGGACAACAAAACTAATAGTGGTAAATTTATAATAAATGACAGCTAGGTAAATAAATTTATAATAAATGACAGCTAGGTAAGTAAATTTATAATAAATGACAGCTAGGTAAGTAAATTTATAATAAATGACAGCAAGGTAAGCAAATTTATAATAAATGACAGCTAGGCAAGTAAATTTATAATAAATTACAGCTAGGTAAGTAATTTTATAATAAATGACAGCTAGGTAAGTAAATTTATAATAAATGATAGCTAGGTAAGTAAATTTATAATAAATGACAGCAAGGTAAGCAAATTTATAATAAATGACAGCTAGGCAAGTAAATTTATAATAAATTACAGCTAGGTAAGTAATTTTATAATAAATGACAGCTAGGTAAGTAAATTTATAATAAATGACAGCTAGGTAAGTAAATTTATAATAAATGACAACTGTTTTTGATCGCTTATATTTCATTTTATGTAATGTGATCAGGGATCATATGGAAAGCAAAGCGTTGTGATGAATTATCACTTATTGCCGCGCTGGCTTCCGTCACCTTCGTCGTTTCAAATTCCTTAAAATTTAATAAAAGCATGACATATTAAAGAAATGTAAATTTTTAATTCCAATATTTAACTGAGTCGAAATATATTTTTTGTAATAAAAATACTGTAGAAATTTTAAGCGTTATTTTTCACTACACAAATCTATTGTCTAGTACATAATTGTTAATTATTTTTCTGTGTCATCAGTTTCACATGTTTTAGAACCTGACTTAAAAGAAAATTTTTAATCAATTTAAACTCTCAACTCAGGCCTGGCTTTATATGCGTTTAAATATATTAATATCTGCACCAATTTTATACCAATTGCATTTGTCGCCCAGTGTGGATATTATGAGCAAAACTTTCAAATGGGGCGTACGCACGTGAAACGGCCATCAGAGGACTAATTACATTGGCGTTGTGGTAATAATTACGTTGGCCGTTGGTCATTCCCGTAAGATGGGGATGTTATAAGTCCACGAGCTATGGCAGGCCCTAACTGATTATACTTGATTATATATCGTTCTATAATTT
Source organism: Druceiella hillmani (assembly GCA_039881145.1). Lineage (NCBI taxonomy): Eukaryota > Metazoa > Arthropoda > Insecta > Lepidoptera > Hepialidae > Druceiella > Druceiella hillmani. The sequence continues at coordinate 1,379,340 of JAYKKI010000033.1, read as the reverse complement.
TTTATTGTAACCTGTTTATTATAATAGACACATTCTGTGTCAAGATGAAATTTTAAAATTTATTTAAGAACGAAATGAAGATATATATATATATATATATATATATATATATATTTATGTGTGTGTGTGTGTGTTTATTCTTTAAATTTAGTTTTGCATCTGGCTTCATCCGCGTGCAAACTCAATTTAAAGAATTTAGGTTTGCGTGCGGCTTCATAAGCAGATCCCTTCTCATCTCGCTATGCCCTCTCGTCTTCCTGTAACCAAACTATTCACAGTCTTTGGCATTTGGAACATATTATTATTAAAATTGTTAAAGTTCATCATCTTCGACTCATTAGCATTAAGTGGATATTCTCAGCTTGATGACGGATTCCCAATATAAATTTATATTTATTTAATCGTCGGTCTAGTTTCTTTCAACATTTTATTATATCCAACCTCACCATAAAAAGAATTGGCTTTGCTGAGTTTCCACAGAAATACTGGCACAGAGCAAATACGAGTTCATTTAAAACTTGATGGTTTTTAATTTTTGGTGACATGAAAAATAACGTAATATTTATCACCAATAACAACCTTTCTGTACCAAGTTAGTAGAAAAATAATTAGGTAAAGAAGTTTTTTTAATAAATTTTTTTCTAAACTAAATTAAACTATGAGATATAGTATTATTTCTACTTTATTTAAATTCTGTACCACGACCTAGGTTTCGTTGTATGACAACATCTTCAGGTAAGAAATTTGTAAGATCTTTACAAATTGCCCACCTGAAGATGTTGTTATACAACGAAACCTAGGTCGTGGTAAATAATTTAAATAAAGTGCAAATAACACTACATCACGTAGTTGCATTTAGTTGAGAAAAATTTAATTTTAATTAATTTCCAAAAAATTAACGCCACATAGTTTTTTTTAAGTTTTGAGTAATATGGAATTATGAAATTGATATTAAAGATACAACATGCTGACATACAGCTATCATCCCATTATCTATATATTATTGGAAAAATGCATTTACAAATCTGTTAAAATAACAATTATTTTTAATATTGGCTAGAGCTTACTAATTCAAATACATAAACTATTATGTATGGATAGAGAAGGAGGTAGAAATATCGTCACAAGAAAAATGAGAAAATTTACGTGATAACTAATTTATTTCGTAGATTAAATAATTTTCAAACCAAGTTATAATTAAGAGTTAAAATTAGACACTTGACTAACTTAATCACCACAACTACAGTTTCTAATGTGGTTCTGAGTAGATGTAAATTTACAAATCTTCGTAAATTCACCTTCGAATTTCAGAATAACCTTAACTGAAATACCTATCTTCGCTCGATAAAATTTAATACACAATTTTATTGCATGATTATTAATCAAACTTATTAGTTTTTTTTCAAGTTCAATTATGTGCGCCTGTTGGTTGGTCCGATTCTCACATAAAATTATCGTTACAAGTTTTGAGACAAACAATCTACCTCAGCTTTTTAATTTTATTATCCGTATGTTTGTTTTACTGACGCACTTATTTAAATTTTCTTACACAAATATTAAAGTATTATTAAAATATATAAGAATCTTACAAATTCATGGTGCTTAATCCAATTAGAAACTAAACCTGAGAATCTTCCGATCTTTGATGGAAATATTTATTAAATTTTTTTTAACTCCACACGTCGACAATAAAGCTGCTATACTATATCAACTTTATTGCCGCAGATTGGAAACTGGAATACAAACGTATCCTCATTTTCACCGGAGAACATTTAAAGAGAGGCCAGACAAATTGTTAAGTGAAGTACACTTCGCTTAAAAATGTCCTCGGTCACGTAACTTTGCAAAATAATTAAAATACATATTTTTAACAAATTTAATGATAATATTTTCTTAAATTTAGTTCAGCATCTAATCAAATTGACAGTTTAAACCCCTATTTGTTCAGAATATTCAATTGATTAATGAGGAGAATGTGGCACAATTTATTTCACTATTCAAAGAAATGTGAAGTATTTGAGAAATACGCTGTGTAGTAATAAGTTTATCGGGGATAGTTTCTTCAATTAGGTGTTTAGAAATAATGTGATGTTGCAGGTAAAACAAAACTATTCGGTAACGTATTATTTTTGTATCGATAAATCTTAAAGCTTTATATTCGAAATTATTACATAACTTCCTGTTTTACGAATACATTTTTTTTCATAATGACTATACATTTTTATTGCTTTCTCAGAAGACCGAAAGAGAAACACGTGTTCTTATATTCGTTTGATCTATTGAAAGTATTTGAAAAACGCAAGATAAAGTATCAAATTTGTACAGAACGTCTTTCATTTTCTTCATAGAAGCGAAAATATTTGCTTCGTTTTTTTTTCAAAAGAAATAACAAATAAAGCGAAATGGTATTTATTAATGCTTTTGATCTTTTGTAGAACTAACCTAAATGAAATATATAGCACATTTTTTCTGACATCAAAATATTTTGTTTTGAATGCCGCGTATATATATATATATATATATATATATATATATGTATATATGTATGTATGTATATATATATATATATATATATATAGATTTATGATTCCTATGTATTTGTCTTGCTTCAACAATCACAACCATGTATGTGTACACACATAATAATAAGGAAAATCGGTTTACAGGCGGAACATTTATTTCAAACACGGAACAAATCGAAATTATTAAATTAAATTATATATACGGGCTCGAATATATACACAATAAAGGCGACTGCTGATATTGCCAATGAGCTCCCACTGAGAGCTGGGGTGAAGCGGCGGAATAGGGGAGATAAGGAGAACAATATTCTTGGTCCAGCGATCCTTTACGAAGCTGGTTATATATTGTAAGGGTCAGAAGAAAACACTTTGTCGATGCAACATTTGTTTTCATCAGCTAATTTGTACATTTACGTTCCTTAATATGTGGCCGAGGAAATTACGTTATAAAACCTTTGATCGACGTAAAATTATTAAAAAAATATTCTGTTCGAAAAAGTGAAATTAACATATTTTGGCTTAGAATAAAATTACGTCTCATCAATTTTCTTATTAGATCGGGCATAGATACTTTCAATCCGAAATTTACTAAATATGTAAGTTTTCTAGACGATAAAGATATAATTGAAAATTGGTAATAAAGACGGAACCTAGATAAAAATCTGTAAAAAAAATTGTTTTCAATTTCAAAATAAACAGGTCCCTCCAAAATTGCCAGAAACTTTTTTTAGCTTCTCACTATGGAGAAATAGGCGAATCAACAAACTCCATTATGTGAATCAATAACCTCTTATCAAAGGAAGAAAACTGAGAAAAACCATTGTGACAGGTATATTGTGGAAAGGAGTGGTTCTGCAAGAGTTTTGTTTTTGTTTCGTCCTAGGTACAGAACTAAAAATAATCAAATCGGTACTTGATTTTCATCAATGTTACTATATAGTGGTAGGCGTCAGGCGTCGATAAAAATAATTAATCGTAAATAAACATATCTTAATTATAAATGCATAAATATATTTCATAGCAGTATGTTGTTGGCATTGTCTTTAACACGATGCCGTCTATATAAGGCTTTAGAAACACGTTGTATTTTTTAAATGTTGATATTTTAGCGAGATTAGTTTATGTAAAAACAACTTTCTAAATAACTAAAATTGACACCATTCTAGTCCGCGTTCAATCAAATACTCATCGGCTACAGTGGGAGAAACGTGTGTGCTAAAATGATTCAGCTACGTACGACTTGCTATAATCCGCGTCATTTTTATGGGCTGTACACTTATTTCATAAATATGTTTATTATTGTGTACTGTTTGCTTTGTAATGCCTCACCAGAATGAAGTTCGGCACATCGAGGTATTCCTTGAAGAGCGCGTGAGTGACGAGGACAATGATCGTGTGAGCGAACGGAGCCAAGATAGCGAAACCGACGGGAGCAAAGTAGCACAGAAATTATTGGATCTTGACCAAGAGACCTTTTTTATCAGTATGTAATGAAGACATCTCATCAAAATCTCAGTTGGATAACAAATGTTATTTTGGATAAGACTGTACATCACGGTATTAAAACTCATCATCGAACTAATGTTTATATGGATGCCAAAAATATTGTAAGTAAAACATGTGTAAACGTTTAAGTAAATATGCTACAAGAGAAATCTATCGCTGATTACTTTTCTAAACCAGATGACAATCACCTAATTTGAATCTGGATCTTAAATCCTAGATTTTACATCCGATTAAAAGAGGCAACAATACTGGATGTTCACGCAAGAAAATTTCCAATGAAATTCTAGATGAATCACAATCGGAGCCCCCTCCCCCCGAAAATATATAAATGTCGTAAAATTCTTTACTTTATAGGAAGACGCAATCCAATGAATAATAATTATTAGTTAATTGTTTTTATTGTTATTAGAAGATACTGTAAAAATGTAAAAAAAGTAGATTGATATTTCAAATTATTAAATTTGTTATATTACGGAAAGCCTTGTTTGTTATTTATTTTCTGGAATATTTCACTTTAAGTGCAATACTTTGTTTCAATTTGGTTATTTTACTGCCTTATTCTCTTTTCCCAGTCGACCAATAAATTTTTTTCAGGTGGAAAATGTAAAAAAAAACAGTGGGTGTCACAAGCTAATATTAATTGCTTCGTCCCCCTCTATGTTAAATAAATGATACAGAAGTATCGACTCGCCGTTTGAAAGAATAGACATTGTTTATTTTTCTTATCAATCGTTTTTTTTTCAATTAGCTATAAATTTTCATCTGAAAATTTACAGCTAATTGTGAAAAAGTTATGAGCCTCACTTGGTAATGAAAATTTGCTACAATTAATATATGATTTTCATTGACACTCAGATAAGTTTTAAAATTCCTATTACATATTTAATTATATGCACATATTAAAACACTCAGGCAGGTATTTCTATATGTTGGATTTGCGTATTCCAATGTGAAATAAGACCCCTCATAATGTGACGTCCGTTTGTCCGTCTGTCACAGTCTCACAGTTTTTACAGTTTTGGATCTTATGTGAATAAAATTTTGCAGATTTGCGCTTCTTGTGGAGATTACGATTAATATGTAGGAAAAAAATAAAAGTTTCTTTCAATGTCGTACTTCCCCATTTATGGCAAATCGGAGGGAATTTTTTTGCATCTCTTTAAGTGAGATATCATTAGTTGATTAAGAATAAATATTAGGCTGAAGAATTACGTGTCATGTGTAATATACAGTAATATAAACAAAGGGAACCTGCGAAAGTCCTCGCTTTTTATGTTGTGTGTAATAGTGTCCAGTATCTGCATTCTCAGCGCCACCCAACTGGGTTAGACTATTATTAAAGTAAAATTGTTTTTTAAACTTACGACAATTATTTTTAAATAGAATGAGAGGGCGGCTTAAAAATTCTTGTGGTAAGTTTAAATTATTTAAAGGCCTTAAATAAAAAGTAACGGTGTATATAAATTTAGTCAACTCTTCAATCAATTAGATACAGACCTGAATTAATGTCACCGATGTCGGTAGGAAGATTACCCTTGAAAATTTTGCGAATAATATTTTCAGAGTATTACGATGTATGTCTCGTCTCTCCTTATGTCAGTACGTAATTTTGTAATATAGTTATCTGTTATATTTTTGGAAATACATAAAATTTAGTAAATTTATTTCATTATTTGCATCTATATGAATAATTAGTTTCAGGAAGTTTCGACTTAAGAAGTATTTTGTTTTATTCCAAGATATTTTTGAAAAAAAATTATTGGTTTTCCAGGTTTTAATATTCTTGTTAGTATTATTTCATCTACTTGCCAGGTTCAATTGGAAACGTTGAAAAGCAGCTTAAAGCATTTTAGCTGCTATTTGATTATGAATAAGTAATAAAATGCAATATTTTTTTTATTGTCCGAAATTAGGAAATCACCTGAAATTATTTCAACTCTTAATGAAAAATCCACTCATCTCGAACAACTCCAAATAAATTTAAATATTTTAATATGGCATCCATACGGTTCAATCAACACCTATAGTAAGTTCTTAACTTACTAGGAACTAGTGTTTTTCATGGAATGTATATACTTGCAGACCACAACGCTAGGTTTCCAGTTTTTTTTTCTGATCCATAGTTTAGTAATTTCAATCGAAAATTTAGTTTACTTCAAGTAGATATTATGATTACTGTGCTTTCTTTTGTATAAAAAATGTATGATTGTTTATGAGAAATGAGACCGCATTTGGAAATATTTTTAGAAGAGGTTAAACAAAAGTTGGCTAAATTCAAATTTTATATTTTATCCATTCTACTGCTACATGTATAAACTTATTTGCAATAACCATCGGTTCTTTAAGTTTTGAGTGTTTTTTTAAGTGTTCCATGTTAATAATTTTAAATACCAAGTAAAAAAGCTGAAGAACATTATTTTCACGTTAACTTTTCTTACGTGAAACATTTGTTTTATTGTTGATATATTATGTTCAATTTGCAAAACGAATACATCATTTTCCTTTTTTTACGATTTACACATCGACAATACTATAACGAATAAACATTAATTTGATGAACAGAATCAGCCTATATAACTTATTTTTATGTCGTTTAAGGTATCTAAGTTAATATTTAGCTATAATATAAACCAACTAATGACAATTTATTTTACATTATAGCATCGTTCAGAAGATAAGTCAATATTTTCGAGTGTTTTTTATTTGATAATTTATATACTTTATCAAGTTTATCTTAAAAATTCTGCGAAATAGAACGATATGAGTGCTATAAATCTAAAATATTTAACGATCCAGTCAAATTTATTTTGAAAAAACCTGTCATTAATAGATTTTTGCAATTTTCCCATGTTGTACTAAACTTTTCTTCTTCGGGTATGTTTTTGTGAAATGAAGTTCAAAATTAATCAGTCACGATAATGTTAAATATTTATAAAATATATTTATAATAAATCTGGATAGAGAGTGTTATTTAAAAAAAAATATAACGAGCCAACTTTTTGGCGTTTTTTAAGTACAGATCGGGCTCAATTTACGGACTATAAAATATCTGACATGAGTTCAAAAAATATCAACGTTTTAACAATGTACTTTGGATTCATATTATATGAATCAATTCCTCCAAACTTTTGATTACTGATAAAGAAAATTAACATCATGTGGTTCCGTATCATTTAGGTAATATAGCAGTGCTTAAATGAGTTTCACGATGATTGAAAAATAAGTCAAATGCATTAAAAGTGTCGTTAGGTTTTTCGTTAATCAAGCTTTGCGTCGGCGTTATTGTTATAAAAAATAAAGAAATAAATTTTTGGACAAGTTTTAATAACAACCGAAAGAATATTATTATAAAAATAGAATAGATGAATCTAAATCCGATAATGATCGTACTATATGCCATATTTTTGAAGATTTTTTTAATTTGCGGAAATGAAATAACCCTAAACCAAATCATTCATATTGAAAACTTATTTTTGCCACTAAATCATTTCAGCTCCATCACATTACAGAATAGATCTAATACTGTCTACGATGAACTTTGAATGCGAGACCGCTTTAATTAAATGGCTTGCGAAAGAAATATTATGTTGGAAAACTTGAAAGTCTATTTCATTTTTCCGGAAGTTAGCGGCGTTTAAGTCTAAAGTTTAAAGCATCAAAATGTTTAAGAAGGTCGCCTTTAAACCGGAAATGAAGATTTTACATGCAGATGTTTCCAAAAGTCCACTGATGTTTGTGGGTTGGAACTAAAAGATAGATTTGTCGGGATTTGTTGTTTTAAAGTAACGTCGCGTTTCCGTAAGCGACGTGACTTTGTTAGAGATAGTGATTCCGATTCGAATTATTTTTTAACCACAGCTCTACATAATTTAATTTTATTACATTAACTTTCCAAATAATATACAATCAGCTACAAAGTTATAATATATGCAATCAACACGGTACAGAATTTATTTGCTTACTATTTCTACTTATTTGTATGAAACAAGCGGTTTTTGTTTTCATAAAAACAAAAATTATTAAAATCTGATCAAATGTAACGTTTCAACTATCGATGGAACGATTAAATTGATTACATTTGATTCAATAATGTACTACCTAGTGGTTAAAGATGAATATCTAGTGGTCGGAAAATTTAAGTATTTTTTCTTTCTAATTTATAATTAGGCAAAACTTTTTCTTTTCAGTCAAAATAACGACCCAGACGAGTAATAGATGATTGAAAACAAAATGAGCAATTAAGAGTCAGATTCGTAGTTCTTAATTTCCCGTGCGCACGTCATAATATTCATATCATAGCATAGTACCTCACAGTGCAGCGGCTTTAAATCGCATTTTCGTTTATTTTTATTAAGTTTTACGGTCATAATTTATTCTTTAAACCTATTTTATTTTATTCTGTTACATTCTTAAATTTATTTTATATTTACTATGGTTTATATAAATAAACTCGTTTAATTTAATTATTTTATTTTGTCCACATAGATAGCATGAGGAAGTTGAGTGAAAGGGTTAGGTATATTAGACATTTTGTTATTTTCAATTACTATCACTAATTACACCAGATTAAAGTGTCTACTTGCGCAATCTCATATTAAAGAATGCAAAAAAATATTCACCAAACTTCGTGTGAAGTTTGAATCAACAATAATTAAGACCGAAACAAGTATTATCCTTCAGCAATGAATCTTGTCCAATATCCGGCACATGAATCGGTTTAAGACCTCAATCCACTCAAATCTCCTTACTTAATATTTTTTGAGCTTCAGAGAAGCTTATATTGTTTAAATGATATTTGAGTTCAGTTTCGTAAGAGACCCCACTGACTTGATACGCTGCAAAGCTTTATAACTTAATTAGGAAGCTTTGTCTTACATCCATTCCGTTTCCTATCTCTCTTCGGGAGAAACAAGGAATATTACTCAGCGTTCTTGCCTTACTACTTATGAATATCATCTGCGTGAGTATGAATGTATTTATATAGGCATATATATCCATAGCGCCATTTATCACTGACATGACGAACATAAACATTGGACATTTCCTGAGAGGGATTGAATATTAAGGCGAAAGTGACATAAATATTCTTAATTATTGCAAGTATAATACCACAAAGTTCTTACTTTTAATTCGTGTGATCTAGAAATCCGAAATTGGGTATGAGAGTGTTCGGTAATGTTTGTAGTTGTAAATCCAAAATTGAAAAAAATATTTTCAGGAAAAAGTTGAAAAGCATTCCCAGCGTATATTTTTTCCTCTATCATCGAAAATAGCGAAAGTAACTAATTTTTAGATTTGAGGAAGTTACGAAATTGTTATTTTTGCTAGCAAGTTCTAACTGTTACATCAGAATTTGGATGCATGTGAACGCGCATTAGAAGGGAAACTTTTTTAAATATTATAATTTACATTGAAAAGTTTATCGTGTAATAAAATCATGAAAAATATATTGAAAAGATACAACTCCCCTACCTCTTTTCATTTCGGTCCCGTGTTATCAATGTGCTTCCTTTTTTCTACCGGTATACTTTCTATTCTTATGAATTTATATGCCAGGAAAATGAAAATTGATTCCAAACATTTTTCTTCCTACTACAATATACAATAGAACTTTTGTTATACTACTCTGTTTTCTGAATCTACACAAATATAAAAGCGCTGCCGAACTCACACAAAACCTCACGTGGGTTTAGCATTATATATAATCTGACTCTAATCTGAATTTTTTGTCACTTATGCTCATTTATCTCACAAAGAACAAAACTTTTATTATACTTTCATCTTGTATACATCAAATGCCTGAGGTTTGAGGAGAATTTCTAGATTATTTTTCTTTTTCAGTGGCCCAACAAGTTATGATGGTGGAACTTGGCCTTCTCTAGTTTGCCATACAATTATATATTCCTGGTCATAGATCTCCAGTTCTTGAATTTTCCGAATGTAAAAGTTATCGAGGCAGTCAACCTATATCAGCTTTTTTCTCCTGCGGAACTTTCTATTAGTCTAGGGCATATAAGCTTGGTTACAAAAATTACTTTAGGGGTTTTAGCCTCCTCACATGCATGAGATAACCAAATCGTTTTATTTTTTGGATTTTTGTAAATTCAATATAGCATGCTCTCCTATGTTTGCAGAGTAAAAGGTAAATTTGCTACACTCCATTGGTACAGATATCACCCAAAATACTCCGTAGGATCTTTCTTTTCAATATAGTAAGCGTTGCTTCATTTCCGGATGTCAGTGTCATTATTTCAGATGTATATATTAATACATATGTATTCAAACTTTTATATAACAAGAGCTTGATTATTCATTTGATAAGATTAGATTATATATATTTTCTTATTCCAAGAAAACATCTCCTAGCTAGGAAAATTGTTTACTGTGTCTATAATATTAAGTCATTTGATTTTCGCACTTTCGCACCAAGAAATACTTACCCGCTGTTTTCCTATTGAAAAAAAATGCCTATGAAAAAAACCATCTGAATTTCTGCGTTTTGAGGTCCACACTCTATTGAATAGTCATTGGAAAGTTTGTAAATGTCTACATTATTCCTCACCTTCTACCATAGATATTTCTTAGAAATTTCCGCTCTAATGTTCTAAACAAATTTTTATCCTATGGTCCCATAAAACGCTAAAAGTTTTAGTTTTATTACGGCCAGGGAAGATGGAAAAAATTTTAAAATTATTTTGACAGCGATTCTTGGCTATTCACTTGTCCTTCATTGTTGCAGGTACCTTGTTCCCTTTTATGACTAGTCTCAAATATTTGAATTTTTTTCAGCCGTCCAAAAGTTTAAAATTTTGCATTTTCTATGATAAAGCTTATTTGTATAAAATTGCATTAATTGACAAAATGAAATGTATTCCGCCGCAACACGATGAGGGCATCACGCTGAAAAGTGACCTAGTAGTTTTATAATCACCAACCTTAATCTTGATAATAGGTTCTATGAGTTGAAAAATTTCATAAGTTTTCATGTAAACTCCAAGTTTATTTTGTGGAGAAATGTCATTTTTCATATTCATACGTCACATGTCTAATGGATCAGTTGACCTCTATCACACGCCGCATATCGCAAGCCACACAAAGTTCCTTCCAAATATTTGTCCTTACGCTTGATTGGTGTATATTTCTCTACATTTCGTTTACATTAATGCTATCTTTCATCCATATAATAAAAGTTACGACAGCTTATAAGAATTATGTATTGTTTTCTGCCTTTTTAGATTTTTCACAATTTTTTTTCATACTTTAGTTTTTGGTCACCGAAATGTAATGGAGCAATATCTTTTTATTTTTTTTCCTTTTTCAACCGATTTCAGCCCCTTTATGATGCTTTTCTGTAAGGCCTTGATTATTTTAATTAACACTTTTTAGTCAAACTTTAATTATGAATGGTAGTTACAAGTTTTTCAAAATGCTTTCATATGAATAAAGACATTTTGAAAAACTTGTAACTACTAATAGCTTTCATTGACTATTAAAGATTTTTTTGTTTCATGTCACTAATATTAAATAGTTTTTTTGAATATCGTTCGCTCAATATTAATTTTTTCACTTCAATTTATTCAAAATCATCTATTTTTGCTAAAAAGTCCAGTGTTTTATGATAATATTGAGGTATACCTCAAAGGCGAGCAAGATAAATTAATTTTTAAAATTTTCGTAAAATATGCTCAACCATTTTTCTTTATCTAATTTTTTAGTTTGAGAAAATAATTTATACATCTGTGTGTAATGGATCTTTTGAATAAACATTCAGATTTGAAATATTGATTTCTTAATGGACAAGAATACGCGCGTCCGTGTATCCACAAAAACAACGCATAAAATGCGTAGTATCTATGAATGGTCGTGTGCATAGTACGTGACAACATCGCTTAAAATGTCAGCTGGTGTTTTTTCACCTGCAAAAATATCACTGGACTGCAAAAAAATTAAACGAGCACTACTTTTCATACGTAATTACTATTACTTAATTTAAATTTCGATTAAATATGCAAATTTAAAACATCGTAGGAGATTATTATTAACAGAAGCGCGCCATTTTCATTGGCAATGTCACCTAATAAAAAATTGTTTACCAAAATTTAAACGTCTTAGTTACTTCAAACTGAAAAACGTATAATTTCATTTGGAATTTCAAAACCTAGTGCAAAAGAAAATATTAAACACAATTCTTTTTAACATACCCAATACTTGTCTTTGCAGCTATTCGCGGGTTATTCCGCCGAGCGGCGCTGAACAATGTGCGCAAGTATCATGCGTACGAAAAAGATGACAAATAATTATCAATATTATTTTTAATTTTCTGAAAGAAAAGTCATCTTTTAAATTTTGTTTCAACGACGATCAGCTATTTTTCAGTCAAGGAATAACGTCTTTCATTGTCCGACATTTATTCCCGGACACCGTGTATATAATTTCATATATAATAAATGAGACACGTGAAAGAAACAAATGTTATATTAATTCATTTTTGCCGTCTTTAATTTCTCGAAAATATTGTTTAAAATAAGTATAAATTTTATCATGATACTGACCGCAAATTAATCTAAATAATTGTTTAGTCCTATTTTGGATTTCTTTAGAACGAGACCGATTATTTCAAATTTTCATTTGCGGAGTTTTTAACCTCTCTTTTTACTTTAAGACACTAAGCTAATTGTTTTCTTTTTGTATTATCAAAAAGAAACTAAACAGTTATTTCCATATGTACCAAAACAATTTTGTAGATTAATGGTACACATACACTCGTACGCACACAAGCCCACGCATACAAACACACACACACACGTGCCGACATACACGCATTTAATGATATTGTATTTTAATAATCATTTTAATTAATAAAATGGTGAATTGCGACGTAAAATTTTTAAATAATTGTCGGAAATCGTAAACAATATTTTAGAAATTTAACGTGGCGACATAATAATACTTCACATAAGCCAAGCAATGCACCACATAAATCGATGCAAATGTGTTTCGTACTGCTACAAGCAACCATATTTATATGCGTAGATTTATCCTGCTGGTACATTGTTCGTGTAGATCGAGCGCTGGTAGAAGGAGCGCGGTGGAAGGGAAGAAGGTTGGCTTCAGGCGGCCACGAAGAGATTTGTGCGTATACGTCTTCTGGATTACACTACATTCGAAGATTGATTTATCATATGCCATTTAAGTTTTAAATTTCTGCCTAAAAATTAACTGACCTGGTGACGTGTTAATGAAATTAATGGTTTTATATAAAAGACTAATTGAACCAAATTTATTGAAAATTAATTTATGAATTTCTGAAATTAACAGGGAACTTCAACAAAATTGTTGATGGAATATCATGCGAAAAATTATTCCTTAGTAAGCTATAGCAGGAGGTAAACCAAAATAGAAAATTAAACTGAAAAGAAATTGGATGTTTTAATATGATCTATAGTAAAGTATTAATAAAAAAAAAAATAAACATCCCCAATATTTAAAACAATGTTTGATTAATATCGCTTCGTGACTGAGAGAACGTAAACATAAAAACTCTTTTCAAACATCTCTAATCGACTATGTTAATAGTTATTTCCTTATTTATTGTATACACATTAATACACTTACCACTGGAATGACAAAGATGATTACGAAGAGCAACGACGCTAGAGCCATCACAATAACTGCTATACCCCATTGGGGTAAAAGTAAATTATCCTCTGCACATCCAACCGTTACGTCCACTTATTTCGGCAAAATCGCAAATAACTTGACAGGTTATTCCATAAAATTCAATAAGCATTTAATAATATTAGCGTTTTTTATTAATTGTTCCAGACAATTTTATTCCATCATGAGAAATTAAAATCAAAAGTAGTAAACTAATAATAAAATTAATAATATAATTAATACTAATTTTGTTGCAATGGTGGTAAATTAATTGCCTCGAAACATTCGCAGAAAATCAAAAAGCATTTTAGTACTAGAGGCTTAATGCAAAACTTGTTAAATGATTAAACATAACGTCTAAATTGCAGGAGCTGATGACTAATGAAGTAATTAAGATATATTTAAAAGAATCTATCAAAAATTGTAGTACGAATTGTTTTCGTTCACGTAAATATGTATTTGGGAATGTACGTACACTATACAGTCGAAAAAATAAAAGTATATATGGAAAACTGTATAGAGATTCCGCCTCCATTTGATAATGCCAAAGATAACCATCGAATCTATTATTTCAGTGGAATATATTTTTACATAATTCACATAAGATTCTCCTGTAGAATAGAAATAGAAAAAGAATTCTATTGATAACCCAAGATTTTAAACAGTGAAAACTCTGCCAAAATTTGATTATTTCTTTGAAGCAAAGAGACAAATCCATACACACAAATTGTAAAAAATATATTATCTGAATGGAAAGACATCAAAACAGTAGACTTTAAACACTTTTCAAAAATATCTTATCGTAAAATAGCATCCCATTGTTATTTTTAACCGACTTCAAAAAAGGAGGTGGTTCTCAATTCGTCGGAAATTTTTTTTATGTATGTTCAGCGATAAGTCTTTATCCAGTAGACCAGTTTTGATGATTTAAATTATAAATTAAATTAAATTATAATTTTGTTTACGTTGGTCGACAGTGCGGGCACCGACTTCAAAAATAAGTAATTTAGTTACTTATTGCTAATAAGTTGATGCCTATTTTGAGTTAATTATTTTTTTACTTTTTAGTACCTATTTTTTTGAAGTCGGTTTTAAAATATATTTTATAAATTAGTATAAATGTGTCAATGATGACGTCTGTATCGTATTTGAAATGGTTTGTTTCAAGGAATGTGGACAAAATACAATAAAATTATGTTTTATTAACTTAAATTTTTGCACCCTTTAATTTGGTTTATTTTGGCAGGACTGCTATTACATTTCTAGATATACTCTATATATTTTATGCACATATAAAAAAAAAAAAAAAAAATATATATATATATATATATGTGTGTGTGTGTGTGTGTGTGTGTGTGCGTGTGTATGTGTGTGTGTGTGTGTGCGTGTGTAAATACATGATTGTGAATTTCAACTTAAAATTGAAATATATAAAAGGGCTTGAATTGAATACACAAAAGAACTAAAACTTCTACGAAAGTTTTACTTCGTTTCAATAATTTTCATTATTATATTTAATTTTGAATAAAGTTTTCAATAAATAAAAATGGACTGACAATTTGAGATTGAATAATAAATAAGTATAAAATTAAGTAAGTAAACGTGGAAAAATAAATACAAGTAATTAATAAATTTGTTTAACTGTATATTTACATCATTATTAAGTTGATTGTTCACATATCCAAGATGAACAAAATAAATGTGAAGTTGGTACAAATGGGTTTGTAAGATGTTCTACTTGCTGGAAAACCTAGTGAAGAAAACATAACAAATACACTTCAAAAATATTTATTTCGATTATATCTGAACATAAAAGAGGTGATCTTTTTCAATCTATGGAAGATGCTAGCCAAAGTCTTTTATTCTGCTGTATTATGATCAAGCAATTCTGGAACCAAGCTAAGACCTAAAAGAAGATGAAAATATTGTTTTACTAGATTCAAATAAATGGCATATAATATTTTAAAATAGAAATGTTTGTATTGAGAAATCTTTTAAGTTCCTTAGCTTATTTAGAAAAGTTACCCTTTAAAACATATTCTACCCTGAGAAATATGAGACTATAAACTTAATAATTACCCCTTCATACACAGGTTAGTCAATTGACACATGATACTAAAAAATGCAATGAGCTCAGAGAGATACGCATAAAGTTGGGTTCCGTAGTTGTCTACGTTTCAAAAAATTGTTTTTGCAAATTAAACAAAATAACTTGGATTGAAAATTTTAATGAAATGCGATAAAAATAAAAGGTGCGCCTATGTATAAAATTATGGATACAGTGGAGAGGAAAAAATAAAATGACTCTTCCTAATCAGTCAGGTTAGCATCAAAACGCACTAGAAATATAACAATATAGAATTGGTTTTAAACTTTATTTATTTAAAACCAATCATCAAACAAATATGTCTTATTTTGTAAAATTTTCGCGTTTTGACTTACCTGCGTTTATATTTATTTGTGTTATTCGGTAAGCTTTAGTAGTTGTATTAAAGTCTAGTCAAATTCTCTATAAAGTTCGAGCAATACATCTTTTTCGATGTTATTAAACACTAATGATTTCGATACCTACATTCCAAATAAAAGAAAATAATGCCACCGAAAAAATTGTTTAAAAGTTTAGTTCCGTGGAAACAATATACGATATCAATATTGACCTAACTTTTTTAATTATGGCAAACGTATTTTTTTAAATAGGTTTAGATATACATGAGCTTATTTATTTTGATTTTAATTTAAAATTTTGTAATAAAAATTTGATGAGTTAAAATTTTCACAAAGGTAGTTTCCGACTAATAAGTTTCCAATATTACATTATTTGAAAAAAAAAATTATATTTTATAAATTCAGACCCTAAATTTACTATATTTTTCATTAATGAGTTTTTTCTGCGGTAGGATTACATTTCACACATCTATGTTTTTTTTTTAATTTTCTCGATAGTTTTCAAGATAAAAGAGGTCAAACACGTTTCTTATAACTTTGTGAAAATATTAACTCATCAAATTTTTATTACAAAATTTTAAATTAAAATCAAAATAAAACTAAAAAAAATATAATAAAAATAAGGTAATATAAACGTATTAATTATTTGAAAACAATTTTTAAAAATGAAATAAATGCCGTCATCAATAAAAAATTCAAAACTCCTTTTTATTTTACTTAGATTATAACACAATCCATTCCCTTATTTAACGACGTAAACAGTGAAGAAATAATGATAAAAGAAGAACAATATTTAGAAATGAGAAACGTGCATAAGTTTTGTGAACGTAGACTCAGGTCTCTGCACAATTTACTAGTACGCAGTCAGCTCGAGTATTAGTGATTTGATGATGAAATTCTTTGAGCGCATCAAAAGTATTAAAAAGATATTTTTTACTTAATACAGAGCTGAATTAAGCAAAAAATTACTCGTTACGTAGAGAACATTTTACATTTTAAATTAAACATTTTGTCCCAAGGACGGAAACGCGGTAATGCATATTCTTTATAAACTTGTACACAATACAATTGACAGCAGTTCCCTTCTTCAGTAATTTTAATTTAACATTCCACCCAATAACAATAGACCACATATATACAGTCCCTTCCTTGTATCAAAGCGTCGCACAAATAAACAATTTTATGCTTCATTAAATAGAATGAGCCGTACCGTAAGCGAGCTTCCTTAAATTTTCTTCAAGTTTGGATCCTCAACTTCATTTAAAAACAAATTTATTGAGAATAAAAACAATAAGTGACTTCTACGTGGAACAAAGTGATGTCTAGAGTACGATTTTATGCTTAATTATAATAATGCAATTTTATTAATTTATTAACTTCAATTGTCACGCATGCACATTCTCAGGCACGCACGATCTCCCGCCAGCCCCTAGCCCGCCCACACACACGCACGCACGTAATTGTTACTTAGCGTATTCACACCTAAGTACTTGTGCCATAAATCATATGTAATCCCACAATTTTTATATGCAAGTCGTTTCATTTATAAAATAATTATAGTTTAAATGTTGTATAAAATTATAATTACGCATGCTGTATAAATAGGGCCAATTATCAAATTGGCAACGTGTAAAGTCTTGTCAAATGTCATGTCGGCAGATAAATAGTATTTTATATCTTAGGAAAAAATATAAAATATAAACGTAACGTCTATTCTTAGGCCTCTAAGTTCAATTACACTTTAAATCACGAACGGAATTTAATTGAAAATTTAAAATTCCGATTTATTTTATTGGCAGTACCGAGTTGTTTAAGCTTTCTTTGTAGATTAATTATTGTAATGTGGCTGCTCAGCTATCAGATGTTTAGGTTTTTGTCATTCTAGAGAAGTGTCCCTTAGTACTAGTATTATTTCTGTCTTTGTTCAGAAAATTCTTCACAATATTAATAATCATAATATTAATACAATTATATTATTAGCTAGCACGTTTAAATTATTAGTTAATCAATACAAAATGGAGAACGTCAGTTACGATTCAGGTAAACAAATTGCGTTAATATTGAATGGTATTATCTCCTGATAACAGAGATAATTAAAATTAAAATAAAATAAATTATTCAAGAACAATCTAAATTACGTGTGCTCATTTGATGTAAGAATTTAAGGCAGAACAAAATTTTGTGAATGTTTTGATAACGCTCTTCCAAAAATAAACTAATGTCAGTTTTCTCAGCGTTACCCGTCTTCGTGCCTGTGTTACTAGTACTTAAAAATACACGGGCTTGAACATTGTTTTTTACAACGTAAATTTTGATATAAAAAAGACCTCCAGCTCGCTATGTGTCTTAGAATGTACACTTCTCGTTTTATCATTGTGAAGGTAAAATTGGTATGTAAAGGTAATAAGTGCAATGAAAACAAAAAAAATTACTCACTGATACTAACAGAAGCACTGCACTAATTTTTTCTGTATTATATATAAGTTTATATAAAATATATACATAAATTGTATTATTGTAATTTTATTTTTTTTTATGACAATAATTAATAAAAAAACACTAATGAAAATTGACACACTAATTTTCTCTATATTTTTAATAATAATTATTTACAACGCTCCTATATTGCCGACGTTCATGGCATGCTGTTACAGTATAAGGAAAATTAAAAGCGTCTACATATAATCCCATATACTTCACTTCACTGTTGGATCGTTAAATCGTACCACGCCGCAACCGTAGAAATTTACAGAAATACCCATCTTTTCTCTTGTATAACTTTTTTTGCATGATTATGTAAACGAAAAGTTATGTAAACGAAGGTTATGTTCATGAATTAAAACAATATTAAAATAAGTAATTATTTTCAAATAAAAATACCCTTATTGTAATCAACAATTACAGATTGAAGTGGTGTGTCCACAGTTAAATATATGTTGTACGTATTAGGGTAGGCTTCATTTTTCGACTTCTATTAAGTTGGCTAGTCACCCCGTCATATGATTCTCTACTGCAAAATAATTAAAATGTATATTTTTAATTTATTTTTTGAAATGTATGAGAGCCACTGCCATTAGACAAACTTTACGAAAAGAATATTGTATGACCACTCTAGCTATGAATCCAGCTTATTCACTCTGGTACCCTTATTAGACTATTTTGTAAGTAAAATAGCAAGCAGAGAGACTCACTAGCTCACTACAGTCACTGCACACCCCCCTCCCGTTCCTCTTCCCTTTCCTCTCTTTCCTACTTCTTTCCTGCGCTTATGCATCGAGGTCGAATCTGCCTCGCACCTCAGTTCAAATTAAGTCATTAGTGAGAGCACGCGCATTTTGTTTCCTAAGCCATAAGAACTTGTCATGGGGTCCATAAATAGTGACGAGAGTTTCTTAACTGGAAACACAAACAAACATTTGGTTTATCTGCAAATCAATGCTAAATCTGATACAGTCCAAGTTACCTTCTATTGGTAAAATATTATGTTCATATTTTACTACAAGAACGAAGAAAATTAAACCGTTCTGAATTCTGCTGCTGTAGTTGCATGCGAAGGATAAATTTGTAGAAAAAGGCAAGTACACTAAGGAGATTAAAATGTGTAATCATGGAAAAACATGTAATCAGTAAAATAGAAAAAAAAAACACTTTAAAGCGTGGCTATATTTAAAAAAATAAAGAGATCAAAAAAAACTCTCGGAAGCATTAAAGATAAAAGAACAAGACTGACAACAAAAATTATAAGACTTGTTTGATATTGAAGCTTTAAGTATTATGATCATAGAAGAGTATAAGCAGTTTTTAATATAACAACGATAGAATTATCGTTTAATAGTTTCACTAGTAAATTTTAAGTAAAAGCGAGCAGTTAAAAAAGGCATCGGCAGTAAAATGTTTACTTTCTTTTTCGATCACCAACAAAGAAACAACTGCAAGTATATCGACCTCGAGATTGACTAAAAAAAGTTGCAAAATTTTATGTACATTTACTTGGGAGGAGCTCCTGAAAAAGAAGTATTGTTTAGGTGGTCACTGAAGTTTGATTTAAGAAGCGTACCATGCTAAACGGGTGACTAAAGCTATGTATTGCTTGGAGATTTGCTTATTTAAACATCAGAATAAATTCATGAAAAAGGAAAGGCCTATTTTCGTGTTCACAATATACATAAAATATTGGTTTCTAGCTCCTTTCGGATTTTCAGCACCGTGAAATGACTTACATTTATTAAAAGAGCTTGCATTCTTTGAAAGTATAATTCCCACAATGGCCAAAGTAGCCATGAAAAAATACTTGGCTATTTATGGTAATTGTCGGAAGTCTTTTGCATTTTTTGACGACGAACTTTCAATTCAAGACAAGAAAAATATGGTAATGCACTAATTTCTTAGTCAAAGTTTTAGAGGTTTGCACAAAAAGAAAATATTTTGATATCGAATACATTATCCAAAAAGCATAGAGGATTTTGTGACTAAGCAAATCTATGATTTTTGCATATCTGGGTATCTCATCCCAGTTTTTGAACTAAGATGTTGAAACTTGGGAGGATGGCTCTGATTTTGAGGCTGCAAATAAAATCGTTCTATGCGGGTAGTGAATGATATCGCTCAGCGTGGTGTTACCTTAACGGAGGAATATAATAAATTGATGACAATTGGTGAACAGTATAAACAATATTTACTTTTGTTGGTAAAAGAGTACAGGAAGAAATATTCTGATATATATCCCGAAATATAAATTATTTTAATATTAATTTTACATGTAAATGTTTTATATCAACAAATACAAGTAAGTGATTTATACAGTATATTATTTTTTCTTTATTTAAATTCAAGATGAAAATTGTTAAAAAGAATGGAAAAAATACTGAAATTGGGTTGTAGGGTAGAAAATCGAACGAGATGGTACTCTGTCAAAATCCGAAAAGAAAATATTTTACACATATAAGGACTAACCTAATATATATATATATATATATATATATATATATATATGTACAATTATGGACATATTTAGAGGAACGAAAAAAGTAGAATAACATAACAATTTTCTCATTTCTCAATGGCCGTCTCCACCAGTACATGTAATTTCAAAAAAGACGGATTTCAATTGAATTTTCTTTGGGATATTCTTTCGTTTTTTTTTGGTTTTCTGTTAATTTCCTCAATGCGTTAAATATTCAATATTGTTTAATGTGAAGCGTTTTGCACCAAAGACTTTATTTTTGTAGTTTTTCATACAGATTGGTAATTGCGTAAGTAAAAGTTATATAGTAAATTTAAATGATAATGCCCGATCTCAATGTTGCTTAAGTGTTGAAAGCTATAGTTTTAAAAATGGTTGCACTTACAATGCAGTGACTCAAACTTTATCAGTTTTTTAGTCTGTGACTTTCCGTAATGTTAAATGACACCGCCAAACTGGAATGTATACAATACGTAAAAGCAAGGTCGTCATGTCAAAAGAGTAACAACAGAGAGGAATGACAGATTTATAGAAAGCAGTGTTTTAAGAAACTGCACTTTGCCGTTTTTGCTGTGCCGTTTATTTGTTTGTTAGTATCGTGAATGTCTGCAGTTGTAGACAAACATTGCCTCATATAGTTGAGAAGGCCATGTTTGAGGTAGATTAAAACCTGTTTTCTTTGGGGCAGCCACTTGGAGGTTTGATGCTAACTGTCGTTAACTGAGCGAACTTTGATTTATTTATACATACTTAGGAACTGTTCAACAATCTTTATCGAAAAGTCCTAAGTTCGCGCCTAACTATTTATAAGCAATGCGTATATATATCTATATGTACATGTATACATTTTTTAACGTATCAGCATAATATATTTTAACAAATATTGTGTATTTATTTATTTAAATGAACTAATAAAAAATTATTTAATTTGATTTATAGTGATTAACATACATGCACTGAACCCAACGTTGTATACCAAGAACATGCTTAAAGGATAGTTGGGTTTGCGATATTGGAATCCGGAATCGTGTATATCTACGAGGCCCTAATGCTAACACTTTACAAATATTATGTGCTATCGGATTTTTAGTGGAATAAAAAATAAAGAAATTAACACATATAAGCTCTTTCCTGCTCAACGTTTTCTTTTTATACTTTCAGTATTTACCGTATATTAAACTATACTAAAACAGTGTACTTGGTGACCATGACAAAACGTCAAAATATTCTGAAGATATGTCTTTTTAACTTATCTTATCATGTTTACCATTGAGTTGAAACGATCTAGTCTTCCAAAATAGGAAATGTTCAAAATAATAGAGTCGTGTAAAAACTTCTCAAATAAACTAAAGGCATTTAGTTACTGTGAGGTGTAAATTTGATTTATATATATGTGTACAGATATTTAAATAAATTAGAAAATGATTTTAATCCCAGATTATAAATTACCACTATAAATCATCACCTCAATTGTTATCATTTATGTACGAACTGTGGAAGACATAACAATATTGCTTATTTAATTTGATATATTATTACTCTAATTATTAGTTTATATTTATTCCATGATATTTGCTATTTTCATAAATTTAATTTGATATTCTTTGCATGTTCAAAGCTTTTAGAACTTTTTACATTCCATAATATGCCTATTACTCCAATTACTCCAATATGCATATTACTTCAACTTAATTGGGAATTGAATGTAATTATGGTATTATTTACAATATAATGGATATTCAATATAAGTAATTGGATTGACAAATATGGAGGAAACGCTTGCAACCATCTTTTGAGCAAAACTGTATACACGATGTCCGTAAAATTGCAAGGATGACATTCGATTTCAATTTATCCTTAATGAATTCAATCTGTATGTCCTTACTTCAATCGTTTTATTAATAGTTAATACGTGCTTATTTTTCGATCACTTTCTTTATAATTTTCATGAAAATTTAAATTATGTATCCAGTTAAGAGCCACCATTATACTTCATTGGAACTAAATTCGTTTAAACTTGTAGCATAGAACAATGATCGTGGAGATCTTGGTACATAGCTGTAACAAAAATTGAGAAAAGGTTTTCGCAAAGCTAAATATATCAGTAAAAACATTATTTTCTTTAAATCGATGTGAATCGCATCAGAAATAGAGCAATTGTAATAAATACACCCGGAAAAATCTAATGTCGTTCCAGATACCCGTTTTAGTAATGTCCGCCGATTCGTACAAAGATAAAGATGACCCTCATTTTTCTTTTTACGGCCTTCAGTGTACGTTTTCAAGTTGTGATATTTTTGTAAATACGAATTTCTGCATATTATAGAATATAACTTATATAGGCAAATTTTTGACAATCTAAGACTGAGTATACCTGGTAAAATGAAATAATAGTTTCTGTCACATTATGATACTTATGGCATCTAAATATCTACACAATACGCTCTCGATGGTTAACGTTAAACTTCTCGAAGGAATTGGACGGTAACCATTTTCTAAAGAAATTTCTATCGCTCTGAAAGTAGCAAATTTTTAAAATTTCATAAATAAATATAATTAAGTTGACCAACCAATGATTATTTTGCACATCTATTGGAATGAGTGTGTCCCAGTTTTTTATTACGTTGTTACGACTGTAATGAGATTTAATGTCATGTTATTTATAAGCAATACAGTCATTATTTTGAACATATGCCCTTACATCATGCTATGTGCTGTTTGCTAACAAAGACATTTTAAAACGTTTAAAATAAAACAACCCTTTTACGACGATGTTTCATAAAAGTTGTAAATCATTCGATGCTAATATAACTATGTTACGGAAAATTGTTTTTAGTAAACTAACATTGGACTTAAGCATACATATAAGCAATCGTAAAACAATAAATAAAGAACAGCGTAAAGAAAATCGTTCTTTGCTTCAGTGATAACAAAAAATGAGTAGGACTCGTTTTACGAAAGTTTCGTGTACTATTAGGCACTATGCAAACCTATCATCAACTAGTACGTTTTTATAAGCGTAATAATATTTAAAAAAAAATTTTATAAGCGTCATAATATGAAAATTTCTCAAAAAATCTTTGATTTTATTACACATAACCTTCACTATTTTATATTTAAAAGTACATTGTATGTCTAGTAGATCGTTTACGAATGTTGATATTATTTTTAAGCAACTTCAAAAAAGGATGAAATTCTTAATTCGACTGCATCACTTCCATATTTACATGTACCTGTTTGTGTATCAATTATTGATTATTTTTTATTTAGATGAGTATAACTCAAGAGTAAGACCATTCGTATTTGGTGAACATTGGATGAAGCATTCCGATGAGAGTCAATCGAACTCCTCAAGGGATGACGAGTACATTATCGAAGAGAGAATCTATTTTTTGTGTTAAGTACGTTTTTATTGGCAAAGCAGTCACAGTATCATCAAGACCAAGATATCATGATGATGGAAGACCTTCTGCCAAAAATGTGGACGGATAGCAGTACGTTATTCGTGTTTAAACGTCATTCGTGTTTTCGTTGTATTATTTTAAAGACTAGACAAAGTTAGTGGACCGAACTGAGACGGCGAACTAATAAAATCGCGACAACAAATTATGGCGCAATAATTAAATCTTACACACGTTAATTAGTTAGGGTACTAACTCAGCATTCTCTCTTAAAATAATCTCGATCCTTTTTTTAATTTTACAAAGATTTGCCTTAACTTTGACCCGCAATAATAATTAACGCCGATGCCTTTTAAGTACGCACTGTTAATTATTAATTATTAATTTCTGTGGAGTCGAAAAAGAACAACCAAGGGAATCTCAAATTTTATTTCGTGATTATAAATTGATCATTTTTTTTTTCAATTCGGTACTGACTCCAAAAAATAGTTAATAATTATTAAAACATCATATATACCATTTGTTATTACAGTCCTTAATTAGGGTAAATAATAACTATTTTTAAATTCTCAAATGATTTCTGAAAATTAAGGTTCCATAAGTTGGTTTTACTTTTTTTTTTAACTGTACTTTATTTATTGTGCAAACTTATTGCTTACCATAACGTTTAAACGTTTAAAAACGTCATTAAGATCTCAAAAATTGTACTGCAGTAGTTTACGGACAAACTTTAAGTAAACTATATCACAACGCAGTTTGTCAATAATTTTGACTTTTGCAATTTAGAATGCAAAGTAGAAGAAGCAGTGGAATTGGTTTTCCGTCAGAATTTCCAATAATACCTCTAAAATTATATAAAACTCATAAAATTCTGTATAAGTATTTTTATAATTCTTATAATGTTATAAGAATTAGAAAAAAATTAAATCAGTAACATCATTAAGTTACTAATTCAAGTACGTGCGTTTTCAATTATGTGGCGCGGGAATTATGGATTATATAAAAATTATAATGTGGCCCCTAATAAATTAATTTTATTACAGCTGGTCTCGGTCAGAAAAAGTTATATTAAAAACTTATTTCTTTAGTTGCCGTCTCTTAATATCTCCTCCAATTTGCTCACTCATTGAAATTTAACCCAAAAATGCGTATTAAGATGGACGAATCCCAAAAAGAAATTAATCCTCGTTTCTTTAATCTCGTGTCGGGCTCGCCGTCTCAGCCGGTCATTACGATTTTTCTCAGTGACCGACTGATAGGCTGATCGACAAGAGATTAAATATTTAAATACTTTTGACAGTAAACTATTGAGATATACGTTAATATCCCATGGCAAATTCTATGCATTCGAGATCCTAGGTGGATTGAAATATATCTTGAGTCGCCGCTTCGAGATACACTTCGATCGACGAAGAAGCTCTAATGCGTAGAATTTGATATAGCATATTAAAATATATCTCAACAGTTTACTCTCAAAAACATTTACGTGGAAATTCATTAGGGGCCATCATCTACTTTTGTTTTTTCTTTATATAACTTGTCACCTATAAAGATCTCAAAAATATTTACCTTCCGAGATATAAGAAAAACTTTGGAGAAGAAATATCCCCCCTCCATCTTTTAAAAAAATACTGAATTCAGAAGTGTAAAAATAAGGAAATCCCTGTAAACTTATTTAACATTTAGTGCTGATTCTGGATCTCCCAGTTTTTTTAGAAATTCAGTAGCTTTTAAGGTCTGTAAAAGAAATAGTAGGCAATATATTTACATGGAAAACATTTTTAAATGTTCAAACATTTATTAGAGCCTAAGCGTTAACAGAACTTTCGTAATGAGAGTTGTTCTTACACTTAAAGGGTTTATTGACTTTTGTTTCCAATTTTTCTATTTATTTTATAATTTTTCACTTAAAATTATGTAAGAAGTGGGGGAGCAACACGTAATGTATTCAACTTAGGATCAAACAAATGACTCAGTTATAAGCATTTATAATTATAATTTCTTTCATGATATTCGAAAGATACCAAATTACATAAGGTATTTGTATAATTTGGTGTCTTATTTAATAGTAAATAAGACCGGCCAAATGTGATGTGAGTCATGTATGTGGGTGTATGATGTACAAGAGTATATAATTATACACTGTTATTCCCATTACTTTCTGGAACATATTTTACTTTAAATATCAGTTCTTGGTAATTTTTTATGTAGGCTAACTATGCCCCAGGTATTATTCTGTAAAACATACATAGAATATGTATTATGTCCCATTATTATCAGAGTATCATAGCAAAACAGGAAGGGTTAAGATGTTGGTATGTCTCTCAGTTCGTCCGTTTGTCAATAATAGTTTTATTGCTTCTACAGTTTTAGAATATGTGTACGGAAGAGATATGTAGCAAAGCTTTAAAAATAAATTGATGAACATTACGATGGGCAAATTTCTTGTTTGAAAGCTAATTCTTTGATTGGTCTTTTATAATGAAAGTTTCATTTAACATTTTTGCAAACAAAAAAATCTATCAGGGAATTATACGAGAACACTATTGTATAGGTTAATACATGGATATTAGCATTCAAATGCTAGAGAAAAAATTAAATAATTTTCAAATGAAGTAGAATTAATTAGTCTTCCATAATATTACGAGATTTACACAATTACAGGGCCCCTACTTTGGGAATGTTTCGAGATGCACTTGACTCTTTCCATTTTTTTAAGTTACCGAAACTGATGGATAAGTTAAGTATTAATATAAATACAGTCCTCCGATATAATACGACACTTCGGGTTTACATTCAATGCGGTTTAATTGAACAGCAAAATTCTTTACACCTTAATCTTCATAAAACACAATTAACAAAATTGTATTCAATAAATATTAAACTAAGTTAAAAGCTAAAAAATAAAAAGATGACAACAGAAAAAATCACTGAAAGTCAAACCTTCATTTTCTGTACAAGAAAGCAAACTGTCAAACTGGAATACGAATGGGGATTGCTTTGTGAAAATATACGACAGATATAAATCGTGCGAATTGCGGCGCGATATAAAATGAGCAATATGGATGAGAATGTCTTAATGTTCCCAAAAGTTAATGTAAATCTGTTCAAAATCTAAAAGTTCGAAGTTTAAAGGCTTGTGACTGTATGAATATATAATATTTACTAGTCATAAAGTAGCTAATACACATGTAGCGAAGCCACTTGTTGAGTCAAATTATTTAACGAAAAAGAAATTATATGAATACCTAAACAAAAATATGATAATACTTATTAAAAGTTACGAGAAATATTAATTTTTAGAAATATTATGTTTCCTCGTGACTTTTTTTCTTTCAAAACATTACATGTGGAATAGTTATTTTTTTTATTTTGAATGGCAATAAAACACTTCAAATAATATCTGTAATAAGAGCTTAATGAAAAATATTTGTTTTCTATAAGAAGCGTGCAAAATCAATGAAAGCTTTAAATATATTTCTTATATTAACTAATTATAATTTAAGATAATTTTAACAACTAAGGGCCAAAATTGTTTTCAAAGGTTGCATCTTCTCTTACTTTATCTGCATGCGATTTACATATCGATTGTAGAATTATCTAAATAATTTTATAACTGACAGGATAATACAGTGTACTGACTTAGTTCTGATTTGTATATATTTTTTACTGATTTATCGGACTTATTTCTGTTCTTTTTTTTTTCAAGTGTATTAAAGGAGGGGATGTAGGATGATGTAAGAGGGATGTAGAATCTGCATAATACAACGAGAAAATTTTATAGTAAAATATGTTTTTAATACTCAATAATCCATGTGGAGGGTGTAAAAGTGAATTCAATTTTAAACTTTATCTATTAGAATATATTAAAATATCGAATATTCTAGATGGTTTTTTTATTATGTCATATACTCATGATAAACACAAAGTTATCAGTGATAATATGAGTTTAAATCGTGAATTAGGAATAAAACTAACAATGAGTGATTACGAGATACGAACGAAATCATTCTTCTATGAAAATATCTCGAACCATTTCGATTATATTAATTAACAACTATTAATCTGTAACGTGCGAACATAAACTATGACAACGAATGTTTTAAAAATATATCTTGCCTATA
Organism: Druceiella hillmani; assembly: GCA_039881145.1. Lineage (NCBI taxonomy): Eukaryota > Metazoa > Arthropoda > Insecta > Lepidoptera > Hepialidae > Druceiella > Druceiella hillmani. The sequence goes on along the minus strand of JAYKKI010000033.1, from coordinate 1,350,722 downwards.
AAAGTGAACAAACAAATTTTACCCCTTTCCTTCTGGGCCAATTAGATTTCTTTTGTACGTGATTTGAATAAATCTATACTACTATAAGCTCGTAAGGAGGAGTATATCGGTACATAAAAGTGAGGTATTTTTTTCGATTAACAAAACAGCTTCTAAAATATCTGTAAATAAATTTCTCATTTTGGTAAAGATATTTACGTTTGCAAAAAAATTCAATATATAACTACAATTAAATTAAACTACATATTATTTCTACTTTCTTTGATTTCTTTACCACGACCTAGGTTTCGTTGTATTACAACATCTTCAGGTGGGATATTAGCAAAGATAATTGTGAATAACGAATTTCTACAAAATGAACGCCAAATATATTCAATATTTAATATATAAAACAATGAATTGTATCTTCATTCAAGCTGAAAAAATCTCTTGATTGGCTACTGGCTAGATGTATAGCGGGAGTGTGGGGAGTAGCGTGTAAATTTATCTGCGATTCTGATGGACGGGCTTTGAGAATCTCGATATCGGTATTTTCTTCTCCAGGTTATTCTGTAGAAAAGGGGAAGTATTACTTGTTTTAATTTTGAAGTTTCCCTCTTTTTACTTACTGATCTTTTACTGCTGAGGAAGAATTATTAAATTCCTCAGGATGTTTAATAGTTTTTTTGGAAAAGTTGATTATGTCTTGGAATTTCTTCATTTATGTTGTACTAACTTTTGTGACTTGAATTACTGCTTAATGCAAAAAATACAATACAGAATCACGATATTCAAATTTAATTAAATATTATTTCAAAGGATCGATGTTTTAAAATATAATGCTGATTGAAGTTGAATGATATCAATTCAACAATGTCCATTCATTTTACTTACCAATCTAACTGCTGCTTTATTTTTTGGGTAAAATACATGTTTATTATTGGTCGACAACATGAATTAGAGACATAATATTAAATACTGGTGACTGCTATTATACAGAAAGAACCAGATATTAAATATTGATTTACAATATTGACTAATTACATAACAAAACGAACTATGTCAAAAAAGTGTAGAAAAAAGTATGTCTGTGGTTATTTTTGTGAAATCAAGTGCAATTATTATCTTTCAATACGCGTAACTACGGAGACACTGTCCGCCGCTACACTGGCCCACCACACTATCTCATACAGATAAGTCCATGAAAAAATGTCGAAATGTTTTAATTTAATAATGCATGATTTAGATATAAATAAATAGAAGGACCATTTAAATTGATCGTAATGTAAAATAAATAAACAAATTATTATAGTACAACGTAACTTATTATTAAAATAATATTTATTTAATGTTTTATCTACTCACTATTCCGTTCAAAAGTAAATCAATTACCATGTATTTTATATTTTTTTATTTTATTAATTGTTGAATATAAATTACATTTAAAATCTGGGTTTATTAGTACCAAGGTAATAAATAAACTTACAAATTCAGTGCTACATCTAGGTATAGATTTAGTTTCTGAGGTTTGATAGTAAGTAAATTGTGATTTAGGATATTGTTTTGGTATTCAGTGTAATAAAGTGAAAATAGTAATAATAATAATTAAATATGTTTTGATTTCACTGATTCATTTCAAGTCGAAATTGTTTTGACGAAGAGTTATTCAGTTTGCACTTTTTTCATCGTAGGCATTGGACAGCATAACTTGCTTTTGTTAATATTTTTACGTCTTTAATTAGGACGATCGTCATTCAAAACTTCAGAGAAGACATTAAAATTTCCACTGATTTTTATTAATTAAACTCTCTTAGATGACATCTCTAAATAAATAGAATCGTCCAAAATCGATGCATTAAAAAATATTAATTTTCTAAGTATCCAACTCGCGCGACTCAAGTATTGTAAGAAGTATGAGCTTTCTGAGCTATATATCGATTTCTGAGTCTTTTGTAAATGAGTTATTTATAGGTTTCTTTGACAACTATTTATGAAAAACTCTATAGCAGTTATTTTTATGTACAAAACGTTTATGTCCCGATAGGAGTAATATATCCGGCTAAAATAATAAGGGAGTTCAAAGTGACGATATAAATAATCAAAGTGAAGATAGAAGAACTCAAAGTGGTGATACAGGAACTTAAAGTTATATAAGAACACAAAGCATTGTAAAATAACTCAAAATAAGGTCATTCGTTAACATTTATGTTTGACTGGTTCGTGTAGCTCGTAGCAACATAGTAACAAAATATTCGTCTGAGCTGTTTAGTGATACGAAGTATATTCAATTCGACAGTTAAACATTGCTATTTAACATAAAGACTGCTGCTTACGAAAAGAAAGTCTTATAAAAAATATTTTATAAACAATTTACGTTTAATTAAAAATGTAAATAAAACGTAAACGTAAATGAAAGTCACGTTTCCGTTAGAATTAAAAATATAAGTTTACTTTTGTAAATGTAAGTTTAGTTTATTTTATGTTTTACGATTCGTCCGATTTTAATGCACACCGTTCACAATTATAAATTTAATTCAAGATATTTACAATAATTTTTGTGGACGTTATGTAGTAATTATACTAATTATGAAAATATAAGGAAGGCATTAAGTTTTAAATAAGTTACAATACTTAACACGAAACACTCCCACTGCAGTAGCAGCGATATTATAAAAAAGGTTAAAAGGTTAACAAAATTCTTACCTAAGAATGCTTCAGATAAGTAACATAGTTAGATTTAATCAATACTTGCTATGTTATTTTAATGCGAATTGGTTTTTGGAAGACCCTACTCTGAACAATCTGTCATACCATTACTCATCAAAAAAGCACTATGGTAACAAATTGTTCCCAACCGTTCTAAGGTTTTGTCCTGGTGATTTATTTATTCAGAGTAAATGAAATTTTTGCCGACAACCGCTAGAAATCAATTGGTACATTTGTTGGAATCATTTGGACTAAGCGGAATTGATATATTTTGTGGTAACGCCCGTTGACTCTCTATCGCTCCTCGTTGTCACTATCATGGTCAACGATTATTGCTCGTTAAAAGTCAAGTTAAAAAAAAAGAACCATTGTGACCTGTATTTTTATCTTTGCTCTCTTCGTAAACTCATTTACATAATAAAATTATCAAACACTTTTTATTTCATTTCAAATCTCCCATCTGTTAACGAAATATAGCCGGCTTGATACGTTAGGTATGTTTGTATTCAGTCGTTATTATTTCGTATTTTTTTGGAAATTGACCTCATTTGCTATTTAATATACTGATCGTGATAATATTTAAAATTATCGAAATACGATAAAACCGTATTTGTTTTTGCAGCAAATCTTGGGCAGAATTTAATCCAATAAATGATTAGAATTAGAAATAGCAGAAAAATGACGAGATTTGTTATTATTATTCAAAATTAAAAATAATTGTTATTACTTAAACCCCAGTATTTCCTTCTGTTACGGAAATAAAACTTATGATAACAGTTATTTACAATAATTTCTTTTAGATACAATTCAGAATAATAACTTTATTTTATTATTTGATTTGTATCGCATATTAGTTTCATCGATACTTTTTGTACAACTTATTATAAGTAAGCTGAATAAAATATTTTACGTCTTAGAATATAATTTTGAGTATCGCTGTAGAGAATCTTCGACTACTTTAATAATTAATTTGAATAACAGGAGCATTTTTGTAAAGAAATTGTCATTTTTATATTTCGAGTTCGTATTCTGCAATATCTTAATTATTTCCAAATAATCATAACTTAATTGGTTGAATTTTGTAGTTTACAAGTCTGTTAACGTTGATATATTCTTTTTCGTGGCGTTTTATAATAACTCGTACTCTTCTCTAATGTTATCTGTGAATAAGATTTTCGGAAAAGTACCATTTTCCCTGTCGAGAAACTTTTGTTCTTTTGCACATTCGTATTTAAGTAATGCAAAATACTTTTATGTCAAGACATTTTCTATTTATGGAATCATTAAAAACAGATCGTGAGAAAGAAACGGGCAATTGTTTACAAAAAACAAAATGTGAAAAATGAATTGGCATGTTAATCATCATAAGAATAAGAATAGTTACAATAACATTTCTTTATAAGTTAGCATTTTATTTATTTTTGTAATAATAGTAGATAACCCTATGCGAATATATAAGGAAGGTATTTGCATAACTATTGTTTATCGTAATCTTAATTAGTGTAAAATTACAACCGATATTAAAACTAATATATTTCTTCTATAATTTATACAAGTCTGAATTTTTTACTTTTACTTTTTGTGGCATGTTTTGACTATTTTTTTAATCAAATTCAAGATTATAAACACCTAGAGAAAGGCAACAAATAAATCATGTACCAAAATTATATTGCAAAACAAATTAAACAATTACATCAATTAATTTCTAACATCCCACCCACCGCACTGTAGAAAATTAGGAGCTTACCGCAGTCATTTGTCTCTGACAGATTCTGAATAACGTGAAGTGAACTGCCTGACTACGCTTAGATACCGTTTTCCTTTAAACGAGAGTAGCCTTTAATCGATGTGTTGTGGTGAATAATAAAATAGAGGGTAAATCTGAATGAAACCGTGAAAAGTTGTACAAGCATTAGGTAAAACTACAAAGTAAAGTTATATAGGGATAACACTGTTGTAATTATTTAAAGTCTAGGAAATAATTTATACAATGTTTAAACTAATGTATATCTTCATACGTCCTAGGAAATAAAGAAAGAAGTAAAAAGGTGAAGGCCTAATGGCAGAATTGATTAGTATCACGATAATGTTATTTGTTGCAATATTGAAAATGTTATTTGCAATACATTTACGTAAACAGTAAGTACATGTAGTACGTGACCTTTCATTCCGCCCGTATTCAACATCATTTCTCTTTTTATACCCAGTTTCATGATTCAAGACCTAAAAAACTAAAATTACTTAACCACACCATTTATGATTAATCAAAACATAATCGTTCGAGGAATCGCGGCAAGTCGGAAGAACCAACACGCAGACGCCAACTGTGTAAGATCATTTATCAATAATTTATACTCGTTTTCTTTTTTTTCTTGAATGTTTACGTTCTGTCCTCATTGGCATTTTTCCATTGTCTTTTATGTATTACCTTCCGTATTTTAAACTATCATGGTTTAAATGATACAGACAAAATATTAAATAATTAAAAGTGTATATAGATGCAGCTTAATAACTTACTTCTATTTTTTTTTAAATATCTGAGCGCTTTGTAGTAAAACTCGTTATTTATTGATAAAGACGGTTTGGCTCAAGAATAATACAAATCGTATTGTCATATATTATTAGGCAATATATCGCGTATGACTTCTGCTAGCTGTTTCAGGTTTTCCCATATTAAATATTTATTTTTACAGCAGCTGAACTTGGAATTTTCGGTCAATATTTAAGCAGAAAATACTAGTTAGAGCTAAATACTAGCTTAATACTAGCTTGAAAGTTTTCATATTTTACTTGGAAATATACTTGACATATGAAGATATAATGTTTTTAATAAAATCTTCCTGCGTAATCAATGTTTTAAATTCAATATTTTTCCCATGTTTTGTTAGCTTAAAACATTTTACGACACATCATACAAAAACCTTGGAGAAAAAACGTTAAATACAATTATATTTTAACGTCTTTATTATAACAAATGTAGTATATTTCTTGGTTCAAATTATAAATTAATCAAGGAAGATTTTCGGATAATTTTCCACGAAATGGAATCATTACATTTTGCAGAAGTAATAGAAGTGCATTAGCAGTGTTTTTGAAGATAATTAACATGCAATTTCATATTGGAAAAGTTAACGTCTGCTGGTTAAATAAATATTGGTTTTGAAAAGAGGGGTGGTTCGGAGTGTCGATGTATACTTTTTAAATAAATTATGACTCACTCTCCGAGTTCAGTTATTTTAACCGTCTTTTGGTTCTTGTGGTAATTAATAATAAAGTTTTCAAGAGATATATTGCTGAAGGTTTTTCATTAATCATTTTAATAACTGACATATATTTAATTTGTTGCCATACTTTAAACAAATTAAAAAAAAAATAAGTCAAAATTCATTTGAATTATGCTGAGATATTGGTAAATAACATTGCATTTAACGAAAGAAAAAAATACAACCATATTTTGTAGTAATACATGTCTCTCTTTATTGAAGTTACAGATAGTTATAATTTCGTTTTTTTTACATAGAGAAGTTTGAAGAGCTAGTATAATTCTTGTAAATAGGAAATAGTTAGCAATGGAAAAAGCGGTTACATTAATATTTCATGTATGTTATAACTACATACATGAAATTATAAAATTAAAACCAATTTAAAATAAATAAAGCGGAGAATTTCTAGAGAATTATAATTGAAAACGTATGTGGGTTAAGAGGATACATAATAAAATCATGGAAAGGTTGCATCCAAATTTTTTAAAATATAAAAACACTACATAAATGATACCACATTGGTTATTGATAATACATTTGTTATTTATGTCTTCAAAAAATATTTATTTTGATAATTATTTAAGACCAGAAAGTTTTATTTGAACCAAAAAAATAGAAAAGAGACTTATCTTCTTCATCCACTCACGTTTTTAATTATATTTTTTACGCATTTCGATTAAGCATTACCAGTTAGAATTGGAGGTGATTACAGCAGAGGAGAGAGAATGATATGGACAGGGGAGGGTATGTCTATGCAAAATATTTCTGTAACTAATGCTTACAGCAATGCATACGTGTGAAGCACGAACATCATACGTCAATTTCCATAAACCAATTTTTATTGTTAAATGAGTTACAAATTTTATCAAAGAAATAATATATGCTTAACTTAATATTTTTAAATTTTAAATTAATATGTATTCCCAAAATACTCCCAAATACATGCTCCTAAAACGAGATAAGAGTATATATTTCGAATTATTTAAGAAACTATTAATTTACATTATAATCTATATTAGACTAATAGATATATTAAAATAAACCCTTCTGCTTACTAGTTAGTGTATTTATATAAGTATTTATATATTATGAAATGTTTTGCAGATGAAGTTTTATTTACAAACACATTACAATATATATTTAACCGTGGACACAGTTTTATGTATGTGCTGTGTTTTGTAAGTATTAAGTATGTACTGTGTTTTGTACGTATACGTCATAATTATCCGAAAATAATTAACACGCATTATTATTAATTTATTTTTTGAAATTTATTAGAGCAACTGCCATAAGACAAACTATAATAAAAAAACATTGTATGACCATATAACTATGAATCCGGCTCTGTCCTCTGGTACGTTTATTATGAAGTGAAATAGTGTGAAGTGTACGCAGAACGACTCACTAGCTCAATGCAGTCACTGCCCCCCTTTCTCATCCCTTTCCTCTCTCTCCTACTTCTTTTCTGCGCTTATGCATCGAGGTTGAGTTTGGCCTCGCATATCAGTTCGAATTTAGTCATTAGCGCGAGCACGCGCATTTTGTTTCCCAAACCATAAGGACTTATTATCGGGTCCACAAATCGTGACGAGAGTAAGAGAAAAAAGAGAAATAAAACCAACATTTGTTTGTTGTGGGTCCAAGTTACCTTCTGTTGGTAAAATATTACGTTTATATTTTACTAAAAAAATGGAGAAAATTAAACCGTTCGGAATTCTACGACTGTAGCTGCATGTGAAGCACAAATTTATGGAAAAAAGCTAGTACACTAAGGAGATTAAAAAAGCATGTAATCAGTAAAATAGAAAAAAAAACACTTCAAAGCGTGGTTATATGTGAAAAAAATAAAGATAGGAAGAAATAACTCTCGGGAGCTTTAAAGATAAAAGAACAAGACTGACAACAAAAATTAGAAGACTTGTTTGATATTGAAGCTTTAGGTATTATGATCATAGAAGAGAGTAAGCAGTTTTTATTATAACAACGATAGAATTATCGCTGGGGTTTAATAGTTCCACTTGTAAATTTTAACTAAAAGTGAGATATTAAAAAAAGGCATCGACAGAAAAATGCTTACTTTCTTACGAAGAAACAACTCCAAGTATATCGACCTCGAGCTTGACTAAAAAAGTTGCAAAATTATACGTACATTTACTTTGGGGGGAGCTCCTGAAAAAGAAGTATACTTTAGGTGGTATTCACTGGAGTTTGATTTAGGAAACCTATCGTGCTGGATGGGTGACTAAAGATATGTATTGCTTGAAGATTTTCTTATTGAAATATCAGAATAAATTCATGAAAAAGGAAATATATATGTATTTTTACAGTCATAATATATATATAAATATATATATATATATATATATATATATATATATATATAATCATGGACATATTAAGAGGAATGAAAAAAGTAGAATGACATAACAATTTTCTCATTTCTCAATGGCTATCTCCACCAGTATATGTAATTTAAAAAAAGATCGATTTCAATTGAATTTTATTTGGGATATTCGTTTGTTTTTTTGATTACCTATTAATTTCCTTATTGTGTTAAATATCCAATATTATTTAGTATGAAGCATTTTGCAACAAACACTTTATTTTTGTAGTTTTTCATACAGATTGCTAACTGCGTAAGGAAAAGTTTTATAATAAATTTAAACGATAATGCCCGATCTCAGCATTGCCCAAGTGTCGAAAGTCTATTATTTTAATTAGAAATGGTTACACTTACAATGAAATGGCTCAAGCTTTACGAATTTTCTTATCTGTGATTTTCCGTAATGTTAAATGCAAATACCAGCAAACTGGAGTGTATACAAGACGTTAAAGCAAGGTCGCCATATCAAAAGAGTAACAACAGAGAGGGACGATAGATTTATAGAAAGCAGTGTTTTAAGAAATTGCACTTTGAACCATTAGAAGACTTAAGGTGACACGTTCGTAAACTTTTGAATCTAAATATTCCGGATATTTCTTGGTTGCTTTTCAATGTCAATATTTCAGATATTTCTTGGAGATTTTATAGTTTTTTATAAAATACGGTGAGCGATTAGTGAATATGAAACTGCTATGCATACTATGCAGTCGATTGTTGAGCAAGAGACTAATACAAAATCTATGAATAAATTAAGCGCTTAGAAGACTGATATGTAAATAGTATCGTGGAAATGAAATGATCTTCTGCCGCTAATATATCGGCTGAAGAAGCTATTGCAGATAAAAATATGTGAGACGAGTAGAAATGAGCAGTTGAATTTGAACAAAATCCATGATTGTTATTAACATATTCAAGGTTAGTTAGACATTTCAAATTGTCTACTTTTTAAAAGGTATATTATTGGAAATAATATTGGAAACCTCTTAAAGGCAGGGTGTTCAATTTTATAAAGAAAAAGTGGAGTCAAAGTTTGTAGCGATTTGAAAAGATTCTTGCATCCAGAATTGTAGATCTCTCTCTGAGGTAATTTATTTTCGTGGCATTGAAAGAAAAGCGCATTTAAGAAAATTGACTGAGATATTTCGAAATTTGTCAGTTTATTATAACACAACCTTATAACGTAATTAACTTCTCTGAAATGTAACAGATTGAAGTCAATTTTAAAACATACAGACTATTTTGTAGTGTCACTACTTTTGTTCAGGCTAGTTAGTTTTAATTTTTTTTCATAATTTTGATTAGGATATTATTTATTTCATACTTTTTTATTGGATAGGTACGCCAATTATTCCAACGTGCATATTATGCATATTACTCCAACTTCATTGGGAATTGAATGTAAGTATGGTATTATTTACAAAATAATGGATATTCAAAATAACTAATTGAATTGAAAAATATGAAAGCGGTTGCAACCATCCTTTTAGCGCAAAAATTAAAATCCTTGGAAACTGAAGATATAATGTCCGTAAAATTGCAAGGAGCTCATTAAATTTCAATTTATCCTTAATTAATTCAGTCTGTATATGCTTAGTTCAATCGTTTCATCAATATGTGCTTATTTATTGATTAGTTTTTTAAAATAGTCATGAAAATTTCAATTATATAACCAGTCAAGAGCCACCATGTATACTTTATTGGAACTAAATCCGTTTCATCTTGAATAATCCTTGATTATCTTAGAGATCTTGGTACATGGTTATGAAAACATTTGAAGAAAGGTTTTCGCAAAGCTAAATATATCATTAAAAATGTCATTTTTTTAAAATCGACGTGGATGGCATCAGAAATAGACCAATTGCAATAAATACACCCTGAAAAATCTAATATCGTTCCAAATATCCGCTTCAGTAATGCCCGCCAATTCGCACAAAGATAAAGAAGACCCACGTTTTCAAGCTGTGATACTTTTGTAAATACGAATTTCTGCATATTTATAGAATATAACTTATGAAAGGAAATTCTTGACGATCTAAGACTAAGTATACCTAGTAGAATGAAATATTATATAGCTAGCTTCAGTTACAATATAATACTTAAAGCATCTAAATATCTATATTATACGCTCTCAATGGAAAACGTTAAATTTCTGGCAAGAATTGAACGGTAAACATTTTTTAAAGAAATTTATATGGCTCTAAGAGTAGCAAATTTTTCAAATTTAAAAAAAAATATAATTAAGTTGAGCAATCAATTGTTACTTTACACATTGATTGGAATGAGTGGGTTCCAGCTTTTAATTACGTTATAACAACATTAATGAGATGTAATGGCATGGTATTTATAAGCAATATAGCCATGATTTTGAACATATGCTCTTACACCACGCCATGTGCTGCTTGCTAACAAAAACATTTTAAAATGTTTAAAATAAAACAACCACTTTGCGACGATGTTTCATAAAAGTTGTAAATAATTTGGTGCTAATATAACTATGTTACGGAAAATTGTTTTTAGTAAACTAACCTTGGACTTAAGCATACATATAAGCAATCGTAAAACAATAAATAAAGAACAGCGTAAAGAAAACCGTTCTTTGCGCTACGAGTAGAATCTAGAGTTAAAAAACGAGTAGATCTCTTTATACGAATGTTTCGTATATGATTAGGCTCTATGCAAACCTATAATCAACAAGTACGTTTTTATAAGCGTAATAATATCGAAAATTTCTCAAAAAATGTTTGATTTTATCACTTCATCACTTTCACTTTTTTATGTTTAAAAATACATTGTATATCAAATAGATCGTTTGCGAATGTCGATATTGTTTTTTAGCGACTTCAAAAAAGGAGGAAATTGTTAATTCGACCACATCACTTCCATATTTACATGTACCTGTTTGTGTATCAATTATTGATTATTTTTTATTTAGATGAGTATTTGAGATTTTGTATTTGTCGAACATTGGAAGAAGCATTCCGATGAGAGTCAATAGAACTTCTGAAGGGATGACGAGTACATTATCGAAGAATATATTTTTTTCATTAAGTATGTTTTTATTGGCAAGGCAGTTATAGCACCAGCTGGATCGAGATCTCATGACGATGGAAGAGCTTCTGACAAAGAAAAATTTGGCCGGATGACAGAACGTTATTCGTGTTTAAAGTATTATTTTAAAGACTAGACGAAATAGTATACCGGGCTGAGATGGCGAACTAATTAAATTAAAACAACTAATTAAACCGCATTAATTAAATCTTACACGTGTTAATTACTTGTAATCCTAACAACATATGCTCTCGTTTGTAAGTCTGTGTTCACTTTTCAGCATTCTCTCTTGAAATAATCTAGATCCCTTTTTAATTTTACAAAGATTTGCCTTAACTTTGATCTTAACTTTGGCCCGTAATAATAATTAACGCCGACGCTTTTTAAGTATACACTATTAATTAATTAGTTTCTATGGAGTCAAAAAATAACCAACAAGGGAATCTCAAATTTTATTTCGTGATTGTAAATTGTTCCTTTTGCTTTGGATTCGGTATTGACTCCAAAAAAAAATAATAAATATTAAACATGATGATGTTTAATATTTATATTTATAGCAACTGTTATTAGAGTCCTTAACTTGGGTAAATTAGAACTATTTTTAAATTCTCAAATGATTTCTGAATAAATAAGGTTTTGAAGTTGGTTTTACTTTTTTTTAACTGTACTCTATTTATTGTGCAAACTTGTTGCTTACCATGACGTTTACACGTTAAAAAATGTTATAAAAATCCAAAAACTTTCCATTTAGAGTCACTGCTGTATTTACTGACAAACTTCAAGAAAACTATATCACAACGCAGTTTTTCAATAATTTTGACTTTAGCAATTCAAAAGGTATGCGGTTCTATTAGTTTTCTGTCAGCATTTCCAACAATATCCCTAAAATAATATAAAATTTATAAAATTCTGTAAACGTATTAATTCTTATAATGTTATAAGAATGACGAAAAAATGAAATCAGTAATATCATTAAGTTTCTGATTCAAGTACGTTTTCAATTATATGGCGCGGAAACTATGGATTATTGAAAATTATAATTTGTTAATAAATTAATTTTATTATATCTTGTCTCGGTCGGAAAAACGTAGGAAAAACTTATTTATTTAGTTGCCGTCTCTTAATAGCTCCTCCAATTTTCCCACTCATTGAAATTTAATCTAACAAATGTATATTAAGGGTGACGAATCACAAAAAGAAATGAACCCTTGTTTATTTAATCTCGTGTTGGTCAGTTTATTAACCGGTCATTAAGATTTTTCTCTGTGACGGGCTGATAGGCAGACCGACATGAGATTAAATATTTAAAAATGTTTGTTCTATTGATATATTGAAATATACGTTAACATCTCATGGCAAATTCTATACATTCGAGATAATAGGTCGATTGAAATATATCTCGGTTTGCCGCTTCGAGATATACTTCGATTGACCAAGAAACTTGAATGTGTAAAATTTGACATATGATATTAAAATACACCTCAATACTCTCAAAAATATTTACGTGGAAATTCATTAGGTCACTTTTGTTTTTTTTTCAATATATAACTAGTCATAAAAATATTGTGGAAAAAAAATATATCTCCTAAATTTATTTAAAAACATAATCAATTTGGAAGTGTAAAAATAAGGAAGTCCTTGTAAACATATTTAACGTTTAGTGCTGGTTGTGGATCTTACAGTTTTTTACAAATTAAGTATCTTTTGATGTCTGAGAAATAGTGTGCAATGTATTTACATGGGAAACATTTTTAAATGTCAAAATATTTATTAGTGCCTTAGCGTAAATGCCACTTTCATAGTACGAGTTTTTCTCATACTTAATGGGTTTATTGACTTTTGTTTCCAATTTTTCTATATATTTTATAATTTTTCACTTAAAATTATGTAAGAAGTTATTAATACCCACTTCTACTCTAATATTGAAAAATACAGCATTACTCCCCGTAAATACTGTATTTTTCAATATTAGAGTGCAAGTGGGTATTCATTACAAATAATATGTCCAACGTTTGATTTCAAACAAATTACAAAGTTATAAGCATTTATAATTATAATTTCATTCATGATATTCGAAAGATACTAAATTATGTAAAGTATTTACATAATTTGGTATCTTATTTAATACTAAATAAAATAATCGGCCAAATGTTATGTGAAACATCTACTTGGATGTATGGTGTACGAAGGTATATAATAGTAGATTGTAATTACAATTATTTTCTCGAACATGTTTTACTTTAAGTATCACTTCTTGGTCATTTTCTTAGGTAGGTTAACTATACGCTAGGTGTTATTCTCTAAAACATACATGTAATATATATTACGTACCACTATTATCGATCTCATAGCAAAACAAGAAGATGTCGGCATGTCTCTCAGTATGTCCGTTCGTCAGTCATAGCCTTATTGCTTCTACAGTTTAAGAATGTGTGCACGATAGAGATATGCAGTAAAACTTTAAAAATAAATGAATGTACGATTACTTACGATGCGAGAATTTCTTGTTTGAACGCTCACTCTTTGATTGATCTTTTATAATGAAATTGAGGTTTCGTTTAATATTTTTACAACAAAAAATCTATCAAAAAGGGGAAGGATAAGAGAATACTACTATGTAGGTTAACATAAGGATATTAACATTCAAATGCTAGCGAAAAAATGAAGTAATTTTCTGAAATAATTTTCAAATAAATAGTACAATTGTGTTCATTAAACGTAAAATTAAGTTAAAACCTAAAAAAATTATAAATATGATAATAGAAAATAAAAGAAAAAAAATAATAATAGAAAAAATCACTCAAAGACAAACCTACATTTTCTGTACAAGAAAGCAGACTGTCAAGCTGGAATACGAATAGGGACCGCTTCGTGAAAAAATACGTCAGAAATTAGTCTCTCGTGCGAATTGCGGCGCGATATAAAAAAGAGGAACATTTAAAATAAATATTCATAACGAAATGTTCATCGATTCAAATGTGTTTCTCATTACTTTTCGTTAGAAATATTTAACAAGTCGTTTTCATCATCGTCTGTTAAAGATGTACTCTTACTTTCATGTGAGATGTTTGGCAGATATATGCAGTTTTTAGGCTCTCGATACACGTAATCACTAGGTTTATAATGTATGTAAGGCCATCTATTGATATATCGCGTACTAAATACTTATATTCTAAAATAATATTGAATATTTTCTTATCTGGATTTTATTATTTATCAATTTAATAATTTACGAAACCAATTTTCGGCCATGTAAAATATTAGTTATAAACTTAGCGAAAGATTATGAGACAATTTTAATGTATTAAGATAGAAATATTAGAGTTGTTACAGAACAGATTACCTTTAAACTAATCTAATGAAAAATTAAACAACTGGCATGGCAACTTCAATAAAAGTCACGTTATTATTTTAACAACATTAAACACTCCATTATGTCTGCAATAAATGGCTGCCTAAGGACGTATTTAGAAAATTCCGTCACTTGAGAACGTATATTTACTAGTCGTATAGTAGCTAGTGTGCAACAAATTTATAACCTGTGTGCATTATCTGGATCGCTTATATTACAACTAAAATAAAAATATGTGGTTTATATTTGTTTGGTAACCAGACAATTTATTCATTTTATATTATTCAAATTACGCCCATATAACAATAAAACAAATTAATATTATTCCAATTTTAATTCAGATTTCATCCATTGATCAATTCAGTTGAAGAGAATGGCTGTATATAATGATTTAATTTTCCACAAGCGGTTTTATCGAGGTTTTATTAATTGATGGCGTTGATCGTTTTCAACCATTTACAACAAAAGAAACTAAAAAATATGATAAGCGCCGGGGAAACATTTTTAAACACGTTCAAATATTGTATACCGTGAGTCCTAAGGAAACCACAAACGATTGAAACCTGCCTTCTCGTGCCTTCGTAAAAACTCATTTCAATCATCTGTGAGTCAAATTATTTAACAAAAAAGAAATAGGAATACCTGAAAAAAATATGATAATACTTATTAAAGTTACGAGAAATACTGATTACTAGAAATATCATGTTTCCTCCTGACACTTTTTCTTTCAGAACATTATATGTGGAATATAATGTTCTACTCCAAAACGGGTAAAAGTTGTATCACTTTCTCACAATGCCTAGCCTGACAAATGGTGAAAATTTCCAATTAAAATTAAATAGCTGCGTAAACATTACCTTGAAAAAGCTTTGTCTGATATTTGAGTTTTATTTTCATACGTGCATTTTTGATTGTAAGCTATTGAAATATGTGCGGAATAATATGTTTCTGTATCATGCCCAAGTTCAAGTTTCTACATCAAATAGCTTCTGAGAAAAATGGCTGTAACGGACAGGCGGGCGAGTGATCTTATAAAAGTTCCGTTTTTCCTTTTTAGATACGAAACACTAAAAGTCTAGTAAAGAAAAATTACCTACGTTATTTTTCTGCATATAAAATCTTTCTGGAATATCCAATTTGGGGGATATTTATAATAAATTTGAAAATTTTTTATTATGTTTTATATATAACACACATGTGTGAATATATAGACACGATGTCCGGGAATAAGTGTCGGAGAAAGAAACACGTTATTTGCTGACCAAAAAATAGTTGATTGTCATTAAAATAAAATTTTAAATGTAACTCTTTTTCAGAAAATTGAAAAAAAAATGTTCATAGTTATTTGTCATCGTTTTCACACACACGATACTTGCGCACATTATTCAGCGTCCCTCAGCGGAATAACTAGTAAAAAGCAACGAAGACATCTAGCTGCTCGGGTAAGCACCATGCTCCAAGCAAGTGTTAGGTGTGTTAAAAATAGTTATGTGTAATATTCATTTGCACTCAGTTAGAAAAAGGCCGCGTTTTACATTTTATTCCAACGACAATTTATTCCTTTATTGCCAACGAATTGCGTCTTTCTTTCTTAGACACTTATTCCCGGATATCGTATATATATATATATATATACAAATATATATATATATATATATATATATATATATATATATATATATATATATATATATATATATATATATACATAAAAATTTATTTATATACATACTTAAGCATTAAATGTAAGATATAAAATTAGAAGTAATAGACATAAATGAAATAATATATTACAGTTGGATACAATTTTTACCTCGGCTAAGAATGATTATTCATCCAACGATAATTATCCTTAGCGGATGTCCCGAATATTTTTATTCAGAGCATCTTGGGGTTAACGCAGAATAGCTAACCGGAATTAATTATGTATGGGAAATTGAAACCCGTGAACGAATTTAATTAAAGAAATATTTTCCTTGATCGACGGCCATCGAAATGCAAAACCAAAAATTTCAACCGAAAAAGTTTTTAATGAATGGATACAAAAATGGAAATTAAAACTATTTCAAGAATGCTGTAAGAATACTTGTGGATGTCGATGTAAACATTTAGGAGGGCAATATTTCAATAGCTATTGTCTCATTTACCTTAGTAGCTTCTTCGCGTCGTAGATGGAACGGGTAGTACCTATATGCAAAATACACTTTCTATACCAAGGAACAGATCAATGTTGTTTTTATTATATTTAGTGTGACACGATTCATTTCTATAATCGAAATTCTCACAATTTATTTTAACCACTAAGGTTGAAATAAAAGTCCGTAATGGAATTCAATTATAAATGTAACAAAAACACTTACAAAATTGTTCAATCTCACGTTCACTTACCCTTCTAGATCATCATGAAATGTATTTATCCAATTAATTTTTTTTATTTAATTAACATTAAAACACTTCAAATAATGTCTGTAATAAGAGTCTAATAAAAACAATTTTATATAAAAAACGTGCATAAGTCCAAAATGAATTAAAGCTTTAAATATATTTCTTATATCGACTAATTATGTAAGATAATTTTAATAAATAAGAGCTAAAATTATTTTAGGGGTTCATCTAAATGTTATTTATATATTGATTGTATAATTATTTAAAGAATTTTGTAAAGCGATTTATTTCAGTAGAAATTATATTTTTATAATGTTTATTTTATGAAATATTTCGACTGAAGTAGTTCGACGAATGAGTGATTAAGAAAGATACGAACAAATTCATTCTATATGAAAATATCTCGATCTATTTCGATTATATTCATTAATAATTATTAGTATAATTGAATAAATCCGTACTACTGTAAGCTCTTAAAGAAGACACATTGAAGATAAAAACCTATTTTGTCGGGCATCATTCAAAAACTACTAAACCGATATTATCGAGGTTTTCACTGCAAATAATAGATTTAAAATATGCAGTATGTTATATTACATCACCTACGCACTGAATTTATTTTGACAGGGTTCAGGTTTTGGACAGGAAATTAAATTGTAGCAAATAATACTGGAATATTTGTATCTGTATGTTACATTCAGATAATTTTTTAACTTATCTGAAATCAGGTTTGCTAATCCATCTTACACTCGTGACGTAAAAAAACCTAAACGTTTTTTAAATATAAATCTCTTGTAGGCTGAGTAACTATCGACAGGTGTTTTTTATCTATACGACCTCGCTTCACCAGTATTCAAAGAAAAGAATCCGCATTCGTTGACATTTCTTGCCATTGTAGTGCAGCAACGATGGTTCATATTTTAGCAAAATTGTCGTCGTCGCGGTGTACTGGGTTGATCACAAGGAATGCGACCTCTGTCCATGCGGCGCACAGCGGGGGCCTGGGTTCGATTCCCGGCCGTTCGTCGAGCTGGGCTGGACTGGTGTTATGGTTGACTGTGAGAGATCGCTCTCGTAGCAATAAGTCGGCCATATGTATCAATTATATATTTTAAAGTAGATAAGTAAATAAAAATGGGATATTTTTTCAATTAACAAAACCGCTCCTAAAACATCTGTAAATAAATTTGTCATTTTGGTAAAGATATTTTTGTTTGCATACATACATTTCAACATATAAAACAATGAATTGTGTCTCCGTTCAAACTGTATTAAATACAAGGATGACAATGACAGTACTTAAAATGAAAACTCCAATTCTTGTCAGCAAACTGTTATGTTTTTGGAACATTTATTACCGGTTCAGTTTAGAAATTGCTAAAAATCTCTTGATTGGCCACTGGCTACCTGTGTAGCGGAAGTGTGGGGAGCAAAGTGTAAATTTATCGATGTCGATCCAGATCTACGGGCTTTGAGAATCGCGAAATCGGTATTTTCTTGGATAGGATATTCTGTAGAAAAGGGGAAGCATTACATGTTTTAATTTTGAAATTTTTCTATGATCTTTTTACTGCCGAGGAAGAATTATTAAATCCCTCAGGATGTTTAATAGTTTTTTTTGAAAAAGTTTCTTATGTCTTGAAATTTATTCATAGAAGTTGAAATAACTTTTGTTACTTGAATTAGTTAAATTTTAATATAGAATCACGATATTTAGATTTTATTAAATACTGTTTCAAAAGTCATGTTTTAGGAGGTAAAGATGTTTGAACTTGAATGATACAAATTCAACAATGTCTATTTATTTTACATACCAATCTATTTGTTGCTTTATTTTTTAGCTAAAATACATTTATATTATTAGTCAAACGTATGAATTAGACACATAATTTTAAAATATATTGACTGCCATAATACAGAAAGAACCAGATATTCAATAATGATTTACAACATTAATTAATTACATAACAAAACGAACTATATCAAAAAAGTGTAGAAAAACGTATGTCTGTGGTTATTTTTGTGAGCTGAGAAAAATCAAGTGCAATTATTATCTTTCAACACGCGTAAGTACGGAGACACTGTCCGCCGCTACACTGGCCCACCACACTATCTCATACTGATTAGTCCATAAGAAAACGTCGAAATATTTTAGTTTAATAATGCACAATTTAGATATAAATAGATAGAAGGACCATTTACATTCATCTTAATATAAAATAAATAAACTTTTAACGTTATATTATAAAGTTATTATAATATAACGTAACTTATTATTAAATTAATATTTATTTAATGTTTTATCTACCACTACTCCGTTCGAAAGCAAATAAATTACCATGTATTTTATATTTTTTTATTTTATTAATTGTTGAATATAAATTACATTTAAGATGTAAAATCTGGGTTTAGTAGTAACAAGGTAATAAATAAACCTACAAATTCAGTGCTACATCTAGGTATAGATTTAGTTTCTGAGGTTTGATAGTAAGTAAATTGTGATTTATTATATTGTTTTGGTATTTAGTGTAATAAAGTGAAATTAGTAATAATAATAATTACACATATTTTTATTTCACTGATTTATTTCAATTTGAAATTGCTTTGACCAAGAAGTATTGGTTTGTATATTTTTCATCGTAGGCATGAAGAATATAACTCAGTAAAAAAAATTAAATTGGTCTTTGTACAGCCTAAATTGGTAACAGCGTAATTGAGACAGCGTAAATTGCTTATGTTAATATTTTAAGGTCTTTAATTAGGACGATCATCATTCAAAACATCAGAGTAGCCAATAAAGTTTCCACTGATTTTCATTAATTAAACTCTCTCAGATGACATCTCTAAATAAATAGAATCGTTCAAAATCGATGCATTAAAAAATATTAATTTTCTAAGTATCGAACCCGCCCGACTCAAGTAGCGTAAGAAGTACGAGCTTTCTGAGCTATATGTCAATTTCTGAGTCTTTTATAAGTGAGCTATTTATAGTTCTATTCGACAGCTATTTATGAATAGCAGCTATTTTTATGTGCGAATAGAATTTACTTGCAGAAAAACTTTTATGTCCCGATAGGAGCAATATATCCGGCTTGAAAGATAGGGAGTTCAGAGTGACGGTATAAATAATCAAAGTAAAGGTATAAGAACTCAGAGTGGTTATAAAGTGACAATATAAGAACACGAAGCATTGTATAAGAACTCAAAATAACGTCGTTCGTTAACATTTCTAACGTTTTACTGGTTCGTGTAGCCCGTAGCAATATAGTAACAAACTATTCATCTGAGCGGTTTAGTGATACGAAGTATATTTAATTCGGCAGTTAAACATTGCTATTTTGCACAAAAACTGCTGCTTACGAAATGACAGTCTTATGAAAAATATTTTAAAAGCAATTTAAGTTTAATTAAGATTGTAAATAAAACGTAAACGAAATGAAAACGTAAATGAAAGTCACGTTTCCGTTAGAACTAAAAATTTAAGTTTACTTTTGTAAATATAAGTTTAGTTTATTTTATGTTTTAGGATTCGTCCGTTTTTAACCCCGTTCACAATAAAATATTTAATACAAGTTATTTACAACAATTTTTGAGGAAGTTACGCAGTAATTATACTAATTATAAAAATATAAGGAAGGCATTAAGTTTTAATTAAGTTACAATTCTTAACAGGAAACATTCCCATTGCAATATTATAAAAAAGGTTCAAAGGTCAACAAAATCCTTACCTAAGAATGCTTCAGATAAGCAACATAGTATTTAATATATAACATTACTTGCTATGTTATCATAATATATATCTTAATGTGAATTGACTTTCGAAAGACCCTACTCTGAATAATCTGTCATAAAAAAATCTCATCAAAAAACACTATGGTGACAAATTGCTCCCAACCGTTCTAACATTTTGTCCCGGAGATTTATTATTGAGAGTGAATTGAACTTTTACTGGAAACCACCAGAAATCAAATGGTACTTTTGTTGGAATCATTTGGAATAAGCGGAATTTATATATGTGGTAACGCTCGTTGACCCTCTATCGCTCCCGGTAGTCACTATCATGGTCAACGAGCTATAGCAAGTTAAAACATAGAACCATTGTGACTGGTATTTTTATTTTTGATCTCTTCTGTATAAAGTGTAAAAAAATAACTGGCATATTAAATATAATAAGATTTAGAATAGTAACAATAATACTTCTTTATACGTTCGCATTTTATTTCTTTTTGAAGTAATAGTAGATAACCCTATGAGGATACGAGTGTTAACATTTGCAATCTCTATTGGGGTAAAATAATCTTAATTGGTGTAAAATTACAACCGATATTAAAACTAATATATTTCTCCTGTAATTTATACAAGTCTACATGCATATTTCGAAAAAATGTTTTACTTTTGTAGCGCGTTTTGACTATTTTTTTATTGTATTATCATTTAGAGAAAGAAAATAAATAAATTGTGTATCAAAATAATATCACAAAACCAATTAAACAATTACATCAATAATTTTCAGACATCCCACCCACCGCACTGCCGAAAACTTGGAGCTTACCGCAGTCATTTGTCTCCGACAGATAATGAATAACGTGAAGCGTGACCACCCTTAGATACCGTTTTTCTTTAAAGGAGAGTAGCCTTTAATCGATGTGCTGTGGTGAATAATAAAAAAGAGGGTAAATCTGAATGAAGCAGTGATAGTGAATCCTTGTTATATGAGTGTCTTTTTGCATATCTACTAGATACAAGCATGTTAATTATATTACTTGAAAAATATCAAAAACATAAATTACCTGCCGTATTTTAAACTGCTCTACTCTGATAACTAAACAATACCGCCCGCAACGCAAATGGGAAATACTTATTATAAGACGAAATATTGAATAATAAAAAATGCATATAGATGCAGCTTAATAGCTTACTTGTATTCTTTTTAAATATCTGAGCGCTTTGTAGTAAAACTCATTATTTATTGATAAAGACGGCCTGGTTCAAGAATGGTGCAAATCGTATTGTCATATATTATAAGGCAATATATAGGCGTATTACTTCTATAGGCTGTTTCAGGTTTTACCGTATTAAATATTTATTTTAACAACCGCTGAACTTAGAATTATTGGTCAATATTTAAGCAGAAAATACTAAACTTTTCATATATTATTTGGAAATATACTTGGCATATGAAGATATAATCTTTTTAATAAACGTAGATTTAGCTTCCTGTCTGCATATTTTCCCATGGGTTGCTAGCTTAAAACAATTTACAACACAGTATACAAACATCTTGAAGAAAAAGCGTTAAAGACATTATGTTTTCACGTCTTTATTAAAATAATTGTGGTATATTTCTTGGTTCAAATAACAAATTAATCGATTTTCGATCGGAAGATTTTCGGATAATATTCTTGAGATGGAATCTTGCAGAAGTAATAGAAGTGCATTCGTCGGTGTTGTTGAAGAAAATTAATATTTAATTTCACATTCAAAAAGTTAACATATGCTGGGAAAATAAATGTTTGTTTTAAAAAGAGAGGTGGTTTGGAGTGTCGATGTATACTTTATAAATAAACTATGACTCTCTCTCGGAGTTCAGTTGTTTTAATCTCCTTTTGGTTCTTTTGGTAATTAATAATGAAGCTTTTAAGCTTGCTGAAGGTTTTTCGGTAATCGTTTTAAGTACTGACATATATTTAATATGTTGCCATATTTGTCAGAAATTAAAAAAAAAATTAAATCATTATTAATTTGAATTATGCAGAGATATTAACGAAACTTTATTGAAAGAAAAAATTCAACCACATTTTATAGTAACACATATTTGCCTTTTTATTGAAGTTACAGATAGTTATGTTTTCGTTTTTATTACATAGAGCTTAAAGAGATAGTATTATTCTATGTAAATAGGAAATAGCAATGTAAAAAGCGGTCACATTAATGTTTAATCTATATTATAACTACTTTAGAATTATAAAAAGCGGATAATTGGTAGAGAATTATAATTGAAAACAAATGTAGATTAAGAGGACACTTAATAAAATCATGAGAAGTGTGCATTCAAATTTTTTTAAATATAATGTACATAAAAGATACTACATTAGTTATTGATAATACATTTGTTATTTATGTCTTCGAAAAATATTTACTTCGCTAATTATTTAAGACCAGAAAGTTTTATTTGTGCCAAAAAAAATAGAAAGGAAATATTTATCGTCTTCTTCTACTCACGTCTTTAATTATATTTTTTATGCATTTCGATTAAGCGTCGCCAGTTAGAATGGGAAGTGATTAAAGCAGAAGAAAGAGAACGAGATGGACAGGGGAGAGTACGTATATGTCAATTACCAAATTACTAATCACACGTCAATTACCAAAACCAATTTTTATTGAAAAATGAGTTGCAAATTTTATCAAAGAAATAATAACTTCTAACTTAATATTCTCAAATTTGAAATTAATATACTCACGAAATACTCCCAAATAAATATTCCTAAAATAAGACAAGAGATAAACTGTTACTTTGCATTACAATTTATATTAGACTAATAGATATATTAAAATGAAACACTGTTGCTTACTAGTAAGTGTATTTATTACTTACTTATTTGTATTTTGTGAAATGCTTTGCAGTCGAAGTTTTATTTATGTATGAAAAATATAAACGGGGCAAAAACGTGATCAGCCATGGAGATAATATAAATCTAAGGCAAACTATTTTACCAATGTAGCTTTATCGAATAATAGTTTTGATTCATTATATTGATATCCACCTGCATGTAAAAAAATCGTTAATTAAAATTATTTTCCATAATTCCTTTGCTAACATTTGTGGCAATGTTTATGCATTAGTTTTATCATACTTAGTTAATTAGAGAAGAGTTTATTTTGCATATTAAAAAAATAACGCTTAACAATTTATTAATGATGATGCATTATCAAGTTTTCGTGAAGGGAGAAATATGTGACGGACAAAAGGGGTGTGGATGTATCCGAACATGATCTTAGTGGTTTCACATGATTACGTCACACTAGCAAGTTATAATTGTGTTGGAAAATATAAAAAATAAATTAAACTAAATTCAAGCAAACATTAAAACGAAACAAATTAAATAACCGATTAGAATTTAATTTCCTAATAAACAGGTACGCATTGGTGCGCTGCCACCGCCCAGTTGCTGATGACTTCAGTCACGCGTTGGGTCATTCCTTATCCGTTGCGACCCAAATGTTGGAATATTGCCAGAAAGGTCACAAGCACTTCTGAAATATTTCCATTTCTAATTAAGTTTTTATCTATAAAACTATATTTGAATTTAAATATTATAAATTAAAACATCATGAAGAGAGTAGTTGATTGACAATAAACTGTATATTGCCTGAATTGCTCCATCCAAATCTTGTCAAATGATTTCATATATTAAACCTACTATACTTATAAATTTAAAGGCCTATTCATCCTCCGGCGCGGTTTTTAAGCTTACAAGTTAGAGAAACAAATAAACGTAGCGGAATCATGAGCATTGTTTAAATGGATTTTGTAGGCTCTATTCATCTATCGACCTCATCATGCAACAAAATTTGGTACCTTTTACTGACGACGAAACTTCCTTATTTCTGTCTGTTAAAATGTTTAGCACGCAAGAAATGTCAAAGGATGTACGGGATCAAATTTTCATAAATCTTTGCGATATATCTTCAGTTATGGCAAACAACGGTAATGGAGACAACTACAACGCACCAAACAAGTATTATATCGATAAGATATAGCTTTCAGTTGGTGTTTTATGTGAGTATTGCCGTGACTAACACATACAATTTTTTATTACAGTTAAACCTGTGGTAATGCTATTTTAATCACCGACCGACTAAGATCCATATATTAGAGAATCCATGCGCGCCGTGACATATGTTTGTCGTTGTGGATAGGTCAGTTACGGCAATATTTTACAATATCTTTAACTTGGCTGGCTATTATTTGCAGGATTTCTATTACAATGCATTTCTAGAAACTGTATACCAATATTTTATTATATCAAGCCATTTTAACTTATTTGGTTTAATCATTTAGTGACCTTTATAAGTTTGATACATATGCAGTCTCTACCATAAATGTAAAATACTCCAAGGCGAATATAAAATACTTTTGTGTAAAACTCATAACACGAGAAACTTCACTTTACGGATACAAACTCTACAAAGGATTACTGTATTTCTTAAATTATTCATGCATTATACACATTTATGAATGTTAGTGGCAAAATAATTTGCATAAAACAAAAGTTATGTACTAGAAAAACACAATCCAAATAAGGCAAACAAATTTGCTGATGTTTCTCAGTAAAACACTTAAGGTACAGTGGAGCATAAAGCACAAGCCGCAGGTTCACTTGCCGCTGACATATTCAGAACCACGGAAAGTCAAACTCTATTCCTCTTCTTAGCTGTCGCGCGATTTTTTAAATTGAAGCAGTTCTTATTTGTACTGTTCTTGTGGAAAATTTAAGCAGGGGTTGACTGGACAAACAAGGGTCTTTGAGACCATCAATAATATCGCAATCATCACATGAATGGGGTTTTAATTCAAAGGAAGAACTTAAAATTAAAGTAATTATATTAATTTGAATATACATAAGAGCTTAATACTCTAAATACACGTGCAATGGAATGAAGTTGTACTTTAGCAAAAATAATTTTTTTACGGTATTCATTTTACTTCAATTAAATAAAAAAAAATATTGAACAAATATTGAAGACGCACCATTAATTTTGTAAACAAAATAGTTAGAAATGTTTTTCTACTAATAAGGAACGACTGTCGCGTGTTTTTTTATTTGTAATATTTAATCATCTGTAAACACAAATGATTAAATATTACAAATAGAATACACAGTATTTATACACAAAAGTTTCAGTGACTAAAAAATGTGACTTAGGACAAAAAAATCATCGCAAAAATTTAATTTGGAAATAAACGGTGCTATCAAATCGAATTTTTGAATAAAATAAAACGTTGATAACTTTTATAACTATTAAAAAACTTTAATATAGGTAAGATTAAATCAAAAAAAGAAAAGCGCAAAATTCAGTTTTGCTCAAGTTTTTGTCCCACATTGTAGTGTTAAATACAATTATTACTAAACTGGTTCGACTTACGGTAAAATCAGTTTCAGTCAGTTCAATCAGATTTTTTGTTGTGTTGTTTCTTTATGTATTTTTGAATAATTTTGAAAATAAAACAGGCATTTAGAACGTTTGTTTTTCGGTAAACCTAAAACTAATAGATTATAAAATAAGGAACTTTTTTAAATGAATTAATTTTATTTAAGTTTTCTGTAATAATCTCCTTGTCGACAGTCTTGTCATCTTAATAAATAGGGACATATTATTTATTTATAATTTACATCGACGAACATAATATAACGATTCTTTTTCAAGAAATCTATAGTAAATTTTATATTGGAATACGTTCAGAACTATCTCATCATTTTCAATTTGAATACCTTTTAAACAAATAAGAAATCTTTATCATTAAAGTCACAAAAGCGTAAAATATGAAAGACATTTAACATTTTTTAATTAAATCGCGTAGAAAATGAAAATAACTTTCTCAGTTTCTCAAATTTTGCTTTCTTGGTTTTTCTCCGGTCATGCTAAATACATTTTACAGAATTTTTGTAAACATTTTAAGTTATTAAAGAAAATTAAAATTAAGTTTGAAGTTTAAAAAATGATTATGTTAGGAAATTAATATAAAATGTTTGAGCGAAGGAATATAAGAAGAAATAAAATAATTAAGATTCTTTCAGTTCTTTTAAGGGGCGGATTTCGCAAATAGGCGCAAATGAGCGTGTAGTTTCGCACAATTATATCGCTAATTAAAATACCAAAGTTAGAAGTCATATTAAAATTCCAGTGCGCAGGATGGTCTTTGTACTGCGTTATGTTGTGATATTTTTTAAATTATGTTTCAAACATAAAAAAAAATCGAAGGTAAACGAGGTTATCGTTTACCAAAAAGCACTTCGCTATTTCTCATATTAAGTAAAATTATAACGATATTTCGATTTTCAATTAATTGTGTTTATTCTTAATTAATATAGCTACATTTTCGTGCGTAGATTTAACCAAGACATAAATATAAACCCTTTGGTTTACGATATTCTTCGCTCAAATGTTCCATACTAGGTTCTATGAAAATAAAAACGATTTTTATCTCCGGCGCTCACGCATATTATGAATTCAGTATGGTTTTCGCTTGCAAACAGTGAGGACGTATGATTTGGTCGTTCTTCGTCAATTTGGGCCATAGATTTATAACGCGTTCACCGCTTGTACACATTATAAATTTTATGTTGTGTGTTACGATAAAATACAAATTACGTATAAGTGATTGTTACATAATATTTTTATGATACATTTGAAATGCATTATATTTTGTACCACTTTGTAAATTAGTGGATAAATTTGTTTATATTTTGTATATTTTTGAATAATAATAGGAAAACGTAAGATTTTTACAGACGTTCAGTATTGGTAGCAAAAATTAAAAAAAAGTGCATGCGTGCGGTTTCGTGCGTGCGTGCGTACGTGCGTGAGGTCGTGCGTGAATACGTTCGTTTATGCATGCATGCGTGCGTGCCCCTATCCTTGTATCTAACGATCCTCACTACGGGCCACAATGCCAACAACCTGACTTGAGCTATGAATGTTTACAACAGGAGAAGTCAGATTTTATAGTTAATTGTCATTTAAAGATCTCCAGCTCCAGTAACTAGAGAGAAATACAAATTTGCAGAGTAGTAGTGGTGACTGGTTGAGCATACGTAGAAAGCTTTCAACACCTTTGTGGTACGGGAAGGTTTGGAAAAGAGGAAATTTTGCACCTCTAGTTAAATCCATTATGGAAAATGTCTGAATAATATTCCATCAATAAGGTATAGCAAAGATAATGAACACGTCGCAATTAGACTACTAAGTAGAATTAAGTATCCAAGAAGGCAAAATAATCGAGAAATACGGTTTGTTATTGATGACAAATATTACATTCCGGGGGCATCAGCAGACAGTTAATACGTAGACGGAATTGTGGAGATTAAATGTCCTTACGTTTATTCCTAACTTGAGGTAGTTGATACCATGAAAAAACACTCTTTTTAGAAATTAGAAAAAGAAAACAATTTCATAATTAATACAAAACCATGACTGGTATTTTGAAACTCAAGGACAGTTGCATATTATTAAGAGTCACATCTGCCTGTTTGCTGCCAGGATTGGTGAGAGAACACCACTTAATATCTATCAGATTGAAAGAGACACTAATTTTGTAAAGATAAAATGGAACACAAGCTGATCGAAATTAGTAACTATTGTTTACTTCCGGAATTGGTGAATCCCCGCATCCCAAGGTCTATGGGTATACGGAATCCTCCAAAAGTTGTTTCTTCTTACCACTTGTTTTCTTCCTTTCTTTATATAAATTTTTCAAATGAAGTAAATGTATTAGAAAATTTAGGACATATGGTATTATTAAAAATATCTAAGTATAAAGTTTAAGTGTAGGAACATTGATTTAATCTACACGTGGGATGTAATTATAAAATATTATATATTAATTTTTTTAAATTTGAAAAACAACTGAAATAATCTTTTAAGAAATTATTACATATTAAGATACTTGTTATTCTTCTGACTAACGGAACATCGTAATAGAGACATGATATGGGCTTTTTTAAATTTTAATAATTTTTAAAGTATGTTTGTTACGAACATTTATAAGTTTTATTTTTTGTGTTTCTTAGTTATAAATATATTTTTAAGTTTTCTTTTATTCGTAATTTTATTATTTTAACATTACTTTGTATTGTGTTATTTCATATTAGATGTGCCTAAGACTTCGTTCGCGTGTAACTAGGAAAAATTCTTAGTTTTTTCCTTTTATATGTTGCAGCTGGGTATATAATATTGCCTCAAAAATTCTAAAAAAAGTTTTCTTGCCTTCAGTCCTGCGTAGAGTAGTTAAAACGACTTTTTTTTTTAAATAAAATAGTCGTATTAAAACTAGTAAAATAACTAAGAATATTATCTGGTCAACGTAATTTCTATTTATCCAAGGATTATGTGATGGTAAATAAAACGCAAATACAAAGTCACGAGAAAAGCGTCCGTTCAGTAAGAGATGATTGGCAGATATCTCACAGCTGGCACTCAATGTCTTGAAGCTGCTGTACAGCGCTCGATCTAATCCCGTATAATCTCCTATTTTGAAACGATAAATAGCTTCAAAAAAGTCAATAGTACAGAATATTTGGGTGATTTCTAGGCACTTGAAGAAAGTTTTCAATTTGTTTCCACATGTAATAGCCAGGACTGTAAGGAGCTACTTAATCCTAAAGCAAGTACTTATCAGTGTAAGGACTTAAGAATTAAAAATAACGAATGATCAAAACCGATACCCGTAAAATTTTAAAGGAATTACAACTGATCATGGCTTTTATACAATCCTCAGGAACTAAATAGGGATATAAACTGCATGTTTTGCAAAACAAAAATCGCCCAAACTTTTTGAGTACTTTCTTCGGTATCATTTAAGATGTTTCAGATTAATACCAGATGATTATTTCATTTTCAATAATATTAAGGACTAGATAATTAAGCTAAAGCTTGATGCACTCAACTCCATGAGGATTATGAGAATGTTGCGTGACAAATTTCAAAATTTTGGAGATATTTTGATAAGTTTTGACAATGTAAGTATAAAATCGGAAGTAATTATCTATATTCGCACCAATATCCCGTATGTTCATTCACGCTTTCCAAGGGAGTTTCATCTATTTTACAACAGGGCACGTCATCGTTACATATTAACATGTGGCTTATTTCTCAGACTCCCTTGGTATACTCAGTCGATATGACGTTGGAATAGTTCACGATCAGATTATTTGTCATAATTTTTCTTGTCATTATTTGTCAGACAAATTAGCCAAGATGAATTTGAAGACATCGTCAATAAATAAGGCAAACCGCAGTGATAAAAACATGCTAATAACTGAGAACAAATATTTGTCATAGTAAGGAACAAAAGTGGACCTCAATTACGGCTTTGGCTGACATTAGATTAAATAACATAAGATCTAGATTAGAAACTGGATATAT
This sequence comes from Druceiella hillmani, assembly GCA_039881145.1. Classification (NCBI taxonomy): domain Eukaryota; kingdom Metazoa; phylum Arthropoda; class Insecta; order Lepidoptera; family Hepialidae; genus Druceiella; species Druceiella hillmani. Next base: position 1,320,460 of record JAYKKI010000033.1, on the reverse strand, counting down.
TATTTAATCCAACAAAAAAATACAGTTATATTTAAATACGTTACTTAATGAAACTTTTTTTCGATATCTTGCACTTAGACAATAAACACTAAAAATTGATGTTTATAAAATAGTTCAAAAGTAATGAAGAGTGAAAGAATAACATTATTTGCAAAAGATATAAAAAATAGACGTATTAAAATAATGGATGTATTATATATATTGTAAAAAATTAAAATTTTATAATAAATGTTACTTTTTTCCATGCCTTATTTTGAGTTGAATAGTCGATGAAATATAATTTCGTGTTGTCATCAATAATCAAGAATAGTAAGGGTTGTTTATGTGAGGACAGGGTGGACGATGAAATTTTTGAAACGTATGTGCATATGAACAACAATTGATAAATTCAACACTAGTGAACTGCCTCAGTTTCCAAGTCCACATTTCTGAAATAAACTATATTTTATAAAATTTTAAGATTATAATTCTAGTAGACCGGTTAGGAAAACTCGTGAAATCTGAACGGAGCAAAAGAATGAAATATTTATTTCGCGATCGTAGTCGTGGTTTTTCCTGGAGAATACCAGGTTATACATATGGGGAAATGTATGTTATAATAATGAAAAATAGTATCTCCCATTCGTCTTCTAATTTTGAGGCATTCAGCATATTGATTCCCATTAATCTAAAAGTATACTCTGTTTTTCAAAATACCTAGCAAAATTCATATGCTAACTGAATCCTGCAAAATTTGAGCGTAGCACGCACTTAACTGATTTAACTAAAAACAATTTTAGTATTCCAAAAAAATTAAACTAGGAGATATAGAAAAATCTGAATATATTTTGGTCTACGCCTTCTGAATTAAGGACAAAATATTCTTTCCACAAATATTCGAAGAATAAAGGTTAAAGGTATCCACATCATTTAATGTAGAATTTCATAAGCTGATTTAATGAGATATAAAGTAATACGGCATTGTATCTTGTGCCGTGGTCCATATATATTTTATTACAGCTTACTCTATTGTAATCTAGGAAATGACATACTTAGCCATTTAAATTCAATAAAAATCTACGTAAAACAAATATGAACATATCTTTTGAATAAAACATCTATGTTAGGTGGATTTATTTAATAGTGTCAAGTGGGATTTAAATAGATTTTAAGAGAATTAAAATGTGTCTAAAGGGAGAAAAATTGTTGCATGCTTAAGTAATTCCTATTAAAATTCCATAGCCGTTTTTGTGTATTTATTTGAAGTTTTCGTCAATATTTTATAGTTCTGACCGGTTATTTTATAGAGGCGTGGACTTTTACGCACCTCCTTCTTCATATATTTTGTTAACTCTGTTGTAATATATAACGATTAACAAAAACGGGCTGCTTCTCATTCGCAGTTATAATGAAAATAAAATATAAGTAGTTCGTATCTTCATGATTATATAGCAATGCTTGAAAGAATACCCATTTAAAAACACTGTAAAGTTGTGAAAAAATATCTACTTGAAGGTTAATTTGTACGTAACGTTAAATTTCGTATGTAAACGAAAAAAAATAGTTAAGTGGGCCTCCTTTTATGCTGTTTTTGACATTTGAATACGATACTAAGTTATAATAAATTATGTTTGTATGTCATTTTTTTATATAAATTATTTATATAATTTAAATTCGGTGGCCCAGCTTTATAAATACACCAAAATTATCTAGCTCTAAAGCAAAAATAGAGTTTGTATTGTAATTCAACATTGAACACGATTCTATTTGACATCACATACATTTCAAGTTTACCTAAAAAAGTGTGGACTGGTAGAGATTACAAGACAACTATTTCATTTATTTTTCAAAACATGAATGCTTATACGGATAAAATCTAAGATGAAGAAACCCGTGCATGAAGCGATGAGTACCGTTCTATTATCACAACTACTATCTACTGTTTTCTACTAGTCGGTAACAAATGCTGCGTTTGATTAATAATTTGTAATAGCGAAATTTTTATTTTTAGACAAGGAATATTAAACTTGTTTATTTCAACTATCAAGTTCTGCCAATTTTCGTACAAATACGAACGCAGGAATATTTTATCGTGCAAGTGACGTGGAAAAGAAAAAAATAATCTTCGTAGTTAAATATCGTAATAAAAACTTGCGATTACACTTAAACTTTTACATTAAGCTTGGTAATTTTTTTTTCTTTTTTTCAATTTGATACAAAGCTTTCATAAAATCATAAGTTTGAAAAGAGTAAAATGTCTCGTAAAAAGACGTAACTTACGTTTTCTTGCTCTCTAGTTATTGAAGTACATTCGCAAAAATATTTAAGTGAATCTACGCGAATAAAAATTAATTTCCACCTCCGCATTTCATAAAAAATACTTTGTTGAACTTTTACTTTACGCTTATTCAACAACGTGCGTACTGAAGCTCTTTTAAAGAGTTCTTGAAATTTTATTCATTTCAAATAAATAATAAAATGTTACTCATTTTTAAAGAAAATTTGTTATATTCAATCGGATATCCCATTAACTTGGATGAAGAAATGAAACTATGAAGATATATAAGAATTCATACATATATATATATATATATATATATATATATATATATATATATATATATATATAAATATATATATATATATATATATATATATATATACACACACATATATATATATATATATATATATATACATATATATATATCTATATATATATATATATATATATATATATATATATGTCGTATTTACTATTATTAATTTAACGAAAAAATAGGTTTATTTAAAAAAGAGTTCTTGTAAAGGAAATATTTCTAAAAAATTAATTTGTAAAAAATAAATAATTACATCAACTATTAATTGTAACCCCACCTACTCTACTATTTTGATTCTGTATCTTGGATATATTTATTCATTACGTGTATAATTAAGCACAATTTACAGACTTATCAAATTTCAATATGAGAAAATATTATGAGATGAGTGAAAGTTTGTCTCTTATTGCTTTTGGCATGTGGGTAATTTTCCATTCACGGCCGCACATATTTCAATTAAATAATGTCAATAAAACATTTTCCACCATACAGATAGTTTACTTAACCTTTTCAGGAAGGAAATATTCTTATTTAAACTCATAGGTTTTACGCATCTTGCGGATAGGAGATGATACCACATACGAATAGGTAACTTTTCATCTGACCTCTTTAAGCTATGAATTTTGTTATTTATGATTTAAGTAAGTAGTATTGGCAGCTCTGTTTGCTAATAGTATAAGCTGTTGCAGGATATATAACCCTCGAGTTAACACAGAAATATAGAAATGTGTATATGTTTATGTAGTTTTTGTGTGTGTATGTATATATGTGTATTTATTTACGAGATGTCAGTTCGATGACACGATGATAATTCATAAATATGACAGTAAACGAAAGTGTCGTTCCAATTCCTCCTACTAAAAATCTAAAACAGATGAAGAAATGCCGTTTAAGATAAAAGGTGTTACTGAATTAAATGCCTGAAAGGTCACTAAATCTTATGCTGAGTGTTTATTACACAACTATATTTTATACAATACCCGCTCTAAGCTATATTTCGCTAAAAGCGGAAATGATCCCCATGAAAATGTGAATATGCCGCAAAAACAAAGGCTTTTAGGTCAGTATCCCGTAATGCTTTAGCTCAGTATCCCGCAATACTCATATGTTTTCATATGGATCTAAAATCTTGACAGGTAAGGTATTTATTAGAAACCTTTTATAGATATTATTTTATTGTGAATGTATATAAAATAGACTTTAGAAGATATTTCGTTTCCAGTGATCGGGAGGTTTACAATTTTGTCGTTTAAAGTTTTTTTTGCAAATTTCTATAATCGAAATTATTCTATACTTCTTTTTAGTATATGACAAGTAAGGACTAATACGCATTAAGGGAAATTACTTCATGAAGTTTGTAAAATAAACTGTTATCTTTAAAGACTTGAATATAAACTTTAACTGCTGATAGCAGTAGCAACAAAATAAGCATTATTTTTATTTCGCCCCACCAATATTAGAAATCCTACAATTGATTTTCTCTGTCAGTTTCTTTATAGCATAATAACTACATAAACATATAATAAAACTTTACCAAAGTACGCATGCATGTTGTTTGTACGGCGGAGTAATATACAGACATGTAAATATGTTGGAATGTAGATACTACAAAATTTGTTTGTTATTTAATCACGCCTAAATATGTAAATATGTAGATATTATGTGTAAACGTAGTTTATAAGTTGAATTGACGTATATATTACATTCCGATTCGAAAATAGCATAACATTTCTCGGATGAAGCTCGGTGTTTATTAATTAGTGACAAAAGTTTTGTCCTTCAACGTGGCAGTGGATGGCGCAACGTGCATAATATATATAATTTCCACGAATCACAAAAATCCATAAATAGATCAAAGTATAGTTTTCCCTAAATAGATCAAAATGTTTGCCCCAAATACAGCAAAATTGTTTGCAGAAAGGTATTGTAGTGGTATTAATGGGTCAGGGATTGATTCCGCTGCTTTAATTAAAAATCTATGTGGGAAACATAAATTACGAAAATACTGGCGACGATGGTGGAAATCAAAATCTAGACCGTATGTTGAAACTTGTTGAAATTATTTCATCACAGCTTTTCCAGAAGACGGTGTGATTGTATAAAAGCAAAAAGATTTAAAATTATTAATTCAGTTTCCTGATTGTAATAATTTCAAATACAAATTTTAAACCGTTCCACCTATAGGCTTTAATGAGAATAAAGTATAAATGGATAATTAATTCCTTCAAATAGGTTTCCTGTTTCAACTTTAAAAAAAAATCCCTGGATCTTAAATGCTCAATAGGAAAAATAATATTTAACATCAAAACAAATTTTTTAAACAAATCAATATAATTATTGGAATTAAAAATAACTGTTTCTTCGTGTAACATTTTACTCCATGAATATTCCAAGCTGAATAATAGTCGATGTTATGTCACAACATCGCGCTTCGATGATAACATTTATGGCTCTCTTAGCCAGGACAAACAAATAGTTACTAATTGTCACGAATAAGGGGTTACTAACGATCCGCTAAACCGATAGCGACGAAAAGGTAATTAAGATGTTATCTCTATCGACTATGGCGCCGATAAATGTTTATGTTTACTTTGCGTATCACGCCGTTAACATTATCAATTGGTTCTTTTCTCGTTACTCTTGAATGTGGAACTTTCTTATGGAAGTGGATTGTGTCGTGTATTAGAGTTTAAACAATATTGTTATCTTTACTTTATTCTTTCATCATAATTACTTAAATTTTTTTCGTAAATGTCAAAATATGCATCACTTATAAAATATTCGAAGACCCAGAAGAGAGTGCTTTTTCAATTTATGGATCTTGGGTCATTAATCTCGGGGTAACAAGTTAGAGTTGATCAAGCCACTATTTGTAATTGTAGACAATTAATACATTTTTGAGTCATGGTATGCGAGTGCCTTATTGATGAATATATTGCAAATGTCTATTTGTAGAATCATTTTTGGAGCTAATAGTTCCACTGCACAAAAGGAGCCCAACATTTTCGTCTATAATATGCGGCAAACGAGTTGGTGCCACTTCATGATGCGGATTAATTAAATTGGATATAGAATGCGAAGTGGTATTTTTGCCAGTAGTGGTGTCTGGGCGGTTTGAAAGAGAATGGTAATTTGCTTTATCGGTTCGAGTAGTATTCCTCTAAAATATTAGTATAAAAAATTTATTCTAGAATGGTTAATTTTTGTAGTTATTTTATAAAATAAAACTATGTCTTTGTCAACATTAAATGAAAATCACTTCCAGATTACAATACAAAGAAAATATGTTACATTTTGAGCTCAAATCTTATAACCGTAAAGCGATGGAGACATGTTATTACATAGACTGCACTTTACTGTTTGTAGTTTCGTATCTTTACTTTTAAACCCTTGAAGACAATAATGTTACAAAGGTTAGTCAATTATCGCACGATTTTAAATGGCTATGTTCTTGTATAAAGTATATTAAACAGTGTCGTTAGGAACTAGCGCCATTTATTTAATATTGGTTGCATTACGTACCTTTGCAATAAGTAAAACGATTCGCAGAAAATAAATCGTATATATTTTTTATTTGATTAATTTTATAAAATATACTTATTAAAAGACTAATATTTTATGTTACACAAATTAAGATATTACAGTAGCTACGTAGTTCTATGTTTACCGTAGTAACACAGTTGCTATAACGATTAATAATGGAATTAATCAATAAAACATATAATCAAATAGACATACCAATTGAAGTTAATGAACAAAGTATTATTTTAAATATAAGCATAACAATACACTAAATATCACTTTGTAACAAATAAAATTTACCTGTCTCTGTCAATCTCAATAAGTTAATTTTTAAATGATGAAGTTGAAGACCCAAAGAAATCTACAGTTGAAGGAAGAATATTGTCGTCGCCGTGGTGTGTTGGGTTGATCACAAGGCATACGCCTTTGACGATGCGACGCACCGCGGTTACTCGGGTTCGATTACCGGCCGTTCGTCGAACGGGGCTGGACTGGTGTTGTGGTTGGCTGTAAGAGATTGCTCTTGTAGCAATAAGTCCGCCATATGTATCAATTAGATACATTAAAGTAGATAAATAAAAATAAATAAATAAATAAAGATTATTCAGGGTACGGCTTATTCTATATACGGTTGCAAAGAATCCTAAATTCGTGCGACACTTTGATACAAATAAAGGACGATATATATGCGGTCTACTGTTATTACGTGGAATGTTAAACTACTGGAAAGTGCTAGAGAAGTGGAGTACTGTCAACTGTATTGTGGATAAGCATATGGAGGAACATGCAGTCAGTACGTTTTCGTCTTTGAGCTAAATATTTCGTTACTAAAAACGGATTTGAGTATTTCGTTGAAAATTGTTCCATGAGATATTTATGCATTTGTATATTTTGTTGCATGGGATAGTTATGCGTTTTTATATTTCTAGATACCCAGATTTTCTAGAAGATATTTTTTCTCTAAACATATGTACTTTTCCTCTTACTCTAAGTGAATTTGTTTGAATAGTGTATGTTTATTGAGACCTTATGTCATTATATCGGTATTTTGAATGCAGTTATTAGTTCTAGAGTATATTTCTAGATTTATAGAGTATAGTTCGTTGGTCTTTAATTTCAGTGGTGTTGCCGTTTAAATTACAAAATAATACTGGTAGCAAAATTTAAATTATTTAACTATTATCCACTTATGTTAATTTCCTTCGAGACAAGTCCACGTTATTTGCTATGTTCTGAAAGACAGTAATGATTAATACAATACGAAGTTTCATTCATAGATCTAAAAAAATTTGCTATTATATATGTAGTTCATATGAAGCTCTTAATTATTGTGAAATGTACCTAATTTTTTTTTTCTTCATTGTACTGTACCATAAATGTTAATTGGATAAGAATGAATCTTTCATATGTCATATGCGTCATCATCCGTCTTGTCCATGAAAAATTATTTTATATAAAGGACAGGACAACTGCTATAGTACTATCGACAATAAGGGAATTTTACGCAGCATTTTGATCACAATTTTGTATCTCGTTTCCCATATATCTTTATCCACTTCCCCCTTAATTTCTTTCTATTTTTTTCTTTACACTCAGCAATTTTGAGCTGAAATGCTATACTGACCCTCTTTTTGTGTCTTAGCTTGTAGTATTGAATTTTATTTCCCTGTTGCCCTTATTTCGTCTTAGCATTGGCATTGGACTGTATTCTCTTCTAAATTCTATATACGTTTTCTTTTAGATCCCGCTATTTCATCTATTCGTTAGCTTGCAGGTTTTTGAATTTCGAATTTCATCTAGAGTATTGCTTCGCAGGTCTTGGAAACTGTAGCTACGAAGTCCTCGGCTTTTCCATACTGCGCTGCGCTTGATATATTTTGTATAGGCTCCAGCCCCGACTCATAGCCCGTTATGACTGCATGTTATTTTACCATATTTAGAAAACAAATATTTAATGCCAATTAATGTCTCCTCATAGAGAACTTGCCATTCTAGGATTTTACTGGCAAATTCTAAGTTACCTAGCAATAGGTCAGGTATTATATTTTTTCTCTTTTTAAAAGTTGGTGGTGTGCCAGAGCTGGAAATGGAGAGGTTCAGATTTGTCAGTATTTCCATGATCTAATCTCGGTTATTAAACTTAATGCGGCACGCTTAAGAGACAAATGTAAATTGAATGAATATCTTTTATACGTTATTTGATAAACGTCGTAGCAATTATTTATTTTTTGCTTGTAAATTCTCTACAATGCATATTATTCTTGTGTTATGAATCGCACGAATTGTTCTTTCTGTGGATTGTGTGATAATATATTTGTCTTTGACAGTAAGAGAAGAAGAGTAAAAGTAGTGCAGAGATATAAAAATAATTGATTTAAATACAATATTCAATATATTAGGATGGGACAGACTACCTGATAATTTACTGATACACTTATGCTTAAAAACCAAACTGTAAATTCAAAATATTTTAACTTTAAAAATTACAGACTTTTTTAAGCATGTGTGTATAAGTAAACCATTTTTTGTATGCAACAGCTTATACTTATTTTTTGTAGCTCCATAAATAAACTGTAGGGTTTAATTTTCCTCCATTGGGTGGTTTCTCCGTCTCTACTGCAATATTATACCATTCTTGTTGATCAGCCAAAGAGTTAAAAACGAAGCCATCTATTATTTCAAATCGTGATCTATGTTTCTACTAGGTTTCATTAGGATCTTTCAGCAATTTAAGCATGATTGAGTAAGAAACATCGAAATACTATTTGAGTGGTATTAGCATTTCGCACGATCTAGGCCACAAGTAATATTCTGTATAACTACGAGTAAGCCAATTTTGACAGAGATTTGTCATTTGATTGTAGAGGTATTAGATATAAATAAATTGATAATTAAATCTACCTTCTGCTTTAGAACATTAGCTAGACCTAATTCTTAACATTTTAATATAAGTTATAATATCGTAATATTTATAGAAGTGCTCGCACAATATTTTTTTCGTCTTCCATTTGGACTCCAAATTTGTACCCAGCCAAGTTGTGATTAACTACAAAATAAGGGCAAGCAAATCGAAAATTACTCATCAAAGGATGACGTCCATACATAGGTCATTGCTCTATTAAAAGGATGATAGGTCATTGTATGAGGGTATACATAAAATATACACAAGCACATATTATTTGTCAATACAGATTTCCCCTTCTTTACTGATGGCGTATACATCCATAAGATACCGATAAGTTTGCAGAAGGTATAATCCAGCGGAATTAATGGCTGTCCCATTTCACTCTCGAAGTTTCGCTTTCGGCACTAGAATTAACGATTGTGTTTGATTCAATTGTGGATAGAAAAATGTGTTGGTTTTTGTGATAAAATATGTTATTTTGCGTCAATGTTATAGTTAATTACAGCTCCTTTCATATAGTTAGTAATAATGGATGGTTTTATAAAATACTTTGCTGTCCATTATTTACGTATTTACATAAAATCTGTTTATGTTCTGTTCGTTTATTTAACCGGATTAATTTCCTTGTAATATTACGTCGAGAATATAATATATGCTTAATTATTTTCCAAAATTTTTCATCCATTATATAAGAAAAAATATTTGTTGTGCAGAACATTTTTATTTAAAATTATTTTTCACCGTTTTTAGTTTTCCTTGAAATGAATAAACGGAATCTTTACAATTTTTTCACGACCGTTCGTTCGTTCCTATGTAAGGCATAATAACTTTTTCAATTTAAGACCGATTGTGATAACATTCTGCAGGACAGATTAGTATAATCAAATGAATGCGTATAAATAAAGATGAAACAAAAATAATGCTGGCTATACTGGTATATCGGATGAATAATAATTTTCTCACAAACCCTGCTGAGTAGTGCATAATTAAATATATTCTATAGAATACAAAAGAAACGTTAAGTAATATGAGCGTGTAAAGCGTTTTGCAGTGTATCCCGCACATCCATTTTAACCACGTAAGTTTAAAAAATGAAAAAGAAAGCAGAATGATAACATTTAGTAAGCACTACAATGAAAAATTATTTTTTTTTTATTAAAAAAAATTACTTTTTTGTTATTTGTTTTACATTTATAAAAGATATTTACATTTGTGTATGTACCTAGATTTGTAAAAACCCAAGTTGTGTGAATTCTACTCATATAACAGTGTATTTTAATTTATTATTGCCAATAATATCAAAATAGTTACATGTCTTAATTACACTTTTCAATTTGTATTCATCGTGAGCGTTAAGTTTATAATTTATTTGCTTTTAAACATTGAAATGATTTTAATGCATTGTTAACTATTTATAAATTTTGAGAACAGGTAAAAGTAATAGTGTTCCATGTAAAAGTGGGTGATCCTTCATTTAGTTTTACTAATATCGGTTGTAAGCAAATACCACTAATTGCTCTTTACGTGCGTATGGATATTACCATAATAAATAAATTAAGAATAAAAATTATAATATTTTTTCCCTGGGGCTATTATCTTCATTGATTTATGACTAATTTCTTCTAAAACATTTCCTACTCCATCGTTTTGTACTAATTGTATACAGTTATCTCTCATACAGGGTATATTTCCGTATTAGAAATTTACATGATGCCAATATAATTCTGCCCTAAGTTTGGTACCACTATTGTTGTGTTATACTGGTGCTTTTTCTCTACTCTCACGATTTCCATATCGTCGTTTCATGCACCAATTTTTGTTGTTTAAAAAGAAATTCTATTACCAGTTCCATTTTAAATGCCTATTTTATTTGACTATATTCTCATATTTCATTTTGTCACTTACTGATTTATTTTGATCTTGTGATCTTTGTGTTATTTCTATTTTTGATTCTGATTTTGTGATTTTTGAGGGAGTGTTACTTCTAGCTTAAGTTTGAGCTAAAAAGTTATATCGTTTAACATTCAGTTTTGAAGTTTGTTTCGTTCTGTATTTGTCATGACTTTTTTCCAAGTTTTCCTAATGCACGGGTTGCACTCCTCAATTTAGTATCTAATACGTATCTCCATTTTCAACTCAATTGATACGGCCCGAAACACAATTTTGGTATTTTTTGTGCCGCATGACCATAATGCAATATTTTAGTTTAGTACTTTTAGTTCAATCACCAAGGTGTCATTGAGAAGGCAAGATTTTGTAATATTTTTACATTTCATTAACTTATAAATTATTTTGAAGTAATCGTCAAAACTAAATAAAAAATTGTTATCTTCCAAGATTAATGATGAGTTCAAAATTTTGAAATGAATTTTTAAAAGAATTAATATACCGCGTTTGTTCGGTTTATAAATGGTTTTAAAAACTAATAATATTGGGAGTTTAAAAAACTCATGAATAAGTGAAAGCAATCATTAATCTAGGTTTTGTATGCACTTAAACACATTTAAAGCTTAAAATATACACATTGTTTCCAAAAATATTAAAGTTACCTTTCATAGGCTTAAAAATACGTTTTTTTTCAAAAAATTATACGACTTAGAAAACTTATATTGCTTTTGGCTAAATTTCAGATAAATTTCATAAGTTTGACTCTACTATTTCGGAGATAGGGAGGGAGACATAAGTTTTGTGAACATTTTCAATAACGTCTCAATTACTTCATTTCTCGCTCTAATATTGTTATGTAAATATATTTAAGTATTAATTAGTAAAATGTATTCGGTTCCATTATCGTTTTAATTTCAAATTTCTACATCAAAACGATTTCTCGAAAACGCCATAATGACAGCGGACAGATGGATGATCGCGTGTCTCGACATCTTGGTGCGTGTTTCCGTTGGGCTTAAAATGGTTCGGATCTTATAATGGTTCCGATTTCTTATCTTTTTGCTATGGTACGCTAAAAAAATATCCACACCTCCAAAAAATAGATATGATAATCTAACCTTACTGCTTAACTTAATTAGAGTGTTTTCGCAATAAGAAATAATGGTCCGCAGACCTTAGGGTCCAGGTACTCATAATGTGAGTTCTACTCATGGTAATGCTGCAAAATCTTAAAGAGATGATGATTTTCCCAATGTAAATGAAAATATGATACTAACATAGAATTGCTAAATGCATTTTGGAATATGCATAAAGTAGGGTGCCGTAGAACCCATTGTCTGGATCTTCGTAGCTGTCGTATTCCAAATCGAATATAGCTATTGGGCCGGTGATGAAATTCGCTGCCAGTTTTTTGGCATCAATTAGTTATTGCTTGGGTGTCACTTTTCGAAGACACGCCAATGTTGTTTTCTGCTTTGCGGACGTCAAGGTCAGCGAGAGTTTATTTTTCATCATGTTCCATTTGTCTGCGGTCTAATTAAAAAGGTTCGAAGCTAATGAATCATATCACTTTGGAGCATCCGCAGATGTGGAAGTATAGAAAATATTTTATCAGGATGTGCTTCATTAGCACCGGATAGTTGATTACAAACGCTGATATACCGACCGAATATATTCCGGATCTTTTTGATGGAGTCTATATATTTCGTGTATGGCTTCTTTGCCCAACAGCGTTCATTTAGTTAGTTTTCCATTCATATTGGCTATCGGAAAAACCGATGGCGGTCCGAAAACCCTTTTCTTTTTCCAATATCCAAATTGTTGTTTAAATAGTACATATACAAATTTGGGAATTATATTGCGAATGAAATAATAACCACATAGAAACAATTTTGATAAGCTCCAATTGTTTAATGTTTCTGCGCTTTTGTATCAGTTAGGTAATCACTTTATTAATGAATGGTGTAAATGATTTATAATATAAACAGTCATTCTCTGTCTGTTGGGTGGAAAAGAAAGATTATAACAACGAACTAAAGGATATATGTTATCGCAGTTATTATGACAATAGAACTGTTGACAAAAATTAATTATTAAACAAGAAAAAAAGTGGTTTTCATTAGACTTTAAGTTCATTTAATAAGTCAATCAGTTTACAAATGAAAAAAATATATATTAAAAATGTTCTTAAGTAACCGTTTGGAAACAAAATTCGGTAATACAAATTTATCTAAATTGTTTTATTATTAGTAGACGGATTCGACCACAAAGCATCATTTTAGAGAATTTTTGACAGCATTTTTCTCTTCTAGGTTTGGTGTGGTTTCGTTTTTTTTGTTTTTATAAAAATCATCCTTTTTTTTCTTCAAAGACCTATATAAATTTATTTAAAAATAAATACACGCTGTACGGAAAGACAAATAATACAAGCGGAAAGCATCGTATTGCTATTGCATTCCCGAAATTTTAGTCATACTGGGTTCCATGTAATGTTATATATTCAATGACATTTGTGAATCCGAGACGAGTCTTGCGATTTCTTCGATTTCTACGAAATACATCGACCCGTTCACCTTACATGAGGAAATAAATACGTACTTACGAAAAACCTCACCCTTATTTCCGCATAGCGCATTCGTGTAGTGAAATAATTGAGCTTGTAAAAGCGAACAAAAGAACGAGAATATAATGACGAAAGTAGGTATATGACGTATACATGTCAATATAAATATAGATCATATTTTTTAGGCCAGTCAACAAACAAAATTCTAATGTAAAAGTGTGTAATACTACATTAAATAAAGTGGGGGTGAGCGCTATAGGATATTAGTGTGTGCTCTAGCCGGGTGAAATAAACTATGATGTCGTCCTCTCATGTAGCAGACAGGATCATAAGCCGCTACTAAATATATAGCTGTAGGGTTATCAATGTAATCATTTAATAATTAAAAAAACTTAATGTAAAATAAATGCAAGGCTTTTCAAATGTATAAAAAACTCTTAATTATAACTCTTTATGGAATGATTACGTGTTAAACTAAATTTTTTGTTTGTTAGATTTTGAAGTCTAATTATACATATTTTTCGAACAGTTTTGAATTATAGCAAATTTTTCCAAAACTTATTCTATTATTAAGAAATTGATTGTTTTGTTCGTTTGTTTCTTTTCCAAAACTCTTTAAAGAAGACGCTGATAATTACAGTCTTTACTTGCAGTTTAAAATATACTGAAGTCATTCTCTCGGTGAAGCTGCAGTAACGAGGCCAAGTAAATTCACGTTGCTTTATGTTTTTCCTACTAGAAATATAATTATTGACACCTGTTGTCCACATAAGTAATATTAGTTGATAAGTAATATCTAGACCATTTTGTTATTCACTTTTCAAGTTTCTATGTGGGTGTTTTAAAAATGAAATACCAAGATTTTTAATCCAAAATTATATTCAATATCTTTCAGAGATTTAATAAGGTATTCATTAGGGTAACAAACTATTCATGAAAAGAGTGATTTTTCCGATTTCTATATATTAATTAATTTCTGATTTGATGTATTTGCTAATCTATTTGCTAACTTGTTACTTTTTTTTCGTTACTTATTGCACATGGAAATGAATTTATAAATAGAAAACGTGATACTTGCCGCATCTCCATACAACATATTTTCGCCTTGAAGATGATGAAACTGTTTCTAATATATCTTGCTAATTAATGAATTAATATATACTTTTCTCATGCGGTTTTGATAGATACGCCATTAATACGTATATAATGCACAATGAAAATAATATAGGTTTCCAAACACTGTAAATTTTTTCGAATTGCATTTAATTAATAAGAAATCCGTGTTCGTATTGGGTAAATTATGAAATTTAGCTAAATTTTATTCAAAATTTGATATCACTTTTTAACATCCATTTTCATTATATCAATTTACGATTGAATATTAAATGTATTTTTTTTAAAAGGAGAGTTACCCATCGAAATAGGAAGAGTCTATTTCATTGAAAAAGTCTTTCAAAACAAAATTGAGGTTTCATGAACAATTTTTTTAATTTTCAGGTTTAGTTTGCCAAACATTGAGTTTAAAAAATATGGGTATTGTCCGCCTCCCAATTCAACTTATCTATCTTGGTTTTGTAAACAAGAAAAAATTCGGTAATTCAGGTCAGAATTTAAATGATTTTTTTTAATTCACTTGCAAAAATAATTTCCAGAGAAATATATAATTACTAAACCTATTTAAAAATTGATGTAAACTATTACAACGGTTCAAACTTTTCACAAATATTTGTATTATACCACGACACTGATAACTTATGCTAAAATAGTGGTTTTCAAAAATATTACCTCCGTTACATAAAATCCACCAGGTTTGGTTTAAATTTACAATACGTTAAATAACTTGGGAAAAGATTAAAATAAATCATATTAATCAATGCATTTTTATTTATTTGTTATTTTATGTACTGGAAAAGTTCTTCATAATATGTAATAAAAATTAATTCTTTTGTTTTTAAAATCTTCGAATTTCTTTCATGTTTCTGACGGAAACTCCGTTATAGAGTTTGAGGTCATACTCATAGGTTAATGGTACCGCTCTATTTCCGTTATCTTCAGGGTTTCATTTTGACAAGGGATATTTCGTGGAGGAGTATAAAACTTGAGTTTGGACTTAAATAAATTACCAAAATTGTCTGAGTAGTCAACGCAGAATGTCAGTTTGACTGAACTGTTATATCATTTAAGCTGAATCATAACTGAATGATCATAATATCTCACAAATATATGCATAATGAGAATAGACAAGTTATTTTTGGCAGATGTCCTGTGTACGAGACGACCTGAAAATGTATGAAGGGTACTATGTGATCTGTTTACGTAATTAATTGTTATCATACTCATTTCATGAAGAGGAAAGTTTGTTTGTTTGTTTTTAAGGGTTTGACATCAGCATATCCGATTGAGAAGAAACTCATTATCGTGTGTAATAACCATATGGGAAAGAATACGTATTTTTTTTAAGTTTGTGAGTGATAAGCAAAAAAGGTTTAAGTGATGGGAGTTGAAGTATGCCTGGCATATTTTTTAGTTAGAATTTTAAACGATTATAACTGTAATAAAATATAAAGGTATTATAGATATTTTTGAAAATTTACTAATAAGTATATAAAACCGCAGATTGTTTTGTTTTAAGCCATTTTGTGTTACGAGATTTTACCATGCAATTTGCACTAAAAGCACTAATCACAAAACTGATCTCTAAAGATTATCGCCTGTAAATTAATTATAAATAATTAAAATGTAAGACATAGTGATTAAAACAAAATTATGAGGCGTCACAAAATGCTTATCAGATCTGAATCAGTCAAATTTGTTTGGAATTTTTTATATAAATATTTTTATTTGAACGAATTGAAAAATGAAAAAAATCAGATAGTTGTTAATGATAAAATATTGATTTGATTTTGTTATTTCATTTTTGTGAAATAATTTACCATAGAAATATTTCTTAAAAACTAATTGAAAATGTATTTTTAATTTTGTAGTACTGCTAACCGACGAAACGCGCAGGTAGCCAAATCTTGTCTGAAGGAGCCAATAAGACGCGAACCTGGCCGAATGATTTTGAACCATTCGTATCATTCAGTTTCGCATCTTGTTGGCTCTTTCCAACTAAATGAAAACTTTCCGACTAATTCACAAAAACGTTTTAACTCCCATCCAAATGCACCATTAGATGTTTCACGTCGAAAACGAATATTCAGATTGTTGTTAATAATGAAATATTTAATTTCATTACTTTATTTTTATGCAATAATTTATTACAGAACTACTATTTAAAATCTATTGAAAATGTGTTTTTAGTTTTATAATACTGTTACCCGATAAGACACGAAGCTCAAAATGGTCTAATAGCACGTCGGTACGTGCTATTAAAACGTTTTGATTCCCATCTAAACGCGTCATTTGATGTTTCACATTAAAATACAGTACGTTCTACGTTTCTTTTCTTGCACGGATAAAGCCTAAACAGGCAACTAGTTGATAATAAACATAAATGTTGGTTGAGACGTTTTGTTCGTGCATCGTTACCTAAAATGTTAGCAAGTGGTTAAAACAAGGACGAGATATGTTTCGGTAATTTTGATGTAATATTTCATCTTATGTTTAGTTGATTAAAATGCAATATTGCCTGTGGAATAATTTTACAAACGGCTGTAATGTGATATGCAAGCACATCTTAAATAATCATAATGCTTTAATTTATATCAACATAATGCTAGACGTTTTAATTTCATCCTACTTCTTTTTCTTTCGCTCTACGGCCTTCAAAAAGTTACGCTACATAATTTCTCTATAGAAATTTATAATTTTTGCATTATTTTCTAATTAGTGATTTTCAATGTTCAGTCATCCCCAACATCTTCCATCTAATATTTTTTTTGGTGGTGAATTGACTCTGCGCATTGAATGTTATTCAATCACTGTTTCGTTATTTTTAAATAGTTTGTTATCAGGTTAGATTTACTACTACAGGGGGATCTGGGACATAATTAGTGACAATTACGTATGTATCTTGCCTAAGTATCGTTTCTCATGAAAGCGATGCCCTTACGAAATATTAGTAATGTATTAGCAAGTAATAAAAAAAAGCTTTATAAATAAACATCCATATCGTAAGGTACTCGAATAGTTGTGTTTATAATTATTTAATGATATAAAAACGATATAGTTCACAGAAGAGGTAATTTTATTCTAAATCCCTTCTTTTTATTATACCTACTGCTCTATATTAAGATTGAACATTTTTATAACTACATGATAGCAAAGACGAGTGTATATCAATCTTAACTATACATATAACAAAAGATAATTATAACTAGATAGATGAAGATATGGTTATATGAATAGAACCGTGAAGAGCAGCATATGTTTTCTAGTATAGTTTACATCAGAATTAAGTTCAAAGCTTTTCCGAAATACAATTTATTGAATTAAAAGTATGTTTTAAAGAAAAATATATCTAACTGACCAATGTATTGAGAAACGTTGCTCTAGAGCTGTGGTACTTTTAATTATCGTGCATCGATTTCTAATTACTTGAAAATAAAATATAGCATATCGTTTTAATTCCTTCAAAATAAAACGTGTGGAAAATATAGGGAAAAAATCGTAAAATGATACTCTGTTTTATTTAAACGTTTTTTGATGAATTTTTATTTTAAGCCGCAGTAAACATCAAAATTAAAATTTAGTGAATTGCGCCTTTAGAATAATCTATTTGCAAAGAATATAAAGATTATTGGATTTTGCAACTAAGGAAAATGTTGTAATCGGCAGCATATATGTGGCGCATAAAGGTATCCATAAGGGCATTGAAAGTCCCCAAATGGAGGTCAATCAGATAGATCACGTTTGATAAAAATAACCTATGGGTCAGAAATGCAGTTCAATAGAAGTTTCAAAACTATTGCCGTGAACACCGACTACAGTATGGTATTAAAATATATACCAAAGTAAAACACATTTATAAATATTTTCATCGTTTAAGTTTGTGTTAATTTTTAATAAAAAATTAACCAAAAGTCGGAAAGTAAAAGTATAGTAAAACACACTCCGGTTGTCTCTTTCTAATATGTAAGTAAACTGTAAATAATCTAATTGCCCTTCAAGGAGCCCCCTCGCCACTATTCTTGCCACACAGACAGTCAGAACTCAGTCATTGCTTAATCCGCACTGCTTTGTTCTCAGCGCTTTCGTTTGTGATATAAAATATATAAGTTTTGCTTAGTAAAGTTAAATATATGCGATACGGAAGGAGGATGGTCAAGGTTTCAGGATATTTTAATTCTGAGTAGTTTCATTTATTTGCACTTAAAAAATAATTAATAACATTATTTTTAATAACCATAAAAAAGTATTTTTTCTTTCTTAATGAATATGAGGAGAATTATTTTTATACTTGTTTCGTGAATTTCCCTATTAGGATTAAGGGAATTTTCCTATTAGGAATCAAAGAAAAACATCTGCCCTCGTTCGCCTTTTTGTTTATGAAAAGTTTTAAACCAACGATATTTGTTTTATATTGGTTTTATTTACCCTCTTTTTCTTTTCGGAATCGATTGAAACATTAAAAGACATTACGAAGCGTTTTTTAAATAATATCATTCAGTAATGTTGAAGTCAACAAAACGATTAAAAGTTTACTTTTCTTTAGAAAAAAATATACAAATTATTAAATACCCAGACATTGAACTTATTAAAGGATATTTTAAGAATTTCAAGTCAGGCTATAAGCAAAAATAGGCAGTTGCGAGTTACAAACAAATCGTTCCTTACAAAAAGCGGACAATAGTTTAATAATTCTAACAAAAGACCACAATTAAATGAAACTACGTGATGTAGTATTATTTCTACTTTCTTTTTAGTTTCTTTACCATGACCTAGGTTTCGTTGTATTACATCTTCAGGTGGGATATTAGCAAAGATTAACTCTTAGGAACAACCAACAGTATTTATATGTTTCAAACACAATAGTGGAAGCCTGGTTTGTGCGAATTTTTCCATTGTTTATGTTAGTGAGTTTATTGCAGGGGCGCAGTGTAGGTTTTATTATATTACCGAGAGTTGTACAATATACCAGTATTTTAATGAGGGTAATAAATTCAATTGTTGTTATTATGTAAGGTTATACAATGCAAACTTTACGGTGCATGTATTAAAATTAAATGGAAGTTATTATCGGTAATATATTTATGCAAAAGCAAGGGTATTTGAAAGTAAGGACAAGGTAATACACTAATTCTACATATCTTATTATCGGTAATATATTTATACAAAAGCAAGGGTATTTGAAAGTAAGGACAAGGTAATACACTAATTCTATCTCCGGTTTTGTGTATTCATATATTTATTTAGTTACTTCTTTTAATTTTTTTGTTTTTATTATATGTACTTATATTTATATGTGTATTAGTGCTGAAACAATTTCCAGGGTACTGTAGTATCAATGTTGTATATTTATATTATATCTAGAAGATATTAAGAATGGGTGATGATATTATATTTAGTTGTTCATTTAATATATTGACCTTGATATCTTTTTTATGTCTGTATATTTCTAATGTTTCTAGGATATTAAGTTTATTACCTTTTGAATATATAAGAGGCATTATCAGTATGGGGGTGATGGTTATTTTCAATGAGATGTTTAGCAAAGTGAGATGTGTCTGGTTTATTATTGCTCCAGCTGGCAATGTGTTCTTTATATCTTGTATTAAAATCTCTTCCTGTTTGACCTATGTATACACTATTACAGTCGTTATATTTAAGTTTATAGATAAGACTCTTTATATGTTTATCTATTTTTTCTTTATTATTAATAAGGGTTTTAACCAAGTTATTCATTTAATTGTGAATAATGAATTTCTACAAAATTAACGCCAAATATATTCAATATCCAACAAAATATTCAGCGATTCAAATGAATAAAGTAATCGGAGGGAAACAAAAAATCAAAGGGAACATGTACATGCTGAAGAGATAACTTATGCAACTTGCATACGAGTATATCAACGTGCTGTAGTAAATATGAACGTGTCTAAAAAATTAAATTTAAAACATTTACACCAACAAAAGCTACAAGTCCCGAATGACGACCTTTTCAGCAAAACAAAATGTTGAATATATTTGGCGTTGATTTCGTAGAAATTCTTTACAATTAAATTTTTCTCAACTAAATGAAATTACATGATGTAGCAATAGTTCTACTTTTTTTTTAAATTTATTACCACAACCTGGATTTCGTTGTATGTCAATATATTTACAAATTGCTCAACTGAATATATTATCGTACAACGAAACCTAGGTTGTATTAAAGAATTTAAATAAACTAGAAATAATACTATATCACGTAGTTTCATTTAGGTGAGAAAAATTTAATTAAAAACAAAATGTAAGCAAAAAATATCATCAGAGCCTTGCATCTTTGTGGAAGGAGATTTTACCCGGAAACAATGGAAAATGCTGTATGTTGTGAATAAAACTATTTACTTTTTCTATTCATAAATAAAAATGTAAAATAGCAATACTATCTACAAAAAGAATCAATGTAAATGACTGAAACATACCTTGAAATTTGTTGCAATAATTGCTAGACCATTCATTATCACGATTATATACATATTTTGAAGAGATCGTAGAAAATTTAAAAGATAAAGAGAGGAAAGAAAAACTTCAAAACCGCCTTAAAATGAAACTGTAGTGTATAAACAGATTCACTTCAGGCAAAAATTTGAAAATAATATGGACAGTGACGTAAAGCGATCATGTAGCCATGAGTCTATACAAATGAAATTACCTTATGTGCTATACATGCTATACGGGTGGAATCTAATGCCAAATACAGCAATTGTAGTTTAGTTTTTTAAAATTTTATGTGAACGATTGGGCAGCTGTCAGAAGAAGTTGCGGAAACCAAAAACAAGCACTTTAGGCTGTACAGACAAATATTTTCTCGGAAATGTTTACGAGTGTGTGGGACAGCGACATATTAAATATGTTTTGTTAACTTTTCACCCACTGTTGAAAAGTAGCAGGCCACAACCATACAAAAAAACAAGCCACTTCTTTTGAAATCTTCTGACCCCGGAATGATTATATATGGAAACTAATAGTAGCGCTGAAGAGAAGGATGAAAGTAGTGAATACGATTTCGAGGATAATTTGTTTATCAAATGACTTTCATTAAATTGATTTTTTGTATATATGCACGTCGTAAATCCCATTAAATAATTTTGGCTAACTATTTAATATAAGTACTCCTCTGTGCACTCCCTGCCTGTCCTTCTCCTGTCCCCATTAGTATATTCAATGTATTGCAACACGCGAGCTGTTTCCAGTTATGGGATCCGATATTTTTGAAATGAAACTGTGAACCAAAAATTGTAGCTGATGTATGTGAAAATGTTTATGCTTTAGTAAGGATGAAATGCATTACATTTGGGAAATTAGTTTGACAATTAATTACAATTTTCAGAAGCGAAACGAGCATAACAGAAATTTAATTATTAAAAGATCTTAGAAAAAGAAAAGAAAATTTGAAAATAATAAAATTATATTTACATTTGTTGAAGGGTGTTTATGTAGTTTTGAGAAAGCCTGAGTAAGTTTCTATTTCGGATATTGTATTTTTTGTTGGAGCCCAGTTTTGGTATAAGGTAGTTGGTATTATTGTTCGTAGCCTTTTTCTTTAATGCCGGGGGTAGTTTGGATTTGCGCATATGTTTTAATGGCCAGTATTTATTTCGTACTTTTTTATTCTTTTTTCCACTTCTCTATTTGTCTGATCATTGAAAGACATGTTATATTCTCGATATGTATATTCTTCTACGTATTTTATTGGTTTGCTTTTTATTGGAGTTTGGTTTCTGTTCGGCATTATAAATGTTATTGTGGGATTCATCTTTAAGCCACATTTCCGAATCTCTTCATCTAAGGCTTGCAATATATAAGACAAATCTTCTTATTTGTCGCTTAGTATGACATTATCATCGGCAAACTTTAAGCGATGTAGGTTTTCGTCATTTATATCTGAACCTTTATTATCTAAATCAAGTTTTAGAAAAATGTATTGCAGTAGAGATGTAAACAGGTTGGGTGAAATGGGTCACCTGGTCTTATTTCTTGTTTAAGCTTAACTACCCATACTACCCTTTTTCCATTTTGACGATTGCTTTCCTTTTCTTATATGTATCTGATAAAATGCTTATACATTTGTTATGTATTCCTTGTTTATTTAAAGCTTTCTATGCTGTCTTATGATAAATACTGTCAAATGCTTTCGGTAGTTTATGAATGCGTTATACAATTTTTTCTTGTATTCATTACAGCGTTCCATTACCTGTGTGAGCGTAAATAAGTGATCCAATTTTGAATTGCAGGACCTAAAACTCGCCTGTTTTCTGAGTTGTTCGCAATCTAAAGTTACTTGAAGTCTTCTTAATAGAATACTTGTGAACATTTTATACAGTGTTTTTGACAAGCTTATCGGTCCGTAGTTTGCAATATTTCGGGGATTGCTTTTCTTGTATAGTAGCGTTATGACGCTATTCTTGAGGTATGGAATTGTATTTACCTATATTATTAAATACGTCTGTTAATAATGGGGTCATTGATTCTACTACCGATTTTAGAACATCGCTTGTTATGCTGTCTTCTCCTAGGCTTTTTTAGACTTGAGATTTTCATAGAGTGTCTTATTTCACCGTTCATGAAAAGTAGTGTTTCTTCGTTTCCATCACATATCTTTGAACTTGTCTGTGGCCTTAAGTGTGGTTGGGATTTTATATAATTGTTTGGAGAATTCCGTGACAATTTTGACTTCTTCGTTTCTATTAGTAAAATTGCATACTTTTTGACCTTCACGTGATGTAATACAAAGACGGTGTTATGTTTTAAATTTGTTTATTTTTTCTTTATTTTCTTCTACGAATCTGATAGCTCTTTTTCTCCATTTTAGTTACATTTCGTTTATTTTGTAGATAGCTCCTTTCCTGAATAAGTTTCTCATTTTGTAAACTGATTATATAGTTTTTTGTTTTATCTTGTTTTGATAATATTGTCATATATTATTGTATTAGCTTTATTACATTACAACAGTTATTCTTGTCATTTTAAGTATTTTTATATTCTTTTAGAAACATGTTTTTTAATGTCTCTTTTTCTATAGGCTGTAGTTCTTCGAATTTTTTCCGCATTTAATTTTTGATTGCTTTTGCTTTACATCTGCTTTATAGGTTATTCATACCAGTTGATGTTTTGAGGGAAAAACTGTATTTATTATTTCTATATTTTCTACGTCTTTAAGGATTTTATTTTTTAACGTCATTATGTCTCCTTCGAATCTTGTTTGTCTGTTTGCTGACTGCTAGTTTCAGCGTGTATTCGCCTTTTTGTAGAACTTGTTCAATACTGCAAGTTCACCCTCAACAGAGAATAGGATTAGCATTTCACCTCTCTATTTCTCGTGCCATATCCCCCGCATCCCATCATTTTAAGTTCATCTTGATTCCGTGAGCCAATTTTAAAATTAAGATTTTCCATTGCAAACATATTATTTGATGTGTCTTTGAGATCTATTGTAACAGTTTCATAAAATTTTTGTATTTCTTCTTGCTTTGCAGTCGTGGTTGGGGTATAATCTTGGATTATATTTATTATTTTTCCTTCAATATTTAAATCAAGTTTTAAAAGCCTTTATGACTACTATGTAGAATCGGTAATATAATCTCTTATATGCTTTTTAACAAGAAACTTACTACACTGAAGCTATGTTTAAATCCATTGAATATAAAAATGTAATTTGTGTATTCTAGAATTTTTTATGTCCTTTTTTGACCATTGATAGGCCAATTATATCCCATTTTATTTTCTAATTCCATTTCACGTACGTTATCTACTAGGGATCTATGTAGGAGGATATATGTGAATTAATATAGATTGAATGGTTTTACTTTATTTACTTCGTTTTTCGAGTTTTGTAGTTTATACGTGGAAGGTTTTGGTTTAGCATAGGGTGGAAAGTTTTAGTTCCCTTTCTGGGAGCCTTTGTTTCATTTTTTTTAGTGTTTGCCATCAGTATATTTAAATTCTGAAGGTCACGTGCTTTATCCTTTGCTTTTGTATTTTGATAATGTTTGTTTTCTTTGGAAGAGTATAAATATTTTTCTATGGTTTTATTTATCTTCTCTAGCTGTAATAGACTTTTGTATTGCGAACTTAAGCTATTCGGCGAGACTTCACATAGGTGAGATACTTATGTTTTATCACTTTTTGCTTTCTTCTTATTTTCCTCTAACATTATTAATTCTAACATTACGATAAGCGCAATATTTTGTGCTTTATTATATTTTGTGTTTTAGATAATTAATTTCTTATTAATGTAGTTTTATAGTTATGTTTATTTTCCGGGTAATATTTCTTTTAATTTCTTTCATTGTTTGGTTTTTTCGGTTACATCTATTTGAGTAGTATTTTTCGAAACATCTGCAATTTATTCTAAATCCATTATTTTATTTTATATTCATTTTTCGTAAATGAAAGTGTTTTTCTAATTTGTAACAATTCGAAGAAACATTGGATATTAATATATTTATTATTGAACGCGCGCGTCATCTATGTCCAAATGCAGAAATATATTTGGCGTGTCTATTGTCAAGTTCTTTGTTTAAGTTCGTTATGTTTCTTATGTGTGTCACATTATTTTAAAAATATGAAGTAATAACTATCCGTAATATTTAAAATTATAGCATATTATTATTGCCACATAATTATTTAAATTATTCACCTTAACAATAGTTCTCTATAGATGACACAGAAATAAATGTTATGCACAAATTTGACCATTATCACTGCTTGTGTATCTTATTTTATTACCCCTAGTGTTATCTCTAAATTACGTCAATTAAAGTAAAATAAAATTAGAATAGAAGTGTTTCTTCTATCTCATAATCCACCGAACACCTACTTTTATTTTTTTGAAATTAAATTAAATTTTTAAAAATTAAAATAACTCTTATGAATATGTTTTCCTTACTTTTTCGTTTTTTTCAAAAAATCTTTAAAGCTCCGTATAAAAAATGTTCCCCAAAATAAAAAAAAATTGGAAAAATACCGTTTTCTTTTTGGAAGGCAACTTATTATTATTACACGTTTATTATCTTTCAGTTGTTAAATTGTTCGTGGTTTATCACGTATATGGATTGATCGAAGAAAAAAAAACTGCATCAGTTGAATTTGAGAATGACAGGCGCCAAACAAAATCCACATCATTAGAAATTAATGAATTCTAAAATTGTTACACGGAAACTCCATTGTTACTTTGGCTGTATGAGCAGTGGAACCGTATGTTTGAATTATTTTCTACAGTTATGCTTAAAAAAAATATCAATCGGTTTTCGATATGAGTAACAGTTTCTGATTTATCTTCTCGAGTTGTAAAAAAATATGGCTCACAATAATATCTGCAATTAGATCTGAGAATCCAAAGACCTTGTATCAAGTAGTGCTTGATACAAGTCTTTGGATTCTCAGCTGTCTATATCATGTATTTTTGTGTATTGACGTAGTTATTTACATTAAAATTGGTTTTGTCACTTATTAGAAGACTATTTTAAAGTTGTATTTTTCTGTGACCAGTTATATAGGAGGGTTGATGAAGTTGTTTTTTAAATTTGAGCAAGTCCAGTTTTGAGCATGTCGAGGATAGATGTTTATAGGTCCTGGCATACACTCTGCCGTAGAGTTTCGATTGTTGTGTCAAATTAATTAGTTTCTTTTCTTAAACGATCTACCACTGATCTTGTTTTTTAAATTGGACCAGTAAATTCCTAACCTGGAAAATGTTCTTAAATTAAAATTATGAAAAAAAAAATTTGTTACATTCTTTGATATCAAGACTAGTCATTACAAATCTCTGAGCGATATGTTATTATCGGTAAACAATAAAAATAAAATAAAATTGAAAACAAAAAACCTTATAAATTTTTCAAATAATTAACCTAAAATTGTGTTACTTTGGGTATAGCATATATGACAATAAATGAAATAAAGGAATTCTTCTTAATTAAACGTTTATTAATTTTGTTAAATTTCTTTTCATTCAGCTATTATTCAAGAAATATGTAATCCCTCCTTTTGTTTCGCATAAAAAATTACACAAAAAATACATTCTCCACTTCGGTGGGTGTTAAATATTTTTGCGCTCGCCCGTAATGCAGTAGTCTCATTTACGATTTATACATGTAATATGATAATACGTGAAGCATGTTCGTATTCTCTAGGGATCTAGCGTGACGAGGGTCGGAGCTGATTTGGAGCTGATTTGGCTTCAGTCAATCAGTGAGAGAAACATATTGGATCGGGAAGTACGTTGATAAATGGAGGCAATGAGACTCGAGAATGGAAGATATCTCAAAGTCGATTAAAATTTAGTGGTATCTAATGGGCGCACAGTACAGTACATATTGTTATATCATTTACTTTTCTGTATTTATTGTGTATGATTTTATTAATCTCTATTGCCAGTTGTAATATTTAGTATGGGACATTGCCCGTAAAGGAGAATTTTTTTTTAATTATATAATACTATATGGAGGATCACTGTTATTTGCCATATTTTTGTTTACGTAAATTATTTGGAACCTATCAACACAGTAGTAAAGGAAATAGAATGGTGATAAAACTGAAAATTCTGTGGTCGACTTTTTTCAAAGCAGATAATATGTATGTTATGAAAATAGTTGGCGCAGAAAAAAACCGAAAAAAGTCCATCATGTATTCGTCAAAAGACATATCAAACTTTTATATTATAAAAATTCAATCTCGTTAAGGTGTCGCTTAAATTGAAAGCAATGCATTTTTTAAAGTTAAAATTATCTAACGACATTTTACATTAGAATATTTTTGAGGATCTGGTAAACATATTTATTATTTTGTGTATTACATTATACGTTCACTAAAATATTGTATCTGAAAAGAATTTTTTTTTCCCAAAATGTGGCCAAGTGTTGTAGCTAAAAAAGTTCTCTTTCCATAGACAAGAAAAATCGAAATGATACTCATTAGCAAGTGTGCCAAAGTATAACTCAGCACAAAATTAAAGCTAGAACGCTATCACTTTCCTTATAATAAAGTTTACTAAATTTGAATTAGTTGGCATTATGAATCTTTTCATCTTTAATGACAAAATATAGTGCAGATTTTATCGACTAAAAGTTATTAGTTTTTTACGACTCTTAGTTTATTTCTTCTGTAGGAGAAGGTGACATACAAGATCAAGAGAAATTTAACTAACTATTGTTATGCAATTATATGAAAAAATTAGAAATTAGACACTTCAATTTGAATTCACTGTACATAAATCTAGGTAATTTGCTTTAATACCATAAAGTTTTTATACGATCTATGTTTTAAAAATCAAATTATTACTGCGTTCTTCAGCAATAGACATATTGTTTAGAATTTTCTTGGTAATTAATATCAGCTTTAAGTGCAACATCAAAGAATATGCAGGAGACTTTTGTAATCTTTCATTTTTGTTTACGTTCAAAATGTAAAGTGTATCATTAAAAAGATATTTGTCTGTCATATACCTAAGGATTAACTTTAAAGTATTTTTAAGTCAATATATATTCAAACATTACAAAAAGAACATAAGGATAATTGTAAATTTATATTTTGTTGTCACTATGAGCGCAATCGTGAACTATTTCACCCAATAACATAACAAAACTACTTCACCTATTGACGTAGTTTTGTTTTCAATGTCCTTAAAAACATATGTAAAGAAAAAAAACATTTAGAAGTCTACGATATGTCTGTTTTATTTTGAAATAGAAAATAAAAAAGGAAAGAGTAAGGAAAACTACTGTTATCGCTTATACTATAAAATCTTGCAACCTTCTATAAAATCGTTTAATATTAATAATAAAACGTGTCAATTGTGAACGGGGTTTTGTATTAAGTACGAATTGACTTGAACCCTTCTAGGGTTCTTTATATACATAGATAGAATTAGAAATTTCAACAGTATTATGTATTTTTTATATTACTTATTATGCATTGCACAGTTGTAAAACATACAATTTTACTAATATATTTTAAACAAAACAATTTTTTACATTTGTTGTCTGAGTAAATTATAACTTTCTAAATATTACTGTTTTTGAGATAAATCTCATAGTAAAGAGGCTTAAAATAGCTTACTGTTACGGTCTTTCATGTTGTTATCGGTAGATTTAAAAAAAATTTAAAATTAATTTGCGCCTTAATCAAAGAGCTCACCCTATATGGCTAGGTAGACAATTATTTTATTTTGTATGTGCGGATATTCAAAATTAAATTGAGTATAATTTTAAATATACTACTTAATTTTGAGCTAAAGTAAAATATTTACTTTTTGTTTATTTGTACATATTCGCTTTATTTAAAAAATGTATAGAATGGTAAAAATTATAACAAAATCCTTTCATTTTTTTAAAAATATGCTAGTTTATAAAGTCAAATTCTCACATAGACAAACT
This sequence comes from Druceiella hillmani, assembly GCA_039881145.1. Classification (NCBI taxonomy): domain Eukaryota; kingdom Metazoa; phylum Arthropoda; class Insecta; order Lepidoptera; family Hepialidae; genus Druceiella; species Druceiella hillmani. The sequence continues at coordinate 1,291,483 of JAYKKI010000033.1, read as the reverse complement.
CGTGTACAAAGCAACGACTATCTGTGTACATTGTATACCATTGCAACCACTACGTACTTTTTCTGAAACACACGACCATCTCTGTTCAAGCTTTAACCCTTAAATGCATATCGTTGCCTAATGGCAAAATACATTATTTTCTGAACACACCGTAAAACACACCGTAAAAACTCATTATGAATAAGTAAGTAAGAAACTTAATGCGTTTTAGTTACGGGTAAATTGATTTCCATTTTTACGTCAAATAACTTACTGGTTTGGTTTAAAAAATAGTTATCATATTAGTAGCAAGATAAGTTATTGATATTGTATATTTATATGCGCTAACTTCTTTGTTATTCTAAAGCACTTTGTTTTTTTTTGGTATGTTGTCAAACGTTTATACCATGCGCTTGCAGTATACAAAATTATTTACAATAATTTCCTGATTGCGGTTTATAGTTTATTCTATTTTGCTTTTAAGCTTGGTTTGTAGGTTGTATAAAAGAAATATCGAAGATACAAACAGCTTAGAAAATTGCGACATTTACCGAAGACGATTAATGTATAGGCGACGAAAATAATATCGATAATTATTATTCAAACTGACAAGATATTTTGAACGAGTTGGATGATGAATCTCCTGAAAGTGATGAGGACGATGAAAACATTTCATTTATAATTAAATGGGGGTATTTATCAAGGGAGGTCTTGGCCGTGGAACCGACGCCAGGTCCATTGTCTGGACATCCAACAGCGAGTATTCGGGGTTGCAGCTTGGAGGTCATGTACCCGAGGATTAATAGGGAAAAAAACGTAGTTCGGTATAGAATAAAGATTGCATTGCTTTTTAGGAAGATCAGAGTTCTCCTTTGCATAGTAGAGCTAGAGAATCCATTTCAATTTTTTTCCAAATTTCTAAATGAACACGTTCTTACAAAAATTGTGGAAGAAACTATTTTGTGTATTGTCCAAGAGGCTATTAATCTTCTTTTCCTGTAAATACCATAAAAATTCACCAATTTTGGAATCATTATATTAATTTAAGTGTATCAGTATCATAGTGTAAGATCATGGTTGTAGAACTATAGTTTTATTCATATAATACAGAAAATGACGGTGAAAATATTTGCGAAAATACAACCGGTGATTAATTTTGACGGCAATACAGAACACATAAGAAAGTTGCTCATTTCATGAAACAATATCTCCAAATAAACCACATCCTGTCCGGGTATGCATATAATTAAGAAATACTCTTTGACAAGCAAGATTTGCCCATGCCCTTGGTGAGCTAGATCTCGGAATGATTGAATACTGTCATTAGATTTATGTTTAGTTCCACGAAGGTTAAATCATGTCATTTATTTTGACAATTTTTATACCTTGATTTATTTGGTAACTATGATCCGATTATACTCTGGGTAGAGTCCAAAAGAATTGGCTTGGTAAAAATTGTAAACTGCTAACACAGAATGAATTCATTAAATATTCAGCGGCTCGGGGATCAAAGGAGGAATGCGTTGCAGACCATGAAGGTGTAGACATATCTGTGACTACTTAGAAAGACAACAAAATGGTTATACTGGCATCTACTTACGTTGGTGCGGAACCAGCTGAGACAGTCATTAGGTACAAGAAACGGAAAAAAACAATTACTATACCATGTCCAAACGCCGACATGAGGAACATCGATCCCATGAATAGGTTCTTGGGAAGGTGCAGGATAAGAATAAATAGTAAGAAATGATACATTGGTATTTTCTACCACATGATCGATATGATGGTAATAATTTCATGGGTTTTGTGTAAAAAAGCAAACAGTAGTAGCCAAAAAAAAATATGACCCTAGGTGATTACAAAGCTGAGTTGGTAGAGGATTTATGTAATTATAAAAAAAGTGTCGAAAACAAAAGGAAGGCTATTTAGAAGCAACACTGAAAGAGAACTAAAACCAACAAAATTTCGTAGAATTTCGTAGAGAAAACATGTGATAAAAAAATAGATGCAATGGATTTTCACGCACTGAATGCATAAAATGCCATGTCGGTGAACTTATTTTATTGCACTCCATTCATATAGTACTACGAGTATTTCGATTTAACACATAATGTTGCCGCATGGCAACATACTGTTTTTTTAATAAATTACATTTTTCTATCACAGGATTTCTGATTATTTTTTCTTTTATAGCATTCATCTATAAAATTTTTCATATACGTGACATCCACACATGAGAAAAATTACATCATTTTTTGCCTTTTTTTATCAGTCCAACGTATTGGCTTCCATTTGACTAAAAGTGTATTTTGAGATGAAAATTTAAAAAATTTTGTCATTTACAAAACATTGGCCGTCAAAACTCTTTAAAAAATAAATATCAAGAAAAAAACAATTATTTCTTTGCAAGGTGTAAGAAAATTTGTATAAGTCATTAATGTTACTTTAATAGTGTTTTGTTTCTGCAGTTAAGGTTCCGTACTGAAATGAGGAACCTTCGTAATTTTGTTCTTACTAAACTGTTCTTACGTCGGTTTATCATGGCCCTGTGTTTGAACTATTTTAGAACTTTATTTATTTTATTTCATATTTAAGCATCGTTGGAAACTTACCAAACTTCAAACGGAAATAAATGGTTAGATTAGGTTAATTGCTCACGGTTAGGTTGGGTTTCAAATTGTATATTCATCAAATAAATGTCAAAGGTATTGTTTATATTTATTAAAATGTACTCCAAATTACGAAGATAAAATCTTTTTGTCGAATTTAATAAAGAAAAACAATGTCGACAAGTGGATAAATAATTCTAGGAGTATGTTCAATAGATAACCACACCGTATGCAATTAAAGGTATTTAAGTACCTAATGAAGCACTTAAGAATTGGTGTATTAAATTTCCTGATTTACTAAATGTTTACCTAATGCTCACGATCGGCTTACTTTTATCAAAATTTTATACAGAACCTGCTTGTGCGCATGAAAAATGTTACTAAATGATTTTATCTTCGTATTCATTATATATAGTACAATCTTTTTTATTTTATCACTAAAGGATATAAAGTTAACTAACACGTTATGTATCTTGCGTTATTAACTGATTTACGATATATATTTATGAAGTACTAATACAATGTAGAAATAATTACCTAAAACATTCCACTGCGATATATTACAATATTGAGTATGAGTTGAAGGCCAAAGCAATATTGTAATACAATAAAGCGCGCAACCAACAGAGTTTAAGTAATGAATTTAGTCTGAAATGAATAGAGATGAAATACGTGGTAGAATATTTTTTAGGTTTCCATAACTTGAAATTTGTAATATAGTGTAACAATATTCCTTATTAACCCACATATATTGTAGTAGCTACGATTTTAAGTATTTTTATAAGAATTAGAGATAGGCAAAGATATAAAAATTTTTTTCATTTTATGTATTTCATGGGGGCATCTGAAAGGGATTTAAAGGAATAAAAAAAATTGTCATAATATTAAATTACATATTTAAAATCACATTCTAAAAAATGCGGAAATAGAGAATCTTCCCATTTGACCAATTTCTGAAATAGCTGATTCAAAACTCATAAAAAAGAGATTGGTAATAGCTGACTCGAATATTATAGGAAATCTATAGTTATTATTCTAGATTTTTAATTTCTGAAATTGCACCATGTTTTTGTACATTCTGAAAAAGCTTCTGCGAACTATTTATATTGAAGTATTTTTCAGAAGAAATCTCTTATCCATTTCTGACTCAGTAATAAGCCTTTGTACTAAAAATTTTAAAATAATTGTAAGGTGTAAAGGGGTGCCCCCTATTTTAGGTGTAAATATTGAGGATGGAATATTGTATGGGAATTTTGAAAGGATGAAGTTAGGGACTTCCATTTGAAAATACTTAATACTCAAAAAGCGAATAACGCAAAATGGAACTATGGGCCCTTTTTAACCAGACAAAGCCGGACGGTAGCTATTACCGAATATTTCAAATATGGAATGTATGTGGAGGTAATATAAAATATTTAATGTTTTGCTATTTATTAATTGAGATATCCATATGAAGCATATACGTCTAAAATTTCATTAACATAGATCTAAAATTCCAAAAACTATGAGGCTGTGACAGGCATTCAGAATAAAATTATAAGTGTTCATTATTTCACTAGGGAACCTTAATGACATGTGGTAAATTTTTATTAAAATGTAAAACTATATCATGTGCTTTTTAACCAAACGAAAAGAAATGATCACAATAAGTTTTTCACGGAATAATATGATTATCCCTCACCTGAAATATTTTTAATTTGCACTAATTTTTTTATCAAGACCTGTGAATAGATAAATTAAAGAACGTAAATTTTCTTTTCAAAACAGGTATTAAGTTTTACTCTGCATAATAAGATTCAGATAGTTTTTTTGATTTATGTTTTCATTCATGAAGTTTTAATTTTAATAGAGATGGTCGAATAATTTCCACAACATTCTGAAGATTGCAAGAAAAGGGCAGGTTTAGTATTTGTAAATCTAAGAGTATATACCTTTAAATATCTAAACTTTTAGGTATTCACCTACGTGAGCAAAAAACTCAGCTAGCGCGAGTTTTGTTTATGCCTAACCGATATTATATTTATTTACTACACTTCGAATATTTGATTCGAATTATAGGACAGCAACGAATGCGCAATACGGCAAAAGTTTGTGTGACAATTAGCGTTACAAAAATTTACAAAATCGTTAAGGTCTAATAATATAACCTTTGTACCTCTTTAACTTTTGAAATTAGATATAGAAATAGCTTTTATCTGAAGATACCCAAATAATTTATAGAAACTAGTTACTATTTTCAAATAGAGGAAATACGATTTCGTGGAGTTCTAGGACTAAATCATGTCGCTCACAAGTCTTTTTGTTACAGATCGCGCTAAGACAATATGAAGAGAGAATTGCACGGAAACAACTAGTTGACGATATGTCAAGACGGATATATGTTTCAGTAATGTATAGATTTATAAAGAAATAAATAATATGTGGTCACCTAAGCGTTTATTTTATTTTGCGATTCTCTTTATGTTTTAAAATTGTATAAAGATAATAAATGAAAATAACTGTAAACTTAAGTATATAAATCTAAAATATTCTTTCATAGTTAAAATACATATTTTCATGACTACTAAGATCTAGAAAAAAATAGCGGTTTAAGTAAAACTAAAATTTGTAGGTAGATGGATATATGAAAATTGGCTCCTTTGTTTACGCAAATACCGGAATTACAAATATGAAGTTTTCTCGCAAGCAAATGGATACAAAATTATATTTTATCTATTAAATTTTTCTTTCAAGTATTTCTTTCTAAAATTTTAATTAAAACACATTTGTAAAATGTTAATAATTTCTAAAATGTTAATTAAAACACAAGAGATATGGCAGGATTTATCTCTCTTGATGCAATCGTCTAACTTATTTTTATCTCTAGTTGCTCAAAAACTTAATAAACTTACTTTTTTCTTTAGTTGCGGTGATCAGTTACCGAAGTCGTGACTTAGAAATTAAACTGACATTTGACTTATAATTTTTGTCACTTTATTTTCATTAAACTTTTTGAAGTTACTAATCTGCAAAAAGACTAAAAATATACGTATCAGCCGGAGATATATCCCATTAAAAATTTAGAAATTCTAACCCTGATTTCACTAGTTTTTCACGCATATAAAACTGTCAATTTACTTTTATTTTAAACAAATTAGAACGAGAATTACCCCAATATACACTTAGAAATATTATGTCAATAATAAATTAAAATATGAATTTCTATTATGCTATTAATTTCAAATTTTTTTTTCTTTTTAAAATCATTCACAATTTACAGGTTATATATATTACACAATCAAGATCTAAATTTTTATCCGTCTAATTATAGCAGTTATTTTTTTAAAGTAATTAGTTACCTTTTTTCGAGACATTTCATAACAATCTGAAGATGAACATTTACTGTGACCGTTAGGAGAATACGGGATAAATTTAAGTGCAAGTCACTAAATCCCGTATAACTGAATGATTTAAAATCTGTCTGAAAATAAACCACATCGCCTTGTTTGGTTTCATTCCGTTTTTCCTTATATACACTTCGAATATACATGTTTCTTTAGAAATGTTCTGTTAACTTTTTAAGATTTATGTATGTGATTTTTCCTTTATTATTGATAAAAAACAAAAAAATACCATAATTTTGTCATATACCCGTCATGTACTAGCCAAAAATGAACATTGCAAAAGCAAATTCACCGTTTACATACATCCAATTACTAATATTATTTAAAAGTGAGAATGATAAATAAAATTAAATGGCAATACATTTTCCAATATTATTAATGAAACTGGTATTTGCTTACTAGTTAACCCCAAAAATGCATAGCGTTAGATTGTGAATTTTGCAAAAAGTTCATTTTAGAAGGTAAAACGTGTCTCGAAGTTAAATATAATTCAAACATAATCATAAAAATTCAAACATAATCATTAAATATAATTCAAACCTTATACAAGTATACTACATGCATAATACATTAAAATAAGAATTCATTATGCATATAAAAAATATGTAGATTCTAATATAACATTCACCGCAAAATAAATGACTATGTAATAGAGGTCAGGGAAATTGAAGTAATACGCATGTCTTAAACAAATTGGAGTTACGTCCCAAAGGTAACAAACTTATTGGAGTTACGTCTTAAAGGTAGCAAAATTATATTAATTTACCTATTAAATTCGCAAATTATTTTGTAGTCAAATAGTCGTTTCTCATTCAGTATATTACGCTTTTAAATATTCACATGGAAAGCAAATTTTCAATCCTACGAGTACAGGTTACTACAGATTGATTGCAATTTAATAGATTAGTTGTCACAATTGCTCAACTTCAACTCCAACTCCCGGTGGAACTAATTAGTAACTTTCAAACAATCGAAAGAGTCTCATTTGGCTGTGTATCAGTGTATGGTCGTGGACAAATGGTCTCATTATATTTAGGTATGTTGATAATAACCCAATACTTAGAAACAGAAAATATTGAAACATCATTCTTTTTCAAATACATATTTTTTGAAAATTGGTCACTAGATAACTAGCCGACTACGGAGGAATAAAAATTGAAAATAAGCTGATTAGTTGACTTCACTGACAGCTTCGAATTTAGTCTTAAAAATGAGCGAAAATACTTTGTTTATCAAAAAAAGAAGTTCGAAAACGCAGGAACTTTCAAGATGGCTATCACAAAATAGATGCATATTGTGCTTTGCCAGTAATCGATCGCAATGAGATTCTCTTTACTTCACGTCTGTAATATCATGCAAAATTCTATAAGACTGGCTGAAAAGTATTCCAATAATACAGTATATACTGATAGATTGTTTTCGAAGATAAATAATATTTATGAATGTAAAATAAATCGACTTTTTGAAGATGAGCCGAAAATTCTATTTTCATACATCACAATTTACTTTTAATAAACAAAAGCATCCCAATTAATTTTACAAAAAGCACAAAGTTTATTTAGGTACTTTTTTTATTAAGAGGATATTTCTGGGTAGTCTTGCGGAATAATATTATGAAAAACTTATTTCATTAATATTCTGCAATATTATTATTTATGCGTGAGAATTTTGTGGCTAGGAGACTGAAAAAATACTTTTGTACGTGATTATGATTGTGGTATTTAATTAAGACTAACTTATTTTTTTAAATTTTTACCCCAAAGTCAAGTACGATTGTTATTTACTCTACGAGGATTTCATGCACACCTTGGTTCATATTAATGTTTAAGATGGATAGTATTTTTATTAAACTATCTACTAATATTAATATATTGCTGAATATGTCTTCAACAGGAATAAAAATAATGATTAGTAATTTCTTAAAAACTGCAAGAGCAAGAAACATTGCTCTAGTTTTCTAGTTTGCCAGGAACACCACTTTTGGCTTTAGCATTTACGGAAATGGGGAGCATGTTTTTTGAACATTTGTCGAAATATCTCTTAAAGCCTTTTATATAGAAACAGTTTTGAATTCTTTATAACTTACGCTGTAAATTAATGATCCGTATGATAAATTACATTTAAAAAAATACTACTTGTCACATCTGCGATAAACAAACAGACAGTCATCGACAGTGCTCTTACAAGAGTCCCTTTTTTCGAACAGCATAGATTTTAATAGGATTTGTTTATAGAGGTAATATTTTGAATTTTTTTACTGCCTAAACATAAAAATGTTACTTTCGTTATAATAATTATCTCGATATTAAGGTTTATTAAAACGATTTCCTATATACAAGTGCCATTATACTTATTAATATTATTACGACAGATATGATTGTGTTTTATTTTACCTTATTAAATAAACATTAAATTCACAGCTTGTATTATTAAATATTAAGGCAACTAATTTGTTTCCAAAATACAGACTAATTGGATTTTTTGTCTAATCAACGAATAGTTTGCCGTCTGTAACGCCTATGATGTATTATACTATATTAGTAACATTAAACTATCACCAAATGAAATATAAACTCATTAGTGATTTCAGTATTATAAAAAAATAATAAATAAAGTCAAATTCTTTTTTATAATTAAAACAGCTGCATGCGTTCATCGTAAAGAAGAATTTGTTTCTGCCTGTTCTCGATAAAGAAATGGCGAAACCAATGATTTGTGTATTGATGACGCATTCTGTCTGGAAGCACTAAAATACAAATGTCACTTGAAAATCATAATACATGTTTTTGATCGTAAATATTTAAAGTATAATTTTAAAACTTATACTTTTTAAACGTTGATAATTTCCAGGTGCACGTTTTAGTCACATTCGTTTTAGCTGCATAAATACTTAAATCATAACTCACGACCTTATTATTTTTGTATCGTTTATTTAGTAATATTTTGTAAACGTTAATGTAAATAGATAGGAAACGTATATGCTTAAGCATATACATACAAATTCATGCATATACACACACACACGCACGTTTGTAGAAGCGCACACGTATACACACAAAAACTGAAAGATTTTTAAGGCTGCTTTTCATCTCCCTTAAGAGTTCCAATCCGTTATATCTAGTCAAAATATTTGGAAAATATCGCTTCAGTTTCTTTATAACACAACGCCCTGAGATGTCTAAATTGGTGGACGCGTTCCGCTTACTCCGTGCCTTAATTTGATAATGTTGTGTCCTTTACGCCAGGTCTCATTTCTTGGGTCTTTCGCGTATTGTATTTAAACGTTCTGCGCACCACCTTACTCCGTTATTTTTTTTCAATTTGGCCATGACATTCACAGCCAACACACGCACATGATGATTCAGTAGACGAGTTGTCGGTACAGCCTGAAACCAAGTCCAGACCAGTTCAAATCTTTCAAAAACTCCCACTTCTCTTCCGGATCATTCTTCATTATTTTTGCGTTGCATTAAACCTTCAAGCATGAGCACAGAATCCGTAAAATAAGGTAACCTTATCGATACCAATCTATACCGAAATATCTTATGTAGACGCCTTTAAATTGTTTGTAGAAGACTTTTAAAATCATTATTATCGTCGTTAGGATATTAATCTTAGTCCATTGTGAAGAATGAAAAAGTTTTCGAAATCGATAAATTCGAGATCATACTCTGCCATTCTAATGTGTTGTACATGTGTGTAGAAATCAAGCAAAAACTATGTTGTTCGCTCTGAAGAAAGGGTTCTGTTCAGCAGTTGAGTACATTGGAAAGAGCCAAAAGTAAAGTAAAGCCCCTTCCATATTTGACTGGCTAAAATAATTGTTCAATCGTCTAATGTACTTACTATATAAATTATACAAAAAATTAAAAAATATTTAATATTCCAAGTCGAGTCATGTAATCAAGTAAACCATAGCACAAAAATTGTCTATAAACGTGTATTATGAAAACTTACATAATTACATATTGTATTGGAGAAGTTACATCCTGAATAATTTATTGTCCTTTTCAATTTCCCTTCGTTTATAAATTATAAATTGAGTAGATATAAACATGTAACTTTTCTCTCGTATTAAAATATTTTCATTAATAATAAAAAAGTAAAAATAGAAAAAAATATATATTACGGAAATATGTAGAATATGAACGGCAGCCCTTAATGCTAAAAGTGATTAAATTTACAATATTACTAAACTGCCACAAGAATCCTGAGCGTACCTGGCACTGAAAAGTGTCGCAATTTGAGGACAGCAGAATGTTTTTCGATTTACGACCAATATTTTTATTATGTAAATCCTGGTCAGATTGTGTCGGTGATACGTTAATTACTGGCCGGGCAAACAATCGAGCGAGGCCTGTGTCGACAATTAAGATATGAGGCGAAAATTTTGCTATATTTTTCATGATGACACAACAGCTCTACGTATATTTGCGTTACGCTGGTAATTCACGGCGCGAGACTTTTTTTCATTGATATTTTAACGAGCAAATGGGACATTTCTTAAGGTTCATTTATTTTATTCTCGACTTTTGTTAACACTTTCGGAACGTTCTAAGAAGAATTAAATACTGTTTTTCTTTCTTCTTTCACTGTTGTACAAATATTAAATCGTACCCATACTTTAGTCAGTTTTGGCAAACAGTACTTAACTAGAAAGCATAAGTATTAAAATTTGCGGACACTACTTAAATATTTCATTTTACTACAAGAAAAGTACTATATTTTGAATGTTTTTTAGAAAAGAAGTGTATAAATTTTATGAATTTTCAACCTTTCGTCATTGATATTGACCTGCGCCGCTTTAATTTTCATAGTCTCTACTCTATTGTTTTACATTTACTTAATCGTTTAATTTCACTCCACCGAATACGATAACCAATAGAGTATTATCATGACTCTTAATTGCTAAAAACAAACCGCTACGCGTCCTCATAATAAAACATTTAATATATACTAGTAGGTGCAAATAAAGTAACAAACTTGATTAAAACCTTTTCTTTTAATTTGCGATATTTGTAAAATGTGACATATATTTCTGTATCACGAGACATGTAATAAAGTATCTGATTCCTTAAATAAGGTAACGTTAAAAGGATGAAAGAAAACAGTGCAGGTTATATTAAAGTAAATTAGGAATGAAATAACGAGAAATTCGAGAATAGTTTACATTGGCCCATTTTAAGGGTTCCGTAGCCAAACAATGAAAAAATGGACGTGATACTCGTCCACTACCCATCCTTTTAAGCGTTTCAATAAAAAATATATCATTCGCCTTAATTTTACATGTATCATAAGTGTAAAATCGACGTGAATTTTTTTCGTGTGCGCAAATGAGAAAAGTGCCAAAAGTCTATTAAAATCCAATTTATTTTAAATTTATCATTTTTAAATTCCTTTACTAAATGCTTAGATTTAAATCACGAAAACAACCGGGTTGGTTAAATGTTACCAAAGAATTAAAAGGAAGCTTTACCGATTATCGTAGATCTTATAATATTTCATTCATAAATCTTGGTAATACATTCACGTTATTAAAAATTAATATTTTTAAATATTTTAATAGGAAATCCTCGTGATGCGGTTTCTACTCGCGTTTCGAAGGTTTTTTATTGAGAATATTTTTAAGGTACGTGATGAAAGTATAAAATTACATTCAAATTAAAATGTATTAATATGTTATCTAGGCACACTTAACTGTATTTAAGCGGAGAAACCTAAGAATCGAAATTATTGTATTTTTTTATTTATTTCTTCTTAAAACTTTACTAAGATGAATGGATACCACACGAAATTAAAGATTAATAATTATTTTGTATTAGTAAGCGATAAGATTATACCCATGTAAAATGCAAAAAAAATAATTTCAAAAAGCGCCACGCGCGGATGGTCTTAAAAAAGGTTTAGAATTCAAGAAATCAAGTATAAAAAAAATAGAAAATAAAAGATACCATCGAAATAAAAACAGTTATAGAATAAACCTTTCAGTAATGAGTTTGTTTTTGAATCATAGGAAACTATATCTCATTCCATGTATATATCTATATACATGGAATGAGATCTGCCAAAAGATTTTATCACATTAAGATCACTTGATGTTCTAATTATGTGAGGAATAAAACTAGAATAAAAAGCGAATGAAGTGTAATTTGTACTTGCACGCATAGTACTCGACAGTAGATAGAGCTTATACACTTAAGATCATCGTTTAATGTATGATGTAAGAAATGACACTTTTGGAGAGTGAATTGATACTTCTGAAGGATTTTCCAAACGCGTGGTTGAAAAATTGAGGATTGTACGACGTGTCCTACAATACACGTTGCTTTATATTCACATTACATATTACTTAATATTTTGCAAATGAGCTATGATGAGGCATATTACAATATTTGTTTTATACAACTTTATATTTAACTGGTTACTTTATCGAATTATAGTTACTTAACTCAGCAATTGTGACCCATATTGTCTGAATCGGTAAGAACTTTCAACATTTTAGTCTTCCGAACCCTCATAATACCAATTAAAATATTTTAAAGAAGTTAATAAAAATGTTTTCTCCACATACAATTATTATTTTTCCTACATTGGGTAATATTTTTCTTCCAATTCTCGCAGGAAAAATATGACAAAATATTCATAAAAATCCAGTACTTCTAGCTACAGTACTATAAAACTAAGGAATTGGATTATGCTTTGGCACGTAACTTTAATTTCAAGATAAGTTAGATTCTATGGAAATAACCGTAAAATATAATGAAATAATATGCTCATAGCTTAGTATTGCAAAGATAAAGTAATATATATATATATATATATATATATATATATATATATATAATTTATATTTATGTCAGATGATATTTTTAGTAAAAACTTCCAATCAGTTTTAAGCACCCGTTACGAAATAATGCAGAATTAAATTAATATTGGTACAACATACTTAACATTTTGCGTAACCTGAAAAACGCTAAACATATGCCAGCTTTTTCTTCTGTAAAATAATACAACTACACTTCAAATAGGAAATATGAGATGTCTAGCCAACGGCCCTTAAATATGCCATATGAAATGCGAGACATCTCGTTTTCACACCGTAATGTGTTAATAATGGTACGAAATACTCGGCATGCGATTCGAATATACACTCGAAGTTATAAAATAAGGATAGAACATTTGTAGGAGTTCCTGAATTTAAATTAGTCCAGTGGTCTCTAAGAATAATGTATCGAAGTATTAATTAAGGAATGCGATAACTTTTCACATTCTTGAATGCGTTTAAATAAAAAAAATATATTCAATTGTAAGTCATTTGCTTGATTATCTTTTATTATTTTATTAACAAAATTATTTCCCAATATCCGCCCATTAGTATGTCTTTTCAAACATTAAACCATTACTAATATTTAAGTGCAAGCCTATTGTGATGAAATTGGACAGAAAATCGTAACAAAATTACGTGAATGAAGAGAAAAAGTATTGAAATATTTTCTTAGAAAAAGTATTGAAGTAATTTCTAAAAGGCATCTAATACAAGAGATTGAGACTTTTTATAAAATACATCGAAAGTATTTCGTATAATTTTCCTGATATTTTTTGGAGATTACTCCTTAGGAATCGATTGTCATATCTAGCGCCTGGTACGAAATTATACGAGGAATGAAATCAAAGTTTGAAGCGTACGAAGTTCAGGGCGTTTAAAAAAATTTAACCGTTAGGTGGCCTCTCTGCGCAACATTTTTGCGCATCTTTAGAGTCAGATATTAATATGTTTACTTGGTACCGCCTGCGCAGCACGTACTGCGCACAGTCGTTAACTAATTTCAGGCACATCTTTAATTGACATATCGAATTATTTGCTCAGAGCTGTAAGTATCGTTGGTTTTAACCGAAAGTATCGCGTTTAACAAAAGTAGTAAAATGAATACAAGAAAAAGAAACTATACGGAAACAGTGTGCAGATATTGGTCTCTTACAAAGATGTAATTGAAAATAAACGCACCGACGGGAGCAAACGTGAAGATGAGGAAAATGCAGAGATACCTATATAAGGCTAGTGGTATTATTAATGAAAGCGTAAGTATAGTCAAATGTTCACGAAATGTATTGACAAATCATTGAAGTTAATATTAACTTATAATTATATTATCTTCTACATACTGAACAAAACATTAATTCTATCGTAGCTAGTTTTAATTTATAAATAATATAGTAATTTTTTTTCTTTTTAAATGTTAATAACTTCGGTTCAAAAATGTCCTTTCGGTATTAATAGCAAATTAATACGGTAATAATTGTGTAAATATGTTCACCGCCGCGGACGCGTTGAAGTGTCTGGCGAGAAAATATTCATTACATCGACGCCATTTATAAAAGTTACTTTTGCTTTAACGTGTATGTTTCTTATTCACGTGACATTACGGATAATGTCTTTATGTAACGCAATTTTTTTTTTAATTTGAGACTAAAATTTTATTGAAATTGTGGTTATATTTTACACGTGTCAATATCCATTAAATGACCCTATTCCGTTTTATTAATAAGGACTAAACGGCACTACTTCTGCTTATATTCACAAAACAAGAACTAGCGAAACATGCTTTAAGAAACTTATAAAATCGGTTTATAATTTTTTTTACTTTTACATCGCGCAATGTGGGAGTTGTTTTGTGGAATTCGTATTTTTTTATATTTCTCTAAACTTGCGGAAATTTAAAAACTTGGCAGTGAAAGATTGAAAAGACGCTAGTCTACAAGCGGATCATAATATAATTAACGTATACGTTATCTCAGTTAGCACCTGGCCATTACTCTATGGAGATACCTATTTATTGCATTTACATCGCATTATTACAAATGTCAAAATATTTTTTTTGTACGTTACTTAATAATTGTTTTATTGAGTTGAAATATTTTTACCAATATTTGTACGTAAATAAAACCTATTATCGGCTACTTTTCTAAATATGTATTATTATTTAGAAAAAGTATATACTTAAGAAAGAACAAAAACATATTTATTTTAGCGAGCTCCATTTAAGACTTAGGCTGAATTGCTCTTTTGATTGAGTAAACAATTTTAACTACACGATGCAACTAATAACAATAAATTAAAACTAAATCAGTATTATGTAGAAAAAGCTGGCAGGTATGTATATAATATAGGATTACAATCTTAGTTTGCTTCGTAGTACAGATCTAGCAAGGTAGGTGACTAGTAACCAATAGGGTAACCGATAGATAAAAATTTGAATGAGATGGATAAGAAAACGTTAATCGGTTTCATTTTTTACACCTCACAAAAGCTTTCTTTTAAACAAGTATTATGTTTGATGGTGTTTATGTCCTTCTATTTGTACAAGTAAATGTCGCAGAATTAAATCGTATTAAGGTTAATGCGATTAAGGTTAATTTGGTATTGTAAATAAACAATTTAACAACATTTTTATAACTTTTCCGCCTCCATTATCATATCTGAAGAGTTACTGGACCCTGATAGATACTGACATTACCTACATGAAAATAAACTTTTGGTATAATATTATTGAATGATAATTATTTTTACTTTCCCTGTTTTAAGTATGCCTCTACAGATTCATGTATTTCATATCATCATATGAAAGAAACAAAGCGAAATATTTAAATATATACATATTATTTTTTATTTTTTATTGATCGGTATTTCTTTTCTCACTTAAAAATATCACAATAGTTTAATTTTATTGAATTTATAATTTTTTTAATTATTAAACTTATTTGAAGATAAACATAATTTCGGTTAGGTTTATTAGCATTTTACATATTTTGTACAATACGATTTAGCATCAAACATATTTAATTTAAAACAGTCTGTAAGAATGTACTAACTTCGATTTTGGGGAGACATATTTATAGTCATTGAGAAGCAGAATGATCCACATTTACATGCATAATGCTTTGGAAAAATTGGGTTAAATATTTTTAAACAATAGGGAGATAATAGGCGACTGGAGAAAGGGAAACTTACAGTCATGAAAAGCGAATATTTGTTTGTATTTGAATGAAGGTAAATGGTTGATGTTTACGATTTTTTTAAAAATAAAATACAACCAATAAAACCTATTTTCATAATGTGTCATTGACGTAATTCCATATATAGATTGTTATATAAATGCGAAGGAAAGTGAATAAATCTTAACTCGGAAATCCGTTAATTAAATTTGTACGGTTGAAACGCGACTGGGTGCGTGAATTAGTTTGGGTGGATAACAACATTATAGTATTTTCCCGTTATTAATATAGCATTTTCTAGGCTAAATCTATCGATATCTGTAATAATGTTCCTGAAGAAACTTGATTGGTTTATCGCACCATCTCAACACGACCATTCTTACCCTAAAATAAGTGAGTAATTTTCTCAAAACACATTGCGCCTTGCACGAGATATCTCTAAAATCTCTCTCTCTAAACTCTGCACATTCACCCATTTGTGACATCCACCCTAGAGCTAACAACCACATGGCGACTACGTATTCTAAATGTCCGGCGGTGGTAGCTCCAGCGAGGCTCTTGCCCACTTTTTTTTTTAATTTGATCATTCGGAACAGTCTACAGAGATAACTAGCGAAAAACCGTAGCAAAGCGGAAAAGCGCTGGGTTACAATTGTTTTTCAAGAGACTCAAGATATAAGGTCGCTTTATTCAAAGCTGTTAAACGTACGCACGTGGAGAATGGAAAAATATATTTTTTAATTTTGTAACTTTTTGTTAATATATTTTACAAAATTGAATGAAGGATATTATATATTACTTCCACGTAAAATATTATTCTAGTGTTGAATTTATTTACCATGGTAATTTGTACTGATATTTCATTGTGTGCACGTTTACAGTTTCAATGCAAATTTGTTCCATCCGCGGAAAAATTTTCATTTTTACTTCATAATTATTAGCAATTATTATGAAAAAATATAAATAGAACACTAAAATATAAATATGATGAAATTAACACATTACTTACAAAGACTAACAGAGCCTTAACAGGCACAAATTCAAGGTATTTAGTTTTTTTCAAATAAACCCCGCTAAATATTACAATCTTGTAGGTAATTACCACAATTATTTGTAATCTGTTATATAATTAACGGCTTATATTATTTCATGAAATTTACACAAATTTCTTATCATGGTCTTAATTAAATCAAATGTTATAATAATTTCTCTGATTGTTATTTCCTTTAATTTTCATTTGTCTGACATTTTATTTAAGTCAGTTACAATTTATGCTCCATATTTTCATATACGATAATTAATTTAAAATATTGGTTAATTTTTGCTATTCCGTTTGATTTAATAAGACCTACATAAGGTTAAGTAAGTGATTTAACTTCTCATGCACTTATTCATACACTCTAATTTATTAGTTTTAAAGTCTGTATGGTATACTCAAAATTATTCCAAAGCTATGTATTTTTTTCCAACATAAACATTAAATGAAAAAAATAAACATAAATTTGGATGATACCTTACTAATAGTGAATTTCTGTTAAGTAGACGTATCGACAGCGATGTAAATATGTTTATCACAATGAGAGAAAATTGTCTCGTTTTCAATACCACTATTTTTTTATATATGTCATTTCTTGAATTCAAAATCTTTTTTGTCACCATCCGCGCGTTACGCTTTTTGAGATTAAATTTGTTGCATTTTACATGGGTATAATCTTATTGCTTGAATATATGACCAGTATCCTACCGTACTCGCATACGGAGCGGAAACCTGGGTGTTCATGAAGGTGATACTCCACAAATCCCAAGTGGTTCAAAAACCAAATGAGAGACAACTAGTGGACGTTACACTGAGAAACCGTTAAAAAATAATTGACTAAGAGAGAACAGTTAGGTTAGCGACGTCACAAAACGGATAGCATTGTTAAAATGTGAGTAACTGGTGGTATCGCAAAGTGGGATGCAGACCATTGGCCGATAAACGGCCACAAGAAAGGCTACAGATACGTTGATATAAATATGTCAATAAAAGAGCTGAAGTAAAGTGAGCAGAAATTGCCCAAGATCAAGACAGATGGTATAAACTGAAGGAAACCTATACCTTACAAAAAAAGAAGAACACAAAGAAGAAAAAGGAGAAAACAATGTTCGTAATTGGGTTATTATCTTTATTTTTTCCCTCTAATATAAAAATATAATAGCTATGATCGCATATGATTTGTTTCAACTCTAAACGAATGGATTTTAATCATGAATTATTAAACAACAAATAATTATGACGATAACCCTTCAATTATGGGTTTGGTAGCGCTACATGTTCCGGGTTTGTAAACAAGAGAGTGAAAATATAGTTTATTTCCAGTCCCGAAAGATTGCACGAATATCCTACAGTGTTAATCTGACTTCTATTTAGATTTAGTTGGTGTTGCAAGACGCTCCTAATCTTTACATTTTTACTGCTCTGTTGACTGCTCGTGCTGGTGGTTTACTATAAATTATTAATTGGTTTGGTATACAATTTTTTTAGTTATTATTTTTTTCTTTATTGTTATTCTTAAGTTTCTTCAAGACCATTTTTCTTGTTGCTCCATATGTTGAACGTTTTGAGTTCATCTGTAATTTTTTTAAATAAATAAAAAAAATTAAAATCCATCGTTTCATCTTTATTCACATTAACAAATATTATGACCGAATCTTTAATGGCATAATAAGCATTTTCTAAATTCAGTGATTTCTGTAACTACAGAAAATTTTAATACTATTTTGTTAAGTACGCAAATTAATTTTTAGGAATTAGAAATAGGACATATTACTTCCTAAAACAGACCAAGATTGGAAAAACATATCTAAATTATTCAAATTAGAACCCAATCTTAAGCCGGCTGCGAATATCAAAAAAATATTCTGCATGTAACGAGATGCGACGAGGTAGCGGTTAAAAAAATATTTTTGATCGCCGAGGAATATTTTCATTATGCGGGTCCCGGTCAGGCTGGGTCGATGACATATTAATCACGGCGGAGAATGATTATAGACCGAGCTGAAGATTATCCGTCCGGCCGAGTTTGATGGACACGCATTTAAATTTGTACGGTGGGTACGTGACCCAGGAATTAAATTTTTTTCAACCGACTAAGTAGCGTGGTATATTTTACGTTGATATGAAATAACTTTAGGTGAATATTAAAGCGATGAAAATTATGTATAAAAATAGTTTGACAAAAAATTGAAACTATTATTTATCATAGTAAATTTTAAAATAATTTATGTAATTAGACGTAAGTAAATTATTAGACTACACAGTAAATTATCAACTAGAGTATCAAAAAAATTATGAAAAGTAGTTTTCCTACAACCTTTTCGTAGGCTTCTAAAAATGGTTGTTTCGTAATTTTAAGTTCAGTGCTTTCAGAAATAGGAGAGCTGAAAAACTTTTTGCGTATTTTTCTCTGAAAATATATAATATTATGTAGAATAAAAACAATTTCCCGTCTCCATAACTAGCGCTTTGAAACAATATTTTCACACTATGTTTGGACGATTATGATGTATGAAATATAATATTTATTTTTGAGTACGTATTTTTGGGTAGTTCTTTTAGAGTACTCATTATTGAGTATTCATTTTTGAATACTAATTTCGGAATCTTGTCTGTTGTGATTTGTGCCAGTTAATAAGCATTAATATTATGCCAAATTTCTAGTCTCTACATCAGGAAGTTTCTGAAAAACGTGGCAGACGAACAGAGGGATAAGTAAGAAAACTTATAAATTAACGGACAGATCAATAAACTTCTATTAGAGTTACAGAATCCGGAAAGGCTTTGAAATATCGAAATTTAACATACTGTCATGGAATTAAAGTAAATTATTAATCAAATTTTACAAATAAAAATTTACAAACCACATACAATAAGCAGACTATAACAAGCAAGAAGTATTTGACAAAGTCAATGCCCAAATAATTGGTGATCACAAATAGCACTTGAAGACGATATGTTCTGTCAAATGGGAGCGAGTTATCCACATAAAAATCGTTGCCTTTAAAGAAATGAGAAACTCATATATATATATATATATATATATATATATATATATACATATATATATATATATATATATATACATATATATATATATACATATATATATATATATATATATATATATATATATATATATATATATATATATATATATATATACATATATATAAAATATTTAGGTTTTTGTAGGTAAAACATAAATATTTTCGTCACACCCATGTAGTTTGACTATCCATTTATATGCCACAGCATTTTAGATTTTAGTTTATGAACTATTCTAAAAAAAATTTATTGAATCCAAATATATAAAAATATCTCCCGTAAGTAAACTAAGGAATGACCTTTTTTCACATGTTCAATGTAATATAAAGTGTTTTTAAAATTACTTTAAAAAGTTATCTAAAATGTTTTGTTATATGTTTAACGTAACACTTTACTCATATCTCGAAAAAGAGGTGTCTTTTTCGAGATATGAGTAAAGTGTTACGGTATATATTAACACTCTTATACAAAGCTTAAGATTTCGTTCGCGTGTAATTAGAAAAAAAATTGTTTTTTTGCTTGTATGTGGCTCTTGAGTATATAATGTGACAATACCTGATTTCATCTAAATACGTCTAATAGATTTTGTGCGAAACCAGCTCAAATTAAAATACAGAGAGACAGACGAAAATTTTTCTGGCGTTTATTACCATTCTATATACAGAATTCCTCCTATTAAAATTTTATTAATAGTATAGATTGTGAATATTGAAATTTTGAAGAGAAAAGAACCCTTGCTGTTGATCACACGAAACTCAGAGGTATGAATTTTTCCAAATAAACATTTTTTAAGCTCATTTTTTTTAAATTATACAAATTTTGGCAAAAGAAATTTGCATTTATGCTAAACTGAAATCTTTCCTAATTTTTCTTTTCAAGTAACAATTATTTTTGGAAATTATTTGAAGGATTTTACCTTACTTATTTTAATTGCTCTTAAATATAATATATAACCTGTATGATATTATTATGATGTATAAAGCGTAGAAATAATGGAAAAAATATATTTTATATAAAAAGTAGCAAATAAATCTGAATTACAGAAATGAAAGAATCTAGTTATTGTTGGTCATTTGGCTAAGTACACTAACATTCCTTTTGGAATGGAATGGAATGCAATTGTGTACGGAACTTTTCTTAAGAGTTTTCTTTTTAATAGAAATAAGTTAAATCCAGTAATATGGAAGATAAAAGTAATAATATAATTAACATATACAAATTTTACAAAAAAGTTTTCTTTATATTCCCTTGAATATTTTAGAGAATTAATTGGGACTCGCGTTTTTAACCATAATATTACACATCAATTTGCATGGATATACGTTAATATAAAGAAATTTGGCCGAAACAACAATAAATTTGGCTGAAATTTCTGCAAAAACATAAAATGATACAATTGAAAAGCGGTAACACAAAGAAATAGTATTTCTTCTCAAACCTTTTAATATGTATCAAACTAAATTTTTATTTTTAACAACGTCACGTAAGTAACTAGATCGATAAATAATATAATAATAAACCTAAAGGATGTATAATGGATTATGTATTAAATGTTCCTATAGAAAACCCAAAAATGCAAATATTTTACGTATTCAAGCTATCCATACAATGAAGGCCGGCCGTAAATAGATGCCACTTATATTTCACCGCAAACGTGTGAACTTTCGCACTAAAATATCGCCAAAATGCACATTCCATACTGCGCGCCTTTGGCGTGACGTGAAATATGCCACAACGCCGCATTAACGAGAAAAAATTTATGTATTACTGGTCCCAAACCCCATGTTTAACGTGCGAATGAACGGAAAGGTACGCCCGCCCGAACCCACTGTGCGGCAACTTGGCGGACGGCTCGGCCTTTGTTACTCATACTCATGATTAATGTGTCACCGAAATCGACTGAGTGAAGCTCACCTAATGGCAGTGTTCTCCGAAAATTCAAAAACATTTTCTGACTGCAAATTTTTTTAGCTTCGGGCGCGCCAGGAATTTTTTCGTAAGATTAATTGCCGTTGAGTGCGCGTATTTATTTCGGACTTAAATTTACAACCACTTTCTATACCGCAAACTTACCAATAATGAAGTAGTACGTTATATTATGACGTAAATATTAGTCTTTATTAATTTTCTTTGACAACCTGACTGGTTATTTTAGATATTCAAGTATTTTGAAGAAAAATTTACACTCAACTCACATTATGATAAAAATAATTAGTATCATAAAATTGGAAAACAATGAACGTTCATAATTTCAAATTTTCGGGACTAGATGTTTAATGTTTTTAGTGGTGTAAAGTATTGTTTCCTTAATGAAATAATACATAAATTCTAAATAAATTCTACCTATAACTATAAATAAATAAATAAATTCCAAAAATGCAATATATATTTTACTGAATATTACAAGGCCACATTAAATGTAATGGCGATATGACTGATAATTTGTATTTACATTTATAATTTGAAGTGTGTGCAGTTTAAAATATGTTTTGCACACAAACATCAATAAGAGTTAAAGATAAACGAAACATTTATTAATTTATACATTTTTGAATAAAGAATCAGAATAATTCGGAAAACTGAGAACGTGTTTAAGCCCATTGGTTTTTTATAGAACTTCAGTCGCACATGATTGCCAAGGTCTGATGATGGAATCAGAAAAAGGGGATAGAACTTCTCATCACGACAAATAGATTAATCAAATTTAAACTCGTTTGATTTTCCTTGACGAGTCCGTTAGTATAAATGGTGACAACGGTCTGATGATGCAGGCGAAAGACAATAACAGGATCTCCAAAATAGTGATGAGTATGTCAATTGAGTTTAGAGATCTTTGACTCGTCTTCATGTAAGCCTGAAAGTTACTTACAAAGACGTGAAGTGATTAGGGAATTAGTCGATAAGTTATATAAATGTACAAAAATGGCAGTAAACAAATAGGATGTAAGGAAATAAGTAAAAAGTTAGAGGTATATACAAAGGCATAAATCATCAACTATGGTGAAGCCAAAGGAGGGTGAATGAAGTACCTTTTGAAACCGACTCCGAAAAAACTAGCACTGAAAAGTAAAAAAATAATTAAGTCAAAATTGGTACATCCATATTCGCAGTAAATAACTAAGTTACGTATTTTTGAATTCGGTCCCAGCACCGCCGATCAACTTATAACAAATATATAATTTGTTTTCATTTATAATGTAAATCCAAAACATTAACTTCTAATGTAATCAAATAATAATTACATTAGTAAAAGGCATATCTGTAATTAAAAATTTTACATTTGAATAAGTTGGTCGGCGGTGCTAGCACCGAGTTCAAAAATAAGTAACTTATTTATTTACTGCGAATAATTAGGTTCCTATTCTGAGTTCATTATTTTTTACTTTTCAGTATCTGTTTTTCTTTAAGTCGCTTTTCTAGAAGGTATTTTATTTTAGAATTTTTAGGGACTGATAATATTAAACATCACACCATAACTAATATTCAATTGTTTTATTCTTAGAATATTATATATTTTTCAAAAATCATGGAAAAAAGTTAATACATATATATATACATATATATATATATATATATATATATATATATATTTGCATATATATATATATATATATATATATATATATATGTATATTGTTTAAAGTTGGTAATCAACAACACACAAACGAAGCGATAGAAGTAGTCGCTAGAAATTAGCTATGAGCCGTTGAGAGGTTCCGTTCTCTATATCTGAAGTCTAAAGTCAAATTGTGCAAAGTAATAACTAAGGTGACAACTAACCAGTAGCAAATATATTGAATCACGATTAATTTACTACTATACGGTAATCAATTGCATTATGCACCTTTAGACCTCATTATCTGACCCTGACTTGGTTGATGGTGTAGTTATTTTGCAAAGTAAAAACTAACGGTAGTAAATATCTTGAATCACGTTTAATTTACAACCATCCCTTAAAGAGTTTCATTGTTCATCTCCAGAACTCATCATGAGATGCTGACCTGGTGGACGGTGAAATTATTATGTAAAGTACCAACTACTAGTAGCAATTATATGTGATCACGGTTAATTTACTAACAGCCATTAAGGAGTTCCGTTTTTCATCTCCAGAACTCATCATTACACCCTAACTTGGTAAGTTATTTTGCAAACAAACAAATGTGCGTAGTAATTATTTTGAATCATAGTTAATTTAAGGCCTTCCTTGAGGTGTTTCATGGTTCGTTTTAAAGATTCATCATCAGATCATTATCGAATTATACGCCTAAAATACCCTCTTTCAAATACAAAAAGATTCATCGAAATCGGTCCACTCAGTAAATAATTATGGCTGAAAAAAATATTTTGACTTGATAACATTTTTCTTTTTATTGAAGTCGACATGTACGTATATATATGTGTATGTATGTATATTATACATATATATATATATATATATATATATATATATATATACATATATATATATATATATATATATATATATATATATATAGATATATATGTATATATTCATTAATATACCCAATTATATACGGGTCCCGTAAGGAGTAAACCAACGAAATGTCGGTGATATAGGAGGTTATTAGACAAACGAAACAATAAATTTTATTATCCTAAGCTTCATATTTTTAGAGACATGATTTTTAAAATATTTTTAAAATTTTTGTTGCTTACATTGAAAAATAATTGTCAAGTATTATTATTATTTCTGTTCTTTATTGCCCAAGATCTTTAAGAAAATATTTGTGTTCTTAATTAAAATGTTATTCATTCATTATTATTGGCAACATAAAAATTAAAGGCTAAAGCATTAGCATTTTTTCAATTACAAAACACGAAAAGTGAGTTTGAACACTGCTTGTGTAAAAAAGTATGGCAACCTTGTGGAACTTTATTTCAACAACGTTAATACAATTAGAAGCCACATAGATTCCATAAAGATAACATTGTTACAATTAATTTTGTAAACATTTGAAAAATACCTGCTTTATTGAAATAACTCCGCATTGACAGAAATTATTGTTAGGATCAAACAACCGCTTATCGCAATTGTTTCGCTATCTCTTTCTCACTTGTATGGTCTTTTATTTTTCTAGGCCGTCAAGTAATCCTTCCACCTCTTCCTTCAACATCGCTTTTTTAGCGATTTGCTTATCGCTCGGAGCTAACAACGTGTTTTTTGTTGTTTTTTTCCCTACTTCTGTTTTTATTTGTTGACCTGCCCTTGAATTGGACCTTCTTTATGTTTGTGATTTTGATATTGTTTAACCTACTGCATTGCAAAATGCCTTAGACCTATACTGCTCGTGAATATGCAGAAATGTATTTCATTTACGCGCTATGTGATGAGAATGCTCAGCAAGCCGCACGTACGCATCGCTAGTGCTATTCCGATCACTGAGTCTTTCTTTGTTTAAGTAACGCGTATATATGCAAATGTAGTTCCTGAGAGAAAATCTAGAAATGTTGATGATTATCAAGTGCTGGCCGAAGTGGAAGAAGCTCTTTCTACTAGTGTTTTTAGATTTCTCGACGTACTGGTGTCGTATGAAGTACAGTACACCACATTTTAAGAAGAAATAATTTGTACCTGTACCATGTACAACGAGTACAAGCACTGCTACCTGCTGACTATCAACGACGAATAGATTTCTGTTGCGAGATGCTGTGTCAATGCAGAGATTCGATAATTCATGTTTTAAAAGAATGGGACTATTTAATTTGCGCAATTTACATCAATGAGCCGTCGAGAATCCCCGCATGGTAAGGAAAAACAGATTTCAATATCGATTCGAAGTCAGTTTGTGGGCTGGAATCCTGGGTGGCAAAATTTTCTGTCCATTTGAACTCTCACCGAGGCTTAATGGAGTTCGTTATCTACGGTTTTTAAGAGACGAACTTAGAAATCAGTAGAATGATATACTACAAAATATACGTGACAGGATTTGGCTACGGCACGATGGTGTATCGGCCCACTTTTCGCGACAAATAACTGAATACTTAAATGCAACTTACCCAAATCGATAGATAGGAGGTAGCGATACAATTGCATAGCCACCTCGTATATCAGCCTTCAATCCATTGAATTATTTTATATGGGAATATTTCAAAGAAGCTATCTGTGAAACTACTCGAAATAATGAACTACAATTAAAATAAAAATTACACTATATGTCTGAAATGGTAAAAAACAACGAAATGGCCTTACGAAATTTAAAAAGAAATTTTGTAAAAAGTTCATGGTTATGTATAAGAGCTATGGGAAGGAATTTCAAATATAATAAATGTGGTATGATTATAAATACTACACTCGTTTCATTTTACCATGACTGAAAAATGGTATGGTTTTAGGAAAAAAAACATCTTGTGAAATGACAGTACAAAATAATTATAACTGTTTGGAATCTGTGCGCCTTGTAGATATTTTTGAAATAAAGTTCCACAAGGTTACCGAATTTTTTTTTACACTAGCCTTGTTCAAAAATCATTTTTCATGTTTTGTAATTTAAAAAATAATAATAACGAATGAATAACATTTTAATTAGGAAGACGAATATTTTTTTAAATACTTTGGACAAAAAAGCAGATATAGTAATAATACCTAATAAAAAAAAATTTTCCATACTCAGTAACAAAAATTAAAAAATCGTATCTCTAAAACTATTAGGCTTAGGATAATAAAATTTGTATGTCTAATAACCACCTCTATTACCGACATTTCATCGGTCCACTCCTTACGGGACATCCTTGTATACATATATTTATATACGCATGCACCCAGATATGTATTTATGTAAGAATATAAAAGTGTTATTTTTCATTTAACATCGCAAGTGCCTTTAGATTTCAGTACATGAGTTGACATGAATATGAAATTTTGCTTACGCCGTATATAATTAAAAAAATAGTATTATTTATAACTATACAAAATAAATGTGATAACCAAATTTAAAATAACATATCGTTTGACACTGACTTAAAAAAATTGTTCAATGAAAGGCTATAGATAAACGGATAACACTAGTTTCTTTGTACCTACTTTTAATTTATCAATTAGAGGAGGGTTTTCAAAATAGGAGGGTATTAATATTTTTTCCCGTTTCTTTTGAAGTCGTTTTGTTGTAAAAAGTTTTTGTAGGTATAAATGTTATGGATCGTGATTTGTTAACAAAGTATAAGACTATAACATAACATTATATAAAATAATTGGTAAAAAGTTTGCAATCTTTCTGTAAAGATTCAAAATAGCCCAGAAAACCTAGCCAGAATCAGAAAAATATTAATGAAACCATTTATTAAAAGTATTGTAAACTAAAATCCAATATCTGAAATATTATCAGAAATTATTAAATTGTTTGATACCCCTAATTATCAATTTATCTTCTTTTCTTACTCCCACCTTTTTCTGACGGTAAAAAAATAATAAGGAAAAAAACAAACCAATTAAGTAATTTAATTAGCCTGTTTTTAGTTATTTTTTATATCTTTTAATTTTGTTTAAGTACTGTTTATTTAGTTAAAAATGTATAACGAGTCAAATGAATGAACTACAAGTTTTAGACAAAAGTGTATGCGATAATAAAGCTATGATTACTATTAAACATTTTATTAATAATAACAAAATGATATGATAAGTTATAATGAATAAAGTATATAGGTTCTCTTCTGTCAAAGTGCCACACTGGGTACTTCCACGTATTGTTATTGGATATAACAAAACCTATCCACTTTATTTATTTTAACCTATTTTCCTATCTGGGGCTCCCTAGCTGTATTTGTCTCTCCCCGTTTACTCAATATATTTTGAACAAGATAAGATGCAGTGCTTGTCTGCCTCCACTTTTGTCCTATTTTTATTAATTTAATAAAGCCCACCCCGAAGAAAACACGAGTCTATACATAAGATAAATAAGTCCAGGCAAAATAAGTTAGCCGTAATCATTATAATCAACGCAACGTATTCCTCTTCTCAGTGGGTCAATCAGTCAACCAGTTCTAGTCAATTTCTATTTTCTGTCATGTAAAAACTGCTGTCAATATAATGGTTAGAAAGTTATCATAATTTTAATAAATATATAATTAGTAATTAAGTAAGAAGCAGATTTAACCATAAAAAATGCAAACTCTACACACACTATATATATATATATATATATATATATATATATATATATATATATGAACTGAAAAGTTGTGAAGTTTCTGAACATGTGACGTGTTGGCGTTAAACCTTATATGCCAAGTAGACAGTTTCATAATGAAGAAGGAACTGAAGTGGAAATTGTCAGATTAATTAAATATAAAAATAAATCCTACAAAATCTTATTACAATTTAACGACTTAAGTTATCACGATGACAACAGGTCATAAATTGTGTATATAAGTATTTATATATAAAAAGAAATATTTGTGAAAATGATGACCAGGTTTAATTTTATTTAAAAAAAACCGCACTTATTTGTTTGGTTATCATATAATTAAGTTTCAGATTTTATTCTGAGACTTTAAAAAATATGTAGTATCTTTTCCAGCCAATAGATAAATAATACCTCATTGGGAATATACTTTGGCTATAACACATCTCCGTTTGAATGCATGACGGATAGTAAACTAGTAAAGAATGCAGAAACATATAGTACACTGGCAATATTTAGGTAAGTGGGCTTAGAAACAGCACATATATGGTCTATTTTTTTATTACTTTAAGTCAAATTTTAAATATATGGTAAAACAAACAATGCAAAATACAATGTTTACAGGCACAACTTCTAAATTACATGTATACAAAATGCCTAACGGACGAAAGGGGGTCGGAATTCCTAAAGTTTTATTTAATAAATAACTTCTAAGCAAATTGTCACATTGGTATCCAATATGTTAAATTAAAAGTTAGAGATGGACGTGGAATTTTATTGATATAATCTTTGTTATATTAATTTTTTTTCAATATAGTCAATCAAGTCGACTAATAGAACTTAGTGCCTTAAAATAATATTGTTAAGCGAAGTATAGCAGTAACTCTAATTTATTGAAAACTTAAAATGTGAAGAAAATTAGAACTCTCGTGCAAAACCTTAATAGAAAACAAGAAAATAGAAGTAAATTTTGAAAAGGAGTCGAATATATTATTTATTTAATTTCTTTTTATAATAAATTTATAAGTAAAAAAATAAGATTTTCAAACCTGCATCAAATATATTAATATTTCTTTTTATTATATAAAAATTAATAATAGGAATATCACACTATACATATTTACCTGGACAAATTGAGCGGTGTAGGACATTTTTTTTTATTTATTTGGCATATAATTTAATTGAAGGCCGAATACCCGTATATTTTTATTTAAGGTTACCCATATATTTTTATTTATCTACAACACTTTCAATCACCATATAGTCAATACTAAAGCTTATTTATGTCTTTGACTTTTTAATTTTCAAACCACATGCGACGAAACGCAAGTAGCCTTACAAATTTACCAAACACAAGTTATTCCCTGCTTTTTCACAGAGCAGTTGCTTAAATGCTATGAGAATTAAATGAAATAATAGAGTGATTGGCCACTGAAAACATGGGAAGTTAAATTTGTTTTTTATATTAATAGTTGAAGAAATAATGAGCTAAACCGTTTATTAAAAACAAGAAAGTATATACCTTTTATTAAAAACAAAGAAAATGTACGCAAACTCGTGCTTTCTCTAACGATTCCTTTATAATTATTCACTCTTTTCATCGTCAAACCGCTATACTACGGCTCATACGTTACAAACTTTAACAAAAATTAAATAAGGTTTACTTTACTGACAGTTAAAAAACCAGCGGTTAAAGATAGCTTCAATTAAATATTCCATTTTAATATTTTTTCGTCTTGAAATTCCATGTATAGAGAGCTCCTGAAAATTGCAATTTTATTGTAGCGTGCATTAAGTTTTAATAATATGTTTCTAATTAGGCCAATTTACGATCATTGTTTAATAAAATACCATGTTTACCCGCAAGGTGAAACAAATTTAAGGTTGAAAGATCAATTTATTTTAATGTTGTGTTTGGTTGTTTTGTAAATGTAAAACGACAGAACACATTATGGAGAATTTTTTTTTATAACGTTAATCATTTATGCGAAGTCATCTTTAATCTTCATTCAAAGAATATACTTGCAAAACCTTACGACCGTTGGTCTAAAAACATAAAAAAAATTTAGCCACGCACAAATACACGAATATGACGAATTTACATATTTTCTTAGGTCACAATATTTTACACAAATAATTTAAAATATATTCAATGTTTATCGACGTATCTTATACGTCGACGTATCTTATAGTCCCTAGTATAATCTGTTAGAGTTTTCACAGCCTCTTTACTTTATTAGGCTCTAACATAAAGCGGTTTATACGTAGTTAAGTGTCTGTCCAAGTACATAAAGTAGTGACATTTCACGTACAATGTCCGGTTTTATGTGAAAACCGCACAACGACGCCGTTGTTTTGAAAGCGCGCGCGTGGGTCATGTCAGTCGTAACGGATTTGACATTTTGGCTGCGGCAAAACTTTATGTAAGTTTGCCACGGAAGCTGGTTTCATGTTTTTAGCTTTTGCATGTTTTTGAAATGTGAAATTTCTTGGTAAAACTTAGCAATGTACAATAATCATATATACGTAATATACAGTCTTTACATATGTTAAACTTACAATATGTGAAGAAAATTATATTATATAGCCTTATCTCCTTAATGTTATTATAAAATTGTTCAACGACAAGTTGTGATGACTATTATTTTTATAGATACAAGAGCATTGATGGAAAAGGTTCACAGTGCTGCAAAGAATTCCGTGTCGATATTAGTTAAGGTTTTCATGCAATATAATGTGCGAAGTTCGACGCTTTTTCTCGTTTTTCTCTGCTACCATTACTAAAAGCAGAAGAATATATAATATCTAATCTTTAATCCATTGTGTCAGCCCTGCCCTTCTTTTCGTGACATAGTATGTCAATATCACGTTCATTTTTTGCTTTGTAGTAAAAATATTCTTAAGCAATCATGAGGAAAACTCGCAAGAAAAACAAATTAATTATATAAAAATGAAATATTCGTCTTTTTGACGACAAAAACTCGACACACAATTCGCCTTTCTTTTTCGTGCTGGTATCAAGCATTGTCGAAATATTAAAACCAACTCTTAGACAGCAAATCATAAGTTTGATTTAGACTTGTGACATTAAAATTGTGGAAAAAATATTTCCTTCATATTTTTCGAGTTAAGTCACTAAGCTTTTTACTACACTCTGTCCATAATACACGGGCCTTGTATTTCTCTCTATCCGTAGGTAATATGCATTTTTCCTGTAGTTGCTAGTTTCATTTTGACATATGCTCCTAATCTGGATATCACATTTCTCTTGTTCAGAGAGAATATGTTTACGCAAAAGAACAGGGGCTGTGGCAGTAAAAATTGTTAATCAATAGTCAGATACTTATGTGTTGCTAAAGGTTAAATTACACATAACGGATACTTCTCGTTTAAGTTTTAAGTTATCGTTTATCCGACATGCGGTTGTATCATAAATATGTTATAGGTGGATTTTAGCAATTCGATTTTAGCACTTTAATCGATCATTTTCTGAGGCCACGTCCAATTAACATATTCAATATTTGATATAAATACTTCAATAAATACCAAAACCGCCTAATTTTCTTCAATTTTTCTATATTTTTCAACCAGGGTAAAATGTTTCTTATTTTTATTTATCCATTAGAAACCGTTTGAATTATATTTTAATTAAAGAATAGTATTAAGCGAGTGAGTTCATTCTTGCAGTTCCTCAGACCAAACCAAGACAGCGTTTGGTCTTCTTTTAGTACGTTCTTTGTACTACGTCTTAGATTTCTAGAGAAAATTTGTCGAAATCCTAAACCAAAAAAGAGCTTCGATATATTTTTATCAGACCTCTGGTTGTAATCCTCTGCCATAAGGCATTTTTAATGAAAGTATACTGCTACGTTTCCGATATAAAACACTGGTACTAAATACTATTGTAAGAAATCATTACTGGTTAGTTTTCGTTGTACGCGCAAAACTATTCATAAAGTAAAATTGTTTTTGGGTGTGCAAAAAGAACAGCAAGTCAGAGAAACATAAATGTAAACAATATTTAGAGACTTTAATACACTTCGCGGCTAACACACACACACACACATATATATTTAAAATCATATCAAGTTAAAAATTGGCCTTTCAGCTGTTAGACACATGTACAGGGTTAAGATTGAGCTGTTAAATGCCTTCTTGGTTTAGGTTTTTATTAAATCTAAATTTAAAAACTGTGCTTTACCAATATATTTGATGTAAATAAATAAATATGAATTGACACAAACACAAAAATTATGAAAATATCATGAACGTTAAAAATGTTGTTTTATCTTTATGAAAAAAGTAAGCGCTTCATGAGGGAATGATAATAGAATTATATAACTAGCAGTTCAATTCAAATAGATTTTCAAATATTTAACCTCCATTAGTAATATTTTAATTTCTCTTGCTCACTTACAATTTAAAAAAATTAGACGAAGCCTTATATAACAACCATTTTTTTAAATAGTTTATGTATTTTCCTTCGAGTATTGAAATTTTCCTTCGTCCGTGTATTCTCAAGTTTCATGTCTGTTCACCTATAAACTTATTTTAACCAGTCATTCAGTGGTTTAAATATAAAGTATACTTACGTTATGTTTTTCTTGTGTGTATAAAATAAAAAGCGTCTAATAGCTTGACTAATTAGTTCACTCTGTTATAACTTGGGAACTGTTAATGTGTTCGATTTAATTCAAGTGCGCTCATTTTTACAGATCTTAAGTCATCCCGATATTCATAAAGCAATTTCTCTGCATAGCTTTAGATATATAATTAAATAGAGGTGAAGCCATTATGTGCAATGGCTTAAAGTCCACGCAAAAACAAACTCTTAATGGAAAATTTAAAAAATAATGTATTTGGGTGAATAAATGATACTTATAGACAACCGGTTATGTCCGGTACATAAAGTAGTACAAGTTTCTCATGAATACGCATTTTTAATAACCTGCTGTTTTACTAATGGAATGAAACAGATAATTTTAAATTCAGAATTAAACTGATACACACGGCATGTCCTTGAAAGTTGCTCATCAATAAAAGTAATGGTCGAAGATATTTGGAAATCGTAACTGCAAGCTACGTACTTAAACTTTTTAAGACCACTTTTTATATAAGTTTGAAGTATCGTCTTAAATTGAATCGGTAAGAATAATAGAAAATTCTACATTTATAAAAAATTGGTTGTCTAATAAATGATTAATAAATTTACAATGTCCCAAAGAGAGTTTAAGAAAATATTACCCCAGGGAAACGAAAACACAAAATTAAAATATACAAACTCGTAATAAAAAAATTGCGATATGAGAATATAATATTTGTCAAGGGCCTTATATTTCATTCAATAGCGGATCTGAATTAATTGGAATTAAACTAAATATCGTACCTTACGTTTCTGGCAAAATACCTCTGTAGCCTATTTCTACCGGTGCTCCGCACGTATTCTTAATCTACCAGTGATATGATCATAATATAAGTAAAATATAGAATTTCATTGGCAGATTCGTTATGTTAATCTATATTGACATTATACTTATGTTGACAACAACCTGTATTGGCATCTGTCTATCATTTACAGATTCGTCATATTGACCGTTTAAAACACAAAGGCATATTTCTTTCTTCAAACAGTGTTATTATAGTGTCGTCGCCTAATATTCATTACGATAATACCTTTCGGGGAAAACATTAATGAAGGACATTTTGAAATCAGTATCTTCAGATATTACCCCTTTTGTCATTTCTTATTAAAGATCAAATATTCTGCTCTGGATTTCGTTATGAAGAGGAAAGTGCAACAGTATTTTCTGTATACTCGGTAAGTGCATAAATATAATTTACTAATCTCTATTTTATATAAAATCATTGCGTATCTTTTCCGCCACAGATTTTACTTAAAGTTTTAAAATGTATTTTCGAAAAAATGTAAGATAATTTGCAAATGAAGAATATACTAATAAAAATATGTACTAGTAAATAAAGTATATTTCAATATAAATTGTAATAATATTAGTTTGGTAGCTAATAAACGCATCATGACTATTTAACCGTGTTATCTCATTTGGCAGCCAAATAGAAGGTTTCTACTTTTTGCTAAAACAAAATCGTTTTTCTATTACTGTGTGAGAGCATGAAAGTAGCTCCGATAGACGACGCGAACTTGAGCTGTGGTATATTTTATATGAGAGGTCGCCCTGGATGAGCATTAACAGAGACTAAAAAATTTTCTTCTTTTAGTCTTAGGAACCAACGCTTAGAAAATACGCAGTAAAAAACAGGCTCAGATAAATAACAAAATGATTATACTTTCATCTCATGCCTACATGTTATCTCTATGGCTGTGTCTGGGTTTATAAGGACAAGTTTAGTTTTGGTTAATTAAAAATGAATTAAATAAAATTGAGTAACATTAATGTAGTATTTAAGTCATACATGGTCCTTCCGTTCAATGTTTTATTTTTAAAAATATAGCATTTAATATTGGGATCATCTGTGATCATATATAGATAAATGCCATATTACTTAATTTTTATGCAAATTTTTAATCTAAATGATGTGAAAAAAACCCGTTAACCGTTGGTCACGTATTAAATATGAACAGATATCTCCGTCTAGACAGAAATCAAATTATACACGTTTAAACATGCACGCATACACTGAAGAGCAAACCTTAAAAAATACCTTCTTTCACTGTGTATATTTGTAATATTTCATGCAACAAATAAAGAAATCTACCTAAGTTTTAGTTAATAAATAAATAGCTCTCACTAACATCATGCCTGTAGAAAATAATTTCAATTTTGAAACGAATACTTAGCACTTATGATATTGCCATTACTATGGCGTATTTATATTTTTATTACATGGAAGTAGCTCTGCATTACTTTTATCTTTTCTCAACTTTCAGACCTTCTTTATACTTTACCCGCATCTAATTTCATATTTAGGTAAATATACTTAAATTTTTGCCCAGTTTTCGCCGATTTATCATCATAATTTTTGAAAAATCGTGGGCTTACACATCAATTGAATTTTGTTCTATAAATACGTATGTTAATTTAAGAATTCAGTATTATCTAAACAAGAAGCCTGAGTTTTAGAAATTTTTCCAACATTTTTTTAGCAGTGTGAAAAGATTGATAGCAAATTTCACATCAGTTCCGATAGTTCAGACTTTATAAGTTAATAATTCATCTTCAAATTAGTTTTATTTTTTTTCTCATTTCGCTTGTCTTTAATAGTATTTAATAAAAGTAAAGAAAACTATTGTAGAATTTCTACATGTATTTTTTCGGCCACGTGAGCACACACAATTTATTTTTGTAGATATATTTTTTTTCATGTAACGTCTAAAAATGAACGAAATAAATATTTACAAAGCATCTGTTGCCTAATGGAAGAGAAAGTGATATAAGTTAGTGAAGCATTAAACATAAGTCATAGCAATCCCATTTGAATTTTAAAATATTTAAATTATGAATAGTTGGAGTGTAGTTTAAGTATTAACATAACGACCGCGTCGTGCAACCTTATTAAACGTAATCGTACTAATACCGTAAAGTTCTCATAATTTTTTTTATAATAATAAGTGCGTCCTCGATGTAATTTTTTTTTCTTAAAAGATTAATATTTTTATGTGAGGACCAACCATATTCTTGCTATATTTTACCCAGTTTCTTAATTGCTGCAATATAAATTGAGTTATTTTTGCTTTCTAGTCATCAACTTTTTTTGCAACGAAGGAACATCTTTCACTGCCACTTATATGATATCGTACTGATTATTTTTAATGGCATAATTTAAAAAAATATGCTCATAAAGTTCTTATTCTTTTTAATGTACTTATTATCGTACATATTATTTTGAATAGCATACACTAAAAAATAAATATTTAAAAGTTGTCATTCCATTTAACTGGCTTCGTTTCGATCAAAATTTTGAATAAAATAGATAGTTTTATGTTACAGTATTTCACAAATATGACCAAACAAATATATTTCACAATAAGTCGATTTAAAAAAAAATGTTGCACAGATAGTAAATATATTTTATAGCATTGCCAACAGTTAAAAAATTCAAGGAATTATGTAAACAGAGAATAATAAATTTTACAACATTGCCAATTACAAAATTGAAATATATACAAGAAGGTAATAACACATTTCACAGAATTGCTAATAACATAAGAACCGAAGAAGATATACAATAAATAATAGCAAATTTCAGAGAATTTCTAACAATTGAATATTTAAGTATAAATAAGTAATAATACATTTCACAGCATTTCTAACAATTTGATAATTAAAGACGATACAAAAATCATTTTAATAGTAATAAAGCTTTTTTAAAAAAAAATGAACAGACTTCAAAGAACCACTGAATAAGAAGGGCAATGAAAAGTACAAAATGATAAAAATACCTGTACTTAGTTGGAATGTTTGCGGTACGATGTCATAAATCAATTTGCGCAATACTTTTACTGGCAGAGATTTTCGGAATCAGTGCCAAGTCAACTCTTCTCTCCTCTCACACGTCACGTACACGTACACCTAGAGATGAGTGCTATATTTCACTTGACACCGACTGTACTTACATACGTCTATTTCCTTACTTAGCTACCTACCTACTAAGCTTAGCTGCTTCGTGCCTTTTATATACATGTATATGCTTATCTAGCTAATTACTTTGTTATTTCGTGCTTACGTCAAGACAAGAGAAACTAGTCCATACTTAATAACTACTCATGATCAGTGAAGGGTTTCTCTCTCTTCCGGCTCTATCATTGTAACCTGATTTTGCTTAATGACAGTTTTTTACAGTCCTTAGCCGTTTCAATATTTTAAAGATTTTATTATTAATTTATCGTCATACCTATTTCATCCAAACTCAATCGTGGCACCCGTGCTCTTCATTGTTGAAGAATTCTATAATATTCCTTCAATTTCAATGGACAAAATTCGAATCGATTCCTTATTATACAATTCTGGGGTTATTCGAATAAAAAAACAAAATGATTTTATTAATGCCGAATATATGACTTAACTTTCATAAAACATGCCGTAGCATCACATTGAGGAAATGGAATCTGGAGTTCAATGACAGAGTTTGTACGTGAGGCCCAAAATGATAATTTAAACACAGCAAATCATCTATATTCACATTTTAAGTAGACAATGCCCCTGCAACATCACGACTGAGGAGTTGGAACGCGGACTTAAATGACGGAGTATTTGCTTGAGATCCATTATTTGAATTTAAGAAGACCAGATCTTCAATTACGACGATTTCAAGACTGAAGAGTGGAAACACAGAGTTCAACATACTATTTTAAAAATGGCAGGTTCTCAAGTCTCACGATTTAGGAAGACGGTACCTCCACAGCCTTAAGACTAAGGAATTGGAACCCGGAGTTTAATTGCAGAATCTCTGCTTGAGACCCGCAATACTGAAAACACCAAATCCTCAAGTCTCACGATTTAGGTAAACATTACTACTGCAGCATTATAACTAAAGATCTGGAACTCAGATTTCAGTAAAAGAGTTTTTCCCAAATATACACAGTAATCATTTAAAATCAAAAGATCCTCAAGTTTCACGAGTTATACAGACAGTACCCTTGCAATACCAAGACATCATCAGGAGTTTAAAGCCGAAGTTTCTTGACAAGAGTCTCTGCTTTAGATCCATAAAACTAATTTAGAGGCACCAAATTCAAATCTCACCATTTATATAGACAGTATACCTGTAGCATCAGAATTTATGAAACGAAAGTTGAAATTATCAGTTGAAAAATCGACGGTCAGATTTGAATTGACAACAACATATGGAATGTGAAGCTAAATAAAAGTATTTAAAAACGTGGTTTCATGACTTTGTACGTAACTGCTTAATATTTACCTAACTATTTACTTTCATTTTTTTGGTATACCAAGACCAGTCAAACGAATTCAAGCTCAGTGAATTTACTCTTCATCATGAAAGAAATTCTATCACCTCCTTTAAGCTAAATATTATACTCTGAATTTGCTAGAGTGTAAATTTAAATCCTCCTTAGTCGCTTCTTAATATTCTTATATTACCCTTAACCCGATATCATTTAAACGCGCGAACCCTGTGCTGTTCGATGTTCAGGAATTATATCGTTTATCTTCTATTTCCATAGTTGGATTCTAACTAAATTTTGATTGACCGCACTGAGTCTAAGTCTTTCCAAATGAAAAATGCATTGTCCAAAGTTAATAAATGCCGGAAACATGAAATAACATTCACAAAAAAGTAGAGTCGAATTTAGAAACTTTCTTTTTTTTGAAGTCGACTAAAAATAATTGTATTTTGGATCTTGTATGTTCAAATAAATCTGCTAGTGAAGATTATACCAAAGTTGAATTGTATTCTGCAATGAACGTTAAACAACGAGTTTCAGAATTGTCATATGTTATTTATAATCAGAAGATTTGAAAAGGTTTTGTATCGTTTTCATAGCTCGACTACTTAACTGATATTCGTAAAATTCTACCCACATATAGCCCGTATTATAAAATAAATGTTAGGTGCTTTTTAAAGCGGAACAGAATTTTTTTGGTAATTGAAAAAGTTACATACCTATCAAAGTATTCAGCTATTTCCAATATAAGATTATTTGCGAGATTCAGTTCATAAGAAAATATTTTTTAAATCTCCACCATTTTTCAACGCGAGCAAAATAGCAAAATAAAATTAGCTCAGTATAATTTGAAACGCAGGAATCACAAAAAATAAGATTATGGTTTTTAAAAGCTTGTTCTATGAATAATTTTGGAACATTAACTTTTCTGTGTACAAAAACGCAATGTTACATTTTAGATCAATGACGTTTATTGTAATATGAGAATAAAAAATTATGTCATCAAATAGACAATTTTTTTCCTAAATTCCGACTTAGGTCGTTGAGACGACATGCCTATTGAGTTGTTAAAATTACGTGTTGGGTTTGCAGTTATTGATTACTTTGAACATGAGAACCTGTGAACATGAAAATCAAGTTGCGAATGTGTTATGTTATTTACACATTCTTTTCTAAAATGGAATAGAGTATTGCATTAAACTTATCAGTTATGTATGACATATATTAAGTAAACAATTATGGTAATATATAACTATTATTCTTCTCGGAAATAATACAAATGGTATTTTCCCTAATGGATAATAATATGTATTTATGACATTGCTGTTAAAAGTAAATGTAACACCAAAATACGCGGAATTAATATGTAAAATACTATAGGAATCGTGGTTTTAAACTGAAAATTCAATACAAAACTCACTCGACCCTTTGAGGCGAGTTTTTCATGGCTTTTTCACACTTATATTATTTTAATATTATTCGCTATGGTCAAAGCAAAATAAAATGGATATGCTTTGGACCCACGATATGCTAAATTGATCAGACGCAATTTTTAATTTCATTGCATACGATGAAATATTAAAAATAAAAAATTATACAAATTAATATTTTTTGTAAAAATTATTTCAAGTGATATAAATGAGGCACAAAAAGAATGTTTGGCTTCGTAATATTTGTCCAGCGGTCTGTCTGTCGACCGAATTTATAAATTACTGGTCAAATTTAAAAGGGGGTTTCTTAAAATCAGGCTTGCTATAACATAAAGGAGAATTGTATTATTACTAAAGGAGAATGTAGGAGAAAGGTATTGAATGTTTTTGGAATTTACGATTATGAAATGTTAGTTTGTTTCATATATTTATTTACGATCGAATTACTTAGATATTACTATAATAGGGTATTAGAAAGTACAGAAAACAAATGTCAGCTTACTAACAGTCACGAAATACAAAATGTGAATATATATGACTATATGTATATTTGTGTGTTTGTGTATGTGTATATTTATATATATATATATATATATATATATACATATATATATATATATATATATATATATATATATATATACACATATATATATATATATATATATATATATATATATATATATATATATATATACATATATATATTAGGGTGTCAATTATTTTTCAAAGTTTTTATTTTGTAACGCATACCTTCGAATTTTTTTCATTTGGCCATAAAACACTCGAAAATAAATATTTATATTATTTGAAGCACCGCAACCCATGCCGAGTTGAACGCGAAACATGTTCATACAAGTAACCTGGATGACCGGCGCGTACTCGCTATTGTAGTCATTTGTTTCCGAGTTTTCACCAGCGTATCGCTTAATTAACGTGCATAATAGTTTATTTTCAAGATGTCAGTGGAACTTAGAAGTAATGAGAAAAATATTTTCTCGGTTGGTGAGATAAATCACCAAATAACGGGTGCAAAGTTGCCTTCTAATCGTCAAGTTCTCTCAGTTCTGTTTTTTAATATTCGGGAGGTAAAATTGACTGTTAATGAAAGTGCAAATCTTGTGATTCGTGAGTGCATCATATTTTGGGAAAAAGCTAGAATACTTACCAGAGCTGTACCTAATTGTGTGAAAAAACTTGTGGATCTTTACCATGTTTGGAGAGAGCTACAAAAAACTGTAAAAAAACACATGACGTTTATAAGCACCGCGAGGAGAAGTTCCAAAAATATTTAGATAATTTATTTGATATCGCGCATGCCGATGCTCTACAAAGAATCAAAATAGAAGAAGACAAAGTATTTTTACAAAAACAAAGATAGCCAGGGCGTTCGGGTTGCTTAGCGGGTGTTGAAAAAAAGTTAGTTGAGAAAGAACAAAGAGTAAGGCAAAGAAAACTAGGAGAAGAGGAAAAAAGAATAAAGCATTTGACTGATACGAATTTAATGACTTCAGACATCTCTATCCCATCTTAAGACCTTCACGAACAGTCTACCAGTTCTGACGAAAGTTTGGAAGAAAATTTACCTTCCTTGACTTCGCTATCTGCTACAAAAAGAGGAAGGACGTGTTTTATTACCTTTAAACTAGTTGCAGCTTTAGATAGATGTCAACTAAGTGTAATAGATTCAGTTTACATACTTCAAGCTGTTGTAGAAGCACTTGGTCTCAGTTGTGAAGACTTTCCTATCAACAAGTTTTCTATTCAACGAATTCGGACCCAAATGAGAAAAGAGAGAGCAGAATCGATAAAAACTGATTTTCAGAAC
The DNA here is from genome assembly GCA_039881145.1 of Druceiella hillmani. Classification (NCBI taxonomy): domain Eukaryota; kingdom Metazoa; phylum Arthropoda; class Insecta; order Lepidoptera; family Hepialidae; genus Druceiella; species Druceiella hillmani. Next base: position 1,250,156 of record JAYKKI010000033.1, on the reverse strand, counting down.
AACGTGCCTGAAATTGTAACTATTCATTGGGATGGAAAGCTATTGCCCGGTTTAAATGTGACAGGTTGAAAAGAAGAACGCCTGCCAATTCTCATTTCATTCGGAGAAAAAGACCAACTTCTAGCAGTGCCAAAACTCGATAGTTCTACTAGCAAAGATCAAGCTGAAGCTGTTTTAAATGCCCTTTCTGATTGAGATCTCAATGACAAGGTACAGATTATGTGCTGCGATACAACGGCTTCTAATACAGGCCGCTTAAATGGGGCTTGTGTGCTCTTGGAGCAAAAATTAGAAAGGGAATTGTTATTTTTTGTTTGCCGCCATCATATGTATGAACTAGTACTAAAATGAGTGGTTGAATCAAAGATCCATCAAGTTACTAGCAGTCCCGATATCATGTTATTTAAAAAATTTAGAGATAATTGGAAGAACGTTAATGCAACTGCTACCGAAACATGTACTGATTTCGTAAAGAAATATTTTTGTTAAACGATGATTAACGAACTTATTAATTATTCTAAAAAGGAACTACTGAAATCTATTATACGTGACGATTATCGGGAGTTGATTGAACTATGTATAGTGTTTTTGGGGGGAGATAATAAAAAGAAATTTAATATCAGACCACCTGGCGCCATGCATCGGGAAAGATGTATAACAAGAGCTATTTACTCTTTAAATATATGCTTGCTGCAATCACAGTTTAAAATGAGCGCCAAGTACAAACGAGCACTGCAAGATGTTTGCGTATATATTGCAATGGCTTATGTAAAGCCCTGGTTTGAGTGAAATTTGGCGGTAAAAGCCCCGAATCAAGATTTATGTTTCTTAAAAACATTGAAAAACTACGAAACATTCGACCAAGTGATTTCTAAAGCAGCTCTGACTAAGTTCAGCCAATACTTGGAGTATTTATCGGAAGAAATTGTTTTATTTTCATTATTTGATGATGAAGTTGATACACAAACCAAAGTTGATATCGTATCGAATTTACAAAATTATCATATATATATATATTATATATATATATTATATGTATAAGTATTAGGGTGTCCCTTATATCACCGTTTTTTTTTCTTTTAAATATTGTAACGCATAAAACATATTGTAACCCTCTAATTCTTTTTATAGTGCTAAAGGCTACCTTCGTGCAAAATTTCATCGTCACATCACAATGGCAACCCATGCCGACAAGGCATCATTTTTTCTAAACAACTGTTTTAGAAGACTTAGTTGCATGTAAGCTATATTATGATCAAAATACATATTTAATAATAGAAAACAGTGGAAGATTAATTTAGGTTATGTATTTATTTATGAAGTTGAAAAAGATATATAATTCAGGATACAGGATACTTTTTTTTTAAAGTATCTTTCTTGCAATCTGGGTACAACTTTCTGTAATCTTGTACACAACGTAACAAGAACTGTTTTTGTTCTTCTGCAGCAGTTATTAATCCATGAAAATCTTGCATGAGCTTCACGCCTCTCTTTGCTGTGTCATTGACTGCCTTCAAGTGCATAACTTTTTTTTAGTTTCCTGAAAGGAAGGGATTTGTTCCCATGAAGAGACGTCTTCTTGGAGAAAAGCGTTGTCAATTTTTAACCGCGATAATAAATTTCTGCTCTTAATGGTCACGAAATCACTCATACGTCCTGAAACGTCCTGAAACACTAAAAGAAATATATTAACAAAATTATCACATTTTCTAATGATAAAATGAAAAAAAATACCTATTCAACTCACCGTACAAAGAAGCAGATATTTCTTCCTTCGATGGAATGTATATCTTCCCAAAATCATACAAACTTTCCCTTTGTAAATTCGATACGATATCAACTTTGGTTTGTGTATCAACTTCATCATCAAATAATGAAAATAAAACAATTTCTTCCGATAAATACTCCAAGTATTGGCTGAACTTAGTCAGAGCTGCTTTAGAAATCACTTGGTCGAATGTTTCGTAGTTTTTCAATGTTTTTAAGAAACATAAATCTTGATTCGGGGCTTTTACCGCCAAATTTCACTCAAACCAGGGCTTTACATAAGCCATTGCAATATATACGCAAACATCTTGCAGTGCTCGTTTGTACTTGGCGCTCATTTTAAACTGTGATTGCAGCAAGCATATATTTAAAGAGTAAATAGCTCTTGTTATACATCTTTCCCGATGCATGGCGCCAGGTGGTCTGATATTAAATTTCTTTTTATTATCTCCCCCCAAAAACACTATACATAGTTCAATCAACTCCCGATAATCGTCACGTATAATAGATTTCAGTAGTTCCTTTTTAGAATAATTAATAAGTTCGTTAATCATCGTTTAACAAAAATATTTCTTTACGAAATCAGTATTAAGCGATACGCTGGTGAAAACTCGGAAACAAATGACTACAATAGCGAGTACGCGCCGGTCATCCAGGTTACTTGTATGAACACATAACCTAAATTAATCTTCCACTGTTTTCTATTATTAAATATGTATTTTGATCATAATATAGCTTACATGCAACTAAGTCTTCTAAAACAGTTGTTTAGAAAAAATGATGCCTTGTCGGCATGGGTTGCCATTGTCATGTGACGATGAAATTTTGCACGAAGGTAGCCTTTAGCACTATAAAAAGAATTAGAGGGTTACAATATGTTTTATGCGTTACAATATTTAAAAGAAAAAAAAACGGTGATATAAGGGACACCCTAATACTTATACATATAATATATATATATATATATATATATATATATATATATATATATATATATATAAGTAGAGCAATGAAATCTGAGTAAGTAGAGTAAGTGAAATGTCATGATGGTGTAGCGTTCGTTCTTACTTAACATCACTAAAATATGACGATGGTAATAAGAAAAAAAATATTGGAATGAACTAAGGGGACATTTGTTTAATTCAATGTAAATGCTTCGTCCCTTCAGACATTTTCGGTGACTTTTCATTTGTACTACACCTTAAACTAAAATTGACGCCTATCATGATATTACCCATTCGCAGTATTAAAAAAAACTAATTGATTTGTATTTAAAATAAATATTACGATCAATAAACAATTAAATACACTGTACATGCGGTATAGTGCACGTGCATCTTGTGTCCGCTCGATAGCGATCATTATGCCCCCACAATCCATCGTTTGTGATGGTCATTGGCAAATGGGCCCCAGTTTGTAGATGCGTGTGATTTGATTTTATTACAAACCAGCTGACCGTAAAATCGCATAAGTTTCTAGGTATCTTAAAGCTAAGTTTTTTTTTCATTAAAATGTAATTAAGTAGTTCGTATCGTGGTTAACAGTATTCGGACTTGTCCCTGAAACTGTTGTCGTTTCTTATTTATTTTAATTGTGGGGAATGAGCAATTAATAATTTAATTAATTCTTCGATAAACTGAGCACAAAGTAACTCAGGTGTTTCAATAAAACTGGAATCAACTTATTTACAACTGATTAGGAATTTAAAATGCTTTAACGACGTATATACAAAAATACAAAACTCAGCTATTGATATTTTAACAGACGTTCAAAAGGTATTCCAGTCTGCTCCATGAACAAACGAGTACGTCTTTTACAGATGTTAGAAAAAATGTTTGGTTACAGCTCTTTTACACTTTGCGCCTCTTCTGCGAACACTAACCGCTTTATCTCCTACTACAAAAAACTATAATTATCAAGTCGGGGCCGCGAGCGGCCCATGGAACAGGGCCACTGCCTCTTAACCAGCGATTGCCAAATATAGTGTTGTCACAATAGTCCGTTTAGAGTTATCGATGTCTTATCGCTAGTGATAATATTGCTTTAAAAATTTTCTCAGCAATAACAATAACACTACTTTACTATAGTGTCATTTACTGGTGGCACCGTTCTACGAAACTGAGATGAAGAAGCTGGTTTTACGAAACAATAAATATCTTAATAATAGCGGAAATTACATAAGTGAGTAATTTGTGGTATAAGTTTATGTTTATTAGATAAGCTTTATTTAGTTTGCAAAACTTAGAAAACCTACATAATAAAATTTTCTAAATTTCAGAAATAAATTAGAGAATCTATTATTGTAGTTAGATCCTTACAGCTTAGTAAGTTTCCAATATAGAATAGGACATAATTAAATATTGTTATGCTATTGTGCCACCGAATTAATTCGTGTAATTAGGTAAAGAGAGTGGCTTTTTTAATAAGTTTTCAAATTTGAGGAATACAATCTATCTATTTCTATTCCTCACAGAAATTCTCGGATAAATATTTATTTAGATTCTTATTATCGCCAAACATATAGGTCAATAGGTTAATTACATCCAATTTAATTTTCTAAGTCGGTCGATTTTTGAGAAGAAACGACCATGGCAGACGAAGGATAAATGGAGGAATGACTCACACAGTCTCCGTTTTTTTCTCCTTTGAGGTACGAAACCACAAAATTGCATTTTCAATTATTTTTGCTCAGGTCCACTGATGAATCGGTGAATTATTTATCTTTCATATGTTTATGTATAATTTGCTACTAGTAATGTTTAGACTAATTATGAGTTGCTTTACTCTTTCTACGGGTATACTACCATTAAATTCATGTCAATTGGATTTTACGTATTATTAAACGTACAAAATAAGTACAAATGCAAAGATTTATGGAAATTATCAAAATATTTATACACGTTATTAATATTGTGTTATTTAAATATATTTTGTAATGTTTTCTTGTACATATTGTTCAAATATTATTTATGATTTTAAAAAAGAGACAAAATTACAAAAATAAGTTAAATATTCTTAAGACGCTCTTTAGTAATCTTTCATTTCGAACTTTGGAAATGAGTGAAAAGTTTACACATTCAAAATAACAATTCAACTTTCTACATTTCACTTCCACAATTTGGCCTGCAGTCCTTACGTCTATCAAAAATATAAATTTTTTATCATTCTGTGATAAAAATGCATGTGATACAAAGAGAGAAGGTTAAATCAGGGGTGATTCAATAAAATGCTTTTTTTGTCATCCTAGTAAGCAACATAAACGAACAACAAAACATTGAAATTCTACATCTCTCGCCAAGTGATCACAGTTACAATCGTTATGGAATTTGATTCATATTTGGTCTAAATTATGAGCAATAGCGGGCAGACTGTTTTATCAGAATAGTATACGACAAATGCAAACATATATAATTGCAAAAAAATTGTATGTCACTTCTCTCATCACTTCGTCCTTAAATTAAAGACCACGTGAGAGTTCAGATAAACAGATATTACAATTAGTTCATAATAATATACTAAATGTTTTGTTTAGTTTTCAACCATAATTTCCTTATTTTCTCAAAACAGGGTCAGTGAAAAAACAAAGGTTCAACAACCATTCAACATTACGTGATTTTTTAAATTTTTTTTGGCCCTCTGTGTATTTTTGTTTAAGATCACAGGACTTGCGTCAGACTTAATTAAAGTATCATGATAATTCTATATAAATAATATTAAATTCCACGTTGTCATGCTACGTTGTTAATATTAACTGATAAATGTTAAGTTTCATCCTATATATACTTATTCATTTAAAAAAAATATTTCTAAATATATACTGAACGCTAGTCTTTTTCAAATTAACCTAAACAAACTATGTGTGCACTAAGTTTCAAAAATATCTATCTAACTATTTAGGTGTAGTCGAGTAAAAACATCCGACCAAATTATATTCAATACCAAGGTTTATTTTCGGTAGTTTATTTTTATGATATTCTTGATTGTATTCTCTGTGCTGTTAAGTACCTCGTTTCAGATCTTTCGGCTAGCTTAAACGTAACCTTATACTTTAGTTAAGATACGTTTATTTAGACACCTTCGTTCTTCAAATATTTTATGATTATCACATTGCTGTAAGTCAACTGTAATTAAACGTCGCTCAACGCTAAATCCGACCAACAATCGAATGTCAAAATTGGAAACAAAGTTTTGAGAATTGGAAGAAGTAATTGAAAAAAAAAATTCACGATGGTAAGTCAAATTCTTATTTAAAAAACAATTACATATTTATGAAAGACGGTAAATATACAGAAATTATGTTTCCATTAATGGGTTTTAAAAACAAAAAATCATACTTTACTTCAGAAGAAAAAAAATTAAATTTTATGCATTTTTTGGCGACGATCTAGAATAGAAAAAGATTGTAGGTTGATTCGAAAAGGTAAATTGTCATGAATACGATTCTCGGACTACGAAGAAGCGGTGATTGCTGACTTTTGAAAAGGCCTTGAAAGAGACGTTCGTGGACGAGTGGTTTGAAAGCATCTTTCAACCGTTTCATTTAATAAAACGATGCACTAAATATCACGAAGAGTATGTGGAAAAAGAATAAATCAATTATAAATATAACAGTTGATATAATTTTTGATATTTCAAACACTTTCTATCTTAGTTCTTGTATATTCTTCATACATAGTGATCTAAATTAACAGATAGAAAAATATCTGAAAACTTAAGGTATTTCCATATAATTATTAGGACGTGTATGGTACACACCTACTTGCCTATTTAATAAAGTATTGGGAAAAACATTAAAAATCTCTTAAAAACAAATTTCCAACACTCCTGTTGACTTCCAAAAATAAGAGAAAAATTATTAAGATGCAAAGGGTTTGTCAATAATTTGTGGAAGAAAACAAAGTTTCTCAAAAAGACTTAATTTTTAAAATTTTTGAAGTTACTTATTTTTTACTGATAAAACATTTTGTATGTAAAAAATGCGATGTTTTATGTACCATTACTAAAAATTACCTTGACCCACGTAAGTATATCATTCAACGGCATACAAATCTTCACATATGTTTGAGTTTAATTAACACTCGATCTGTTTTCGACTTTATTAGCCATTCAAGATATTTTTATTACATCAATTTAGTTATTTTTATTTCATTCCCATCATATTATGGATAAAATACATCCCATTTTTTATTTTACCTTAAAATAGAAAATGAATAATTTTGGAAATAATTTTATTACCAGTGAACTTTCCTTTCAGTTTGAAATATTATTTAAATAACACTTCACGCACATAAGGGTTGTTAATACAGATAAGTTTATAGTAGTTATGCTTTATATCTAAAGATAAATAAATACAATTAAAAAGAGTCGAGTGGTTTTTTGCGAATAAATAATTTCTCATTATGAGACATTTTAAAGTAATGAATATTTTAAGTTAGTACTCGTGATGTAACATTTTAGGTATATAATCGACATACGTTTTGTCCACGGCTTCGCCTGTGCAGATGTTTTAATAAGGCAGCGGGACTAACATGCAAGTTTTATGCACTCAAGATACCTGATCAGTATATTTAATATACACAAACGCCGTGTATTAATATATCGTTGTATTAAATCTTCGTCGTTGTCTAAAAAATAACCAGTTTCATTCTTCGTAAATTATGCACTTTTTTAAATTTTATAGCAACTCACATATTCATTTCAATCATGGATTACAACGCTTATTTTTAATTTTAAAGTTATATACCTTTTTTTAGAGGTATATAACTTTAAAATTAAAAAAAAAACAAATATAAATCATTATATTGGTATGATATTTAATCCATCGAAAAGGTACGAATATGACATTTGTGTTTAAACACGATTTTAGGCATATGAGCATCGCGGCTGACTCAAATGATGTGTAATCTCGAAGCCCAATTCTCAATCACTTCTTCGAGCAACAATTTGTTCAACGATAAGGCCAACTTTTGGTAGAATAGCTATGTCAATAAATCGCCGGAATTGGAGTGAAGAAAAACCATTTGCCATTATTAAGACGCCGTTAGATCCGCAGATAGTCTCTGTTTGGTGTGCTTAACGGACTGGTGGAATCCCATATTTCTTCAAAGATGACGCCGGAGAAAACGACACAATCTTTCCATTATGCAACTAAAATTACAGAATATGTGAATTTGCCCTCAGTAATAATGCACTTTTCTGCTTTCAATGTTTGAATATAAAATTACTGTAATAATTAAGGAAAAAGTGAATCGGAATACCTTGTTAGAAGTAAAACTTTCTGTCATTTAACTATAAGTGTTTAAAAATAATCATGGTTTTGTGGTTTTATTGTATTGTCGTATATTTAAATTTTATCGCTGTGTGTTAAAACATGAATATGTCAGCGGGAGCAATGCTTTGTATTTTATAAAAACAGAATTATGTGCAGTAACGGCTTTATGCGAGTATTTATGAATTCGTTATTTTTATTTTATTAGCAGAAATTTTACAAAATTTTTCAAAAATATTTTATAATAAATAAAATGAATTATATCGCAGACAACAAACATTTTATAATTTTAAGAATGGTCTCAACTTTTGTTTTTTTATAAATATTTCAATACGTTTTCTACTTAACCTTATTTGTCATTGAAATTTTGCCGGAATAAATCTGTAAGGAAATTTGATTTATATCGTGTGTCCCGTACGATGTACATTCTCTTTTTAATAATTACAAAACGTTTATATGCAACTACGTTCACAAAGAAATAAAGCATTTTGACATAAATTCAAATTATCAAAAAATTTATTGAAATCAATTTTAATGAAGTCACTTTTAATATATTACCATAGATTGAGAGCACTGTTTCGGCTATATTACGGGATTTAATTATTATATAATTATAATGTAATGAGTACACCAAAGAAATTCAATCGATTTACATAAGAAAAAAATTAAGATAATCAAGAAATGACATAAGTGCAATCGGATAAAATTCATCAATAAAAATTAAAAAGTTTATTTATTTAAATACATAACAAAGTTTAAATATTTCAGGGGTAACGCCACTGCTAATAGTTTAATACATGAAAACACGGAAATTATTTTTAGAGTCAAAATACCTTAACCCAATATCCCCTTGGCTTTGTTACAGCCAGTATAGCTAATAATCAATAGAGAAATGTAAAACTTTAAAAGTTTTTTTTTACATAACCTTTTCCTTAATGTCTTGCAGCGTAATTTAAAATGGTTTCATCCATTTTGTTCAAAATTTAATTAAAACTTTAAGAATAGTTTTTCCACCGAAATAGGTAAGGATTTAGGATATGTTAAAAACTTCCTGTTGCTAATCAATTTTTGCAAAAATCTTACGATTAAAAGTAACCTTTTTTTTAAACGTTTACTGTTTCTATAAAAGCCAATATTTTTTATACCTTATTTCAGTAGCTACTCGCAGAGTGAAAATGAAAAAATATGATTTCGGGTTAAAATTTATGACACTCAAGTACTATGAAACAACGCACGGTAAAGGCACACTTCTGTGTGAGATTTGGTCGGTGCTATTTAATTTTATAATCACACAAAAGAAAAACTGAAAAAATACATCAACGCATAAAGCCTTAGGTAGATATTTAATAGTGTCTTCATTTATTGAAAAAAAAATTATTGCTTTTATATTCAAACCCTTGGCTTTAACCCTTATGAATTTGCAATATTTCAATTAAACCATTTGTAAATATACCTCCTTATAAATGTTATTTTAATTTTTGTAACTAGAAATACTGTACAGATTATATAAATATAATGGTAGTTTTATATTTTACTATATATTTCACAATATAACTTTTACAGGCGTCAAAAAAAGTTATACTTTTTCGACAATTCTTATTATTTTGTTTTTAGTATCATCTAATTTTGTTAGTAAAATTGTTTTAATCACAAATCTAAAATTGTTTTACACGTTAATATTTCGGTTATTGTTTAGATTCAAAATGGTTTCTAAAGTTTGACTAAATGTGTGTTGTCAAGCATTTTAAACATCGTCATCAGTCTAACAATATATACATTAGAAACATATATTTTTAAAACCCGTTTTCAAAGGCATATCCATTTCTCCTTGTTCTCCCAGTATTACTTTCTAGACAAAATTTGACGCCCACAGTGGATGCCAGCGAATCGTCATCCCTTCATAAGTGTTCCACATCCTCCAAAAATAAAAAAAAACAACTAAATTTCATAAACTACCCCTTTTCAAATTGTTACACAAACAATTTCAGTGTTATTTTTTAAATACACTTTGGTCGATATCTGTTACCTTTTTGACACTTTAAAGTTTCTATATCAAACGGTCTTAAATAAAGAGGGCTGTACCTGAGAGACATGTGAGTGATCCAGTAATGGTCACATTTTTTCCTTTTTGAGGTGTAAAATCCTAAAAATAAGAAAGGTCATTTCGTTCACATGAGGTTTATTCCATATTTTAATATTATTTACCTTGTTTTAGGCTTTATAATTAATTAACCAGAATTTATTAACTGTAGATACGCTGATATAATGGCAAAATATATATTGTGGATCCAGATACGAAATTACGCTATACATTGTATGTCATCATATTACCTGTCAAGCACATACTTAGGTTCTAATAAACATATAATGGTAAAATAGAAGAAATATTATATTATTTCTATTTTTCTATCTACAAATATTAATTTTTTGCCGATAAATATAATACTTTGCTAATACATATTTCACAGGTGAAAGAATGTCGTGCATATATAAAAATAAAATCTATATATCTTACGATAATGGATATAGTTTTCCTTTAATAACTTTCTGAGATTCTAACAACTGATTTCTATTTTCTTAATTTTTCCTTTACTGATAGAAAATAGTGCCTTTTATATACATTTTGATGCGTGATATCGAGGATGTTATTTAATATTCTGAAAATGTATTGTTCAGTTTCTTGTAAATAAATATATCAAAGGATGGTATCCTATGGAAGCAAATAAAGTAAACTAACTTTTCTCCTTACTTTATAAAAGTAAGGAGAAAAGTTAGTTTACTTTATTTGCTTCTTTAGATTATATTAAACTGCAAAATATGCAGTTTAATATGATCTAAACTCAGTTAAGTTTCAGTTGTCAATGTCAAGGTTTTTAAGAAAATCGGCTGTGATTTAGAGACTTTAGATACCTTCTAAGGGTTCTGTGTTTTTTGTGATGTGGATTCTAAAAATGATTCATGTAAAATAAAACTTCCAACGGGAGTTTAAAAAGCAGCTCTACCAATTTGATGTAGCATTGGATATTAAGAAATAATGTAATCAAAAGAAAAGTTTAAGTCAACATTTTTTTTTATTTGTTAACTGAGCACTTCAATATTTTCAAAGTCAACATTTGTTGAGGAAAATAATGACATTATATTTTAAAAAGATTAGCATACTAATAATTTTTTTAAAGAGTCATTAAATTTTATGAAATGTTTTCTTGTGACCCAAACGACAAAATATCGGTTTGTATTCTATATTTACAAGTATATGAAATATCAGTTTTGCAAATAAAATAGTTAAGGAGCTACAGGCTATGATAAACGTTCAGTAAGACAGTGCTTACTCTATATTTAATCGTTTAATCTGTATAGGGTCATAGCCATATAACTTTGTGTATGTCTGCCTATTCGTGTACCAAATCATTATAAGTATTTTGTTTTATGGTATATTGCACTTGAATTACGAGATCATAAGGAAAATTATATTTTAGTTTTGTTTAAGATGCAGTTCCTCATAAGGAAATTGGTTTATTATTTTTCATGGCTTCCTTGAATGGTACACAAGGAAGTTTCATTCAAAAATAAAAAAAGTCTAGTAAATTTCTCGTATGTCATATAATAATATCGTTCATATGTACTATTAAATTTTCAAATTTTATATCTCCAAAACGTTTTGTCATATTCGATCTCTCCATCTATCTTTTTGACTACGTATATCAATAATATGAAAACATCAAGCTACTGGCAATAAAAAATGTGCTGGAAAGTAAAATTATTTCGCTCCCTAGTTTTTAATGACATAAAGAGATATAGGCATTTATTTGTCTTATGCATGTGAAAATAGACTAGGAAATATATTAGTAATTCATTTTCAGCTATTTCAATGTACATTATTATTTATGAGTAAAGCGAACAAAAGTACGTCTTAAACATGGTTGTGTATTCAATGTTTGCAAAAAGGCAATAAGCAATCGATTGAAGGTGTCATCTTCAATTCGAAAATTAATTTTCATTTATTTTGAGAAGGAACTTGGCAACCTGAAGCAACGTAAATTACGTGTTGGTTATGTGAAATAAAATTTTACTTTATTATTCATAATGATGTATTATTGTGGTGAAAAACTTTCTTTAATTTACTTATTATTTGACCCGACCTAATCTAATAAAGTGAGTTATTGATATATGGAATAGAGTATCATATTAATAGGAAACGGTAACCTATCTGGAAATAAAGAGAGTTAGTATTTTAAAAACACAAATAAAAATCGCAAAATTGGAAGGTAACAAATATAAAGATTCTATGATTTTGATAAGAAATTAATTTAAGTATAAAACCACTAGAACTAATCTTACTAAAAACTCGGCCTAATCCAAACTAAATCTTAGTCGAATACAAACGTGGGGAACTGAAATTAAAACCAAAACAAATTCATTTGAAAACACACAGGAACTAAGCCAAACTAGTCCAAAGTAGATTCTTATCAAATCTTACGTAATGCAAGCGGAACTTTTTTAGGGTTCGCTCTTGTACGCATGCGTGAATTATTTATTGGTGGGCCGACAGATGGCGTTAGTTTTAAATTTAGGGTAACGGTCTATTTTCTTAAAAGAAACAACACTCCAAAAGCAAAGACACGTTTCAATAAAATTTGGTTTAAAAATCAATGAAATTAAATTTTTTATTCTCGATAAATTATAGTATACTTTTAACGTTGAATAAATTTATATAATAACAAGGATATTTGGTAAAATTTATAGTCCCATTAAATAATTCATCTCATTTTTTATTTGTTTAATATTTATATTTTTTTTGTTTCATTTCATTTAATTCTTTCCTTGTAAATCCACTTTCGCCAGTAAATTAATTTTAAAGCAAATTTCATGACGAACTACATGAATACAATCATAGCCATTAGCAATGCCAAGCGTGATACTTGGTTTCATACTACTTGTTCTATTGTTTGCACTGCAGACTTAGATGTTAACATTGGTTTGATAATCTGAAATTTAAGTTTGTTTAGGTTTTTTTGTTATTGTGTCAGTTTTATTTTGATTTCTGTATTATTTGAATTGAGTTCACTATAATTGCTTTCATTGGCTTTGTGTAAAAAAATTATTTGAGTTGGGTTTGATTCTGATTGAATTGCCGTATATTCAAATAGGACTAGGTATATTTTATACTCTAGATTCAACTTCTGATTGGAATAGAAAAAGGTGTTTAAAGAAATGAGTAATGAGCTTTTCCTGTACATTTACAAATATATTACAAAATATAGAATAAGTTTTTCTATGCATTTAGGAATATCTTAAATGAAGAATAAGATGTTCTTTTGCACTTACGAATAGACCAAATAAAGCAAAGAATAAGCTTTTGCTATGTATTTACGAATGTCTTAAATGAAGAATTAATTTTTGCTATTCATTTACAAATGTCTTAAATAAATAATAAGTTTTTCCTATGCAATTACATAAATATTAATTAAAAAAAATAAATAATAGAATATGTATATGTCGACATGTTAATCGATGATAACATTCTTCAAATTGCTTGTGCTTTTTCCTAACACATTTTTGAAAATATTTAAAAAAACAACACATAATGGTATCTATTGTTGGGAGTATCGAAATACTTAATCTAAACTTGTGATAGCTGTATCTTTGTTAAAAACTTAACACCATTGATGATTAAAAAGCGTGTAGAGAGTCACTTATTTAGAATATCATCATACATTTTTAAACATGATTTTCGGTGGTTTCAATTGTTGACGGTATATTTATAATTAGACGAATGACATCCAACATATGGTATTTTTGAACTGGGCTCCAGCAATTTTATTAATTATTTTTTCAAACTTTATTTATTATTATATCGCTCACGGTGAATTAATATGGTTTCAAGTATAAAAGATATTTAAAAGTACATGACTACTGGTATCGATGGGAGTGGTTATTTCTAAACTTAGTTGAGTTGTATATAATTCCTTAGTTTTATTTACGGTATTATATTAATAGGGGGTCTAAAATGGTTTTACATAGAAATTATTATAAATATTGTTACTGCCACTATAATAGCCTAAATTACATTAATATGACTGTAATATTAATTAATATATAGTTTAAATGGAATTTTTTTTGTTCCGCCACGTAGACACATTTTTGCTATAAAAGATTAGGCAAGTAGAGGTATAGACAACCTATATTTTATATTATATATATATATATATATATATATATCTATATATATCTATATATATATATATATATATATATATATATATATATATATATATATATATATATGTATAAAATATTGTATAATATATGCATAGCATAAAATAGTACTAATAATTCCGTTAGTTTAATAAATATACCATATATCCTTAAAGGTTTAAAGATTTTAACTGTGTACAAAACCAAGTTCTAATTTTACTTCACATGTTTGTTTAAAAATATAGCATCAAATTAATTGAAAAAAAAATTAGATAAGAAAAGTGTTAAAATTAATTTCTCTATTTTTGTATACATTAATTAGTGATAGATACAATTCAAGTAAACCTCGAGTTTACTTAATTCACACAGCGAAAAATAATTCTGAAATTCCGTGGTACATTTTTTTTAACTACTATTTGCCAAAAAGACTGAAATATATCACTGTTACTAATAAATTTGGAACATAAAGTTATACCTTTTATAAATAGCGAATAGATAAACAATACTTATAAAGTTTATGGCGAGCTAGTCATAACATCATCCCTCAAACATTATTCAGACCTAGACCTATGTTTAAATTTAGTATAACCTGAAAAAGTTAATATTTCAGAAAGCACATCTAACGGTATGTTAATTTTTGCAATTCGATTGTATTTATGATTAGCTTAAAGAAAGTGGCAACGTATAATTAAATTCGTGCAATCGAAACTATCGAGGATCATAATAACATGTTACAGGAATGCAGAGTAGAGTAAATAAATGTCTTGAGGTGATGGGGTCGCTATCAAGCAATTAATTGACTAAAATATGTAAGATATTTCAAGTGATTTATTTTGAAAATTTTTATTTTGGGATTCAAATAAAATAATGTAAAGAAATATATGTTGCACTAAAACTACCTACCTACCCTTTTTTATATTAAGCAGATTCAAGATGACGCGGCAGATATTCATGCAGCGCAAAAAAATTTGCAACAGGATGGTTAGGACCATTTTATAAAAACGCTTTAAATATATAGAAATGTCTTCTTCCATAGAGGAAGAACTATTCATTTTGTAAAATGTTGAGTCTGTAGGACTAAAAAGTATCATGGGTGCGATAGATGTCAGTTATTTAAAAATGCGGAAGGAAAGGCTAAGGTAAGTAAGCTAAGGCCAGTATTAAACAAATAGAAAAGATTACAGTTCATTCAATATCTAGATAAAAACAAACCGTTCCTATTTTATACTCTTGAATTTATCTTTCTAAATATAAACTAACACATTTGTTTTAGGTGGTCTGTGATCACTCTATAAAGATAAGAAACAATGTAGTTTATGGGCACGGAAGCGCATTCGGCTCTGTATATGTAATATTTGACGAGACTACTTTGACGAATAGATTTGAAAGATTGAATTTCATGGATAATTATAAGGAGGTTCGGGATATGCCGGCACTCCGTATTTATTTATATAAGTTTTAAATACACATTCGGGTAATGAAGAATTATATAATTGTCCTTATATAGGAACACGGAATATTGTTGAAAGATGTTTTGAAATAGGGAGAAATCTTTTAGTTTTTTACTCAGTTGTTTCTGGATATCCCTTATAAAAACTAAAACGTTTAGAGTAATTTATTGCCATTAAAATAAATGAAAAGACTTTGAAACAAGCTGAAAGTTTCAATGAAGTTCGACTCTAGAAAATGTATTAAGTGGATTGCAGCAAGTGTAATACAAGTGCATACATATCGAGGAAAATTTTTAAACCAAATAAAATTAAGAAAAAAGTTTAATTCAAATATTATTCTCATTCGCTGGAAAGAATAATAAAAACATCTGATGTTTTGAAGAATTGAGATGTTTTTCTAAAATTTTAGGCTCTAATTTTAAATTGATCATTAATTATTCATACTGTTCAGTTAATGGCTTGATATGCAGCTCATATTATTTCTCCAGTTTCTTGTTATCTTTCTCCCTAAAATGAAGCATATTTTAATGTGGGACCTCCTTAAAATTGAATCCTTTTTCTTCTTTTGATATCTCATACACAGAAGAAAAACATTCAAAGTTTTAAACATTTAAAGGATTGTAAAAAGATTGGTCGTTATTTAATTACTATTATTTTCCGAAGAGATATTTGATTCAATAAGTTAACGAAAGCAGATGTTCATGTAAATGTCAATTGTTTCGCTGGAGATGATTTACATTTATACTTTTCTATAACAAAAAAAATATAGAAATAAATGTTGTTAAAGAAATTCTCCATATAAAAATTAAAATCATAGATCGCGAGTAAATACCTTCATTATAGGAATGGTCTTCTCCTAATGGAATTCTCCTACTATTATTTTTTCCACATTATTGTAAAATATCTTTTAAAAAACGACTTGAAAGAAGTAGGTACCAAAATGTAATAAATAATTAACTCAACATATGTTCATGTTTATGCGAAATAAATAAATAAGTTAATTATTTTCGAAGTCGATCGGCGGTTTTTTTAAGTCGATCGGCAGTGCTGGCACCGACTTTGTTATTTATTGCGAATAACTAGGTATATATTTTGAGTAGGTAGGTAATTATTTTTTATTTTTTGGTACCTACTTTTATTGACGTCGGTTTTTAAGAGATATTTTATATTAGATTTTTTAGTGATTAATAATGTTAATCATCGCACTGCAACTAACACTCAATTATTTTCTTTCGTAGAATGTTGTATAATTATTAAGTCACGAGCAAAAGCTATTATATAGATAATTTCCTCTTTGTCTAAAGTCAGTTATCAACAAAGTATAGAAAAGAAGCGATAGTAGTATCCACCAGTAATTAACTGTTAGCCGTTTAGGAGTTTCATTCTCAATATCCGGAGTCCAATATCAGATTTTGCAAAGTAACAATTAAAACTCGAGGAGTTCCTTTCTTTATATCCGACATCCAATATTATATTTTGTTAAATAATGATTAAAGTAAAAACTAACAAGTGGCAAATATATTGAATCACTTTTAATTCACTAGAGAGTTTCATTGTTCGTCTCCAGAATTCATCATCAGACCCTGACTTGGTCGAAGATGTAGTTATTTTGCAAAATAATAATTACTAGTAGTAAATATCTTTGAACATGTTTGGTTTATTAACATTCATTAAGGAGTTCCATTAGATGATTTCCTCTTTGTTTAAAGTCAGTTATCAACAACACACAGAAAAGAAGCGATTGTAGCATCTGCCAGTCGGTAACTGTTAGCTGTTGAGGAGTTCCGTTCTCAATATTCTGAGTCCAATATCAGATTTCACAAAGTAACAATTAAAACTTGAGGATTTCCGTTCTCCATATCCGACATATAATATCACATTTTTTAAAATAATGATTAAAGTAAAATCTAACAAGTAGCAAATATATTGAATCACGTTTAATTAACTACCATACGTTAAGGAGTTCTATTGTTCGCCTCCAGAATTCATCATCAGACCCTGACTTGGTCGAAGTTATTTTGCAAAGTAATAATTACTAGTAGTAAATATCTGTGAACACGGTTGGTTTATTAACATTCGTTAAGTAGTTTCATTGTTCAACTTCAGAATTCATCATGAGACCCGGACTTGGTAAAGTTATTTTGTAAAATAACTACTACCCATAACAAACATTTTGAATCATATTTGATTTACTGCCCATTTATTAAGGACTTCTATAGTTCACTTCTGGACCTCATTATCAGATCATCATCATATTTACATATGATCATTCGTAACATACCTTCTATCAAATAAAAAAAGAGTCATCAAAATCGGTTCACTCAGTGCACAATTATCGCTGAACATACTTAAAAAAAAAGATTACAATGAATTGAGAACCTCCTCCTTTTTTTAAGGCCCTTAAAAATTTAATTGGAATCTTATAAAAAGGGGGAAAAGGAATGTTAAAAATTATCGCTCTATCAAAATACATTACAACATATCTAGTAATGTAATTTTACCTTCGTACTGCCACAATTTTAACTAATATGAGTCACCTATTACTCCCACGGGATCATCTCGTTGACTTCTATACTGTCAAAGAATGATGACGAAAATAAAGGGCCTTCACCAGTCATGTGTATTACATGTGGAATATTTGATAGTTCTTTTTTATAAGGAACTAACAATTTTTTGCAGGAAAATTTAACATTTGCCGCGTTGAATCCTTATAGAAGGCCTTTAAATTTATCAAGCATTAT
Source organism: Druceiella hillmani (assembly GCA_039881145.1). Classification (NCBI taxonomy): domain Eukaryota; kingdom Metazoa; phylum Arthropoda; class Insecta; order Lepidoptera; family Hepialidae; genus Druceiella; species Druceiella hillmani. Next base: position 1,231,734 of record JAYKKI010000033.1, on the reverse strand, counting down.
TTAAAACATGCAATCATGATAAATTAATAGCATGAACTACAATATGTAGCCTTATATATTATGAATTATTGAAAAAATTGTTTTTCGAACAAATGGAAATAAAAAAGCGACAATTTAATGAATTATTTTTTATCAAGTCAATTATATATAAAAAAAAATAATAAGCAAATTTATATACATACTTTCAATTTATCTCTAGTTTATTTCAGTTTATTAATGCTTTTAGAAAGATCATTTATTTTCTATTACTTTTAAATACTTGTTCAGCATACCTGTTAATAGTATCTCTAATAAGTGTAATAGTATTTGCAATATTTTGATTATATTGTTTGCGTTAGAAGACTAGTTGGGGTGGTCATATACTAGAATCGCATACAAAACAAAGGTAATGGAAGTTTAGTGCAATAGTAAACGCAAGAAATAAATAAAAGACCTCATCAGCTCATATATATGGATAGAGGGCTAGAAAATTAACGGTTCAGGGTCGATCCAATGGCCCCTCCTTATTCAATGGAATCTTATTCAAGAGTGCTCTAGTGACGATGAAACTACGATGGGCGAACACTTTTTGAGTTGGAATTTTCGACAAGATTTTAATTCAGAATTACTTGAGTTCGAACTTTTCAGATCACAATTAAATTGTCATATTATTTTTTGCAAGAAATGTACACAGATATATATATATATATATATATATATATATATATATATATGTATGTATATACAGAGGAACTGTATCACTCGAATAAAAATTTATTACGAGGTTTTGCTTTTATGTTTTGAAAATAAAAAGTTTGTCGCATGGGATTTTTACACACATTTATTATTTTAATGTAAGACCTTGAACTTGTGCACTCTGTTTATTAGTTAAGCTTCCTGTTGTCCCAACAAGAATTTTCTAGCTCCATACTTTTAAATAAAATACACATCTTAACTTCCGCGAAGCAATAAAACTGAATAAAAACAAACAATGCTAAATTAAATGTATGTTCAAGTTTAATAAAACTCTAAATAGTTTTTCTTAAACTAAAAATAAAAACTACTGTTTTATAAATTCTAAACACTTCTTTTTTGACAAAAATTGTATGTGAAGGATAAGTTCTACAATACATTGTTTTGCATCGCAAATTTTAAAAAATTTAAGCATTTTTTCAAATTCTATATTTTATGGAATTCATCGGAAATTTTTCTTTTCTATACATAATATATAGTAAATATTATATAGATATAGTAAATATTTTGCCATCATTTTTTTGAAGAATAGTCGAATTTATTTTCTTTTTAATTTTTGATATAACTAACCATTATGTAACATATTTCATTATTAAAAACAAGTCACTTATCGCATTTTTGAAATGAAACATGGTCCACGCAAAAGTACGGCCTGAGTTTTCATCACCAAGAAAGTATTGTCCCTAACTTGTAACTTATAACACTTTAGTATATATTTAAATATATGTATCTTAAGTATATGTACCATAGTTTCTTATACTGATAGCGAATTACAAATGAAATGCGCTAAATATGAAATAAACAATTCATTTTTCCAGAAATTATGATCTTTACTTGATTTACTTTTGCTCGGAAGGTGCAATAACCTCAAGTCGTCTTTTAATGTACTTAACATGTTGAAGCCAGTGAGTATGTAACGAAATGTTTGTCACTGAAGAAAAGATATTAAACGAAATAAATTGTTTTATATTCACAACAATTGACCTTTATTCCATTGTCCGTAAATATTTTTGTGTACAATAGCGGGAAGTTAACAGGATGTGAGTTAACTGAGGCGTAAATCGATGATAATAATATCCATTTACTTTTTGTATTCGTTTCACAATGAAACCCTCTGAAATATTGAATTTTTAATAAAGGATTTTGCGTAATATTAAATACCTTTTTTCTCTGAATGAAAGGACGCCTCCAAAGCGTATGTCCAATTTAAAGCTGTTCATGAGTGAAGCAAATAAGATGATAAAATTTCGTCCATCCAATTATCTCGCTGTTTAATATTAGTAAAAATGTGGAAGAATTGGGTGAAGATTTGAAAAATAATATTATTCTTGAAGATAGAATATAGTTTTCAAAAAGTAATTAGCGTTGGTTTAAGATTTTTTACTTTATTTAAACTCTTTAGTAATTACACAACTTGTAAAATTTTAAAACAGGTCTTTGTTTGTGATCAATGTAATTGCAATCATTAATTTAAGGACTTATTTTATTAGTTGCAGTCATCTGGTCTCAAGTTATTGATATTTCGACCATATTTTAATTTATTTTTAATTTAAACTTAGGTTCCTTAACAATTTTGTTTACAAAATAAATATTTTGTTAAAAGGCGTATTGTTAATGAGAACTATAAAATGAGGGTAATTCGCTTTTATTAAGCATCTGAAGATAAAGTTTTATTAAGTACATCTTTCAAGAATAGAAGTTCAAAAAAAAGATCCGATTCGGAAGAGAATGGGCAGACTTGCAACTCACTAAGAAGGTGTGCTTATTTCTTTAAGAAATACTGCGTCATAGCTATAAAATATGGTAAGACTGTTAACAAAACTTGTCAGTCGTTTCTTACATTTAATGTTATTCGCAGTAACCTGCTTAGATATTGTGCTGACATCATTTTCAGGGTGACTATCGGTAACAACCCTGCATAAGGTTAGCATAGTTAATTCCGCTCGGTCAGTAAACTAACTGTAGCGCTAAAGTTGTACCGTAGTTACAATAGCTTAGAGGGGTGGGTTAGTTTCTAAAGGGTGGCATAGCATCAAATTGCCGTGCGACCAAGAGGGGCGTTGACTAAATTAACAATAAATGAGATTTTATAAGAAAAACTTGATATAAGAAAGACTTGGAAATAATAATTTCACAAATGTTATAGTTTTAAAATAAATGCTACTTAATGACTAGCTGCATTCTTTCATACACATTTAGAGCAAACCTATAAATCTTTTTAATATCGTAAAGGAGAGTTTACCATTGTTAGATGAACTAACATGATATTTGATTACAAGGTGAAGATAACACATCCATGTTACTGCAGCGCATAATCCTCATTAACAAATATCTCTTGGTTATTAGATGACTTCTGCTCCACTCATTCAAATGAGGATGAAGGCATCAATATTATAATACTGCCTTTCGTTAGAACAGAGGACGTAGTCATTATAAAGTGTCGTATCGCACTATCTGACTACATATCGCTGACTTCCTTCGCAAAAATCCGGAAATGAATGAAGTAAAAAAATTAACGTACGTAACGTAAAACAAAGTACATAATTATTAATACTCCTGGTTGTTCGCGACTTCATTTTGGCATGAGTTAACCTTAATAATACATCACACTTATGAAGCCTATCACTGCAAGAAGAAACTAGTCAAATATACTTTTATGTACATCTTGACAAATATTTCATCCGGCTCATACACTCTGGAAAAAAATAACAAGGAAATTACTAAAACAAATGTTTATTTTCAAAAACCTAAACAACATTTTAGATCGGATGACGGTAACATTAATTTACTTCGTAATAAGCCGATCAGTTATCACTGTGGATAAATAACTCGGGGTGAATTATCAAAACCGATGAAGACAAATGTAATTATTGGACTACTTTCCAATAAACTTTTACAGATATTTCAATTTTGTTTATTTGATGTCGTCATATTAAAACAATACTTATGATATCGAACAATAATTATACAATACCAGTGAGCAAGTATATATGTGAAAGCTAGCATCAAACGTAAATTGTTGCTATCTAAAATTATAACTAGATACGGACAAATATACTTTTTTATTGTACGAACAAAGCAATCGGTGATTAGTAATGTATTTGGATTATTCGATACCAAAATTGACGTTTAGAAAGACGGTCAAAACCCTAATCTTGCAACTAATACAAAAATTATGAATCCGGTTGTCAACAATTTCAGCCTAAAACAGATTTCATTCAATATTTTATTTCTGAAAATATAAACTATAAAGGTTAACATATAAAATCAAATAATTAGGTTTGTTGAACAATAAAGGAACAATAAATTATACAAATGCGGCAAACCCGAAGACACGCTCAATGTCTGACTCTACTTTAGTACATATAGGTGTAAATACTGTAGGAATTTATGTGAATCTTGAAAATAAAAAAAATATATATATACAAATACAACTTTCTTATACGAATATTAGAAAACCATATCTTCGTGTTATCGATATACGAAGTATAATACTTTTACACGATATATTTACACTTACGGTAGTCATATTGGACTGTAAGGGAAACAATATTACAAAGATACGTGAACAGACGTATATGATATTATTTTGTATTCAAAACTGACTCTTTATATTTATAAAGATTTGTCGATTAACGAATTGGCAGAAATATTTATTTCTTTGTGAAGTCTCAATAGCGTTTTTTGTAATCTATCAAAATTATTCATAATACCTGAATATGGCATTGTTTATTGTATAACAGATGGCTAAGTAACTGTAGAAATCCAAGAAATCGCAACTTTCCGTTTTATATGAATAAATTGCCGTGTATTAGTACTTTTGCATTTAGGAAGCTGGCAAATGAAAAATAGGGTTAATTTATAATATCGTGACATAAGAAAATGTTCCTAAGTTCAGTTTTTCATTCACCGTAATAAAAAAATCATTAAAAGAAAACAGTGATCGCTTTTTGAAAAAAAAATGTTACCGTTGTCACCCTAATATATCCTCCTAAGAGTTATGGTTTTGGTTCAGCTTATATAGATATATGTTTATATACGTATAATTCTTCATAAAACCTTAGAGTCTAAAGGGGTGACAAAAATTATAATAAAGAGAAATTAAACGTAAAAACCCAGCTGAATGGTAAACAAAAATTAACTCAATTTTTATAACCTAGCAATAGTTGGAAAGTGTAAACCCACGATAAAAAAATGTTTGGGTTCTCTAAACTTCAATTAATCAAACAGTGGGGAGATGTAGTCGTGGACCATCACGCTTACGTAGACATTTTTGTCGAAGCCTTCTATCATTAATGATAGAAGATGACGGTGAGGAGTCTACTGATGTAGATATATCCGTAACAGTGTGCAGCTGCTGCAGCTTTGCATAACCTGAACGACAAGAAGTTCTTTGTACCGCTGACTATTAAAATGTTTGGCGGCCACCACCGCGGATCATTACTTTTTGTTAATAAGATCTTAAGGAGCTAGAAATTTGTTTTTCAAATTTTTAAATGGCTTTTTTACTCGTTCAGATTTTTAAATTTTTTATTTACTTTACTATTTTACATGCAAGTAATGTACTGCTCTCCTTTCCTGCCGTTCCCATCGAGAGCAAAACCATAATATATGGAAATGTTATGCAAGTATTCAAAATAAAAACAACGTGCTTTAATGTGTCACACGACCAGATGCCATTTGAGTTTCTACACTGGATGATGTAATATTATTTTGTATGCTTGCCAAAGGTTTAATTATTTAAAATGTTTGTTAATCGTTCAAATTAATGAACACATATTTTTGGAATAACAAAATTTTTGATATTAAAAAGTAAATTCGAAATTGCTTTTGCTGCCTGCACTGTTTTTTTAAATAAATTGACCTATTTCTGATTTCTGTCTGTACGTTTTGATGCTTATTTATACGTCGATTAGAGCAGATAAAAGAGAAATTATTGAGATTGATGTGTTTAATTCCTATGTTACGAAACTTTTGGTAATTTGTTCCACATATTCTAGAGCTATTAAATGGGGTCGACAAATTGTCTTCACAATGATATTTAGCTAACAAATAGGGGCCAGAGACGCATGTTACTTACTAAAACACAAATTTAGGTTTTAACACAATTTTTTCTATTTCCATAAAGCTATATTAATAGTTGATTAAGTGTGAAATTACTCAGGTTATAATTATTTTTATCATTAAAACACGAGGCTGGTGCCTTAGTTGATAATAATGCATGTATGTTTTATACCACAAAAAAACTGGGCGCACAAAAAAATATTTTCAAACTTTGACTTGTAATTTTCACGATTTTTCATTGCATTAAAAAAGTATTTATAAGATTTATGCACATTATCCATCGTAATATATATTATAGACGTCGATTCTACGAGTAAAGTTGCATTATTAGATTTAATCCTATCTAAATAAATAATCCTAGGTTTAGTTATTTAAAAATATTCCAAAGAGAAATTGCCCCATTTTTTTATATTTATGGTGGGATTCCCTCCAAACCAGTGTTTGAAATAGGTTAATATTTGTATAATAATTATTATAAATTAGAAAATTGGTTTGTTTATTAAATTGTATTTAAAAATTAAGGATACCCCAAGCCTATGTGCTAAATATACACCTCTTTGTACTCATCTTGCTTGTAATGAGGAAGGTGAACATAAGTATATGTGTACATTTATATTGTAAGTTAATAATATTAACTCGCCTTAATTATCAATTACTTGGATGATTTTAAAATATCATCACTATTTTAAGGTTTCCATAGCGAAATAAGAAAAACTTATGATTTTCCTATTGCCTTCAATCAATCTGCCCGCCTCTTACAGTTTTACATGAAAATATGGAAGTAGATATTTCATAACAAGCAGCATAACAGTATTATATGTAAAATAGAGTGCGACGTGTTTATCGGATTACGTAAAAGATAAATGCGTTCATAAATAGAAATTATAGATTGCTTTCATATTCTAGATATACGTAAATAAGTATAACTTTTTATTTATGAATAATTTATATAAATAGATAACTTGAAAATTAAAATAGTATTTTAATTTATAAGCTTCTACGTCGAATAGTTTCTAAATAAACGACTGTGACAGACGAACGCGCTAAAGGATTATAGAAACGGGAATAAATTTTGTTTCTATGTCCGTATCGTATGAAGTATTAAATTAAAAGATGACAGGAGAATACTTTTGAATTAACCAAATTTTCATTTTTAAGGTAGAAAAAGATTGCGTCTTGAAACGCACTGTCAATGTCAAACAAGGAAACCTTAGTTATTAACAGAACAAATTTCTCAATTTCCAATAATTTAAAATGGCTCTTTGACGAATGTAATATTTTTTCATTTTTGTTTTTATTTACGAAATAATTAAAAATACATGGCATAAATTTAAACGTACCTTAACAGCGCTTTGCGTCCGGAAAAGGTTTATTTAATCTTATGTCTTTACATATGTTTCTATAGCAAACTTCTAACCGTATGGCATGAATTTTGTAAGGCTTAATTCAAGTATTTTTTTTTAAATAAAAAAACCATAAAAATAAAAAATAAAATTTTATTAACGTTATGTACGTTAATAAAATTTTCGTATATGTTTAAATGTATAAAAGTTTTTAAATAGTATTTCACTGAGATGTTTTTAGAGAATTATCATTAAATGTTACAAATTGTGTGGCGATCTTCTTTTCATGATCTACATATGTTCTTTTATGAAAGAATCCAAAATAATATTGGCATAGAAATTTACAATGTTGCATTTATAATTCTGTTTTTCTAAATTTGAGAACGAAGAAATGTTGGTATTTCTAAATTTAAGACCATATTCTTCGAAAAAGGTATTTTGACTCTGTGGCATTGTAGTGCAATTTTTCTTTCAGTAAAGAATATGAATAAGTTTTTCCCATGTTCCATTACTTTGCAACTGTGTGTTTTACAAAAGTATTTTAGAGTTGTGTTTTAATCATAAAGCTGTAGTGCAAAAGTATTCGCCTGGTCGCGCTCTCAAGTTCATTAATAACGAGTGTGAATTTTGTTACTAGATAAAAACATTTAAATTCCTTTGAATCACTCAACCGCGCGGTCGCCGCGCTTTGACGTGCTAACTAAAGTAAGTGCTACACTTTTAATTCCGTAATTTACGAGAGTATTTAAAGTATAGGTATGTACTGGAAACACAAAAAATTACGTACCTTAAATTGATGTGAAACAATTAATTTTTTTAAGTGCAGATATGCCTAACAGCTTCTTATGTTGGAGGTAGGAAATGATCTCCACACCCGTAATCTTGTGGTCATGTCTCGCAAGAACAGAGACATGGGCTTGGTCGCCTGGGTCGCGAGGAAGACAACCTCTTAACCAGAAAAAAAAATAACCCTAATCCTAAGGTGTGACCATGCCGATAGGATGAATGGCTGCAGGTAGTCAGTCTCTAGCGCAAACCTCGATGAAACTGGCTCACATCGTTGAAAAGTGCCCTCTCACAGAAATGGGCGTTACCCTGTGAGTAACCTGTTATATCGACCCTACTCGTGGGAACAATATGAATTCCAAACAAGAAACAATATCACAACCACAACAGAAATTACTTAAACAACAAGTACTTCATCAAAGCTACTTCTCTAGGCAAAGATCATTATCCCTCTCTGATATAAGCAGAGGACAGTCAACAACTTCAAAAAAACAACCTGAATCAGACCTGTTGCCTGTTGAAACTACAGTAATAAAAGATATTTCTCAACATCCTGCCCCACCCATATGGCAACATGTACCACTTCCTCGTAGCAATAAGAAGAGGAAAATGTACGATTCTCCACCACCGTCTAATGGAATTGTAAATAAGAACCGGTTTAGCAACTTACCGCTTGATCCAAATGATGACATTGCCCTTTCAAAAACTCAGAAACCCAACAAACCACCACCAATAGTTCCGAGTGGTATAGAAGACGTCAACGAGTTAATAAAACTAATTGAAACTGTTAGCCAAAAAGATAATTATAAGCTCAAAATGATTACCAAAAATATCCTTCACGTGCTAATGAAAACTCTAGAAGAATATAAGAAAATTATCAATCTCCTCAGAGATAACGGGCTTATAGGGTATACTTTTCCGAATAAGGACTCCAAATGCTACCGAATTGTCATTAAGAACTTGCATCACCTCACACCTCATGAAGCTATTGTTGAGGCAGTTCAAGCGACCAACAACAAAGTCAGAGGTGAAATAATTAATGCACGATACGGCCCCGAAAAGAAACCGACTTCAACGTTCTTCGTCAATATCGAGACTAGCATTAACAATCCTGACGTTAAAAACATTGCATTTATCGCACAGCAAAAAATTAAGATTGAGGATCCCCGGAAATCAAAGTTCATTGTACAATGCCAACGCTGTCAACAATATGGTCATACCAAAAATAACTGCATGAGACCATTTAGATGAGTGAAATGCGGTGAAGACCATAAAACCTTAGAGTGCAAAAAGAATAGGACAACTCCAGCCAAGTGTGCTTTATGTTGCTGCGACCACCCTGCTAATTATAAAGGATGCCAAATATACAAAGAAATACTAGCTCGAAGGACCAAGAATCTCGCCTCTCGCGCTAGACTACCCTCTCAAACACCTGTTATCAACATACCAACTACCAACAACTTTGACACTAAGGGTCATAGTAACACCCACAAAACATCTCATGCTGATATTGCCAAAGGTAGGCAACCAACAACACAGCAATCTACTCATCAACAATCTAATAAATTAGAAGATATACTTGCCAAATAAAGTGAGAAAATGGATCTCTTAATTCAACAAATAGGCTCCCTACTGGGATTTATATCTACCCTGATATCTAATCTGACAAAATGACTTCTCTACACATCGCCACGTGGAACATAAACGGACTTGCTCCCAACACTAAAGAACTTGAGATGTTTTTGAGAACTAATAAGCTTGACGCCTGCCTTATATCAGAATCTCACACTACATCAAGATCACGCATATGCATTCATGGATTCTGCGTTTACACAACTTCACACCCCGAAGGGGAAGCTCATGGTGGTGCGGCAATAGTAATTAAGGAGAACATTAAGCATTGCCTACTCGAGTCTTGGGAAACCAAGTACCTGCAAGCTACAACTGTACGGATCGATGATCGTGCCGGACCCCTCATCCTCTCAGCAATATACTGTCCACCGTGTCACACCATTAAGGAGAATATGTTTACCGAGTTTTTCAAAGCTTTAGGAAACCGATTCATAGCCGGTGGTGATTGGAACGCTAAGCACACACATTGGGGATCTAGGTTAACAACTACGAGAGGTAGAGAATTAAAATGTAGTACTGAGATCAACAATCTAGCGACCATTTCAACCGGAGAACCTACATATTGGCCTACAGATACCGAGAGAACTCCTGATCTTACAGACTTTTTTATCACAAAAGGCATTTGTCATCAAATTATCCTAATTGAGTCAAACCTAGATGGATCTTCTGATCACACACCAATACTTCTTACTGTAAGCCCTATTGCGATACCCCGTGATACCCATAGCTCCTATCTGACTAACGCTAAAACCGATTGCAATGGTTTCCGAGAATATCTCGACTAAAATATCACTCTCAAACTTCCGTTAAAAACTGCTGAAGATGTAGACGATGCATGTCTATACATTATAAACCTGATCCAAGTGGCAGCGTGGACAAGCACACCCACACTGAAGCATTCATTTGCGAATACACCGCTCCCGTTTGAAATCCGTCAAAAAATTTATGAAAAACGCCGCCTTCGTAGAGTTTGGCAACTTTCCCGTAACAGCGAAGACAAAACGCGACTGAACAAAGCAATAAAAGAGCTAAAGATTCCTCTTGCTGATGTCACTAACGCTGCAGTTAAACAAAGACTGGAAAAGATGTCACCATGGGACCCATTCTTTATGGAAAGCTACCAGGAATATGCCACAGCCCTAACAATGTTCACCGCCAATCTGGAATGGCAATACATGGGCACGGACAGACCCAGAAAAAGCTGCGACCTTCGCCAGTCATCTTGCTAATGTCTTCAAACCTAACGGATCTGACAACCCTGAGGACCCTGAAATAGATCTGATCCTAAATCAGGACCTGCAGCTGTGTCTGCCGATAAGACCTACTTCCCCAAAGAAGCTGTCCAAAGAAATAGCCAGCTTGGACTCGAAGAAAGCTCCAGGATTTGACCTGATCACCCCGAAGGTACTCAAAGAGCTTCCTAGAAAATGTATTGTCTTCCTATTGGTAACCCTCGTTAATGCAACCTTCAGAACAAAACATGTCCCTGCTATTTGGAAAATATCCGAGGTAGTTATGATCGATAAACCCGGTAAACCAGTCAACGATGCATCCTCACACCGTCCTGTCAGCTTAACTCCAGTTCTAAGCAAATTGCGGGAAAAAATAATCCTTACTAGGATACATGCATACCTAGATATCAATCACGTCATACCAGATCATCAGTTCGGGTTTCGCAAGCAACATTCGACCCTAGAACAAGTACACAGAGTCTATCGTACTATACGAGACTGTTTGGAAAAGAAAGAATATTGTTCTGCTGCTTTCCTGGATATCCAACAGGCATTTGATCGGGTCTGGCACAAAGGGTTACTATGCAAAATAAAGCAAGCACTTCCACACTCTTTCTACCCCTTGATGGATTCTTACCTTAGAGACAGAATGTTTCGAGTAAAACACCGTGACGCCAGGTCTTCCTTGTATAGTTGCCACGCAGGAGTACCCCAGGGATCGGTACTCGGTCCGGTGCTTTACAACATCTTCACGAATGACTTACCCCAGACACCTAATATTACAGTAGCAACCTATGCTGACGATGCTGCATTTCTAGCATGTAATAGCAGTCCAGAAGAGGCAAGTAAATTGCTGCAGGCACAACTCGATGACACAAATAAATTGTTGAACAAATGGCGTATAAGAGCTAGCGCCCAAAAATCTCACCACATCACGTTCACTCTGAGACGTGCAACTTGTCCTGCAGTCAACTTAGGTACCAACACCTTACCGCAATCGTCCTGCGTCAAATACCTGGGGTTACATCTCGACCGAAGGATGACATGGAAAGACCACATCAAAAATAAGCGTAACGAAATCAATTTTCGATTTAGAAATTTGCTATGGCTTCTAGGAAGACAGTCAGCACTATCCCTAAGCAACAAACTAAGAGTGTACTGCTCCGTAATAAAACCCATTTGGACATATGGGATTCAACTGTGGTCATCGGCCAGTAATTCGAACATATTCTGCCTACAAAGAGCCCAAAACAATATACTTAGGGTCATATCAGGAGCACCATGGTACTCCCGCAATTTGGAAATCCACGAATACCTACAAATTTCAACCATCGTAGACGAAGCAAAACGCTACACAGCCACATACAAATATCGTCTGACATTCCATCCTAATCCACTTTCGCACATGCTGTTGCAGCCCAACTCGATAAAGAGACTCAAGAGAGCTGACGTGCTTCATAATTAGAGCGATTAAGGGCACTGGCCCTATATTCGCCCAAACATGATACATACCACAACCTACCTGCTTATAGTTCTAATGACTGATCGCAGGATACAAACAGAAAAAACAAGAAAAAAAAGGGCAGATATCAATAATATTTGTGTTGCTATGGTATACGGCTATGATCAGACATAAATTATTCCTTAAAATTTTATGAAGTTTTGTAATAAAAAACATGTTTTTACTATGTTGACTCTCCTATCGATGCATTTGAAGGCCAATGAAGGATCCTCCATTTATTATCCATTAGCCCAAAAGTACATTTGTCACAATGTCTTCGTCTGATAAGACAATAACTAAAAATTGTTTCATACAGTTCTCGACCAGTAAATGGCCGAAATAAGTTGTTGTCTAAAACGAATTTGTAACAAATACACAAGGTAAATAATAATTTGTTTCAGGCTTCATAGCAAATTTGTGTATTATTGAACAGACTCTTCCGAAGGGAAGATTCTTTAAAAACATTTGACTTGTATCCCTTGCTTTATGCACCAAGGATAATAAGTATAATATTGTAATTAGAGTCAATAACCGCCATTGATACAATTGAAAAAAAAAATTGATCCACTTTTTATGCGTTTAATGATTCATATATGCTTCCCGTCTACAGCTCCTAACCTGTGAGGGAAATTTGCATCAATAGCAAAGACTTCGTTTATTATAAGCCATTAACTTTTTGATGGCATTTTCATATACATATATATGTATATAAAGGACGACGCGCTGATATATGGTGTGAATCTGCTTTCCATTATTTCTTTTGTAACCGAGTTTTTTTATAGGAATTAAATTTGAAAATTTTAGGTGAAATGTGTCTTCCAAATGAATAAATATGCAAGATGATTGGATGAAATATGAAAATAAGTTCATGACGATACAAAATTAATTTGTAAATATCCCTACTAGGAAAATATGCAGTTTTAAAAAATAATATCCGACCACCGCGAAATTGCTTCAAGTTGTAACTAGAATTCAAAGCTAGCAAAAGGAAAACAAAATAAAAAAATACTATACTTCAAGATTAATGAGGTAAATGGGTTCTGTAAAAAAGAAGACTTTAGTCGAATGATGATTATTGTTGGGCGAATACTTCCAAACATTGATCGCTTTAGCAACAAAGATGCGGTTGAATTCCAATCTCAGGTAATGACTGTTAGAAGAAATATAAAAACAAAAAAAAAACAACATCTCCATAATGCTGGATCACGAGGTCATCCCAATCCCAACTCATCCTACGAAAACACAAATCAGTATGGTTACTTCATTGCTGGTGGATATAATCTCAAGAATCCTTACATAATTCTTGAGGATCTAAGCAACCTTAATCCCAGAAATAATCTTACGAAACTGAAGAGTCAACTTTTTCATCTCAACACAATGTGACGAGTCCAATAAATTCAAGCATCAATGATTTTGATTTAACAACATTAAACTAAACTAGAGTAACGGAATTGATCATTAATCAATACAAGGTGTAACGTAATGATGAAACATGCTGCAGCATTGTTAGCAGCTGCTTTAATTTGTCATGTAACGTGGATAGCAGTTTATCAAATATTTTAATTTTTTCTCCATTCAGAGAGGATGAATTCAAAATCTTTTACATCTCTTTTTTTTCTTTTTCGCATTCTTTTCATAAGTAATATGTTTTAACAAATTTTTATTTTCACTCACATTGCGCATTTCGTCTTGTGCGCATATGTGTGAATTTTAAAACAGAATTTTAGTAACTGGACGAAAAAAAAATGGCTCGCTGTAGCCATGTGAAATAGTTGTTCCTTTGCTCATTTAATTTAATATGTATTTTATAATAGAGTGTATTTTGCTATAACCACGTGGTCTCTAGGGGACGTGCACGCGGTCGCCGCGCGGTTTGCGCTTAGTGACCGCGCGGTGGCCGCGCCGCAGCTTCGCGGTGAGGGCGTTGTGTCGACGCGAAATAATTCGTGTCAAATAAAGGCGCCCTATTGTATAATTTCCCGACCGACTACTTTTCGAATGTACAGCACTGCATATAAGAAGATTTTTTTTTTCGATTTTCACGTCACTTTTAATAATACTTACTATAAACAAATAATTGAATGCGTAATTTTGTTTTAACAAAGAACTTTCATCTTAATCAAATGTAAATAACTGTAACATGGTATTCTCAATATTAAAGTCTTGTTTTATTTCGTATCATTCACAAAACTATTTGTAACGTTTCTTAGAAGACTATTAGGCTTTTGCGATGAAAAATTTACTTAGTGTTTTTTAAGTAACGATATTGGCAACTTCACAGTAATTTATTTCTTTAATATTATTTAAACCTTACGTTGAAGTTGATTATCTAAAACTAAATAGACTAGCTAAACTGATCTCTAATCTGAACAATTTAAGAATAAATTTTTAATATTGGAATTTTTAAACAGAAAGAGGATTTAAATACTAATAATTTGAAGGATAACTTAAGTCTCATATTCATCAATTATAATCACGAACATCGTAAAAGAGAAAATATTTTGTTAACAATATTAAAACGTATGGAGTGAAGAGCTTGTCTATGTAGTCAGTTTATTTATAATGAATGAACGTTGAAGTGTGTTCTGGTGTAGATCACTACTAGTAAGTAAAATGCTGTTTTTTAAAGCTATAGAGTCAAATCGACGTGACGGTGCTTTCCTCGTATGTACCTATATGTCGGATATTCATGGTCGTACAAAATATTAAACTAGAAATATATCACACCAGAAATATCTTAAAAATTAAAAAAAGAAGTCGGTATCCATTAAGAGGTTTCCATTCACGATTAAATACGTGTAAAATTTCAAACCTTTATAAACACAAAGCGTTCCTGACAAATTAATAATTAATTATTGTATTATTTTCAACGTGCTAATGTATAGTTTAGTATATGGTTCACATGCGCATAAATATTGAGAATTTTTCAAAACTGTAAAATTTAGGATTTTTCTTTCACCTAGTCTAGTCTATTCAACATTTTACCAACTCTACTGTTTCCTTGATATTCAGTTGAGTAGTTTCCGAAGTAAAATCGAAGAAAAAATACACTTTCTGTCCTGCGAGAATATAATTTAACTCCTTTAAAATTGCTGTGTATATAGTTTAAAGTATTTACTACTGCAAAATATGGCGACTAAAATAATCTATTACTATGTTAAATTTCAAGTTTGTACATAAATATTATCTAAAAAGAAATGAGCTGTGACACCCAGACAGATACGTGAGTGATTTTATAAGAGTTTTCCTTAACTTCCGAAGATTTGGAATCGTATGAATATTTTAATAAATAGAAAAAACTCTAAGAAGATAAAAAATAAATTCTCTAACCCATATCCGTTATTTGCGAGATACAAATTGCCTTAAATATACAATTTCGTTATTGAAAAATTGATTTTGAACATATTTAATTTTTAAGGGAAAATTAGAGTAAGCATAATAAATTATATATTAGAATAGATAATTATTTTTCCATTTTTTATGATTCCATAATGAAATTAGCAACACTTATAACCATGTCATGTCCACATGCCCATTCATCCGTCTGTTATGGCCTAACAGTTTGTATTGTCTTAGAATAGCATGCATTAAATTTTGTAAGTGCATTAGAGAAGAACCTCAGTCAACACGTAGTACACATATTAAAATTGGGTGTCGCTGGGTATGTCTCTAAAATTAAATTATGGTTAGATTCACAATTTGTGAGACATTAACTCTTGAAATGTTAATGGGAAACCAATTGCATGAAATGTAAAGACTTTACCTTTTTGTTATGTATTGGTTTTAAACGTCTTAACAAAATTTTACAGATACGTAAAATTTTGACCAAAATTTTACTGGCCTTTGATCAAAATTTTTAATCAAAATTCTATCGAATAACTTGTATCAACAATTTCAAGAGATGTATGTAGATGATAGCATAAGTCTGTTTTACACATGTTGACCACGAGAATCAATATTTTCATTTTATATATATGAAAGTTGAAAGAAGGTTCTCAGAGATTTTAGTGGATATTTTTGTTATTCATAAAATTATTTCGATTATACATTGAAATTAATTAAATATTTCAATATAATTTTCCGTCAACGTGATTTAAAATACAATTCAAATGTTTAGTGAAATATTGTTATGTGTCATTATATTTCATAACCACCGAATAAGAAACGCAATAAAAAGTATAAAATAATGAAAACACGAGTACTCTGTTGAAATTTTTATGATAAAATATCGTTTCGGAACATAAATAAATTTGTAAAATACTATTACTGTTCGAGATTTTTGAGATCGGTGCCAAGCTAGCTCTTCTCTTTTATTTAACATTCATATCCGCTTCTCTCCTTTCTGACATTCGCACAGATTTCGCACAGTGCTACATTTCACTTGGCATCGACTCCAGAAATGTCTAGCAGGCATTACTCCTGCAACATAGGGAGTGAGGGGAAAAGACACCCGTAGTTGAATGACAGCGGCTCTGTTTGAGACCTACAACATTAATTGAAAGCAATAGATCCTCAAGTATCACGCTTTAAGCCGAACTCAAATTTGAGGAAATATAACGTGTAGTTTATAGGTGGAAAATCTGCCTGTGGCTCAAAATTCTAAATTAAAAACATATAAAATTCTCAAATTTCACTGTTTAGACAGGCAGTATGTCTGCTGCATCAGGACTGAGGAGATGCAAACCGGCATTTAATAGCAGAGTTTCCGCTTGAGGCCCACATCATTAATTTTGAACAGCTGAGTCTCGCGATTTAATCATTTCAGTAGGCAGTACCCTCACAGCGTTCATTGGAACTCAAGGTTCAGTGACAGAGTCTCTGCTTAAGACCCATAATACTGATTTAAAAACTGCATGTCTTCAAGCGTCAAGGTTTAGGCAGGCAGTGCACCTGTGGCATCAGCACCTGTGGCATAGCTGAAATTATATTTTATTTATTCTTATATAATTACCAAATTATTTACACTTTTAATTTCTTGCTACGACAGGACAATTCAATGGAGTTCAAACTCGATGAGTTTATTTCTCATCACTGAAGAGTTCCTGTTACTACCTTCAGCTTCATCATTGCACCTTGATTTTGTACTATTAAGCTTAAATCATCGAAACTCTATCACGGTACCTGTGCTGTTTAATGTTGAGGAATTCTATCGTATATCTTAAGTATCAATGGTCAGATTTGAATAAAATATTCATAGAAACATACTGGAAGTATATCCTCTGACATAAAAAAGTGATCATCCAAATTTGTTGAGAAATGCCCCAAAATATAAGGTTATATATTTAAAAATGAAGTTGGTTATAAAATACAGTCGATTGAGAACCTGGTCGTTTTTAGGCTTAACTTTTATTCATCTGTTGGTCCCTAAGTAAACGGTATCTGTTTTTTATTGTGACGAATAGGTAAAAAACCTGATAAATGAAGAGTAATTAGCCAAATAAATACTGTTATAGCTGTATTTAAATATCTGATATAACAAAATGCAATCAACTTGTCATAAATGAAAATTCATGGATCACATAAATTCTCAAAATGTTTTACAATAGAATCAATGTATTAAATGTAGGGCGAGAAGTAGCAAATTTGAACAAGAATCCAGTTCCAGCGAGCCGGTTTTATACTACAAGGTTTCCAGGCCTATATTATTTAAAGTCACTTTAATATAGAAAAGACACCTTTTTAAATTCAAGGTGCATGACGCGGGTATAAGTTTTGTGAACTGAAAACATGGGTCATCATAATTAAACAAACATTTGAATTACTCCTAATTTAGTAATGTATATATTTGGACGTATACTTAGTATTTGCCGTTTAAGGACAGTACGTTTTAAAGTATGTTTGGAATCAGGATATTCATATATCAGGACGTCGAATTGGTTTCCTTCTAGCAAAGTTTTAGGGCTATCATGTCTATCTTTATTACCAAAAGATACTCTAAAAAATTATATTTCACACACCGACATTAAAAAACCAACAAACTGCAAGAATAGCAGCTTTTTAAAATACAATTTTTTATAATTTTAAATGAAATATTCGATATGAATAAAAAAATTACACATATTAATTGTCTGACCTACAGAATGAATGCCCTTTGAATGCGGATCTTTAAACTCTTTTTATTTACATATACCGCCAATTATGTATTGCTACTTGGAATATATAAATGTGATTAGTCATAAGACATTCGTGTAAGAAAAGGTATGATTTTATTGAATTTTTAAATTTAAATTTTATTTTAAATTGAATGTTTGCCAATAATATTAATTAAACTTGGGTAACACTGATGGATATAATTTTAAAATTATTATTGAACGCAATCATTAAATTAAAGAAAAAGAAAGACCGTTGTAGCAAATGTATCGCTAATGTCAACACAGAACTGCATAACTACTACATCGCTTTTATTATCTCAAAAGTGTCCGAAACAAATTGAATACAAATTGGTGTGTCGTTTTTTCTTTAATTTTATTTAGTATACTTCCGGCCTTATTTTCAATTATACTGAACCTATAATAATGAAAAATCAGTGTTTTAAGAAGTCTACGGAACAGGTTTTACTAAATATTTGTCGAACTTGGAAGTCTATATTATAGCGTCTTTTTTGCGAGATATGAGATTGCCAAGTGTTTAACAGTGTCCCCGTAAACTCTAATGTTTTAGCAACGCATACAAAAAACCTGAAGAAAAACAATATTTAGAGCATTTAATATACACTGTGAATAAAAATTTGATTAATATATATTATTTACAATTTTTGTTGTATACGATTGTTATTATTTTTTTATATTTCTCAATTTTTTTTAATAATTAAATTAAATTTTCAATTTAATTTCAATATTTAAAAAATGTTTTCAATGTTTTCAATTTAATATGAACACGTGTATATATGAATTTTTTAAATTTACTAAAACATTCAAAATGAAGTGTAATTAAAAATGAAAATAAATGAATATAACAACAATTTATTGTAATTTATAATTTTAATGCATTTAAATACATACCAAAACTTTACATTATTTAGACAAATACTCTTAATTTATATTTTGATAACTCATGAATATAGTATCAGTCACTACACGCATGTAAATATATATTAAGTGAGCAACTTTATTCTGCCGATTTTTGTTACATCGTGCGCGACTTCGATCTAAAATTGAAAGTGAACACTGATCACATTTTTTGGTCAAGCTGATCTAGGAATAAACCAAAATTTAACGGGGCAACTATGGCGATCACCAAATTTTTTTTTGTATTCTTTAATGTTTACAAAATGAATTTCCTTTCTACTCTTCCCTTGTTCAAATATTGTAAATAATAGTATATATATTGTGTTGTAATAGTACATATTTATTTTGTTTTTTTATAGGCTTTTCTCTGCAATTTGTACTTCACCATTAACAAACATTGTTATACTTCCATCGAAAGCCTAATCCTCAGGTTATTTTTTTAAAATTAAATAAAGAAAATAAGCGCGGTCTAACCCGCATGTGAAATTGGTAGTGACAAGAAAGGTAAATGTTACCACGTTAGTGAATTTTTCTTTCTAGCAGCATCATAATATTTTAAAACATTGGCATAAAACTTTTTGGTGTTCGTTAAATTTTTCTACGCTTCGTTTGGAAAAAATTCCAATCATTTTTTATATCATGTTTTTTTCTATGTACATTTACATTAAGAAAACAAATTAAATACTACAGACACTTTCAAAACAAAACCTTATGTATTTTAACCCTCTAAGATAAAATCTGTTCCGTTTTTTTTCTTTTTGCTTCGACAGGAAACCCCTAAATTGACTACACTGGGGCTTGTGGCGAGATAAGCCTATGGCTATGGCGCCCTTATCTTTATAAATTTGACATGTACGATTCTTGCTAGAATTAGGAGAACTTTTCGTGTATTAAAATATTATTAAATTAAAGAGAGATCGCAGTAGTATCTTTGAATATTAGTCGATTTAAAATTTTGATAATTTTCAGTTGTATTTGGAGTCTATTGATTTTATAATAACTAACAAATAAAAAATATCTTAGACTCCAAAATCATGAACAAATATTTTCCTCTAATTTCATGTAAAAATATTTTACCTTAAAAGCTTTGAAAATTCCAATTTTAATTAAACTGTTTTAAAAAATTTCTACGCAATTGTCCAAAAATTAATTGGCGATGATTAAATATAATTAACATCGACTCATCAAGCAAATTCAAGCTTTCAATTATTATGTACAAATAAATCTTTGGTTCACTCAATATTTAAACTCGTAAATGTATTGATTATATTTGTTTAAACTACTGTGCCAAGATTTTAAATTATTCGTACTCTTGATCTAAGCGGGACATTTTCTTTGGTTACAATTTATTGAATCATGTAAAAATTCTGAGGTCTTCATGTTATATATAAATAACATTATATAATAATATGCGACATAAAATAATAAAATTTTATAATGAAATACCGAAATGAAGTACCGATTTAATTTTTTTTAAAATGATGCAGTACAAAATTTCAATCATTTCAATGCCACGTTAATGTCGAGACATTGGTTCCAATTATTTATTTCAAATGTTCTTATGCATGTATAAGTGTAAGAAATTTATAAAATATTTTGTTCTTATTTTATAGATTTCATGCAGATAACACGAAGATATTAAATAAATAAATTAAAGTGATAATGACGTTTCGTAAAATTGCTAAATAATTTAAACAGAAAATAAGCGCATATAAGGAATCGGTGAAATATTTTCTTGATGATATTGTAATTTATTGATTATTGTGCTAGTAGAGATGATGTTATTTGATTTATATGTATACATGTATGTGTGTGTATATATATATATATATATATATATATGTGTGTGTGTGTGTGTGTGTGTGTATGTGTATGTATGTACGTACAATAATACGTACGCAAATTATTAAAAACTTCCTCCGTTTTTACTTAAATTGGAAATAGTGGTTTATACCACGGCAGCAATGATGAAAATAAAGGTTTCTTTAATTTGGCTTATTTCACAATCAAACGTGGAATAAGCTCGCATACGGATTTATTTGAGAAACACGTAATAAAACTTGATATTATCTGAATAATGATTCAATAGACTTTGTTGACTCGCGAAGCAATTAAATACTTACTCGCTTTCTGTAGCTTTGTATATTGTTATTGGAGGATGTTATTGGAGGATGGAAAAAAATTTATTTTGTCTTGTTCACCGGATCCTACAAGTCAAAACTATGTACAGGGTATATGCACAAGATAAAACTGTGTAAATTTTTTCTATTTTATTCTGCATTTTTATTATTAAAATTACTGCCCTTGTCGTTATTTTGACGGAAATATATTGAGAAATACTAATTTCTACTTATAATATTGTGTACATAAAACATTGTAAAGTTAATTGTGTTTTTTCGCATTTTGGATATATATAACTACGGTAATAAACATCATGTTGACGGAAAATATATTGCTATAGAAAAAAAAACCAATGAAAAAGAACTAAGGTCACTATTAAATATAATAAAACAAATATGAAAAATAAATTAAATAATAGTTGATTTATGGAACATTTACAACATATATTTTTATTTTGCTAATATATATATGTCACACCCAGTTATATTTTTCTTTCTTTTCCCTTCTGCATCACCTTCTGGACGCCATTTTATCTCCTTTCGTAATTAAAACTTAATCACCATTATTCCATGATTTCGGGGTCTGATTAAAACAAAACTTTTGCTCACAAACTCGTAAAACAGCTGTTTTTAGTTTAAAAAACTGCTCGTATTTCAGTTTTAACTGGATGCATCGTTCTAATAAATCCGATATTTTAAAATAATTAAAATTATTAAAAAATCATATACTCGGGTAAAAGTAATGTTACACTTATTTTAAATTAATTGTCATAATCCTTATATGAAAATCCATCCCGAAATATTTATTTTGGCGTTCGCAAGGAGTCACTCATGCCAATATTGAAAATATATTATGCAATATTAAAAGTAAAGTGTATACCAACATCACGTTTAGGAAACAAATAACTGCTAACGTGTTATTAAATGTGATATGTGAATATGGATTAAAATGTGACAAAATTATGTAAGCGTTTTCCAATTTCTAGACTAGAAAAAAATTATTTGAAATCATTTGTGAACACCTCATACATCACTAGTCAAAATGTAAAAATATTATTATTACTTTGAATTTGTTTTTCTGCACTATATTTTGGAACATATATATATAGCCATCTTTACACAACAACATATTTGAAATATTTAAAAAAATAAGTAATTATTCTCATACTTAATAGATCTCGATAACAATAAAACAATAACATGATTGAAAATTTATGAAAATAATAATTTCGTTAAAAAATAATAATTTTTCTTTAAGTACAGTTCATTTCTGCAAAATTTATGTTTTCAACGTTGCACTGCTTGAAGCGAGAGAGTCTAATAATTACTCTCAGCAGGTTTATTGACTTTTCGGATACCAGTTACAATAAAGTTCCCTGACACGAGCAACGATAACGTCAACTTACGTCTTTTCTTTTATGGCCCTTTTTTTGGCCTTCGAACGTGGTAGCAGAAGCATTGGTAACTACCCGTTTTCGGAGTATCGATGCAGGAGGCAAAAAAAGGAAATAAAAACCACTGAAAATGCTTTTAACTAAGGAAACGTCATATATTTGTCTGAAATATTAAACTCTTTTTAATTATCAGATAATATAATTACTAATTTATAATTTATCCAAATTTAAAGACGAATTAATAAAGATGAGATGGAGAGGAAAATTATTAAGTTTTCCTATTTATAAATTTTATTGTATATTTACCTAACTTTCTACTACGTTACACAATGTCCAATGTTAGATCTATTATAAAGAAATGAGAAGCAAATTTTCCTGTAAAATTAGATTCTGAGGTAATTTACCATTATGGTCGGATGTATATTTATTGTTATTGACATAGATAAAAAATTAGTAAAATCACTAAAAAGTGGATTACTTTTATCCAAAAATAGCAGTGCACAGTGTGAATTGCTAATTTAATTAAGTCTGCCAACATTATATTAAAATTATTATGGTACTATGTTTTCCATAAAAAAAATCATGGTTTTCTTAGTTACTTTCTATTTAATATGTTTATTATATATTCAACGCAAAATATGCACAAATTAAATTGAATTCCATGGATAATAATATCTATTTTAAGTCAACCATAATAAACTAATTTAAACAATCGGTTATGGCTGTAAAACTTTGAGAACGGGACACAATTTTTTTTTTAAAATTTCGTAATTTGGTACATTAAAATAGTGAACAAGATATGAATGGTGTGATAATAGATTGAATTAAGAATGTTATGATTTTTGTCTTCAAGGTATTATAAGCCTAAACATACAATGATCGAGAATATTCTATGGTGGAGGTGCAAAAATGCAAGTGTACAAAAAAATGCCAGTGTACAAAAAAAAAGATAAAAACTATTTGTTAAGGAGGAGCGTTAAGCGTGAAGAGGCAAGCTGTTGAATTAGATCGCTGATAAGTACTGAAGCCTAGAAATCATTTTGGAGAAACTGTTTCAATTTTGTAAAATATCACGAAGAAGAGATAAAATACAAAAAGTTGCGTTGATCAAAAACGATTCTAAATATATGGATATATTTTAGATATTACCGTGTTACCTACGCTTACACTTTCTAAAAAGTTCAATTTTATTACATACTTTTTCAATAGTGTTCAAAGAACCCCATAGTCAAGGTTGGGAAATTATTTTGAAAAAAATGTATAATACGACTATATTTTTATTTGAAGGTGTACGTACATGTACATTTATGGAGAAAGCATTTGTAGAAACCAGTTTAGACAAATGTTTGATATTATTCACCTTCTAGAATCAACTGGAATAAGAGTCGTTAAATGAAAACTACTATAATCTTTTTAAAATATCTCGAAAAGAACACCAGGCTATCAATGATTCTAAACTAAGAACTTACAGGAAGACTCCATAGATACTAAGGATACCAGAATATTTCAGGGGAGATAAGAACTTTTCACTACAAAAGGACTTCCTTGCAAGCTTGACAATTAATAGAAATAATTAATATCGAAGATTTTTTTGTAGGAATCTAATTATAGTAGTAAACATTTTCAAATTTCATTAAAATTTCGCTCTAGTTCAAGATATTTTTCAATTCAATTTCAAGCTATATGTATGGATGATAATGTTGATTGAAACGAAATATATTTATTTTTTATTAAAACCCTATGTGCAACTTACAAATTACTCAAAGCGTTGGACATGGGAGAGTTTCATAAGAATAAACACTTTTGAAATGCAACATGAACAATATCACCGTGGGCACGTTGAATAATGTGAGTGCATGAAACACAGGTGAACATTATAGGTTATTTGTGCATGCTCTGGGCAGTTGAAGTAAACGTGACATTATCCTCATACATAGCAGGCAGGAGAAAAAGGCGCTGCTAAACTCAAGATCGAGCGCTGATTACAAAACGACTTAATAATAAAAGAATGCATAATTAAAAGCAATTTCCGTCAAACTCGAAAGGAATTATATCCAACTGTGCCTATTATAAAATCTTAAGTGAATAAATAAAGATAATACTGGATGTATATTGCAATAATCTTTGAATTTTTAATATTTCCTTTTGCATGAGGATATAAATATGGAGATTGAACAACTGCATTCGTTTAATGAATGCAATCGTTAAATGTGGAGTGCTTATCTATAAATACATCCAGATCTTGTGCGGGTGAAGCCGTTTTGATCATAGCTCCGTCTCGCTTATAACTGTGCACAAGGGGGAATATGTGAGAAGGTACGTAACTATTGTACATATACTCACATTATTTTAACGAGAAGCTTATTGCATAAAGACTCACAATTGGATTGATTATAAGAAGAGTTTTAAATCATCGTTAAAGAGAAGGCAGCAATTAGTTCTGAGAGTAAGTCATTTATAATAATGAGAAGCGAAAATGGACATAAGTTAATTTTTTGAGTGACTCCAAATTGAGTAATATAAGACTATAATTCAAAATGTGCAATGGAAATAATAGGTAAAACATATTGCAGAACACTTTTAAATACTTTAGCAAATGAAAGTAATACTAACATAGGTCTCTATTTTTTACATCGGATCTAAAACCAATATTTTCTAAACAAGGGTTAAATGGGAAATTTCCCAAACGGATGGATAAATTTCAGAATTTTGAGGAAGTGTTATTATTAATGTTATTGATTTGAAGAATAATTCGGAAATGACCATGATTGTGAACGGAATTAATACATACAGGAAATCCATGTAAACCACTAGAAACGGAAGAAATAAAAATCAATTACCATACATTTTTAATACCGAGACCGGACTCAATCTTTGCTATCGGTGTTATTGACGTTGTATAACTAAAAATCCTGCTTAACTTGATAGATAACTCTACGTAAAAAAGGACTACAATGAAATCGGGCTATGCAGTAAAAATAATGGCCACTGATATAGATACCTGTAAAAAATCAACAGGGAAATGGTATATCGGGTGGTACTACGTAAATAGCACGCATCTGAAGATACCAAAAAATAAAACAACGAAAAAAATGTCATGAAATCAGAAACATTGTTTAGGTATAGCAGAACCTTCATCGATACTACACGTTTTGAACAAAAATACGACAGCATATTTATAATAAGCATACTCAAATACATGAAGGTCTCATTTGAAGCTCCGAATAAAAATATATTCAGTTCTTATACGGAGTTACATTGTATAATTGGCTTGTTCGAACTGACAAGGAAAACTCTAAGCCAGCTACAAAGACTGAAAGAAATACAAATATTGCAAAGAACTAATCCTTAAATGTAAAACCCAAGAACACCGAAATATTAACTACAAGCAAGATACGAGTATATTTCAGAACCAAAATATGTAATAAAAAACAAACCTATTATTCTGAGATTGTAAAAAGTTCTGTCCAACACCCACCAACTTGTATTACTGATTTTAATATTGTAATTACCAATATAATGTTCAGGATAATAGATTTTTCGTTCAATTAGTTACCTAAATAATTTCTAAATGATTTCATGTTTACGAATTGTTACACTCGCAGTCAAAAATTTGAATTATTTCCAAAAGTCGAAAAGTTTGATATTGCCTTAATTCAGAGAATAGATCTAATCCAAAAAGACTTTATGCAAATAAAAACTACAATATTTACAATATTAACTTTCCTTCTAGGAATTCAGAGGTAATAATACAGGTTAGCTTAATTAAAGAAGGTAAGTCAAAAAAACAAAATAGATGCAAAAGTTCTATGCTTAGAATTGTCTACTTAAATATGTAGCTACAAAAAAAATTGGAGACTATTTTTTTAACTTGATAAATAGAGTTTCCGAGGTAGGTAACTATGTCAAACTGTAAAAAAACTCCATTTGAACTCTATGTCTTACAGCAAACCAATCTACTGGCTTACATACCAAAATAAAGTTCCAGATCTGCTAGAATTCTAGAAAACAAAGAATATCCCAGCTAGTCACTTTAGCGTTGATGCGTATAACGACTTGTTATTAGACTATATATCTGTAATCCTGAACATGAGGAGCAAAGTAGATTATGTTACGGTTGAACTAATGGGAATACATTTAAAATATTATTCATTTATTCAAAAATATCATTCAATCAAAACGTTATTAAGTTCACACTTTTACATCGAAGAAAAGTATCTCGATTGCATAAATATCCTGAGCATGTAAAAGAACAAATGAAGAGAAAGCAAAGAATACGTAAGATTTGTCACATCATGGTAACCAATTTTGTGACAAATCTTGCGAGTGACAAAAGAACATTTTTAAACAGTTTTAAAAATATAGCAAACTTCTTAAAGAAACAATTAACGAAAACTTTCAATCATTTCTAACTAGACTGACTGTCATACAAAAAGCAAATTATGCTTTATGGAAAGTGGTTAAGAAACTTAAAAGCAAACAATTATGGCCACTAATAAAATAGGCACTATGGTTGGTATAGATCTGCTCTTAAAAATTAACAGCGGATCTTAAACATCTTGTCGTATTTAAATTATTTTCAGGCTCCAGTCCCAAACATGAAAACGACAGGCTCTCATACTTTTTTTACGTCGATTCAGACATGCCCACCATAACAATTTTCAGCCTAATAAACTTGAAGGGAGGTAAATTGTTTGATTACGGTATTATTGATGCCACACTCTTCAAACTATTACCAAAAAATTATAACGATGCTGATGTTAATTTTCGATATGTGTCTTAGACTATCAATATTTCCCAGTCAATAGAAAATTGCATAAGGTGTTATGGTTCCAACATATGGCAAGGAACCGCACGATTTCAGTTTATACAAGCCAATTCATCTCCTGCCTGTCATAGAACTCGTTGAAAAAATATTCTTCACTTTTCAATTGGAAAGTGTGGTATTCCAATTTGTAAAAGGAACTGTTTTGTTTGTCTCCTTCCACCTTTATTTTGGTGTGGAGATAATTTTTAATTGTTCTGTAATCGTTTTCGTTTTCACAAGTAATTTTGATATCGTTATTCGATATAGCCTTGAATTGTACTGAATTTTTAATTAATTCTAAAACTTCATGCCTGATTCTATTAAAGTCTCCAACATTGCTCACATTAATTGGTGGAGGCAATGGGATTTTTGTTTCTTCTATTTTATTGTTTTCTAGTTTGGTTGAGTTATTATTATTATTATTTTTCTTTTTTGATGATTTCTCCGGTGACACATTTTCTTCATGATACCGTTTTTTCTTGTTGTTTTTCTTGCTTCGGACTTCAGTGAATTCTTTTTCTAATTCTTCTTCATCCTTGCAAAATTCGGGTGCGCTGGATAAATAATCACTTATATTAGGCACTGTTGGTTGTGGAGATGACAAAGTTTTAATATGCGTTTCAAGTGCATTAACTTTTTGCTGTAACTTATTTATTGCTACTTGTTGTTGTTGGCACAAAGCCAACTGTTGTTGGCCACTACTTGTTCATATGAAGCCATGTTATTAATGCCGATATGATTTCATAATTATAGAAAAAAAATGATTGCGTTTCCTGGTCTCGAACCCAATGCGTTTATGTCGCGGGTTTGTGCATTACACACTGCGCCACAAGTGCGGTGTGCGGATTTGCAAATAGCGGCTGGCAGAGCGCCGCACGAACATAAATAAACAAAAGCGATGTTTGTAAACAAGTTTATTATTGACTTCACAGTTCGTCGTAATTTTAAAACACCCACTTCTTTGTCACTATTTCGTTCATAACGTCACTATGTCGTACACTTATATTAATTTTTAAGAGTTATATGAGATATGAGAGTATCCACTGACGAAGTCCGTATCAACTTTATTTTAAAAATTGTTATTTGTGTCGAGGACTAAAAATACTTGTTCATTTAGATGATGCAATAAGTCCGGGATTGGTATGCGGGCCCTGATTACGTACATAGGTATGATCCTTGACTCACAGCGGAGCTTTATGCCACAGGCGTGGTACATCGGGGAGAGGGCTTGGGATGCCTTCCATACCATGACCCGGCTTGTCGGTGCTGGCTAAGAGCTAAATGGCTCGATTCTAAAGTATACGACAATACAACTGGGTTCTAACAAGTTAGGCGTATAGTGCTTAAGGTCGCAGCGTGCGCCACTCTTGGCTCTGAGCAAAGCTTGTGGAGTCTGTTTGATGGGCAGCCAACTTTACATTAACTCGAGGTAGCAGTTTCACTGCGGATCCGTTAAGCTTTGAATTTACGAACGAACTACTTTTCACTCACTGTCAGTCCAAATATTTTCCCCCGATTTTACGGGGGAAACTACAAGGTTATTTTTTCTACATGTTTTAAAACCAATACAAAAAAAACTGGCTCAATAGCAATTATTATACCTTACAATTTTTGACAGGACATGGCGCTGTCCGCGCGAGTTTACATCGTTTTGCACTAGGAGACAACCCGGCGTGTTTCTCCGGTTACGATACGCAGGATGCGAATCATATACTGTTTGACTGCTGTGAGCAAGACGAGGCGCATAAATTTTTGATACAGAGCATACGTCTAAAAATAATAACGTACAATCACGCAAATCTTTAGAACGAGGGATCTTTAGTCACCGAGACTTAGTTGAGTGTGCCAATCTTTGAAGCATTTAGAGCGTTCGCTAAAAGCGTTCTAGAAAAAAATGGAGATGCTAAATTCCTCACTGAGTAGGGACAGTACTTGACTCTTTTGGGTGGAAGCGTTTGATGGTAGGGTAGTTTGATGATAGATACGGGACATTATTTGGGGGCCTCCTCTTTTGTATGAGGGAGGATGTTAAGAGTCCCTGTGGGGGCCCTGAAGCAACCTGGGTGGAAAAGGTGAGAATGGTGATTCCAGCTCAAATAAACTCATAAATGCATAAGGTAATCATACTACATAACTCTTTTTACAAACCGGAAATTTAGTTCACAAATTTTTATATAATTATGCAAATATTTATTAAAGCTATGCAATATATTATATCATGCCTTTTAGTTGGATAAATTTTAAGTCTTTTTAGAAAAACTTCAGGCTTTTAGTACGCACGTTGTTGAATAAGCGTGACGCAAAAGCTTGTTAATGTATTTCTTCAAAAATGCGGGCGTAGAATTCAAGTTTTATATGCGTCGATTAGCTTAAAGATTTCTTACGACTGTACCTCAGTAATCAGCAAGCAAAGGAAATAAAAGGTTATACAATCTTTACACTTTAAAGCAGATGGAATTGACTATAATTATATTTTGAATTAAATACGGTGACAATGACAAAGTTTCACGTTAAGCAAAGCCTAATCTAAAAACTTTAAGTGTCGTCCTGAGCTCTTCTTGTGATATTTAATTTCGGAGGCCGTGTTTTCTTTTAGCGTCATGTCGCTTGTCCTTTTACCTAAAAAAGAAATTTGTGGGTCTTATACCTTATAACAGTTAACAGGAGGTTTTACATTTAAACTCTTCCAAAAACTACAAAATACTCTTGTACTCTTCAAAAAACACACAATGCAGTTCACGAAATAAGCGAACAAAAAAGTTTTTGAAAATGTACACCTCAATAAAATAGTCGGTTGAAATAATAAAAACGACTGGAAATATAGATACAATCAGCCAAGTATTGATGAAAACTTTAAGTAAAAATAAATTAAAGCAAACACGGGAACAGAATGTTTGCAGGAATTATTTAAAAGTATTCACTAATTTTTCATTTCTTTTTCACCTTTTCATCCTCTTTAAATTTATGTGAATTTGATTTGAGTTTTTTTCAGAAGGTTCGTCCTGATATGTTTTATGGAGGTTTTTTATTGAAGTCAATTAGGGAAATATCCAAGTTCCCAGGATTTAAAGCAGTAAGTTGTATTAGAAGACGTAAGGACCATACCATGAAGTACTTCCCTTATTTCACTATATTTGTAATATAAAATTCTGAATAAGTCGATGTTTCTGTCGTTAGAAATTTGGGACTGACTCTAACAATTTTAAATTATCAATCGTTTCTCGATAGAAGTGTGTTATCCTGAACTCGAAGACCTAAACAATATTTAATTTTTGATATAATCTACTCCAAATGGGCAAATTAAATTGTTGTTATATGTGTCTATAACATTATACCAAAACATATGTAAATTTTTAAAAATATTTTTTAGTTTATTTTCTATATAATACTGTAATTTTTGTAAAGTGAAATTAGTTAATTGATTATTTTGTTTAAATATGGAGTGAACAATACCTATTCCATTTTTTGACATTTTAAATTTAACTTTTTCGAAACTATTTTGTAATAGCAAAATACACTTTTCTATTAATTGAAGTCAATACGTTGAATGTTTTAAAATGAAAAACGAATAAACGATATGACTTATGCGTGAATATAATGCAGATGAATGACATGATGAATGAGAAAACAGTTCAACGTAAAAAATATGACAGTCCATATTTGTATCTTGCGAGTTACAGAATTCTACAGAGGATGAAACATTTTAATATTATTCTTTCTACATAATAAAACCTTCCTCCATCAAAGCGGCGATGAAAAATGTCAACTGAACTCAACATAAGAATTATGGATCAAACTAGAATAATGTTTTATAGAACATTCCTCGGAAAAACATAAAAAAATGTGACACGGCAAGTGAACTTTAAACTCTTAGGCAAAGCGGTTTATATTTTTCTTTATGATTGGTCCAGTGGTTTTAATATGCTTTTTAAGGCAAAAACTAAGGATAAGTTAAACATTTTAATATTAAAACATTGGTTTCTAAAACTATCTATAAACTATCATTAATGAAGATTATTTACTAGCATTTGTATTAATAGCCGGTTATGCGTAAATAACTTCAAATTATGAACGGCCACAGAGACGTTCATTTTTTTTAATGGTAAAAATAATCGTTCGATAAAAATTGCGAATAGAAATTTATTTTCTTGTGAGAAATGGTTCAAAAATTGTTTTCCATATCAAGACTACAAGAAATAGTTTTCTTGTATACCTGCAACTAAAAGAATATACAAAATATTTCTTATTTATTTTCTCCTTAATTAATTGTTATTAAATAGTTACACACACGCGCACTCATACTCACGTACGCACATGCACAGAAACGTACACGCCCACGTATGCTCACACGCTCACAGTCAAGAATACACATGTTCATGTACAAGCACATACATACGAGTACGGAATCTTAAACCAGAATCGGAAACCTGGACTCTCTAAGAAGAATCATTAGTAAATAGGTTTCTATGTAATCAAACACAGAATATAAAAACATAGTAATATAAAAACATAGTAGGTTATTTTTTAATAATGTAATATAAATAATATTGCATATTTTTAGATATTTAAACGTGTTTGAATGTAACTTTGTAACTTTAATTGTTCACTGCAGAGTATGAGTAATGAGTACTCTGTCTCATTAATATGCAATAGTAATGAGACAGAGTACTCATTAATATTGCATATTTTCATTGCCTCAATCTGCTTTAATCGAACTCACGTAGTATTTAATGGCAGTGTTTTATTCTATTTAATAACACTATTTAGTTTTCTAACAGTAGTTAAACTGTTAGTATTAAAATTATTACACGCATTAACTCTAAACACGTATTTACCGG
Source organism: Druceiella hillmani (assembly GCA_039881145.1). Classification (NCBI taxonomy): domain Eukaryota; kingdom Metazoa; phylum Arthropoda; class Insecta; order Lepidoptera; family Hepialidae; genus Druceiella; species Druceiella hillmani. Next base: position 1,199,278 of record JAYKKI010000033.1, on the reverse strand, counting down.
CTCACACGCATATGCACCCGTACACACAAACGCATGCGCACACGCATACGCACACGTCTACCCACACGCATATGCACAGTTGAAAGCTTTCAAGTTTGATTTTTCCTGCTTACGTCCTCCAGATTTTTTGATGTTCAAATATTTACAATAGTTTGCGTAATACGATTATTATTTGAAAAATTGTTTACTGAATATATTTGGCGTTAATTTTGTAGAAATGCATAATTCACAATTAAATGAAACAACGTGATGTAATACTACTTCTTCTTTCTTTAAGCTCTTGTAGAAGATGTTGTAATTAAATGAAACCTAGGTTGTGGTAAAGAACTTAAAGAAAGTAGAAATAATACTACATCACATAGTTTCATTTAATTGTGAAAATTGTTTATATTAAATTTTGGCTTACAACCAAATTAAATAAAATTAGTTCTCGTTCTAATTTCGAGTCATACTGTTTTCCGCTATAATTTATTTCAATGTGAACAAAAATTTATAGCTTCAATTAAATCTGGGTATAGTGGTAATTTTCTCACAAAAACAATTCAAGAAAAGCAATTAAGTTTTTTGACACAGAAGACGGCATGAAGTTTCATTACTGAAAAACCAACAAACAGCAAATTTAAAAGGCTGATTCAGAACTGTTTCAACTTAAATAACTTAAGTAAACGTCCATCTAACATAATACTAAGACCTACACATAAGAATGTGAACTCACAAGTCACAACCAGCAGCTTATAATTAAATTTTGATAACAACATACAACATTAAATCCCCGGGACGATGACGGGTTGATTATGAAATCATAAAGGCGGTTAATGTCACGAGGCGGTCTGGTACAAAGGGCCTAGTTACGACGTCATTACGAAATACTTATGCCAATGCTTACATTGCGAGTGTAACTGTTGTTTAATTATTATGTACCTTTACTAAATGGTAATTAATTATTTATTAAAATAAATTTCAGGAAAATAAATTTAATATTTCGTTTAACTGCTGAAAGTTCATTTTGCTTTTGAAGTCCTGCTCATTAAGTGGAAAATTTATTTTTAAACTTATTTTATTTTTAATACATCAAGATTAATATTCTTGGGCGTGTTTTAATACAATGTGATCTCAAAAATACAACTTAGCTGTTTCAACATTCCACGTTTAGTTAGATGAAAATCTAATTACTAATGGCGCCTGTAATCGTGTATATACCGTATATTTGTATGTGTGTATGTACATGTGAGTGTACGTGTACGTGATCGTAAGCGTGAGGGTTTGCGTGTGTTTGCGTAAGTTTCAGTTATTTACTCATAACCGGCTATTATTGCAAATACTAATAATTTATCTGCAATAATAAATGTATACAGATCATTTCGGATCGATAGATTTAATTTCGGCAGATGTGCCTTTTATTGCAAATATTTTAGGAATCATTAATTGTATTTTAACTTATGTACAAAATAATAATCGAGTCAACATTCAAACATATTAAAAGTTTTTAATTAATTATAGTTAAGGTAATTTTATACCCGTTACTAGCGGATTTGCTTCCTCGTGGCTTAGATTCTTTATTATATTTACATATCCTTTTTTTGTAGAGTCACAATAATGTTTGAATAGACCTAGTAACTACTGGACTCGAAATAAAACAAATGCAGTTAATACCGATGGTGCCGAAATTAGTAAGTTAAGAAGACTTCCACGCTTCAGATTAGCTTGTCTCACTGATAAAGATGCGTTATAATTTAGAAGTCCACACACCAATCAAATTCCATTATTAATATGATCGTAATAATGTGGATAAATATGGTTCAATAAATGATATTCAATAGTATTTGACGTTTTTATATTCCAAACGTTTTATATCCTCAAACGACGTTTTTATATTCTCCTCTGGCATAAATTACTTATTTCCATATTATGTGAAGTATTTCATTTGATGAAATACAATTTTTAAAAAAAATTTAATTTATTTAAATAACCGTAAGGAAAATAACTTACGAAGTTATTCTTAAAAAATAGGGCTACATATTAAGCACATTCATGAAAAAAATTTAAATTTTTGCATAGTTTGAAGAATCGTTGCGTTTCTTTAGCATGGAAAGCTGAAAGTGAATGTGAATGACAAATCTCAAGATTTTATTTTATGTGAACTGTTGAACTTAAAATTCAACATAAAATTCAATTCTTTTGAGAATAAAATTCGGAATTTTTTCTGCTGTTTTAATTTTTGTTACCCTTATTATATTCAGAATCCTTACTATAATCGTTTTATAATTTCTTTCACTTTACATTTTTTTTGCGATTTCTTCTTCCTCAGAATATTTAACACGCTAATGGGAGACATTCTAATGTATATGGTGCAAAACGTGAAGTAGAGGTATTTTCTTTCATTTGTTTGTATGACTTTCATTTTCTTTGTTATTTCATTCGTTTGTATACAAGTAAGGTACCTTCAAATTGTTGATTATTATATTGACTAATGCTTGCTAATCTTTCCTGATGTGTTTTGAAGCCCGACGCATATCTTCATCAAATGTGAATTCCAAACACTCCGGTTTAGGTATTTGCTTACACGCGTAACATACGGGTATTGGTTTTTATGCTGCTGGGCAAAATATAGTAAAAGTTTTTATAGAATATTTCTCGAAAGAATATGATAAAAATTAAGCAAGAATAAGAAAAAAAAACGTTTCTAATTGAATCCATAATTACAAAGCCATTACAAGTAAACTTTAAAATCCAAGGCAAAGTGTTTGATGTTTTTATTTAAAATATATCCCGTACTTTCAATATGCTTTTTGTGAAGGTAAGTTTAAATATTGAGGCTTTTGTTTTTAGAAGAAAGTACTGCTTTATGTTCTGAAAATTGTATTTCTCATTAGATATGATCTTTGTTTAATTTTGAGAAATGGGAATGGAGGTAACAGTTTGTCATTTATGTTCAGGTTATGATAATGATTTTTAACATTTTAAGCAAAATGTCTTTCAAATTTATTCCATAAGGCTTAATACACACAAAAAAACAAAGAAAGGTTTAGCAATGTTTAATATATTCTGACTATTCAGAGGATTTATTATTTATATTACATTTGTCACGTAACTCTGCAAAATTTATGGGAAAGAAAGAAGATAATTCATCATAGAAAAGCTTCAAAGCATGATTGGTTTTCCAAAAATATATTTTACTTAATGAAATATTTAACGACGGTTCGATAAAAATTCTGAATGCCATTTCATTGTTCCGTAGTAAATTTTACCATGACAGCAAAAAAGCCTTGTAGCAAAAAAGCGCATCTACAAATAAATTTTTATTAAACAAATTCATAATTTTTTTATTCTAAAATATTAAATAATCATGTTATATTAACTTTAATTAACGCAGCTTTATTTTGCGAGTATTTAATTAGTAGTAGACCGAGTAATTCCTATCCACTCAGGAGACCGAGTAGACCGAGTAATTCCTATCCACTCAGGAGACCGAGTAGACCGAGTAATTCCTATCCACTCATTTTATATTACAAGGATAAAACATGTGACCAAGGACAACGCACATAGATTTCAAATTCTAATAAAAATTTATCATTTAATATATGAAATGAAGTTTCATGGATTCTGCTTTCAATTTCTTACATCAGGATAAACATTTTTATCGAAAAAATGAAATCCGCACTCAATAAAAGCCCGCAATAAAGCGGTCAGAAGCACAAGCCAATTCATATTCTAATCGTTATATTAAAACATATTAATATTTGAATACATAATATAATGTAAATGTTATATAGCACACACAGAAGAAGAAATAAACTACATTCTTTTAAAATCCTGCTACGATTTCTGCACCAATTGATAGTTACATAATTTGGTATTTTATATGTGTAGAAAGTTGATAGATCACCACCAGCACTAGCGTGCGACTCGTGTGTTTTTTTAACTATTCCAAATTATAGTATCCTAGATGCAACTTATGGCTTTGTTTGAATTATAGGCTTAATCTTTTTAACAGTCGCGACAATTCCCATTAGTCAGCACTTAAGTCTACCTACTCGTTTCAGACTGTGTAGGGTGTGATAATTAAATTGACAGTTCCTTAGGAGATACATTACATACCAAAAGTGTAAGTATTTATGAAAACTAGATTCTAACCTGAATCTTAAATTTTATCTTAGTGAAACTTTCACTTAATTACTTTTTGTATAGCGGATGTATTTAGAAATAGGTCTAAAATTATCTTCAGTAAAATTTAAAAAGTGTACCTCTTAGGTAATACGGTAGTAGTTAATGTAATTAAAATCTATAAAAATGCATGTTTCGATGTTTCACGGTTTTTGAGCAGAATTGCTGTAACATATAGACGGCCATGTGTGTTTTTAAACGGATTCCGTTGTTTTTTTCCTTTTTAGACAAAAATAAAAGCACATCTAGAGAAGTTACATAACATATTGAAATCAAACCCGCAACTTTAGAATTATAGCCGAGTACAGTTATGCACTAGGCCAGAGAATCACTCGATTATTTTTGTGAATTTTCAAATATTAGTAAAACAATTTGAATGTAAACTTTGCGTTATTTTTACAAAACTTTCATCAAAATGAGGCAATGCTTGAATTAATACTATTAACTAACATACTTATTGCCTTCTTAATAAAAAGCCGTTATTCAGGCGTCATATAAGCGTATATTTATTTAGTGCATAATAGAAGTGTAAGTCGTATTCAGCCGTATTCAGCTCTTACGGAAAATCCTTGTCTCATGAGCGCTACTTGTCCAGGAGTCACAATGTCTCTAATATGGAGTTATTTATCGCAATTTACCTAGAAAAATGAAATGTTTAAATTAAATTAATCCTTTGAATACGTATGCTTAAAAAGTTTTGCCTTATATATAAAAAATGTACATTAAATGCATTTGTTGATTTCTGACGTAAACGCACCTTGCATCATTGGCAGAGGAAAATATTTGCATTGCAGTCGCGTCGCCATTCAAACCAGATACTGAACAGTATTTTTTCCACAACTTTCATGTCAGTTAGAGATGGATAAGTCCGAAATTGAATCCGTATATATATCCTGCTTTTTTTGCCCGATATTCCTTTATGGGTCTGTCTCATGGTTCACGTCCACTTTACTTGTTTTAGAGCCCGCTTCAATTTTATACACTAGAGTACCAAAGAGGTACACTTGGAACTAAATCATCAGTCCGCATTGGAATACAGTTCCGTGACAATTACCCCTCAGACATATTTGTCTTCTATGTCAACGGTAACGAAGAGAAAATAGGGAATATACATGTAATTTAAATTTGGTTCAATCTTTTTTTTTCCAATTACTCATCAACTGGACATTATAATCTTAACCATTGTTTTCTCAATTAATTTCTTTTAATTGCATAAAGTACGCGAGGGAAGTTCAAATTGTCGAACCTTACTGTTTAGAACGAAACGTGACGTGAGAACATATGTAAACAAGCTCGAATTGTTAACGTTTTGGTGATCTTTGCTGTGTTTGGTAAGGAAATTGAGTATTTTTGTAGTATTTTTTTTAACTAGAGGATTTTCAATATAGAATTGAAATTGTGAATTGTCTATAACGATAAATGAAAGTGGTTTTATGAAAGCATAATCGGTTTGTCTATCAAGAATAGAAGCATTCATGTTGATATGACATTTTGCTTCAAATCCAGAATTGATGTTCGCTGAGATCAAGGGAGTGAAAACTACAAAAAAGAAATTAAATGCATATTCCCTATTTTAATATATCCAGTAAACGACATAGAATCTTAGATGAATTTAATATCTACACATGTATAAATAAATTGTTTTTCTTGAAAAGGTTGATTTATTTTCATAGCCAATTACGTAATATTCTTACGTAAGCAATTTGTTTAATATTCTTTTATTTTGCGTTTTCAGCTTAACGACATGTTCATTAAGTCCAAGTATTCATCTCTTTGCTTAGAATATGCGATTTATTTTAACATTTTATTTTTAATTTTCCTGACCCGTTGATTTAGGTCCTGTAACAAATTTTGATGACAATATTTTCTTCATTCAGTAGTGGACTTTTTTGAAACTAATATGGCAAAATAAAAATAATTCTCTAATTTGTTTTTTGAGCATCTGAAAAAGTATCCAGTGTTACAAAAAGAACGTCAAAAATACTACTATGAAATTTTTGTTTTGTTGGATAAGAAAACTTTGGTCTCTATACAGATTGCATTTTTTCTTTCTACCTATTTTAAAACTCATCATTCTGAACATAAAATATTTTAAGACTTGAAAAATTACAACCGTTTTATGTACAATTTTAAAATTAAAACTTAAAATTTTCATCCGTTTCCATACCGTTTATTATAGAATCACTCCGGAAAAATAAAAAATTAAAAACTATCAAGAAACCCTTTGTCAAGATGAAATAATATTATAATTTTTTTTATAATTTACATTAAGGGTGTGATTCACCACAGAAGAAAATAATTTTTTTTTATTATATTTACATTTTTGCCTTGTATATGGTTCAGAATAATAATCCCTGTGCAAATGTATTATCAGCAATAATACCCTTATATGTAAAATAACATTTTGAATTCAATCTTCAGTCTAATTTTGGAACTATCCAAGGACGAGTCAGAGAGACATCTAAACGGAGAAAGTTCCTACACTTAAAGGACATCCATTCTGAAAGATGTCTAAAAAAATATAACCACTCTCTATCAACGCAAAGTTTCGACCATATTTGGAAAAAAAAAATTTTTTCTCTCGCTAAAAGCTGACTCCAAAATACAGGTTTTTTGAAACGTTGGAGGTCTAAAAATGTTTAACTGAATTATGATCTAATGAAACATTAACTTTCGATTTTTTTTGCATTGGGCACAGAAATATTTAATGACTTATCGTCAATTAACGTGGTCAAGAATTATGTCTGTATCTAATAAGCGCAAGCTAAAATTACGAAATCAAGAGAAAATCGGTAAATTGCACGCTGTGCTTGAACAATTGGTGTTCAATTCTATTAGTGCCTATTTAATAATACTAATGCACCCCAACTATATGCAGCGCTGCTCTCGACTTTATAAACCGGTATTTAAATACGATGGCGGCGTTGCCAACCAAAAATTTGTATGTTACTCAGACAGTTCAGACAAATCGTTTATTATTTATGACTATTAATTGTGCTGAAATTTTAAATCTTGCTGTTTTTTAGTTTAATCTATATCTAATTTTGAATATCTATGATTTTTTTTAAATTATCTAAGCGATCCTTTTGGTGAAAATGAGGGATTTTTTAATGTAAAATAGACCAGATTAATTAAGCTATATAAGGAAATTATTATTAATTACGTTTGCATTGCACATATATATATATGACATCATCACGAAGGAATTTGCGTAAATATTCGGCATTAAAATAATAAATAGGTTTTTTATAATTTACTGTCTTCACTTGACAGAAGCCACTATAGTTATTTTATAATCGACACGTACTCAGGTTATAAAGCTGTATCTAGTTATTAGAGTTTAATGACTTTACGGGCTTTTTTTTTAGGAAATATATCGTTCCTGATTCAACATCACGAAATGTTAATTAAGTAACTTCAGAATAAAACGTGACTTTTGCATATAATTCACCTACTTTGTGCACGTAAATTATGTGTCTGCATTTACTTTTGTAACGGGCATACAATTAAATTTCATTCTAAATTTACAGCCTCACTTGAATGTAACTTGATTCATCGTTTGGAAAATTAATAACTCATATTCTGCCGTACACCTTAAATTTATTAACACTTGATAAAATACACCTAAAAAAAGGAAAAACTTGTTTGTTTTTCCAAACTGGTATTATAAGTATAATTTGTTTATTACCTAATAACTTTATATCGAAGCAACAAATTGTGGCAAAATTTCATATAATTTTGAATAGCATGCCTAACACATAGGCTCCGTTTAAATTTATTACTATTACCACAGAAAGTGTGTTTAGATGTTTGTTACTCAATCACCCCTAAAGGGCTGGATGGATTTTTATGAATTAAGACATATATACAAATAGTTAATGATTTTAATTAACACAGGGGCTACTTATTACTCCAGGAATACATTTTGTATATAAAACTCAATGCTTATTTACTCAATAAAACAAATTTACTACTACGCGAATTGACGGCGCTACGCTTGTATTATATCTATTGCTCACATATTACTTAACCCTATTTACTGTTTATTATTTACATAGAGTTAAGCACTCCAATATAAACTTTGTCATCTTAAAGTTAACAGAACTAATTCAAGATGCCTGAAACTCTAAAAATACGAGAGAGAGGTATCTATATTCTAACGAATTAAATTTTAAATTTTACACGGTACGTAATGCTTTGCCTAAAGTTGTTATTTTGTTTAAAATTTTACATGTTTTAGTTTCAAAGGGACTCCCATTCACACAATAGAGTGGAATTCAAAATAAAATTGTTTCCTACATAGTCTGGAACATCATTAAAACAAGTTATATCAACACAGCATGGATGAATGTTTAAATTTTTTAATTAAAAGTTAACAATGTGGAGGAGAGTCAAAGAGGTCAATAATAGACTCCCTTGCTTACGAGTTCCATCGCGAAAAAGCAATAAGCAACCAGGAAATAGGAAATTAATTTTAAAATTTGAAAGGAATATCGGGCAATAAAGCCATAAAATCAAAATAATAATTGTTGAATTAATGTTGAGTTGCTGGTGGACGATCGTTGAGATATTCCTTGATGAGGGGCAAATAACCAGTACAACTTTCGATGTCACCGAGCAAAATATGTAAAAAAGAAAATGTTGTGACGATTTGTATATTCTCCACCATAAACTACACGGATTATATAGAATGGAAAAACATATACTAAATATTTTATCAATAACGATTTTTGCGTCGTTTAAACTTTATATTGAACTTAGTGTATGCGGAACCCGAACAGCACGAGTTTTACTCAAATTAAACTAGTTATTACATAGGACGCCATGTAAATTTTTTCATACCCACGGATTATTTACTCTTTTTCGCAGTAACCACTCTTAGATATGCAAGCTCTCATACGTTCGAACCAATTGGCGAATGCCTCTTTCCAAAAGAATTGCGGAACATTATCAGAAATTTCTTCAAACGCTCCCAGTAACTCTGGATTTCTGGAAAACTTTCGCCCTTTTAACTGTTTCTTTAAGTAAGACAACAAAGCAAAATCGCACGGCGCGAAATTCGGCCTATTCGGAGGACGATTGAATATTTTTGTTTTAGATTCCTTGAAAAATGTGGTTGTAAAACCAGCTTGATGTGCTAGAGCATTAACACGTTCAAAGAGCCAAGTATCAAGTCTTGATATTGCTTGATCATTTTTTAAGGTACCGAAAACTTTTGGGAGATATTCGCTTATGTACTAGGACGTTGTGACTTGCTTCTCTGTCTTCAGGGTAACAGTAGCCAAAAGCCGTTTGCACTGGAAAAAACTACGACCCTTTTTTTATAACAGATTGAATCTACTTAGTAATTCCACATTTTTAAATACCCATACTTAGCTCTAAAATTTATTAAGAACATCACAATACTATTATTAGGTAGGTTTCATTATCAATGATGATTGAATTAATGTCACTGGAGTGGTCTCTGTCAATTTTTTTAAGCATTTGTTTACACCATTTTATTTTCTACTCCTTTAAGTTTCAATCATTGAATGTGGTCAGAGGGAACAATTTTTTTTAACTTTTAATTCTATATCTCTTTTAATACTATATTCTGATAGTGAATGGTTGGTACATTTATTTTCAGTAAATTTTCTATTTGGTGGTATGTAAGTTGTGAATATTCCATAACCAGATTTTTTGCAGCAAGAACATTTTTGTAAGTAGTTACTTCGATTGTCCTACCGGATCTTTCGTCGTCTAGACAAACAAGATCCGGAAAAGAGTTATTGCTTGCATATTTTTAACGATGTACTCCAGCTGAATATTTTTATAAAATTGAATAGACCATGTAAGTACATATAATACAAATCAAAATAAAGGAGCAGGTTGTCTAGACGTTTTAAAAAAAATATTGTAAGGATTTTGTTAGTTGGAACTAACAGAATACAAAACAATAATTATTTTAATGTTGGTCTGTTTTTCCAAATATAATTCATAAAAACTACTAAATTTATTTTAATGAATTTGATACGATTTAAATTGTGTCGCATTACAATAGCTATGTAATTACGTATTCTATGACGCTACAATATGTAATCTATGACGCTCAGGTATAATTTATTTATTTATCCATTTTTATGGAAACTGGATAAAATAAATCTACAAAAATTACCGAAATGATTTTTATTGCATTCACACCGTTATCCGTTCCAAAATCATGAAAAAAATTTAAAAGCGGAACCTGTTTCTTTTACAAGTGACGTCAAAATCTCGCTACCATAAAATGTAGTTTTCTAATTTAGTAGTAGATGAGGGTATTGATTTCATTTTTAATAACTATTTATATTTTACTATTAAATACACTAAAATATTGGCAACTATAGAATCAACATCATTTTTTTCCAGTAAATTTTCCTGGATGTACCTCAACGGAAAAGTCAGAAGATCAGGAAATATGTAACATATCACAATATTTCCCGCACACGGGGAGTATACTATCCAGTGTTACTTAAATTTAAAGAAATACACACGATTGTATATTTAAAATTCAGAAATAAAATGCATTATATTTATTTGTCATGAATTGTTCTAAGGCAGAACAGCATTTAACACATTTAGATTTTTTTAATTACCTCCCTTCTTTTTCAATATAAAAATGTCGACCATCATTTTTAAAATTTGATAAAAATTTTATTGATATGACTTTTTAACAAATTTGAAATCAAATTCCGTATTTAGATTTTTCTCATTTTCGTTTATAAGATAACATTATCGAATAAGAAGCAAATCAGTCAAATCAATATCGTTAGGTTCATGTAATTCTAACGCGCTTCAAAAAGAATAACGTTATTATTAATTTAATAAGTCAGTGGATTTCGATGTTGTACATTCTTGTATATTTAAAAATTATTTTTAGCAGGATAAGTACGTAGGAATTTTTTTCTATATTCCTACCTACTTATCCTGCTAAAAATAATTTTATTTTGTTTTACAGAGTTTGTAATGAACTAGTCCAGACCTTGTTACGGCTGCTTAGGTTTATGAAATAACAAAAATGGACAAAAGATATCACATAAATAGAAATTGAAGATAGAATAAGCGGTAATGCCGTTCTCCAGCTGTTATTTACATTTGTACATGTTCCAATTCGTCTATAATAGATAAAGATGTAATTTGTAATAGTTTATACCAGTACTTTAAGGTACTATAATCAAATTGTTAAAACAGAATCCCAAGCGCAACATTATTTGTAGTTAACTACTCAAGTCAAACTTACTAAGTTTGGCACGAAGTTTGCTTCTAACGGTTATCATCCTGCTGTAAGATGTTCTACACACTGATAGACGTTTTTTTTACAACGATCATCCTTAGCTAACTTGTCCAGTCTGAAATCACAGGTCTAACACACGAATTCACAGGTCTAACACAGGTTATCGCAAGTGGTTTTACAACATGTGGGATTTTCCTTCGAAAGTTTGTGGCAAATTCATAAAACTGTGTATGAGTACTGACAATAAATTATTTACAATATGGTCACTATCATACTGCAAAAAAGTTTAGAAGATAGCAAAGATGGCAATAAAACTTTATTTGTGTATATCTAATCTATTGACAAAATGTTAATAAAATATTTTTTTAAATTTATTCTTAGAAAAAAAATTGTATTTCGCTTTACACTAGATAAGGCCCGTCGAACATATGGCCTCCGGGCCACGATGCGGGCCGCAAAGGCCTTGCATCCGGCCTGTGAACTAGTTAAAACTTTAAAAACATCAATAGGATATTGTGCAAATATCCATTAAAAATATGCTTATGTCAGTCGATAAACAAATCAATAAATGATAGTCAAAACGAATAAAGTGTCATATTGGTTGGTAGATATGTTAGGGAATCCGGCGTTGCGATACGGAACCCTGCAAAACACGTCAGTCTAATTGTCTTGCTCACGCGAAAACACTAGTATTGAAGTTGCAAGGAATAATCAACCTTATAGTCTTCACTATAGAGCTTGTGCATGTACTCACACGTAAACAACGATTGCGTCAGTTGACGCCCCAATGTCTAGACTAGACACCCTTGGAACCTACGAGAAATCTTTCGATGTTTTTATGAGTTGTCGATATAAATAGCCGCAGTGGTCGCCGCGGAGTCAGTTCAAGTTTGGACACGAAAGCGAAAAGAGAGAAGACAGTTCTGTGCGATAACCAGCAAATACCTACGGATGATTATCGCGGTAAATAACGGACTACTGAATATATTTCTTGCGATTGGATTTTGTTGTGTTGCGGCTAAAGAAAGTTTTTCGTCTTTTAAAACAATTTCTTCAATATTGAACCCGGAATTGGCATTTTCTTCAATATCCAACCCAGAGTACGTAACAGGTATGTAAAATTTACTTACGAAATTCTCGCACATCGAGACGCGCCCCACCTCACCTTCCCGTTTGATACTCACACGGTCAGATCGCATCACCGCAATCAGTTGGCCAGCGAAGCTTGTCAACGACGCATGTGAAAATTTTGGTTTTACTCGTGTTTGTTTGCGATTGTGTCACATTTACCTATTTCGTAAATCAATATTGGGTGAAGTTTATTGCAGTGAAAAGTGGTGAAATAAAGCATACATTTTTAAAATAGTCTTTTATGAAATAACATGCTCGCCTATAAAGTTTGGAATTTTTTGTCATATTTACCTTAGTATATAGTTTAATCTTAAAGCTCTACATTTAATGGACTGTACTCTATGATTATAATCATATAAGGTGTGGTGTGGTACTGTGTTTCGAATGTTACGTGTTTTTTTTAATTAATTTTTTCTTAACATATTTATCATTAGACATTTATAAACAGTTCGATTGAAACCTTTTACATGACAGAACACAACGAGAACATACTATGCCTCCTAAGTCATGACAAAATATCAGTTTGCGTGGAGTACAATATCAAAAGGCATTATTCTACAAAACACGTATCTAAATACAACGACTACAAAGATCGAATCGAATCGATTGTATAAATTTGTTGAAAAAAAATATGGTCGGTCAACAGGCAGTGTTTAAAATACAAAAAGAAAATTCTTAGATAGTTACAAAAATTAGCTTTATGGTAGCAGAAGCTATTATCAAGCGAAGCAAACCCCTATCCGACGGAAATTTTGTTAAGGAATGCCTGGAAATATTCACATCGATAGTGTGTCCGGAGCATAAAGCATTAGTTAAAAATACAAGCTTGTCACATCAAACTATAGCAAGGAGAATTGATGATATATCCCAAGATATCCAATCATCTTTAAAAACACAATAAAAGAAATGCGTTTTCTATAGTTTTGCTTTCGGCAAAAGTACTGATATGTCAGATACAACGCAGTTGGTAGTTTTTGTAAGACGGGTAACATAAAACTATACAATGACCGAGGAATTGCTTGATTTTTTTTATTTGACGAAGAAAGAAAGAGTGGCATGGAAAAATATGAGCCTCAAATCGAAAATTATTGCGGCTTAACTACAGATGGTACAGCAGCAATGACAGGAAGAGTAAATGGTTTTGTGGCAATAATGCGCAATAGCATCGCTCACACAATCATATAGCATCATTGTATTATCCATCAAGAACAGCTATGTGCAAAAGTACTTGACATTTGATCTCGGTCCGAAAAGAACTGCTTGTAAATCTGCAGTAAAGACAAAAGACTTATTGATCTTATCCAACACTTTTTCCGCTCTAACTTCATTTTTCTTGTTAACGTGCTCTTTATAATTTTCCTCTGAAACTCGCTCTAATTTGTATCCGTTGCAAGTTTTGTACAAGTATTTTTTTGGTTTTAATAAAGAGATTTTTTTTATTGTTATTTATTTTCGCCAATAGTGAGATGGCATTTTTAGTACTTTGAACTTGCCTCGGTTAATGTATATGGCGGTTTATTTTCTATCTTCTAGCTCCAAACGCTAGTTTTTCTAATCCAAAATGTATTGAAAAGTAAAGTTTTGCAACTCTTATAATTTGGTCATCTTATTTTAAGTAGTATACTAAAGGAAGACGTATTTGGAACCTTGTGATCTCTAGGTCTATTCGTATGTACAACTTTCACTAAATTGTCAACATACACGTGTTTTTCACCCCATCTCATATTCCAAAATCTATCAAACCGTAGTTTTCTCTCACTTTCAGTTATTGGGTGACATTTAATAGCCTCGCTCTTTTTTTCCTTGCAACCACATCGCTTCTTCATTATTCTCCCTGGTTTTTTTATATCTTTCTTCCGTGTATCTTCGATATTCTTTTTACTGTAATATTCTTTTCCTTTTACCCTATTAGTTTTATTAATTTCGCTTGCCTATTCTTCCTTTTTCACACGAGAGTGTTTCGGAAGAGGTTTGGTTGACTCACTATCAGAACTACTGTATTCAACTAGTTTGGCTTGAATATCAGATAATAAAAAATTATGCGGTTAAACTACTATTGAGCATAAGAACTCTTATGGCATAGAACAATTGTTTGGTGAGCAAATTTCAAAAACATTATTATGGATGGAGTCACTATCATTAATATCCAAAGTAGTTACAACTTGATTGGAATCTAATATACTTAGAGAAAAAAGGTTCTAATTTCAGGTTTTGATATATTTTCAATTACAATACTTTCAGCTATTACATATTCTGCCATTACAGTATTGGTATGTGAAGTATACCAATACTATAATGGTATATTTTATATACCAACGCTATAATGAGAGAATATGATGATGATGGTATAGGAGATAAATCAGTGCTTCTAATGGAATGAAAGATTGGACTGGCAATTTGATGTTCTTTATACTTAAAATATACATGATCGTTTTCAATCACATTCTGTTGCTCTTATTCAACAAAAGTTGGTGAAGGGACTAAGGTTGTGCTGTCATGCAGTGAATCATTATGAGATCTTAGAAAGCATTTATCTATAAATAAAATAGCGTCAGGATTTGTGATTTCGTCAACATGTGGCTATTTTTCAAGCGCATGCAAAAATTTTTTACCACGAGACATTGCCATCTACAACAAATAAAACAAGGAAAAGCAGGAAGCGTATAATTATAAAAGAGTAAAAACTGAATGAAAATTCAACAGACAGAGATTGCAGTTTGTTAGGTATATTATGTGATAAAATAGTACCTCGAATAATAACATTGCTATATCAAAAATACGTACTTAAAATCGCGCAAGGTGCACACTTTTTTGCAAATATTAGGTTATTTACGTTAAGTGAAAAACATATTTTTGATACAACAATGCAAACATTCGAGGGAATATATTGTTTTGTAATATTAAACAATTATTTGTTCAATGTTACAAAAAAACACTCATTTTAAAATATGTCCGCAAAGTTGAGGAAAGCAAAACGATCAACTCTCATTAAAAAAGTAAAATATCAAGGAGCAAAACGGCCAACTCCGAAACTTATATTAATCACAAAAATACACCTTGTAACATATTACCGATTAAAATAATATTATAAAACACACTTACCTTGTATTAGCAGTCATTATACTTTTTATGAGAAAATGCACTTTTAAAAATGATTTCTTAGTTATGTAAATAATGAAGCACAATGCGCAGACACCTAAGACACCGAACAGAATGGTTGTCTTTATGGAGTTAGTTGTCAAAATCGTAACGTCTTGTTTCGCGTGAATTTGTTTTCATTTTCTTGTGGCTATTTATTCAAAAACTATGAAGTTATAGGGGAGTTATTATTATTTACAAACGCGAACGTCTTATCAAAAACTAAATTTTGATAAAAAGTGGAGATAGCCGGATCGCGGACTTAAGGTATTGATATTTCAAAACTTCTTAATAAAAATAGTATATACTCATTAAATGTTTATATGTATGCAAGAAACCCTTGTAGCACGAGTTCTACTCGAACTTAACAGGTTATTTTTTTGGTCATTCGTTACTCAATCCCATTCAAATTTCAAAACCAAATATATTGAATTATTTGATCTGATAAAATTATATAAATATTAAAACTATATAACTGAAAATTGGTATTTTCACTTTTTTGTAAATAGATAACATTTACTTTTACTTCAATTATTTTTTAACATTTAGCAAAGTTAAATAGCGGAATGAAGTTTTCTTTTTTAAAAACACAGTTTGACATTTTTGCAATTTTTATCAATAGTCTCACCCTGACTAGTTTTACTTACCTTTTACTTTAGTTTGGTAACTATAAAATTTGTAAACAGTCTGATACTCTAGAAAGAGGTATGTCGAGATCTTATTTTTAATTCCTAAATTTTCAGGAACTGACTTGTTTCATTCCAAGAAATCGGGTAACGATGATGTATTAACGTACGTGTGTGGATTATAAGTCCTGCTAAGCACTGCTGAAACCTAAAAGCAAATTTAAAGATTTATTTTTATGCATTTACATTTTCTAGTTATCTAAACTAATTATATATTTATTATGTATACGGTACTTTCCTACATAATCCATGCTTTAAAAGTTAGAATGTTTGTTAGCCTGCTCGAGAGGAAATAAGTAGTGTTTATTGAGATGTCACTACGTTTGTGCCCGTGAACTTTTTATCTAAATTGTAATTATTATTAGTATCATTCTTATTCTTAGTTGATTGATGAAGAATCTTAGTAGGATTATTATTATTTGATCGAACTTCACTTTCTTTTGACTGTGGAGACAATATTGACTGACTTTTGACCGGATATTTCGGCACTTTAATTTGAGTGTACTAAATAAATACGTACTGCATGGGTTATTGATACTAACATTTAAAACTATTTCCGTTCTTTTAATTTTAAGGAACATATAAATATACAATTCTCGGATTTACATATAAATTGTGGTTTGAGTATGAAAGAGAGTCAAACAAAGATAAAGATATTTTGTTTATTTCATTTGGGTTACCTAAATGTAAGACATGATTGCGGATTTGGATGCTAAAGCACTGCTGCTCGTTGTTATTTTTATAATATATATATATATATATATATATATATATATATATATATATATATTTATTTATTTATTTTTTTTTATATTCAGAAATATAATTTTATATTCAAACACTAAAATGTATATATTTTAAATGATAATGCATTAACACATGATTGCGAATTAAAATAATGAATCATTGTCAGAAGATGTCAAATTTCAAAATTGAAGCATACTTACAAAATTGTAAATTCAGGTGCCAAAACATTAACACTAAATTCACATGATGAAGCATTCACTCATGATTGCCGAAGGAGAACTTGAAGTATAATTACATGATTATGGATTCAGACACTAAAGCTCGAATGCCTGATTGCGGATCCAAACGCTGGGGGCTTAACGAATGATTGTGAATGAAGTGATTGATACAAGCATATGTTTTCGTATTTAGACATTAAAACATTACGGGCTGATTACGTATTCAGATACGGAGGTATAAACACACGATAGAGGTTTCATACTCTAGAGCATTAACATCTGGTAGCAGATTTAAACTTCAGAACATTAATGCTTGATTGCCGGTGCATATACTGAAGTATAATTATTGTGGTCTTAGGCAGTAAGGAAATGAAAGAAAAAAAAATTTAAAGATTAAATTTTTGTAAATTTATGTTTGCTAATAGTATTCTAGATATCAATATTTGCTAACAGCTCTCTAGAATTCAATCTTTGCTAATAGCCCACCTGAAGATGTTGTAATATAACGAAACCTAGGTCGTGGTAAAGAACATAAAGAAAGTAGAAATAATATTACATCACGTAGTTTTATTTAATTGTGAATAATGAATTTCTACAAAATTAAAGCCAAATACATTCAATCTTGTGAATTTATTTGTGTAGTGTAATAAATCGGGTGTAGCTGGAGTAAAATCGTGGTTGTTTTACGTGAATACGTCATTGGCAGCCGTGCGTTACGTTGTTTCTGATTTTTCACTCTCAATATTTTATTTCCCAGCCATTTGATATATATTTTGATGAACTTCTAGTGATTATACAGATATATTTGTTCACATTCTATATTACAACCTATATTTGTATAGAAACTGGAATGAAATTTAGGTATGAAACATTACTTTGTTAGTATTAAAAGGAATTGCTAATTCAAAAAAATATCAAAAATCAACAGAGTGCAAGGTTATACTTGATAAAAGTTTCTGAGGCGCAATAAAAGGAATTAATTTCGGAGAGCTTTTGGTATAACATATTTTAGAATAACTTTCATTAGAATGGATTTGAGAGGAAGCTTTTATATTAATACTGTTTCCAGTTTTAAAGTCTCCAAATATATATTTTTTTTAATTTTACTATATGCGCTTTATTTTCTATCAACCTTGAAAATATTACAGATTTAAATTCAATCTACTTGTTATAATTTTCTTCCCTAGACAACGCCGGTAGAAGAACCAAAAAACAGCAAATTTGAACTAGACATGCATTTGAAAAGCGAAATGCTATTCAATTTTACTCAGAAAAGATTGCGTTGAAAAACTAAAACATCTAAAATTTCGTGCTAAACTTCAGCTCGAGACAGAAACGCTCGTTTGTAGCGTCCCTTAAAAAAAAGAGACATTTGCCTTTAAAACCGTTTGTATACAAGCTTTGGCGGCTTTTTTATATTTATGTTAAGTACAGACATTAAAATTAAAACAAATAAAAATTTTATAAAAACCATAAATGTGAAAAAAATGTGATTCCGAGCCACAGTTTATTTTTGAATCAAAACTTCGAAGGCAAACCATATTGACGGGGTCGGGACAGCTTAAACACATTACAGCAATATACTATGACAAAATTCTGTTAAAAATGAGTAGAACTCGCACTACAGGGGTTTCATATAAATTTAGGCACTTATAAACAAAGTTACAACTTGTATTATATATTGCCTACCATATATTTTAAAGGCATAATAAATTTGTATTTCTAAAATAAAAATTAATTTTCCAATTTGATTTAAATCACTTATATGAAGTTTCTACGAACTTTTTACAGCCCCACCAACATATCACTAACTGTCGACTATTTCTATTAAACTAGAGCTTACTTAGTTGCGATAATTTTTTTTTTGTAATTCCGTTCCATATATGCCGCTATGGTATTTGCTTTTCAGGTACTCAACACTAGACAACTTTATATCTGGTAGGAGGTGAGAAAACCTAACTTTAACAAAAGTGACCATCTTAAAGCTTAATATCTTTTTTAAATGGATTATTGAAAAAATGTTGAAGACATACCCCGTTATTTTTAATATACCTATTCAAAAATACCCTACACTAAGGGATATGTCCGAAAAAGTTTTTTAACATTTTATTTTCCACATTTATTTTCCTCTGTAGCCGTTATAAATACATATGTATAACTACCCCAAATTTCAGATTTATAGCATTAATAGTCTAGGAGTAAAACGATTGTAACTTACAAAGGAATATATATATATATTAGGGTGTCAATTATTTTTCAAAGTTTTTATTTTGTAACGCATACCTTCTAATTTTTTTCATTTGGTCTCAGTTGTGAAGACTTTCCTATCAACAAGTCTTCTATGCAACGAATTCGGACCCAAATGAGAAAAGAGAGAGCAGAATCGACAAAAATGATTTTCAGAACAACGTGCCTGAAATTGTAACTATTCATTGGGATGGAAAGCTATTGCCTGCCAATTCTCATTTCATTCGGAGAAAAAAACCAACTTCTAGCAGTGCCAAAACTCGATAGTTCTACTGGCAAAGATCAAGCTGAATCTGTTTTAAATGACCTTTCTGATTGGGATCTCTATGACAAGGTACAGATTATGTGCTGCGACACAACGGCTTCTAATACAGGGCGCTTAAATGGGGCTTGTGTGCTCTTGGAGCAAAAATTAGAAAGGGAATTGTTACTTTTTGTTTGCCGCCATCATATGTATGAACTAGTACTGAAATGTGTGTTTGAATCAAAGATCCATCAAGTTACTAGCAGTCCTGATATCCCGTTATTTAAAAATTTTAGAGACAATTGGAAGAACGTTAATGCAACTGCTACCGAAACATGTACTGATTTCGTAAAGAAATATTTTTGTCAAACGATGACTAACGAACTTATTAATTATTATAAAAAAGAATTATTGAAATCTATTATACGTGACAATTATCGGGAGTTGATTGAACTGTGTATAGTGTTTTTGGAAGGAGATAATGAAAAGAAATTTAAAATCAGACCACCTGGCGCCATGCATTAGGCAAGATGGATGGCAAGAGCTATTTACTCTTTAAAGATATGCTTGCTGCAATCACAGTTTAAAATGAGTGCTAAGGACAAACGAGCACTGCAAGATGTTTGCCTATTTATTGCAATGGCTTATGTAAAGCCCTGGCTTGAGTGTAATTTGGCGGTAAAAACCCCGAATCAAGATTTATGTTTCTTAAAAACATTGAAAAACTACGAAACAGTCGACCAAGTGATTTCTAAAGCAGCTCTGACCGAGTTCAGCCAACACTTGTAGTATTTATCAGAAGAAATAGTTTTATTTTCAATATTTGATGATGAAGTTGATACACAAACCAAATCTGATATCGTATCGAATTTACAAAGGGAAAGTTTGTATGATTTTGGGAAGAGATATATTCGATCGAAGGAAGAAATATCTGCTTCTTTGTACGGTGAGTTGAATAAGTGTTTTTTTCATTTTATCATTAGAAATTGTGATAATTTTGTTAATATATTTCTTTTATTGTTTCAGGACGTTTCAGGATGTTTGATTGATTTTGGAACCATCAAGAACACATATTTATTATCGCGGTTAAAAATGTTTAACGCTTTTCCCCAAGAAGACATCTCTTCATGGGAACAAATCCCTTCCTTTCAGGAAGCTAAAAAAAAAGTTATGCACTTGAAGGCAGTCATGACACAGTAGAAAGAGGCGTGAAGCTCATGCAAGATTTTCATGGATTAATAACTGTTGCAGAAGAACAAAAACAGTTCTTGTTACGTTGTGTACAAGAACACAGAAAGCTGTACCCAGATTGCAAGAAAGATACTTTAAAAAAAAAGTATCCTGAATCCTTAATTATATATCTTTTTCAATTTTATAAATAAATACATAACCTAAATTAATCTTCCACTGTTTTCTATTATAAAATATGTATTTTGATCATAATATAGCTTACATGCAACTAAGTCTTCTAAAACCGTTGTTTAGAAAAACAATGATGCCTTGTTGGCACGGGTTGCCATTGTCATGTGACGATGAAATTTTGCACGAAGGTAGCCTTTAGTACTATAAAAAGAATTAGAGGGTATGCGTTACAATATTTAATAGAAAAGAAAAATCGGTGATATAAGGGACACTCTAATATATATATATATATATATATATATATATATATGTGTGTGTGTGTGTGTGTATATATATATATATATACACACACACAAACACATATAGATATATATATATATATATATATATATATGTATATATATATATATATATACATACACGAACATGGTGTAAGTATAATTGGGCTACCAAATCCTAAAATAGATAAATATTCCAAAAATTATGAACTTAAGAAATTTTGTATTCCAAGTTTTCGCACTAACAACAAATAAAATACCAGGTGTACGTCGGTACGCGCTTAAAATTTTTAAATTGTTGATATTTTAAATTTTTGATACAACTTAACCAAAATAATTTTAACTGAAAGTACTAATCAGATGCTAGTGCCTACCTCATTTTATCACATTTTCCAATTATATTATCTAAAAGATAGAAAGGGCGTCGCAGGTTACCTTGATGCTTAGCATGTCGCGAACAGAGCTTAAAAATTAAAAATATTTATTTAACATGTAATATTACCTTTAAAATCCTGTTCTGTGATGACTTTTGGAGAAGAACTCAAAAAAAAATTGTACCAACAATACATTAATTTTTAGGGTTCCGAACCTCAAACGGAAATTGAAATCCTTATGAATTCACTCTATCTCTATCTGACTCTCCAACTCATATATCTGTGAGAGCCCTTTTTCTCAGAAACCGCTTAAAGCAGAAATTTGGCATAATTATAAAACATGCACAAATCTTTATAGCCAATGTTAAAAATGTTGAAATTTTAGGAGGTAAATAAATTACCCGATTTTTTTTAGTTCTTTGTATAGTGTGACATTGTTTGAAAGGACTAATTATAAAGGTCTCAAAAATATGTTCTTTTAAATAATATTTCTTTTATCGTCAGGCATATGCTGGAAAATATAAAAAAAATATGTTCCCCTTTTATTAAAAAAAAGCTGAACATAAAATTATAAAAAATTTAGTTTTTAGAAGCCCTTGAAAAGGTTACATGATAACTATAACAATAATCCTAGACGTTACAATTTTTTAATAATATCTGCTAACGATTAAATATTCAGTTTTTTATGACTAATAAAGACTGGGGAAACCCACGGTACAGATATATTAAGTATTCTATTTGGAAAAATCAATTTGTGAAATGAAAATTTCACAACTTCTTGTGGAAAAAAATGACATTGTAGCCTATTTAAATATCAGTTTATTCTAATTACAGGACAGTGATTAATCATGCGAAGCATACATTATACATACATATGAAAAGTCATGACTATATAATACTTTATAGTATTATGCTCGGTAAATACATTTATTAAAATTTTATGTATTAAATTGAAATTCTTGAAAATAATTACCTAACTGTATTGATATAAAACAACCAATATAAAATTGCACAAATTGATTAGACATTGTGGTTAAAGCTATTTTTAAAATCTAGGGACTATCGCTATAAGGAATCTTGGACTATCGCTAATATATTCAGGAGTATAAGACAGTATCTATTATACGAATTTTGTTCAGAGGCAAACTTGAAGGATATTTATTATCAGCAGGAGCAGCAGATAGTATATATATATATTTAATGCAGGGGAATTAGGCATTCCCATTTAAGTAAATTAATTTGTAAGTATACACTAAATATTTCATTTGCTATTTTGTAAATATATAACGTAAACTAGCAACCCGCACGGGTTTAGTGTAGGTACTAAGGTGGTGCAATTGTGGAGCGATTAAAAATATTACTGTGATTCACGCTGCGCCGCCCGCCGCCGTCCGTGCACGGCATCGGCATAGCGAATACTGATTTTTGGTAATTTGAAATCTGTAATATCTTCTATATATTTTAGAACAAGTTTTTTCTATATTAATTGTCTAATGAAATTGACTAATTTAATTAAATAAAGATTAATATAATATTGATCAAATTGAATAATTTCGAAAGTATAATCCACAAAACAATTTAATAAAAATGGTCGCTGTGTGTTATCTGTAGGATATAGATATATGCAATCGCGGACTTCTTTGCAGATATTTGTAAAATACACAGTTCCATAGTACAACATTTTGGATATATCTCGTAAAGTTTAGTCAGCATTAGCAATGAAAATGCTCAAAATTCTACTTTTTTACAAAATATTGACTTTTTTACATTTGCTGCAAATAAAACAATGGTTGTTTCATACCTATAAACCTTCCGGAAGAAATTATATGAAGGACAGTGAAAACCTCATCAAAATCTGTCGCGTACTAAAAACATATAAACTAACAGAGTGAGAGACGCGGCATGCGGCTTTGTTTTATACCATGTAAAGATAATGAAAAAAATTCAAGGAAAAATGCAAGGATAATGAAAAAATATGAGTTTTAAAATTTGGGTAGGGGTGTAAATACCCTCCCTCATTATCCACAACGTACGGGTTTCGCATATAAAATCATGTGTTTTACCGGTTTTTACTTTTAAACATATCCATTTCACATCGCATTTTAAACATATCTTTAAAAACTAATCTCGTTTTATAAATACTTTTTTTTTTGCCTATAAACAGTTTTTTTAAGATCTTTGAAGGCGGGTACTCAAAATTACGTCGTAAAATACATTTTTTCAATGACTTTGAAAACAGTGATTAAGATTTCAAAATTATAAATTATAAGTGAGTGATAAATTAAAACTCGTTAAAAAATGTATTTTTATAATGTATACAGAAATTTATTTAATATACATGCAGATACACAGAATTTTTTAATATTATTATCATGAATAAATATTTTATGATATAACGCTACAGACTCAATTAAATATCCGCAAAAATGGTTAGAAAAACAAATTTTCTTTTCCTACTAAAATAACAAAATGTCCGTAGCATGGTGATGGGCATTACTTAATATTAAAACATTAGAGAAAAGTTAAAGAAGCTGCATGCTGGATGAATCATTCGTCTAACCCCCCCTTCACTTAACATCAGCATTGTATTTTTGGGTATTTTGACAAACAAGGAACTTCCGTGCGCATATGTTTATTCAAGAAAGAAAATTTATAATATTCAAAGTTTTCTTTTCTTATAAATGTGATAGGAGTTATAAACTCCTAAAATAATAAAAGTTTTTTTTATTTTAATTTTTTCTTTAACTTTGTATGATTTTAAGGGCATGAAATGAAGGAAAAAGGAGCAAAATTTATTACGCAAGCTATAGGAGCTTGCAAGAATGGTTTTTACAGGGCAAAACAATTAGAAATAAGGATAAGGAAAAAACAATTATAAATAATTTTTAAAGCGAGATTATTACATATTTTATTATTAAGAACTTTAAGAATATTCACCAAATTGTCATTATTAATAAACAATTTTTCAAATTATATACATGATTTTCAGTAAAATTTTCCAGTTTATAGTATGTCTAAGCATAAAAATTAGTCAAGAGAGCACTAAAAAAAATAGGTATTTCATGTCAAATCAGGTGGCGCTACCAGAAGTAACAAGTATAAAAAAAGTGCGTTTAAGAAAAAATAAGTTTAATGTGGAAAAACCGGTGCGGACTATTCAACAATGTTTGTAGTCTGAAAAGAAGAACTATTTACGACAAGAAATGAAAATTTAGGAAAAACATGTATATGAAGAAGCTAAGTCTCATAACTCAGGTCAAACCTTTGAAGTTATGCTACTTCCTATGGAGAATTGAAGTTTGGTGCAAAATTAATTTTAAAACATAATCACACCCGGACGATGAATGTCACGAAAATACAAAAATACGCAATGTGGAAGAACAGCGCTTAAGCTTTCTGGTAATATTTTAATATATAGTAGGGAAATGATGAGAAATGGCGCAATGCTGCCGGCTATAAAATTTTAAAATTAATTTTAAAAATTAATAAAATTTTAATCGGTTACTCAATATATTTTGATTAACTATTCGATTTAACCTAGTTTAATTTAATTTTTTTATTTTCCAACGAACATATTAGTCATTGGCGCGACTAATTCATATAATAACTTTAATAAATATAACAAGATAAGTAGATATTAAAAAAAATGAGCGGACACCATATTCGATAAAGATACACTGATTAAATAGTTTTGAATTAATATATATATATATATATATATATATATATATATATATATATACATATAATAGTGTTAAAAGAACTGAGTGTGCCACAGTAGCAACTGTGCCGCAACTTTCAACTAAAAGTACGCCGCTAATGCTTGTTGTTGTATGTTGCTACTGCATCTCTTTTAAAAGTTATATGGTAAAATAACGTTCATCTGTCCATCCGTTTGCAACAGCGGATGGACAGATGAATTTTAGATAGAAAGAAAATTTCCTGTCCATATAAAGTGGAGACCATTTTTTTCGCCAATCCCTTTGATTTTGGGATATCCTTGAAAATATTTTCGAATATTACTTTGAATTTTATTTATCATTTTAATTTTTTAAGTCTACTTTTTTAGCTTCGATACTGATAAAATCGTTAAACTTTTTAATTTTTACACAGTTAAAGTATTAAATAAAAATATGTTACTTTATTGATCAAATTTGTATCTTATGTACAAAATAATTGGCCTACAGTAATAAGGTAAATATGTATAATAAACCTAATGCACGCAGAGTTTCACGCAGAGTCACTCTCTCCCCCTCCCTCCTCTCTCTTCCCCTGCTTTAATCACTTCCCCGTCTAACTATAATGCCTGATTAACGGCATGAGTGGAAGGACAGCATAAACTTTTTTTCTTATATTTGCTTTTTTTGGCAAAAATTGGACTCTCCAGTCTTAGATGAAATATTTAGTAAATTAAACATTATTTTTTTAACTAAAATATAATTTGCAATAAAACTATTATTAACAATCAATATGTTATCTTATGTGTAGTAGTTTTATAAAATGAAAAAAATGGTCAACCGCTTTTGTCTTCATGCAACCTTTGCGTAGGCTTCCAAAAACTTTTGTTTTTTTTATAATTTTAGGGGCAGTAGTGTCAAAAATAGAGGAAAATACGGAAACGTATTTTCTACCTATTTTTCTTAATAACTTTCAAAATAATGCCTAAAATTATGTTATTTTCGAAACCTTTGTAACTTGCTTAATTACCCCCTTTAATTTCCACATGAATATTCTTAAGTATCGATGTATGTGAATTAATATGGTTTATAATTTTGCTTAATTTTAAGTTTCTACGTCTATCGGTTTCTGAGATAAACACCTATGACCAATGGATATGTGATTGACCTTGAAAGGATTCCTCTTTTGCTAGATAGATCTGGATGGATGGAGACCTAAAAATGTTCATGAAATATTTAGGTAACCCAAAAAGTTAATTAATATCTTTCTTTCATATTAGGAGGCCAAATATGCCTTCCGCTCTTTCCAATTGATCTTTCAATAGCTGTGTTCTTTTGTTGGTGGATTACGGTGCTTACCTGTATTTTAACATAATACATATTAGAAAGTATAATAACTATCTACATTTTTACAAAAGTCCTGAAATTGTGCCGGTATACTAAATATGATTTTAATGCTTAAAATTATTATTGAATCCAACTTCAGAAACAAATTTCTCTTAAAAGATTTATTATTAATGACCACAAGAACCAAATAACTGCTCCGAGCAGACTTCTCCAGTATAACATTTCCAATGCGTCTATATTTTTTCTCTCCCTTTTAATTAGCATATTATTTTTACTCTTTATGTGCATTTTGCACGCCCAGGTGTAAAGCGCAAATTAAAAGAATAAGGAGATTATCCGTATTCAAACCTGTGAAGAGATTTAAAGTATCGTTGAACTAGTTGGCTTGAAAATTGTAAAGTAGTTTTTACAAATGATCGAGCTATTAAAACAGCTTTAAAAGACTAAATAAAACTCTGTAGAAACATAAGTATAGCCATCACGATTTGAAATGTTATGTTCAATTCAGAAGTAATAAAAACTTCCACTTTAAGACTATTTGGACAATGAAAATTAGAGATAGATACGTCCAAATCGTGATAATATTTTAGACCTTTTCATTATAACTACAGTTAAATTGAAGGAACATTTTTTACTTCAGGATAAATTGGCCGTGCATCATGATAAAGTCGGTCATTTAGTCAAAACGCAAATCATGACTCAACGTGTACACGCATTGTACTGGTGAAAACTAAAGCCGTTTTTTCAAAATTTATACCTTCTCTTGCGAGTTTTTAAAACAACTGTTAATCTTAATTAATAATTTTATTCCAGAAGCTAAATGTCATCCAATCAGTTTATTGTTGCCAATTGAAAAGAAGACATTAATTTATTGTTAAACTTTTGTGCTATTTGAAAATATTCTCCTGGAAAGCTTTATCCATCATTTTAAAATATCTCAATTTGTTTTTTTTTTAAATTTTTATTATTCCGAGAAACGCTTCACGATTTTTTACTCTTGCACTTTAAGGTAAGTACTAATGTAAATACTATCTTAAAGACGAACACTATTTGTCAATCACTTTGGATTTGCACTCAAAACTGATTTAATAGGACAAACATTTTTTTTACATTTACTGTACTATGTAAAAATAATGCTGTGAAAATAAGGGAAACAACTCAATACCTTCATCTCATCAACAATTTGAATGTTCGGTACTCAATCAAGATTAGACGGCATAACAGGTTTAAAAATGACTTAATACAGATTTCCTTATTCTGTTTAGGATGTGGGTTATTTTTTTAATTGGGAAATTAGAACAATTCAGGTACGATGATATTTGTTAAGTAACAAAAATATTTAGTGCATACTATGTCAGCAGATGGTGATCTACGTGTATATCAAATCAATCGGTCACGTATCTCGAGAACCAAATGTGCATGCTATCAATGTTAAATGTTTTGAACGTATTTACGTTCAAAACATTTAACATTATAGATAGAAAGGTAATGCGATAGTTTCCGCAGGTTATGGACACACTCTGCCGTCTCAATAAAAAATTGAAGCATTATAAATCCAACAGAAATATTTCAAACGTCCCACCTGTAGCTTTCGAACAATTTTATCTTAACTTTTGATATAAATAACAAATATAATATTATGAACCCAAGTTGACAAACTTAATTAAATGAATTAATTTTTTAAGTAATTTCAGAAAAAAATCTCATTTCTAATGATAGTACCCTTTAATTTATTATTATCTTTCCATTAATTGGTATAGGAGTATCCTAATATAATTTAATACTTACACACTAGTTTTGGTGAGATTATTAAGATATGCGGTGAAAAATTTAAATAACAAAATAATGATGCGGCGGGGCAACCCGTCTTACGTCATTTTGAAGACAATATTCCGCTAAGACCACGTTAGCGGAATATTATCTATTGTCTAAGGAATAATGTTAAATGTAACCTCAATTTTATTGTAAAAAGTCAATAATATGATACCCCAATGGGGCGAGCAAGAAAAAAATTTCCTTATTGTTCTTCTATTCATAATTCAACAAATGTTTTAACAAACGAACGAACGGTGAGATATTATATTATTATAAGCGTTTCTATATCGCTATGATACTCTGATTTGGTCAACGAAATTTCATAACATGGAAGCTTACTAATTTTAAAATAACTATCTACCCATATTATAAAACCATATTTATTTCGTTAAGATAAAATTTACATTTTAGTCTACGTTTTTGTGTTAAAACTATTATCAGTAAAATTTAATGTTTATCGTTTTAGCTTACGTTTTTGGATTTATCGTGTTTTGTTTTCTCGTAAACTATTTGTGTTTAATGTTTGCCGAGATAAGTCATTTTTGAATAATGTCAAGAAAGTGTAAAAATAACCCTGAAAACTTTTGTTACATTTGTCGCGAAAAATTTACTGCATTAGTAAAATATTTACATGAACGTCATTTTTAGATTTCCTGTCAAACCACAAAACAAAGCGTGGGGTCCTCATATCTGTCGTTCTATATGTGTAAGATTTCTTATTACTTAACCAAAAAGATCTTGATGTGTTTCTTTGGGAATTCATAAAATTTGTATGGAACCCATAGACCATTCACCAGATTGTTATTTTTGCTTTACGGAAACAAAAGACATCAAAATTAAAACCAAAAAAGTTAAGTATCCTGATTTGCCGTCTGCTGAAAAACGGATCCTTCACATCAAAGAACTACCTGTATCAAAATCACCTCAAAACTCCAATCTGTCCATTTGTCTATAGAATTGTAGGATGTACATAACATAATGTTTGATTCTGACTTTCAAGAAGCTTAACAGGCTATATCTACTGGGTAAAAGAGATCTTAATGATTTTTTTCGTAATCTAAATTTGTCCAAATAATAAGAGGGACTTTTTGGGCTTCAATTAAAAGGATTGAATTTATTGCAATCAAGAACAAAACTAAGTCAATTTCGGTATAGAAATAAAGAAATAAAAGGCATCTTTTTACAAAATAATGATATGATATTTTGTAATGTTTATGGTGTAATGAATACTCTGGGCGTAGACTATAAAAAGGAGAATGATGTTTATTTATTAACGCTTCAAAAATATGTTTAAAGTCTGTTATTTACATAAGGGTAATGAACTTCCCTTTATATCGATCGGTCATGCTGTTAACATGAAAGAGTCATATGACACAAATTTCTTTTTGAAAAGATTCAATATGATGAATACAAATGACAAATTTGTTGAGATTTATAAGTTGTGGTCTTTCGTTTAGAATTATAGTTTGGATATAGAAAAATTCTCTTTTTTTGTGAATATCTAAGACGGATCTGGATTTTTAGACTTGGAAGAAAAATTTCCCAAAATTAGTAGCTTAAATTAATTAGCTTAAATTTAAGCGAACATATTTATAGGTCCATAGGTCGGACAAATGATAAAGGATGAAACATTTGAATAAAAATTTACCTCAACTTTTTTCGGAAATCACCGATCAAATGATTATAAAGTATAATCGAGAAACTTTTAAACAATAAAACTTTGGATTGTAACATGTGTTTAAATATATTTTTACCATATTCTTAGTTGAGCTTCGTTGAGTTCGTAACTATTTGGGCGCCTTTAGCAACTAATACCTGAAATATTTCACTAGGACATTTCTACAGTAGAAAGCAATATCAGACTAAGTAAGGCCCAAATATACTAATAGATTACTGTTTGGTATTAAAGCAAGACGTAACTTTAAGAAATACAAAAAAAAATCATAAGGCAATACTTATATTACTACTTTAACATTACGTATAATCTAACTTTTGTTCTTAAAAACTGTGTTATAGGAAAAATGAAAAAAAAATTATATTACAATAAAACTATTCGTATCTGAAATATTCTAATGTAATTTTTTTATACAACACCTTATTTCTAACACATTCAATTAAAAGTTTTACATTAGACACAAAACGTGAATTTTTGTTGACCGACAACTCACATTACGTATATTTTCCAGAATAACCCAAGTTACGTTACGTCCATAAGGGAGGCCAGGCAATTACAGTTACAAGAAAGCATCTTGAAGAAAGTAATGGTAACAACATTCTATTGTTACATACTTTGACTTAATATACACCTACTGCGCAAAATACAACTTAAATTTGACGGATTTCTTGTTTAATATTATATAGTACTAAAATAGTTTGGCGTCTTCCGAATATCGTGAAAGGTGATAACTTGGTACTTTACTAAAAATGCATGTTGATTACATTATGTAGAGTTATTTTCCCGTTTCCACCCTAATATTTAATAAATAGCATTTACTACTCCCCACATAACTAAATAAATATTTATAAAACATATAACAATAGAAAGAATAAAACAATCAACTTGTCAATTACGTGAAAAACTCACTCTACGAAGGTTCCATTTACATTTAGGTATTTATAAATGGGTAAACATTTCATGATGCATAGTGCTTTTGTTAAACTCTCTATTTATAATATTATTCTAATTTTTTTCCACGTAAATATATTGCTTAGTAGTTCTCTCACAGGCGTTAAAAGTTATTGAATTTATTAAAACCTGTGAGATCTAGGATCGGCACTACAGATTTCCGGTAAACATTAAGCTTAAGGAGCACTGTTATTTTTAAATTCATTATTTTTGAAGATGGGTGGAGGAGAGATATTCTTCTTCGAATTTTTTCTCTTATCTTAGAAGGTATATTACTTGAAATTATAAGAAAAATTTGAGATCTTCATAAGTAATATTTTTAATAAGAAATCGTAATAAAATAAATCACAAAATTATAGTGCCTTCTTCACAATTAAATAAAATTACGTGATGTCGTATTATTTCTACAACATCTTCAGGTGGGCAAAGACTGATCTTTGCTAACAGCCCATCTGAAGATGTTGTAATACAAAGAAACCTAGGTCGCGGTAAAGAAATTAAAGAAAGTAGAAATAATACTACATCACGTAGTTTCATTTAATTGTGAATAATGAATTTCTACAAAATTAACACCAAATATATTCAACAGTAACTTCTATAAAATTTCCAAGTAAATATTTTTGACGTATATTATCGTACGTTAGCATGACATATTACTATACCAAATTCTATGCATTCAAGTTTCTACGTCAATCGATGACTGACGGATACTAGAATAATGACAGACATTAATGTCATGTATATTTTTTATGGGCATATTAAGCAATGTCTCTAAAACTATTTTATATTCTGAAAAAGTTTTGGAAACGTTTAAATTGTATCCCACAGGACAAATAATATTAAAAACATAAACCAAATTTCGTACGCATTTTACATGATTCGGAGCTTTTATTTATTGCTTCTTAAGGAATGGTTAAGGATATTAATAGGTCTATTAATATAACTAGTATAACTTATTATAGACTACCTAATATAACTTATTATAGGCCAATAGACCTATATAATGACTTATAGGCCTACTATGAATACTGCACTGATAAGACATAGAAGGAAATAAAACAACGTTGAAACATAATAAACATTTTATACATAAATTTATTCTACAGATATTATTCAGTATATTTTTCTAGTGAATACAAGATATTTCCATTCAGATTTTAAGATGCCATTAAGCAGAAAATTATTATTTGACTCGGGTGCTTCTCATATATTGCATTTAAAGAACACTACTAAATACAAAATATTTAAAGTTTATGAGTAATAAAACATAATATTAATATTTTCGAATAATTTATTAGAAACATTCTGTTTAAATTTTTGATGGATATTAAGAATATATTTTTATGTACAAATGTTGGCCTCTTCAAAAATATTTCTGGCAAAGCTTGCACAATTGGTCAAGAGTAATAAATGTAAGGACCAAGGATCGCTTCGTCCGTCGATCCGTACGCTTGACGTCCTGCCCCCGGACGTTATTGGATATTTTGTGGACATAAAGTCGATATAAATATGGGCTAGGTATTTATTACTCTCCAACGACATGAAACATTTATGGTAAGGTAAAACATTTGCTGCCAAAGCATGTTTTTTGTAACTTTTTCTAGGTAAATTTGTATGACCACAGTGTCTTTGTTGGGTATAAGTGCGAACAGTATTATCAATAAATTTTTGTTTGGAAATTATTTATTAAAAAGGTATATAAATTGGCTTGTATTACTTTCTTTATACTACCAGCTTCACATATACTAATAAAGTTTTAACACCTAACTAAATTTCACGCTTTTGAAATATTTAATTTCTTTAAAATAATTGGATATTAGAATAAATTATTATTTTTAAATAGACTTCAGTTGCAGAGGACTCTTGATATTGCATAAAAACATTTAAATATTTAATAATGCGGTATTTTTTTTATTATGTTCTTCGAACGTGAGGACATCTATGGATTCTTCATATGTCATAATAAAATTATTTGTTTACAGTGTATATTAAAACTTTTACCTTGCCTAATAATGTTAAGAAGGAGAAGAATTAATTATTTGTATTACTCTGACATAAGGTATTTATGGCAGGGAAATACAAATGTTTATATCTTAATTCGGAGAATTTAAAGAATGGAGGTCTAATACGAACAAACTGGCCCTTGCGCGGGATTATATTTAACAAAATGCCTAACAATTACGAAAATACTTTTCACAAATTTTATGAATATTCTCCCGCTTGTCATTACAATTATTGAAATATATTGTTGCCACTAAGTTCACTTAAAGGTTACCGTAAACTTAAGCGACAATTATAAATGTTATGTTTTTGATATATTCAAAATACATTTAGGCCTGTAAGACGTATGCTAGTTAATGTTTATTAAAAAATACATTTAGGCCTGTTAGACATAAAATTAATTTAGGCCTGTAAGACGTATACTAGTTAATGTGTATATAAAAAAACATGGGATATAAAGACAGTTTTAAAGAGGAAGAAAGCCAATTTCAAGAAAAAAATCTTTGTGGAACACTAAAATGTTGAAAATAATTATTATTTACTTTTAAAAAAATTAAATTAAAAAAGCTACTTTCACTTGGATGGAATTACTCCACGCACTATCCAGATCTTTCGCCATGTAATAGAAAATTTAAAAATCAAAGTCCTTTCAAAACCGAACTTTACCGGTTTTTCAGTAAAAGGCCCAAAGACAGGAAGGAACTTCAGCTCTGCCTACACGTTGGCGACTTGTGTTAGATACCGACAGTGCTTATATAATTACCGATTGATTTTATTGACTATATATATATATATATATATATATATATATATATATAAAAAGTTGAAAAGGTTATGTACAGGATGGTGGATTTATAAGATGCCAACCAAATAAATTTAATCAACTGACACTGATTCCTGCATGGATCGATGGAACTTCATATTTAAATATAACTTACTTTCTCCGGCTCAACTGATGTAATCAAGAAATTTCATAACAAATATTCTTATAGCGAAAAGAAAATTAAAATCAAGAATTGCAAATTATTTGAATAATAAAAAGTGTTTCGGAAGGCCCAAATGCAAATACGATATACGTAATACGAACAAAAAATTGGCCTATGTTGACTCCGAGTAATTATGACTATTGGAGTAAATTTTTCATTGTGGATGTTGTTGTCTACTGCTAGACATAAAAACTTATTTTAAGTTAAAAGTTTAAGAAATTTTGGCTTTATTTTTATTAGAGGGAACATAATATTTCCTTTTACAATAGAAAAATAAAACTTTTATACTATTGATGATTTCTTTTATGCATTGTTCGACAAATCTAGTTATTATTGTATTTTTACTATGGTAATTTTTTCTTATTTTTTTAATTATCTCATTCTACTCCTTGTCTTTACTTCGACGCAGTATTTAATTTTTTTAAAATGATATTCCATTAGCTAATAAATTCAACCCTCTTTAGCAAATGGTCAAGACCCACTTTTCTTCGGCAAATTTAACGTTAACCTCTAAAGCGTATATAAACATTTAAATGCCATATATATATATATATATATATATATATATATATATTTATATATATAGTAATGCGATTGAAAATACTTGTGCACTATAATATTTATTTTAACCTGCCCGATATACTGGTTAAAATAAATAATATACTCTAAATATGCTGAATCCGTATTTACAAAATATCAAAGCTTGGAAACGAATGATGAAGTTCGTAAACAGTACTTCGCTGGAATCGATCATTCGATATTTATTGCAATTTCTCTTTTTCTGACGCAATTCATTTGGATTAAAAAATATAAGTTTCTAAGCTACAAATAAAGTTTTTACTAAATGCGTTTATACCCATATATCAAAACTTTTTAGGTAATCAAGCATTAATCTCACGTTTATTCATTATTCTCTGTGACGAGTTTAGATGGATTTAGTTCCGTTGAAACATATATTTTGCTTTTTAATCATTAGTCAATTATGTAATTAGGATTTTGGGGGCAAGTAAGAAAAAATAATCGTATATACTACATACAGATGAAAAGACTGAAATAAAGACATACAGACTCCTTTAATTCACGGCAAATAGAAATCGAATGCAATACGTGCAATTTCTCGGATATTATGTATCCAGTTTCTAAGAATTGTTGCTTACTTCTGTGTATAATGTATAATTGAAAAGGAATTATATTTTAATATATTTGGAATAATAATTAGAAGGTAAATATATTTTAATTATATTTGGAATAATAATTTTGAAAATATAAAACAATCGTTTTTATATTACCGAATTACGTTACTTAGTTTTATTGATGACCCATTATTTTGTAACTGGTGCCCTAATTGCCTTTAATGTATAATGTCTGGACAGTGTATATAAAGTGAATGAAAATTAGAATAAGGAGACTTGATGGTTTTAGAAGAATAGTAAGTATAATAAAAATGGGTAATGAAGATATTTTCTCAAAAAGTTTTGACATTAAAAACTAAATGATAAATAGACGGTACTAACTTTATTTTCTTTTTGACAGAACTAAATTGAGTAGCGGGGAATATACCAGTCAAAAATTATAGGTTGTTTTTTTCTTTGCGGTATTTAGGTTTGAAAATATAGTTTGTAAGACCAAATGGAGAGTTGCGACATACATACAAATAAATAAACAGCCAACTAATCCAACACATGCATGCAAATGTATAAAAATGAAAGTCTATGTTCATAACCGTTTATTCAATTTTCAGTTTTGTTTCCACGTCGACTATTTCTGATCCTATTGATATTTGTATGTATCCTTACAATATTTTAAGTTGATTCATTATATTCATATCGGTTCTATGAACCGATATATTAAAGATTTATCTGACACTTTGTATAAACGCTCGGAAACATCGGAGAAGAATATCCTAGTGGTTTCCACTTTTGGATCTGGAGAGATCTATCTTGATTGCCAGTGAGCTGTGATGGTCTTCAAGATATGTCTTCTTCTGGTTAAAAGGGGTTCATTTTCAACAAATTCGAAGCTCAACTGACTCGCAGTGAAACTCTTACCTCGAACCAAAATGAAATTAGCCGTCTGTTCTACACTCTCAAGATTGGCAGGCAGAAGACCCGCCATAACCAGCAAAGCATTCATTGAATAGGTCCTGCAAGCTTTGATCAGAGCCATATCCTACACTCGCTGCGACTTAAGTACGACCCGCATTACTTGTCGGACCCCTATGCACTTCGAAGCCCAAATCAATGACGCATAGCCCCATAGGCAACATACCAAAATAACTATATTGCCGTATACATCAGCTTGAGACTTAAGCTATTTAGCCCCCAGCCGGCACCGGTAAGCCGGGCCATGGCACGGAAAGCAACCCGAGCCCTCTGCCCGATGTACTGCGGTTCTGAATAACCATGGATATTTCACCGCGTATAGAGGACAACGCCAAGGTACGTGACTTTGTTCCTCACGCCGAACCTGGTCTCGCCCATCACCACAGAAGGCTTCCTCGCCACCCAGCCCTTGAAGAGGATAGATTCGGAGATTTGAGGGGTAAAGTTTAGCTAGTTCCTTTTTATCCCAGTCATATATCCTGGCGATGGGGTCCGCCACCCGATTCTCAATTTCTCTTCGGTTCGCTCCTTTAACCAACAGTGCGTGTCGTCTACATAAGAGATGGTCCCGCATCCTTACCCCTTGGTATTACAAGGATCCCATCGAACATTATATTCCACAATACTGGTCCAAGAACTGAATCCAGCGGAAAGCCCTTGGTCAACATTTTCCTAACTTCGGTATCTCCGTCCTGTAAATAAACAACAAAATTTTATAAATAAATCACAATCAGCCGGCGGAGGTTCGCTGATACTTCTCGGGACTCTAATGCGGTCAGTATGGCTGGCCACCAGGCATTATCAATCACGCCGGAGATATCCAGGAAAATACCAAGTACGCGCTTTGAACACGCGTCTAGCCAAGGTAAAGCGGCAGAGATCCCATCTGAAGTAGACAGCTGTGCCATTAACCGTGTCGCTATCACTCACTCAAATAACTTTCCAAAGGCCGAAAGAAGCGTAAGAATCTATGGAACTTTGGATTGTAAGGCGACTTCCTATTACTGTTTGTTATTAACTTAAGTCTCCCGCCTTCCAGACCTTTGGAAAGTGATCCTCACTTAAGCAACGATTAAAAATCGTTAGCATCTCATACGCTGCCGACCACCAAACTGGTATAACAACTCTATTATCGATTTTATCTATCTTCCTCGAGTTAAGATTCCTAACGACGTCGTTAAACTCGTAATAATGTCACAGCTACTCTGTGGAATTTTGCTAGCTGCATTCCTGATATGTCCCTGCTCGACATTAACTTAGGAATCGTCGACTTTCAGTTGTTCCCCACCTTTCAAACCGTCGGGACGTGACCTTCCCGCAAACAGCGGTTGAAGACCGCAAGAATCTCGGGCGCCGCAGCCCCCAAACTGCCTTAATGATCTTGTTATTGATGCTATCAATACCTGGCGCACTTTTCGAGTTGACTTTTTCAACGATAGTATGCAGTTCTGAGTGGCATATATCTAGATCAAAGCTACAAGTTCACACATTAGAATTAATCCTGATATGCCTTTGGTTAACGGTATCGAGATTAGAGACATCATTAGGGAAGAGAATGACTAATAGGTATTCTAAGATTTTGCGTGTCTTCTCGGTGAAACTCCCATCGGACTTTCGTAAGGCGCTGAAAACAAAAGTTTTCCCTGTGACTGTATACAGCACATTAGAGGTCGAAATATACCTAACAGGGTCACAAACGATCGAAAATGAGAGCGTTTAACTCGCTTAGTCTGGCTATTATAGTTACACCAGGCAACTGATAGGGCCACTCGGTGAGTCTCTATAAATTCCCCTTACATTCAGTGACATTTAGTACGTTGGTAGCATCGTCTCTTTCTTCTAAAAATTCTTCGTTAGGCCCGGAGAAGCTTGCCGATCCCCTCCCTCTCGCGATGATGAGCACCCTCTATTTTCAAGTACTGACATGACATGAGACAAACTACTCGTTGTGATAAACTACACTTTACTAAAAATTTCGGGCTCTCTATCCCAGTCTTGGTACCGTGTTCTGAATTTTGTGCTGTTTCGTATCCCAGGTTCAGGTGTATGACACGCCTGGGCGATAGAGAGTAAAATTGCTCTATGGTCGCTAAAGAAAACATCCTGTTTGACCTTCCATCTCTGCACATCACCCGCAAGATCACTAGAAACAAGAGTAACATCAATGTTACTCTCACATATGGGACCGGAAAAAGTTAAGTGCATATCAGGCTGATTGCAGAGAAGGAGGCTGTTCTGATGATTGAAGTTCTCAATAATTTATCCTCTCAGATTTGGACGTCTTGAGAACCATAGTTCATCTGTTCATCTTGAGTTATTCCATAATCTGGGCACTAAATCTAGGCTGTTCGCAGTTTTTGTCGAAGATAAAGACCGTTTCGGGCTTGAGGGTATCAACCCTTGCACTCATTTAAAATACGATAGAAATCCTAGTCTGTCTCTAAAGCGATGTCTATAAAATACTCTGAAAAAAGGAAAGAATTAAATTAAAGTCTAAAATTAAAATTCAATTATATAAAAATACTTAGGAAAAGAATATCTACTCTCTAAAGCAGTAGTTAATTAAAGTAATGTGAAATTAAAAGATAACTAAGAGAAATTAAACTAAATATAAATCGATACTAATGGCGGCGGACAGAAAGTTACAGAAGTATAGTTTGATGATCACTCGGTACAGCAGCGACAAATGGGGTGACACCTAGTTAGCCAATAAGAGAAAGCACGGCAATGACGCTGAGCGCGGCGACCACTGGGAGCGCGCCATTATGTAATTTTAGTCCGCCAAATCTCTATTTGTATAAAGTTCGAGTTTGAAGTGGTAATAATCTTTGCTTCGTGCGAACTCTCGCGGGATATATCTGCTGGCCGTTGTTATGAGGTTCTTTTTCACCTTTATAGTCTTAAATGGATTGTCCAATCCTTAGAGACGTAAATTACTAGTCAAGTAAAAAGAATTTACCATCCCGCAATTTACCTTCCGGTAGATAAATATCATGCATATCTTTCAAATTCAATTTCCGATTAAGTTAAATTTTCAAAACTGGTTTGCAAATTAAAAATACTATTCATTTTGAGTATTTAAATTACGGTTAAAAAAGTAGTAACATTAGTGTGTTACTATACCTTGCAGGGTTTTTCACCCTGCAAGGTATAGTATAGTAACAGGATGATTTGTTGATTAATATTAACATTTGTATTACATATATCACGTTCATTAGACCTGTAGAGCATAGTGGAATATTTGTATTCTGTGTGGTATATAAATTCGTTTTTTGTTTTTTGCATTTAATTTAGATGAACTGTGTAAAATTTACTAGTTTAGTGTACTGAATTACCTATTCTCTTTAATCAGTTGATTTTGTTTATGAGTTAATCAGTTGATTTTGTTATAGAAACTTGCAATAGACGTCCATCCCTGAATTTAATTTAGCGAATGG
The DNA here is from genome assembly GCA_039881145.1 of Druceiella hillmani. Taxonomy (NCBI): domain Eukaryota; kingdom Metazoa; phylum Arthropoda; class Insecta; order Lepidoptera; family Hepialidae; genus Druceiella; species Druceiella hillmani. The sequence continues at coordinate 1,159,446 of JAYKKI010000033.1, read as the reverse complement.
TTAATTTCCTTTGCAAATGAGTTAGGAATGAAATTTTTTTTTTTAAATTCATGTCAATAGGAAGAAATTGAAGACTGGAAATTGATACGAAAATAATAATACAATGCCCCAACAAACTGAATGTAGAAAAGTAAACACTTAATATCTAGGCAGTGTCAATACGTGGTACGGGAAAACTGAAGAAGAATTTACGCAATACTGGAAACTTTGAAGATTACTTTGACAAATTATCTTTCTAGCAAAATCTGTGAAATAACACTTTTTATAAAATGCACAGGCTATTCACAGTTATTAAGTGGAGTAAACAATGCCATAATGCGGCTAAAAATGATGTTTTGATAAAGATATAATACACTTAGACCAGAAATTCACGTGTTGCATCCTATGTAACAGCAACGGCATAGAACGCGCATGAATCAATACTCACATATTTTTATGTCATCCTACAATACTCACATATTTTTTCCAAGTACAGATTGACCAAGGTATTATATAAGGAATTCAATCGTGATATTTAGAATACGATTATGGAGTTACTCGATAGTTTAGTATTGATATTAGTTTGATGTTCACTTTGAAATTATATCTGAATTTGTTTGTTTTGTTCATTATTGTTACTAGTACTAGTATCGAACTAATTGTATTTTGTGCTTGTATATATTCAATGTTTCTAGTTAAGCTATAAGTTGGATACGAGTTTTTTAACAAATAAATAAAAAAATAAATGAACTATGAACTAGTTATTGAATTACTTCCGTCGATTATTGCAGCTAATTTTAATATTCGTTAAGATCAGATTTATGACCCACAACGCTTCGATCAAATTCTAAAGGTTTTGCACCCAAATGGTGCAAATGGAACCTCATTATTCTAACTTGATTGTCCATCTGCCTGTCTGTAAATTATATATGATTCTAATTTATACATGACATAAGTATAAAATTTTGCAGAAATTATAAAAGAATACCACCCAAATTCGGGCGAAATCATTTTTTTTCTTTTTGGGTTTTGGTACATACAAGTGTAATGGAAAATAAATTCTAACGTATAACAAAATAAAATAAATATACCGTATCTTCTATATGAAAAAAATATTTTAAAAAAGAAAACTGGTTTGATTAGTTCATTTTAGCCTTAATGGCGACAAATAAGTTTAATTCCAACATACCACATCGCTTACAAGAAATCATCGATTTTGTTAATTTTTTTTTCTAACACCTACTACAGGCAAACTAGGCATGGTGCCCACATGCGTATATACATAACACAGTGACCAGTAATAAATAAAATTTGTATGACAATTTCATAAAAACACTGTCCACCCTTTATTATCTAAAGTTTTAAATACGCCTTTTGTAATTACCTAATTGTACCCAAAACTCTCACAGTGTGAATTCTATATTCATGAAACTTTAAAAGTAAATTATTTTAGGTCTGAATTAATAAGTAGTAAAATATATAAAAAAAAATTACTTGCCACCAGACATTTTTTTAAAAATTAGATAAGATTCTAAAGTGGAGCATCAACTGAAAGGTTTTTTAAAATGAAAATACATTTACCAAGTGACTTTTCCCTTTTGTTCCATTTTAGCTTTTCAGGCCCCTTTGGGAAATATTAATTTTCACAGCAACGGGCGAATAAAAATATTGATGATTTTAACTCTCGATATCGACCAAATTTGTAAAACATAAAACAGTTAAATTTTATTGAACTACATTCAGTGGCTTTTGCGTGATACATGCATAGACAAGGCCTCATTACAGTTGAATTATTTCCATTATTTATGTGTAGATTAATATTAGCAATTATCAATTAAAATTATCGAGCTCAATATTAGCAAGAAGCAGCTTGATAATTTAACCATAAAAATTGGCATTTGTTGTTCTTAGTTCACTCGTTATAAACCAGAATTTAAAAAAAAAGACTTGATAAATATATATCGGAATACGCATAAAGTGCGGTTACGTAATTAGATATCGTTTTAAAAATTGTTAGTGTAAGTTAATCGAAATAATTTCAAATTGAAAACTCTTATCAAATACTGAAGAAAAAATGTAGGACTTTTTCAGATTTAAAAACTCGTGGTTAACAATTTTGGAATAGCCCCTCCCTCATTTTTCCATCAAATCCAAAAAAACACGCCTCCTTCAAAATGATCAATATTTTTATTCGCCTCTACCATGTTTTAAATAATTAAATTATAACTTTTTAATTAGTTGACTGCGACATCTGTTTCTTTTACACGCAATAACAATAAATACGTATGTAAAGTTTTATAAATTTCGACTATATGGTGTGGTTTTATTTTTATTGAATGTTTTAATTTAAAAAAACTTCAATATTAGTGATTGCAACATCCTTACAATCTGTGACATACATATTTACAAAGTGAGAAAGATTGAAGATCAAGAAACATATAATATAGAATATTTTGGGGCGTACGAAGAGCGGACATAATAGATAATTCGAAGCAAAATAAATAAATTTACTGACGAAATACTAATAATCACATATCTCGTTAAATCTTACTGTAATGATAATAACTTTTCAATTGCGCACATACTTACATATATTAAGGATTAACATAGATTTAAAAACACCGAAAGTGGAGCAAAGCTTAAAAAAAATTAAAAGTGAGCTTGGATTTTTCGAATAATAATGCTCACTTAAACGTAGAAGGTATATTATTTTCATGTGCACCTTCAAATTAATTTATCACGACTGTAGGAAATAAAAACTCGATAAATATAATTTAGAATGGTAAAATATTATACATTGATAATGTGGCCTTGGAAAGGTTTTACTTACTCAGGTATTAGTGACTGACTGAGTATCCTGATAACATATGTTTACGAGAAAATTAATGTATTATCAACGCTTAAAGTTGACTTTTATCAACGAGTTCATATTATTACTAGGCATTATTATTGATATAAAGTAAATACTACTTTTAGCCATAAACCCTACAATGTGACACTAAAAAGATCCTTATGTTGCGTGTAAAGTATTCAGTTGTTAATTTTCTGCTTTCCCTCGTTGAATGGCAAAAACTAATTACTATTTCATCATGTCAACCTGTCCGTCAACATAGCACAGCCTTAAAATTATTTCAGTAATAATATTTTAAAAGAAGTAATAATTCACTTATGCGCGCTTTTTATTATTACTAAAAAATTCACCATTCACATAGTAACATAGTGTAGGTAGTAATAGTCATTTGCCATAACATTCTCTATCAAGTAGTACTTTAAAAAATTAATTAATTACACTTCTAACCTATTTTGTTCACCCCAATAAAGATTAATTAAGAACTTAAGATAGTTTCCGTTTATACATCGAACTTCCTCTCCAGCACTACAGCCAAGCTTAATGAATGACATCTGCTTGCGTTTACAAAGGTGCCTCGTTAGCTAAGGGTAAGGTTGTGATTGAACTGCAGCGTTGTAGATTGAGTTGAGACAAGTAAATATAGCTACATACGGTTTAATAACGCTAGGCTGAAGCTAATGACTTTTGTTGTGTACATTTAGTACAGTCTTAACAGAAATAATTTATTACCGCTTTTGAAATGTGCTTATGTATTTCTGCTAGAAGTAGTACATAAGCAGATTAAAACAGGAGTGTAATCTTTCCTGAAATTAAACTTACCTAACATATTTTGACGTTCATAACACGTATGCTTTAATGCTCTCAGTCTTCTCAGCTTTTGGATGTTATCAAGGAGTTAGATATCTTTCAGGTCGCTATGGTTAAAGAATTTTTTCCGTGCTTGATAGCAATTTACTAATCATTTCACTAACCCCTCACTTAATTCCAGATCGTTGTGGCGTTGGTGCAGCTCCCAGGTATGCAAGTTTACATTGTTTCACTTATAGACTGAAAATGAAATCTTCTAGGTTTTAGATTGAGGTGGGAATATCTTACGATCAACAAGTACGTTTTTTAAATTTTTTCAGTCCTTGGTCTCACGTGATGTTTTTAGTATAACCTTTCGTTAAGATTGAGGACTGAGGTATTTTGTCGAATGCCTAGGGAACCTGATATACTCCAAGAGTTATTTTTAGGTTAGTCGTATTTCTCTACCTCTAAAATTATCTGATTTTAAACTGTTAAACTCTATTTTCTCATCCCTGATGCATTTGTGGATCTTGTATACAGAAATTTGAAATTTTTCAATAGCTTTTAAATGAGAGGCACCTTTATCATAATAGCCGCACAAACAATAAATATGTCTAGTACGGTTTCTTACAATGTAATATGTAAAGTATTGTTTTAGGATTCTAACTTGTGGAATCTCTACCAAGAGTGGATAGAACTTTGAAAAGGCAAACCTTCACGAGGTATATAAACTTCCTTTTAAAGAGGTATGGTCCCAGCAATTAACACTGGTCATTTGTAAGAAATTTAAATAAGGCCATAATTCCATATTCTATCAAAGGTTTGTGCGATCTTCAAAAATAATGTTAGACAATATTTTTTGTCCTCTAGTGCTTGTTCTACTACAGATAGATGTAATTAGTCGATCATTTAATTGTGACTTCCAAACCAAATTGAAAACCAAGAATACTGATTAGTGGTTTTATACGTTTTAATTGTTTTTCGGACGACTTAGATGTGGCAGGTAGCAAAGACATTGGTCTATATAATGCTTACCCAGCTTGCCTGTTAGGTTTTTTTAAATAATTATTTGCTTTATTTTGAACGATTTAATCATAATGATCATAGGGAGTCATCCTATAATTAAATCATTAAAATTAGCGCAATCTCAATTTTATAGAGACAACCTTTTAAATATGTTTTAAAGATTATTATTAATTTAAATTTTTTTTCTCAACTATGAAAACTCCATCATACTTTTACTGACTAGTCAATCTTTTAAAAATAATATTTTGCAATTTTTTTTTGTTAAAACATGGGTACAAAGTTAAAGAAATAAAATTCCAAAAAAAATCAAATTCCCAGCGATTCATCGATGATGCTAGTGCTATTGAATACGTTTCAATACTAGCCGTTCTTGATTTAGTTTATTCGCTTATATAATAGAAAATAAACAGTTATTGTTATAGTGTAACAAACATTATATGTATAAATTTGATCAAAATTAAAAAAGTAATATAAACATTTTCTCAATTACGTCCCTTAACTCATATTGCAATATATGACAGAATCGGAACTCATTTATCTTCGGCCATGAACAAATTTATCTTTTAAAAGAGGTGGTTAATATTATTGCTTTTGTATATTATATATCTTACACATGCTTGATTGAAGATAACTAACATTGAGAGATGTAAATGGTTATTTTAAATAAATAAACACAAAAAATATGTCTATTCCATTTTGTCTTTCAACTAAGTTATTATTTTTTAAATTGTTTACCGTTAAGAAAATAAGACATACTTTATCAATAGGATATTATCATTTTAAATATTCAACTAAAATATTAAACTATTATTTAAAAAAAACAAACTAAACTGGCTAAACGGTTGGAGGAAAGAGCGCAGTACAGACATTCATGTTTGGCTAAACCTCTTGAAATTACTGATGAGTGTTAATATTGAATATCTAATTTAGTTAAAAGATCAAATTTGACAATACAGATTTTTTTAGGTTTTTTAGTTGAACGGACATGACGCAATTAGAAAGTAAGGACGGACGCACTTGACGAACTTAAGATAGGACTCTAGAAAGTCAACACTAAATAAGTTTATCTCTAAAAAACTAAAAGTATTTTTTCGTAATTATGGACTGCAAGTCTCAGTCGTATTTTTAATCCTCAAATAGAACCTTAGGTGTCAAAAATACTCCTCCGTACTTTTCTTCATGAATTCTGTATAATTTTATTTCATGATCGTTGCCTTAGTCTATCTTTCTTTGCACACATTCAAGTTAAGATTAAAAAATATTTTGTGTAAATTAATTTTTTCATATAATACCAAAAAACAAAGCACTAATTTGCCACTTATTGGTGGAAAATTAACATTTTGTGGTGTAAAATTCTGTCGACGTTCGAAGCCAACATAACATTTTAGTTAATTAAGATTCATATTTGCTAAGTCGAAACAAATCAAATGTATAGCTACTGTACTATTTATTGACCACCCAATAGTCACCGAATGGTTAAGCTTTCCGTCATGTTACCGCTTCTAAAACCGTTTCCGTGATTGTTAGAAATGTTTTCTTTGATATTCGTCAAAAGTCATCGAATTACTTCAACACACTCATAATTTGAGCTCAAAAATTATTTCCAGACACATAAAAGCAGTGGAAATCCACCTGTAAATATTTTATTTACAGCAAGTAATTTTCAAAGTTTTATATGCATTTAAGTGCGTATGAAACCTCGCAATGAGTTTTATTAATATTTAAGATGTTTATACAAATGGAATACTGTAAAGTCGATTTCCAAAATCTGTCACTCCTACGCTCTTGTGGGGAGCTTGCAAGGAAAACTTTAAATCGCGGAACTCAATCGGGTCACTTTTAAATAGGGCCACAGCTTCTTTTTTCATATTAATTTGCCATGTTTTAAATGTTAGTGTTCGAGACGTATAAAGATTCTGTATTATATGTTCACACATTTGCATTCCGTAGAAATCGTGGAACATAAATCGGTATGAAAGAGATAGAATTTAACTCTCTTTAATTCGATATTTACAATATTATTTTTTTAAAACAGCATATAAAATAAGCGTTTGGAAAACTAGTACATTTTGTAGATGTTTTAAATTTAAAACTAATATTCCAAAAAATTACCCTGTTAAATATTACTGAAACTCATTATAGGGGTTCCAAGCGCTGTTAGAAGCACGTAAAAATTTATAAAATTTTTAACTTCATTGAATTATTTTACACTATAGAAGAAATACAAATGTTTGCTGTTTTCCACTATGTACTATATTATACTTATGTATGTAGCGGACGTAATCAAAAAATATTATTTGCCTCTATCTCATTCATTTATTAATCCAAATCAACATTACGCACCGCTCTCTAACTTAATATATTGTTGACGCGACCTCTCAAATACCTCCCAATAACACTCCACTCGATGACGTGCGCGAAATAATTTTCATTAATCATGGATCGATTTATTTAACTAAGGCCGCTGCCGCAATGTTACCTTATAACGCTTAATCCATGAGGACATAGGAAACTTAAAAAATTTTGCTATGTGTAATACAATGTAAAAATAAAATTAAATGTAAAATTATACATTGCTGCAGATGCAGCATTCACATGGTGGGATCATGTACGTAACCACTGATTAATTATTCGTAAAAAATAAGATAAATTTCTAAGTTCGCAGAAACGTAAAAATGTGCTTCGTTTTGTTGAATAAGATGTACATTTAATAAACAAATATTTTAGTAATTTTAAAATATACCAAAATAACACTTGCATATATTATAAATACATTTGTGGCGAAAAAATGTAGATTATAATGGCGAGACAAATTTACATCCAGCATCCACGCGGGCGAAGCCACTGGTAATAAATTTTTTTGTAAGTTTTAAAGAAAAAATTATATGAAAATCGGTTTGATCGCTTGTTAAGAATTTACAATTGGAATAAAAAAAAATTGAAATATGTCATAAGGCATTAAAGTACTTTTTAGAAAGAATGTGTATGAAAGTTTCGTACTGAGCTAAACCGATTCGTATGAAATTCACAGAAATATATACCCATTAAATATATATAGAATTCGCACCGTGACTGTTCTGTGTTAACTTATGTTCACATAAATATTTTAAGATTTTTGTGTGTGTAGTTGCAAATATTAATTATTACTTTTCCTAAACGTCGTAAAATATGAAATTTATACTTGCTTGTAGTTGTCAAAATATATACTAATTAGATGGATTTGGAAGGATTTTTAGAAGATAAATGAGTTGAAGCATTATATTGAATGTTCTTATATAATTCAGATGCCATAACCTCATATTGCAATTAAAAAAATAATTTTCTCCTCTCTCTGAAACCTTCTTTCCAACAATATTTTACATGTTAGAAATTTGTTTCGTCATAATTTTTTTAACTCGAGATAAAATCGCCACCTATCCTTCTGATTCAAAAATACTTATATAATTTTTAAAGGTATGGTTCTCATTCATGTTTATAGCATTTATATTTTGATAACCAAGAGATAACTGAGTGAGATAAATTGGGTAAGTAATACATGAAAACCTATTCCACCTTGTTTATGAACGAATAACAATATGACAGGAAAGAAATTCAAACTATATTATTCAATACTAGATAATGATAAATAATCAATAAGATACTTCATATTTAAAAAATAAAATCAGAATATATCGAAATATTATCCAGCCCTCTTCAATAACGCCGCAAAACTGAACTCCCTTCCATCACATATTTTCACGAAAATTAACGAAAGTTTTCTAGAGAATTACATTGTAAAGTATTTTATAGACGCTTCACATGCGGCGTAGTGCGACATTTCATCTCACGCTATGTTCGTTACGTATGCGAAGGGTCGCGCCTTCTGTCGCCCGATCGCGCTGGCATACGATATTGGAAACACTTTCTGCGAGGACAACAGAACGAAAGATAAATTGTATTTAATATTGCCTTGCTCGATCGTAAACATACAAGCGTATATTTGTACAATTGCCTACTTCCTGTGAAAGCCCTCGCTGATGTATACGCTACGTTACATGAGAGATGGCCGAGTATCATTTAAAGTAATGGTGTTAACCTATCGCTCATTCGTAAGTGAGAGGAAAACAAGGGACTGCCATTTATTTGTTTTTAACAATCCTTTGCTATTTTAGATTTTATCAAGTAAATGTAAACTGATAACCACTAATTTGAAAGCTCAATATTTGTAATAAGGTTTTCAGTCAAGGTGGTTTCTTAGGCTTATAGTATAATTAGCTATATTAAAATCAAAGTAATGTATTACTTTGTACATAATATTGTACAACTCTACAGATTTGAAAGTGCTATGAAATGTCTTTAATTTCTTAAGAGCGAAATCTGTTTTCTCTTATGAAATGAATCAGCATCTGTCCAAGACATAACATACCTGGAAATGATTTGATGTAAGTTGGTACCCATTAATGACGAAAATACAGCTCAGGGTTTAATGCTTTACGTATTCTTATTAAATAAGTTACATTGTATATTAAACAAAAGAGTACTCATCATTTCACATCGGCCATATTTTTAAATATATTAGTACTCAAATTTTAATTCTTTGGCTTACAATTTGTTTTCCATAATGAATCCACTGTAGTACACTTTACATCAGTTTGATTAACTTTATTGTTTTGTAACAACCCTTCCCCTTCCCCTTCCCCTTCCCCTTCCCCTTCCCCTTCCCCTTCCCCTTCCCCTTCCCCTTCCCTTCCCCTTCCCCTTCCCCTTCCCCTTCCCCTTCCCCTTCCCCTTCCCCTTCCCCTTCCCCTTCCCCTTCCCTTCCCCTTCCCCTTCCCCTTCCCCTTCCCCTTCCCCTTCCCCTTCCCCTTCCCCTTCCCCTTCCCCTTCCCCTTCCCCTTCCCCTTCCCCTTCCCCTTCCCCTTCCCCTTCCCCTTCCCCTTCCCTTCCCCTTCCCCTTCCCCTTCCCCTTCCCCTTCCCCTTCCCCTTCCCCTTCCCCTTCCCCTTCCCTTCCCCTTCCCCTTCCCCTTCCCCTTCCCCTTCCCCTTCCCCTTCCCCTTCCCCTTCCCCTTCCCCTTCCCCTTCCCTTCCCCTTCCCCTTCCCCTTCCCCTTCCCCTTCCCCTTCCCCTTCCCCTTCCCCTTCCCCTTCCCCTTCCCCTTCCCCTTCCCCTTCCCCTTCCCTTCCCCTCCCCTTCCCCTTCCCCTTCCCCTTCCCCTTCCCTTCCCCTTCCCCTTCCCCTTCCCCTTCCCCTTCCCCTTCCCCTTCCCCTTCCCCTTCCCCTTCCCCTTCCCCTTCCCCTTCCCCTTCCCCTTCCCCTTCCCCTTCCCCTTCCCTTCCCCTTCCCCTTCCCCTTCCCCTTCCCCTTCCCCTTCCCCTTCCCCTTCCCCTTCCCCTTCCCCTTCCCCTTCCCCTTCCCCTTCCCCTTCCCCTTCCCCTTCCCCTTCCCCTTCCCCTTCCCCTTCCCCTTCCCCTTCCCCTTCCCCTTCCCCTTCCCCTTCCCCTTCCCCTTCCCCTTCCCCTTCCCCTTCCCCTTCCCCTTCCCCTTCCCCTTCCCTTCCCCTTCCCCTTCCCCTTTAATAAGAAATTTTAAATAGGAAACCGTAGACAAGCCGATAAATAATACTTTTGCTGGTCTACGGTTTCCTATAAGCCGATAAATAATACTTTCATATAAAAATAATTTTTATTTTTTACTTTTATATTTTTTTTCAAGATTTTTGTAAAAATTTATTGTTTATATGTATGGAATGTGTCGTATTTTTAATAACGAGACAGAAAAATATATGCCCAAATAAAATAATTGGTAAAATAAATACCCCAAATAGCTAAATTCCTCAGACATAAAAATAAAATCTGGAGAGAATCAGAAAATTATGAATGAAAATATATAATAAATATATTGTTAATTAAAATCGAATATTCTTAACGTTAGTGAGAATTATTTAATAGAGTAAAAATTAGGGGCACTTTTATTTTCCTTTGCGACTCCTACATTTTTATAAGGATGAAACAAAAAAATATGTTTTGTAATAAATAAGTCATTAAGTTAAGAAATTAATTTGTTCATTCTTGTTATTTAATTCTTTTAATTTCAACTTCCGGTATATAACACATTGAAGTATTCGTTGAAAAGCTGTTTATTTCGTTAAAAATTAGAATTAAATACATGCCAAATTAACGGACAAGTACCACAAGCAACAAGTAAAATTAACGGACAAGTTTTTATAACGATTAAATAAAAAAAATATATATATTTCAATAAATACTGGGCCCAGATATATGCCCTCACGGGTATTTTAAGATTACTGAAATTAAATTACGTTTTCGACTTTTTAATATTCAAATCATTTGCATTTCAAATTTAAAAAATCAAATTCTTCAATGTTGCTTCACAATTTTTCAAAAACTAAAAATTAAATAAAAAGTAGAGCGATTGACTGCTACGAATATTGGTAGTGATTTTTTTCATATTAATATTTTGAGAGAAAATAAAAAGCTAACCGTTAATTAAAAATTAAAAATATATATTAGCAGAAATACTTCCACCTCCTTTACCTTCGTTTTTCTTTAACAATCACATTCTCCTACTGTGATAATATAAATTAGTAATTTACAAACTATAACAAAATCTAAATAAAATTTACTTTGCTGGCAGTCTGCTGTTTATATTTTGTATCATGTTGCAGTTTCATTTCTCAAGACACATACTGAAAATACCTTGGTAAAAGAATTAAAATAATCTTGGTAAAATAATTTTTTATTTAAAAATACCAACAATACAAGTTTTTAGTAAAATAACACGTTAGTTTTGTAAATGTGAGCAACGGATGATGAGACTAAACATGTGAAATTGACATTTTTATACAACGTTAATCTTTTATGTAACGTCCAATCCAATCCCCATTTAAAACATGTAATCACAAAATTTCAGGCACATAAGCCTAAAACTGTAAAATTGTAAGTCTGTGACAAACAGACGAACAAACATAATAAAATTATAAAAATTCCTTTTTTCAGAATACACTGATTACACCAATAACGTTACTAGTATAATCCGCTCTAAATCGCTATTGCACCTATTATCAGAGCTTTCGGATCCTCTTTATTGCCTCAAGCGTTAACGCGAAGCCCGTTTCTACATTGTTAAGTGTATGTCCAACCACATAAAACAGCGACCTTCCCGTACAATGTCCGGTTTAATATGAAAACCGCACAATGACGCCATTGTTTTGCGAGTGGGCGCGTGGGTAGTGTCAGTCGTAATGGATTTAACCCCTTAGCTGCGACAAAACTTTATTAACGTTTGCCACAAGACGGGCTTTTCAAGACCATAGTTTTGGTTATGTTTTCCTTATGAATAAAACTTGCAATAGATTAAGAATATTATATTGTATAATCCTATTTTACTTTAATTAACATACACTTCTTTAGAATGTTCCTTAACATGCAACAATTATTATAATTATGATTTTTATAAAGAAAAGTAATATCAGAAAAAGTTCATACTGCTGTAGATACCATTACATCAATGCTAGTATAATAATAGATGATCTACTGTAATAATACAATAAACTGCTATGTTTTTGTCATAAAAAAATAGTACTAAAAGATATCGTAAGAAATAATTGCCATATAGCTTTCGTTGTGCGTGCAAAACTTTTATCAAAGTACATTTGTTTCGTATACAAAACAATACGTAGATGACATTCATATCACGCTCCGCGGTAAATATACTATATCTGTCGGTCACAAAATTTTATGAAGACATAACGCATTATTTATGTTTCAAAGCCATAATAACTTTTAAATTAGGTCACTGAGGTCCAAGCGCAGACCAAAGTTAAAGATTGGACTGTTAACATCCTTAAAGGTTTAGACTTTTATTGGATGTAAATTTTAAACTTGTGCTTTAACTTCTTGTAACTGTATTGTAAGAATAGGCCATGGGCCCTCTTTGCATTAAAATTTAAACAAAAAAGTTTACTGATACACCTATTTCTAATTTAACACAAAACCTTGATATTTACTGAAAAAAATTACTTGAAAAATATTTAGACTCCATTACTAAAATTCATCATTCGAATTTTCATCAGTCCCTATCTTCTCATTTCATGTATTTTCTGGTCACATGTCTATTCAAGCTATCATTATGATATATTAATTTAGATAAATTTCTAGATGATTGATTACTTCTTACATTTAAAAGGATAAATTATACGTATATATATATATATATATATATATATATATACACACACACACACATATATATATATATATATATATATATATATATATATATTTATATACATTATTACATTATATTGTTGAATAAAGTGTTAAAATTAGAATATTAATTGAAGAAATCGATTAAATCGTACAGAACTATACATACTTAGGCACATATAAACATTCCAAGTTTCATGGTGTTTTTATTAAACTTTTTACATAAATTGCTGTCATTTCTCACTATGCAATTATCTAGTGTATCTTCATCAGATATACTTTACGTACGTATTTTATGATACGCAATGATAATTGATAGTTTACATGTTTAAAAATATAATTTACATGTATATAATTTAGACGTCCGTATTTACTCGTCACATGTCTCTTCGCGTATAAATAGATTTTAAATCTTCCGTTGAAATTAACTTTCTATTTTAATTATTTTTTGAGAAACATCGCTTTAAAGAATAATCATGGATACACTCATATTGTTTTAATATCACAAGGTCAAAGCGGAGCCCGGCTGTAAAACATATATAAATCGTGTTTGTACATCGAGCAATATTGATATAGGTAGCCATTTGGGGGCCTACTCGTCATACCTATCCGGCTAAAGCCATTCCGATATTTTTTCCTCGTATAAGATTTGCTAGGTAAAACATAAAAATTATATTTTCAAATATGTACATAAAATACTCATATAGCTGGATAAGATATACTAGGTAATTAGATTATGAAAAATTAAATTAATTTTTGTATAAAATTTAATATAAATAACACGAACCCTTGGAAGTTTGTATGTGCTTAAGTATGTACAGAACTCTTGTAGTGCGAATTTTATACCTACTTAATCAATTTTTTTAATTAATGTTGTTATTTTAACAATTTGTGTTTTCTTTTCAAGAATAAAAATACCTGTTGATGAACTATCATGTTTATCGTCATAAATATAAGAAGTAGTCGATCATCCAGAGATTTCCATTACAAATAAATTCAAAATTAAACTAATAATATCTACGGTATTGACAGTATTGTTAACTACAACTTATATAAATTAAGGGAGCAAATTTTCCATTAAGTTTTGAGAATAGTTATCTTTTACTAAAGAATAAAAAAACTATCATAAATATTTATGGTATTAATAGATATCTAGATAAAAAACTATAAATTTCAGAAATAATTATAATCGTAACCTTTTTCCCTTACCGAAAATTTTTTGCACAAATAGCAGATAAAAGTTTTTGTAATCAGCTAAATTAATTGTGTTCATGATGTTAATAGTCATGAGGTTTCAGGCAGAATAAAACGATTTCTCATAGACCAGATTCATGATATAATTAAATAGCATAATTTTTTTTCTTATTCACTCCTGAAACTTTTGATTTCATTAAACGGTCTATTTAATACTGAAAGCTTGAATAAATAATTAGGATCTGAATAGGAATTTTATTGAAGCGGTTCTCAATATTAAGCTAAATTCGTTCTGAAACAAGACCCAATTGGATGGGAATTTAACTTTTATATATTTAACTGCATGACTACAACTTTATTATTTGGATGTTATGCCTTGTTTACTAAATATATAATGCATCTTTTTCGAAAAAAATTTAAATTTTTGCAAAAAAGATTACTAGGAAAAGTAATAATTAAATGAAAATGACGTTAAATGCATAAATACAAATGTTTAAAATATCAACCCTTACATCTTCTGTTTACTTTAATCCATTTATATGGTATAATCCATTTGTGTGTGGTATCTTAACCAGAAGTAAGCTATAGTTCACAAAAATTGTAAGATCGATGAGTTAAAAAGTAAGATATAATTCTATGGTTAAATCTAATGTAATCCGCCCTTTAACTATCACTGTTCTAAACGATATTGTTTTAGCTAATCTTTCGGAGGACTTTAAATAAAATCAAATGCTGTAAAGCAATTTTTAATTAATCCGTGGGTAAAATATATATTTTAATGCCTTTCCCTCTCAATGCTTATTATCGCAATATTTAACCGAATTTGATGCTGGTCTTTGCAGTTAATACATTAAAGACTTGAGGTATTTTCCACCCAATTGGGTCTTAAGAAATCTTTTTATTCTGCCTGAAACTTCATGACTATTAACATGAACACAATTAATTTAGCTGATTACTTTAAGGAATCGATAAAGTAAAAATTGTTTCTCCGCTATTTGTGCAAAAACTTTTGGATAAGGGAAGAAAGTTATGATTATTATTTTTGAAATTTATAACTTTTTGTCTATATATCTATTAATATCATAAATATTTATGATAGTTTTTTATTCTTTACTAAAATATAACTACTCTCAAAATTCAATGAAAAATTTGCTCCCTTAATTTATATAAGTTGTAGTTAACAATACTGTCAATACCGTAGATACTATTAGTTTAATTTTGAATTTAATTGTAATATATATATTTGTGGATATTATTACTTCTTACATTTAAAACGATAAACATGATAGTTCATAAACACGTATTTATGTTCTTGAAAATAAAATACAAATTGTTAAAATAAGTTGTTGAAATAAACATTAATTAAAGAATTTGATTAAGTAGGTATAGAATTCGCACTACAAGCCCTTGTAGTGCTAATTCTATATCTACTTAATCAAATTCTGAAATAATGTTTATTTTAACAACTTATTATAACAGTTTGTATTTTCTTTTCAAGAATATAAATACGTGTTCATGAACATACTTACGCACATAAAAACTTCCAAGGGTTCATGTTATTTATATCAAACTTTATACAAAAATTAATATAACTTTTGACCACCTAATTACGTAGTATACAGATATATGAGTACTTTATGTACACGATATTTTACATACTTTAAATTATAATTTATATGTTTTACCTAGTAAATCTTTTCCGAGGAAAAATATCGGAATGGGTTTAGCCGGATAAGTATGATAAGTAGGCCGCCAAATGGCAACCTATGTCAAAATTGCCGTTGTAATATCAACTCGATGTACAAACAGGATTTATATATGTTTTGCAGCCGGGCTCCACTTTGACCTTGTGATATTAAAACAAAATGAGTGTATCCATGATTATTCTTCAAAGTGATGTATCTGAAAAAATAATTAATATAGAAAGTTAATTTAAAGGTAATTTTACAGATTTTTATAATATTTACTAATACAAAAATAATAAGAATAATAAAAAATATAAAAAACACTTCTTTGGTGTTATTCGTGACTTACAACATCTAAAATAATATATGTTATGTGTCTTCATGTTCCCTATTGCTCATAGAAAATGCGTCGCAAAAAACATTCAGAAAACAAATATGCTTACCTTATAGTGTTGGAGTATAAATTTGTCTTGGAACATAGATAAATTCTTCTAACGGTTGAATATTATTTATTGAAAATTTAAAAAATCTGCGAATGTTTTATGTTTATTATTAACTTTTTGGTATTTATTAAATTATGAGCAACAAAAGGCAGTACTAATCATTATCACTATCGTAATTAATTACAACTGGAAAGTTTTGAGTTGCAAAAATAATCATTAGTACTTCAGTAGGACGCAGGATTCTGAATAAATACCGTCCATAGGATAAGTAATAAATAATAGCTGCCACACGAGAACAGCAACCCGCTGTGCGATTGGCATTAGGGCAATCACAGCAATAACGGTGAATGCTGTTGTGCTCAGTACTATCAGGAATATAGTTAATGTAAATACGGTAGATTTTGCTATTTTTATGCCTTGATTTTACTTCTGCTTCAATTGTATTAGGTGCTGATTTTACATATTATACTGAAAGGTTGTTTTGATCGTCCATTAATTCGGCCAAATAAGACAGAGCCTGCGAAAACAGATAAAAACCTGTGAAGAAAATCTTGAGTTGAACGCGGAAAATCAAGTAGTTTAGATGCCGTTAAACATTTAAGCGTGGTTTTTTTTCGATTCCAACCTTGACTAAAAACTTCTTGACTAAAAGTATTTTCTATGTCCGTTCTACTTTTGATATGTTGTACTATAATATAATTTAATCCACCGACCAAACCAAGTCTTTTACCATAAGTGTTATACAAAAAACCAATAATTTTGCATAGCAGCTCCAAATACGGTAACATTTTATTATCAACAGAATGATTTAAAAGTTTGTCCTTTTAAGCAAAGTTACCATGAACAGTTTCTACCGTCCACATGATTTTCGTTATTTTTCTCGACATATTTAAGGAAGCATTATAATGAAGTATCATTTAGGATACCGTAAAGAGGTCCAGCAAAATCAATGACAAAACCATTTCTAGTACGTATTGTGAAAGGTTTACATAGATGTGTCCTTTTTGTTCCCGAGTATGATCTCCTCTGATAATAGTTATTTTTACTTTTTTGGTATCGTATATACGTACCATTTACAATCTATAGAAGTTTATTTTCACCAATATTTAATAATTGTTTTACGGTATCAGCAGTGGTCACTATAATCTGTTGGCGAGAAGCAACATTTTTCTCAAGGCTTGTCATTATTTGTGTGAAATATTTTGAAACTTGTTATTCAAAGGGAAGCCAAAAACACTACCGGTTGTTTTGTTTGAATTTTCGGTCTTCAGTTTAAATAAAAATATAAATAAAGCTTAAGTGACCGAACGTGTGCTTGAGTCTCGCATAGACGTACGTGATGATTTAAGATTTAATTTATTTTCCTAAATTACTCCGGACAAAGCTTTTACTTGGTCTTCAGATATATCAAATACATTCATTGTATCAAATATTGATGACTTATTTTACAGCGTATTCAAAAATAGTTTCAATTCTGTTTTTTCAATTATACTGGTATTAGAAACAATGCGTATAATCGTCTTCATAAAAATATTTTCCAATCAAGTGCGTCGAATAGCAACAATCACCCTTCGTAATAAACATTTGTTTTTTCATGAAAACTTTTATTCGTGTTTCTAAGGATATTGTCTTAAGATCAGTTGCTTTTGACATATAATGGAATACCTATGTGTAGATGCAATACGTTGAAATAGAATTTCATTATCATCATCGCTTTGATGGTATTCATATGAAAAATCACTGTCCCTACTTGTATCAGTCTCGTCAGAGTTGATACTATAAGCTTCTTTCGGTACTCTTGCAGCCACTGGTGGTACATTGCATACTTCCATACTTACAGGTACCTCTTCAGATGTTGTAGATTTTGAACTTGAAGGATTTTTTCTTAATATACGGGACGAACCGATACTTGTTACGGATTACATTATTAACTGTTACAGTTTTATTCAGTCACTAAATACTTTATATTCTTCTTCTGTTTTAATAACTTTTTATATTCAGTTATGTTACGAAGGAACTTATTACAATTTTCACACTTGTTAATAACAGTTCACAATAACATTCACTAATCAATAATCTTGAAACAGAATACTGCAGAATGCAATTTACGGGGTACCTCCTAAAATTATAGAAATTACACAGCAATGGTGGCAAAGCGCAAAATGTAATAACAAGTTTAAACTTGTTTATGCCGCTGCACTACATCACGAGCATAGGGTAACCAGATGAAAAATTTAAGTGCTTACCCTAGACGCGCATCATATTTTTTTTCTAAATATTGCATCAACTTTTTTGCGATGCACTTTTTATTAGTAATACGGGACATAAAGACACACAACATATATTATTTCAGAGTTTATATGTCACAGATAACACAAAATTTTCTTTTTATATTTTTATTATTATTATTTTTGTATTAGTAAGTATTATAAAAATGTAAAAAAATACATAATATACTCTGTAAAATTACCTAAAGCCTCCTGTTAGAATTTACGTTCAATTTTAATTAATTTTTGAGATATATCACTTTGAAGAATAATCAAGAATGGCGGAGCCCGGCCGCGAAACATATAAATCGTGTTTGTACATCAAGTTGATATTACAACGGCAATTTTGATATAGGTTGCCGTTTGGGAGCCTACTTATCATACTTTCCGGGTTTAGTCCTTTCTCAAAAATAATGACATTTGGAATCATTAATATAAGTTTCCAATAAACTTCTAGTAAGACTGTTTTTCCTAATTTTCTTTTACTCAATGCCTTAAACGAAGAAGTTAATTCTATTTGTTAAAATGAATGTAAAATGTATAAATATTAATATATAAATACAAATAAACTTTTTCTAAATATTAAAATATTTCTGAATAACTGACTCAATGCAAAAGGCAATTTTATATAACCCCGGCCGCCCGATTCCGTAATTCTTCATTATCTTTATCATATATATCCATTATACCCTCGTATTAAAATAAGAATATCAAACAATATATTTTCGCAATAGGTTTGAAATTTATGTACTGGTTATACACAATTGGAACAGCAAGTCCTGGTTAATATATGGAAAGAATGTTTGTTTATATATAATATTAACAGGGAGAAATAAGCCCTACCTAAATAGCTTTTAATGAAAGAGAAGAGTAAAATAGGCAGTTATTAAATATTCTTCAATAAAGAAATTATCCCTTTTATGTTCTAATGTTTACGCTTTTAGTTTTTTTTTAATCGGAGAACCATTTGTGTGTCACACACACACTCACACACACACACACACTTGCACGCACGCACGCACGCACGCACGCACGCCAGCACCCACGCACGTTCGCGCACTCGCACGTACGTACGCACCCACGCGCGCATTGTTTTTTGAGATATACACAAAATAAAAATAATGAAAGTAAAAAAATCATTACGGTTTAAATGTTCACAGGCAATAAAGGTCGCGTTTTTAATTCAATTATTTTTTAAGTGCCACCACCACAGAAACTAATGTAAAAGGAACGGTACAAATATAAATGTTACATGTGCATTAGAACCAATGCAGGCAATTTGAATGCTTGTTAAAATGACAAATAAAAACCAAATTTTTTAAGAAACTGTATTTAATAGATTCCAACAAAAAATTAAAAATACTACATTTTTCATAAAAAAAATTCTACGATACAAGAAAAAACCAACATTAATGTTCCTCTCCTGTTCATATTGTATCCTGCCCTACCCTTCTTGTCACTCGCCGGTATGAATCATCTCCTCTAGTCACTTCTGATACATGAAAAGATGGAATAATTGACTGACCATCTTACATTGATTGAGTAATGTAATACCGTTATTGGATTAAATTTAAAAATTTATATAATGTATATATATATATATATATATATATATTTATACATATATATATATATATATATATATATATCTGTATATTTATACAATATTATTAATATTTGCTATGTGCTCTGCAGGTTTGAACTAATCGGAATATAAGTAGGTATCGCAAAATCACAAGCACCATGCAAATAATTTCAATTAACTGTAAAAATAACTTTGTTTTTAAAATGTATATTTACTAAGTATAGAAAAAGCATATTTATACGATGGGAAATAGTATGAATATTTAACGGAAACGACATATACCATTAATTCTTTATGTCCGTCTAAGAGTGTGAACGCAAGCCTCGCAATGCGACTTATATTTATACTTAACAAGTTCTTTTAATATCAAATCACTTTAATAAAAATTGTTTAAGACATGTGCTGTATCTGAAACACATGTTGTACGTGAAGAAAACGTTTAAAGTTCTTCTATCGCAATAACTACAGACTACAGACTGTTAACTACAGAATTTCATAAATGTGACTAAACAGGTGGGCTTTACAAGTTTTGTTTCGAAAAATATCTTGACATAAATATACACACGAGTAATGATAAATCACCAAACGTTACTAACAATTTTAGAATATATTTCACAGCATTGATAATAATTTAACGATCATTTTAAACGTAAAAATAATTGAGTTTCGGCTTTCCTCTTGCGTTCAAAGAAATGTCTAATAAATTACTAGATCATAGTTTTAATTGTATTATGCGATAAATTCTAAACAATGAGCTTTTAAGGTGTAACACTTTGGTATAATGATAACTGCATTAAAAAACTTATTTGCGAAATGGTTTTATGTAATTTAAATAAGTGCCAAGTTTGAGATGCTTTAATTCCAAACTATACTATGTATAAAATTATGAGGATGGAAATAAGCTTCTTTGTTTATTTGTTTGTCTAACTTAGACGCCTTAACTGTTTGACAGATTTCCAAAAAATCACTAACGTAGCCCGTTTTAAGATATAAAAATTAGATACTTTTTAACGCGGAATATCATTCTATTTATTATTTTATAAATCACCTCGTTATGGAAAAAGCATGAACACAAACATGTTAAAAAATTCCAGCTCCAATGTTCTTTAAATCCTATTTATTTTAAGTACAAAATTATAAATGGAGTAGTGAGTTGGTTTATTTATTTTCTTGTCTCACTTTCACGATCAACTCCTTAACTGATTACCAAAATAAAACCTGTATTATGGAAATGGATATTGAATCATTTTTATCGAGGAATAGAATTTATTTTGCTAATTAAAAAATCACCTCATTAAAAATAAACGAGCAAAGTAAATATGTATGCATATATAATTATATATCAAGCCACTATCCTATTTCTAATTTAAAATTCATCATTTTGACAAGAAAATAGTTTTTAAAAACGCTGTAATTTTTTTCTCTCAGCGGAAACTGAAACGTTTTCTACGTTTAGAAAAATAAAATTATTTTAATCATTATTTAAAAAGATTATTTTGTAAATTTATGAACATTAAATTTGCTGTATACAAACAAGCAATTTAGAATTTTAGTTCAAAGAAATTTAAACATCTCCGTATTATGAGAATTATACTTTAGATCATTAATAAGACCGTATTTTACTTTCCTAATGCCTGACTGTGTATTGTGAAGAATACTTGCATGTTTAGCTGTGAATGTATACTACACGATGAATTATCATTTGAAAACGCGTCAAGTTATAAACGTAATAAAGTATATTTCCATTTTTTCGGGAAACAAAGTACTTAAATTAAACTTACCTTTCGTAGTTAACAGTATCCTAATTCAATAATTAAGTTAATGTATAATGATCGTTTTCCGCTTATCGACACACATCGATGTAATTGTTTTTTTTTAATTTTTGCTTTATCTATACTAGTGACTCCTATTTATTTCGTAATAAAAAACAGAAAGAGTGTATTAATTCTCTTAGATTTTGAGAAAACATTAACAGCTGCGTGCGTTAAATAAACAGGCTATAGTTTACAAGAACAAAAATGAGAAACGTGAGGTTACGTGGATATGAAAGAGGCAATTAGGAGCGTAATTCATTCATCGGATTTTTTTCTGTATTCGAGATTTTGAGTTCGTTCCTGGCGAATGAATTTCCATTCTCCCCCCTCCAATATTATTTTAGTGTAAACAAACATATACTCTGTATTTCTCCTGTATGAAATTCTATTTGCCTGGATGGCTACAATGTTATAAGGACACTTACTCGTTTTATTTATTTTTGGTGTATACAGATTCCGGCTAACACAATAAATACACAAAATAAGGTATACTGCGACACTAGGCGTAACTCCTCATGAAACTTAATTTTATTTAGTGTATGTATGTGGTCGTGGTATTTAGTTTGGTTTTATTTTTATTCAAGGGATTAAGTATAATATATTTATCTTGTTAGTTTCATAAACATATAACTATTGCGGCGATCATCCAAATACGATATTTACGGAGTGACACATGAAAATATTTATTATTTTTTTTAATTTTAATTTGTTTATGCTCTACTAGCACGTAAGAATTTCCATCAAAATGTCGATTACATTTTATTTTAACCATTTCTGTATTTTCTTCTATTGCCCCTCTAATATAAAAATGCAAGTAAGACAAGATCGACTCATACAACAATGCCATTACAGCTGCTAATACTTGGGTAAAAAAAATTATCATTGCGAATAAAAAAAATAAAAATATCAACTGAAATGCTTCTAGAAACCTTGAATATATCTTATGATAGGGAAGATGTGACGTTAATTCAAAGTGTCGCCTAAAAATAAATTCCAGCTACGTGGAATAACGTCAGACAGGTGTAAGATAATTCATCGGTCTCTGGAATGACGGAATGCTCTAAATTTTCATCTGGCGTGATATGTGACTTACTTTTGCCTGTGGTTTCGTCTTTAGAAATGAACGTTATAAATTTTGTTAATGCTTGTCTACGAGAAATAAGGTTTGAGCTGCCTGACAAAATTTGATCAGCATATTTTTATCTATCTGAAATCTTTTCCAATGTAAAGGGATGTCTTATTAGCGGTTTACATGAAGAAACATGTAATTTTGCATACAGGAATATTTTTCTTTTGCAGTAATTTTGTGGATATTTGGTTATGTATGTACGTCACTTCATTTTATTATTTATTATATTTAGTCTTACAGACGACTCTCAACTAAACGCTTCTATGCTGTTATTCGGGACGCAAAAGTTTAATCGACGTGTTGTCCATTCGTTGTTCGAATTTCTACTATTGTAGCTGCGAGCACATATCTAAGACATACTTAGATGTGTAAATTTTAACCGATTTAAAAAAGGAGAGGCTCTCAATTTCATTGCATTTTTTATTTTTACCTCAGCTCTTCGGCATTTTTCATGTTTTTTTTTATTTAGAAAGGTTTATTCCGAACATGGTCCCATGAATTTTGTTAATATTTAGCTATGAAAATAATAAATATTAACCAAATTCTGACGTGAATTTGCTCTTTAGTAAAATTAGGATACTCATCAAGTTTTAATTTATTTAAATTTATTGATGTAAGCACAAAAACAACAAAGTTAATATGTAAATAATATGAAGAAAGAATCTATATACAGAAACCTAATTCGTCATTAAAATGTATGAAGGTGGAGAAAAAATTAAAAAGTCGTCAGAAGAAATTCGTACTTTTAGCGTTTCAACAAGGTATATCCAGTTTACAAAGAAAGATGCCAGTGCAATAATTTTTGCTACTTACACAATAACCTGTTTTCTCTTTTAATTTCATGGATGCAAACGGATTATTTTCAGGGCAAATAAAAAAATTAATCCAATACTTACTTAATGTAAATATTTTCATCGACAAAGTCTCGGGAACAAAAGCGATAATGTTTTTTCCGGTTTTAAAATGTTTATGTTGTGAAATGAGAAGCCTATGTACAATTTATTCAAATTATCACAATTAATTAAATAATTTTGTTTCGTTTTGTTTAAAAATTAACAGCAGTTTTGTACAAAACTTAATTCTTCATGGCTGCAGACGTTCCATTTCATTTAGTGATGTAACTTGCTAGCGGAATACTTGGTTTACAGACTTTCTTCAATAAATGGCTCACATTCCTATTTTTAAGAAAGTGGTCGTAATACATATGATTTCATTGTGGAAATATACATTTATATATGCTGATTGTTTAAAAAATTACCAGTTTAAAATATTACAATTAAAAGGTTTAAATGTTTGAAGAAGGCTGTCTAAAATGTTGGACTATTTAAATGTCTATTTTGTACTGTTTAAATGTCTACAAAATTACTGAAGTTTATTTACATAATTTTTTATAAAACAGTTATCTTAACAAAGTGTCTTAATATCAAATGAAGTGAGTTTAAGTCAATTTTGCTGTGATAAAAAACAATTAAATTTTCGTAACAGTCTTTCATATGTGATTTCCTATCAATCTGTTAATCTTTTAAACTTTGCCATCTGTTGAACCAACGAGTCAAATGTAAAAGTAAACATAATTAATTTGGAAAAATCTTTAATTGCGCTGTTTCCAATAATACCATTAATATTTTTAATAAAACTTTCTTTTTTTGCAGCTGACCGCTCTGAACAGAATTTTAAAAAGGAATATAATTTTTGATGCTGTAAGAGATATTATTTTAGGAAATTTAAAATATTATATTGGATTGCGTCATTGGCCATAGTTTACCATTATAATTTTAAGAATAGTCAATCAGTTTAGAAAAAATATACGAATAAAATATTTTGAAAGGCATTTGGAAAGTTCTAACATTTAGTTACCGGCCTTTTCCATATTATGTGGGTTTTGTTATTCTGTAACGAAAGTTAACAAAAATTATAGTTTATAAAAAAAATTACAAAATGTTTTGAGTGCTTATTAATTATAGAGTGTGTTTTATACTGTATTAATATATCCTTTTTCGTACATACATAGTAGTATAAATTTAGCAAAGAGACTGTATATTATAAAAGGATGCAAACGCATCCTTTTTCATCTATTACAAAGCAGCCAATTGTGAAACATTTCAAGCTTGTCTGGTTATTAGTCATCTCAAGATTTTTATCCATTTTTCTATGAACCCACCACCACCTCGTTACGATATCCTGAAATCTGAAATACTAAATCATACAAATGGTAATAAATATACTCGTAAGTATTATATTAACGAAATGTCTTGCTAGAAATTAAAACAAATAATGTCCAAATATCAATACAATTGGTAAAAATACATGTGCAGTGTAAAAAGAAATTTAAAAATTTACAATTATAAAAAAAACAAACAATGGTATTTGTTTGTTTATAACGATAGATATTTCGTTCCCGATATCTCGATATATTTCCGATTAAAATTTAATTCACTCTTATATAAAAATTATAATTCTAGACGAATTGTTATATTGCTAAATTTTATTGAGTGGTTTTCAGCTACCCAATTGCTATTAACCATTAACAGAAAACCAAATATTCAACATGTTGAATAAGCTATGTCAAAGTTTGCGATGATTATGTGATTACAATGCAAATATTTATAGAAAAAAAACTATAATATCGAAATGTTAAATAGAGAATATTAAATTGTATCATATATAATAGTATAAAATTATCGATGCAAGGTACTTTTCTTAACATTTCGTTTTTTTTCACTTGTTTCAATCATTTTAATGGATGGCTGTGAATAATTTACAAAAAAACATTTATTAAAAATATATAAAAGTTAGAATACTTATGAAAAGTGAAATGGATTTTAATTTCACATGTTTTCTCGTTATTGTCTTTGTACTTTTTGATGGCACACAACAATATTTCACAATTCGGGAAATTCTTGCCTCAACTCGAAAATAGAAAGTGACTAGATGCGACGCGCGTTCGCTTACAAAAATTATTTCAAAAATTGACAAACTTACTTGAACTTTTTTGTTTTTTACACGCTAAGCACGGGCTTTAACCGGTTCCTTAGTTTATTATCTCCATGGTAGGTAAGCATTAACATGTTTATACAAAGGCATGATACAACTTAAATATTAATAGGTAGGTATACAATAGAAGCTTGAAGCAATGACTGCGGTAAAACCAGAAGAAGGAATGTGAGTATTTTTGCTTATATGATTTTCTGTATCAGTAATGTAACGAATATTCCTATTTAATTCGCGAATATTGGCATGTTTTCTAGTATTTTTATTCATATTCGCAAATATAATGCGACCATTTTGCTAATGTGATTACTAAAAAACATTTCGTTGTGAGTTTGTAAAAACCGGAAAATATATCAAGAAGACAAAATAACTTCAATTTCAAAAACTATTTACTTCAAAAGAATGTGGAATTTTATTAAAACAAAAAATAAATTGAGTTTCTTTTATGGAAACCAACCTTCGGTTTACTAATATGTGTTTCACAATTTGTTGACTGAAAGAACAAAAAATATTTCTTGTTCACTATGACAGAAAATTACAACATTAACAGTAATTTCAGATTATCAACTATCACTCTGAAAACAATCAGTATTTGACCACAAGTGCAATCTTTCTGTAATAAAATAATTAGCAGCTTTTTCAAACAATTTCTTTTCTTACTAATTAAAATAAAAATAAAATTCTTGGGTATTCATTTTAAACTTAATGCTTATGAGCATAATGTTTATCTGCTAATAATCAATTTAGACTACAGGAATATTAAATTTCAAATGCCTTGATTAATTTTCTTTTTGCAATCTGTTTTGAATCCACATAATTTTCCATATGCTTTTCCCCCTAAATAATATGCAATAATTTTTCAAATTGAGCTCTACACAAAGATCTTTACTAGCACATTCTTTGTGTGAGTTTTCATTTTCTCCTTTGCTTTTACTTAATGCCATCAGCAATGTCGTGATATACCTTAAAAATTTGCATTCCATTGATTGAGGAGGATACTGCATCCAGAATATTTAGTATCATCGGTTATTATCGCAGAAATACCTTCACTGTCTCCATTCAAATTCAAAATGCGTTCTGTGATTGTAATATGCTAGAATAATTTTTGGCTCCATAAAAACAGTTGCGGCGAACAATATTTAATTTTCCAAATACAAAAACTACTATAGAGGAGCGTCCCTGTGAACAAAAACTAATGGGGGGGATGGAAGAGGAGTAACCCTATCGGGGATCAATTGTTATCAATGAAAGCGTTGGAAAACTGGGCTACTCTGCAATAGGTCGCATCAGTCTGGGTGCAAGAATATGAATTATTCAATTGTGATGGTCTTATATTTCAAGAGTATATATTTGAATGTGTAAATTTTGTAATTTTTCGTCAAAATCTTTGAAGTCTGAATAAATACTAAATATTCATATTGTTAAATACTACAAAATCTACTAAATATATGTTTTTAATAAAGTTTAAAAATAAATAAATAACTAATTCATTTGTGTCCCATAAAATCACTTTACCAATATTTTCACTGCTATGTAATAAAATATATTCAAGTTAATATTTTAAGACTATGACAAATTTCATGTTTCTACCTCAAATGGTTTGTGAAAAAAATGGCTCTGACAGAAATAAGAAATATATGCGTGACATAACATGACAGCATGAACTATTTTTATTTGCTCTAAAAACATGAAATATTTAAAAAAAATGTTGAGGGCTAAACCTTTAATGAGTTTAGTCATTTTATATTAGTATGTTTATTTTGAAAAACAAATCACCTATAGAAATTGAATTTTCACATTTTTCAAGGATATAAATTTTCATAAAAAATTAGGTTTGCTAATAAGTTGTTAAATTAGAAATGTTTTTCCAAAAGAACATTTTAAAATGTTATTGTCGCATTGAAATTATACTTTAAATGTACTAACATTACATAAAATATCATTTTCCGCAATCTGGTAGGTAGTGACAAGGTATTTATATAAATCCTATAATTTAAATTCAAAAAGTTTCATAAGGTCGTTAATACTGAAAGTTTCATAAGGTCGTCAATACTGTCGATTTTTGTATCCTGTGCATGATTGTTTAGAGCTTTGAAAAACTGATAATCAGTTGGTGCGATGTCAGTTGTATAAAGTAGATTTGCTAACACAACCCACCCAAACTTTTACAACGTGAAAATGCCATAAATTTTTAGATGCTTTGAGATCTAGTATTACGTAATGAAATATGATATAAATTTTAATGCAAATTTTAAATCAAAATAAAATTGTGAAAACATGGTTCTAACATCTTCGTACCGAAATTTCATAAACGATACCTGCACAATACGAAAAATTAATAAAAAATACTGAGTACAATTTGGTTTCTGGTATGGTAGTCTCTCTAAAGTTTTCCACTAAATTTGTTTTTGAGTGTTAGCTATTGTAACGTATGTAGGTTAATATGCTATATTGAGATACCAACTACATGTTTTTCTGTCAAAACGGTTTCTGTAAGAAAACGGCTATTGCAGAGGGGCAGACATATGTACAGGGAAGCGGTCTCGTGAGGATTCATTTGTTTGGAAACATGGGCCTTTTTTAGTAAATGTTAATTTCTTTTTACATTAAGTCTGCTGCTTTTTTCTAGCCTATAAATTTGAAATAGGCAGATATTTTTTTAAACACCCGAATTATGACATATTTAGGAAACAGAAGCCGGTTGAGAGGCACATTCTACCTAGGAAAATTGATGTGTTTGTTCGTTTGAAGTAGTTACAGAAACAATTTAACTGACTTTGACGAAATCTTCACTAATGCAATTTTTTGGTTTCTCATTAAAACGTAATTTAGTTATTACACATAGCTTTTTCCGCGTGCAATCCCATTGACATAAAAAATCGAGAAGTTCAGGTCACCATTACAACGCGTTCCACACCATGCCAAAAATACAGAAGTAAAAGCATCATAAAAATCAATTCATTAGTTTTTAACGATTACCATGTCAAAAAAGGATTAAATTACAGAATGTTGACATAGAAAATAAACATTCTTTTTTAGATTTAATTTAATTAAATACGAAAAGAAAAAAATTAAAAAGATTTTTCACAACTTTGCTTGCAAATAAGAAAACCAATACAGCATATATATTATGCTTCCTTTCGTCAGTTATATTTATATATGGATATAAATAATATAACGGGTTGGCGAGTGGATATAAATACATCAACGTTAAGTGTTCTTCAGCCTATAATGAGTCACGGCGTTTAAATATTTGGTTTCCAACTTCGTCGCAAAATGACAGCCAGACAAAATATTTCGCAAAGATAAGTCTTCTTGCTTAATGTCATACGTTCAATAATTTTTTCATTTACACTCGTGGATAAAATTGAAGGAAATTGTAAACGGAATAATAACATATAACAAACAAGTCATTATTTTTTAGATTTTACCCCTTAAGGATCGATTTTCAAATATAGCGCCCAGCATGAAGTTTAAGAGTAGAAAAATCAGAAGTTCAGAACGGTAAAAAATGTGTTATGAGCTAATTACAGGCGTACCTAAAGGTACGCCTGTTGACATATTAAATTATTTACTGACAGTCATAAGCGTCGTTTGTTTTGACTAAAAGTTTTGCGTTTAACAAAAGTAGTGAAATGAATATAAGAAAAACAAACTACACAGAAACGGAGAAAATGGTATTGTTGCATATATTTGTTTCTTACAAAGATGTAATTGAAATTAAACTAACTGACGTTGCAAACGTGAAGATGAAAAAAATGCCGAGATGTATAATACTAGTGGTATTATTAGTGAAATGGTAAGTACAGTCAAATGTTTACGTCTATAATAAAAAATAGAATTTATATATTTATTTACTGAAAGGCTCACAAAACAAGTTACAGTCACTTAGATATGTAATAAAAAGAACAAAATATAAAACTATACTATAACCCTAATTGTGTGTGCACAAAATGGTTAGAGCATATACCTATGCATTTTCAAGGGTTACATGTGTTATTAAATATATTACAAAATGTATTGATCATATATGAAAGTAGCATTAAATTAGAATTACATTATTTTCTACATATTGAATAAAATATTAATTATATCGTAGCAGGTTTTAATTTATAATAATATGAATAAAAGTATGTATATGCTTTCACTGTCTTAAGAGATGAATTGATTTACCCACTTTACCTATTTCATACATTCCAAGACAATCTTGCTTAAGGAGTAACCTCCAGTCTCGCGTCGGAACTGACACGCACAATGTTTTTATAATTTTATCAATTCCTGAGAATAAATAAGAAACACTTTTAATTATAAATACGTAAATTAAACATATTTTTGAAATACGAGTAACTAAACTATTCCTTTCACTGCATTATACGGAAGTTATTTCCAGAATACGACGCGCAAAAAATTATTACAGTTTGAACGTTATTATCTGCGTAACCAATAACCGTAAATGCATAAAAAATATATCATAAGACCAAAAGTTTTGATTGCAATAGTATTATAAAATTTAGTTAAATTTCACCTATGTTCTTCTACAGATGAAAAAAAAATGAGTTGTAAGATACTAATATCACCCATCTGATATTGTCCATACTATATTCCAAAAATAAAAAAATGTAGGAAGTTAACGCCATTTGTTCCTAATTTATTAAACTTTGTTGAAAGAGGTGCAGTAGAGGCATCGTTCTATATTAAAAGTTGCAACACATTTACTACTTTGTCTATCTTATTTTTGTCAATTGGAAATTTATATTGTGCTCACATACTTAGTATAGTTTTGACAATCATAGCTATTTATCTTGATTTTCTCGGAATAATTTTTACTACATAACTTGCGAATAGGTCTCTAGCTGCTTTACACTTTATAGCTGCTTTACATATTTATCATCTTTTTGTTATTTTGAAATATTTAAACATTATTTATTTTGATATCACATGTATTGCGTCCTAGAATATACCTTTATTTATACGAGATGTAAAATGCATGACTATCACTGAAAGAATATATATTTTATAACAGTCATTAATACGCTTTACATGATGCAAACATAAATACAAACTCTCAAATAAAAGTCATAATGCGCCAATATTGAGCCTTCGTTAAAAGCACCTTTAGGGATAATATCGCACTGTGCAAAAACGCTAAACCAAAGTCTGCATATAGTTACTCTGCTGTTTCATTTGATGTTAAATGGAATCTGTATTCGACAGTACTATTTACTTAATACGATGAAAAATAGTTAGTAGAAGTTTGTAAAATTTTCGTTAGTAGGGTGTCAATATAATTTTTAAGCCATGTTACAGAGTTTCAGTCAAGAAAACGTCATAGGCGTCATTTTTTTGTGTTCGTGACATTGAGTGATTGTTTAACTTAAACTATAAATGCCTTGTCCGTGATTTGTTGAACAAATCAGTAAACAAGACATTGTTTTTAAGAGTTTTAAAAATAAATTAGTTTTTCGCACTCAGATGCAACGTAATCCAAAGTAACTAAATTTAGAGGTGAGTACGAAGTACTTTCTCAAATCTTATTATTTGTACCAAAAAACATTCATGAAAAGTACTTCTTGGGCACTATAGTCCCATGAAGGGCACAATTTTTCTGTCTCTATACACAATATTTGTAAACAATTCTCAACTCATTGTATTATACCCAGAGTATTATTAAACTATGTATATATATATATATATATATATATATATATATATATATATATATATATATATATATAATTAAAACATTCACTTCAGAAATGTTATAATTACAGGTATTACACGATTAAAATGGACAACCCTTCATTTTTTTGCCAAATAAGCATGCGTTTTAAACATTTCGTGAAAAAATTTAAATTTTGTCGCTAGTAAAGCATATATGATATTCATTAATTTAAATTAAATTAATGAATATCATATATGAATATCATATACGCTGCTGCATTTCTAGATTTGATTTCATTATATATAGATATACTTATGTTGTGCTTGGCGTATAGATAATTAAACAAACATTGTGTCATGTTATTTGTTAATATCCCTTATAAGTTAGCCGCTCGTGTAAAGATAAGATGGCCATCTAATTTCTGGATCATTTTTCCTCCCCCTTTACCTTTTTCGGTACTTTTTTCTTTTTTTCTCATATAAGTTTTAAGTTTCCCCACATCTTATCAGTAATTAAGGCCATTCATATTAAATGTTACGAGTAATATAAAAAGTAATAAATTGACGACCATTTTCAAGGGACGTTTTAATAACAGGTTTAAAGTTAATATGCAAAAAAATATTTGAAGTGCGAAAAAACTCTGCCAAGTAAACGAAGTTCCAGATGAGGAAATAGAACATTACAAATTTTGTAAATAAAGAAGAAAATTTCCAAAATAAAAAAAGTTATGCAAGTCTTTCTGCATTATTACGACTTTATCCGCGCCTGTACATTTCAATGAAACATACCTTTGCAAATGTAGGTAATCTACATTTTTGCTATGGATTCGAAGAGAAAGTAGAATTGATCTGGGTTGCTTTTCAATTTAAGAAAAATGCATATTCATCGTAGCTATCCGGAATACATTTGCGAAAGAGTAGAATTTCATCATTTTTATCGAACCATATTCATAACTTTACACTCTGTGCTCACTATTCCATAATGCAAAAAAAAAATAAATAGGTAATGAAATTTACATCGAGACACTAAAAATTTAATAATATAATTTTTAAAAACCTATCGGTGCTTATAGATTTGCAGTAAGTGTTTTTTTATTTAAAACACCTGATGCATACATAATTGTTTATATCTTTAGACTTGTATCCATGAAATTTAGTAAGTTGATGTTTCATTCGGATGGAGATATCAATTAATAAGTGGCGAAATACAAAAAAAATAATATATTTGTTTGACACAAATTTCTTTTGAGCACACCACCGAATGAGGTATCACTGAACAGATTTTTTTTAATTTGTAAGCCACGTTTACAACAGGTTGAGCGCCGAAATGATCATCAACGTGTCTCTCTTTGTATGTTTTTTCTTTGATAATGGGTATAAAAAAATTAATTGATCAAAGTTAATAAATTAGCATTGGATCATAGCGTTCAGTTAAAATTTTTGGGTTAATTACTTAAATTAGCAACGTAAAGAGATATTGATAAATACGGGATCCTACTTCAAACGTGTTCAAAAATACATTTTTTAAATTTTATTTGTTGCCATAATAAAAGTTCAGAATTCGAAATTTAAATATTTTTTAATTTTTAGAATATTTACCTCTAATTTTTTCATGGCACACTACTACAGCGAGTAATAAATACACTGGTAAGAATAGGTACACTGCTATAACGAATAATAAATATTGAAATCACATTATCAAATTTTCTATCAATTTTAGTACTTACAAGAGATATTTTATTTATTCTATGTGGATATACCTTTCATATGAAATATATGGATCGTTAAAACAAAATTCGAAAATTTTATACGCCTTTTATCATTTTGTTACGCATTTTCAGAGTGATATGTGCGACACCTGGCCTTCAGGCGCAGTTTTATTAACCTGGTTGTAAAATATCGTATACGAAAAAAGGTTATTAGCTGTCCTGACCCCGTCACCCTGGGTTGCGTACGAAATTTTTATTAAAAGAGAAGGGTGGCAATTCTCCTTAAAATTGTATCTTCATTGTCCTTTGAATCAAGATTTTTACGTTCACGGCGAAGTTTTATTTATGACAGCAATCTTTGTTTTCTTAAAATTGTTATTTGTATTAATATTTAAGGTGTTCGTTTAATATAAACATTTATTTTGTGGGAGAACTACATTTTCACCTTTTTTATATTTATTTCCATAATACGGATTTCTATGCATCATTTCATGGAGATTGGTTGAATTGTTCAGATGTGAAAACGAAACAAAAAATCCTTCTACATTTATCATATTGTGTAACATATCACATATTTTATTACTATATATGGTATGACTACTTCATATAAAAATACAATGAATTAGGAGCCATCCCCAAATTGAGTCGTGAATAGTTCACACTAAATTAAAATCACATATTGTGATAATAGAAATTTTAAAAATATATCCTTGAAAATGACAAAATTGGAATATTACTTTGCAAGATAGTTAGTCTTACGAAAATTACAGAAAAAAAAATGGAACGCAATAAATTTTGAACTCTTTGTTTTAGTAGATATATGGGTTTTTGTTAAAATCTTTAGAGGAAATTGATCAATTATTTAAATTTGTTCCGTGACTCAATATACTGAAAGGCCGTACACATGCTATAGAAGATGACTGGAGCCTTGATGTCATTGCTATAGTTACGTTGTTTGACACTTCAAATTCTGGAGTTTAAATGTTGGTTCTGGGATTGTTTGGACCAGATATTTTTTTCTGTATTTGGCTATTGCTCGCCATTTAGTTAGTATAATTAATTAATTTTTTTATTAATAAGAGTAGTCGAAGTTATAAGCTGTTTCAGCAAGGAGTTGCACTTTAGGAAAAAATGTGTAATAACGAAATACACTCGAATAACTGAAACTTGGTCGTTAACAAAATTATTGAAAATACTTGTTTCATCGTATGTTTTCTAGCAATTTTCTAATCGATGCTTCACCTACTTCTAGACAGGCTGCAAGTATTCAAACTTTAACTTATTTCCACTTATTACACATAATGAAAGGGTCAGATTCTGATAATGAAAATAGAGGACAGGCAAAGTACCTCTTTAACGGCGAATAGAGTTTGTATAATATCTATAGTTGGTAAAATTTGGGTTTATTTTACTTACCTTAATACGTACTTTATATTTCTTAAATTTTCGTATAGAACAAACATTCCCTTAATTTATATTAAACCCTACATTTTTCACGCTAAAATGATTGTATTTTTGATATTTCTATTTCATATACTGCGAAAGTTTATTTTGACGAAAATTTTGTTTAGTATGTCTTCCGCCTAGCTTTAATTTGAAACTTCCACTTCGCTCTCTGTTGGCTAAGTGACTCTCATGATATATAACCACGTTATACAACTAGATGAAAAAAGTGTCGTGTGTGCGTCCAGCGGCTGACACGGCGTGGATGTAAACGGCTTTGAAGGCAGATAGATGTCTTGGATTTTACGGATCGCAAAAAACGAGAATTTTCGTCTCGGACTGAGAGTCCTATCTTTATATGTTTTAATTTCTCGAAAAAAAATCTAGTGAAATTTAAACACATGTAGCTAATGATATCTTTCTTGACATTTGTTGTATTTGTGTTCTTTTCTTGGCATTGTCTATGGAAGAAAATTATAATCTGAATCAAATAAAACCAATTTGTAATCAAGTAAAACCACCCCAATCGCAGTCTGACACAGCCATATCTGATATTTTATTACAACATAGAAATTAATTTACAAGAGTTTAAGAATATATATAACGGATCTGATAATTTTGAGCTTGAATTAAATCCGCAATCGTGATTCAGCAACCGAATTTGCAATCAGGTTGCATAGCTTTAGTGTCTGATCCAGTAATCTGAATCCATCATAAAGTATAAATTCTTCAGAATTTGAATTTGTAATAAGACGGTAATGTTTCAGTGTCTGAATTCGCAATAATTTGTTAATGCTTTAGAATCCGAACCCGCAAACGGACTTCATGGTTCTGTGTTTGGATTTGCAATCATGTATTTAAACTGCAATATCTATATCCGAAATAATATGTTCAACACCTAAATCAACGACCTATAGTCTATAATTCAGCATCTAAATCCTCAATTACGTGTTTATGCTTCAATGCTCGAATTTGAAATCCTATGTTAATGCTTTAGTATTTGAATCCGCTCTCATGTCTGAATCTACAATCATGTGTAAACAATGCTTCACTGTCTGAATTCACAATTATTTAATGATAACAACGGTTTAGATACAAAGACACAGGCGTCAATACAGCAGTGACTGAATCCTAAATCATGTGGTTACATTTAGGCAGTCCAAATTAATTATTCAAGTCGTCTTTATTTGGTTATCTTTCATATGCTAACTACAGTTTAGACATGGGTACGAGGAATCTGTAATTTCATGTCATTTATAATTTAAAGAATGAGAATAATTTCTAATCTAGTACTTCACAGTACAATTCTACTCATTATTGATATTCTTTTCTTCACCATCCTCACTAGAGACAAGAAAAAGCGAAAATCGGCCAAATAATAACAGTCCAACATGAATCAAGCAAGAAGAGCAGTAAATAGAAAGTCGTCAAACTAATGACAAGAACAATAATAATAACAACAGTTTATGTTAGGGGACCGCGAGCGACAGCACGGTAACATTTCAACACGAGCGTTCCGTTACTTGTATCATTAGCTCGATCAGGGTGACCAACCTTTCAGTTATTAATATATGCCATGTAGAAAAATTTTATATAGATAATGGTAATGGTAATAGAAAAATTTTATATAGATAATATATATATATAATTAGTGAAATGAAATCGAAAATGTAAAAAAGTAAAAAAAATCTTCAAATTTGCTATTAGATTTCCTTATTTCTTAGGAGGACTCCTTGTCCATCGTAGAATAATTAAAGGTACTTGAGCGCTTTGGATGTAACATTATATTTATGGAAAATTCATTAAGTGATAAATAGCAAAGACGCAACTATTTGCAAAATATTTTCAAAAATATCAAATTATATTATTAAGCAATGTGACTCCAATAAATAATTAAAAATAATTGAAATAAAAATATATAAAACATTTTTTTAATTTTCATGTAAGTAAATTTCTTTATTTATTTTTTTTAAAGGTTTACAACGAAAGTTACAGTCACGTAAGTGTCTAATAAAAAGATCAGAGTTTAAACTAGACTGTCACTCTAATTATGGGTGCACGAAATGGATAGAACATTTATGTACACATCTTCAAGGGTTACCCGTGTAATAAAATATATTTCATAACATATTCTTAAAATATTAATGTTAGTACTCACTTAGAAATATATTATTTTCTACATATTGAACAAAATATTAATTCTATTTTAGTTGGGTTTTAATTTATAAATAATATATTTTGCATTTCCTTTTTAAGTGTTCATAATTCCGCTTCAAAAATGTCCAAGGAAGGATGTTGAGGAACTATAACGCTATGCAATCGGCACATTCAAATTATGGGTATACGGAAAGAGATATTATTGTTATAAACTTCTAGTAGAAATAATTGGTCCGAGTCGGCTATTGACATTGAGTAGAGAGAAGAGAGAGGACAATTAATAGGCGAATGTATGATTATGTGTACATATAATAGATAGGCTATTTTTCTCCCTGTAGCTAGTGATGAAAAATTGAATCTCTGCAGTTAGATTTTATAGGGACTATAATCTTTTTTTTTAAGATGATGTCTGTAGAAAAGGATATTCAAGAACCTCTTTTGTAACTTTCAATTCTATCACTGTACAACTTGCAGTATTGAAACCAAATAACTAATCCATATTCGAGGATATTTGCGATTAGTGGATAATATAAATATGTAAAAGTGTGATGGTTTTTAAATCCCTTAGTGGAATGAGGGATTAATCCTAGAAGTTGGGTATTTTATGAACAAGATGAGCATAGCGAGGACGGAACGTCAATTTTCCACCAAAGAAAACGTCGATAACTCTAACAACAGATTTACTTTGTAGGGTCGAGACGCTAACATGCACTTAAATAAAGTTTAATTTTTTATAGTAGTGAAAGAGATAATAAAGCAATGGTTGACATTCAGAAACATCTATTAGTGGCACACTATTCGGCTATTGTAAATAGCTTTTGTGTAAGTTTAGACAGTTTTTAACGTTATTGACAGTGGTATAGATCTTAAGATTATCTGTATGAGCAAATAGGGACATGTAAGTACTTGTATTAGATCGTTAATGAATATTACACATAGAAGGGACTTGCAAAATGACTTGCAAATTGCAAAAGGACTTGCAGACTTGAAATGCAAGCCATGTGGAACGCTGGAAGTAATTTTTACAAGTACAGAAAGATCATCTTTTATACTCACAAGTTGACTCCTATTACTTAGGTAAGACCTAATACACCATAATAAACTCCCACGGATGCCATAACCTTAATAATAACTGAACTTACCAAGTGCCCCCGGAAAGTCCGTATTAATGGAGTCTATCTGCCTTCTTTGATCAAAAGAGCTTTAAAGATAATTTTTACATACGAATAAATTACGTATTGTTGACCTTTTTAAAACAAAACCTGACAGAAATAATCGAACGCAAATAGGATACTGATAAGTCCGTAGCTTTTACATTGGTCAAACCTCCTATTATTTCTATCCACAAATCGTCACCTGATTTGTGGATAGAAATAGTGTAAGCATTTTTCCAGTGAGTAGGAAACATATCTAATATAACAGATTTATTGAATAAAATACATAGTGGGAAACCCAAGTGGTTACATAATTTTTTTATAAAAATAGGCGGAATTCCATCAGGATTAGCGTTGTTTTTGCAGTCAGGACATTTATTTATTATTTTGATAGATTCCCTCCTAACGTGAATATCACTCAAGCAGTTGGAATGACAGAGTAAATTTGAGGAATAGTGCGGGAATCAGCTTGCTTTTTAAAGAAAGACCTGAAGTAACCTGAAAACTTTTCACAAACATTATTATCATTTGAAGATACTGAGACATCCTATGTCTTGATCTCGGAAATCGAGCTATAATATTTTTTTTGTTATCGATATATCTCCAGAAACGTTTTATAATGTTTTATGTCGTGCTCAATGACTTCCTAAGCGGATATATATGTATGTGTATATATATATATATATATATATATATATATATATATATATATATATACTCTTTTGCATAAAAACGGGCGGTTTTGATTTTGTCATATTATTAACAAAATATTATTTATTAAGAAGTTGTATTGATTGTAACTGTTACTACAGTGTATTCTGGCACATAAAAACGAACGTTCTAAATTTGAAATTTATTCTTTTTGAATGATAATTCTCTTTCACTGACAAAAACATATTTTTTGGCGGTAAATGAAATCCAACTCTTATTAAGTTCTTTTTCATATGTTACTTTTTTTATGTTAACGAATAAATTTTAATTAAATTTCTGCTGTTTGCTGCATTAGTTCACTGCTGTTTGCTGTTCACAGTATGGTTGAAAAAACGATAAGAGCTAGTAAAATTATTGCGCTGCTTGAAGAAAGCTGTAGCCAATATTATGTGTCTCAGCAGTATAATGTGAGCCGTGTGACCTGGCAACAATACCAAGAAACGGGCTCCGTGAGTAGAAGGCACGGTTCTGGAAGAAAACGGTACACTGAGCCACAGGACGACGGCTTCATAGTCAGTCAAGCGCTACGAAATCGTCAAGTTACGTACGTGGATCTCAAACAGAACCTCGAGGACGTCAGAGGTACAAGAGTAAGCCTATGGACAGTCAGAAGGAGACTTTAGGCCGTCAATATACGTAGCTATCACCTAGCTCGGGGCTCTACATTGGTCCGTGAGCATCGAGTTGCCAGATTGAGATTCGCTCAAAATTATTCGTCATGTACTCAATAAGACTGGAATCGTGTTTTATTCTCCGATAAAGCTTGTTTTTCGATTAATGGTGAGGATCGACGTCGGCGAGTCTTATGAAGACCTGGAGAACACTTTGCAGAAGTGTGCTTTGAGGAAATCACCCCTTACGGTGGAGGCTCCGTAATGTTTTGGGCTGGTATTAACTCAGATGACCGTACAGAGTTAGTTTTTATTGAAAATGGCACACTTAATGCGCAAAGGTACATAACAGAGGTTCTTATTCCTCATACCCAACCCGCATTAACATCAGTTGGAGGCGAGTTCATTTTTATGGACGACAACGCTCGCGCCCACCGCTCTAGAGACTTTGATCCATATATGCAAGAGGCCGGAATTCGTCGGTTAGACTGGTCAACTAGAAGTCTCGACCTCAATCCGATAGAGCACTTATGGGATAATCTCAAACCACGCGTCTGAGCCGTAAAACCAGCTCCAGAAAACATTCAGGCCCTTAAAAATGCGATCGTCGTTGAATGGGAACGTATTCCTCAGGAAATTATAAAAAACGTCGTCGAAAGCATGCCTAGCAGATTAAGCGCATTGATTTTAGCTAGAGGAGGCCATACTCGTCACTAAATTTTCAAATTTTATGTTAAATTACTAATAAATATTCAAAAATAAACTTTAGCTATTTTTGATGTACCAGTACAAAAAACGCTCGTCTGTAGACTTTACATCGTTTTTTTTATTTATTCGCATTTTTAATGACTGAAGTAGGTAAAAACGATATCTCAATAATAAATAACAATATTCTCATCATATCGTCATATAAAATGCATCAAATTATAATAAAATAACTCTGATATGGTTTATTCCTATAAGTGTCCGTTTTTTTGCAAAGGATTTTTTATATATATATATATATATATATATATATATATATATATATACATACATACATATTATAGCATTTATCAATGAGATTCTCGAACCTGGCTCGTAATATTTCAAATGAGTCATAATCATATGTCCTATGCCTTTGGTGATATTTACACATTTCGTTTTAAGATCGTATCAAGGGAGAACGGAAAAGGATAGTTATTGGGTCTTGCACTTTTAATGGGGAATTTTTTTTATTATTTCATATAATTTATCTTAAAATAATTGAACAGAAATATTAAATCCGGTTTCTTCAAAAGTATTTCCTAGTCAACAGAACATAGTTCGTTGCAAGTAGCATTGATGTTACATTTATTAAAATTGGATCTCTTGTGATTGTTAGATTTGATGAAATTAGGGGACCGGTCTGAAAGTTCATCTAAATGACTTAACGGAGCATACCATATACAATTATACAAGTAAGTTAAGATAAAGTAAGATCTAAAAATCTATTATTTTTATTGAGCATGTTGCTGAACTTTGTGAGGTTGCTAGATAGAGATAAGATTTTTGATTTAAAATCATGTGCTGGGGAATATAACGTATAAGTAGAATCGGGAAACTTATTCTAATATATAGTGGGGGTATTAAAATTATTGATACAAAAAAAGTCGCAATCGGTTTTTGCATTGAACATTTTTCTTGGACAGTTAAATCAAAAAGATTTCAGTTTTACTCAATCTATGTCTGGTGGTAAATAATATAGACAAATAATAAAAGTTTATTGTCAGAAATAGTAGCACTAGCCAGATATACTTAACTTCACTCTCCTGTTTTTTAGGTCCGGTACAAACAGTTCACTGAGAAATGTTCTTTTACAGCAATTGCTAAGAATCTGCCTTCGTGCTTGCTAATGTTCGTTGAGTACCGATCCCTTCGAAAGACTATATA
Source organism: Druceiella hillmani (assembly GCA_039881145.1). Classification (NCBI taxonomy): domain Eukaryota; kingdom Metazoa; phylum Arthropoda; class Insecta; order Lepidoptera; family Hepialidae; genus Druceiella; species Druceiella hillmani. Next base: position 1,118,131 of record JAYKKI010000033.1, on the reverse strand, counting down.
ACGGGAATTCAGGAACTCAACGCCAAACCCGTTTCATTTAAAATTGATTTCAGATAGAAAAATTATATCGTGACCGCTGTTGCAGATATTTAGATATAGATCTTTCAGCTTCTAATTCTATTCACATTGTTATAATAAACAATCGTTGACAAAACAAAAATAAGCCATAAAAACTTATTATATTATAGAAATTTATTTAAATGCTCTACGTTTTTTATTTAAATAGAATTTGATTCATCATCTTTGGGCACTTAAATTCGGTCAAATTTTACACGTACATATTTAAATTGATATCTTTTTGCCTCTTTTTTAGTTTCTGAGTAATGATACTGAATTCAGTAGAGATGTGTTCTGTAACATAAATTCGTCTTTTTTCACCGATGATGCCAATATGAGAACTATTAAGCAGTTCTTCCGGATCTCTTGTTTTGGATTTTTTTGAAGCGCTTCGTCATTGATAAAACAGAGTTACAAAATCAAGGAGAAGATTATTTCATTTGAATATTTCTCGGTTTGCTTGATTTTGTATCCATTCTAGCAACTTTACGGCAGGTGAGTATATTTATGTCATCAATATTCACACTTATAGTGGAACAGACTTGTTTAAATATCTGCAGTATATTTTCGGAGCAGTTTGTAATTTTATATTGTGGCTGCGCGAAATGTTTTCGAGTTTTGCGATGCGATGCTAATGAGACAGAATTCAGATTGTGGTCTACTATTTATCAGAGATATGCGATTTAAGAGCATTTTGTTTCGCAGTGATAAAGTCGGTGGTCGCTGTGAAGTTATATTCAAGATCTTTAAAAACTGATTTGATTTCAGATTGAATCAATTTTTTGATATCATTTGGAATTGAAACATGAATAGTTCCATAAATTCAGTGAAATATTTGGCAGTTTTTCTTTAAGAGTAATTGATATTTAGGTCAGAATTTGACGATCGAGTTGATTACTGTTTTTTTTTCATGGTAACAACTTCATTATCTTTTGATAGACTGTTTAAAAAAATACGATTTTTACCGTACGAAAACATTGCATAGCCATAAGTCACAAAAAATTTAAAGTTCTCAAGAAACCATTAAATTTCCGAAATTCATCTTAGTTTTGCAGTCAAATTAAATAAATTCTAATATTTTCATAATTTTAATTTTTATGATTTCAATATTTCAGGAGATGAATACTTAAAATTATAATACAAATTGAGGTCTTTATTTTTATAATTTTTAAACGATAAGTTGAAAGATAGGCTCAATTAAAAAATATTATGGAACATATTTGGCATTAATTTTGTAGAAATTCATTATTCACAATTAAATGAAACTACGTGATGTAGTATTATTTTTACTTTCTTTCTGCATAGATCTTTGCTAATATCCCACCTGAAGATGTAATACAACGAAACCTAGGTCGTGGTAAAGAAATTAAAAAAGTAGAAATAAGACTACATCACGTAGTTTCAATTAATTGCGAATAGTGAATTTCTACAAAATTAACGCCAAATATATTCAATATTAGAGTTGTCACAAATATAAATGTTATTACTTAACACAAATTAATTCTAAAATGCGATTACCCTCTCGTTTGGGTCTTTCGCTTTCGTTGTTAATTTTTCGTAAGCTATATAATTATAAAAAAGACTTTTCTAAAAGGATTATTTATACAAAATAATTTAATTATATAGTTGCATATGTCTCAAAATATTCCTAAAGTCACGAAAAAAATATTTTTGTGGCGGTTATTACTGGTCCTTAGAAACGATATTCCACAATGTATATGGAATTAAAATAAAATTTTGAGTGTTTAATTCTCCTCTTAAAATTTCCGTATAAACATCATTGAGATATGTTCATATTAATATGTTTTATTATATGCTTAATTTCAAGTTGGTAACTGAAGCGTATGCTTAGAAAGACGGACCGAAACGTGGATTATTTTTTTCCTTTTATTATTTTTTTTCCTTTGCGACAAGATAGTAAAAGGAAAAAAATTTCAAGATTTTATTTAAATAAAATTATTCCTTTCAGCTAAAAAGTATTTAGTAAAATAATCCGTGCTTTTCATATTTAATTTATTACATTAAATAACTAAATTATAATTTGTTTTTGCAGAAGCCTTTAAGATTAAATTAATTTACTCATCCAAAATACATTTTGTTGAGAGTTAAATCACATTGGCGAAATTTTTTTTAAACAATTAAGAGTTTCTCTTTTACTTATTTAACGTTCTTTTTATATTAATATAGATACATTGTTATTGGATAAATATAAAGGAAATAATATAATTGTTAATTAAAATTTTGTACCATTTATAGAAGTTATTATACTGAACGGATTTCAATATAATAACGTCTCTAACTGGTACAAGATTTGATTTAACAATTAATTATTTAATATATTATTTTAATATTTGTTTTATTGTACAATTTCCTGTGTTCAGTTATTATATAAAAATAAGTCCAATATTTAAAAAAAAAACAATAAAACGTCTATATGAAAATTTATATTTGCTTATAACATTGAATTAAATTATATAAAACACTAAACTGTATATAAATAGAATAAAACTCCATATAAATATTGAATTTATCACTACGCTTACATGGTTTTATAAAAACTAGTCTATTATTTTCACAGGTGAAAAATAGGATACGGTATGAAGCTATGTGGAGCAAAATTCACGTTAGATATGAGAATTCAGACTAAAGAAGTTAGCTAAGGTTGATATTTGTTCCAAAGAAAAACAGGCAGTGTGAATAACTTCTTGCATCGGGGATATAACTATGTGACCAAACTTAATGGCAAACATGAGAAATTAGTTTTGAGAAGTCAGCCACGGATAATACTCATTCTATACAGCTTTCCTCAATGCGTACATTCACTGATAGTCGGGGTAAAGGTAATATGTTACCTTCATACCGCCACACACTAGTCGTAGTTTTAGGACTAATATAAATAAAACACAAAAATATAGTAACCTTTTATTTTTTGTGGCTTAATTAATAAACTCCTTAAAATTTTACAAGAAATAGCAATTAATTTCTTATTAATTTAATTTTTGAGATAGTTTTGATTTATATTTTTTCCAATTATAATGTGTATGCATAACTATATCCATGAATTTGATTTCATTAATTTTATTTAGGGATATATTAGTTAGTAGCTCTTCTATCAAATAGTTTCTACATTTTTATTCGATCCTGGAAGAAAATGAACAATATTTGTCTTATCCTTATTTAGTAATAAATTATGATTTTCGAATCACATTTATAATTGACTGAAGCAAACATAAAAATGTCAGGCTTTCTATGATAGTAACCAGTAGGTCATCTGACCATAAACTAGGAAAAGTAAGGAATCTATAACGGTTTCTTGAGGTATGTTTTTAAAAAAATTAATTCATTAATTTCAAGTTTATTTCTCCTTATACCAACCAAAACATCCGAGCTTGTATAACAATATACTATGGTGCATGTAATCAAAAACTTTTGGCAAATCGCAAAACGGCCTTAAGTTATTCCATTATTTATCCAGCGCTAACAATATGCTTGCAGTAACTGTATCAATTGAATCCGTTGTAAATATTACTCTCTGAAAAACACGATAATTTTGCACTACACTCTATGAATGTAAGACCTTCGTCATCTTCACAACATTCGGGAACGAGCCAGTGCGATTGAACACCGATTGAACACCAACCGAACTGCTCAGTCCTTTCTTAAGGTTAGGGGACGCATGCCATAGATAGACTGATGATGACTTTTGTTTCATATTTTTAAATACCCTATTTATTTGATTTACCATAAACGGTTCAATTATAAATACGCTCAAATTTATTAATTTGCAGAGTTAAATAAGACAAAGCCGCTTCGTTAGATGCAAATAGTGTATATTTAATTCATGTTTCTCACGTATTTTAGTGATACTTCTTGCAATGTTAAGTAAATAATAATAATAGTTTTCAGCTTCCTCTCATTTAGTGAACACATAATTATTACTTATAAGTCAGTGTTTAACTTATTTGTATTTTTCCTGAGGTACTTCCGGGAATTTAGTGACGATAACTGCATTACGGATTTATAGATACTCTCAATCGTAACAAATTGGAAACAAATTTAGTTAATTTTGCTTAGGTTAGGTCTATATCTAAGAACAGGGTTTCACCCATTCCTTTATACAAGGCTATTACAATGGGAATACTGAATGTTAAATCATAATTACTTTCCTGTACCGCACACAGTTTTGACGGCCCAATTTAATCTCTGCGCTACACGTGATTTATATAAAACCTACGCTCCTCCGTTTATAGTTTTAATCTTTTGGTTAATCATCTATAGTTTTAATCTTTTGGTTTTAATCATGTGATTTATATTACTATTTAGATGATAAAATTTTATGTAATCAGGGTGAAATCAGGTTGAGTGAGGAATTCTAACCTTAAAAACATATGCGAAGACAGGATAGGAAAATGAGGCACATAATCGATCATGTCGTTTCAAGTTTTCAATTTTGCGTCCGTTATAAGTGGTACTTGGAATTTTACCAGAGCAGTTAAAAAGCTATCAAGCGGTAACTTTAAGTACAATGGCATCCGTATCGATCTGTGGTAATGTATTCAATTTGTTTTTAATTTATCCTTAGTGCCTGATTTATTATTAGCCTGATTTATTCTAATTTTATGGAAATTGTTAGAGCAGTTTTAAAAATGACTTGCAAGTAAATGATTTAATCTATGTTTATATTTTGGTGGCTTCTTTTTTGTGTCTTATGTGTATTTATGTATGTCTGGATTTAATAAAAGTCACTTTTTTAAATACAGCCACAATAATAGCATAGTAAACACCTTTGATATTCCTGCGTGGCTATTGCACGTCAAAGTGCAATAGCCACGCAGTACAATTAAATTGAACTATTTTTCTAAACTTTAAATTTTGTTATTATATACATTTTTTCTTTATTTTTCTACATATTTGAGAAATAAAACAGATATAAAATTATATATAGTTTGTATTATATATACGTAATCTGTTATTTTTTTAATGAAAGTTAAATCATATTTTTTACATAATGATAATAAATCAGCTACCGTTAGTAGTAACTTTTTTCAAATAAACATTGGGAAATAAATAAGAACAGCAACAAAATTTTAAAAATGTTATAGAGAGAAAAAGAAAAGTTCACCTACTATAATGGGAAGACGATTAAATTATAAATATTAATCTTTTGGACACAAAATTTTATCTAAAAATAGCGCAACAAAGCTGTATCATTTTGTTTCAAAATAATATTTCGCGATTTACTAAGCGCGATAAAAATAATAGCGAGTAACAATCCTCAGACACTATCCCACCAATTGAATAGTGCTTTCGACCGCTGCACTAACTACACTACACACTTCAATGCAGCCTTCTGAGAGTACATTCATTGGACGACTATATTCTGTCGGCTATGTACTATATGGCTATAGTGCATATCCGGCAGAAAGAAAAGATGTTGTGCTACTGACAGCTTACTTCTGCTAGTGAATATTTCAACCAAATTAAACTAATTTACCTAACGACGTTTTGCATACCATCAAATCTATGCAAGAAGATTTTTAGGAATAATGAATAGAAAGGTTTTTTGTATACTCAGTCATAATACTAGAAAGATCTTCAATCAAGTAATTTAGAAAATAGCTCCAAAAATTATTTTCATGGGTGTGATTACGAAGTACTATATTTACGCCTGTACCTTTGGGTAATTAAATAGGGATGTATTGTATTAAATATGTAGGAACGTTACCATTCAGATATATAATGAAGACTACTTATGCGCTGTTACAGACAATTATGTTCACAGCGCAACAACCGAGAGTCACTAGTGAGTAAACAACTGAGGGCCTAGATTGCTTCGCCAACAACGATAATTGATTATTTTAGAATAGATTATTCAGCGTAATTAAAACGTTTTTTTCGTGAAAAGTCGTCATTAACTCATTGTCCCCAAAACACTATGAAATAAAATTACTGACATTTTCCAAAAATTAGGCAATCGTTTTTGTTCTAATTCTGCAATATTTTTCAGGGTATATATTGTAATAACGTTATCGTTGATGGAAAAATATTATTCTTGCCTCATATGTGAATATAAAGAATTATTGTTTTAAGATAAGTACCCTTTGTTAAGTGAAACCATGTAGTACGAGTTAAACTCATACTACGAGGAATCCACACACAATTAGGAACATAATTTAGGAGTGCATAGTTTTTCTACTATATATTCTTCAAAAATGTTAATATTACTTTCGAACATGTAAATATATTGCTTAGTTTGTCTTTAACAAAATTAATTTTGCAAAAAATTTATGATATTTCAACAATATCTCCAGGATATAAAATATATAGGAAATTTTTTTGGAATCCTTATAATTTTACATTCAAAACGCACGTGTGAAATACAATACAATAAATATTTATTTCACAACAATAAGTTATTTTTACAGTTTTGTATGGAGTTCCTGCAGCTAGAATTCCTTTTTACTACTTATCGTAAGTTGGTCGACTATTACTCGTAAACTTGTAGAGTCTACTTGGTTGTGATAATTTTCCTTTTATTTTCGTCCCATACGCTGTTATTGTAAACACTTTTCATATGTTAAAAAATAATGGTTTGCTGCGAGGGAGTGGTTGCACGTAACTTTGGCGAAAGTGACTAATTTAGAGCTTTATAATTTGTAAACGGATTTCTCTATGGAAAATTATTCACAACTTACCGCCAATATTTTTGTAAGACTTATTCAAACCTAAACAATAAGACTATAAGGGCAATTTGGCTACGGCAATCTAAAAATAAGCGGATGTAAACTATCGTTTCCGGTGTATTAAACTTTTGAGGAAAGTAACTGGTGACCACAAAAAGAATATTACATATTAGATATACTTTCTGGATTAAATAAGTTAACTTGCTGCAGTCACCATCCCTGCAGACTCCATTTTTACAAACAACTGTAGAAAACAGCTCAAGTAGCAGTATAGTTCACTATTAACAAAAAAACAATTATAATTTGATTAAAACGTGCATCTAGAAGAGTTCTTAAAGAATCTAATGGACCTTGTTGCAAAAAGAAAGACTACAATAGATGTTTACAGTTTTGTAGTAAAACAAGGTATGATTTCCTCAAGTTTGATAGTACCTATACTGGTCCATCGATCCATTCCTTCACTATAGCCTCAAAAATGTCTACGGTTTCGTGAGTTTTGCAAGTGGGCGTTTGTCTATGACACACTGAATCTAATTCAGTTATCGTTGCATAGGTCTATTAAAATGAGAGTTTTGTTTACTATTTTTCATTTTTAAACCCCGTTTTTAAAGAGATAAACATCATAGTAGCCTAAGTCTTCCCTTCTCGAATTTTTCAGGTTGGTTTTACTTCTCATTTCAACTAGACTTGATCTCTATTTATAAGTTAGGAAACTAATGAAGCCGTAATTTTTACTATTTTCTATCACTTTTTTATTCATAAATTATTGAAACCTCCTGAAAATATTAGGTTAGATATATAAAAAAACACCGCGTTTGATCTTTTGCCCAGTTAGCAACTCTGTTTAACTTGACGGTTTAACTTTTTGATTATAAATTAATGAATTATTTGAAGACATTTTAACTTGATTCGTAGTTGGTAGTTTGACTACAGCATGTTCGTAGTTTATATCGTTTTGAAGACTTTCGTAGTTTTTAATAGTTGAGCTATTTTGAAGCCATGGCTACTGTTACCATGACCTGTTCAATTATTGTTTAGTTGATGGAATAATGTAGATGATAAATAAAACATTTTTTAATGAGGAATCCTGACAAATAATCAGCGCAACCTTTGGCGACCCCGAAAAAAATAGTAAAAATGGAAAGCCACTGATCCACCCACGGGCTTTTATTCACCCTACAGTAGATAATAAAAATTAAACAGGGATAGGCGATATACACATTAATTAATATTTCAGCCTTGTATGCAGACACATCTAAATTAGCGCTCAGATATACCACGTTTCTTTAAATTTATATTTTAGTATTACGCACTAGTTTTTATTATACTTTATACCATTATCTCATTCAGATGATGGCACACATCTTGTTCAGTGTTTACTATCAGTCTGCAGCAATGTTACTGTGACAACCTCTAAGTGGAATCTTAGTATACGGAAGACTGTCAAAGATTTTGTAGTGAAATTAAACATTTTGAATTGGGTGATATCTAATAAAAGTCTATTATAGACTCTGTATTATACATAGTGAGCAGTAAATATAATTAGTCTAATAATCGATCTAGTAAAAATTAGTCGAATATTTTTTTGATAAATAATGTATTGATATTTACATTATAAGTGAATTTACAAGCGGAAATCACGCTAATTAAAGACTTATTTTATTTTATAAATTAGGTAGGTTTAGGTTTTCGTAAATTATTATTTACGCCGTAGGATATAAAATTTATTATAATGTCGTTGCAGTAAATTTTTTTATATTATGAATCAACTACTAAAAATCTACTAGGTTGTGCTATTTCAAATTAGAATAGGTACGCAGAGAAATTCATCGCAACTGAAGGCTGCCATAGAATTTTTTTATTTACGACGTATTGTAAGGAACAAAGAAAATATACAATAAAACATGATATTTAAAAAAAAATATTTGTCTTTGTGCTTTTATGTGTTTATATTCTGAAGTAAGGAGATATCAGTGCTTTACGAGTGCTCTATTACTAATATTTCATAAGCTCGATAAGAAAATAAAACACATAACCCTAAACACTGCCCTACACACGGTTCCATTGTATTACAACTATACTGCATAAGCAGTAAGCATTTCGCGAGAAAAAATGTGGTGTCAGTGTGCTCATTATTTCATGGAATTTAATATTGACTTAGTACAAAATGTGAAGTTTTATTTGATACTAGTCTTCGACCGTGGCTTTGCCCTGTGGATTTTCTATTTGTCCCAGTTTGACATTTGGACTTTCAGCGAAATTTACATGGGTTTGGGTTTGGAGATGACCCGTGAACAAAAGATTTTATATCCATTTCGCGCCATCTATTAACATATGGTGATCCTATTTTTGCCTGTTAAGCAACAAACAGAGTTATATCTTACGTGAACTATGCTGTTTCTTGTATTATAAAATGACCTACACGGTAACAATAATTATAATATTAGTTAATTGGACGTGAATAAGTAATACAAATCCAAATATGCTTTCCATGTTATTAGTATTTCACGCGATCGAAGCCACAAGTAATATTTTTGCTACTTTGTTATACGAAGTACAAAGAAACGCTCGAAACGCGCGAAGTACAAAGAAAATTTGACACGGGTTCGTTACTTTGTTGAAGAGTTATTAGATAACAAATTAATAATTAAAACAACCTTCTGCTTTGTAATATTATTGTGACATAATCTCAATATTTTAGTATTAAATTATCACATTGTTTATATTATATTTTGCACATCGTTTATATCATATTTTTTTATAATTTGTTTTCTCTCATTGCAATAAAAAATGTTAATAACACGAGTAAAGCGTTTTGCACTGTCCCGGAAACTATATTTTATCCACATAAGTCTAAATCTGAAATTAGAATAATGATGTTTAGTATGCAATTAGTGAAAAACTATTTAAATAAATTTCCGTTATTAAATGAAAGGGATGTAGACTATAACATTATTTTTCTGCGAAAGAGACACTGGGCAACATATTTGATTCGCGATAAAATAACCATATTTATTAATAGCTTAATGGAGATACTTTGCACGTAGTGTGAGTTCTGCTGGTATTTAGTGGGTATATTTTCTATTGTTATTGTATTAACGTGAAAATATTTAGTATATTATTCCACATTTTGTCACCAATCTTTTGATTTTGTCAGTGTTAAACAAATTTATTAGGTGTTATCTTCCATTAGTTTAACGCTGTTGAACTTAGAAATTATTATAGTAACTAGCGTTCAAAACGATACCCCAAATATGAGTAATTATAAAGCTCTCAGAAAGCTTGCTATGGAGCATCCGACGACTGTATTCGCGCGATTTTATATCAAGGCATTTACATTTTAATTGGAAATGGGCTGGTAGGAAAATATTGCGTCTTATTTATTACTGCACAAGTATGCAATATCCGGTTGGCTGTTTTTAATTATAAAACCGAAGGAGGATGAGATTTTCCTTGCCCTTTTTTAAATGAGAAGTAAAAATCGCCGTGTTCTCTAGCAATGGACCCAAAGAGTATAAGGAATAATAAACAATATTTCCCTCAATTTAATATGGATTTATTGTTATCCTTTTATAATTAACTACGTTAATATTATTTTTGGCCTACAAATTATATCATATAATAAAATTTTACAACAGCAATCTTGGCAATGTGGGGTAATCCTTCGTTGGACTTTATTAGCATAGACCGTAAAAATACAATTAGTAGCTCTTAATGTGACGCAGATATTTTTATGCTGGATGAGATGAGAATAATCATATTTTGTCCATGTAAGCTACTGTCTTCGTGTATTCCTAATTAAATTCAAATTTTGTCATTTTTTATGTGTTGTTTAGTCATTTTTCGTAGTTTTTTATGTGGTTTGTTGTATGCTACCTGTCTGTCCAGGATCGTTATTTTTGCAGTCTATAGATGAAACTCCTTATAAGTCGCGTATTGTTTTCGAGTTTTGCGTAAAGTATTCTATATTTACATTAGTCTGGTTGAGATCGTCTCAGCCAGACTAGTGCAAATACAGTATCTTTTTTTGGTATTCTTTTTTGGGCCTAGAATTTTTGGCGGTCTTAAATGTCACATTGAATTCGTCGTTGTCTAAAAAAGTGCATTTTGTACGTTTTGTATATGGTGGTGTGCAATGCTATCGTGTATAATGCATCATGAACCCAACAACACAAATATTATACAAACCTTAAAATAAAATAAAATAAAAATGTTTTATTGAGCATGATATAACACAAATGCTCTTTGCCGACTCAACCTAATCAACGTATTTATAAGAGAATAGAAAGAAAATATAGATATTTGACGGTTAATTTTATTAAAATTTACACCGACCAAAATTATATCGTTCTCCTCCACTTCATGTCGCAATGAATCAAGACTGTAATGACGCAAATACAGAGTGCCGAATAATATTACGAATACTTCAATCTCCGATACCGCAAACAGTTTCTGTAGCCAAGTCAGAGAATTTGTGTTACAAGTATTTTAAAAAAAATTATCGAAAGAACCACTGCGGTTTTTTTAATCTTTTAATTAGTTAATTGATATTAATATTTAGATGATACGGATTTATTTAATTAGAATAAAATCAGGCTTAGTACAAGTAATTAGTATCTGCATGAAAACCGGACAGAAATATGAGGTCATTTGTATAGGTATTTTGAATAATTTAAATTAATGTGCATATACCTATAGAAATGTTTACCTCTAATATCAATTGACATGTTATCAAAAGTGTGATTAGGTTCAGATCTGTTTCATTATAAAGCTTAGACACTTTCGAATAATTAAAAAAATTAAACTCTTACTGATGAAGCTCCAGATGATTATATACGAACTACGAACACTCTTATTAGATAGGTGAATATGAAACAATGGTCTTGTATTCTCTATGTATTTCTCTTACATCTGAATATTCGGTTCCTTGTTTATGTGAATATTATGAGCGTTTCTCATTCTTATTTTTATTTAATTGAAAGGAAAGAAAAATACGATGCTTCTTTCGACTATTATGAGAACAAAATTTAACAAATATTTGGCTCGATTCCGCATGTTGCCTCGTTAGAGTATATTCGTAGAACGCTTTTATGCTCATAAGACTCCAGGCAGAGTGCATTTCCGACAGGAAAAGAGATCTTTTATTTTTTCATTAAACGATTTTTTTTAAACTATTATCTAACTAATCAAAAATAAATTCGAATTTAATTTTTGTATTCTCCGTAACACATGTTAATTTAATAGTACGAGAACCTTAAAAATGGGTCAAAAAATCGCATCACGTAACAAATTGACGCTAAATTTAATTTTTATTTTTTACTAAATAACATACAAAAAGATGCATGCCCAAGTTCAATCGATATTTTCATATATATTAATTAACTAACTATAACTCGCGACTTCGTCGGCGAGGAATTTTTACAAAGAAAAGTAAGTTTATTCAGTTATAAGAATTCTCCCCTTTCTTGAAAACATTATTGAAAAATTAAATTAAGAAAGCTGCTATTTAGGTTTTGATAACGTATGAATGACCATATGGGCATTAGAAAAGTCAGGCTCAAAATCACAGAGACATATTGCAATTATATTTACTCGTATAGACAAAAATTTAGTGTAAAATTGTCCCCTATTTTATTACGTTTTATTTCAATTAAATTAAAAATATACTAAACTTGCTAAAACATACTTTGGACTAAAGATTTAGTAACAAAATTATAAGTTAAAATTATTATGAAAATCCTTCTGTTGCGATAGGTAGCGGAACAATAATCTACACTACTTCAAAAAACCATAACTCTTTCTTTTAAACCGAAACGAGGAAGTTCATACACAAAATTTAAAATATAGGTAGTGATAGAATGGAGAAACCTATAATTTTGTAGTTAATATATTATTATGACACAGATCTGTTAGCATTTGCGACTGATTTTAATTTTTATGAAAAAGGTGGGAGATTTAGTGGAAGATTTTATGAAAGAAATGGGTAGTGCATCACCAAAAAGGCTCCTTGAATATAAAAAAAGTACACTGAAAATTAAAATTGCATCTGCCAAAACACCATACACGCCCGATGAAGATCTAGCATTTATAATAAAACCAAGTCCACCGCATCGTAGTACAAAAAGATGCCAGAAGGAGCTGCAGAAAGGGAGTTCAACATATATTCACGTTGCTGTTAAGTGGCCAAGGTCAACAAGTTGTTATCTGACACTGAATTTAATCACAGTAACGGACTTTACAATAACAGTAAGGCTCCAATCACTTATTGTCAATAGTACATCATCTTGTCATATCACGAATTTACATTATTCTATAAGAAATCATAGAAAATTGTCTGAAATTTATTTCATTCTGTATTGCAAATAAATTTCGACTGATGGTCAAGGCATGGCATTTATACATGAAAATTTGCTGATCCCCGGTCTACATATAAGTATATTATTTTTTTAAGTTTGTACGTTTTTCCTATTCGTCTTCATATCTAAGTGGATACTAATATTTTAATATAACAATATAAGAGGCATTCAACCACATCCTGTTAAAATATTATTCAGATAAGAAACAGCAAATTTAGCAAATACCTCAGCGACATTTTTTTCCAATTTACTTATAGAAACAAAAAAAATACCTAAAAAATGTTAAATACGTGGTACAGTTTTGCTTGTCGATTCTTTAGTATTCTGGAATTACTAATGAAGCCACTGTGTTTGATAAAGGGGCATTGTTGATGTTGTTAGGAAAAGATTTGTCGTGCAGAAATGACACTTACTGTCTATTTTTTCTGAACATAAATATTTTTATTTTACTTTATGGAAATTCCCGAACATAAGACAAAAATGAAATTAAGTCAAAGTGAAATTAACATCAATCATGACATAATTCCAGCGGAAATATGTCATGATTGATGTTAATTTCACTTTGACGCTAATTTCATTTTTGTTTTATGTTCGAGCATATAACACATAAATCATGACATAATTCCAGCGGAAAAGGGCCGAAGCGAAAGCCTAACTTCTGTTCTCAAAACGTAGCACCATACATAGATAGGATTTTAACCGCATTGACGGCTTGTTTTTGCAAGTATATTATGTTTAAGGATCTCGTCTAAATAATATATATGCATGCACTATATGATATCTATATAATATCAGCAAGTTAATATAGTCATGTAAATAACGCGATTTTGTTTATTTATTAATGTCCTCAAAAGCGAACAAAGAGCTGACCTTTACTGCGATAACTCGCCGACTGATCATGTAACCAAGTTATAGACTTATTTTTTCTAACGATCGATCTTATATTTCTTGATAAAGTTTTTAGGTCGGAGTTTAGGGATTTCTGTTGTTCTTACAGTGTGTCTTAAAATAAAAATAAATTGGAATATATCCTTGTTTTAATTATAATCAATAATTTAAGTTGTATTTTCGACACTTATAAGTTTACAAGTTTTTTTTATTGGTTTAAAATATAGATAGAACTATTCTATTATATTACTACGTCGATAATATTAAATAATGGAATCAACTTTTAAAAATATGATTATTTTTAAAATGCCTTCACTTGAAAATATTGCCAAAATAGATAGTGTAATAAAAAAACTTTACATTAGCTTGCTGATACATATAACTATTTTTGTTTATGTTTCATGTATTATATAATATAATGTATTTTATATTTAATGGAATATCAAAATTTAATTAGAACTATGGTACATACAAAATATTATAGACACGTCTAAATGTTTCAGTTTTATATAATTTCACCTACATTCATCAGATCTACTCGGATACTCCCATCCGTGCTTTGATATAATATGTAACTTCCCCCATACTCTGTTCAAATATATTCAAACCAGTGGACATGAAGTATAAGAAGAAATTGTTCGACTATTTATTATATATTTATTATATAAAATGAAAAAAAAAACACATAAGGTAGTGTTCACATTTTGAGGTTAGTGTTCAAATTTGGCATGGAAACACATGTTGTTAACCTACACCTAATCACATGAATTAATTAAAGAAGTTATAAACAAAGGTGTAAAAAACAATTTAGTTGTATATACTATGGGGTATTATTACAAAAGGCTTGTTATGAGAAACATAAAAATATTTTTTCATAATTTTAAATTACCCATTTAGAAAGATATCACAAAAAATATACGAAAATATCAAATTCACCCCTTATTTCCGGTGGTTGTAAGAAAGCCATAACGATTATCTCGGTTCTTAAATTTTTTGAAATATGCCTTATGTTTTACGCCTATAAAAGATCTCACTTGTATTCCTCCTAATGCGGGTCTCACTCATCTCGCATTTTATGGCTGAAGATATATTTGCAATTTTAGTAAAAGGATTGATAACATAAACTTTAGTTAAAAAAGGGCTACCATTTATTTGGTAAATTCAATATAAATATATTTTATAGAAATATCAAAATAATACAAAAATTATTGTCTTTTAGGTAATGAAGAAAATATTTAGGAATATGTAATTTTAAAGAACCTTGAATCTTAAAATATTCCATAAAACCTGTATTTCGCAATGTAATTTTTATATCATCTGTATTCTTTAATGTAAGTCGCCTAATTGAAAAATTCATTTAGTACGCGTTTAATAAACAACAACGATATTTATTGATCAATTTTGACCACAAAAATGACTGGTCTTATGTCGACTTACGTGTCGTGTATGCTACTTTTGAATATTAGAACTGACTTTTACGTCGGCTTTGCTTACATAGAAAATTGTGGTGTAATATAGAAAAAAAGATCTTGTGAAAATATTTCAAGTTAGCATTGATAATGGCTAAGTATTTTGCGATATATATATATGTCCAAGCTTTTATCTCTAAAAGCGTAATTTTTTAATAACCAAAAATATTAATTCATTTCTAAAATTAAATGTGTCCTTTATTCATAAACTAACATAACCATAACCAGTATGGAAAATTGAATAATATACAACAGCAACAATACACAACTGTCGAGTCAATAATTAAGTTAAGGAGTAAATAAGATAGTGTTCCGACGTTTTCTATATCTCTGGGATTTGTTGATGCAAACTAACTGGAATAATTTTCAAGATCTAATCAAATACTTAACATTTTTTCAGATTTTTCGTATCCATGGTTGACAATTTTGAAGATAGAGAAGATATACACGCACACCGTGATAGACGTTTAATGTTTCTCAAGTTTTTAGAGATATAAAATGCTATGTAGACCCTCAATTTCATTTTCTGGGAGCTATCCAATTATACTGCATTACGATAAGGTGCCCATATACAGGTCTGTCTTCATCTCGAATGCATAGAAAGCTGCCCCTTTTCCCTGCTTAGTACATAATAATTAAGATCGACATCTTAAATGTCTACTTGGAAAAGTAAATACTTAAGCCTGGCAGACAGGTTGAAGAACATAACTTAATTATAAGGGCTTCTTTTTCATTATGGAAGTCTAAAAGAACAACAGCAACTATACACCACAGTTTACCATACATGCAAATATTTTAATAACTTTAGTACGAATTACACATAAGCAGAAATCGCACTGTAAAGATTTCGTACACATTCAGGTATCTAAAACAAAAGTTAAAACATTCAAGGTAATATAATATTTCTATTATATATAAATAGTTTCTCGTATAAATATATTACCTATATTTATTTAATTAATTAGTACAATGAGACAAAAACAGTTTTTAATTTAAATACTTACTAAATATCATTATTTTAATATTTTTTACACACGCTGTTATAACATAAGAGGAGAGATTACGTTAAACATTTTAAATACTCGTATCTTGTTAAGGGAATACCGTATCAAAAATATTTATAAATGTTGTCGGTTATGCTAAGAAATAGCTCTACAATTAGATTACTACAATAAGATTGGTAAAAGAACAGTCTTTTGACGAAGTACTTCACAAAGATCATTTTTATCTTCATTTTTTAAAGCGCACAAGAATATATGTTATTCAACTAAAACTTTCACGCAATTCAACTACGTCTTCCATCAATATGGAACTGAACAAGCTGTAGTGCTATCACTTATTGATAAATAGACGGACAGACATACTTAAATTATAAAGATTATATTTTTTCTATGTAGCTATAGAATCTTAAATATACCAAAACATTTATATTAGGATTGAAATGATACAAGGAAAAATTAAAAAAGTCAAGTACGCATCAAAACCGCTGAAATAATTTCCGTAAAGTAATTTTTTTGCGAAATAAATTTCCAATCAAAAGAAGCTCCAGTGGGCAGAACACCATTACCCAAAAATCTTGTCGTTGTATAGTGAATTTTTATTTTTCTTGGAAAAAAACTGTCGACAATATTTCCAATATCTCATTTGCTGAAGCAAAAAAGTCAACAACGATACGAAAAATATTAAGACACTAAAGAAAAAATTAAATATCGCCAACAAATAAGAACACCAGACGTAAAAATGATATACATTTCATAATATTATGAAAAAAAATTACCAACGGCTACTCCCGTCTTTGGCCGTGTGGAACTTTTTATTTTTGGACCGATTGTTGTGTTACAAATTTTAAGAGGAAATAGATCAGTTTAGTGTAAATAGAACTCACATTATGTGGGGGGACCCACATATTAATATTATTGTTTATTATGGAAGTATATACATAATGGCACAAATTTCATAGGCGTAACAGAAATAACTTGACCTACCTCTTCAATTATTAACAAAAGTTATAATTTTTTTTGTACTTAATTCCGTTATCAAAATGTTTTCCACATGTTTCACATGCTTAGTTAAAAAGTTAAAAAAGTGGGGCATTATTTGACATTTGGAGATTCTTATGACGCTAAGGAGGCACTTTATGAAAAACATGTACATACAATTTTTAATTTTACTTTGAGAGATCTTTTCTATAAAACCCATGAAAAAAACATTTTTTCATTCCAAAGTTTCTAAAATTAAAATAATAATTTCTTATATGAATACATCAAATTTTCTATTTTGAGGTAGTTAATATTTTCATTACGTTCAGACCTAAATTAAAAATTACAATGCTCTGACGTACAGACAGACTAACGAAAATGTAACGGGTCCTTATTTCTCCATGTGGCTATGAAATATTAAAAATTTATGGGAAAGTTTCTATTGGGAAAGTTAATAACAGTACCGTTAGCAAAACAAATCATCTTGCTGATTTTGAAACTGTATTATGTGTATTTCCATCATAGACTTCAGTAATAAATTGGAAACTGTTTCATGGTCTAATCCTTGATTAATAAACACCTTTTTCCTAATTACAAAATTCATTTCACTTCTCTGCAATTTATATTTTTTTTATTTATTACGACTCCATTGTAAACATATATATTATCTATAATGTGTATCAATTTGCAAAATATTGGCAATTTTGTTTGGTTTAAGTTAAAGTTTTACGCTTGTTTAACTTTGTTTGTCTCCACTTGTTACTGTGATAGATGACCGATACGTTAAAGTTGTAATGTCACATCAAGGGTGGTATATGACCATTAGAAGTTAAAATCACCCGATTTTTTTGTCATTTGTGCGTGTTCTTTTGTGCAATATTACTGATCTAACAGACTGTTAGTTTAACCAATCCATCATTTTATCGGCCTTTTATTGTCACTAAGCAATGTTGACACTCTCAATAACATAATTAAATTATGGAAGGACTTCTATCTTCACTTATAATAAGATCAACATTTTGATAAAGATACCCTCCTACAGAGCTACTTTAACAATTTTACATCATCGTTTAGAAAATTATACGTTACTTTAATGTTATCGTGCTTTGCTATATATTATTATTGTCATAAACACATGGTGTAAGTAAAAACTTAAGTAAAATTGTAGTATATTAATATTCTTGTCTCACGTCTTTTTTTGGTAGAGTCTCGATATGCCCAATATCAAGAGTTTAGAAATATTACAGATGTTCATTTGAATAAGAATAATAAGACAATTAATAAATTTAATGACACTAAGGCGTCATCGAACACTACGATGACAAACTTTTATAAGTTTAATCTCATTTATCATATAAAAACTACCATCTGGTGTTACTACGATGGAAAAGTGGATAAATTCTCCAGAATTTGGTTTTAGATGCCAATATTACAATAAAATATCTTTTAAAAAACCAACTTCAAAAAAATAATTAACTCAAAAGTAATAACGAAGTTACTTATTTTTAAGTCGGTGCCAGCTTTGTCGATCATTGTCGAATTTATAATTTAATTTAATTTATAAAGTAAATTTGTCGTGTCGATTGTCATGCCGATTGTCGAATTTATAATTTAATTTAATTTATAAAGTAAGTTTGGTGTGTCGATTGTCATGCAGATTGTCGAATTTATAATTTAATTTAATTTATAAAGTAAGTTTGTCGTGTCGATTGTCATGCCGATTGTCGAATTTGTAATTTAATTTAATTTATAAAGTAAGTTTTAATTTAAAATTTTACCTTCTAGTGTACTTATAGTGCAAAATAGATTTAAAAAGGGCGTATTTATAACATAAAGATTTTCATTTGTTTACGTTCGTCGGCGGTGTTGGCACCAACTTCAAAAATAAATAACTTAATTATTTATAGCAAATAAGTAGGTACCTATTTGTAGTTAATAATTTTATTACTTTTTAGTACCTACCTTTTTCGAATTTTTTAAAAGATATTTCATTTTAGAATTTTTTGCGATTAATCAATTAATATTAATCATCAGAATTATTTTCTTTCTGATAATATTGGATAATTTTTAAAAGACACGGGCAAAGGCTAGTATGTAAATAAGTTCCTCGCTATCTAAAATTGATTTTCATCAACACATAGAAATGA
Organism: Druceiella hillmani; assembly: GCA_039881145.1. Taxonomy (NCBI): domain Eukaryota; kingdom Metazoa; phylum Arthropoda; class Insecta; order Lepidoptera; family Hepialidae; genus Druceiella; species Druceiella hillmani. The sequence continues at coordinate 1,098,552 of JAYKKI010000033.1, read as the reverse complement.
AGTGATTATAGTATCTGCCAATGGTCATCTGTTAGCCGTAGAGGAGTTCGGTTTTCCATATCCGAAATACAATAACAGATTTTTCAAAGTAACAACTAAAGTAACAAATAACCATGATCGATTGAATCATGATCGATTTACTACATTATTCATCTTGAGAACTCATCATCACACACTGACCGATTTATGGTGCGTTTATTTTGCAATATAAAAACTACCAGTGTTATATATCTGGAATTACGATTGATTTACTACCTTCCGAAAACGAGTTCCATTTTCATACCAGAATGCATGATCAAACTCTGACCTGATCAATAGTACCACACTATACCATACTACTTTGCGAAGTAATAAATACCAGTAGCAAATATATTGAATCAAAGTGATTCAATGTGATACCATCTGCTAAGGTGTTCGTCTCCCGAACTCATCACGAGACCCTGACCTGGTCGACTTTGTAGTTATTTTACAAAGTTACAATTACTAGCAGTAAATATCTTTAATCACGTTTGAGTTAATAATCAGTTTAGGGGTTCCATTGTTCACATTCAGAACTTAACATCAGACCCTGACCTGATAAGTGGTGTAGTTATTTCGCAAAATAACAACTACCCGTAGTAAATATCTTGATTCATAGTTGGTTTACTGCCATTCGTTAAGCAGTTCCAACGACCATTTAAAAAATGGGAAAATAAATTTTGTCGGTAAAATTCCTTTTTTGTGCTAAAATTATATTATTCTGCCATACCAAAAAGCAAATCACGAGTCAATATCCTTTAGAAATATTCGATCATCAGACTGAATGTAATTTGATGTGGAATCCAAGTAATTGATATGGATTCTAACTCTTTCACATTAAATAGATTAGTTAAATAGATTAGTTTAAATACATTTTGCAATAAATACAAACACATCTAAATTAATTTTTTCGCTATATCCGCTAAATAATCTTGAAAAAGGCTTGAATTAGCCCTAACGAGCCGATTACCTGAATAAGTTGGAGCGTAATAGGCGTATCCTATAGTGGATAATGCGATCAATATTATGTATGAGTTAATTATATAGATACTTTTTTAAAAAAAATGTTAATATCAAGAAGATTTCTGTGATTTTTTTCCCATGACATATTTGCCCCATTTATAAATGTATTTCTCATTTTTTTATTTTAATAAAATAATAAATTGTATCCAAAAATGCTTATTGGAAAATATTTTAAAAATAAGTTTGTCTACATTATTGCATGTGTAGACATGAAATATAATATAACAAGCTATTTCTCTTATTTCGCTCAATCCTTATTTTAGCCTTCATTTCAAGACAGTTCTAATTATAATTTTATTACTCGATTTTAAATGAAGGAAAAGTAGGTATTTAACCGTATTAGTATATATATATATGTATATATATATATATATATATATATATATATATATATATATCTGTTGCTAAACTTGTACAGTAACTCAGCTTCTCTCGGCTCCTGAGTACAAAGTAAGACCATTATAAATACTAATAATTGTTTATATATCGTCCCGTTCTCGAGATGCTTTATTTCAACGTTAACACCGTACAGCTGTGCACTACTAAAGCGATAGGATATGAACGTGACAAAGCATTTCTTGGGATTCATATATTCAGCCACAAGTTTATTTTTTTGTTTCAGAAATACTGTTTATAATTTTAGAAAGTTTTGTTTGTGATAAAGAAACACCTAAATATTACGATAGAGATGTTGAATATAAAACTATGTTTTTAATTTTATCAATAAATAAAAAAAATATTTATTAATCATTTTTGCTATTTGTTTTTAGACAAACCCTAAACATTTCCGATTTATCAATTAACCAATAACCTGTGTATGCTTAAAGAACTGTTAAGTCAGTTTAAAGCTTGTATCTTTGTTTGAAGAAATCTTCTCTGGTTCCGCTTAGCAAATAAATATACGCGCTATCTGTCTTTCTATATCTTATAATTTGAGCGTTACTGAATTGAATCATCGTGTAGGTCGTCTTATCTGGAAGTTTTTTTTGGGTTAAATATTAGTATAAGTGTTGAAGTTACGTATCAATTTTAGTACTTATGAGTGTGTCTTAGAGTACGAATGAAAGGCAGCTATGAATGGTGACAACTGCTGCGGCGCCGGGTCATGGTTCTTCGACCACTAAAATCTCACAATGAAATTCCCATCTAACAGACCTGTGGAGATAAGTTTGTATACATTATAAAGAATGTTATGAAATCGATATTGCAAGCCGACTTCTAAGGTTTCCCGAGTACAAAACAGGACGATGGCAATCAATTTTTTTTTGTGTTTGATTCAGTTTTCAGCATATCGATAACGACAGCATATCCATAACGACATTACGTGACAAAAAATTTCTTCGGCTCTAAATATTGAGATACTAGTGTTACCCATTTCGAAGAAATAAAAATTTATTACACGAATAATTAAATGTTAAGAAAAACATTAAATTACTCAGTTTTCCTTTATTTTTTAATGAAGCCTCTGTTTATAGTAATGAAATGTAGAAATTTAATTATGATTCAGAAAATATTAACAATAGAAAATATTTTGTCATTGAGAAATAAATTATTTCTGCATAATAAAGATTGAAAACAAAAAAAAATATTGCAGAATATTTTCGTCTCATATTCTCGAGAGGAATCTGAATTTTTTTGGTTTTTAAAAAAGACCATTATATTTTATCAATACCCATCCTTCCGAAAACTGATTGGTCTACTTACTTATTCTTTTTCTCTTTCAATATTTTAAATTAATTTTGTTTCTCCTTTCCTCATTTTTATTTCGTAACGATAAAGAGACATAGTACATAAATGCTGGTAGCAATTAACGAAACACATTAATCGCGTGCATTAAATATAACTAACTCCAGCTTACGAGAAAAGGAACGAAAAACACAAAGTTACGGGGAAATGAAAGTTACGATCGGAAACGTGATTTTTGAATTCGGGTTTTTTCCTAAGTTTCTGATGTTCATTCAGTTTTACACTTAATATTTTTTCTTACTCACCTCTAATTTTATTTTAGTTTAAACATGTGATCATTCTTTTATTATTTGATCGTATTTACATGGAATTGAACACAATATTCAAGAAATATGGGAATATTCTAAGATACTGGCTTATGAACGTAAAGTAAACTATTCAGCAATGCTGTATTAACCTTCAGCCTATTCAAAATATATTTGTGTTTGGTGTTATTTCAGTAAATAATCTTATTACATGTAACTAGTTATAGAAAACTTCTAAACACCATCGATACTCATTTTTATTATTTTGTTTCTTATGCTCCATTAAATGCTTTGGAATAAATTTTGATTAAAATATCGACTTGGATTTTTAACCATTACGATATTTTCAATACTTCAATTGTCGCTAGATGACAAAAAAGTTAAGTCTCGTATTAAACCTTAATGTAATGACAGTCGGGATACAGTTATATAACAAATCATTACAGTTATCACTACTCGATTACACTAAGATAATATTGATGTTAATGGAAAAAAATGAATATATTAACTGAAATAACTTTTGAAATCTCAATTATGTTTTATCATAAGGAAGACGTGACGTTAAATCAGATAGTCACATATAAACATGTTCCCGTCGCATGGATTGACACCGAATAGGGCAGCTTCTCGGATGAGAAGGTGTTATATATTTTCATCAGATATCATATGTAACTTATTAGTTTTTCGTATTTTGTTTCGTCTCTGAAAATTTACGACATAAATTGCATTAGTACTTGTCTACAATGGAATAACGTTTAAGCTTTTCTGAGAAATTAGATTAGCATAATTTTGTTCACATGAACTTTTTGCGAATGTAAAAGGAAATTTAATTATTGGTTACTTTTAGGCTAGAAAATTGTTTATCGCATACAAGAGTATTATTCTTTCACAGTAATTCTGTGAACATTACGTCATGTATTTAATCCCAGACGCAATTTCAAACTAGACGTTTCCATGCAAACAATAAAAATGCCAAAGTATGACTGACATCTTTTTCGTTGTCGATTTCACTGTTCGACTTTGAGTTTTCGGTATTTCATATCAGGGCAAAGAATAAATATAATTTTATTGGGTATAGTAGATGTGGGACTTAAAAATATTTTTTCTAAATTCATTCTTTTAAGAAAAGAATTTCAATTTAATTAATTGCAAATATTTGGTTATAGGGATAAAATGAAATTGATTTTTAATTTAAGTTATATTATTTTATTTCATATGTTGCTTTGTTCCTTTTCCTTATTTATATAACATTCTTCTGACAAAAAAATTCATTTAATACACTCTTTTCTTGCTTGTAAAAGAAAGAAATTTGTTACAGTATTAAAACAAAAATAAAAGACAAAAAAATGTAAAACCAAGTCAGTAGTGTAATAAAATTTAAAAAACACGTTTTAAGAAATACTGTACTAAAAAGCAAATAATAATTATCGAACCTATTTTCTCTATTTATTCTGTAAGAACTTTAGTGTAAAATATGTTTATTATTGATTATAATATTGGAGTGTAAAAGCGTTTGACGCTTTTGTCAAACGAGAGACAGGTTCTATAATTATGTTTTGGTTTTCGGTGTAATATTTTTAAAGGCGTGTTTTTTATTTTTTTATACCATCACCTTTTCTCTATTGTCAGTTAAATGTTATGATGACAACATTAGAAAGCTTTTGCATATGTTGGAAATATTTAGCTTTATACTAAATTGTTACAGTTAACTGATATTACCATGGATTTCAACCAATACAAAAAGTATCTATTTTAAGTACTAGGGTGAACAAAATATGTAATAAAAACTATTCCTATTGAGAACTATACCGAAAAAGTTCTTAAAGCTATCCATTTTTTTATTTATTTCAAACTAACAAATTTTACTCCTTTATTTTGTTACTTCATTTATTTTATAACGAAAAAGGCACTTTATTAATATAATAAAGAAGTATGCAATTGATTAGTTAATTGCTTTTTTACACTGATATAACAAAATATATAAGTTTGTTAGATAAATATAATTTTCAAGATACACCCTACGAAGATATGCAATCAATTCTTAGAAATATATTTTTTTCAATCTTTTCAATAATAGCTTCAACGAGCAATAGCTTTTTTACTGCAACTTTGCTGTGATATACTCTCCATTTATTTTATGTTTGAGGGTTTTGTACCCAAAAAAGAATAGAACCGGAATTCTTATCACACTCACGTGTCCTTCCGTATGTCTGTCTGTCACAGTCGTTTTTCTTAAAAACCGTAACATGCAGAAACTTAAAACTTTCTATACTGATAAGTCATATTAATCCCCTTTTGAATTAAAAAAATATTGATAATGAAATTTCAGAGGGGGGAAATAAAGCAATCGGAATTTTTTTAACTGCATTTACCGCGTCGAGTATCAATTCAAAAGCTAGTTATGAGAATTTCGAAACTATTTTTTACATAATTTCAGAGTTATGGTTCAACAGATAAAAGATATTTCCAGAAATATTGTTGAAATTTTCCATGAAGCCACTTTCACCCCCTTTTCCCTTCTATTTCAGAAGCCGCTAAAGCCGAACTTGTCAAAAAAATATTTTACTGGGAGTTATCTAACGTTCACCGGAAAACTATGGCGGTGATTCTAAACTGATTTCTGATTAATTCTCGATATTTTCATGCCTACAAGTGATATGCTAAGCAATATGCACGTGATGAATAACAATATTAATATTTGTAAATGATTTATAGAAATAATAAGTAGCCTTAAATGTGTCAGTTAAACTCGTTTTATACGTAATTAGTAATTTTCTTTAGACGTACTTGATCTAATGAAATGATTTCTTCTACGTATTATACCTTGTAAAAGAATAATGTTTATTTGAAATTATAATGCTAAATTTTATTAACCTACATTTCACATTTACTGGAGACATGATAATATTTTAATTACGGTGTTTTTAATATTTGAATATTTTTTCCTGTATTACTTTGCAAAGTTAATAATAACTGCGTCAGGACTACTAAATTATGGATAAACATTGCAAATGATGTTGTTTCGAAAATACTTTGGAAAAAAATTAGTATGCAATGTAAAAAATGCAAAATATTTTGGTTTCGAAAGTTCTGATACAATTCGATTTTATAAAAATCAAATGCCCTTTAGTTCTTGTAAACAAAAACTCTAAGAGTTAATCGTAACCTTAAAAATTAATCTCAATAAAATAATAGAATATACGGAAGAAAATTATTTTCTCTTGGTTTGAAGATGTCTCCATACATCGAGGGAAAACGTACATCATATAACATTTTTGTATTATTTACTTGCAAATATTTTGACAAAAAGTTATTTTTATTTCTTTTAAATCTTTCTACAAAATTTAAAAAGAAAATTAAGTGAATTATTTTACTAGAAATATTTAAATAAATAACAACAGTGCAGATATTTAAGCAGTTTTATATCTAATATGTACCAGAAAACTGGATTGCAATAAAGTGAAAATGGCTTACAAAAATGTCAGTACCAATAAATTAAAAGCACTACTCAGCTACGAATCGAAATCAAATTACAATTCATGCCATATAACAATAATACGCCTAAAATTAGATTATATAAAGTAATAAAAGAAAACGTTTAAAAATTTTATATTTTTACGTTCGTGTCCTTTAGTAGAACATGTCATACAGAGTAATATACACAAAAAAAAACAAATTATTTTAAATATTTAATCGTACATAGTATTTTCTTCTGTACAAATATTAAACTTCTGTTTGTTAATATAAATATATTACGTAGTATATTTTTCGCAGGCGTAAGAATATTGGGAATTTGTCAAAAACTGGAATTTAGAGTCATCGCTATAGTTTCCTATAAAATTGAAGTAATCATTTCGGAAACTCATAAATTCCATGATTATGAGTTTATTAGTTTTGAAAATGGAGTTGAAAATGGAGAGGATATATATTTCGAATCGTTTTCATAGTACCTCTGTAAAACAAATATTTTTGAGGTCATTTTTAAGAGCTTTTTTAAGGAGAAAACGATATGCAATAAATTAAATTGTAAATATAAGCAAAAGGAAAAACGTTTAAATACGGAAAAGTAACAATATTGGAATATTTACGTGGACTACTTAAAGTACTGAAACTTGTAAATATATTTCTTGCATGTTTGCTATGATCTATGCGTTCACCGATATCAATGATTATACCAGATTCGTAAGGGATCCTACAAAGAAAAGATTTAGAAAAGATAATTCTTTTATAAGTTTTGTTATTACCTACATATACGGAATCTAGCTTTGAACGTTACATAGAACAGTTGCAAGAAGCTGTTTTCGTACTGTGCAATATTTAGTTTATAAAATTATGGAAGTATCTCGTTGATTTCAAGAAAAAATATAAGGTTGTAATTTTTAAAGAATAATTTTATATTTGTTTTATTTTGTCTTTGTTGATAGAAATATTTTTGCTAATCAAAATCGTTATCGATAATTATGCATCGGTTTTTGGATTACACGTTAAATTAAATGTGTATGGAATTATTTTTATTTTACTTTGGCTTTGGCTTTTGTGGTGGCCTAAATAATTCGTAAAGTATATATTTTTTTCTCTTAAAGATGTGTTTAGTATTATAGTCTAATGTTCTATATCTACCTTACTAATTACAGAGATATAATTTTTTTTTAAATAATTAATTTAACTAAAAATAAACGCTATGAATATTCTATAATTAGCGTAACAAATAAAAGCTGAATGTATTTGGAAAAAACAAAGTTCTAGTTACAAATTTAGCAATTGATCTGACAAAACAATGAACAGTGTAATCCATTTTTTTAAACCATTTTTATGTAAAAAGCTTTGTGACCTCTTTGTTATGCTACATTTAAATAATATTTCAAGTAATTTAACTTTAGTCATTATAAAAAGTTAAGGCTTAATTAATAAGTTATAAGTTTTTTTTCCATGTTGTTTTTATCTGTTAATATAAAATTTTTCAACACTTAATTCATACGAATTTTAATAAATCGATGACTTTTATGCAGGTCTTGTTTTTTGGATAGATTGCGACTCCTTTTGATAATAAACGCGACTTCAGGTTGACAAAGTACGGTGTTTGGCGCAGATATTAGTTTTATTACTTTGTGAACAACAATCAGCCAAACGTCGCACTTTGTATGTATCATGTCGTTTTAAAATTTACATTCAAAGTGTTTCTATTTTGTGGAGTTTTATGGTTGGTTTTTATTAATTATGATTATGATAACTTATAGTGTCTACTGTGCGCTATTTCGATTCGGAATATTATGACATAATGATGTGTTTAGGTGCATGCTATTAAGAGGAATGTGAATAATGTTACTAATTAAATTATAAAAAACTCAAATGGTGAATAATGTTACTAATTCAATTATAAGGAGAGCGCGATTGTATGTAGAACAAAACGGACACCATTTTCAACATGTCCTTTAAGATTCCTTAAACAAATAAGTAAAATAATTTTATATATACATTAAGTTAATAATTGTTTTTTTTGTGAAATAATCGTTACTAAAATGACTTTTCTGTGTAATAATTTATAAAAGTGAAAAAAGTCACGGATTGAGTGGTTTCCGCGGAACTACATTATGATTGAGTACATTAATAACATTATTTATTAAGTTTTAATAGTTATATTTCATTTCATTTAACCAATTAATTAAACGAAACACTCGCTACGCCTAAATTATTTTATATACAATGTCTTGTGCCGGGATTTCATGGTTATTGCCCCGAGCGGTACCGATTGAGGTGCACAAGTATCATGTGTATGAAAAAAATGACAAATAATTATGAATTTTATTTTGAATTTTCTAAAAAAAGACATCTTTTAAATGTTATTTGAACAACAATCAACTATCATTCACTCAATGAATAACGTTTTTCTTTGTCCGATATTTATACCCGGACACTGTGTATAGTTTATGAGTACATAGTGAGACATACCTTTTAGGCTTTTTCACGAATTAATAAGTTGGCTAATGATCGACATTTCCAAGATCAGAGCAGTTTTTCTTCACTTTAATGAAAGGTAAAGTGATGAAAATGATAATTGTTCAATTGTAAGTTTGATTTTCCAGTTTTAAAATAATTTAGTTACACGTGAATTTGTTAGTCGCAAAAGGATATTTTAAATATATTTAATAAATTGCATAGTTGCTTTCAATTATTATTTTTCTTTTATGTTAGTAAAATCAGTGAAAAATTAAACGACAACGATATAAAAGACACACAAACGTATATATTATTTTCTTGTTTGCAATGCTCTTCTTTACTGAACGTTGCATCCGTCTTTAAATATTTTTGCAACATTGTCAACTAGTTGTTTTGATGTGGGTCTGTCTTCATATTGTCTCAGGAGCGAAACAGGTACAAACAGAATGGTGTGAAACTTGACTTTGTTACCGTGGCTAGGAAAAAGTTTACGAGTTTGTTTTTCCTTTATTCGCTAGTAATAACTTTTTCTTAGGAATTACTTGAGTTTCGTTGGAAAAAAATGATTTCTATATATAATATTAAAACTTTTTGCAAGCTAGAGAGTTACCAAATAAACCGGCGTCAGGGAGTCGGCTAAACGATTGATCATTTAGATGTTACTTTTACATTCTGATCCTCACACTAAAAATTGACCAAGTACTTGTCGGAAATAGAAAAAGTAGGATTCCTTCGTTGTTCCTACCTTTTCAAATTATAAATGCAAGTTACATAAAATAGTTCGACTAGAACTTTGACGATTAGAAATAGTAAGGTTAGACGTCTGATTAGAACTCTCTATAAAAAGTTCAAGTAATATGCAAAAAAATTTAATTTTTTCGGAAATTTCAAATTTATTTTTCAAAAATTAGATGAAAATTTCCATTAATATTTTGCAAATAGACTTTAAAAAGAAAAAAAAAGGTAAATGGAACTTCAATTTGTTATCAACAAATCCATCTAATGACACCCCACTTGATAGAATTTGCGAAAATAAAACCTCGGCCTCACTTTATACATACTTACATTTTTCTACATGTCAAATAAGATCGTCGTCTGAAGCATCTACGCATAGAAATTTATACATATAAGTCTAAAATAGTAGAAAATTTGAGGAAACTGATAAACAGACAATACGACGATTTTATACGCGATTCCTTGTTTTACTACGAAATATTAACTACAAGGAGTATGAGAAAAGTTGATTCTTTTTAGTTAATTAAATTTGAAATTATTTTTATGACGGAGCTTTACATATGTTAACAAAATAAACTGTGGCAGATGATGTTTTTTTTTAAAGAAAAACTGAAAGAAATGCTGCACCTAATATGGAAATTTGCTACTTTCTTCTACTGTTCTCGAGTGAAAATAAAATGTATTTTCTAGTTTTCAATATTTGACCAAGAGTTTACAATGTCTAATCAAACGAAAAGTGCTTCAAGGCTCATTCTTTACATGCTCCCATTCTTGTTATGCAGAAGCATATTATTTGAATAAACTAAAGCTATATCGAATGTTTGAAACATGTCATTATGATTTGTTTGCAGCCACTATAAAATTCAAAAGTAAAACCGCTTAGATATAGAGTAGAGCTTTATATCTGTTGTCATGTCTTGAAATTTTGAATGTAAGTTAACTGAAATAATTGCAATATAATATTTCTATCCAGATTTTATCTTAATTTTTTTTTGAATTGTCGATCGATTAATATTTTTGCTACAGTTTAATTTAAAATCCTTTTCTGAAGCATATATACGCAATATTTCCGCGCTTAGGTCTAAAACTGTAGAAATTATGGGGCTGTAATGAACAGATGGATTAATTTCATCAAACTTCACCGTGTCCGCCCGCCTTCACTGTGGGCGTTTGATGAAATTAATGAAAGGCAAGAAAAGGTCGTCACCGTGGTGGGCTGGTTTGATCACAAAGCATACGGGCTTTGACGATGCTGTGCACCCGTATTCGATTCCCGGTCACTCGTTGAGCGGGATTGGGCTGATGGCTGTAAAAGATTAGTTTCGTAGTAATAAGTTTGCTATACGTAAATAAATTCATTCACGTCATCATTCTAAATGATGTTTGAAAAGAAAGATACGTCCATGTAAAATGTAACAAATTAAGGGGAGAGAAATGAACTTTAAAAAGTAAATTCCGAAAACTTGTGGAACGAATTGCATCAATTGTTTGAAAAAACTTTTTCAACAAAATACGCAAAGACCAATAGAATTTTTTTTTGATAATCTTAAAACACATGACTCACATTTGATGAAATCACCATTTTACTTTTTTAATTAAATAAAATTTGGGTACTTCACGTTTATATGGAACGTGCAGGTGAATAAGTGCATTCCTACATATAATGGTTGTCGTCTCATTTACCCATTCAGTTACACTTTAATTATAAGTCGTTAGTTTAAATAAATTAATAGATATTATTAAAATAATGTTTTTAAATTACTTCAAACATAGCAGCCATTTTATCAGGGAACATGTTTGCATGATAACCTTTATAACAATTAAATATAGTGTAAATTTGTATTTGTAAGTTTTGAGATAAAAACAAAAATAAAGCATCCAAAAATTATACACGACAATAATTGCAACAACAAAAAAAGTTCCATTATATATGCGGGTAATGATATATGGAGTTAATAAAAACAGTAAATCGTTTGTTATAATTGTTTTTATGATATGTGATTGGGCAGTACAATTTTGTGTAAAATTAGAGCGCACTATTAAAAATATATTTTAACAGAATGAAAGTAACTTTTATAGATGCCGATATTGGCTATCAATATTACTACAGGTTGCTTCTTATTATTGATTAATAGTTAAAGTATCGATATAATTTTAGAAAGTGTTTTACGCAGCCTTCCTACAAATTACGCTTCTTTTGCTATTGATGACAGAAACAATGATATTTGCTTATTCGTTAATCGGTTGCATGCTGTCAATTTACAATATATGACTTATACAAGTAAGCCTTAACGGTATTTTACACGTTTATGATGCTGACTGTCCAACATAATTTGTTGTATTTCTCGTTCGGTATTGCATTGTAAAAAAGCCTTGAATATTTGATGCGTTGTCAATAAATATCAGACGTATAAAGTATAGTGGTAGCAGATTTCCCTACACAGGCAAACACAAAAGTGCATTAAAATTAATAATATTATACTGGCCACATATTAAGTCCCTAAGACTATATAATATTAGGTTGGTCACTAATGAACCTGCTCCTTTTTACATCAAAAATTAAATTATACCACTGGATAGCTAAAGGTTCAAAGAATTCACTACGATAAGCGAGAACAGTGACGCATCGCGCGCGGTGGAGGGGGGAGCGCCGAAATTTTGAGGTTATTTTGCTGCGTATCGAGATTTGCAATTAGTATAATTTTTGATTCGTAAAAGCTACGATGTTCTTTTAAGTTTTAATCGTCAGCTGTCATCAAAATCTATCGATTGTATATAAAATATTAGTTTAAAGTAGTGACAGTGAATATAATAAGGCGCTAGAATACAAAAATATTACCAAAAATATATAATGTCGGCCTATACGCGTCGAAAAGCCAAAACCAAATACAGGGATCGTATACGGCTGGAAAGGGCTTCTCAAGAACAATCGAATGGTAATAATAAAACACCATATGACCGAGTCAAGCAGTGCCGGGAACGTAAAAGAATGAATGCGGCCGAGCGGATCAACGACGGTGCCAGTACATCTCGTCTACTCAAAATTGTAAAATTAGCATTAAAATCATAAGTTTTCCTAAACTTTTAGTAGAGCTTGCTACACATTTACTTATTCACTACAAGACACGTTGTTTTCATCTTTGTAAGGTTGAAGTCAATATTTACCTTTTGAAATAAATGAAATATCTGTTGCAATGGAGATGTTCGAATTATTCGTCAATTCTAGTTTTAAATGTATTTTTGCCGTAGGTGTTTTCGAATTTGTATCTACCTCGTTTTCACTTCTTTTATTAATTTCCATGCAACAATCTATTTCTCAAATAACAGTTCATAAGTAACAGAAAAATGTGACAATTCGTAAGTAATAGAAAATTATTTTCATATTATAAATAGTCATCGTGTCCTTCGACAAATATGACGTTGACCATTGAGAGCGCATTTAGATGTTTAGACGCCATAAATATTGTCATGCGATAGAAAATTGAAAAGAATGTTTATTGCAATTGCCCTTTTTCTAAAGCTATTCGAATATATTTAAAAAGATAAACTTTTTATTAAGATATCGATCTTCTTATAGATATGTTTGTACTTATATACCAAGGGTTTTCAGATAATCGACGAGTTGAGACGATGTTGATTCCATCGTAATATTTGTATTTCATCGTAATATTTGGGGTCGCTATATAATATCAAATTGGTGACAACCAAAAATATTATTAAAAAAATATCCATATGCCGACAAGGTAACTAAAAGAAATAAAGATATCATTTTAGTTTAAAACAAGTAGAAATCGGATGCAATCCACTTGTAATTTTTTAGTTTCTAAGGATTTTTATTTTAGAGCGTGTTTGTATATGATATATTTTTGAAAAGAAGATTAAAGTCGGTTTTATGTTTCCTGATAATATTATTTAGTTACACTGAATTAATTTTTTCTATTAATATTCTTATTCTCTTCAAAATTACGTAGTTTTTGGGACCACTATATATATATATATATATATATATGTATGTATATATATATATATATATATATATATATATATATATATATATATATGTGTGTGAATGTGTGTGTGTGTGTAGAAAACTTAAGTGATCTTTACAGAATGGTAAATCCTAACCCACAATGCTTATAATTATAGACATTTCAATGAAATATTTCGTTGAAATGTCTTTCGGATTGCCAGTTAAAATTGCTGGATAAAAAGGATAAACTGAAATTTTGCCAACTTTATATATTCATAATTCATTTTTTTTCGGAAAATATTCTTAATCAGTAAAATAATTGATTTATGGTACCTACTTTACTGTTAAAAGTGGTAATACTATAGTATTATTATGCTTATAGGGTTAACCTTTATGTTTAAATATTAGAAAAATCAAGTTTTTTATATTTTTCATATACGCGAAATTCGAAGAAAAATTAATTTAAAGATTTTGAGTATTAAATTATTCAGTGCACAACGTAAAGTTTCAATGCATGTCGCATTTGTGTACAGTAAGTTTTTTTCTCAAAGCATTAAATAATTTTTCATGGCGAATTATGTAGTGTTTTTAAATAAGCGATTTATGTTTTTCATTTTACGTTTTTTGCTTACCATACATTTATTAAGTGTAAGCATTCTTAGTTTTTACACAAGAAATAACTTTAACTCGTAATAATTTTAACTCGTTGGTTTCAATTTTGAAGCAATTTCAAATCACAATATTTTTTCTAATTAGAAAGAAGGCCCTTTGAAAATTCAATATTATAAATTGAAAAGAATCACTTGAAATAACAATTTTTGTTTTTGAGAACTTGGAAAAATATTTCGTTTTGCAAAGAGAAAACTGTACTGAATTTAAAAAAAAAACGTGTTGAAAATCGTGTCCTACATTTTTCAACCATATTATATCCGTCATAATAAATTTTACAATTTGGTCAAAACGTTTAAAACTTGAAAACGGTTTAAAATTAGAGTTACCATCAACAAAGGTACGTGAAGTTCTATTAACTCACATATAATTTATTAGCATGGTTTGTAGTCTGATGGCCATAAAAGACTAATGTCGGTGATCATATTTCTAAATCAATTCGTCTACTCAAGTTGTTTTCTTTTAATGCCTCGTCGTAAAGTAACATTTACATAATGTAAATATTACTATTTACATTATATTTTGAACGAAAATATTTGGTTTCCAAAATTTACATTCATTTTAAAGAAATGTAAATTTGATTTGATTACGTTAATATTGATTAAAGTGCATCCTGCACGCGTTTACATAAATATTCTTATACCTTATAATTTCTTTATACCTGACTGTCGATCAAAATAAAACAACATTGTTATTTCATAATCGATACACCCCGGGGTGAAAAGTTTTATGCTGTTATCAAAGTTTAGTTACGGAGTTGATAGTAGTGCGTAAGGAAATATATCGTTCCTAATTCAATTTTAGGCGTTAATTAATTTCAGATGTAAGCGAGGTTTTTGCGTATATTGCAGCTATTTAGTACATATACTTAAAACTGTCATTTTAACCGACTTATTGCATTTACCTATAATATATTTATATGGAATTAAATTTAATTCTAAATTGACAGTAATAACTGAATGTATCCTTAGTCCGTGATTTGGAAACTTACTGTTATTTTATTCCGCCATACTTTTCAAATTAAACGTATTTAGAACAACTAACCTGCGGCCTAGACGAGGTGCCACTTAAGTGCGTATAGATGTTTGTTACTAAATCACGCCCAAACAGCTGGACAGGTTTTAATTGGTGTTTTTATAGAGATACATAGCTTCAAAAGAAAAAAGAACAGAACAGTTCTTGCAGATAATAGCCCATAAGTGTGACATCACATAATCGTGGAAGTCCATTCACAAGGGCATTATGCGAAATTATGTCCTCATTGAATGTTTCCTGCAATAGAGTTATTGTGTTGCGTACTGTATGGTATGTTCCACCGTCTTGTTGAATTCAAAGCTCTTCAACATTAAAGCCAGTCAAATGAAAAAAAATCAGTAATAATGGATTTGAGATGCACCTCATTGACTGTTGCGTTCTTGCCGGTATCGTCTTTGAAGAAATACCGGTCAATGATTCCACCAGTCCATAAAGCATATCGAAGTTTTCGTGAATTGTCTTAATAATAACAAGGATTTTTTTACTCCAAATTTCAACCAAAAATGAGTCTTACCACTGAATAAAGTATTGCTCGAAAAAGTGATTGAGATTTGGACTTCCAGATTGCGTTTCATTCAAGCCATTAGTGGTGTCTGCATGATTAACATCGTATTTAAATATAAATGGCATACAATTACATTTTCAACAAAGTAATTTCACTCTAACGTTGTAAATATCTAAAAAACATCCTATTTAAAACTTGATATAGACTTAGTTTGTGATTCGTATAGGCGTATATTTATATAGGCCACTTTTTAATTCGACAAATGGAGTAATTACATGGGGCCATAAGTCAGTGTTATTTATTAAATAACAAAAAAATGAGTACAAGGTCAGTAGATAGTATAGCTTATATTAAATGTTCTACTCATGTACCTGGTTTGCCGTTGACATGATGGCTTTACACGGCAATACCCAAATGTTAACTTTCCTTACTTATATTAGCTAAATCGGATTGGATGTTGTTAGTACTCGCACGAAAAGTAGTTTTAAAATTACATAAAAATTGTGTTTAAAATTACGTATACTTTAAATCCATTCGGATTTTCCTTATACGGGAAGATGGGGGTCAAAATAAAATTGTTTTTAACCAAAACTGTAGGATGTTATTCAAAAAATATTTTTAATAGAGCATGTGGATTTTTATTTTTTTAATCTATAGTTAAGGATGTCGAAAATCGCTGGACAGATCGATATTACAATTTCTTCTTCTCCTATCTCAAAAATGTCGATACGAAAAAAGTTGCAATTTCTAATTTTGCTTTTTCCAATATTACAAATATTATGTATTTATACAATAAATATTGTTCAAAATATAGTTCATAATTTATGACCACTATTGTGAATTATGTTTGAAATTATTTGAAATTATTATAAGATTAAATCAATTAAGTGAAATTATTTTAACCTCATGAAAGATATAACTAGCAGTATTACACTATGAAAAGTATGATAATATTTGTCAATAGTTTAAACTATTTTACTTTACTTTGTTTATTCGGCAACTTTCTTGCACGAGTTATACTTAAACTTAACCGATTTTTATTTTCAAAAATTAGTAATTATAAAAATAATGTTTTAAATTCAGAAGTAGTAGAAGCAATTGATGCTTGATAACCAATCACCCAAACTATTTAATTACTTTGATGTGTAGCTTGATTACTGTATTATTAACAAGCCAATCAATAAGATCGTTTATGATAATAATTTGAAACACGAATACACCATCCTATTTAATTATGAGTAAATAATAGGCTTTGAGTTTAGTCATGTCTAAATTTATGAATTTCTATTTAATCTTTCACCGACAAGCTTTTGTAGTGCGCCGAAGCTTATTACGATGCCTCTTGAAGCTTTTTGTCACGTCATTAGACTGCTTTACTAGTAATTGCCGTTATTGTGATAAGATGGATGAAAATATTTCCCACTTGCGGGTATTATTTTATATTTTAATATAAAGTAAAATCAGAGATTTCAACACATTGCCTAATATTGTTATAAATATTGTAACTTCGATTATTACAGACAATTTTAACACCGCTTTGGCAACTTTGACTTTTCCTATAGAACAGAGAAAAGCGCGTATTGTTCCCGTATCTAAACCGTCTTATTGTCTATGCAACCTAAGAATTTTAGACTCATATCGATTCAGCCATCTTTATACAAAGTCTTGAAAATATTGTTTACTATCGACTCGTTGCCTTCTTAATGCTCATAAGTCCCTAAAACACTTTCATCTAGTTTTAAGTTAGTCACAGCACCTTTATGCTTCTTGATTTCAGTCGTGCATTCAACTTTGTTGACTCTGTTCTCCTTCTTGTTCATTTAAAACATTTTGAAATGTCCTAATATTTATTAGAATAGATTAGCTCATATCTCTGTGAATGCAGGCAATCTGTTAACTTTTCAGATATGTATTCTGAGAAAACTGATTATGCTGCTGGCTTGCCTCAAGAAAGAGTTCTTTATCGAAATCCCATTTTGAATTGTAAATAAGCTTACAAAATGGGTTTTTGAATAATTTAAATAAGTTACAAGCTATCATTAGACTGGTAGAAAACAGTTACAACCGTTCGAAAGTCGGTGATCAAAATCTTAAACTGTCTTTTCGAAATCAAACCTAGTTAATTCAATTAAATTAATACTAAATAATAGAGTAATCCCATGTATAACAACTGTTTGAAGTAAATCAATAAAAGAAGGTATTGATTGATCAAACTCTTATTTGGCGGCGTCAAGTAAATGATGTTAGTCTACCAAGATGCAGCGGCAAATTTAAAGATTTGTCTGCTCACAGTCTTAGGTTACGTTCTGAAGGCTTATTCACTCATTTCCAAATATAACTTTACCTCTTTGAAAAATCGTTTACTCTCTAAGCAGCAAAACTTTGGAATAAATAGATACGAAGAAAATATCCTCGATAAATTCTTTCAAGGATCGAGTAAAAAGTTCTATCTCTCCAAGAGCCTTGTCGTTCTATGCTCTTGTCCTTTCCTTCTTCCGTCTTAACTCGTATTATTATTTGTATTCTAATTTGTAAGCCTTTTTAAGTATTCTGCTATTATATAACATAATTATATTATATAATCGTAATATTTTTTGCAGTCTAGGGAACAATCTATCATTAAAAGTTTATTATTATAGTTAGCCGAAAGAGGTTATTCCCATAGTAATAAATCTGCCATATACACTCTATATTAAAGTTATCAAATAAATAAATAAATTATACTTATATTAAATAATTATAAACATTTAAAAACAAATCTGACTGATATGACAACTGAATCCAAACCTGTGAACTTTTAAAATAGTTCGTTTGAAGACAATACTTCTAAAAGAACAAATATTTAAAACATTTTGAATAAAAATAGGAACATGTTTAGCAACATTATTAACCGAAATCAATATTTCCATATCAAAAAATCAAACTCAAATTAACCGATCGTGACACCGCTATGGAAGAAAAAGTATTACACATCAATGTTATCCGTATGGATCATATGGTCGAAAGCGCCGACCGCTTTCGACCACAGGACAATAAGGATAGACAAGAGTTTCCTAGGAATAAATATTTCAAAAACGACTTTCCATATTCAGTTTTCCACCCAATTTCAATTATCGCATCAATTTTCTCGAATAGCCGCCGTGGGAGATGCACGCCAACAAAATTCGATATGCCGAAAATATGATATGTTTCAAGGATCCAAAGCCCGTGACATGCATGGTGTCTAAAAAAACCAAAGCTGCTATATGCAAGGTATTTAGTTATAAAACCCAAAAACTGATACATGCAACGTATTTAATTTTAAAAATACAAAGCCCGCTACACGTGGGTTATCTGATTTAATAATGTTCAACTCGCTACGCATGTGGCAAATAAATTTAAAAAATCGCAGCCACACTAAAAAACAAAGCCATACTGCATGTGAGGTGTCTAGAGTACAAGACGTGAAATTTGCTGTAATTAAGGTATGTAACCAAACTAATTCAAAGCTTGGTCTATGCAAAGTCTGTTAGATACTTTCAGGGAAAGAAAAATATTCACTGTTGATGGAATATTTCACAAATTACTAATATACTCGATCAGTTTGACAATAAAAAGTATTTCCCCTCTAGCTCTCGCACCCCCATTCCAATAAATTCCTGTAAACGTAGAAGGCACTCCAAAATAATATTATTGGAAAGGTATGTCGCAGTGATATGCGAAGGGCAAGCGTAGTGATAAAATTTGTTATACAATACACAGCTTGACAGGAGGCTAAAGCCTTAAAAAAATAAATAAAGCTCATGTGCACTTATAATTTACAGCCACAACCCCATTTCATCGTACATTATTTAATGTTCTAGGCTTCTTACCAGAATCTTATACAGATAAATTGAAATGTATATTTACTATTCAAAATGACCTCAGATATATTTTTATCGCTTACCCGATACATGATTTTTCGTCAGAAGAGATAATTGAATGCCTTGTCCATTTTATCTCCTTATTTGGCATACCTTTAAGTATTTTCACTGAGCAAGGAACAAATTTCACGGCAGATCTCGAGCGAGCGTAGTCACTCAACACTGAAGGAATACTTAAAATCTTTCGTTGGCTGGCCTCAATATACACACACAGTTATGTTCATACATAAAACTGGTGTATAAAATAAAACTCATTTCATAATTGAAAGCTTTTACCTGTATTTGGAATGTACGGTATTTTCAATGCCGTACATTCCAAATTCAATATACGATAGACTAAAAATATTCGGCACAGATTTAAGTTTTCAAGATATAAAGCCGTAGAAATTATAATCGAACCTAAAGAAAAATCTAAAACTTACTATAATACGCCATGTCACTCTGTTAATTTTAAAGTAGGCGATGTAGGTTTGAAAAGTCTTCCACACCTGAGAGATCTTTGTCGTCGCTTTGGAAAAGGCTTTGTAAAATAACAAAAAAATTAAAAAATAACACAGTGGCGCTAATCGTCAACAGGCGATATATCACGCATTTTACAGACGAAATTGGAAAAAAGCCATTAACAGACATAACATTTAGCACTTAATTTATTTTAGAATTATTATTTACTCGTAATTAATGACATTTACACATAATAATTTCTTCTAAATATATTACATAGATATAGAATTACATATAAATAATAGTTAATTATCATATTTTAATATTAAAAATTAAGCTTCTCATACTGAAGAATCCTCATTTATTCCAATAGAACGACTCATATAAATCCGAGTTACGAATATATCCAGCCCCGTCATATATTTTTATTTTAATCGGTGACTTAGTAATGACAATCGAAATCCTAAACAAAATAATTTCACTATATATTTCATACATACACTCACATATTGACAATACTGACTCGATTGACTAAACCAATATGCAAATAAACCATAATGACTAATAACTACTAGCGTAACAGTATATTAAATCCAAAATATCTTACAATCAGATACAAACATGTAGTGAAAGAACACGAGTCATTATCTTATTCATAAGTACACAAATACAAATAAGCAGCTTGGCTTGGAGCAGGAGGCACTGTCCTAAAACATGGTTTTGAAACTCTATATTAAGACGACGCTATTATGAGAAGAGGGTAACCTCATCCATGGGAGAAAATATCTTGGTAATAGCATCAACATGATTTAATCATAATAAGATGTATAACCTTCACTGAAAGAAAAAAATCATTTAAACTTAAAAAAATGTGGAAAATAATTCTCTATTATTAGGTTAATTAATTATTGAAACAAACATTATTTCTATTCTGAGCACTTTGGAAACAAACTTACTGACTAGGTCATTTCAACTAGAAGGCCTTGCAATTGGAAAAATATTTAGCAGTAAAATATACTCACTTATCGGTTATAACGCTGTTTCAATTATATCGAGAAGATCTACTTACTAATGTTAGATTTTATGTAAATTTAGAACTATATCTAATTTACGCTTTGATAAGTATTTCTAAGTATGTATTTTTCCAATAATAAACAAATTTTCACTAACGTCCTCTAAGTAATTCATGATATTTAATAACTCTCCACGACCCGAGCTACCAAAAAATTATAGTACCATTATGCCTAAAAGTAAATATGCAGCAATTACCAAACAATATTACTGTGAACTTGACGACCTAAAAATGTGAAAAAATAAAAAACTTTCAAATTTATATATGTAATCTCGTTAAGGTGTTTTCTTCAAGTGCAAACCATGATCGTGAACTAATAACAAAAGTTATAATTAAATTACCTAGTATTTATAAAACGAAAACTATACTGGGAAACGACTGTATTTTATAAATTCAAAAAGTTATGAAATTAACATAATTGCCATGGGATCCTTAATCTTCCTTATAGTTGTACTAAATACTGCAAACAAAAAACTTGTATCAAAACAAACTGTTACAAATATAAATGCACCAATCAAATTTCTGACATACTCTAATTTAATTGAAAAAAAAGAAAATGTTTCCACATTTTCCTGCAAACTAGCTCAACTTTCGATTACAAAAACATATAGGTTTATGATTGGACTACGGTTCAGCTGAATACGCCATATGGGTGAATTTCTGGTTTGAATGGAATTTGTATGTAGTATTATAAGCAGTAATACCATTCTTTTCTTCACTTGGTCGGAGCAACTAGGGCAACTTGAGACTAATAATATGAAGGGGTATTATTTCATGACTGGAACCATAATTTCTTTTGGAATTAGTTCTTGTGATGTGCATGAAGAGTTCAATCGTTATATATTAGTTATATATGTTTAAAATACTGTAATTAAATAGCAAAAACAGATTATTATTTGGTCAGGTCCGCCTGTCCATCTGTACTTTACAGCATTATAACTATTTCAGTGATGAAATTTTGAAGGAAGTAATAATTAAATTACATGTTTTCCTTTAGTATGATTTTTTAAAAATTTTGTTCTCTCCTCCGTACCTTGAAACTATTTTTGTGCCTAAGAACCTACTGAATTCTTGTAAAGAGAGTACTGCTTATTTTTAATAGATTGATTGAAATTTTTCTAAAGCAGCAGCTGGAATCCGAACCTAACCAAATACACAAAAATAGGTTTATTTTTGCCACAATGCCTCCCTATCCTCATATCGATATGTTATAGGCTAAATTTACATCCAAACTTAAACTTTTACTATAAATTAGACTTCATTACAAGAGTTCATTATCACAGTGAAGATTCAACCTTTATTCATTAATTGATCTGACTAAATAGACATAATTTAAAAATATAATTTATTACATACCTAACATACATTGTTTAACTCAAGAAAACTCATTAAGTGTATAAGATGGTTTCCACCCTACAATTTGAGCTTCCCCTGAAATAAATTTCTATAACGACAGATTCTAAACTCTTATTCATAAATTCACTTCCATTTAATAGTTTGCTATTGACATTTCCAATCCCATTTTCCAGTTCAATTCAGGTTCGTTATAGGATTTACCCAGCACAAAAATTTCCGCCTTGAGCTCTGAATTGAACTTAATGAGTTGAGGTTTCCAGATACAAGGGGACCTCGTTAGACTAGATAACATTTGTTGATCAAACTGTAGTGAGATTGATTACGATGAAACGGATGAATGCAATTACCAGGGTAATCACTGATATATAATTAATTAATCTATTAATATTACATGAAAGCTATATGAGCTTTATGGAAGCGTATGTTTGAAAACTTTCGAAGTTTTCATACTACACCAGCCCAGTATTTTTCTATTATTATAGAGCAGGAAGATGCTGCCGCTTTGCTCACGACGTAGCAAAATACAAAATTGAAAATAATGACCACATAAATTCAGTCATATTACTGACAATGTGACGTAATTAAATTATTGACGTTGAGTGAAAGTTATGCGGGTTTAATTGAATCATCTCTTTGAAAAGGTTTTTAAATTTCTAGGTTACACCAGCACGGCGAACATTTTTTTTCTCCTATACCTCCAATTATCTTCGAATTTATGTCCGAAATAATAATTGATTTTTTGGTAATGATAATATCAATATAAACGCTTCCATATATTAAACATGTTACAGCTTCAACAATTAGTAACGGATTTGATCCTCTATCTATTTTATACATATGTACATATATATATATATATATATATATATATATATATATATATATATATATGAACTAACTATATACTTTTACGACAAAACTTTAAATTATAGTGGATAACAACAAAACAAGGTCTTGTGTCGCGCAAATCACAAAATATTTCCTTTGAACGCTTTCATTTTAATTCAAATCTGAAAATTTTTAAATTTTATTTTTTCGGTTAACGTTACTTGATGGCGTTCCGAATTTTTACATTTCACATGTTCTGCTTAAACCATTTGTTGCTGTTTCAAATTTTTAAATGTTTCGTACTCGATGCATGTTCTCCTATTCAGTTCAAATAATTTGGTGCAGTTTTGAATTTTAAAATTTTATGGCTCGATTCAAATTAGTAGTTTTTATTAATATTTTTTATATTCTCTAGAAACACCTCAATTTTATCACCATAAAATATCTAAAAATTTATATCCACTAAAATATCAATACTATCTTAATTATTATTTATATTAGAGTAGACTTTGTTTTTTTTGGTGTGTCTACAAAAAATAGCTTTGAAAAAAAATTTATTTTTTGATCTTAATTTGATTTAAAACCAACGATTTCGCCCTAGGAATTATCAATTAGTATATTACATTAATTATTACTTTATGTCAGTATTTGATTTCAATTGATGCCAGTAATCACATAAAATATAAAAATAGTCGGAACTCAAAATATGGTATTTTGGTTGGTTGGATTACTCATATGAAAAGAAAGAAATGTATATTTTAAGTAAATTAACACATAAAAATAAATATTTTTACATCACGTAATAATTTTGAAAATATTTTACAAATATGAAAGAAAAACCCACTTTGTAAAAAATTTTTATCATTTGTAATTGTTTTCACTCAAAAATTATACCATTATTTGAAAAGAAATAATGACTAAATACATGCGGATTTAAAAAAGAAAAAGCAGTAATATCCGTAAATCCCTTGAAAATGTTGATGTAAATTAATCAAAATACTATAATTTTGCTTCGAAATTTTAGTCGAATTTTTTACATTCTCTCTGATTTTTCAGAGGCACGGTTAGAAAATTGGAACTAGAGGTGAGAATATTGCACGTCATTTTGAAACTTATTATTTCATAAAAGAGCATTATAAGGTTAAAATGGTAAATGGTACTTAAATTTAATTATAAAGATCTATGCAATGCTACTCCAATCGATTGCATGTGCAAAAAAATACTACAAATTTGCACGTATGGAGAAGAAAATCGAATTCTTTACTATTTTTCTTAAATATTTCGATACATATTATTTGATATCCTCATATGAAGCACCAACTTACAAAATATCGTACAAAGCATTATTCTAGAGTTACATTGTAGAAAATGTGAGGATATGATAAACAGACAGACATAGTGAAATTAAAAGCTAAAGATGGACGAACATGATGAAATTATAAGGTAAGGACGTACAGCTAAGACCAAATTGTAAGGTAAGAGTGGACGGGTGAAACGAAATTGTAAAATAAAGAAGGTCGGACATAATGAAATTATAAGGCAAAAATAGACGAACATGACGAAATTATAAGGTAAGGCTGAATGGACATAAAGAAATTGCAAGGTAAGGACGAACAAATAAGATCAAATTATAAGGTCAGACGGACGAACATGATGCCATAAACTAAGCATGGAAGAACGTGAAGTAATGATAAGGTAAACACGGAAAGATATGACGAAGTTATAAGGTAAGGTTATTTGATGGCGTTCCGAATTTGAATAATACAAACGGAACGAAATTATAAGATAAGTTTAGACGCCCGAGACGAAATCATAATGGGACTCTAAAATATTAATCAAAGCTAAATAAGTTGGGCTCTAAAGATTTAAAACATATTTTATTCAACTGAAGTTTTTATACATAGTACATTAAATTTTAGAATCAAAAGCTTAAATTGATTAGTTTTACTTTTCTCCTTTAACCCCCAAGTAACATAGTAAATATAAAAAAGTCCTTCTTTATTTTTTTATATGAATGTCATGCAATTTCAGTTCATCTTTGTTGCCTTAATTTTATGCATCTTTACTGCATTCTTTTTTGTACAATAATCTATTTTAATTTGCTAGCCTGAGTTGAAAATTCTACAGAAATTTATAGATTACTAGAATTCACATTTAAAAAGTCGATATAAAATGAGGAGTGTAAGTACTATAGGTTACCTATTACTCCATATTTAACGACAAATCGAGTCTTCTATTACATTTACGAAAAACATTTCCACTAGTGTTCACCGCAAATCTCCATTGTCACCATCTCAGAAACTCTTTTCATGGCCGTTGTAAACTTTTTTTTCGTATAAATCAAATGGTGTCTAATTAATTCAACACGCTCATAATTTGAAATTAAATATTAACCATAGAAACATAAAAGGAATGAAAATCCTGCTGAAAATATTTCACTCTTAACTTTGGCACAAAAATTTAAACCGTGTTTGAAAAATAAGTCGCTTCAGCGTCAACCCTAAAGCTGACTTCCAAAATCTGTCACCCGTAAGCACTCGTGAGAAGCTTGTAAAAAAAACTTAAATCCCTGAACTCAAACGGCTTATTCTCCGCCCAATCTTACCGTAGTTTAATTATGTATGTTTTACCGTCATTCGATATATTTTAAATGTTAGCGGATACGTGTAAAGATTCGGAGGTCAATATCTATCTATAAATCAGATAAAAATTAATAGACTCTGAACTGAACAGTTTGTATTTTGACATTTACGACGGTACGTGTTTTTAAAGGAGCGTTTAAAATATTAGGTAATTAGTATTTTGCTTTTTGGAAACATCTTCTTGGATTTTCAGAAAAGTATATATATATATATATATATATATATATATATATTTATATATATATATATATATATATATATATATATATATATATATATATATATGTACATGTCCCTAGTATACTTTGCACCTGCGAAATGATAAATTAGTTGCCTGCATTCAATTAATTTAATGATGCAACTTGGCAGAAGCTATTGCACCTGCCAACTATGAATGACTATTAAGGGGTGCATTGTTAACTTATTTGCAAATATTAATTATTATTTTCCACAATACGAATATATTACCTAGTCACAGGTGGAATAAAATTAAAAAGACGATTTTTACTAAACGACAGAATTATCAAAATAATGTTGATTTGTAGTTAAGCCTACTAACTATTTGGATTTTCCCAAATGTCCATGCAAATACATGCACGACAAAAGATAGTCGGGAGGGGGTGGGGGGAGATTACATTTAGTATCCACATATTCTTGGATGTCGCAAGCTTATGGCACAATTGAAAATCTACTGTTTCCATCTCCCTAAAATGCTCTTCGCAAAGGCAATTCGCATGTTAGAAAATTTTCCCCCATCAGATTTTAGACTTGAACTAAAACAAACACCTTCCTCCCCGCTCTAAATGTATTAGCATAATCAGTAAAAGTATTATTTTTGTTCATACCTGTGGAATTTATAGTCTCGAAATTATACTATAATGATAGCAGCTAGACGTACAACCGAATTAGAGCAATAGGATAATCTTATATATTTTTATTTGAGGACGAAAATAAGACAATAAAAATAAATTTTAAACTGTATAATATAATAATGGCGCACACATCATGCAATAGAATGATAAATGGCCATTACGCCATTGTCGATAAAATGCGGATATTTTATTACTTCACAAGATGAGAAACTATCGAAATATTACACAACCCTCTTCCACTACACTGCAAAACTGAATACTCTCCCATTCTAGTTTTCTTATAAAATTCGGCGAAAGCTTTGTACAGGAATAAATTGTAAAGTATTTCATTGTAGCGTCATATGCGGCGTCGTGGAGTTTTCATCTCACACTATGATAGATTATTTATGCGAAAGGTCGCATTTTCTGTCGGTCGATCGCTCTGGGGCACGATATTGGAAACACTATCTGCGGGGACAATAGGTCGAAGGATAAATTGTTTTTGATATTGCCTCGCTCTAGTAAATAAATACAAGTGGATGTTGGCATGATTGCTTCCTTCTTGTGAAAGTTTCCGCTCTTGTACACGTTACTTTCCAAGAGTCGATAGCCAAATGTCGAGTATCATTTTAAATAATAGTGTCAATTTATTGTTTGTTTATAAGTGAAAGAAAAAGAAAGGACCATAATTATTTTTATAAGAATTGTGTGTTATTTTACACTTAGAAGGCAAGTATAAATGTAATAATAACTCAACTGGAAGGCTTATAACAATGTGGTTTTTAGTCTTGTAGTTTGATTTTTATGCTTAGTTAGCACTTAAGAAATACATGCACCGTAACACTTTGTGAATAATATTATGACTCTGCAGATCGGATGGTGCTGCGGATTTTTTTTTAAATGCGTGCGAGATATGCTTTAACTTACAATATAAATCGGCATATAACTTAGAGACAATATACCGGGAAATGGTTCAATGCATTGCCAGGTCGGCACAAGACCCTGACGAAAAAATAATCCTTCGTTTAATCCATCACGTGCTCTTATTAAATAAGTTAGATGGTATTTTAGGCAAAAAGTTACACATCGGAAAATTATTAACAGCATAACATAAATTTTTAGATAGAAACACACAATTTAATTTATGCAATATGAAAGAGGTTAAAAATAAGTTAAATTACCATATTGAATGTATCTGTAAACTTTGAAACGAACTCCTTATTTAAAACTTCAGCAAACATTTTATCTGTATTTCCATAAAAACAAATCAATATTAAAATTTTGATCCACGGGGATACACTTACAAGTTTTCGCTACATCTCCGCAGAACTAATGCAAGCGATGATATTTTATATTACGTCCTATGTCAACCTTACGACCAGTAAAGTTTAAAAATTAATCTCCCGAGCATTTTTTTAATTAATACGTTAAATATTGACCTCCCCCCATATTGCAAAGACTTTATAGAATTGCCATCGCCACGTAATGGAACTGCTGTTTGAAGTTTTGTATATTTCCATTATAACTTGTTTGTTTTAATTAATTAACTAAAAACATATTGATTCTTGAACACGGTACACGCCGACAAGGAATGCATGCCTGTTTTTTTAACATTAAAACACTCAAACAAAGAATTTATATTTTTCTGCCTTTGTTATTATGTACCTGAGTAGTGATATGCACATTATGCTAAACTTCCAATTAAAATTTATTCCCAACTGGAATTCCAGTAACAAGGTGGAAATTCATTTACAGAACTGGAAAAATATATTTACTATAATTTTACTCTCTATGTAAAAATACAAACGGTAAAATTGATTACATTGTACATTATAAAATCGAGTCAAATAAATATGCTGCATAAAACTATACACCTGGACTCGTGTCAGACATGAGAAGCATTTTCAGATTGCTATGAGTTGAAGTGGCCGTATAACTACTATATTTATTTAAAGTAAATCAAGAAAATATCAACGATTAATAAAGACATAAATTATGTTCGCTGTATGTACATTGGTTTCTAGCTAATTTCATCGATTTTAATTTATTTGACCCGAGTTCAAACCACTGAAAAATACTGGCATTGCTGTAATATAAAGAGTAAAATGGGAAAATACATTTATTACACAAATGCCCAAAATAACTACTGTCTTGCTTTGTTTATAAATCTGTTGTTAAATCGGGTTATAGTTTATTAACAGTCTGACAAAACGCCAGTGAGAATATACATCAAACTATGAAAAGCACTCCACTCACTATCATAATTTTCCTTGATTATATTAGCGTATTTATTTATGCAGATTTATATATTTTCTAATCTTGCTGGAAATTAATCAACATTAACCTTTTATAAATGATATAAATGGCATTTGATTAACAGATATTTATTCTGAAAGTTCTGATTTCGTAAATACGATATCAAAAAGACTTATGATTTCCCCATTCTTTTGTTCAATTTTCATTGTCATTGTAAGTACTACTTGATTCTAAATTATTTATATTCTACTTGTAAGCATAAATTAAAGGGATATAGGCAATTAAGTCATTTTCTTACACAGGAGAAACTCATATTGTGCAATATAATTATGAAATCAAAGATAATATAAACAATACAAACAATAAATGGTAACTCTAATGAAATATATATAATATTTCATTAGAGTTACCATTTATTTCAAATTTTGTATATATCAATTTGTGTAAGGATCCCTGCAATGCGAGTTCCACATCTACTCAATAGGTTTATTTATAATATTATTTCATGAGAATGGAAAAGAAATATGCCGTCGTTTCGTACAACTTTAATAATGTACAATTTTGCACAAAAATCATAAACGTATTTTGAATTTTTACTACAAATATAAAATTATTAATTTTATAATTTTGCATGCAATTTATCATGATGTGGGAATATTCGACCTTTAATGGTGTGGAAAAATTTAAAAGATGACTAATAAAAACAAATAAATTTCTATTCGTAATGAATTATGAACTGTTTATTCTCAGCAAAAAAATAATTAGAAAGATTTCTCGAATGTCCTTACTATAAGAGCACCATGCCGATTTATATTAACTTGGCATTCGATTAACGTTCTCAGAAAAATGTAAGGTGAAACATCTTTATGATAGTTAAAATTGTTTCTATGATATCACATTTTAGGTTTCACGTCCTTATTGTATTATACCTACTTTTTATTATACCTACTTGGATTATACCCACTAAATTATTTCTAGTTTTCGGTCACTTTTGTGTTACTTTACGGTGCTAATTTAATGTTTTTTTTCGTAGACTTATTTAAAGCTTTATATTTATTATATATTATTAATCCACACATTATTTTAAGTAATTTCCTATTTAATACCTAAGCATCCATTTTATTTTAATAATTTAATTTAGTAAGTAAATGTTTCAGCGATTTTAATTAAATATTAATAAATAGATACAGAGAAGTATAAAAAATACAGTGAAGTATAAAATAGATATATTTTTAATTTCAAATAATGTTTCCCGTTCCACAAATTCGTTTAGCTCTATTGTATAAAACGGGTAAATGAAATTTAATTGTCTATCTGTTGTTTTCAATAATTTTAATAATAATCGTGAATGCGTTTACTTATAGGTCACGAAAGTACAAACATTCACTTTTATAATTTAATAAAAAATAAAAATAGTTTTAAAAAAATAGTAATTGTTACAGCGAATGGAATACGGTAGCAGTCAATGCGCTTATTAGTACTTGAGATTACGATGACTAATTTGCAATTAATCGGTTTAGTTACAAATAAAGGTTTACGTTTAAATGTTTATACCATAATATTTATTTATATACATTTTATTACGGCATTAAGCCACATCCATAAATATTGTACTCCACCTTTAGTTCCCATGCAGTTTTATGTCATCTGGTTTTAGTATTACAAATGTGTGGATAAAATATAATCCGTTTGTCTTTAATCGTACACGTAAATATAAAAGAAAAATTGTTGATATTTCTACAAATTTTGACCTTTGAAATTAAATAATAAAAAATAATAGTGATTAGGTCTAATATCTATATAAATAATTCAATTTAAAAAAAAATATTTAAAAAAAAAATTGAATGTTTACATAGACGTTGGAACAGGATTTTACTCATTGTCGTGCTTTACCCAAAATATAGATTATTACATTCAGATTTACCAAAATATATTTTCTGTAAAAGCTTTAAACATTTTATGTACACTAACAAACCAACACAACGCTGACATCAGTGAAGCGTTTAAAATATAAAGATTTTTTTTATCGTGATCTAATCTCTCTCTCTTGCCATTAGTTTGACATACCCGTGTGAGAGAGGTTGTCACTATAGATTTGATCTGATTGGTCCATCGTTACGCACCCTGTATGACAAGGTGCTCCATGAGCACTTATTATGCTGGTATATGAATTGAGTAACTGAAATTGTACTAAGGTGATAATTGAAATTGTACTAAGATGCTGCTTGATGCCTAATTCTAGCAATATGGAGACATTAGTTAGGAATTCAATTTAAGATATTCTCAGTACTCTTCTCCAGCACCACATTTTCAGAGCGTCTATCTTCTTTTTATCGATTTTCCGGAATATCTGAGGTTTACAGATATATAGGTAACCTATGAACTCGATTGATAAGAAAGAATATTTTGGTAAAATTCAAATAATTATTCGTTTTCTAATACTATTTTACTCGTTGTTCCACAGCTGCTAATTTAGACCCAATGTGTGCCAGATTTTCCTAAAATAGTGCAAAAATATGATAGTTAACTTATTATTCCATATTTGAAAAATATTAGATTTTTCGTGACATAATACAGTTATTTCTTTTGATACAAAACATGAACTTTTAAAAAGGGTATTATAATTTAAATACTTCATCACAATTAGAAGAGAAAATCCCTACTAATATTATAAATCCGAAAGTTGATCTGTCTCAGGTAGATATTTATAAATCTTGGTGTTAATATAATTTATGATGGGAGTTAACTTATTAGCTACTATTTATCTCAAAAAATAGCATTCTTCCCTTAGGATGAAAGTCGAAATTTTTGACCAAAACAAAAAATTTGCGCCTGAGAAAACATTAGACGGAAATATTTTCCGGACGCCGCAAAACGTTACTAACATTACTCACAGAGGTGTATTGCAATAACCGCATTGGGTTAAGGACATATAATACAATAATACGAGCAAGTAAAAAATTTCTTCATTTTTTCATGTGTATGGAAAGATATATTAAACATCTTTCAATATACTTTTTTATGTAAGACTTAAAATGTCCACAAGAATCTGTTTTTTTTTAATTCCATGCAGATATGTCTAAAATTGTAACGATGTGAGAGACGAATAAACTAAAATTATAATTATTCCTTGTTTTAAAACGAAACAGTAAAACTGTCTATTAAATTTCATGTCATTAATTAAATTAATTTTGCCAATTTAAACTGAAAACCAGCCATAGTGTAATAGTACACAAATTACTACTCCGCTAAGAAAGTTTAAAATTTTATAAATATTTTCAAACTGAACTTTTATATCATTCTTTTAAGGAGTCTCAAATTTTATTTTTAAAAACCGTCATTTTATTTAAGTACAATTACAAGAATTATTTCCATCAATAATGTTACATTTTCAAGCCTAAAAATTTTGACGAAGACGTGAAAAAATTAAATCCATGTATTTCGTAAACCGAAACCGAAAAAATATTAGTGATCCTCGTTCGAAATGCTAAATATAAGAAATTAATTAATTAAATTTAAAAAAATGGTAATTTTAGGAAAATAGGAGATGAAATTAAACAAAAGAGACAAGCACTTTGAAACTTGAACCAATTTAAAGATCAGACCTTCAAAAAAATAATGTATTTATATCGTGCTCTTTACTTAGAGCTGTTAGCTGATGCCAAGTCATTAAGTCGCGCCCTTTATAATATAGGCTAAGTTTGCCTCGCACTTTCCTTTATGCGATGTGACTCCTAAGTGATACGGTACTGGAACTAAATAATTTTTTTAACAAAACTTTTCTTGCTTAAATTCTCATAATGATAGAAGTTAAGTAAGCTACGCCAAATTTAATAATGTTTATCAAACTTTGTCTGAGAAACACAGCTGTAACTACTACCACATTTTAACTTTCCACGTCAAACAGTTTCAGAGAAAATGAGTAGACAGACATACAAATGCTTGAGTGGCCTAAGTGTTGTTTTTGAGGAACATAATCTTAAAAATGAAATATTTATTTCACATTCATGATTTTCAGTTTTTAGTGAAAATGAATTGTTAACAAACCGATACTTCAAATTTTACTCATTACATTTACGCTCAAAAATTTTGAAAATGTAAAGTTAATTTTTCTGGAATATTTGAGTTGTTTTGGTATATTGCCTTAAAATTATATATTGAATTAAGTTATTTCATAGGCAAATTTAAAATATTTGTAATACATGAAACCTTAAAAAGATTACTATTTCATGTATTAGTACAGGAATATTTTTATAAGGCTAATCTCCACTCCCACGAGACCAAGTAACGTCAAATTATAGTCTAAGAATATTATAAAAAGCTGTCAAGCACTGGTAGAACTCGCACTACGAACTTAATGTACACACTTAGGCGCTTAAATATATTCAGGGGTACATAGTATTTCTATCCCATCATTTACAAATAATGATTTTTCGACACATAAACATATTGTCCGTTGTATCTTTAACAGGCGAAAAAACATGGTGCGTATTTGAAAAAAAATTATGACATCTAGAATCATCGAAACGGTTTTCTTGCAAATTTTGCGAAGCTTCTGTTCTTATCCATAATTTTAAGTTCACTTGTCTCGAACGGAGGGAGTGGGCACTTTTTTTGCATATTTTATAATACGTCTACATAAAATGAGTCTTATATATCCTCATTATTTAAATAAAAACCATCAACACTTTTGTAATAGGTATTGTATTTTTATGCACGTTACAAATTTTGTCAACGTAAAAATCTATCTAAGAGGAGGTAAATTTAGATTTGTTGTTAATATTCGAGAGTGTTTTACATTGATTAATCAAAAAAAATTAATATATACGAGGAAAGTTGTATATAATAATGCTATTCTTCACATTTGTCTAAAAAGTTTCTTAAAATCCATACATATTACTCGCCCTTATAGATTCACATTCACTTACAAGTATCTACAAAATGACAGGTCAGATTACCTATATTTCGATATCCGGTTCTTTTCTTGGCTGTTTGAGCGGTATTGGAGACCCTGATCCAGGGTGTGGAGCGAATTTGATTGGACCGACGCAAGGGAAAGAGACTGCGCATTGTCCATCGTTTCCTTTCATTTTACCAGGATCTGTCTTAGAAACTTATCTCCTTGATTGTGTGATCAAAATATTCTGTAATCCTGCAGAAACTTAAAAGTATGATGATTATTTTAACTTTCCTTAGCAGGAAATTCGATTTTGATTACCTATTTCCATGCATATATGAAAAAATATATAACTTCGTCAATTTCTCAATAAATACCAAAATCAATTGGCACCGATGACTGTGTAATTTAAAGTGATGGAATACAATTAAAACAAAATATCATCTTAGCGAAAGCAATATTGACTGGATTACCGAAGTATTTTAAAACTTAGTTAATATAGGTTCCTTGTCACTAACAAGCATACATGGCGGACAGTTACATTAATGCTTTTATATGTTTAGAAATATAAAATTGTAAAATGTAATAGTCAATGCCTGTCTTTTATTACGGACTGCTGAACTACACCATGTATTGGAAAAAAATCATTAAATATTTTAACGATGATAATAATAGTGATCCAAATCCCATAAACCATTCTTTTTTATTTTAAAAACTTTAATTTTTATGAAACAAGGTACGTATAGAAAAGTACTGAACAAAAAATGTTTAACATGGCTAAAGTCGGGTATTTCATGTATGCCATTGCCTAAGATATCAATGAATAAATTTGAATTATTATTCAGAATTTTTAATACAAAAACCTTTACGGAGCCACATTTAATATGTTCTGACAAGCACTTGGTCATTTTTTTATCGGGAAGTCATAGTAAATAAATTAAGAAAATAGGCTTCATGAGAAAAAACAAATAAAAGTGTCTTTTCCACAATTTGTTAGATTTGTGTTTTGTACTTAACAATATGAATAGTAGAAAAAAATCGCAGTGAACAAGAGAAAAAATAGGCATAAGTAAAGAAATTCTATAATATCAGGTTATGTGTAATTTTTTTTGTCTAGTTTCTGCTTTACTTGCTGTCCTTTTGTTTTAGTACTTTGACGGATACCTCTATACTTGTTACGTACTTGTTTTTGCCCGTCGTTTTGCTTGTTTATATTTTAATTAATACTATGATTATTTTCCAGTAATAATAATTTACATCTCCAAATGCCCTCGGCTGAAATAAACATAACATAAATTACATTGTATTTTAGGCCCTTAGAATATTCGATCAAAATGAAAGGTATTACAATTTTAATTTGAACTGACGCATTGTTCCATTGAAAATTTTAATTGATTTCAAATTGAAAACTAAATTTGCATTTCTCAATCTGATTTAGTTCGAAAAAAAATATTGAAAAATATTTAACAAATACACAATTTTATAGAGGAAGATCTCCTATTGCCAAAAAGCTTTATCAAAAGTTAATTGCTTGTATATCACCATAAAGCACGCACACGAGGTGTGCTGTAGTTTAATTTAAATGCCTATACATTGAAACATTTATATGGTCCTAAATGTGTATGTAGTGCGAGTTTTACTGGTTTTAGGTATTGTTTGTTACGCATTTCATTTTCACGCATGTTATTATTATTTTGTTCATGCAAAATATATAATTCCTTTTAGATTTTTAAATGGAAAGTAGTTTTAATTTTTCAATACCAACACTATCATGAATAACCATTTACTTCGATATCATCTGTCTTTTGTGCATGACTTAAGATCTATTCAAAAGTTTACAACCTTCTTGTTTGTCCAAATATTTGTTGTAAGTTTTTTAAAAATCTTAAAATTTCGTGCAAGATATTGATAGAGTTAATAAATATTTTTAAAATTTATTCGTCAACGCAAAGAATTTCTAGCAAAAATAGCCATTAATATTGTATTTTTATTAATATGAATGATAATAAGAATTAGTCAGTTTTATCAGCAGCTTTCCCTGGCGTTGACCAGGTGAGTAAAAGCATTTTCCCTGAAAAAAATTCGAGAAAATATTTTTATGTTCAACTTCCGGAATTAAAAGCGTTATGGCAGTTGTTTGCTGAAATAAACAAGATTCGGAGCTCATATATTTATATGCGACGTTGTAAACAGTTTCTCCATAAATCAAAACTTACACGGCGAGAATATTTGTTTGACGCAGACAACAGAATCTTAACGACGAAGAGAGCTTTTTAACAAGTAACAATACAAAACTGTATATCTTGTGAGATTTCCGTCAACGTTAGAAAATAATTTCAAGTCAAGGGAAAAATATTTTCTTCTCCAACTTCAGTTACTTTTATTAAAATTTATGACTTAATGTTAGCGCTTCCGATTTCCTTTTTCCAAACACGAAAGAACGTTTAATTTTTTTTATCAAATTCCATCGAAATCTTGAAACAAACTTATTTTCATTTTTTTGTCTTTTAGTAACATGTATGCATATACATTTTTCAAAAATGTTATTGCACAGTATCAATTAAAATATTCCTCAATCACTCAGTAGACCCAATTAGACCAAAGTATTAAAGACACCATTAATAGGAATACTAATATATATCCAACAAATGTGAAATAAGTTATAAAAATTAATGGGTTAGCATCGTAGTTTTTGAAGTAAAACGTGTTGTGTATGTGTCGAACTCGCACGCTGAGAAATATATATACATTTGAGGTTACATATTAATTTTTTGATTTGTTTACAAATATCAATTTTGTTTTGAGCAGTGTGTGTTTGAATATATTGTCTTGTAAATATTTTATTGGGTGAAAATATCGTGAATTTTCAAAAATATAAGATTTAAAATTATACATCAACTTGTGTAAACATTTTTGTAAGTTTGATTTAAGCAGTTTCAAAGGTAAGGAAGAAAAAGAGGTGGATATGTTATATAAATATTTTGAGCAATATATCCAGAATTATCTTGAAAATCATTGCATAAAAACATAGATTTAAAATTCTTGAAACTACCCCTTTTAATTTATATTTAGCTCAACCCTTGAAATTAAAATTAAAATTTAATTCTTTCAGTTGTCCGCCCCCTGAAATTGCCGAATGAATATTTTCAAGTGTTAATATATAAGAGCTGATGTAGAAGCAGCGTCTATTTCAAAGCAACTCGACGACTTTCATGAAATTATTAATGTCTACAATAACTTTAGTTCGGGATAGCAATAGAAGGTCAGAAACTTTTGGCAAAATTTACACATAACATAATATTGGTATATAAAATGAATATATAATGAAAATACATATACGTGAAGAACGAAGCTGTCGTTATTAAGTCTTATATAATAAAAATATGACTAGAACCCGTCACGACTAGGTATTTCCGCTAATGAAAATATTGGACTATTGAGACATACAAGTTAATACACATTACTATTATCTTTTAAATTTAAGGTTCCTACGTCAAACTACTTCTATAAGAAACGTCTGTTACAGAGAGTCATATGAGTGAACCTGTGATTGTTTTCATAGAGGTACTGTTTTTATTTCTTCCGAAGTTTGGTACCATAAAAATTTTAAACAAGTGGAGGGTTATTACAGCAAAGTGGCGCTGAAATATTTCTTTTTGTAGCCATTATTGAAAATATGAATAAAACAAGCTCCTCTTAATGAGCAATAGATAGAATAACTTCTTAGGATAGATCCCGGAATTACTTCAAATTAGCAAACTGATGTAACTATTATTTTCCCGTTTACTATATCAATATAATAAAAAAAAATTGTTGGTTTGAAGTTTTTTCTAAAACAACCTCATTACATTTTGCGGTATACTAAATTGAAATTTGAAAAACAGTGGTTTAAAATAATTTAAACAAAAAGCTGAATGTCAAATGTGACATGTTTTCAATTTAGGAACACTTTTAAAAAAGAGCTTTTTGTGGTGTGATGTTATGTGTGAAATATCTCAAAAGTCGACTCTGTGGGTAAACTAATATGTCCATCTGGTTTGTCATCTAAGAGATTGATGTCACGCTTGTCTGTCCGTATCTTACTTATCTACACCTTAAGTCCACTTGTAATTCCCGATAAAAATATATCTTGATCTTATAATAAATAAATCCTAGGATTAAATTTTAGACTGATTGGGATAGATTAGAGGCCAATATATTTTATTGCAAAAAATTATGTCATTTCATCCAGATCGGCAACTCCAGAAAATAAATAGAGATTACTCCCACAAAATA
This sequence comes from Druceiella hillmani, assembly GCA_039881145.1. Lineage (NCBI taxonomy): Eukaryota > Metazoa > Arthropoda > Insecta > Lepidoptera > Hepialidae > Druceiella > Druceiella hillmani. The sequence goes on along the minus strand of JAYKKI010000033.1, from coordinate 1,060,149 downwards.
TGAAACTATGAATATAGCAAATAAAGAGCTTTTAGCAATTACAAGATTAATATTATCAAATGAAAAATAAAACAAAAACATATTAGTGAATATAAAAAAACATGAAGAAAATTGCAAGAACAAAAACTTAAAACTTCAAATGTAAAAGTTGTCATTATCACTATTTACGTGTTACATACACGATTTCAACGTTATTCAAATTCGATGTAAAAAAAACTACTTCTATTTAGAGGTTTCATCTCTTTTTTTAGCTAATATGATGAATGAAGAAAAACTTGTCTCATTTTAATACGGTTTTATTAGGTTAATTTTGAACTATGTGATGAAATATATGAAAATAAATTTCATGCATTTCTAATTGATGTGAATGGAACTTGGCAGTTATGAGTAGTTCTCATAACAATGCTATAAAATTGTACCATCGAACTGATTCCATGAAATAGAACTGGAACTTAGGAACTGAGCTCAAGAACGGAACAACGTATCCTAACCGTTTTTGGGCTTCTAATTATTATCATGAAACTTTTCTGTTTTGAGAAGTTCTGAACAAAAGACAATAAAATAATATCGTCTCACTGATTTAAGGGAATAAAATGGGAAGTGAGATCGATGAATTGGATTATTCCAAGCTTACTGGAAGGACACCTTAAAATAGTTATGCATTGGCAGAGATGGAGAGCCGCGCATAGACACAGAATCAAAAAAAGACACCTCGGCCTAATCAGATATGCTATTCTGCTAATTGGAATTCCACAGAAGTTTTTTAATAAAGTATTAATATTTGTAAAAGTAGTTCTGAATATAATATAAAGCAAGTTCAAAACATATTCTCCCCTTTAATAAAACTAAAAAAAAAAATTAATTAGTAGTTAAAAAACCAAAAAATCCGCTTTTATAAATTTTGAACTAAAAGAAAAAATAATTATTGAACCTGTTTTCTTTGTCTACATTTGTAAGTAATTTAGTGTAAGACATGTGTTTTAATGAGTATAATAATAGAGAATTAAAAATAAATGATTTAGCCTCCTAAATTAATATTATATTGTCGACAATGCTTAAAATTTCAGTTAGATTTTGTACTAGGTACATAAAATTGGTATTGAGTGAGAAAAGTACTGAAACTCGTAAATTAAAACTCATAAATTCTAATGCATTACTAAATTAGCTTTAATTAATAAACTCTTGGCATCATTGACAATAACATTTGATTTTAAGCTACGGAAAATAATTCATACAGTTCATATATAAAAGGCATTAGCATAACTCCTTTACAAGAGCATTGAGTAGTAAAAACACCAAAATCGCACCTAAGAGTGTAAGGTTGTGCTGAGCGATTGAGAAAGTACTTAAAATGACACCGTTTAGAATGTGTTAATCTCACAGACGTTATATATTTAAACGCTGGCTTGTAATTGAACACTTAGAATAGTGACTCATAACCGCATATATAATATAGTCGAACGTGAAGACTGTTTTTACTAAGTACTTAAAATGACACCGTTTAGAATGTTTTAATCTCACAGAGGTTATATATTTAAACGCTGGCTTGTAATTGAACACATAGAATAGTGACTCATAACCGCATATATAATGTAGTCGAACGTGAAGACTGTTTTTACTGTGTTAGACGTTAACTATCTATATTTTTTGGGTATGCTGAATTATCATACTTACCAGGACAAAAAAGCAATTCCATTAATGAAATGTATTTCCCGATTTTGAAGGGACAAAATTCAAAGAGTTTTTGGAAATCCCCCACTCTTCATATTTCACAACTTTTTGCTGTCTCGTAGTCGATATATTTTTGAAATATTGATATTTAGAACCGAATTACATTAATATATCCACTTTCTCGATATCTGCTTAACCCCTGGTGGCGGTTGTACTAGAAGGCAATTTATTTTTGAAGTTTAGTTATTTGCACCGTGTACTTGTACTACTGGCAGTATATAGCAACGCATGATTCTATTAAATTTACATACAAATTTTGAGGCCATAGTTGCCCTATAAAGACCTTACCTAGTATAAGTACCTTTTGTAATTTCAAAATATTTCTATATATATATATATATATATATATGTATATGTATGTATATATATATATATATATATATATATATATATATTATATATATATATATATATATATATGTTTATATATTCCGCTAAAAAAAAATTTCCCCATTGAAAAATTTGTTTAACCTACGAAATTTGATTGAAACTTTTATGCTAATAGTTGATTTAGTATTAGAAATAACTGAATATTCTGAAATGAACCAAAATTCAAAAAAAATTTGTGGGAGGAAAACTTACGTTAACTGTAGGTGATTATGACATTACGATTTGTTACAACATATTTACGTTCGTTAACTCAGTCGTGTTCACACTCTTATACCTAACAAAATAGTTTTTTAATTACCAAAAAATTATTCCATTTTCAGATAAATCTTTCTTGTATTCGTCCACATTATCAGGCTATACATATGCATAATTTTATGGAAATTGGTCGAATAGTATATATATAGAATATAGAATAGAGACATGAAAGCATGACAAATAAACAAAAAACGCAATTTCACATTTGTTATAATAATTCGGGTTTATGAAGCTTTGAATTATTTATTATTTTTGATATATTTAATGATAAAAATTTTATTAATATCAAAAAAAGTAACAAACGTTCTAAAAACCTAATTTGAAGAAAAATCGAAGATAAAGAATTACGATTAGAAAATAAACTACGAAGAACCTTTCAAATAACAAAAAAAAACGCTTAGTTTAATTTTTTTTTTCGTTTAAATAAAGGAAAACGGTAACCAATTCCTTTGTGTTAAAGTGCAACTGTTCTTGTGATTCGATTTCTATACTAAAGATGTTAATATTGCTTGGTAGATATATAAAACTAAGTGTGCATAGCGGATATAATGATCGACCAGTTAAGCTAATAGATTGTTAGAGCAATGATATTGTGTGAATGGAAACGCATAAACAATCGAAAACTCAGACGAATTTAACCCTAAATTGTTGCATGTCACCTCTTATGTGACATTTCAACTTTACCGTACCGCTCGTATACTTGTATACAGATGGCAGATAATTAGCCAAAATAAGTGAAAACGAACAAGGTGCCAATAAGAGTAACATTAAAAGTAAACAAAAATTCAAGGACCTCTAAATTGATACTTGAATAATTCAACTCAGTAAGAAATACGACATATAGAACTCTTGATTAACGACAAGCTATATATAAAAAGTTAAGGGTTGAAATATGTAACTAGACACAGATTTCTGAACTGGGAATGTGCAATTGTCTACAGTGTCAAGGATATTTTAGTCGCCTAATTGATGTCAATTAACACATTAAATACCACACCGGAAATCGACTATGAAAATTGATTTACTTGGTATTCACTCGCCTCGAAAGTTATAAAAAAAAGTTATATTAATATAAACATCTTCGAATAACTATGGAATTGTGGCCAGATAACGTGAAATTTTAGTAATAGCATTGGATATATCGAGTTCATTTAAAAAAAAGTCAAACGTTTCGTTTAGTGAATCATCATCATATATATTAATACGCTAAGGTTAAGATGTTACTCTCCCTTTTTAGAAAAAACCTCACAACTAATCCACATAAATTATATATCATTTTATAGATAATTGCTTGCTCTACCGGCATCCACAACGAAAAAATTTATTATTGCTATTGTTTTTGCAAATTAATTATTTATTAAAATTATATACACAAAACAGCAATGCTGCCATCTAACGGCTCAACGTCAATATGATTGACGGTCGGTAAAATTTTTGTTTAAATTCAAATCCACTCACGTATAAATAAAGTGGCGCTTTAGCTCAATGCTTTTGATACTTGTGCCTCTATATGTCAATTTTAGTAAAATATTTGTTTGATCTGTCATCTGAGCTTCATAATGGAATAAATAATGCGAAGACTTCGCACGGGTCACGCTAGTTTATTATATTTCTATTATTTTGAATTGTAGAGATAATACAAAAATGCTTATTCTGAATAAACGGTTGTATTATTTTACGTTTTGCAAGAAAGTTAAATCGTGATACTTTCTACAAAATTCCTATTTTCGGGTATTTTCCGTATCCGTATTTTTTTAAAACGTTCCGTACTCTCTGAAGTCAATCATCTGACTAAATGATATCCAGCGCATCCAATAGAATTCCCCCTTCGCTCTTAGTCACTGAGCATCTCAATAATTATTGCACAGATAATTTTACAACTTAAACAATTACGTATTGCCATCAACATTCAAGATATATATATATATATATATATATATATATATATATATATATATATATGTGTGTGTGTGTGTGTGTGTGTGTATATATATATATATATATATAATGTTTTTATTAGATTCTGTTTCGAACTTGTTGAAATAAAGACGTAATTGCATTTCTGTGGATAAAAGATTTATTTACTTGTAAAACGTTCCTTCCACAATTTGCTAGTAACATTATCTTATAAACTAAACATTTACTCACCTGTGGATAAAAGAAACAACATTTAAAGCCCTTATTTCGGGTTTATCGTCTGAATTCGACAGGTTTTTTAAAATAAAATACTGAATCAAAACCAATTCTAACCTCTCAAAAGCTTTTGACGTTTTATACGAAAGCTAACAGCGAGGTCTATGGAACTTATCATAGATAACGCGGCAAAGTTTAAGTGAAAGGATACCTATAGGTTTTCTTTACATCTCCCCTCCGAGAAAAGAACAATTACAAGTGTGATTGCACGTGTTCCTTTCTCAATCGACAATGGAATAAGTTTTGTAACATGAAACAAATTTGATTCTTCCTTCTTGTTACCGGCATCTACTTCGTAAATTCTATTAGAAATTTTTTTCAAGATCTCGTAGGGTCCAATTCTCAGTTCATCTGTTTTCTTCCTATTTAGTCGATTACCTTTTTCCACATAGACTCTATCTCCTTTTTTAAAGTCATATTCCCTCCTTGATAGGTCATATCTCTTCTTATTATACTCATGAGATTTAATAGCATTTATATATGCTAATTTTCTATCTCTTCTCAGATCTTCATTTGAACATCTTGTTTTTAGTTCTGATGGAAGAATATTTACATTTTCTCCTTCCAATAGGTATTTTGGTGCAAATTTGGTAACAGTGTGTTCTGTTTCAATATATTTCTTTACACAATTCTGTGCTATTGTTGTCCATGCATCTTTTTTTCGCTTTCATTTATTTGGCATCTTATTTTATTAACTAAAGTTTGGTTCAATCTTTCGTTAAGCCCATTTGAAAAAGGAATGTCCACCGCAGTCAAAATTATTCTTATACTGTTATCTTTCAGAAATCCCTTAAATTCTTTAGAGTTTATACCAGGATATTGGTCCGTTAATATCATATCAATTTTATGACTTTGTGTCACTTGTTGAATAAGTTTAATAAAATCGTTAGAGCTTTGGTTTTTTGACGTCAAGATATAAGCATACCTAGTGAAATGATCAACTAAAAGATGCAGGTACTTTTTTGTTGACCTAGATCCCCCAAAACCACCAATTGTATCAATTGATACAATTTCAAATGAGTATCTTGCTAGTCCTAAATGTGACAATAATCTATATTTTGGCTTTTTCCTTGTTTTATTTTTAATGCATATTTCACATTCTTCACAAGTCTGTTTAATTTTTGCTATGATATTCTTCGCTGAATAGTATGGTGTTAATTTATTTATCATTTGTGTTGTTCCTAGGTGGCAATAAGTAATGTGTACTTTTTTATCAATGTTTTGCTTAATCATTCTGATAGTATAATTTTGTTTCTTCTTTAATTTTTCTTGTAATATATTTCATCTCTTAGTATAAGTCCATTATTATCTTTTTGTATTTCTTGATTTGAATTTTGATCTATTTTTATTTCTTCTATACTTATTAAATTTACCATTTTCAAAGCATTATCATCATTATTTTCACTTGGATCTAGGACTGGATTTCTGCTCAAACAATCTGCCTCTATATTTGTTTTACCAGGATTATATTTAATTTTGAAATTGTATTGGGATAAATAATATGTTAGGTCTCCGAGCTCCTCGTTAGTTCTTGCTTTAATTTTCAAGTTTTCTAGTGGTTTATGATCAGAATACACCGTAAACTCCTTTCCCATAAGCAAATGCTGCCAGTATTTTATAGCTTCTTTTATTGCTAAACATTCTAGGTATATTGCCTTCTTCTTTTTTTGTGTATCTGTTAATTTTTTTGAAAAATAAGGAACTGGTTTATTGTCTCCATTTTTATCAGGTTGTTTTTACACTGCGCCTGTTCCTTTTGCACTTGCGTCTGTATAAATGTTTATTGGTAATTCTGGATCATAAATTTTCAGAATTGGTACAGAGCACAGTAGTGTTTTTATTTTATCAAATGATTTTTGACATTCTTCAGTCCACACGAATTTCACATCTTTCTTTAACAAATTGTGTAACGGGTCCAAGATGATAGCACTGTGTGGCACAAACTTGTGATGAAAATTTACTTTTCCTAGGAATTGTACATTTTTCCTTGTTTCTGGTATTGGAAAGTCTTTTACTGCTACCAAATAATCTTTTAGAGGCCTCACTGAATTGTTTTCTATTATGTGGCCTAAATACTTTGCATAACTACTTGCAAATATGCACTTGATAAGTTTTAGTCTAAACCCTTCCGTTTGTATTGCCTCCAGTAATCGTGATATATGTGATATATGTTCTTCAAAGGTTTTTGAATAAATGAGTATATCATCTATGAAACTTACTGCAAAATCAGAGAGCTTATTCTTTCTTATAATGTTAGTCATTATCCTTTGAAAAATGGCTGGAGCAGTTTTTAATCCAAATGGTAAGCATGTCCATTGAAAATGACCTTCCTGAGTAACAAAGGCCGTTTTGTACCTATCCTGTACTTTCAATGGAATTGACCAAAACGCTGAATTAATATCAAACGTTGAGAAATACTTACAGTTTACTGTTTTTGTCATTAGATCTTCAATCAATGGAAATGGCTGTGATTGTGGGACGACTATCTTGTTCAATTCCCTGAAATCTATACAAAGTCTTGTTTTTCGTTCATCTTCCTTTTTATAAGCCAGAGTTACTGGGGCAGCAAACGGGCTATATGATTCCTCAATAAAATTTTTCTCTAATAATTTTGATATTTGTTTTTCTATCTCTCTTCTATCTTCAGCTATACATCTGTATGGACGTTTGCAGTAGTATTTATCCACCATCAGGTCAATATGAGCTTCATAATCTCGTACAGTGCCGACATCATATTTATCCTTAGCAAAGACAGTCTTAAATTTGTCTATGAGCTCGTCAATCTCTAATTGTTGTTGTTTATCTAAATGATTAACGATCTTTTCAAATTTATCAGTTTTAATATGTTCATTGAAGTTTATTTCGTTTTTCACCTTCTCCATTCTAGGGCTTCCTAATCTTGGTTCAGTTTTATCTCCTAGTACATCAGGAATGTTGACATTTGTATCGTTTTTTATATTAAGCTCTTCTTTCTGACCTTTTTGTCTTATTTTTAAGTCTTCATTTTGAATAAGCTTGAATTTTCTTATACAATCTAAACCAATTAGGAAATCATATTTAAAATTTTCTTTGTCTATGACGAAAATATGCATGTTTTGTTCTACATTATATATTTTAATTTTTAATGTAACCATACCTTTAGTTTTTTTCTCACCATTAATAGTCTTTAAATTTACTATTTGTGTATTATCTGTACTTTTTTCTTCATTCCGTATATTTAATAATTTAGCATTAATTAATGATACATTTGAACCTAAATCATAAATTCCAATTACTTTCACTGTGTCATTCAATAGTAAATTTATTTTTATTAATGGTGGCACCTTTAGTTTTTTGGATCTTTGTTATTCAGTTCTGTTTCTATTTCGGAGTTATTTACTGTTCTCACTATTGATTTCTGAGTTCTGTCTTTAAACCAGCAATTCTCCTCTGGGTGATAGCGTTTCCCTTTTTTTTCATTGGCACAAATTTGGCATGGTTTTCTTTCTTCAATTTTTTTTGTTTAAGGTCAGAATTTGTAAATCCTTTTTTTTCATACTTAGTTTTCCCAACGAGGTGTTCTAGTTGTCCTATTTCATTATACAAATCTTCTGTTTGTTGCAAAGTTTCTCTGTCGATTTTATCGGCAACAAAATTAGGCAAGCCGAATGCTTGCCTAAAACAAAGACAAAGATCCAGATCCAAGACAAAGATCCAACATTTTTTGCATATATTTCGAGAGAATAATGGATAAGTTAAGATTTGATTTTGCTGTGAAGACTGCATCCGAGGGAAAAACCAACATTTTATGCATAACATCAATTGCCACAACTGGTGGTCAGATCTATGGAATACCACCGGTATATCAACCAGTGAATCAACACAAAGCAATTATGAGTACTACAAACTATGCCAAAATAAAAAAAAACATTGCAAAGAAGACACTAAACAAGGAAAATTTGGATAACTTTAACAGAAGATATATCGGAAGCATATGTGGATGAGGCTCAAAACTTGCAGTTTAATGATGTTTATCTAGAAGAAATAATAGAAACTGAATGTTATCCAGAGTCTAACTCTAGTGGCTCAAACAACTCTTTGGAAAAACTGTTAGAAAAATTACTCGAAGAAAAAGAACAAAAATCAGAAACTCAAAATCTAGGCAAGATAGCGAAGAGTTTTATGATAGAAAAGTTCACAAGTAAAACCACTAATGCCCACCATTATTAATTATTTTAATAAAGAATGTGAACGTTTCAAAGTCAACGAAGACAAAGTGGAACAAATGGGATAAATGCTTTTGTGAGACATTTGCAAATATAGGTTGGTCATCCATGAGATATGCTCTAGGTTTTAAATACCAAGCAGGTCCGTTACTCGAGTACGCTCTAAAGAAAGAGAAATTACTACTGGAAGTTAGTAAGAACATTGATACTGGGACTCTTATTGATCTATGAGATCAATTGAGATCAAATGAGTTTGTTGCAAAGTTTCTCTGTCGATTTTATCGGCAACAAAATTAGGCAAGCATTCGGCTTGCCAAAAACAAATCTAACCTCTCAAAATCTTTTGACGTTTTATACGAAAGCTAACAGCGACCTCTATGGAATTTATCATAGATAACGCGGCAAAGTTTAAATGAAAGGATACCTATAGGTTTTCTTTACATATATATATATATATATATATATATATATATATATATATATATATATATCCATAAATTTCTAGTTTAATATTGCTAAGAAGAGCAAATAATTCGAAATATTTATAACGAATTAATTCCTTTTTAAAAATATATTTCGTGCGTTAATTTTGTCAAACACATGGTTTTTATTATAAATGGAAAAATTTTTAGTTATATTTTTTTAAAGGAGAGTCCATAAATTAAAAACTTCAAGATTGTAAAACATATTAATTTGGCGTGGTTGACCATTTTAGTAGTTTAAGTTTATTATTTTATATATATTAAGCGTGTGATGTCTAGTAATAAATTAATTGTGAAATTTGTGAAAAACAGCCTGGAATATACAAATTTGGAAATATTGCTCGAAAGCAATTTTCTTTAAATTCATTTCTTTAATATTTAATTGCGAGTCGCGAAAATTTTCTCAAAAATGTCGTTTTTAATGTTTATTCTTTCATGTCCTATCGAAAAAATTGTCAGAATATCACGCGACCAAAGAACGTTTATTCCATCTCTTACTACTTCTAACAGCTTCTACACGACTGACAAATCAATGAGTTACGTATGTCCAAATGACTATTAGCTACGTGATTTTAAGGATGTTATCAAGATGACACATGTAGCAAATTGAAGGAATTAGTATTACGTCTATCTTTCCCTTAGTATGAAATGAATGAATACGGATTCTGGAGTCATTGGGTCAGCGTAATTATTATTTATTTCTAGTCAACTTCGTACTACATTTCTGAAACATTCTGCAAAGTACAGAATAATAGCACACATTAAATTGATTTCCTCAAAATTCTGGTGGATTATTATCTCGCATTATTAAGTTATAACACTATTATAAAATTTACATATATATATATTTATATACATATATATATATATATATATATATATATATATATACATTTATATATATATATATATATATATATACTATGCGTATTCATAATTTAAAATAGCAAGCCCTCAAGGCTTGCTACTTTAAATAATGAAAAAAAATATATTTTTCACTTTTTCAGAACTTTTACCCTCTTATCTCTATTTAATTTCCGTCTTACAAAGATACGATATCTTAAAGTGCTGACTGCAAAACATGTGAGTTAACATATTCTATCAGTTATGTCAAACAGTTTCTGAGAAAATGTGATCTAACAGACAGGCAGATATAAAAGTGATCTTATCAGGGTCCCTATAAAAATTATAATAAATTGAAAAAGACCTAGAAGTATAAAATCATTAAACCATTTCCATTATACAAGCAAACTAAGTCAGAGTCAAAAGCTACTGTTTAATTAAACTCCAATATGTAGCACTGAAAAGTTATCTCCAAATATTTCTTTTGGCAAAAAAGGAATGAAATACGTGCACGATATTATTCATAATACGAGAAACAGCAAAGATTAATATACACGGTATCGGTGTGTATTCGTTGGCTATAAAGGAATAAATTGTATTACAACGTAAAACACGTCCTTTTTCTAATTAATTGCAAAAAAAAATATTATATATAACTTTTTTTAACAAACCCAATACATTCCCGGAGTGCGCTGTTTACCCGCGGTGGCGATGTCTTCGCAGCTGTATCGTACACATAATTACGAACATTATTTTCAATTTTCTGAAAAAAGTTATGTCTTAAATTTTATTTTAACGACAATCAGCTATTTTTTACCGTATGTAATTACAATCGCAAAATTAGAGCAGCCTCAATATAAATACATATTAAGACAGCACAAAATCCTTTTCGGGATTTCGTAATGAAATAAGAAACTTTTCAAATGTCATTATGTCCGCCTGTACATCCATTCCTTGATCCTCACAGTTGCCGTTGACTTAGGGTTACTTACTTTAATTTTTTTTAGTAAATGCATTATACATAAATCTCAATTAATACGTAGTAAAATGGTGACGTCGAAGGTGCTTATCACATATTTAAAGCGGATGCCACATATTTTTCGAGTTTCACGACGAATAGGGTATAATTGCATAGGATCTAAAATTAAGTTGACAATGTGCCATTTTTCAATTTCGGTTTTCATTTTTAAAATAATAAGTTTTAAAATGTCTCTTTACCTTCAATTTTTTGACATGTGCTCGAAAAATCTAAAGGAATTCTAGGTACCCCTTAATCTTTGATCAAAACTATACCAGCTAACTTGTATTAACAATTTCAACAGATTTATGTAGAGAACTGTATGATATTATTTTATGTATATTGCTAACGAGAATTTAAAAGAATTTGAGGAGGTGTGCGAAATTAAAAAACAGTTAGAACGATTCTTAGAAATTTAGGGAAAACAAAATATAGTAAACAAAAAAAGTTAGGAACGAATATATGTGGACAAAAAAATTAATTTCAAATATTCCCTCATGATATATTTTAATTTTGCCAGCCTATTCATCTCCAAGTCTAGCAACCATAGCAAATGTAAATTTAATTAGGCATATGAAAATAAATATAATCCTATGTAATTTTAAATAGCGAATTAATGTGTGAAATAAATTATTGAGGAATTCTATGGTCTACCCTTAATTTTTAAGGTCAATTTCTAACCAATTTTAGAATTGCTACCTGTGCAGGGGCCATTCAAATAAGTTAAAATAATTATTCATGTTAGTTGACTAATGTTGAAATTATGAGTCAACATATATAAAATAAGCCGTACCACTCCAGCAATCCGGATTAGAATTCGGAGTTTAATGAGTCTCTGCTTAAAACACAAATTACTAAAGTAAAAACAGCAGATCCTCAAGTCCCATGATATAAGCAGTTTAAGAGTTCGAGTTTAATGATGGAGTCTATGCTTGAAACTCAATAATATTAATATTTTTGGTAAAGTGAACACTATATTGACAGATACTCCATCCTTTCAAAAGTGTTACATTTACCTTACTATTCCAAAAATTATAAATGTCATACCAAAGACCTTCCAAGTAAAGAAAATCGCTTAGAATTTGGTTTCTCTATTTAACATGTTTGAATTCATAGTTTCAGATGTGTGTTGTAAACTAGCTGTCGTTTATATAGAAAAAAGTACAGGATAGGTAAGGTAGCGGTAAAGCAGAGTGAAGCAATGTTCAGAAATTATAAAGCAACAATTTAAAACTCACATGGGTATTATTATGTTTAACCAAAACCTGGTTACAGTAACTCATACAACAGAAACACCTCTCACAGGTTTTTTGTTAGTGTAGAACTAAATGAGGTTCTATTTTAATTGCTTTCAATCATTCGGTGTACCTGCTATTTATTAAGTTATTTTATATTACTTAAATATACTGATTTGGTTTTAATGCATGACATGTGTTTTTATTTTTTATACCAACATTATTCTCCTTGACTTGTAGTTTCTTATTACCTTGGCTTATAATTAATCAATAAAACAAATAAAATATTTTTTTACCGCCAGCTGGTTTTATATGTGTCACTGTGCTGCCTTTTCACGATCTTCCAAAATCTCAACAAAAAATTATTTCTTCGAATTACAATTTCTCTACTCTTTCTTTTGGAGTAAATAATATGTATTTTATATAACTTGGTTTACCTCATGTCCATTTATCATTTTGTATAATTTGGTTTACCTCATGTCCTAAAGGAACAAATTAAATATTACATTAATTTTTAAACCTCCGAATATTTTTTTCCAAAAAATCATCGTCCAACTTCTTTCTCCTTAAATTGGGATGGTAGAAAACACTGTATTGACTTCACTGACACCTACTGTAGAACAAAACCTGTGGCTATGATACCTATTAATTTTACAGGTTCGACATGTCCGCCATTATGATCTGATGCACAGCAGCCTTTCTTGTAAGAGTTGGTACAACTCTTCCAGTATTTCTTTATATGTACTGGAAAGGAGCCAAGATAGAACTAAAATTAGAGGATAAGATATTTATATTTATCTAATTCAATACAACAAGGTATTACTTTTTTTTACCATTGATATAAGTGAAAAAATTCGTTTTTGGCTACTATGTATTACTTCACATGAAATTTCCCGAATAATATTGGAAATATATCTGACAAGCATTATACAAAAATAAAATTTAATGAAGAAGTAAAAGGTTATAAAATAATATACCAACATGAGAAATAATAAAGGAATATTTTCTTAAATACAATGTAAATTTACTTGTGTCGGTGGAGGTTCTACCAGTATTAAATTTACGCACATATAAAATACGTACAGAACTAACAGAAGACTTCTTCATTTTTTAAGCCACCAAATATTATATGACGATGGGAATAAGAAAAATATATATTTTTTAATGTGGCTTATTTTTCAATAACTGTCGGAATAATTTTGCCATCAGATGTATTTGAGAAATACGTAGTGCCATTAATATACCATTACATTTTAAGATATTTTTTATTCTAACGATGCAACCAAATGAAGTGGGAAGCACTCTGTTTGGTTATTAGTTTGAGTTACTTGAAGAAAAATTAATAATAACCTATGTGCTCTTTGCAGCATATTGATGTTGTAAACACAATAATAAGCATTGGCACAATAATAAGGACTGCATTATAAACATTAATACTATCCATTTTATAAACAAAAAATGTGTGAAATGTGTGTGTGTAATAAGTAAGTGAGATCAAAGTGGGATCAGATTACGTAATTAGCACATTTTAACATATATTAATTTAAAATAAAAATGAAGTTTTAAAAGTTAACATCAATTCAATAAAAGTTCATAGGTAAGGTATAAGGGATGCAGGAGACTGTGAAATAACAAGATCGTACTTAAGTACACTAAGTATAGTTTCAATATTTTTGTTAAAAATTGTATGAAATCATGTCAAACTTTGCATCATGTGTGATTATAATTTAGTTTCATTGCGTTTGAAGTCTCCTTAATTTTTGTACCAATTTTTTAAGTTTTAGAAGTCTTCGTATACACATTTATAAATTCCATTTTTTATTTATTGTGTAACCTAAACTCCGAGTATAAATCCAAAATAATCCGTAAAAGCACAGTTGGCAAAAGCAGAGTTTCTTCCATGAAATTTACGAACATTCCCTAAGTACATCCGTAAAAATATTATTAATAAATAAGTATAATAGTAAAACTATATATATTATACACATTCAAAATCAAGTTTTATTAGTAGATATCAGAAACATATAATACACTTAAATTTTCCAGTAAAGAAATATTCTACTTTTTTATTTATTGGACCATAGTTTAAATCTCTAAGAATAATTATTTCCTTCATTTATGTGCAGATTCCTATAGGACGCGAACTTTAGGTCTCTTATTTCAATAAAACAAAGATATTAAATATTTTAGAAATTGATTTATGGAGAACTCAGAATATCAAAGGAACTTTCATTGTACAACGAACATAAAAAGAAAAGAATATTACAGTCAACCTTTTACATCTCACTAAACACGAATCCGATAAGTGTGCAGACATTATACGAAAGAAAATGTTTTTGTATATTACCTTTTGTATATCGTAAGGTAGGTTTTATATATTTTAAATCATGTTATGGATTTATTTATGGACCTTGAATATAATGACTAACCAATGGGGTAGCAACAGAATATTTTTTGTGAACATATGTAGGTGCGACGAATAAATTTATCTTCAAAAAATAAGGAATCCCCATATAACTAGAATTAATTTACCTTTCAATGGAGTATAATACACATTTTAAAAAGTTACAATGTAATCGTTTATGAAACTATTACTTAAACAGGTATATATCTGATTATGCAGATTAGAACTAGCAGTGAATTTTTGTTCTATCCAGAAATAAATTTCAAAATATTTGAGTTCGTAGTGAAAAAAAGTTCCACGTAATTTCACTCATCTGAAATTTTGACTTGCTAAATTCAATAAACCAAAACTAAATAATTAAAAAAATAGTTTTAAACAATCCTCGTAAAGTTCGCGTCAAAATTCGAAGAGAAAAAAAATAAATCAAAAGTAGATTCATTAAACTCTGATATTTATGTACTCACTTATGTTCAAAGATAGTGGTGAAACGATTAGTAGCATGGTGTTTACATGAACTGAAAGTTTTAACAATTCTTAACAAATGGGTGCCTTCAACGAATGACAATTTGCTATTCTCTTCTTTCACATTATGAAACACGTCATTATTTATTGTTAACTTATTTTGGTGAGAAATGGCTTTAGGACTAAGATCCAAAGAGAACATATCGCTAATTATGTCCGAATGTTTTAGTATCATACACCTCAAATTAATCATTTTTTCGTAAAAAATATCCCTTTACGGCTAGTGGACTGCATTCTGTATTGTCTATTGTAAGTTTAACAATACGGGTATAGAAAATATGTCTAATATTATAGTGCGAGGCTTGAACGTGTATAGGAGATGCGTCGCTTCGTTTATAAACAAAATTAATGAATTTATATAAATTTGCATTAAACCTCCTCCATAGAACATGCAGAAAAAAAATCACAAGGGAAAATACTCCAGGTCGGATAGAGTTTATCGGATAGAATTTTTTTTGGCATTAAATATCGTACATAATAAATCCTACAAAATCTTGATATAACGACATAAATATCACGACGACAAAATTCAAAAGACGATTATTTATACAAAAAAATATTTTTGAAAATTTTTGGACACGTATAATTTCTTCTGAACAAAACCGTTGAACTTAATTATTTAACTGGTAATTAACTTTTGGGTTTTATTTTGAAAGTGTAAAAAAATACTAATCATCTTTCTTCAGTCAATAGTGTGATATTGCTTCATTGCAAACACACTCATGTTTCTCACGAATCTCCATTTTAATGCAATACAGACAGTAAAGAAGGGAAAATAATGCAGGTGCGCCTAACACGCTAGCAATACCTAAATAAATGGACTGGAAAACCTGTTGTTCATTTTTATTGCTTTATGTCAAATGTTAATTATGTGATTAAACAAATAGTTGCAACTCAGATACAACTTCTAAAATATACTTACACGAAATGCCAAAACGGGTTGAAATTCCTAAAGTATGCTTAAGAAACAAGCTCTAAACGAAGTGTCATATTTGCGCCCAGAATGTTAAAATACAAACTGGACATATAATATATGCGTGAAAATACATAGATATCATTTTCTGAAAAATTATATTTATTTATTTTTCTTCAATTCCCATTAACTAATTAAAAAAAATTATTAAATGTATTGCCACAAAACTACCTCTTCTAATTAAATAAACTATAGTAGAAAGTCTAATTTGTTGTGAATATAAAATGTACTCTCAATATAATACATGAATGGAAAATAAGGAAATACGAAAAGGAATGAGATATGTAATATAAAATTAAGATGTTCAAACGTGTATTAAGCAAATCGTTAATTTTTCGTGGTCTGAAAGTTAATAATATTCTTAATAATACGGATAGATACTACATATATATGCTTGGGTAAAGAAATCGAAAATTTTCTTATTTTCAATATAATTATAATTTGCAATATAATTAAAGTGAAGGTTGAATACATTTTTATTTCAATTTAATGAAAATATGGTTTAGTTTGCTATTTTGTATATTTTCCGTCACGTTGTGGTCTCATTTCTCAAGACACGAACTTATAATACCATAATTTAATTCAAAGAAACTTCAAGTTAAATGCTTCTAATATATTTAAAAATTTTATGTCCCGAATAGGTGCTTAAAATTAAAATTTTCTCAAACCACATATTACATTTTAATGATATATTTCTAGTTATGCCAACTTATGATCATTATCTGATTTAAAAAAAATACGAGCAGTATATGTATTTAGTAAAATACCACCATTTTTTTCATTCATCTCATGGTGTAATGACTGCCTAAATGTGTAACAAAATTAACATTAAAGGAATACCGACTTTTATTACGGTGTTTGGTAGTTTTGTGACAAATAATGATACTGAACATACGAAAACGACATTTTTATATAATGCCAATTGTTTATATAACGTCGTCTGTAACCCGTCGTCTGTGTATTTTAAATGGATTAAAATATATGATCACAAAATTTCACGCACATAAGTCTAAAACTGTAAAAATTTCGAGTCTATGACAAATAGATGTACGGATATAAAAAAATTATAAAATTTCCTCTTTTCACAATATTCAACACAAATATTTTAAATTACATTCAATATTTATGGATTTCTCGCATGCATCCTTAGTGTAATCCTCTTTAAATTCCTATCGCACCTACTATAAGACCTTTTACATTATCTTTATTACATTGAACGCTAACGCAAAGACGATTCTACGTGGGTTAAGTATATGTCCAAGCACGTAAAGTACTGATATTCCCGTACAATATCCGGTTTAATATGAAAACTTACAACGATGCCGTTGTTTTGCAAGCGCGCGTGGGTAGTGTTAGTCGTAATGGATTTAACCCCTTGGCTGCGGCAAAATTTTACGACTGATGGGCTTTTCAAGCCCATAGTTTTTGAATATATTTTTCTTAGGAATAAAATTTCCAACAAGAAAATATTATATCGTATATACCTGCTTTCTATTAACATAAAATTATTAAAAACTATACTTGAAATGCACAAGTTATGATAATTATGATTTTTAAAAACACAAACAATATTAGGAAAAAAATCATAGTGCTGCAGACTCTACTGATCCTGAAAGGCTAGTATTAAAAGATTTCATAAGAAATAAGTGAGTAAAAGAAGCAAGTCATAAAAACATAAAAGCGACATTTTTTCTAGTTGGAAAATGACAAAAACAATACGTAGATGGCTATAATGGTACACTCCGCGGTAAATATAAACCTGACTAGTATCTATACTACGAGTTACTGTTGGTTACAACACTTTAAGAACAAATAACGCACGATTTATATTTCAAAGCACAATAAGTTTAAAATTAGGTCTCTGAGATCCAGGCGCAGGCAAAGGAACAAAGGTTGGGCTGTTAATATCCTTCAAGATTTAGACTTTTATTGAACCTTATTAAAAGTTGTGGTTAAACTTATTGCAACTCTGACGTGATTATATAATATTGTAAACAAAGATCATTTCAATTGTTTTCATTAAAACTTAAATAAAAAAGTTAACCGATATAACTCTTTCTATTTTCTAATTTAACATAAAATCTGCATATTACAGGAAAAATATTTAAAAAATATTATTTAGACTCCATTATTAAAATTCACATTTCTTTTTACTCAGTTACAATAGCAACGAGCAAGAGGCATCCTAAACAACAATCACTTTTAAAATTTTTACATACTTTCCTTCGACTATTAAAATTTTCTTCAGTCCATATTTTTTTAATTTCATATCTAATCGTATAGAAAAAGGTTTTAAACATTCTATCGTTCGTTCAAATATCCTAAAATAGTTTTCAACTTATATTTTTGTTGTGTATTTAATATAAAATATAAAATTGTCTGATTTCTTTGTTGTCTCTATTATAACTTGGAAACTTTTACAGTTTTCGACTTAATTAAGTTACGCTCATTCTTATAGAACTTGAGGTAGCCTGACATTCATAAGGAAATTTCTTTGCACAGCTAAAATACATAATTAAATAGAAAAGGAAACATAATGTACACCTGCCTTAAAACCCCGAATGAAGACAATATTTTAATAGATAATTATGAATTCAAGAAAGACAACTCAGGCAAATAAACTAGATTGATAGATGGTCCGCTATATCCGGCACATAAGTAGTACGAGTTACTGGAGTAAGTTTCTTATCAATATGCATTTTTAATAACTTTTTTAATTTACCAATAAAAATTAAAATGATACATACGGCATGTGGAAGATAATCGAGAATGGTAACTGGATTGCACGTACGTAAATTTTCAGGTCCACTTTTTGTACATATATTCGAAATATTGCATTAAATTTACTAGGAAACTCAAACAGGAAACTGTATATTTGAAGAAAGAAAAACCCATATATATAGACTATTAAATTTAATATGACACAACCGGTGTTTAAGGAAATTTTACCTCAAAAAAAGGAATAATCCATATTTCAACTGTAGTCATAATTGAAAGAATACAATATGAATATCAATAATAAATCTTATCATAAGCTAATTGTAAAACAGGAAACATTTCCTTTTGTCTTTAATCAATAAATTATGAGTGATGGCAAAGAGATTATATGACACATATATATGTATATTTAGTTGCAAAGTTCTTCCGTAGGTTTCAAATAATATATATTTTGGTCCTCAAAAAAATAAAAATAAGTTATAAACCGTTTATATCAATATTAAATGTACAATTTCTATTTATGGATACTGCAGTCAATAAGAGTGTCCTTATAATTTTCATTAGTCCATTCGTTCTTCTGTCAGTCCGTACTTTTTTCCATATATTATCTATCCCATAGGCCGAAAATCTTCATTTTACTATGTCTCTTACTTTCAAATGGGAATGTCATTTAATATAAAGCAAGCCGCTAAAATTGTTTTTGTACCTCCATATATTTAAAAGTGGGACGATTATTTTTCGACGAAAAACTTTCTTGATTACTTCTGTAAGCCGTGAATTTGTATCCTACCTATTTAATCATATACATCTGGCCTACGATAAATCCTTTGTATTCTACTTAAAGCCGTTTAACTACTAATACAATAAATAACAGTTAATTTATCTGATTGATTTGAGGAATCGATAAAGTAAAAATTGTTTTTCTGCTGTTTGTGCAATAACTTTTAGGAGAAAGATTTGTTACCATTATTTCTGAAATTTTTAACTTCTTGCCTGCATATTTGTTTATACCATAGATATTTAAGATACTTTTTTTTATTTTTCACTAAATATATATACTGTTAAAATTTAATTAAAAACTTACTCTTGCATATTTGAAAACATAATTTACACGTATTACCTAGTAAATCTTTTACATAGAAAATATCGGAAATTTCTCAAAAATTGTGAGATTGGGAATCATTAATATGAGTTTCTCGTAAACTTCTAGTAAGACTGCTTTTTCCTAATTTTCTTTACTCGATGTTTTAAACCGAGAAATAAATTCTGTTTGTTATAATATTTATGTAAAGAATATAAATATTAATACATGAACATAAATAAACTCTTTCCAAAAATAAAAACGGTTCCAAACAACGCAAACGCGCAAAGCAGTTCGGTAAAGTCCCGGTTGCCCAATCTCATAAACCTTCATTATCATTGTCAAATATATCCATTAAACCCTTAAATTGAAATAAGAATATCGAGCAATAAATTTTCGGGAAAGTTTAATTTACCTTAATTTTTTAGAAAAGCGGAATTTACCTACCGATTACAAAGCGCCCTGTTGAGCAAAGGAACGAAGGGTCAGGTTAAAATTTTCATTGAATTACGAATTAAGTGTGATTGTTATTTTTTTATATATTAGCTAAGTAATAAGATTTTGGAACTAATCAGAACATTTTGCAACAACTGCTACGGTCTGTTCAGAAAACAATTATAAATTTCGCTTTCAGGATTTCGTAATTGTCGTCACCAAACTTTGACTTTTTGTGCTTTAAAAAACTCTCCTTACTTAGAACTGGCAACTTATTTCAAAAATTTAATGTAATACGAAATTAAAACAATAACAATATTTAAAAGGCTAAAAGGCAATACAGGTCACCTTTTTATTTTTTTAAATGCCACCAATAGAGAAGCTAATATAAAAGGAACCATACATATACGGATTTTGCTCGTGCGTTAGAACCAATGACAGGCAATTTGATCGTTTGTTAAAATGTAAAATAAAAACGTTGTATTTTTTAAGAAATTGTATTTAATAGTTGCCAACAAATTTTGAAGACTATTTTACATTTTTTATAAAATAAATCTTACGATATAGAAAAAAAACAACTCTAATATTCCTCTCCTATTCGTATTGTATCCTACCCCACCCGTCTAGTCTCTCACCGGCATGAAATATTTCCCTTAGTCTCTTTATTTCCCTTAGAATCTTACATACATGCGCAAAGTTTCTGATTGAGTAATAAAATACAGTTATAAGATTATTAATATTTATGTCATGCTGCCTATCCTAATGGCAAACGACTTCTTAACGTAGGACTACCCACATACGTATATATGTATGTGTATATATAAACATATGCACACAAACACACCACACACACAAATACACACACACACACACAGTATTTGCCATGTGTTCCATAAGTCAGAACTAATCGTAATATAAATATGTATCAGTACTTTAAATAACCAGCACTATCTATCAGAATGATTCGTTGTACTGACCTTTCAAAGACCGAAAGGTTATCATCATATTTTAACAGACGTATACACGATAATGGCTTTCAATCAAGAATATTTTGAAACCCATGACTTTCCCCGTAAAATTTACTACTGAAAATCAATAAATCTAGAATTCAATATTTCATGAACAAAGAAATACTTATTCTCTTTGTCATTGCTCATTAAGGCTAATAGTAACTTGAAATATCTTCTTTAAAATGCCCGTGTTTCATTTTCATACACAAATATGCAACAGCATTTTCTGCAAATTTCATTTGGTTTTGTTAAAAAGAAAATGTATAAAACTTCTTTTTTTTTATATTAAATACACATTTCTAATTTTTAATAATTCTTATTATACATATATATATATATATATATATATACATATATATAAATATATATATATATATATATATATATATATATATATATATATATATATATATATATATGAAATTATACCCGTACAAATTTGCACCCATAAACACAAGAGGGAACCCTAAAGGGTTACACTTCCGATGTGCGAATACATAATAGATATTACCGTACATAATTTTTTATACAAAAGTTAAGAACATATACAATAAATGAAAAGTGCCACTTAAGTATTGTACATTTCTAATTTCATGTCTCTAAAAAATTATTTAATTTAAACATGATGTTATTATTTTTGTACGTATTTCTATTTTTGTCACAGAAAGGTACGTATTAATTACTCTTTAATTTATTAACAAATAATCGAGCTTCCAAAACTTTATAAATGTTATCTGCATATAATCATATCACAACAATTATAATATATGACGAAATTATAAAGATAACTATCAAAGCCAAGTAGTCTTTACTTGTTTATGATAATTTTCAACCAACTTATAACATATAACCTGGTCTGTAAAAGCTTCATAGAAAAACCATGCAAATAATTTAAATCAACTCCAAAAATAAATATGTATTTTAATATCTATGTTTATTAGGTCTAGAAAAGACGTAGTTTTGCGGCGGGAAAAAGTTTTAATGTTTGTAAATATATAACGGAAACGTATGTGCGTACTTACGATATTTACGGTTAAATGTTTATGTGCGCCTAAGTGTGTGAACATAAAACTCGCAGGGCGAATTATACTCGTGCTTAACAAGTTATTCCAATATCAAATCACTTTACTAAAAACTGTTTAATACATGATATATACT
The DNA here is from genome assembly GCA_039881145.1 of Druceiella hillmani. Taxonomy (NCBI): domain Eukaryota; kingdom Metazoa; phylum Arthropoda; class Insecta; order Lepidoptera; family Hepialidae; genus Druceiella; species Druceiella hillmani. The sequence continues at coordinate 1,037,496 of JAYKKI010000033.1, read as the reverse complement.
ATATTTTAAACATATTTTATACTGCATGGCATTAAAAAAAATCGCGTTAACGCGTTTAAAACTACAGAATTTCATAAATGTGACTAAATAGATAGACTTTACAACAAGTCGAGTTTCGAAAAATTTCTTCTCGTAGATATACAAACAGATAAAAATAAATTACACAATTTACTAACAATTGTAGAATGTACATAAGAATATAATAATAAATTCATAGCATTGCTAATAATTTATAAATCTGACACTTTAAGAAAGGTAATTTTTAAAATGTTATAATGAATTTCGGGAAACGGTTTTAGGAATCGAGTTTTATATAACTGAGTTTCGGATACAAACTCTCCTCATCATCAAGTAAATTTCTGACAAATGATTACTAATTGGCATATTTCCAAAAAAAAATAACCAACATAGAGGCCGCATTATAAATATGAAAATTAGAATAATTTATTGTGGAATAGAATTTTATTTTTTTTTTAAATAAATAAATTTCTATTTTAACTGTCATCGGAGAAACAACCTCATTAGGCATAAAAGTGTGAACGTGGTAAAAATTTCCAGTTTTGGTTTTCTTTAAATGTTATCTTAAGTATAAAATTATGAATTCAATGAGTAATTTTATACTTAAGAGTGGGTTTTATTATTTGTTTACCTCACTTGAACGCCTCAACTACTGAATTAATTGCCGACATATCGCCTGTATTATAGAAATGAACAATGAACTACTTTTTCAACTCAAAAACTCACCTTGTTAAGAATAAAAGTGTGAATGTAAATATATACATGTTTGTATTTATATATCAAACTACTGAACTATTTTCACTAAGATTCAAAAATTTCACAAGAAAGTAAATTTTAATGACATCACCATATTTTTTCTGGTGATTCAAAGCAAGTTCAGCATAAACTGAAACTTGGAAATTATAAAAACAAAATTAAAATATGATTCAAAAGCTTACTTTGTAGATTTTACAAATATTAACTTTATTCTGATTTTCGTTCAACGAAGTTTTACACTTCACCGCAATATCAGAATTGTAATTTATGTCATTAATAAGACCATATTTTGCTTTTCTGAGGCCTCCCTTATGTCATTAAAACGAAACGCTTATTCAGCTGTCGATATTACACGATGAGTTAGCGATTATTTATTGTTACTCTGAGTATGAAAACATGTCAATTTATAAACCTAATAAATTATTAATTCTCTTTTTATTATATGACACGGGGTATTTACATTAAACTTGAAGTTACCGTCAATAGTTAAATGTGAACTAATTTAATGATAAGGTTATGTATATGTCCGCGATCCCTGTCCGAAACCAATTAATCTCCTGGTTATAAGTAGATCATTTGTGAGAAGCGGAATTTCTAATCTCAAGGGGTTTAGAAATTATAGCACGATAAACATTTAAAAAAAACTGTCTTCATGAATCCTTACATATTTCGTTACGTACATTTTACCGATTATTTATATCCATTCAAACGTCGCAAATAAATTATATTTACGCATAAATAATAAAGGTTACAATGGGTTGTTTGACAAGTGAGAAGAGAGAGATGCAATATTGCCACTCTCTTCTCGTATACGAGAGCGCATTCGTGGTCAAGGTCAATTACTAATTTAGTCGGTTGCGAAATTTCTTTGTGTTGTGTCGATAAGTTTTAACGTATTGTATTATTATTACAACTCGCTTACTATTTTTGCTTCGCGCTCGGCAACGCTTACCGCTGAAGAGTACACACAATTGATGTTACTATAGGTTGAATAAGGTAGAAACGCATCAAGACCATTAGCTGCCTATCGTAGGCAATATGGAGAGGAGCTGTCACCGCGTGATGCGAAGACGATAATTGACGCAGTCCAGCGCATACGAGATGGCTATCGCCGACCGACATATAAACGGACAGCATGCTGAAGATCTACCAGTAGGTCAATTTTCAGCACGTCTTGAAGAACAAGTCTTAGAATGTGTGATCCGACGATAAGTACGCGGAAAGCAGAAAGACATTTTCGTATTGACCACAGTACTGCCTATAAAGTATTAAATGAAGATCACCGGCATCTGTGTAAATACAGAAAAGTCCATGCACTATTTTCTCATAATTACAATGTCAGAATAAGTTATTGTCAGTGAATACTAAAACAGTGCCGTCGTGACAATCAAGTTTTATGGTAGGATGAAAGCAAATTCTAAAGAAATAAAATGTGAAACAGGAAAAATAATCACGTTTTGGTACACTCAAATTCAAATGCTATTCGTGAACGTGGACATCATTGTATGGGTAGGGATTCTTGGCAACCAAGAAGTGGGATCGCTCTTCATCTTTGGTAAGTTAAATCGAAATTAATGTTTATATCTCATAAAATTTGCAGCAGTAGAATTCCGTATAATTTCAAGATGTTGCAGCGTCTCCGTTGTCGAAGTTCGTGACAGGCTAAACGAAATGTTTTGCCTCCAGATTACCCTATTGGACTTCTTCGTGTTAGGATTTATTAAAGATTTAGTGTTTAAGAACAATTGTGATAGTGAAATAGATATCCTTGCGCATATTATCGCTATTTTGACAAACTTAAAAGTACCATTCAAGTGCCAACCAAGACATTTCTTTGTTTAATAGAGTCCACGAACAAACAAAAAAACCGTGCGCAAAAATGTATCGAAATGTTATAAATGCTAACGTCATTTAATTTGTTCTTAAGTTTTCATTAACTTGTGATATTAAAACTTATTTTTACTTCAATCGATTAAAAAACCAGTGCAATCATAATTTGATTTCTCATCCGTGTACGGCGTGGCAATCATAGGTAAATGATTACTGATTTCATTCTTAGGTAACCACTAACTATGTATATACTTATGGATGGTGAGTACAGTAATACTTCACATTAAATAGATGACTACTGTAAATAGAGTAATATTATTATATTAAAAAATACTACTATTAAATATAATGTGACGTTAGGGTGTATTCTGCGGTATTTAAAATCATCACCCTTAATTACGAAATCATAATTGCACGCGTAACCCATACATACTGCACGTAACCATATACAATTGGCAAAATTCACACATACATAATACCCAATTTAGATATTCGCGCTCGCCCCTCATCCCGCAGCTCGTCAAAATATTGGCGAGACAAGACTTTGTTCTGTGGGCGGGACATGCGCGCACATTCATGCTGACATAAAGTTCTTATACTCGGCAACAATTGACGATCTCAATATTATGGCGGTATCCGTGTTACGCTTACTGAGTTTGTATAACTTCTGGACTCATTAAAGTTCTAAAAAAATAAATGATTGGATTCCATTTTATTTAAGATATTTTCGTATGCGCGCTAGAAAAAGGAACCAACGTGTTGTCTTGCGGATCAGTTAGCAATTAGCGTGAGCGCAAACGTGTAAACATTGTGTTCGCATGGCCTTTCCTTCCTTTGATCTTGTTTAAAAAACCGCGATCGTTGCAAGTGTCGCGAGTTACGAGGCGAGTCACGTGGCGAATGGCGAACGCTACATTTATCTTTCAGACCGCTGCTCGTGAAATTATGTAACTGCGTATAACTGTAGGATTCATATTTTATACAAATTAGCAAACCGCGCGCCGAATTCGTTTAGCATTACACGCATATTTCAAATCTAGTTTTTTCTATCTCTGCGGGAGATATTTCTGAGGTAAAATGGATTTTTATTATTAATTAAATTAAGTACATTTTTCAGTTCCTTCACTAAGCATAATGATTATATAAGAAGTTGTGCCCTTATAGGCCGCCTCAAAGTATAAAAATTATTATTTGAAATATGTTTGTTAAACCAAGTATGGAAAGATTTTAATCGAATAAGGGCAAGATATCTTGCTTCCTCTCCCGCCGCAGTTCGTTATAAAAAATAAACATTCAGCGCACACCTCTGCTACTATCCAGTATCTCTCGCAGGCGTTAAAAGCTTAGACTATGTTTGCAATAGACTTTTTAATATTTATTAGAAATCTAACATATCAATATTTTTCTGGTGGAGCACAAACCTCCTGGTGGAGCACAACTCAACGTTTTTTTCGGATAGAAGTCGCCGGCACCTGTATAACTAAATATGAATGTGTGTGTATGTGTTTGTATGTATATATATATATATATATATATATATATATATTATATGACATTTATTTTTTTTAATTAAGATATCAATCTCAACCGGATTTCAAAATTTCAGAAAGGAAATCTAAATATAAGTGAACTTGTTAATCTCTATTTATATACTTAGAATTTTTTGTTTAAAGGTTTAAATATTTTATTGATAGTATTAAATATTGCCACTAACTTGTTCAATTCTTTGCGAGACTTGTTCAATTTTTGTGCAATAGTGGACAATTTTAATGTCTTAAAAAGAGACTGAAGTTTGTTTACATTATTTTTTTTAATAGTCATTTTCAAAAAATATATCAATATTGGACGGAGAGAATTTATTTAAATTTCACTATAAAAACAAATAAATGTTTAACACCCATTCATATAAATATATGATCTCCCATCCACTTACTCGTCTTTTAAATTTAGCCATTTGTTAAACTAACGAGATAAATGTCAATGTAAATAGAATTAATTTTTAAATACTTCTGGTTGTGCCAGTCCCAACAATGATGTTACTATCAATATTTTTAATGAAACATCCTTTTTCGTTCCTGAACTTACTAAACAGAATTTTAAAATTTTATATTGGATTCATTAGTTTATCCAAAATTTTCTTCTATAGCTTATAAAGTAATCCATAATTAACATTTGTAAATTTCTAATGTTTAATTAAAAACGTTTTCCATATTATCTAGAATCAATAATCTAGAATCAATTTATTTACAAACATTTCTTTGCATGAAAAGACAAATAAAACTGACAGAGAAAATCGTGAATTATTTATGAAAATTCTATATTAAAAATTAATTGAAAGTTGGCATACTTGCAATAAATTAAATTACTTTTAAGTTCACGTATCTTTCCGTTATAATTTTTGCAATTTTTAATAACACACTTGACCATTTTTCAATAAAACTAAATATATTTCACGTAGTGGACGCGTCTTGTCTCAGCTTGACTGGTGTTAAAATGAGATTAGGTACGACATGCATTCACTTACAAAAAATATGTCAAACATTGACGAACATTTCATCGCGCTACGTACGTATGCCTTCTCCTTAATTTCATACCTCTATGATAAGTAAATATTAATAGATGCATACAAAGGCGTGATTAATCTAAGATATTAATTGGTTGGTAGATTAATGAGTAAGTGTAAGTATAAACAAATGCATGAAGTGACTAAACTTTAGTATGTGGATGGATAGATAAGCTATATATTAATTTATACATACATGCAGGAAAAAAAATATGCATGTGTATATTTGTGTGTGTGTGTATGTATGTTTGAAGCAATGATTAGGGTGACGCCAAAATAGTGAATGTCACTTGTATGCCCGATGTACATGTGTATGAACGTATGAGTGTATACTAGTGATGGACGAATATTCGTATTTGCAAACACAAATATTCGCATGTTCCTACATTTTCTCATTCGTATTCGCAAAAATAACGCGATTATTTTGCGAATGGGGTTACTACAAATTTTTTGTATAGAGTTTGTTAAAATCGAAAAAATTATGAAGAAAACCAAATAACGAAGAAATTCGGCTTAAAAAATTATTTACTTCTGCATTAGAGAATCCACATTATTTCCCGTACGCTTTTCCTGGTATATTCTGCAATATTTTTTTCATATTGAGCACTGTATAAGCATCTTTACTAGCACTTTCTTTGGGTGGTCATTCAATTTCGCCTTCGTTTTCATTAGAAACATGGTGTCCCCTAAAAAGAATGTTTTTCATCGATTAAAGGGTACATAATCCTGAATGTTTAGTATCGATAGTCATTTTGGCACGCTTAGTTTGCAAACTACGTGATGAAATTGATATTGGATTAGATTCTGTTCCTCCATTCAAAACCAAAATTATTTCTTTGATATTCTTGTTGGTTTGAATATTTTTGAAAAACATTTTTGGTGTCTTGGAACTATATAAATAGGCATGGCAAACAATAATTCATTCTTAAAATGAAAGAAAATTGCGATAGAATTTTCGTTTTAGAGCAAGAATTGTACTGACACGATAAATAAAATTCATCAATTACTTTTTTTAAGTGGCAATTATAAAATCATAGAAAATCGGAAATGTTAGTTGCATTTAACTTTTGTTGATTCCTTTAAATGCTTAAAGAAATCAAAACAGTTCTCTTACACTTAGATTACTTAAATTTTTAAAGATAACTGCATTATTATTACGTCTTTTTCTATTTTATTATAAATTAGGGTATTGAATATATTTGGCGTTAATTTTGTAGAAATTCATTATTCTTAATTAAATGAAACTACGTGATGTAGTATTATTTCTACTTTCTTTAAGTTTTTTAACACGAACTAGGTTTCGTTGTATTACAACATCTTCAGGTGGATTATTAGCAAAGATCAATCTTTGCTTATAACCCACCTGAAGATGTTGTAATACAATGAAACCTAGGTTGAGGTAAAGAACTTAAAGAAAGTAGAAATAATACTATATCACGTAGTCTCATTTAATTGTGATAAATTAGCTTATTATTTGAGCTTAATTAACCTTAATTCGTCTTCTTCTTGATTCTTATTAATTTAAATGACCGACAAAAATAGTAATAGAGAATATTTCTTCAATTATTTTCTTAACTCCCAAGGTACATACATCGCAAAAAATATATCATTAGAAAGATACATTTATTCTAATGATATTTTATTTATCATACATCGTTAAAAAGATGTATTTATCCACATTTCGACGTATAAGACTTAATTGTGCCTGCAATGGCATAATTTGTGCAACGAACCGTAGCTCTATAGGTGCATAGTTGTTAATTTTTATTCTCGGGAAAAAGAAAATATTTGATTTCCCATTCACAAATATAGATATCGAATTATTTGCATTCACATTTGTATTCGCGAATGTCTAAAAACCTATATTCATTATATCACTAATTTATGCACAGGCATGTATTAGAGATTTTTTGGGATCGGTACCATGCTAAAGTTAGCACTAATCTTTGTAGGTTTGTTTGTACGTGAGGGAGGATATAAATGTCAACTTGACACCGATATTTAACAAAGTTAATTTTATGATAAAATATGTGAAATTGTTATACTAGTATCATGGCTAAATTTATAAAGTCTTTTATTTATAAAATATATTTATAAATAATATAAATCATAAGTAAACTCAATATATAAAATGGATGAAGACTTTGATTTTTAGTAAAGCCTTCATAATCAATAAAAAATATTTATTATATTAAATTTCAATAATTAAAAATTTAAATAATATTACATTATTTTCAATTTATGAATACTTTTCATAAACACATATATTTGTAAATTTATAAATAAATAATAATATTTACATGATATAAGTAACTTTGTAAATTGTACCATATATATGGCAGTATACATAGCGTTATACTACAAATGAATGCACGTTATATCTCAAAACAGACAATAAAATCCATACTAACAAACATGTGGAGAATTTTCGTAGTACCCGCTAATAGTATGCGAGACAAGGAAAGGGAGATATTTACCAAGAACTGATTTTTGTGACGTTTAACTTTCAGTATCTCAACTATCGAACATTTTTTATTAGACTTTTTAGCCCACCTTTAGAATATAATAATAAAGGTCCAGGTATATTTTCAGCTTTCCTCATTTCATTTGAAAGTTACGTTTTTGTTTTGCTTTATTTCTCTCCATTGAGGATTTATTTTTATTTCTTTATTTCATGAGTGATATAGCTGAGAAACTTTTTTGCGGGTGTCTTTTTATCTCAATATTATCGCTGGAAAAAATGTTTAATATGAAAAAATTACAGTTCTAACCTTTTACTGCATTGATCCTGTAAACTCTTATTAAAAATATCCACAATATTTTTTTTAATTCCTACACTTCCCAATTCATTCATCACTAAATTTCCGGCCTATTTTCTAAACTAAAAATGTTCATGTAGCGAAAATGTTGAGTATATATAAAAGGAAAAGTCATAAATTGGTCAACAACTCACTTTTCACCTCACAGATTCTCTGACGAACTTAATAGTGAAGTTAAGTGTAGAACATTTTGACATGAGAATTGCTTTACCGAATTCAGTTGTTTTTTTGTACCTTTACATACACATATTACGCTTATTTCTATTTTGCACGCTGCAAAATTGAAGCTAATAAAGCCCGATCTTTTCTGTGCTGTAGATCTACAAACATTTTGTTATGATTCTCGTTGAAAAGCCTGAGTTATTCCATCAATAAATATTAAAAGCGGAAGCACATCGTTGCACTTTATTGTATGGATTTCAGATGTTTTTAATGTGAGCATACGTGTATATGTGAAAACCTTATGTCAACATTTCAGGGTACATGTTATTAATGTTAAATTATTGATAAATATTAATATAATTTTGCAAAGAGGAACGTATATCGTAGGATAGACTGGGTATGGTTGAAACAATTTCATTTATATTGTCCATAGTTTTGCTTTTTATAATCCGAGCGACGAAGAAGATATGTCAAATAAAAGAGCATAATTTTGCCTACCAATGGGCGATGTGTTTTTAGTGTGTTATTCAGGTGTGTTATTTTTAATAATAAATAAAGTTTAAAAAAAATCTATTTGTTCCAACCGTCCCCATACCAGGGGCGGTTGAAACACTAGTTAGGGTTAGTTGAAACCTATGCGAATAATACAAAACATAATATTATTTATTATATAATATTTTACGTTTTATTAATGGTTTATTTTAACTCTAAGAATAATTAAGGAACTTTTTGAATATAATAATCAGTCTTCAATGTTTTAAATACTTCTAGCGATATTCTAAATCAGGCTTTAACATTTTTAGATCACGTTAGTTAAAATCTACGTATATTATGAGTCATGTGTTACTGTAGATTACCTAACATTAATATATAATTTACGTAATTATGTTATTTACGTAAATTAACAAACACTGAAACAAAAATTAACTGTTTGTTTTTTAAACATAATAAACTAAACAAAAATAATTTGAAAATAAACGAAAAGAAAATTCTCTTTAACTTTCACAAGTGATTCATTAGATTCACTTTTCTTCGGATCTGCTCCCTGAATATGGTGACATACAAATAAGATAGAAGCACTCCTCTTCTTCGGATGATACTTCCTATTGTACATTTTCCTTTTTTTCTTTTGTGGTATTTCTACTACATTTTCCTCCATCCAATTGCTTCTTAACTTTCTTAGCACTCGTTCGTTTCAATCTTGTCTCTTGCTCCTTTCTTATATTTTCTTTCTCTCGTGTATCAGTGTAAATTGTGACCTTCCTGATTTTTTGCCCTCTATTATTACTTTTCCTCGCAGGAGTTTTCGGAAATAATCGTATTGTTTCCGTTTGCGTGAATATAAGAAGAAATCTATTGAGCACTTACACTGGGTTTTAAAGAAGTTTCCTGAATATCAATGGTTCTGTGATATCGGCGTGGTGTAATTACAAGTTGCTGGATGTTTAATTATGTATTCCTGTTCAGTTCTTGTGACTGGTGAACTATTGATAGTCTCTTGTTGAACAACCATACGGATGATTTAAGAGAGAAGGTGATAGTGGAGGCGTTTCGTCTTCAGGTGGATAATATTTGGTACGGGAACAATTGCTGCCTCTGCTGTATTTTCGGAATTTAGTCTATCCGTGACAAATGCAGGAGCAAAATCGAGCTCAGTAAACAGATTCCGATAATATGCGTAAGTATCGGTTTTGCGAAAGCCGGCTTGAATATTTGAGAGCCTAAGAGCAATTGGCATAGCAGACTCTATCATAGCAGACTCTGTTGGGCTTTTGAGGGAAATGTATTATGTGTATTTATGTAAGTTAAGAAAGAAGAAAAGAGAGTTTTCTAAATACAGTCGCAATAATAGCATAGCACATTGACAACTTTGATATTCCTGCATAGGTGTTGCATGTCAATGCAATAGTCGTCACATAATTAAAAATATAATTAAATGTGCTTTTTATATACATTTGCTATTTATTTTTCTACATATTTTGGAAAAAAATATATAGGTACAAAATTATGAATTGTTCGTATTAAACATATGTAATCTCATTGATAATTGTTCGCTTGTCGTTTTGACATAGTAAAAACGACAAGCGAAGAAATCAGTATCGTGAGTAGCTATTTATTTTGAAAAGGATTATTGGTGGACTTAACAAAAATATTAAAAGATTTTTAAACAAGTAATTTAAAAAAATTGTTCCAAAAATTAATCACAGCGCGGCAACTATTAAGTATCTTGCTGCTTGTATATACTTTCAATGAGGATTTTCAAATAAAATATGCGCGAACATTATTATTTGAATATGCAATAAACGATATAACGTATACGCTATCACAGACGATTATGTTCACATCACGACAACCGAGAGTCGCAGACAACGTAGTTAAACAGACGATTCAATGTAATTAAAACGAATTATATTATGTCTGTGCAAACTTGTGACGAACCTTCAATCACATTTTTCTCAAAATACTATTTTTCAAATCGATACTTCAAAAAGTATTAAACTGTTTTATTTCCAATGTTACACATTTTTTAAGATATACATTCTTATAACTCTGTTTGAACATATCGTTGATTTGAGTGTTTTATGCGTTATTATTAATGAAAAAGAACTTGTAAAATACGAGTTGAACTCCTAATATGAGGTTTACATGCACACTTAAGACAATGATTTAAGTGTATATTGTGTTTATATTAAGCTCTTCAATAATGTTAATATTATTTTTGAAGATTTATATATATATATATATATATATATATATATATATATATATATATATTGCTTAGTATATTTTTCATATATAGGGTAAAACATTATGAACTTTTCAAAACCTATGTGACTGAAAAACTATTTGCAGTGTGGAGAGATGAAGGTGATGACATTTTTGTAGACATTTTCAATAATATCTCTCGAAGGTAAACAAAAAAAAATTTCAGAATCCATAATTTTACACTCTAGACACGCACACGAAATAAAATGAAATAAATATATAATTAAAATAAAAAATAATTTTTGCAATCGATTTAAGTCATTTTCATGGAGTTTCTATGAACTTTTTACTGACCTGACTACATGTCATATAATGGTCGATTTTTATTTGTAAACTGGTAGAGCCCACTTTACTTTGATAATTTTCTTTTTAATTTCTTTATTGTTCGTGACGTACCGCCAATATCACAAAACTTATTTAATGATACACTACACAATAAAGTGATTATATAAGGATACCTTATTTGGCTACGGTACGCTTAGCGAATATAAACTACTGTTTTCAGCGTATATAAATTTACCTTCGTGTCATCGGAGTGATAAACTTTATATTCAAATATATGGTGGCGGGATTACGCTACTTTTTCCAGATGAGGTCAATGATTGGGGAGCTAGATATGATTCGCGTTCTACGTTTCGTGGGTTATGATGGATGTACCAAAAACTCGTTTGGAATACTTGGATTCATGTTGTATAATTCAAAGTATATTCAACCCGAGTCGTCAATTCGTCTATTGTGTACTTCAATACTGCTATTGGTTAAAATCCAACTCGATCATTTGAAACCTACATATAACCAAGAACAGCTTAACAATTGAACGTATGTAAAAGACGTTTCTACCATAACTATACGATGTGAGAGAGTACGATTACTTTCCTTTTCTGTTTGCTACCGATATCCTCATGGATACGCTAGGTTTCCATTCCTTGTAACTTGCACATATGAAGTGGCTCTTATGACGTTTATCCTCCAGATATTGAGAGGAAAAATTCAGTACCCGTATGAGTTAGTAAATTTTTTCTAACACCAACAATTTTCAGGCTCAGGCAATATCACTTTGTTCTATACTCCCTTTTAGAACCGAATTATATGGGAAATCTTTAGTCTCCCATGGTGTTCAACTGCTCGACTATTGATCGCTATCACAATAGTAATACTTTCACTCTTTGTCTTTTTTAGTTATTATTTGTTGTCTTTTTTATTACTTATTTTTATATTAAGTTTTAAACTATAACACAAATTGAAATATTGTTAAGCCGTTCATTTATTATCTTTGCGAATATGTCACACTATAGTATATCGATAAATGTGTTTATATAATTAATTAAATTTATATAATATTTTCTTTCACATATTTGCATTTTTACATTTATTGTGTAAAACACCGTTTTTGATCACACCTTTGATATCAATGTTCAAAAAACAGCTTTTTTATGTAACCAAACTTAGATCAATTCACTTATTTTAAAATTTAATTCTGCTGTTTGTTCGGTACCGTTATTGTTGTAATCTACTGGTGATTCTTTTATACTCCTACTATCCCATTTCGTCACTTTTCTATACTAGTTTTTAATGTTTCAGGAAACATTTTCAAATTTCATTTTGAAGTGCATGTTAGTGTTATTTTAACCTCAGCTTTAATCTTTTTTCTTACCCACTCGTTGGTTTTGTGATTATTGAATGTTATTTTTAGCATTTTTCAATCTATCTCTTGTCCGGTATTTTTTTAGTCAAATACTGAAATAATGTATGATTTCAAAATAAATAATGCATGATTTCAAAATATTCTAATACATTTTTAAAAGGCTTTATATGAAATGTTTGGCCTACATATATAGAATATCAAAAATTAAAAATTTAAAGATTTATAAAAAAAATTAATGAACAAGTGAGAACGATTGTGAGTTAGTGGAAAAATTAAAAGAAATATGTTAGATTGAATGGTTGATCTTAACGTAGAAAGTCAGTAATCGTAGTGTCCATTGCCTTTCTCATAAATGTTCAATGTAACACAGGTGTCCAGTGGTAGATTTCAATGTTTGAAAAATTGTAAAAAAAAACTACACCTCTAATACAAAGTAGGTTTATTTTAACTTTATAATAACAAATGCGGATTTCATTTTTTAAAAACCACGTTTTCCAAATGGCGGCCATAAAGTCTGACACACTCTTCGAGTCTAGCACGCATGTTTTCAAAAACGTGTTTGCAGAGCGACTGGGGTATCCTACTGACTTCGGCTCGAATATTTTCTTTAAGTTGTGTCACAGTACTCGGATTTGTTTGTAAACAACGGATTTTAAGTATCCCCATAAGAAAAAGTCACATGGGCTTAAATCGGGTGACCTAGGTAGCCACGGTACGGTACCGTTTCGGGATATGTTTTTTTCTGGAAATAACTGCCGCACTGCATTCATGGACACATTAGCAGTGTGAGCTGTGGCCCCGTCCTGCTGGAACCATGTGTTTTTATTGTAGAATGGACTATTCTGTAGTTCTACTCTGAAAAAGTCCTTTAACATATGGGCATATCTCTGCGAATGCACAGTTACAGTTTGGCCACGTTGATTTTCAAAGAAATAAGGCACTTTGATTGCAGATGCAGACATGGCACACCAGAATGTTACTTTAGGCTTATGTAAAGGCTCTTGATGCATTTGTCTTGGATTGTGGACACCCAGTAACGAAAGTTCTGCTTATTCACATATCCTCCAATGTAAAAGTGAGTTTCGTCACTAAAGAATATGTTGCCCATCCGGGTAGCAGTACGAAATCTCAACAACATCACCTCCGCGTAAGTTTTTCTTAATTCAAAATCAGAATCGTGTAAATCTTGGACAATTTGAATTTTATATGGATGGAACTTGAGCTTTTTTTGCATTATTACCTGTAAAGTTGATTTCGGAATACCCAATATCGATGAACGTGTACGCAGTGATAAACGGGGATTTTCAACGACAGAAACTGTAACACGCTCGACATTTTCATCCGTGGCTACCAATGGTGTAGGTCCTGGCCCTATTTAATGTTGATCCTGTGGCTCTGAACCTTGCTACCCATGACTGAATGAGGTTGATCGATGGTCCATCACGTAATCGACGAATACTGTAACGATTATTAAATCGACGGCGTGCTACAGACAGCGAAAATCCACTCGAAATGTACGCCTCGACGGCAAAAGCGCGGTGCTCTCCACTCCACTGTTCCATGGCTACTAAAATATCCGCACCGCTTGCGCTTCTAACGACGCCCCCCGCGCCCCTCTTATGTGTTGCGTTCAGAAACTATGTTTGTTGAAACTTTGAAATCTGCCACTGGACAGCTTGTGTATCGATATGTATAAATATTTTTATTACAGTTCCTTGTGCCCCTAGGCACGTTAAAAAGAATACAATCATATATTCCTTCTATATAAATAGAAACGGTAACCTAACCTAACCTAACGGCTGGACTTGGTAAATAAAAAAGGATATATATATATATATATATATATATATATATATATATATATATATGTACACAAGTATACCTTAGAATCCCAACAATAACAAATAATCGTCCATAGATCCTTAATCCTTATTTTAATTTAAGTGCATATCCAAAAATTGGCTAATTTTAAATTAGATACCGTAATAAGCTTATTTTAATAAGTGCATATCCAAAAATTGCGTGATTGAAGTCGCTGGAAGTTTTGCAATAAGTTCCCTTGGTGCTTTATACTTAATTAAGTTTCGGGTATGATTTCAAAATACAAGTCAGGAAAGATTTTCTGAGGTTTTCTTGTGCCAGCTCTGTCGAGTGAAATTAATTTTGCAATTTCCACAGATATTAAATAGCTGAAAAATTTTGAGTTTTTTCGAAATTCATTTCTAAAATATAAAAATAATGCTTTATAAATACATGTCAAAACTCTTTTAATTAATAACTTATTTTAGATAGATTCAATATTATAAAGTTTTCTATGCCTTACAACCTTACGAAGACATAATATTTTAAATACCTATAAAATTTACTTTCGTTTGAATTGTCCAAAAATGGATTTATTTATCACATATATGAAATACGCACCGTAATTTACAATAAATTGTAACATAGATCTACTATCTTAATATTAAACATTTATTATGAAGTTGTGATTTTTTCAGACCAGTGAAAAAATATAAACTTTTGAGGTGAAAGTTCTTCGGTGTTAAATATATCAAATAAAAAAATTTAGTTGCTCTTTTCCAATTTTATACAGTCTTACGATAGTTACAATTAAAGACAACATATGTTTGATTATTTTTCTTAATTTTACAAAATACTAGAAAAAATTGTTTTTAAAATAATTACACATAAAAAAAATGTTGGTGGGCTGTTTGTGCTGTGCTTTCGAGTACACGTTGCTAGTTTTTTTACGTGAATACGTCTTAAGTAGAGAAAATAATAAACGCCGCGTATTATTTTTCAACTCATTGTTCCTATTTTGAGTAAAGGATTATATATTCAACTCATTGTTCCACTTTTGATTAAAGGATGATGTATTTGCACTACTCTGGTTGAGACGGTACATTTCTTTATTCGTCACAGATTTTTCGGTGGTTATAAGTAACATATTGGATTTGGCACAGTCTCAAAAAGCGTGTCGTATTCGTTTTTTCCATGGTAGTGCGCAAAGTTGTCATGTTTAACACGTTATGTGCTCAAAAACACAAATATTTAAAAAATGACTGTAACATAATATAGGACAAATAGTCTTTACCGACTCAATCAATATTTTTATAAGTAAATATAAAAAAAGTGTACCTAACAAAATTATTTTGTTCTTCTTCATTTCATGTTGAAATTAGTTGAGACTGTCATAAAGTAAACGTGAAGTGGCAACATAGAAATATTTTCCAGTACCGCCAACTAGTTCTATAGCTTAATTCAGAGATTCTGCATTACAACTAATTTATATAAAAGTTATCAAATGAATCACTGTGTTTGTAACTATAATCTGTTGATCAGTTGGTATTACTATTTATGTTGTACGGTTTTATTTAACTAGATTAAGTAGGCATAGTAAGAAATTAGTGCCTGAAAATAATGCATGAAGAACGTATAGATAGATGAGGCATACCATCGTTGATATAGGTACTTCGGGTTATAGGTATTAATGTGAATATAACCAGAATAATCAGAATTAAAGTATAGAGAAATGTTTACCTCTTACCTAAATCTGAGATGTTAGCAAAAGTTTTATTAGTCCATTATAAAGCTGAAACACTTTTCATTCATTGTAACGCCCAGATTTTTGTTACTAAATCTGGAGATAAACATTAGTTGGATGAAACATTTGTTTTTATATCTGAATATAAAAATCAATGTTATACCCCATATCTGAATATTCTGTATACAATACTTATATCAGAAAATTAGGTTCTTTTGCTCATGTAAATATCCGGTTCGTTGGTTATGTCAATATCCGGAATGTTGCTTATAATTAAATTGAAAGAAACTAGCAGGAGATTTTTCTTTTTAGTATTATGAGAAGATACGAGTAGTTTGACAAACTTTAGGCTTGATGTCCGCAAACTATAATGTTTGCAACTGTCATAGCTACTGCCTCGTATGCTTTCCATAGTTTCTTATTATCTCGCATGCTTCCCACAATTCATTAGTCTTTCCTTAGTTGCAAATGGGTTATGACGGATTGTAAGCTCATAGCATTTGTACAAAAAAATTTGCTGATCTCCAAACTACGCATAAGTATGTTATTATTTACAACACCAACGTGTATATATTAAAATCAATATGTAGTAAACAACACCGATACATTAATATGACGATGTAAGGTGCCTTATATATAAAAGTGTCCAATGCACAATAGAAACAAAAAATATCCAAAAATATTAAATGCCTGATAGAACTTCTTTCGCCGATTTTTCCAGTTTTCTGGAATCACTAATTAGGACACTGGGTTGGTTAAAGAATTATTTAAAGTAAATTAATAATACTCTGAGCATTTGCTTGCGGATGTAAAACAGACAGCAAACATTTGAAGGATTTATAGAACTGGAAACAAAAAGATGAAGGAAACTATGTCTTGATAAATATAAAGTTATGAAAAATTGACAAAATATATTTTTGCCAAACACGTTGATTCCATTGGACATACTATGCGACGGCGCGATGGGCGGCGAGCGCGGTTTACGGCGGCTCGATACATCGCCAACATGCGCAATGACTTCTTTAGTATTAATGTTATTTACACTACGGTGCTTCTTGTAAAAACATCTATCTTCTTACGAAAGTTGTCTCAAAATCGGTTCATATATTTCGAAGATAGCCTGGGCAAACAGTGACAGACAAAGAGGGATGGAGACAAAAATTGTACAAACGTAGTTTTGGGTTTTGATAATATGCTATTTGTACGTTATCTATATGACCTTAAATCAAAGACAGGCACTTTAATTTTGTTCGTAGATTAACAAAACATAATTTCCTTAAAAACAATAAGAAAATCAACCGGCACACATTTGCGTTTGTAAATAAATATCTATTTGTGGCTAGTCTCTAGTTATACCGACAACTTTAATATATTGAATAATAATTGCGGGGAAGTAGTACCCTTTTTTTTTTAAAAACAATTTTCAGCACAGCGCATTGTTGATGTTGTTAGGAAGAGATTTTTCGTATACAAATAACACTTCAAGTCTATTTTTTCTGGTTTTATTTCTAAATATAAATATTTTTATTTTACTTTATGGCAATGCCCGGACATAACATGAAAGTAAATTTAACAGCTAAATCCGGACGTAATTCTAGCAGAAATAGTACCAAAGCGAAAGCGTAACATCTACTCCCAAAACGTAGGACCTTAAATATGTCGATCTTTAACCTCGTTGACGGTTTTGTTTTTGCAAGTACGTTATGTTTCAGGATCCCTAGTAAATAATATGTGTGCATATAATAAATACTATTTGATATCAGCAAGTGAATAAAGTTAAATAAATAATAGCTTCTTGTTTATTAACTAATATTTTCAAAGCCGAACAAAGAACTGCGGGGCCTAGACCTTTACTGCGACAATTCGCTGCTTACATGACCCAGTTGATGAGGGACAAGCTGTACATTATTTTTTCTAACGATCGATCTTATATTTTTTGTAAATGTTTTTCAAAACAGTTGAGATTAGAACTTTCTGATGTAAACAAAACAGTTACAGTGTGTTTTGTTATTTTAATTGTTGAGAATACAAAGATAAATTGCGTAATACGTCACGTTACGCTACTTTCATGAGTGAGAGTTTAATGATCACCCATCTAGACAAAATGGGCACGGGGACTTTTACCGAAACTAGAAAATTTTATAGTTACGTCATGTACATTCGTCCGTTGAGTCTTATCACAGCCTCATAATTTCTACAGTTTCAGATTTATGTGGTTAATATTTTGCTAGTATTAACCATATGGCTGAGCATCGTTCTCTCCATGCTCAGCCCCACGTACGAACGCACGTTATTTACTTAAGTTTTGAGTGGTACTTTTATTAGATTTTCCTAAGAAAATTACTTTTGCAATATTATGAGATTTATGAAGTAGTAATTTTGTGAAAAGTTTCAAGAATATTTCCTAAATTCATTTTAGAATAGCGTAGAAGTGTAAATATAAGATTGTGCTATGAACACACACACTAGATAGGAATGTTTATTTTCTTGTTTTTATGTTCTTTCCATATGACCAATGCAATGAATTATTTGAATAAATTGTTCAAAATTTCCATTCCGACTTTTTGAGAAAAATACAATATTTTTTTAGTTTGATACAATTTATTTTATATGAGAAAATATTCAAATATTAAATAAGTTTGTAACTATAAGACTCTTGCTTATATTTATATAACGTGTACATATAAGCAAGAGTAAACCGTCACTAAAATATGAAAAAAATTACGATCAAACACAAATGTTTTAGAATCTCGTGTTTTGAAATAATATCATTTTCATGTATGTAAAATGAATCTGATTTTTTTTCTGCACATAAGAGATCGTTCAATTATTGTCATTCTCCCATGGTTTCTTTATTTGCACCGAGTAAATGAGAAAAATTTGAGAGAAGTCGACTAAAATATAAAAAACATGTAGACACATCTAATTACATATGTATTTAATGTTATGCTCAAAAATAATTGCAGGTAGTATGAAGCCTTATTTAATGTCTACAATAATAGAAGAGTAAATATGATGAAAGGGGTGCTACAGGTGTGGTCCCATATAAATATGATGATGATATGATGACGATGTCTGAAAATTAACAATAGAACTCCTTAATGAAAAGCAGTAAATCAACTATGACCCAAAATATTTGCTATGGATAGTTGTTATTTTTCAAAATAACTACACCACTTATCAGGTCAGGGTCTGATGACAAGTTCTGGATTTTATCGATACAACTCCTTAACGGATATTAGTAAATCAACGGTGATTACATATATTTGCTACTAGCAGCTTTTACTTTGTAAGAAACTACACGGTCGACTACACGGTCGTCAGGGTCTGATGAAAAGTTCTGGAGGTGAACAATGGAACTCCTTAACGGATAGTAGTAAATAACATTTATTTAAAAATATTTACTATTATTTACTTACCCAAGAGTAGAAGTGTATATATATATATATATATATATATATATATATATATACTTCTACTCTTGGGTAACAAAACATTTTTCAGATGGGAAAAATGGCAAGCTTTTTGATTCTTTATTTTTAAAATTAAGAGTAATCACAACGAAAACCATGTTTCATAATGTAGACAAGGGAAGTGACTATGTTTTTTTAACGGGTATAATCTTGTAGTTCTAGAGCCAATGACCATGACAATGACAATGAGGGTATATGTTTGACGTTTAGTATATTTCATAAAATAATAGTTCTATATTATTGGCGTAAATAACCTAAAAGGTAGCGGTTATTTACGCAACCTTTCATTACGAAATCATTACATATGAAAAATATTTTTTAAACAATTTGGTGTTTTATGTAGAAAACATATAATATTTAAAAAAATGTCAAGTGGTTTGAACGTATAAAAATATCTAGGACCTCTTACTACAATTGTACTATTATATTAAGCAAAGTAGTTAGTAAAGTCAAGTTCAGTTATAAGCAGTACATTAAATAATATTCCTAAAATGTGTTTTATAAGAAATCATTCTAAAAGCATTTTAAAAATTTCACTACACAGTTTTTGTATCTTTTAAATGTATTAGATTGTTATCATCTTATAATGAGTAAAATATTTTATACATTACCCAAATTCAAACTGTTAAAGTTATTTATTTAACACCAAGACATGTCCTTGAATCATGCTCAACCAGGTTTTAAGAATGGTATTAACCTAACGCAATTAACCTGCTACATAAATTTGAATTTCTTTCTAATATTTCTGCTTTGTAAAACCGACATTACAATCTTAAGATATCAATTTTTTTATATCCGATATAATTATGCGGCAGTAGCTAAAAAATATTTTAAATCACCAAAACATGTTCAAATTCCAAATTGTCCTATAATTTTTTTGTACATAATGAATTTCCGTTTTTAAAGCATAGGTTTGTGTAAATAAGGGCTACTCTTCAGGCACGTTTCTGGCTTTTTACTCAAGTAACATAGAACTATGGGTAGGACACAGAAGTAATTATTAGAATGCCAATTACCACAGCAGAACGGCCACTGATTGTCACTTTATTGGCTATATTAGATTTAGGTCGATTTTTTTTCATGGAGTTATTTGCAACACAATACAAGTGTTACTTTTCTAAATAATTTTCTTCAACTTTGCATTTCGTTGCGAACATTAAATATCTGTCTGTGTTCGTAGAGATCTCGTTATAAGTATGCACTTATGATTTAAATAAATATTTACACTCATCCAACGCTACAAACCCTTGTACATAGTTAAGCTCCAGAAATTTTAATGCTTCACCATAACTGAAGCAATGCAAGTACCCGAGTCAAGGAAAATACCAATTTTCAAACTTTGTACGTAAAGTATGTTGCGGGCCCTCAAACTTTGCTTTGCTGCTACATTAAACAAGTTTGTAACAATTTCGGATATCTTGTGTTAGAAATTGACAAAATTGATTTAATAAGACACTTCTGAAGAAAGTATATCGGGATGGGATGATAAATTACATCACGTAATTTTAAATTAGTATATACTTAGTGGGATTAAGGAAACAATGATCAAGTGATCTTGGACCTATGATTATATCTCATTTTTTACGTAGTACTTATTTACATCAATATCGTTGTATTTTTTTAATTTCGTCCAAGCATTTATGATATTGTAACCTGAAGACAGTGACGAGGTTTGAAAGTTATTATCATAAGACGGTGAAAATGAAGACATATTTAAATCCAGCAACGATGACCTCAGACTAGAATATACCAGATTGCAATCGTGGTCAGATTCGAAATTGTGTATTATTATCATTATTAAATTAACTAAAATATACGTTAATTTATGTAATAAAATATGTAACAAAAAATTATTTTGGCAGCAAGTGATGAATGATATGGAAATGTTTGATTTTTGTCAAAGATTCCATTCGATGATATTAAAGTTTCTTGCGGATTCAGATTGAAATTATTTTCTAAAATTCACGTGATGACTTTTGCGTTGCTACCGTTACTATAGGGATATTATCAGTTTGCTTGTAAATTTGTGTTATCCATTTATTATTTAGATATTGCTCTTTTATTTTGTTGCGCGCTAATTAGTTTTATTTGATAAGTTAATTTTTCAATGCATTTTCAGAAAACATTCGTTATGTGTAAGAATTTGGTATGATAAGGAACTTATGGAAAATTACTTTGTGCTTGGATAAAGAAACAACAATTATCCTAAGTGAGTGACTAGGCTTTCCAAGCATTTATAGAATTAAAATTTTGAGCTTATAACGTTTTTTAAATGAAGTTTTCTTCTAAGCTTAGATTTTATAAGCGATAAAATATTTTCCATTTTCTTTGCGTCCATAACGATTTTGGGCCATTTCATATTACATTAACATTTTTTTTTCTTGTAAGAGACTACTGCTCTGCTTGGAGTCGTTAATAAGAAATCGACGTACAATAATAAATATTTTAATAGATCCGGCACTTTTTTTAGCTGTCATCAAAGAGGTAAAGACTAAAATCATATTTTCAGTGAGCGCACCAAGTATTATGTTAACAATAATACTTGTATATTAGATATTTAACTGTATCCTGACCGAGTCTGTTATCTGGAGTCGTAACTTATGAAAATAATCCTCTGATCATAATTAACTGTCTAAACAAAATAAACTTACGAAAATAAAGCAATATGAAACCTCTATACAAATACATGATCGAGCCCAAGAAAATGCCTTGTCTGTAACGGTTGCATTGCCTCATCATCTATCTTTGTATTTTTTTAGTTCAAGCAATTTTTTTTACTTTGCCGTGTCGAAGAAAAGCATTTTAATATCACTTAAAATATTTATGGCTCATTATATATCCCTTTGCACAAAAACCGGCCGCTGAATAAAAACGTCTGTGTTGGACGAGAAAAACCAACTGCTTTTTTTCTTTCGTAAAAATGGAGTGGATACAGTTAACCGACATGGATTATGAGTCCGTTAGTTTTTGTGGAGCATACTGAATAATATAAAATTGTTACTTATATTTAAAAGATTTTGTGCATAAACTTGCAGAAGATATTTCAGATTATTTAAATTTACAGTAATACAGTTTTCGGTCCGTTTTCAAAAAGTATCTCAAGTCACCGCATGTCTGCTTCCTTTCGGGACGACGACTCCTTAGTTAATGATTGCATTAGGAAACAAGTGATATATTATAAAATTAACTTTCATTAGATATCCAACACGGCAAAGTGAAAAAAATTCTCTCGCCCTTCAGAACTGTTCTCCAAAAAGGAAATTTAACTTTATGTACGAGATATCAATCACTGGGCCACTATTCGCTACAACTATAAACGTTCCGAATTTCTACTTTCTAAGTTAAAAGTCTTCGAGAAAAATTACTGTAACAGACGTGATTAAGGTGATTTCATAAATATTTTTTTCAAACGTTGGTACGACATATTTAAATTTTTACATTTCGCCGAAAAGAAACAATAAGGGACAGCAAAAGTAATATAAATGGTAAAATTCTCAGGATATAAAACTGATTAACGTATTCGACCCGTTGGTTTTTACATCATAAAATGTATGCCTATTGAGGATCTCCGGTTATTTTGTAGGATTTAACGTGTTTATTAATAATGACATATCAAAATAAAACAAAGTATAGTTTAAAGCTTTTAAAATATTTTATAAAATCATAAATAATTTAAAATAATCACTAACGAAACTTTAATTTCCAAACCTTTAAATTTCCAAATAAATTCTTTTTATAATCATTCCTTTTTTTCAGTTTATTTCAAAGTCTGGTTTTATATTTTTATTAATGGTTTTTTGTCATAATTTTGCAGTGAATATATTTATGATCCTGTATATTATAGTAAACAAATTGTATTTATCAGCCTATTACTGAAACAGTCGATCAATCGATAATAGCAATCGGATAAACCGTTTCAAGGTGGAAGAAACAAACAAATCGCTTCGCTTTTTGAAATTTGTTTGATTGACAGGTAGCCTGATGGCGTAATTTCATTCGAATTTCTCCGAGTAAGTAGACGGGCGCATGACAGAATTGTTTACGACCCTTTGACTTCTCGCTTGTATAAATTGAAAATTGTAAAAATATATCGAATTGATAAGAAGAAAATAAACCTATTATGATATGATATGCACCTATATCTAAATGTATTCTAGATAATTTGATAATATATTTATCGAAATAACCATTAAGCGCATGGGTTTTGTAGAAATCTAAATTAGAATTATTGGACATTCAGTGATGACATTGTTTCTTTTTGTATGGCGGTCGTTATTTTTTAATATTTCAAAAGTGTCTGTTTTTTGTGGCAGCCATTGGCAAAATCAATTTGAAAAGAATTTAAAAAAAAAATTTTATCTAATTTTTCTTGTTTACTCAACGCGACTGAATTATAGATGTTTCGCTTTCATTTGGATGAGTTTCTTTTCACTTTTATTTTAGAATTAGTACTAAATGTACTAATGAAATTAATACTTATCATATAACCAAATGAAACACAATTATCATAATCTAAACTCGTTAAATGAATGAGTATAGATAAAGGGACAATATAAATATATCTAAAATGCAAAACCATTTTAAATTAACTAAAGTTATTTCTTATTAATGGTAAGCATTTAATTGACAGTTAATCATAGAATGCATATAGCGGCAAATGCTATGGGTGGCATAAAATATGTCGTCAATAAATTAATCCAGCCTTTTATTTGATTATTTACATTTTATGGATACCAGTTATTGGCATTTCAAGATCGGTCGCGTATTGACCTTCAAAACGATTTTGTAAATTTTCTGATTATAATACGCCGAAGGTGTAAATATGACGTCACTGTCTACCAGACAGCGGCAAGTCACATATAACAATAATGAGTCTATAATTTTATTTATGGCTTTCGATTTCAATCTTGTGGCTTTCGATTTTAATATGTATTTTGAACAAGTTGGTGTCAAAATCTTATTGGCCAATCCAGTACTATTTTATAGGATAGATATAAAAAGCAAGTAAGTTCTTTTTTTGTCTAATATAAACAGAGAAATAGTTATTAAATATAATAAACATATAAAATGTTTATTTTATATATATATAATATTATTATATATTTTATTATGGAAAGATGTGACATAAAGATAAGAATATGAAGAAATAATGTACGAAAAATTATTTTTAGAGTTCACGTGGACGTACTAAATGAATTAGAACGTTCACGTGGACGTACTAAACGAATTGGACGAATTTTCATTCACAACAATAGAAGTCTTTGTCAGCAATGGCATAAGATTATTCGTAACAATAACAACAAAATTTTAATTCGATCATATGTATATGTACTTCGCCGAGGCGCAGGCGCTGTACTAGCATTTATTGTAAGTTTAGAAGCGTGGAGCTTGGAATAAGGGGGAGTAGATCGTGGTGTAATCACAACGTGTCGACAGTGTGTCAAACTGGATAGTTGATGATTACATACGTGTGTGTATCGTTATCGTTCTAACATGCAACATGCGCCTGAGAAATGTCGGAACTGAGAAATTCCGAAATATTTTCAGCTCGCAAAGAGCCTACATTTTTCAGAATCGGTATTTTTGGGAATTCATTATTTCGTGCTAAAATATTGAATCAAATCTTTATGCCGCTTGAAGTAAAATCCTCGGACGCTAAAATTCCTTAGACACCTTTTAAAAATTCTTGAAACTATTTTCATCTATACATTTACGAAAAGGTTATGAAATTTTATAAATAATGAAATTATTTTTTCTTTACAAGTACATAAAAAAATATATAAAAAAATTCTCAATTTTGGAATTGACCAATATTTTGCCCGATTTCCAACTATTTCACAATATTTCTGAAATGAAAACAGATTAAAAACAATTTTTTTTTAAAAACCCAAATAAATTTAGGAAAGAAATGCTTAGAGTCATACGAATCCAAATTCTATATAAATATTGGATATAAAAAATTCGAAATATGTATAAAGAAAAAAAATATATAATTATCTGATAAGCTTTTATAATCGTTTTGGATGACGATGCATTTTATGCGAATGGGAAATATCATACTTGGTTGAAGAAAATTTGTTTTGTTATTTTGTCAAAAAAAACATAACATACCGAATTCAGAAAAAATATGTGTTGCTGAGAATATTTAATATTATCATTATAATTAACTCTAAAGCGATTACTTGCATACGTGTAGGCCTATTTGAATTCTACGTATGCAAATCGAATGAATTGTTAAATATTAAAAAGAACCAAGTAAATTATCCCAATCTGCAATAAATACAGATTGTTTCGATACGTAGTTATATATGTATATGTATAGATATATATATATATATATATATATATATATATATATATATATATTTATTTATACAAATTTCTTGCTTATGCATGGTAAACTATAACATCGGTAAAACAATAATTCAAATTCAATTAAATATTGTAACAAACGAAGGTATTAAATTTCTACATTTTAGTTCTGTACTTTATTTTACCAATTAAAAGGTATTTGTACGTCAAGTATGACACATGTGTATTCAGCAATCCTACGTTTTTACTGAGAGGTATCTTTGAAAAGTGGTACGACAGAAAAGGGCGTGGCATTATAATACCATTAACGATTCCTATTAGCTAATACTCCACACGTGGACTAGAATGTATTGACTGAGGTTTGTCTTCCAATTATACCAACCAATTAGAAACGATTCCTTACCTCAAAAGAAAGTAGACGTATGAAACGAAAAATAGCCAGATGTTCCTGCGTTACCTTACGATACCATATAGATCTAATGCTTTATTTCTATTTTACTAACAAGAGTCACATAATATTTTGTAAAAATAAATAATTCAATTAAAAATAAACGCAATAAATATTCTATAATTAGCGTAAAATAACAGCTGAATGTATTAGGAAAAAACAAAGTTCTGACCACAAATTTAGCGATTCATCTGACAAAACAATGAACAGTGAAAGTCATATTTTCTCGAATATTTTTATTCGCCACGAAAAAAAAAACAAAAAAGTTATGTAAAAAGCCTTGCGAACACTTTACTATACCATAAAGCTTAAAATAATATTTCTATTAATTTAACGTTAATAATTTTAAAGAAATTAAGGCTTAATTAATAGGCCATAAGTTTATTTTTTCATGTTTATTTTACTTTTCTATACTCAATTTTGTAACACATTATTCATAAACATTTTAATAAACGAATGTTTTGTATGCAAGTCTTATTTTTTGAACAGATTGCAATCCCTTTAGTAATAAACGTGACCCCCAGTTTGAGAAAGGATGGTGTTTGGCGCAAAGTAATATTACTTATGCCCTTCGAACAACAATATGTTAAACGCCGCGGTTTGAATGCAACGTTTCGTTTTTTTTTCAACGTACGAGTATTTCGGTTTCCTGGAGTATTGCGTTTGTTTTTTTTTAATTATTGTTTTGATACCTTATAATATATATTCTGTGCTATTTAAATTCGGAATATTATGACATGCTGACGCTTATTCAACTATAAAAAGGCACGGTTGTGTGTAGAACAAAACTGAAACCGTTTTGAATATCTCCTTTAACACTTCTTAAACAAAGAAGTGGAATAATTATATGTGAACATTAAATTAATAATTTCTTTTGTGAAATAACTGTTACAAAAATGATTTTTCTTTTTAATACTTTATAAACGTGAAAAAAATCATGGATTGAGTGATTTTCACTGAACTACAAAATGAGTGAGTACATTAATAAATAATTTAACAAATTTAATAAATAATATATTTATTAAATTTGTAATAGTTATATTTCATGTTATTTAACCAATCAATTAAACGAAATACGTTTAACGACAGTCAACTGTTTTTCAGTCAACGAATAACGTCTTTCTTTGTCCGAATTTTTTTCCTGGATACCATGTGTATATATTTCGCAAAAACATACCACGTTAATTTTTCCATTTTCAAAAAAAAATCTCACGAAAATCACTTCAAAATTCCCGGACGCTCATAGTTATATTTCAATTGTTTATTTCGTATATGTAGTAACAAAAAACTTATTTTTTCATTATTTTAACACAAAATACATAATATACCGAATATAGAAATAATATTTCTTGTTATGAATATGGAATATAATTA
This sequence comes from Druceiella hillmani, assembly GCA_039881145.1. Classification (NCBI taxonomy): domain Eukaryota; kingdom Metazoa; phylum Arthropoda; class Insecta; order Lepidoptera; family Hepialidae; genus Druceiella; species Druceiella hillmani. The sequence continues at coordinate 1,009,786 of JAYKKI010000033.1, read as the reverse complement.
TAATTAATTCGGAAACGATTATTGTCGGGTACTCGTACTAAATTCACGGTATGCAACCCAAATTAATTGTTAGATAATTAAAAAAGCCAAGTAAATAATCACAATCAGCAATGAAGAAAGATTATTTTAAAAATTTACGCGTTAATTGTTTCATTTTGGACAGAGATCTTACGACACGCAAGGCTCAAATCGTGAACCGCGGTGGGTGACTGAAATAATTATGGCGCCGAAGTAATGAGAGTAGTAACCTACTTAATCTGAGTCAATATTAATTAAAGGATCGAATAACAGAAATAGAAAGACGTCTCCTATTTATATTTGTTGCATAAATTCATTCGAAACTTTGGCGCGCCGCCGACTTTAATTGCTGTTGCGTACCGAACGGTGGGAGAGAAAGGGTAAATGTTTATTTTGTCGTAGAAACTGGGTAAATATTTACTTTGTTTGTGTCGTAATTAAAGCTATAAAAATAAGATTTCTGATGAGGGCAACACAGCAAAAACTATAGAATTTCTAAAAATGATTTTCAGTTGAATATAAACGTTGGAATGGCAGTTTATGAAAATAAAAGTGAATGAGTTAAATATATATCACTGGCTTATGATATTTTTTTTACCATTCCATCGACTAGTATTATCAAAAGAATTTATTCTTTTGTTGTGTATAACTATAACATATTTCGTTCAAGTTTCAAAAGGAAGCATTACCAGTGATTTTATTGACTCTTTTCTAAAAGAGAAGGCTGTAAAAAACGAAGATTGATCCGATCAGTAGAGAGTTGAGACCTGGTGAATTACATTTGAATAACGAAAAATCGCTAGATGGTATCATGGCAATACGATGAAGGTGAGCAGCCCGATATTTATGGTCGGTTGTTGTTCTGTAGGCAGCAACGCAGATTCGAGGAGATAGATTCCTATTCGTATGTGGCCTAATATAATTAAGGGTTCCTATTTCTTTTATTTGACTGCATGACCTATTGGTTTTTGTACATGCATTGATTTTGGACATACTATGTACTTCAGTCAACTTCAGTAACATGTGAACTGTTGATTGTTTTCTGTCTCTTTTAACTAGAAAGAAACAAGAAAATAATTTACAAACGTATCAATTCGGCTTAGGATCAATGGTCAAAGCTGCAATTTTTAATTTCATTACGCTACTAGGTCTATCTTGAAAACGACATTACGAGAGATGCTGTAAATTCACTTCAGTATTTCTCATGTATTTTATTTTAAATATATTATTATAAAGAAATGGGTATAAAATCATATAAAATATTATAAGTAATGAAACCAAGGTATAATACCGACAATATTTTACATAGTAAAAAATGTTGTGCAACTAATATAAGAGTAATTCTACGTACCTTGACATGTGTAAATTTAATATACACCTAAGTTCGTAAAAGACCTTCGTAATACGAGTTCCACTCGTACTAATACTGTCAAAACACATCTTAGCGTGACTATAATCATCTCCTCGAGCTTTGGTACCTAAAATATTGATATATAAAAACCTATGAAATTACAAGCTGATCTTCTTTCTATTCATATATGTCTGGATATACAAAAATCACTGTTTCTGTTTTGATTTTAAAAATATCAATACGTATAAAATAAATATTAGCTTACCTGATAATCGCTTGACAGCTCGTAATTAACGTCACTAGTATCAGTGTTTCATTTTCTTATTACTAATATATGATCCTGCAATTTTATAACGTAATAAAATTATTTCAAAAGGCACAAAAAATTAGAAAAAAATTAAGGTGAAATTTAAACTTATCACTGAATTAATAAACTATAGTGACATAATTACTTATAATGAAGTAATTTTACACTCATTGATTAGGCGTTAATAAAAACAATTGAATATTTTTTGTTTTTGGTTTTGGTGCAAATTAAAGTGTGAAACTTACATAAAAACCGGTCAGCTGTTCAACCTAAAACATGTATAAAGTAGGGCACCGTCGACATGTTTTGAAATTGTTAATGGGAATTAAACAAAACAATTTTAATTGAACGTTTTAATTTAATGCTAGTGCATAGAATTATTTTTCTAATTTTTTTAAGACATAATGATTCTATATCATGGCAAATCATTTCGAAGTTTGGTATTTCGCAAACGAGGTTTGGAATTCGAAAATGGCAAATGAAACCTCAATTTCATTTCAAGCCACATTTCCAATAACACCTACTTGATTAGTTGCTTAAAAAATATTATATCCGTATGTAAATGTTTGGAAAGATACACAATTACGTAGTTGTCTAGTCATCAATTTGGTTTTTTAGTAAAACGGTATAGAAATATAAATAAAATAAAAACTTTTAACAAAAAAAATACAAAGTTATTTTAAAAAAATAGGCGAAATATGAGAATTTAAATTTAATAGTAGGATATGCCTCGACGTTTAATTGGTTCTCCTGGTATTATTAAAAGTGATTTCTTTGTGTTGAAGTTAAATTTAAACCTTTATAACTTGGTAAATTTTCGGGTTCCTTATCTCAGAAGGAAATACAGAACCCTTATAAAGTCATACATACGTCTGTCTGCCGGCTTTACGTAGAAATTTAAAATCTGGCACAATTATATAACATATTGACCGGCATAAATTCATAGATAATACACATATAAAAATATTTAAGGGGAAAACTTAAAAAATAACTTCTCTTTATACTTTGGGATACCGTTTGAAACGGGCGGTGAAAATGGTCTCAAGCATGAGCAAGAAGACTTATTTATTATTTCTGAGATCCTTAGAAGTAACCTTTGCAAATATCGAATACACGGGTGTCAAAATTATTACATTTTCATATATATATATATATATATATATATATATATATATATATATATATATATAGTGAAATATACGGAAAGAAATATGTTACCATTCCCTATTTTCGCGACTACTGAATGTAAACTAGAAAAAACAAAGATATTAGAAACTTACGCAAAGGTTGTAGGAAAACTATAAGGATGATTCTCAATAAGTTTTGAAATATGCAGCACATTTTTACGTCTCTGAAAAATAGGGTTTTCAAACGTTTTCACATTTTGATTAATTAATATTTGTTCTCTGAATTTTAAAGAGGTGGTACCAGCAGGAAAATTAAAGACGAACCTTTCTCAGATCTTAACTTCGAAAGTAAATTTCATTTAATTTTAACTGGTTTTTAACTTAAAGCGTTGCTAAAAGTTATAAATGACCAAGCAAAATAAATTTATTACTATTATGGGATTTCTTTATATTAAGCTACCAATATCTTCACTGGAGTATATAATATATCAGTGAAGTATAAGCTACACTTGCTCAATTAGTGTTCCGTGCGATTAGCTCCTGCTTAAATTATTAAGACCTTAGTCACATCTCCACCAATCTTTCGTGCTAACCACCGTCGGCACCTGAGTGCTGTGGATTTCCACTAAGCCAAATTTAAAATTTTGAGAAACATGTGCGGAGAAAAGGTATTATTTATATCATGAGAAATATTTTTGTGAAAAATTTTTTCTCTAAAACCAATGGTTCAGCAGTTATAAGAAAATAAATAATTATTTTGTTTATTAAAATTAAGTGCGTTTACATTTTTCAATGTTGATCATTTTCGTTCAATCTATGCCTAACTTTCAATTCATGATTTTGTTTATGTGTTAAAGCAATCCTTGTTGCTATAACGATAAGCGACAATAACTTTTGAACATTTTCCTGAAAGATTTTCAAATATATTTACAAAGAATAAAACAAATATTATTGGTTTTTCTTGTTACCCTAAAAACTCTTTAAACTTTTTCTTCCTCCCAATTTATCCCCTGAAATTAATTCCAGAACCATAATTCTACTTTTCATACTTCGCGTCCATAATTGAGTCAACATACTCTACTTCTGAGGTCTCAATTGTATGGCCCAATAGGTTTCAAGAAAATTGCATGTGATGGACTGACGGAGGGATGGACGCGTTTAAGTGTTTCGTTTTGCCAATTTCGTCATGAAACACTAAAACCCAATTATACTGGGAAACAATGTAGAAAAAACAGTCAGAAACAATATGATATACACGATGAATTCTTTTAAATTTTTGGATTATGCCGACACAATAGAATTTTAGTGTAATAATTATTTAAAACAAATACCAAAAAAAACGAATATTAATCGTAAAAATACGACATCCTACTGATCCAATATATGTAAGTTTCAATTTGCTCCACTCTTTATTTGCCTATTAACGAAGAAATGTATTCGTAACTAGGGTAGGGATTTAATTCTGAAGCTATTAAATAGAGCGCTAAATTTATGTAATGATCGATCGATTATTTTTTCTTTACACAAAATTTGGTTCCAAAGTGAATTTCAGGATTACTGCAATAAATATAATAGACGGTATGCCAAAAAGTAGGCATTTCTTGGTTGGACTCCCCTTGGAAATTAAAAATGGAAAACAAATTTTGGATTCAAGCATGACAGTGCCAGACCTCTCTACACATAAGATATATGTTATTATACTATTCACATAATTTAATTTAATTTCTTAGATAATATTGTGGTAAGACTAATATTGGCTTCCATAGGTGTAAGAAAACATAATACGCAGAGTAACTAATAAGAATAAGCGACTGTCATTTAGCTGTTTCTGAATGTCCATGTTTTACCCATCATCTGCAACTTGAGATACCTACCTTTTTTAATTTATAAATGAAGTTCTATGCGACACATTTTGATTGGTGAAGACATAATGTACCAATAAAAAAATGGTTAAAATTCACTTCCTAATGAATTGAATTATTTTTTAAGTAATGAAGCAAAAGGTAAACATTTGTTTTTGAATCTACATATATAGATATATCAGTTATAGTCTATGCGCTTATTACGTACATAAATTTTTTTCTTATTAAATAAAAGTAGTAAAATTACGAAAAATAATTTCTTGTATTTAAATCCGAAAGAGTCAAAGGTTAAAAGACCATTATGGAAAAATAAAGGCACCGTGTGTCCTCAATGGGGTACGTCTTGATATTATTAGGGACGGCGCGGGGCACTTTAGTTCCTCATAAATTTTCCCTGATTTTGTGATTTTCAATCGGTTTCTCAATAAGTCAGGAATTGTGGCAGATTTCTTCACGAACACTACTAAATTTGACTTTATGCAAGACTACCTTCATCCTTCTTATACACTTCTAATTTTATTTTAGCCTAAACATGTTGTAATTCTTTCGTTGTTTGACCGTTTTGCATGGAATTGCAGAAAATATTCTAGGAATATGGAGAATGTTCTAAGATAAAGTAAATAAAGTTTTTTAATTAGTTTCTGAAATTAGAAGTCTTCTGAATTAGGAACAAATTAAATTTTTTACTTTATTAGTATAATAAGGAAGAAAATATTGAATTAACTTCTTTATTACATTAATATAATAAAATATAGAATACTCTAAAGTGACCTTGAGAAATTATTCAATCAATTCTTTATTAGAAAGGGATCTACTATTAATCTTTTCGATAATGATTTCAGCAGGGTACAGTTTTTTTACTATCACTGTTCAAGGCCTGTTTTTCCCATATCTGAAACTGTATTTTCTAAGTTTGGTCTTAGCCAAACTTATAAAGAAACCATGTTAATGAAAGTTTACCTAAAGTTTACCGAAAAATTATCCCGAAACTGGAAACTATGGGGCTGACTCTAAACCAATTTTTAATAAATTCACGATATTTTCACGCCTACGAGTGATATTGTCTAGACAATATGTGTGTTATGAATAAAAAAATTAACATATCTAAATAATTTATAGAAATAGTATGTAGTTTTAAATATGTTAGTTATACTCATTTTGAGCAGGTATAATTTATGTGTGTTTTTAGCAATTGTCGTTATATACTTGATCTAATAAAATAATTCCTTTTACGCATTAAATTTATTTGAATCTACATAACTAAATTTTCTTTTTTAACACATTTACTGGAGACCTCGCAGTATTTCAATTACGGCGCTTTTAATATTTGATTATTTCTTTGTATCCCCTATATTACTTCGCAAGGTTGGCACACAGGCAACGCATTTTATTGTTGGGACTACCGAATAATAGAAAAACATTGCAAATGATGTCTTGAAAATGATTTGACTAAATATTTATACACATTCCAAAAAAATTAAAATAATTCGGTTTCAAAATATGTGAATTGATTCATTAAAAAATGAAGTTCGTTTTCATAAAAAATGAACCGTCCTTTGGGGCTTGGACACAGAAAACATTAAAAGTAAGTCATAAATCTAAAACCATATCTTCATAAAATAATTGAAATTAGGAAAGGATTTTAAAATGTTTTCGTATATTGAAGGAAATCGCACGTAATAGACAGTTTTCGTAGTATTTACATCTATGCGCATATTTTTCTGAAATACCTTGTACACAATTTTAAATGAAAATTAAATTAATTAATTTAATACAAATGTTTTGTATTTGAAATATTCCAGAAAATAGATTGTATTGAAATTAAAGATTGCTTTCCAAATCTTGAGCACCAGTAAATTAAAATTACTGTCCAGCTAAAAAAATTAAACCAAATGATATTTCTACAGTATCAATAATACACAAAAAAATCAAAAAATTCAATTACATAATTAAAAAAATGTTTAAACTTTTATATTTTTTTGGGGTTCCGTATCTCAAAAGGAAAAAAGAACCATTACTTTGTTTTCCAGCTCACCTTGTTTTCCGTCCGTCTGCATGTTTCAAGACCCTTTTTTCTCAGGTACGCATAGAAGTATCAAATTAAAATTACTACAAATATTTAGATCTATGGTCCCTTGGAGCTGTAAAAATCAATGCAAATTTATGATGAAAAATTTTTTTCATCATGAATTTTCATCTTTTTTTATTTAATTACTTTTTATTTATTTACAAAAGTAGTACATGTTCTATTTCTTTACCTTAAGCTTTATATATTTCGTACAGATTTGTCGCACGTAAATATTTTTTTACTTTTTCGAACGTTGACTACCCATTATTAAAATGTATCCTGGAAATTGTCTTGTGTTTATTTTGTTTAGAATTTTCATCTAATTTGATACGAATGACCTTAATTGTTAATTATATGTGTGTAATATACCGCGAAATAGCCGATATTTAACAGGTATCCACTTTTACTATTTTTTTGGTTGGTACCTGAATAACAAATACAATGAACGCGTATTCATTCATATATATGAAAACAAATTAGATAACACATTAAATAGAAATAACATTTTGTGATGATAAAACAGTTGAACTAAAAAAATCAAAGGAAAAGTGTAAGGGAAGAAGTTCTATATAAATATAACTTTGAAAACAAATTAGCAGCATAGCCAACATAAGATTATTTCTGAATTTTAATATTTGAACCTCTGGGCACGACTTCCTCGAAATTGATATAACTGAACTAAAATCATTATGTTAACCGTTTAATTTTAAACATCCGTTAATATATATTATATTATAAACGCCGTTTAACTTTAAACATCACTTAAATTAATGAAATTCTGTAGATATAAAATGTTCACGCTTCAACAAATATCACGTCTAAGAAATACCCTTTTTTAAATTAGGTCCTTTAAAAAATAACGTTTTGTGTGCTAAGGTATGCAAAGGGGTAGAAACAATTACGGGGAACACGTATTTAATATTAACTTAAACTATTGAAATAAAAAAATACACAACTAAATACGACTATGATGTTTAGTTAACTGAAACCTAACTTGACTCAGGAAAACCTGTAAAGCATGCGTAGAACTCGTACTACGAGGGTTCTGTACACGTTTAGACATTTATAAATGTGTAAGGGTACATAGTATTTATATTAAACTATTTACAAATATTAACTTTTCTTAAAGCAAATATATTGCTTACTATATCTTTCACTAGCATAAAACATGATACATATTTAAAAATTATAAAGTTTGATATAATCGCTTTAGTTTCCTTGTAATTTGTTGATGATATTTTGTACAGTAATTATGGGAATGAGAGAATACAACACCCCTCGGTGTTGTAATTTTGCATACTTTTTGGAAGATTTAATTATCTAATTAAAATTTATTAAAAAATTTTTGTTATATTATAACAAGTCTTTTTAAATAATATTCCAGGTGGCATATAAAATTAAAAAAAAAATTATTAAGACCTTTATTTACCCCTAGTTAATTGGTATATAAATATTTAAAAAAAATTGGCTAATGCAAAATATGCGAGTTAATAATATCTTTTACTACACCAAATTTCATGTTTCTACATTTAATATTTTCTGAGAAAATTGGCTGGAAATGTAGAAAAACACAATATTGCCTGGAATCACTGCAATTGTTTTCCTACTGCGTAGTTTCCTAAAAATCCATATTTTTTTCTAAAAACCTACATTAATTTAAGTTTCAGATGTATGAAAAGTAGGTAGGGATATATTTTTCGTGTATTTTTCAGTTTGTTTCCGAAGATATAACACCAAAAATGAAAAAAATATATTTTGAACACTTTTAACTAGGTTTATCAAACGATATCCCACAATACATATGGCCCTCGCCCTAAAATTTCCAAACAAATATTTTCGAGTGTTAGCTATTGATATAAGTGACAGTTAATATGTTTTATTACTATGTATACAAATTTAAAGTTGCTACATCAAGCGAGTTCTAAGAAAAACGGACGGGTAGGCTGGTGAGGTATATTATAAAAATTCCATTTTTCCTTTTGAGGTATGGGACCCTAAAAATGCAGTGATGTCCTATTCATGGAAATTTGAACACCGTCTCCTAATTACTTCCCATCGCATTAGGTGAATTATATTAGATTCGACAGGGTACAGTTGAGTATAAATTTTATTTAAAATCATATGAAATAATAAAGTAAACATACAGAAATTGGCTGAGACCTATGCAGTGTAAAATTAGTCTTCAAAATTAATTGAAATTCAGTTAATTGAGACTTAGTTTTGGCGCATCCCACCTTTATTTAAGAGTTTGTTGGTATCTTTACTTTATCGAAAGTGGGCCGTTGACTGATATTTATATTATTTCAGTAATCGTAATTCGTTTTTCACTTGTCATTAACAATAATACCTGCTTATAAAATTAAAAAATGTGTGTAACTTAAAACGAAATTTTGTTTAAAGATAAAGAAATATGTTAAATATCCCCTTTATTTATTATACAATATTGACAAAATAATAAAAAATATTGACAAAATAATAAAAAATTTACTTCATTTTTTTTATGTATTTCTACTAAATTTTCAAATTTTTCCAATTTTGTCCACGCTACACTCGTGGAATACTTGATTAAAAAAATTTGGAGGGATGACTTTTCAAATAAAGACGTGTCTTTATGGACACTCTGTCCAGTTATCATTTTGTTACGAAGTTGAAAATAAAATATTTAAACGGCTCAATGCAAACCTGATGAAGATTTTAAGATTTATTGAAATTACAACTTAATTTATATTGACTGAAATAATTATTAAGCGATAATATAAAAGTAGAGTATTAGGTACTCTTACGATCTAGTACTAGGTACATTACGGTGAATGTAAAAATGTATAGTTATGTTTCATGACTTACTTCTGTATACCGCAAAAATACTCGTTAAATGGAAGTTGCCGGATATCGCGCCGCCGGATTATCACTTGTTCAGAGCTCTAAGCATATATACACCTGTATGTATATATATATATATATATATGTATATATATATATATATATATATACATATATAAATATATATATATATATATATATATATATATATATATATATATATACATATATATATATATATATATATATTTACTTATGTATATATATGCCTGTTTATCAGTATACCTACGCAGATATGCTAATTAAAATTACGAAAACACATTTTTTAAATTCCCATCTCTAGCCTTTTCAAACGATACCCGCACGACACAAGCCTAAGATGCGTAAGTGACTTCTTAAGAATCCTCTTCCCTAATTAGTATTGTTTAACGTACAAAAAATTTAACGCCTTTCGAAAACAAAAGCCCGTCGAGACGCACAATATCTTCAGATACAGACACAATTGAATCAATTTTTATGACATTTTCATTAAGAAAGTCCTTGATTGCTCAGTACAAATATGGCATACAATTTCAAATGTTTCTAAAATGGAGAAACACATCAAAAACCTAAGTCGGAGGGAGGCAAATTTGTTATCGCCCGCGGTTTGGTGCCCGTATTCTTGCGTTTTTGGTTCAAATGTATATATACTCATAATATCTACTAATTCCTTTTTGCATAATATCTACTAATTCCTTTTGTGAACAAAGCACTCGCTGAAGAGCCCCTTTGGGTTGGGAAATATAGTCTGCAATGTTGTTGTCACAAGCGGTTACCTGCATCTACTTCCAATCACACATCCCTTCCTTCATTTCAACAAATACACTGGTGAAAGTTGCATCCAAATCGGTTCATCGACTTTTAAAGGTTGCTCTATCGATTAAGAATTTTATAATTTAAAATTATCTTAGGGAATGTAAATGAGATAACAGTTGTAATGTATTTGTTAACGGTAACTCAGTTAAGTGTGAAAAAATTTGTTAAGCGCTGATATTATATCCCTTCCAATGTATATATACATATATATATATATATAAATATATATATATATATATATATATTTATATTTATATTTATATATATATATATATAAAGACTTATCTTCTTTTCATTCATTATCATTATCAATTTTCATTATTTACATAAATATATTTTTATCTAAACTCGTAGATAAATTTGGAAGAAACTGAAAATTTAATAATAATGTATGAAAATTTTTAAATAATTTTTTCATAATTTAATCAGTACTTTACAACACGTGAACGAAAATTTAACACATTTCTTCATTTTCAAAAGAATATAATTTTTCAAATTCGACATATTTTTAACAATTTTAAAAGATTCTTCAGCACCAGATGAAAATTATTTCCAGATTACGATGCGCAACAATATTGATTGCAGTTTGAAGATTTTTATATTCACGAAGCCAAGAATAGTAGAGCGAACAAATAATACATCATTAGATAAAGATATTATGTACTCCAACCCTTATTTCCGAAACAACTGAACCTAAAATAATGATTAAATTATGATAATTTAGAAGCCCACGCAGGAAACTATGGCGATGATCCCAGACTATTATATTTTTTTAAAAGTGCACCATATTTTTTACGGCAACGAAAGATGCGACAGCAAATCTATTTGTGTTTTTCCATATTTACAGTCGATTTCGTCAAAAAACCTGCAAGGTGGAGCCAAGAAATTTGGCATAGTAAAATATATTATTTACCCACATATTTTGTACTAATGTGTGTTGCAACATTGATACTGTAGCGCACATCAAATTATTTCAGCCAGGCTACACATTTAAGGAAACACATCACAAAAGAAAACAAAAAATGGGAGATATATATATATATATATATATATATATATATATATATATAATTAGTTGTATAACCTTATTCCAACCACTAGATGCCCTTGCTATTGTGTGTATATATATATATTACTGAGAATAACATCCATTTAATTTATTACGTACACCTGAACATTTTTATTATATGACCTCATAGAATAACATCAATTTAATTAATTACCCTAAGTAAAATATTTGTATATTGTATAACTTTCAAAAATATAATAAAAACTGCACCGCTCCACTACCACAAATTCACTAACGCAAATAGTAGGGAATCTGCGCAAACCCTGCTTCCCTATTGTTTTGTATAATATTTAAGTGCTGTTGTAAGTTTCTAAGAATCAATCTCTACAAATTGCCCACCTGAAAATGTTGTCATACACCGAAACCTAGTTCGTGGTAAAAAATTAAAAAAAAGAAGAAATAATATTAATTTCATTAATTCAATCATTCAATTAAAATTAATTTTACTTAACTCGATAGTGGTTCTCAAACTTTTGAATTTACATTTAATCAGAACTTCCGCCTTCCCGTACATTTCACATTTGTTTTTTAGTTCAATTATTTTATTATCAAAAAAATTCATTTTGCTTTAACGTGTTAATAATTTCTTTTCACTTAATGAAGGCGCGTTTATTGCATTTGCTGTTTACGTGTTAACCAGAAAATATTAAAAGTCGACACCAGTTAAATTACCAGTTACTATTGACCGGCATGTTACAACGCATCCACTTACCAATTAAGGCCATTCGTGTTAAATATGATGAAGAATATAAACATAATAAGTAGATAACAATCTCCAGCATACGTTATAATTTGAGTAGTTAATATACAAAAAAATATCTAATTGTGATAAAATTGTACGAAATATATAAAGCTCATGAATAAGGAAACAGAACACATATAACGTTTATAAATAAATAAACACTTAACAAATAAAAAAAATGGTACACATTTGTGATAAAAAGTGAAAAATATCTGCAGATATATGTAAACTATATTTTTTGTTTTAATTCGAATGGAATATGAATTTGATCTGGATTACTTTCTGATTTATTATTTTTAGTGCTCGTATTTTTATTATTGGTCATTTTTTAAGATAATATCAGGTTTTCTTCATTATCGTACCCATCCAGAATACAATTGTGAAATATAAAACTTTATTTAATCACTTTTAATAAAGAATCTTCTTAAGTTTATACTATTTATAATGAACCAAAAGTAGGCAATGAAAATTTCGTTCGAAAGAGTAAAAATTAATTAAAAATTGCATTTTGGGAAGTTCTCGGTATTTACAGGTTCGCAATAAGTGAAAGTTCTTTATATTTCCGTCCTAATTCCAGGCATTATGCTCATTTTCAATACATGTTCATGTAAAATACAAGGAGGGTTAAAAAAACTTTGGATGTTTTGTACCCTTTTCCGCTATTTATTAGGTACGATCGGAAAAACCCGCGCGACATCTGGCGGTACTAGGTGCGATCGAATTATAACTCGTTGTAAAATGTCGACGTCGCAAGGCGTTCATTAGTTGTTCCGACCCCGCCAACTCGAACTGCCAGCGAAGTTTTGATTAAAAAAGAAAGCTGGCAATTTACATCAAAATCACGTTTTCTTTTCCTTTATAATCACGTTTTTTACGTTCCCGGAGAGTTTCCTTTATGATGGTATTCTTTGTTTTGGTAAAAATAGGTACATTCGTATAAATTTTTAATTTGCCTGCGTAATTTAAATAACAGTTAATTTGTTTTCTAGGAAATCACGTTCACAACCTATTTATATTAAGCTCTATAGCACAGGCTACATAGAATAATTTCATTGAAATCCGTTGAATAGTTGATATGTGAAAGCTAGGCAAATTAATTGCTTTTGATATTTATGATATTACGTAGTATATCACACATTTCATACATTATATTGTATACTTAGTCCATATGGCAATACTATGAATTATAAAGTATGCACAAACTAAACTGTCAAATATTAAATTTAATTTATATAGATTTTGAAAAGGGATAGGTGAAAAGGATAATTAGCATTTTGCACGATAGTTAGTTGGACATAAAAATTGTAGAATGAAAAAAAATTATTTCACGTGATCAATTTTGAGCTCCTCTTCCAATTAAGTCCTACCCATGAAAGTAAGGATGTATTGTGAGAATATCGAACACGTTTTATATAGAAATCTAACTCACGGCTAAAATCAATGCAGTGGAGAGGGGAAATACAAATTCGTATAAAAAATACATAACATCAGCTTTGAAAAGACAGAGTGTCTAGCTAAGTAAAAGAAATGCCAATATAAACATTTGTTCTACTTTTAGTATCATCTGTTTTTTCTTTTATTTCGATATTTTTTTTAATATATTCTCGCAGTTAATCGTAAAAGTAAACCAAATGTTTATATAATTTAAATACAGAATGTTACAGTATACACAGGGATTCATAAAGAAAAATGGGCGCACTCTTTCCAAATTGGAAACATTTGCATAAGAGTGAGCGTTACGATTTTTCATAAATATCAATATTTTATTTTCTAAAATATTGTTAAAAATTTGACATGAAATTAAAATTTTTTAAGGTTGCGTACATTTCACTTCAATTAGTGACCTGACTAAATATTCTCATCCACTATTTTCGACAAATTGCTAATTTTCCTATTTTTGCAAAAATATGAGAAATATACATATAATTTGTCAGAAAAATATCCATTTATCCACCTTATTTGTTGAAACAACGAATCATTATACCATGGATACATGCACCAATATACAAACAATTGATAACAATTTTGAAAACTTATCACACATAGCATGTGTTTTACAAAATATAATTATAAGTTGTCTCGTATACACCTGTAGTACCAATTTAACAAAGAAACAGTATATTTAAAAAATTTTCTTCTATCCTTTTTTGTAAATAAAAATACGGGTAGCATGGTATAACAGAAGATATTATAAACCATTTCAATGAATTACGAAATGAATCTTAAAAATTGTCCTTGCGATTTTTAAAAATTTAATTCAATTATATAAAATGAATCTCATTGTATTAAAATTATGTATGGGCATTAAAATCAGTGGTTTTCAACAATCAAATTAACACCAGCAAAAACATATTTCATTTTATGTTAACGTGAACTTAAAAACAGTGTCCTTAACTTAACCTAAGATAAGGACACTGTTTTTAAGTTCACGTGTTTTTTCGAATTTTTTGATGGAAAGCATAGCAATTTATTTAAAAAGTAAATATATTTAAGAAGGGAAAGCATTCTTCTCAGCTCGATTGACATTAAAATGCAACTAGATGAGATGAGCGCTCGCTTAAAAAATTATGTCAAAAATTTACAAACTTTCTACACTCGAAATATGAGCGTATACTAACTCCTTAGATTCATACCTCCAGGTTTTAACGCCTTTTGTTAAAGTTGATAGTGAAGATTGGGAAATTCTTAGTTGAACTTCAGAAAAAATGTATAGAAATAAAATATATCAGAAAACTGAAAAAAATAATACCTAAATGTTTCTACAGTTTTATTTAACTTTCTTTATTGTCTTTTACTATAACTTTTGTAATAAATGAGCTAAAACTAAAGCTAAAACAGATGAGCTAAAACTTTAAATTTGGCACATATAATTGTTTCCGGTGACAAGGCGTAGATGTTGATGGGTTTGAAGGAAAATGACATTGTTCTTTTACTGATTGCAACAAACTAAGTTTTATGTGTCTGGCTGACAGCGCCATAACTTAGCTGTCTTATGTTTGAAATGTTACCTTTACTGAATGACGTTTAACTGCAAGTATCTATTTGGAAATTACGTAGCTATTAATCCTTAAATACATGTTTATTTCATATTTGCCTTCTTTTTATTCTTTTCTCTATAATTTAAAAGTTTTCTGTTAAATACTTTTAACAGAAACCTTTTCTAAAATGCATTAAACTGAAATCTTTTTCAGAAATCTACATAAATTTATGTAGTTCATCGCTATCAGCGTGTATTTATTAAAAGCACGCAGTTTTTTAGTACCATTATTCAATAATAAAAAACGATTTAGGTAATGGGACACGGGGGGGGCGATGCGTTAGTGTTTGAATACGCAAACATGTGTTACATATATTTATTTATGTCCTGTGATCAATACAACATATCAAGGTGACGACGAATCCAAACGGATTACTAAAATTTTCTTTATGCTTTTTGGCTCTCTTTCATACGCAAACTACAATTTAAATATGAATCTTGTGACCTATAATTTTTTGTAATTTGCTATTAAAGAAAAAGGAAGAGTTTCTAATTCAATTAGCTCTACTTAGTTGAATATTGTTACAGTTAATCTCAGTAGTGCTATTCAATATACTCATACTATGGCGCCGAAATATGCGATCGGAAGTTAGTCACAACCGATGCCAGAATCAAAAGAAAGCGAAGGTAGACTAAATAATAATAAATTTAATAAGAGTTTATGACAATAAACTAATATATATATATATATATATATATATATATATTTATATATAATAATAACAGGTTAGGTAAGGAGACTGCCCTCAGTGACGCGGTGACGTCTCTATACAAGCGTTATGTTACTTGTTTCCTGTTGAACAGAGTGACCAATCGTTCGACTTAATGCGTGGGTTATTTAGAAAAGTACTGTGTAAAAAATAACGTATATAATTGGTGTAAGTAACTCCAAATATTTAATTGTTGGTGTATATAACTAGAAAACTTAATGTACGAATTTTTTTAATTTGCTTTTAGGTTTCCTTATTGCTTAGGAGGACTCGGGTATGTAAGTCACTCGGACACTCGGGTATGTAAGTCATTAACGTTACTCGAACACTTTTGGATGAAATATTTCCGTTGCGACTTAATTAACATTAGGAATAAAATCACGAAGACTCTGCACTGCCGAATCGTCTACCCATTTCAGAATTACTAATCTAATGTAAACGGCAAGTAAAATGTGGTCAATGTAACCAAATTAGTAAAATTTGAAAAATAATACAAGAAAATTAAATTATATTATAAAACAAATATTACACGTTGCTATTTAATTTCACTAATTGTTAAAAAGTAAATAAGCAAAAATAAATTTAATGTTTTTTATTATATTTTATGTAAAGTGGAACACAAATCTCAATATTAATCGGTAGATATATATTTTCAATATTTGTCATCTTCTCGTATCATTTAAATTAATGTAAAGAAAGATTAAAGTCTTTCACATATTGCAGTGAAATTCCCAAAAAAAAGGCACACCGCCTTATGAATTTATACATACTACTGAAAAGATTGCTGCAGTTCTTGCTCCAGCAGTGACTGTACTTTTTTTTATTTTCGGTTGAAAAATAGGGAAGATTGTAAAAATGCGTCACGAATGACTTCGGGGCCTTAACGCATTTTTAAAGATGACCCAATGACAGCCTTACTGGATCGAGAGCGCCACAAAAATTAAGCACGATTTCACGAACATGGGTGTTTTTCAGGCTGTATAACTTTTCTTCACAATCTACTTCTACTTCTAGATTAACTCAAACTACAGGCTCATCATATTCACAGGCTTATCATTTCTTAAACTTTTGTAGTGAAATTTTGCGTATACCTGAAAAATTTCATTGTGTAAATTTAAAAAGTCAAAAGTCATGAGTATGACGGACGGACATGACGAAATTAAAGGGTTTCCCGTTGCATAGGATCCTAAAAATTGCAGACGTGAACCTGTGATTTGATTCGCCAATTGTCTAGTTAAAAAATGTCATTATAATAACAAGATAAAAATATTTGGGTTACTTTATAAAATATTAGAGCAAATCTCATGGTCACCACAACAAGAGACTTAACAATAAATGGTCCCTGTCAAGAACTGATCCTCGTTCCCAAAAGACGATTTAGACAAATATCGATGGGCTATTGGTTCGTATTTCGACATGGCACATTTCACTTTTTTAATCTGATGGGGTACTGAGTTTTCAATACAGGAGTTTACGTTGGTTTTGATTGAAGGCCAGTAAAAGACATAAAAGTATTTGAATTTGCAAAGTACAGGAACTATTTTCTCGATCAAATCTTTAACCACTTGTCAGCGTTATTGTAGAAAGATTTTATTATCATTATTATTTTAAATACAATTTATCATGTACGAAGGTAGTTCCAGCTGTTGTATAAAAATAAATTTAATGAATACAGAGCAAGAAAACGTCTCCACTGAAACTTATATCCTTTAATTCTTTAATAAAGTAAACTAACTATAGTTTAGTAGTAGGTAATTTGAACCTTGACGATGAGCAGAATTTCTTACGATTCGGTGGGAAACCATTCGCAGTACACTTCACGTCAGACGTAAGAATTCAGATGGAGAAGTTAGATACGGACAATCTCTGTTCTAAAAACCTCTGTTATTGTGTAAAATTACGAGTGGCGAAGAGAAACTATTAGAAGCAAATTTCATTCCAGTCATAAAATTCAGACTTGAGAAGTTAGTCACAAATAAAGTTCATTCTACAAAACTTTCGTCAATGTGTACATTCCTCAATAATTGTTTTAGAGGTAATAGAAGTTGTAAAGTTTTAGAGTATTTCTGAACAATAACCTACGTAGCAATAAAAATGTAACGTGATTATTGTTTGCGGTTCAATGAATATAATAATATCGCTGTAAAATTATTAATCTTATTCGGTTTTTTTATTATGTCCGACATTTTTAATAATGTTTAACAAAATATATAAAACTCTCGTAGTAATTTTACCCCTGTTGTGTGGTTCACCGAGAATGAACTTTTATAACATTTCTCAAAACGCAGCTCCCATTTTGTCTCCAATATATTCAATATAGCGGAATTATAAAATAAGTCTAGAAGAAGAACTTTCTTTATATAAAACACTAGATTTATACCCAGAATACTAAAGACACAGGAACAAGAAAAACCACAATGTTTTGTTCACAAAAAATTTATGTCCGCGTGTACTGTAAAATTTGTTAAGTTTAATATTGAAAAGTTAGCCACAGTAATGAAACAAATGCAGCCAAGTTCTCGCAGAACTTTTACTAGAGGAGTGTATTTGGTGATCGTGTTAAAGCTATGCATCCATATTTTTGTAATATATATCTGTCAATGAAATTGAAATATGTATATATATATATATATATATATATATATATGTACACATATATATACATATATATATACATATATGTCTATATATATATATATATATACACACATATGTATACATTTTTTAATACCTTAACAACCTGAGTTATGCCAAGTGAACATTTTTGTATTTTTATTGATTCTACCACAAATGCAAGAGAGAGATGAAAATTTATTGCGGCTGCAGTCAATAATATTCCATCATTTGTATATTTCCGGCATTGGCTTGTGGGGGTGTCAAAATGTCTACAAAATGGATTGTGCATAATTTCCAATTCTTTGTAAAATTTAATTTAATTTTATCTATTTTACTTAAGTTGTCAAAAGGTATCAGTTATAATGTAGACGTTTTCTTGTATCGTTTTAATTATTGTAGTTATTTTTATATACGACTCAAATAGCTTTTGTGCAATGTGAGTTGTTTATAAAATAATAATTTTACTGTTTTTTTTTCAATAGTTTGTCATTTATTATCGGTTAAAAGCCTGGAGTGACCACTAGCACGATTTGAAATTTATGGAGAACCAGCGTGGATGCAGATGTGCAAGGTTCAAAGAGCAATCATTGTTCAATATATTAAAACAAATTACTTTTATGAGGTTAATGAAGCACAAAACTCTGTTCGTTATAAAATATATTTAAAATTTTACCAAAATAACCGGTGATTTTTTTGTTTTTACTCCTGTTAAAATTATTTTCGTCCTAATATTGCGAAAACATTGTGGTCTATGTAGTAGGATTTTTATCAGAGCTGTATTCTTATCGTGATCCTAAATTTGTAAACGTATGAACAATTGAAAATTACATTTACTCAAGTCAATTTTAGATTGCATTCTATCTTTTCGGCTCGGTTCGGAACGAATACAAATAGCGGGTGCTGGTTGGCCAATTTAAACGTTCTAATGGCCCATCATATATAATTTGGGAACTCATATATTTGTAAATCATACACAACCAAGATATAATTGTAGACAAAATGTTAGTATCAACAGAAATTTAGAAAATTAAGTGGAGAAAGCCCACATCTTTGTGATACGGCAATTACTATGAATCATTCCAGTCAGAACAGATATTTGACATTTTGACAGATTATTTGTGATTACGTAAATACTACTAAGCCATTTAAATGAAGACTATAAAATGTTCCAGCATACTTTCAAAATATAGGAATCGATAGTGATAACCGCAGTGCAAAAGGCAAGGAAAATTAGAATATTGAGTTAGTGCTATTCATGGTTAGACGTATATCATCAGTAACTTTTATTAAGCAGACAAAATTTGTATAACCTGATTTAAAACCAGGTTGGTAAAAAAGTTAACACGGAAATTGATTTAACGTCATTCGATTAAGTGTAAATAGACAATTTGGTCAATGAAATAAAATATGTCTTTTCCATTTTTTTTTTTTTTTCTATCATCATGCGATCGGCTTCATAAGCCCTTAACAGATTTGTTGTAGGAGTTTATTGGCAGGAGAGATCTATTCCTCCTGTAAGGAAATTGTCTCTTATTCTATTATGATGCTGATTATCTAATCAAGTCCCAAATGTGTTACCTTTTGAGCCTTCTGTCATTTAATGGTTCACATAATGCTGTAGCTAGGGTGTTTGTATGAGCTTTTAAGCGGTTCTGGTAAGCTTTTGCTTTATGTTCCACTTCTTCCATAATGGTGTTCATCTCTGTGTACTCATGCAATTCACTCGTTTTGATAAACAGAGGTGCATTAGTTATTGTTCTGAGTGCTTTGTTCTGCATTCGTTGCAAAATTTCCACGTTAGATTTTTGTGCTGAACCCCACAGCTCACTTCCATATGTCCACACCGGCTTGATTACAGTTTTATAAATGAGTATTTTATTTTTCAAGGTGACATGTGATCTTCTGCCTATTAGCCAGTTAAGGTTTCTGAGTCGTATATTCAATTCATCGCGTTTCTTCTGGATATGAGTTTTCCATGTTTGCTTCCTGTCAAGATGCATGCCCAAATACTTTGCTGATTCTTGATGTGGTAGAATGTCGTTTCCAAGTTTAATTGGGGGCAATTGCCCTTTTTCAAAGTATAAGTGACATGCACTGATTTGGTGGAGCTGGTCCTAATGCGCCACTTTTCCATCCAATCGTTAACTTTGTGTAGGTGGCTTTGCAGAACTAAAGAAGCTACACTAGGGTTTTCATGGTTACAAAGTGCTGCGGTGTCATCAGCGAATGTGGCAGATAGGACATTATCTGTTGTGGGGATATCTGCTGTGTACATCAGATATAAGATGGGGCCCAAAATGGAACCCTGCGGTACTCCAGCTTTCACATCGTGGAAGGCAGAGTATGTGTCGTTGATTTTAACTCTGAATATTCTATCCTCCAAATACGATTTCAAGAGCAGGTAGAAGTTGTGAGGAAGGTGTTTCTTCATTTTGAAAAGCAGACCCAAGTGCCAAACCTTATCGAATGCTTGTTGTATGTCGAGAAAGGCGGCTGAGCAGTACTGCTTCTTCTCGAGAGCTTCTCTAATTCTGTTGACAACTCGGTGAACCTGTTCTATGGTTGAATGGCCAATACGAAAACCAAACTGATGTTGCAGGATGAGATCGTTTTCGTTAAGTATTCGTATCAGTCTTCGCAAGATGATCCTCTCAAAAAGTTTCGACAAAACCGGCAATAAACTAATTGGCCTGTAAGATGATACAAGATGTGGAAGCTTGCCAGGCTTTGGGATCATGATTATTTCTGATATTTTCCATATCATTGGGACATATCCAGTTCTAATAACACTGTTAAAAAGGTATGTTAAGGCGATGGAAGCCTTTTTAGGTAGTTGTCGTAGAATTTCAGCTGTTATCAGGCAAAATCCAGGAGCCTTGTTTAACTCAAGACCTTTTATTTCCCTTTGGACTTCGCGAGGCGAGCAGCTTTGCATTGGGAGACATAGCTGCAGGTCAGTTTCTAGGTATTCTTGTATTTCCTGTTCGGTTTCTAAGTCACCGCTAGTAGTGAAGACTTCATACAAGAAAT
Organism: Druceiella hillmani; assembly: GCA_039881145.1. Taxonomy (NCBI): domain Eukaryota; kingdom Metazoa; phylum Arthropoda; class Insecta; order Lepidoptera; family Hepialidae; genus Druceiella; species Druceiella hillmani. The sequence goes on along the minus strand of JAYKKI010000033.1, from coordinate 988,174 downwards.
CTCCAAATACTTCAGCCCGTTCTTTGTCCGTTCGTGTCCAAGTATTGTCGTTCCTCCTGATAGGATGTTGTGCAATCTGAGGCGCCACTCTACTACTTTTTACCGTGTTCCACAATGAATATTCATTTTTAGCTGGAGGATTTAGGTTTGCCAATTTATCCTGTAGGGTTTCCTCTTCGATGTCTTTAAGGTATTGTTTAAATCCGCAGCTGCTTTATTAAACGCCCTTTTGTCTTCGGAGTGTCGACTGCAGTGCCACACTCTTCTGAGTCGTCTCTTCTCCAGGATCTTGATGTTTATATCCCTAGGTATATTCTTACTACCATGATTTAACGTGGTAACCGGTGTACAGTACCATGCAGCTGTTTGTATTAGGTTTGTTAAGGTTGTTGCCTGTTTTTCGATGTCATCCTTTGTTTTAAGTGCCACTTTCAGGTTCAGGTTTTCGTTTATGTAGTCTCTGAAAGCATCCCAATCGGTTTTTTTGGTGTAAAGTCGCTCTTTCACTGGTCTTACAATTATGGTGGTACTTATTGTGGCTATTACTGGTGTGTGGTCTGAACTGCTGTCTATACTAGTCTCTACGTTCAAGTAATTATTTGACAGTCCTTTATATACAAAGAAATCCAGAAGATCTGGTTTTCTATTTCTGTCTGTAGGCCAGTAGGACGGTTCACCTGTACTTAGAACACGCAGTTTGTTTTTGTCAATACTTTTCTTCATTTTTCGACCTCTAGGTAAAGTCAGTCTTGATCCCCAGAAAACGTTTTTAGCGTTCCAGTCGCCGCCACATATGAACCTATGCCCAAGGGTTTTAAAGTAATTTGTAAATGCTTCTTCCTTTATAGTGTGCTTTGGTGGGCAGTATACAGCCGATAATGTTAGAGATCCTTGTTTATCATGTACCATTACTGTAGTTGCTTGTATTGGCTCTGTTTTGTATTCATGCAATATCTCATGCTTGATGTGTTTTTTGATAATTACAGCTGCACCCGCATAAGCAGTTCCGTCTGGGTGTAATGTCGAATATATGCTGTAATTTCTTAACAATATGTTCTGGTTTGGTGTTAAGTGTGCCTCAGATACCAGAAGTACGTCAATATTTCCATGCTCCAATAATGTTTGTATGTCATATTTGTGGTTGATCAAACTATTTGTGTTCCAGGTTGCTACTTTCAGATTGGCCATTTTAGTGCACGAGTTTGTTGATTACCGTTGTGAGAAGATTCATCATTGTTGACATTTGTTCTAATAGTTTCTCTAGTTTTACAGCTTGTTGTGTGAGTAGAATTTCTAAGTTATTGTTATATTCTGTGGTTGGTGATTTTAAGGCATCTGCATAGGTTTTAGTTTCTATGGGCATTTTGTGTATGTGTCTTGATTTTTCAAGCATGAGGTTATGTTGTGGGCGAGGTTCTGTGGTGTTTGCTTGAACTACATTAGTTGGTTTATTTTGTGTGGTGTTGTGATGTGTAGAAACCCTTATTAGCTTTTGCTTATTTGTTTTTCTAGTAAGTATTTCTTTGTACACCTCGCACCCTTTATAGTTAGCAGGATGCGCGCCTTCACATAATGCACATGTGGCGGGGGTGTTTCTGTCCTTTTTAGGACAATCAGACGTTTTGTGATCTTGTGCACACTTAACGCAACGATATGGCTGCATGCAGTAATTTTTAGAATGCCCATATTGTTGGCACCTTTGACATTGTGGAATTGTGTTTCTTTTGTGGGGCTCTTCAATTATAATAATTTGGTTGCTAATAGATTTTATTGATTTAGCAGCACTGTTGTGTGGGCCAGCCACCAGATTAACGAAAAATGTTGACGTCGGTATTTTTTCTCGGCCATACTTTACGTTAATAATGTCTCCCTGTACTTTATTACCAGTTTTTTCGATTTCTTCTATGATGGCGCTGTGCGGGGTCGAGTGGTGAAGTTTCTTTATTACTAGACGGCAGCAGCGTTGGTCCTTTCTATTGAATGTGTGGCCTATAAGTCCATTCTCTCGCACAATGGTTATAATTTTTTGATATGCTTGTATGTCTAGGGAATTTATTCTGAGTTGGTTTTTATTTATGGTTTTTAAGAGGAAGTTATCTTTATCAGCAACAGTACAAATTAATTCAGTTAATTTATTGACATTTTCAATACCATACAAGATAATAGGTGGAGGTTTGTATAGCCGTTTTTCTTTAGATTTTGGTTCATCTTCTGTCAGGTCAATCTGTAGACCACTAAATCTGTTGGTAGTTTTGACTGTTTCGGGAGATGGCGTCTGTGATAACTTCTTTCGCTTGTTGCCTCTACCTGTTGGAACTCTTTGCCATTCGGGTGGACAAGGTGTGTTATCGGTGATGTATATTGGAGTCTGACTTTTCTGTTCCATTGTTGGGGGATTTGTGTTGGAGGCTTCAACCTGTGATTCGTTTCCAAGGTGATTTGGAGTCATTTCCAATGTCTTATTTTCAGGTTGTTGAGAAGTGATATTATCTTCAGGTTGTTGGAGTCTGGAGATTGGCATTTCACTAATTGAGTTTGATCTAGGTTTGCTTTCAAACATTCCTTTGTGAAGTATCTGCTGAGTTAACACCTTTGTAGGAATGACTTTATTATTTGTGGTTTCTGTTTGTTGTGTTGTATTTTTATTGTGTTGATCATTCATGATGGTTCCCACGAGAAGGGTCGATATAAATGGTCGCTACTGAGATGACGCCCATTCTCAGCAAAAGGCTATTTACTACGACGTGTCGCCTGGTTCGTCGAGTTTGGTCGCTAGCGGCTGACTAACCTGCCAGTCATACATCCCCTTGGCGCGTACCGCACCGTGGGATTAGGGGATTTTTTATAGAGGTTACCTCCCTCTCAGCCCAAGTGGCGAAGCTCAGGCTCCCGGTCCTGCGATACATGACCACAGGCTTACGGTGCTGGGGCAACCCTTTCGGGCTACACACTGGTTTTTTTATCAGGGTTGTCTCCCTTAGCTAGATTTATCGGTTTTCAGGCGCCGACGACTTGCCTTCGCCCTTCTTACTTTGCTATCAAGGTCACGAGGTAGATGTGTTGTGCAAGACTCGTTGTTGACCACGACATTGCCCGGGGAATGGGACGACTCACAAGTGTGAGTCCACTACCAGACTGCGGCGGCAGTTTGGCAGAGGCGAGGACGTGTAAGATAGGACTTTATGATGCGCGTCTGATAGCCTAATCTTGCACACTTAGGCGTACGCTACCGGCTCTAACTCAGCTTTTTCTAGGTACATATCTACTAGCATAACTATGCACCACCGAGGCCTAACACCATTTCCCCCCCCCCTAACACCATTTCCCCCCCCCCCCCCTAACACCATTTTCCATGTCTTTTCCTATATCTCTTTTTATGCTATAATACCCTCAGCATATTTTTTTGTAATTTGGATGCTTGACCAGAGAAATTACAGAGAGCCTGAGTGGAATTCATGTTTTTTATGTAATGGTATGTTTTGGATTCTATTTTAAATAAATAAACTAGCTATTCAACTGACTATGTAAGTAATGCAAGATATATAGACTATGCATTTAAGGCAAGATATATTAAACTAAGCGGGTCAATTTTGTAGGTGTGAATGGGTTGTAGACAATGTAGTAGCCAACACTCATATTATGTGTAAATTTACGTGCATAAAGCTGTGACATTCCATGAGTATGTATTTACTGATATAGATAAAACCTTACTTTGTTAAATTATGGCAGCGCATCGGCAGAATCTAGCCCAAATGCAAAAAGAATATTTCAAACCTCACTGAACCATTTCTTATCGACAATTCTTACTATAAAATTACTTGCCTGTGGAATAATGTAAATTTTACGAATATGAGATGAGGAGAAAAAATAAAGAATTAATTATATTCAGTTAAATTGGGGGAGTCCCAAGCTAACTCAAACAATATTCAGTGAAAAACTTAAGGTTATTGCTTGGTTATTTGAGTTTTTCAACAATCTGTAAAGGTAATGAAGAGTGGATCGGACACAGTTATGATTTTAGGTTAGCGAGTTTCACCTTTGAATCAATACTAAAGTAACCGATAATATCTTGGTATTCACACGTATCTCGGTAGTTTCAAACATTAGAAAAGAAAACAAATTAATAATCAATCAAAAAATCCAAAATGAATGGATTGCATTCTTTTTTGTTTCTTTTCTTTAAAACCGCGCTAAATCTAGTGTGTAAAATATAAAATTTATCTGTGGTTTTTATCTAATTCTTTTTCATTGTTGGCTTTGAAATAAAATTGTAGAAAAGAAATTATTATTGCATTATCTTTTCTGTACAACGAGGTCAGAAATAAAGCTTGTCAAAGCAGGTGATAATTGACATAAAATGCAATATATTTTATTAAGTTTCTTTCGTACAAAACGCTCAAATCGATATGTTCAGCCAGTATGCATACATCAGTGTTATTGCTAATGCCATGCATCGTGATATATTAATTTCAATGGTAAATTTCGTGACACGTAATTAAATTAAATTGATACAAATCCGTCCTTACTTACGAAATGATTTTCTGTCCTTTTTTACGTTCGATGTCCTGTTGGTTTTTTTAAAGTTTTTACTAGCACAATGGCATTATTAATGGTTTTAAAAAAAATAATAGAGATGGCTCTACACGACGACCTCGTTCTAAATTGGTAAAGTCAATTGCGCGCGTTATGTGTGGCGCGGCTGTGCGTTTTATATCACCGCTTGCCTCGGGTCACCCACGCTAGTGCGTAGCTATGTGATTATGTAGTCGGTGAGTTATGTGGCCACTTCATCTTATGGTAATTTGGAAATGCATTATGTTTGACACGATCCTATGATGTACATTCTATGTTTTTGGGAGCATAACTGTTTGGCTAAATATTAAAACATACAACGCAATAAGCAAACATGAATAATGCTTGAATATTTTATGAGGACAGTATAATAACAGTAAATATAATTTTCCAACATCCCTTTAAAAATATCTGCCGCATTGTTATTAGGCTTTTAGTTGAGTGTGAATGTTAAGGGGTGTCATTTATTTAATTTATGTTTATTTGTCATTTATGATGATTTAATATAATATAAAATTATTCTAATATAAAATTAATAGACGGTGTATTCGTTATCGGTGTCTGCCGTGTTTTTGAGGTTAGAGGTTCATCAAGGATGAAGATTTGTTTAGTTAATTTGTCAAGGTACAAAATTTATTAGAGAGAAAAGGGTGGTTATTAGTGGTGGCATCATAAAGTTTGAAAGATGGAAACATATGAAAGCTCCAAACATCTATTGTGTGACGTGGCAATTTCCTGTCTATAATAAAGCGTCTTTACGATATAATTGGAGGGCCCACCTGAACGTCTTAATCAACAAAATACTCGGAAGACTTTTATTGATCTTATCGACTACAGAGAATGGGATACTTCATTATTTTAGCAAAGATGTCCCGAAAACTTTATAATGTTTACGAACAAAAAATAATTTTTTTTGCTGGAGCTGAAGAAATATCTATTTATTTATTAAAGCTAAAAAAATTAAAATTAGTTATTATCACAAAATTAAGTTAATCAAACTAATATACAGTTTACTACAGTGGGATTCATTATAGAAAAAAATGTTAAGCCACAGAATGAAAAGTTTATTACGAAAATATTTCGAAGTATGGCCGATGTGAAATTATGAGTACATTTTATGAGTATAAGATGCAATGTAACTTATTTAATAAGAACACGTGACATATAATGTATAATAATATCGACTTGCAAATGCATTAAATCATTTCCAAGTATATCATAGCTTGAGTAAATACTGATGCATTTCATGAGCGAAAACAGATGTTGCTCATAAGAAGTTAAAGAAATTTCACAGCACCTTCCGACCTATAGAAAAAGACAATATTATACGCAAAGTAATATGTTACTTTAATGTCTTATGCCAATTAAACTATAAGCCTAAGAAGCCACCGAAACTAAAAACCTTTTAAAAACATTAAGCTTTCAATTGAGTTATAATTGGTTTACACTTAGCTGATAAAGTGAAAAATAGCCGAGGATTGTAAAAAACAATTAAATGGCAGTCCCTTGTTTCTCTCTCACTTATAAATAGATGACAGGTTGTCACCATTACTTTAAAATGATACTCGGCCATCGCTCATGGAACATAGCGTATACATCAGCGAAAGTTTTCACAGAAAGGAGGCTATCGTACCAATAACGCGTGTATTTTTACGATCGAGCGAGGCAATATTAAAAACAATTTATCCTTCGCCCTGTTGTTCTCATAGAAAGTGTTTGTCTCCAGTATCGTCCCTCAGCGCGATCGGGCGACAGAAGGCGCTACCCTTCGCATACGTAATCGACTATGGCGTGAGATGAAAGCTCGCACGACGACGCATGTTATGCTGCTATGAAATACTTTACAATTACATCTGTACAAGTCTTTCGTCAAATTTTGTGAGGAGAGTCTACCAACCTTCCACTATCTAATTCCCTAGCAACATAATCTACTAAATAGTAACGTTAGCGACTTTAGCACTGAACGTAAATATTATGCGACGGTATAAAATGGTTTCAAATACTTTAGTAAATTTAGATAGCACTGCAGCAGGTCTATAATTTTTTACACCAAACTTGGAAGGGATTTAGGAACGGGTATTTTTATTACGGTGGAAGGGAGTTTAGATTTCAGTTTTATTGAGGAGAATTGGATAATATATCGAGAGTTTCTGATTTTGTGAACACGTGAAATATCAATACCTTATTTTCAATGGTTATTTATTATTATCTGATGTTGAATAATACAGTTCGATTATTTTTTTTCTGTCCTATACGAAGGCTTATTCTACTTTATTCTTTCACAAATAAGGTAGAACATGTCTTCGTGTATTACTAACCCCATTGCTCTCGTTCAGTTATCCGCCCATCTCTCTCTGGTCTGTCTATGATTTCTAAATATAATTGCTGTTTGTGACAGTAAAAATTTTTACCGTGCAAAATGTCGTTGAAAACAATGTTTTAGGGAGAGGGGAAATTATTTTTTTAGTTGTAATATGAGGTTGCGGCATTCAAAAATATACGAAAATTCAATGCTGTGCCTCCATTCACTTATCTTCTAAAAAATATGTTAAAATCCATAAAATTAGTACATTTTAGTATTAAGAACTATATATGAATATCATTTTGACGTTTCATAACGCTCATGAAAAATGGTCTTTTCATTTCGAAAAATAAAAATTTATATTTGCATATATTATACACACTAAATATTAAAACTCTTACCTCCACATAAATTAAAACAGAACAGTCGTAACGTGGTTTTTACATATAGTTAATCGATATATAATTATATTTCATATGAAAGAAAAAATGGGAAATGAAAAGTTCTACACACATTCTGTCGAAAGGAATGTTATGAAGTGTGTTATATATTTTAATATTTCTTTATTCAAATAGTGGATAGCTTATAAGAGACAAGTTTTCATACAAAATTTGTCTTTAAAACGTCCCATAAAAACTACACAAATTTTTAAAAGGTCTGTAATAATATTTCATTCACAATTTCTACCAGCAGATTCATATCGTCGATGGTTAAAATAACGATTGCTGAAGATACTAGTTTCGGAGAAACCTACATATTTACAATGGCTTTGCTTGCATGGATAATGGATGTAAATTTTAGTTTTAAATGAGCAGATGCAGTCTTGTTTTCATTTTGTTCATAATTTTATTTGGTAATATTAAGATACAAAAAAATGCAAAACTCTCACACGCTGATCTGAAAAATGTAAAAATTAGTAATATTACGAATTATGACAATAGTGAGGTGTTAGATATTTGGAATATAAACATATACATACGCGATAATGAAAAGTTGGTCACTCATCCAACTTTTCGTCTTTTTTTACGAACATATTTATAATATATACAATCATAACTTTGGTATATGTTAAAATTACTACAATATTTTTTTATTGAATGTGCACTTTCATCAATAAAATATGTAGCGCTTAGAAATTTATTAAATTTTTTATAGATTCAATGGTTACGTGCACGATCCCACCATATAAACACTGCATCCATTTAACTAGTATACATTTATTATTACGTCGTATTAAATTTAGCGAATTTATTAAATCTTTTTAAATCGTCGTGGATTCTTCGTATCTTCGTGGATCAATGAGGCAGCTGCTTCAGTTAAATAAATCGGTCCATGATCAATGAAAATTATTTCGCACACGTCATCGAGTGGAGTGTTATTGGAAGGTATTTGAGAGGTCGCGTCAACAATATATTAAGTTAGAGAGTGGTGTGTAATGTTGATTTGAATTAATAAATGAATGAGATAGAGGCATATAATATGTTTTATTACGGTTATAAAAATATATATTAGTACAATATATCTACATAGTGAAAAACAATAGTAAATAAACTTTCAATAGTGTAAAATAAATTAATTTATTTATACATTTTCTAAATTTTATGTACTGCTAAGCGTGTTTAAAACCCCCATTGTGAGTTTCATTAATTTAATAGGTTCATTTATTGATATAGTAATTTAAAATAAAAAAAAATGTACGAATTGCCCTAACGCTCATTTCATATGCTGTTTTCAAAAATATAATATTGTAAATATTGAATTGCAAAGAGGTAAATTCTATCTCTCATGCCGATTTATATTCCACGAATTTCTACCGAATGCAAATGGTGAACATAGACTACCGGGTCTTAACACCTTTCGACCACTCAGCTTTCAAATATGGCGAATTACTGTAAAAAATGAGGCTGTCACCCTATTTAAGAAAGGTCCTATTGAGCTCCGTGATTTAAAGTTTTCCTTACAAAATCCCCACGAGAGCGCACGGGTTAGCGTATGGGATTTCGGAAATCAACTTTCCGGTCGACGCGCGGCACGATGTTTTTTCGTACTCGATTTTTATAAACTTCTTAATCACTAATAAAACTCACTACGGGGGATCCATACAAACTTATATGCATATACATTTTGAAAATTATTTGCCGTGTATAAAATATTTATAGACGGATTTCCAGTGCTTTTATGTGCCTGGAACGAATTTTCTAAGAGCGTGTTAAAGTAATTCGTTGAAGTTTGAAGAATGTGAAAGAAAACACATTATGACAAATTAGTATTTTATTTTATTAATTAATTTATTTACCTTAATCTTAACGCGATTTGAATCTGTACAAAGAGGCATAGACTAAGGCAACGACCATGAAATAAAATTATATAGAATTCACGATGAAAAGTACGGAATAGTATTTTTGATACTTGAAGTGCTGTTTGAGGATTAAGATATCGACGTCAAATAAATAAATTTCTAATTCGTATGCATTCTTTAAACGAATACACTTACTGGATCACCGTATTTATATTCTTATGGGGAAAATAAAAAAAAAATTCAAAATGTTTTTTGTATTACGAAATATACGAGTTTTATTTTTATTAGTTCACTTTAGATTTGATAGTGGCCACAGTTATATGTAATTCATTTACAATTTTGACGAGAATTGTTATGCATTTGATTATGCATATTTTTTAAATAACCGAATCATTATGTTGACAAGTGTTCCATCTCGAGTTTAGCAGCGCTTTATTCTCCTGGCTCTCATGTAAGAGGATAATGTCATGCTTACTTTAGCTGCCTGGAGTACTTACGAATATTCTGTAACGTTCGCTGGTATTATGTGCACTCTCATTTTGCATCGTGCCTACAGTAATAGAAATGCGCTCAGTCTTGATATTTTTTTCTACTTCATTGACCGCATTAGTGATAGGTTTATAGAATTGCTCGGTAGTATACGACTGATCATTAGTTAGATCAGTTTACTCGAATCGATATGTATTTGTGACTTATTTGTTCTTGTTACGATGCCTTTAGAGCCAAGTATACCTATGATACTCCCCCCGTGTCCAACGCTTTAAGTAATTCTGTAAATTGCACATAGGGTTGCCAATAAATAAATATATTTCAATTGAATCAACATTATCATTCATACTATAGCTTAAATTTTGAAGTAAAAATTAACTTAGACTAATGGGATTATTTAACAAAATTTAAAAATATTTACTAGTGTAATTATATTTCTGAAAGAAAGTATTCGATATTAAATAATTCCATTAATTGTCAAGCTTTCAAGAAAGTTCTTTCGTGATCAGAAGTTCTTACATCTTCTGAGAGTATATTTATACGATTACGACGCTTAATTGAGGAGGATCCTCGATTAACGACTCGTCAATTGGCAGATAAGCTACACTATAGTCATGGCACCACAGAAACACATTTTCACTAATTGGGAAAAGTTTCAAAATATGGTGTGCGGATACCCCACGAGTTGTGATCATATCACCTTCAGTGTTGAGTTGATATTTATCAACAGTTATTGACATTGAAACGTAACTTCGACGGCCTGAATCAGTTGGTAACTGGCAATGAGACGCGGATTACATACTTTAACCATACACACAAACGTCAGTGGCTAGGTGTCAGAGTAACAGGAGTTTCAGTATCCAAACCTGAAGTAAGTGGCAAAAAGATGACGCTCAGCTGCTGATGGAATATCATGGGTATTATTCATTGGGAGTTGCCTCCAGGGGGTTCTATACTTAATGCTGATATTTACTGTGAACAATTGGACCGACTATTTAACAAACTGAGTTGTCAACAGGATCGAGTTTATTTTCTACACGATAATGCGAGACTACATGTTGCAAAACGTACTCGTGATAGATATGAAGAAATCAGTTGTGTTCTATTCACTCAATCATCATATTCGCCGGACATTGCACCCTCTGATTGCCATTTATTCAGGACTCTAAGTAAACATTTAAGGAAGATCTCCAAAGCAACCTCACACAGTTTTTTGAATCAAAGTAACCGGAATTTTACCAGAAAAGCATGTTGTCACTGTCAACTAGATGGCGACAAGTAGTAGATAATAATGGTGCATACTTAAATTAAATTTTGTGAAACATATAAATTGTTTAATGAAAATTATTAATAACAACTCAGGTTTAAAAACTTATTAGCCAATCCAATATTTGGCAATGGCTTAACATTTTTTATTTTACTTAATAACGACATATATATTAGTCATAAGTCTTAAAAAATATTAAAACAGTTTTCTTTAAGAACTTATATTATCAGTTGCAGTCATATCAGTGTCAAGTAACTGATATCTCCACGATATTTTCATAATTTAAATTTAGGTCCCTTAATTAGAATTTTATTTACCAAATGAATATATGGTAAAAAAGCAAATTATTAACAAAAACTTTAAAATGAGGGTTATTTGGTTTTGGCTATTTGGTTTACTACCAGTAACTAACTCCATCGCAACTTGCAAAAGATCAGCATAGTTAATTTTGCTCGGTCATTAAAACAACTGTAGCTCTACAGCTGTAGTATAGAGACAATCGATTGGGAGGATGGGTTAGGTTCTAAAGGACGGATCAAATTATCGAGTAACCACAAACGGGCGTTGAGTAATTAATAAAAAATGAGATTTTACAAGGCAAACCTGGGCAAAAGAAAGATATGGTACTAATGATTTCACAAATTTTACACTTTTATAATAAATACTGTTACTCAACTTTTTTTTAAATTTAGAACAAATATATAAATTTTTATAATCGTATAAAGAAGAGTCCGCCATTGTTATTTCAAATTTTAGTTTATGTTTTATTACAATATGGAGATAGTAAAACCTGTGTTACGGCAACGCGTAATTTTCATTATCAAATATCTTTTGGCCATTAGATCACTTCCGCCCCGCTTATTCAGAGAAAGATGACAAAGTTTGTTTTATTTTACTCGCTTTGGCACTTTGGCATTTTCGTGAAGAAAATAAAAGATATGCGGTCAGGTGGAGTGATATGACTCTTCATCATTATTGCGTCCTCGGTTTTGATGAAGGACTTCATTGTAGCTTCATCTTACTTCATCGTATACAAAATTTAATTTATGTATGCACCATTATTATCTACTATTGTCGCCATCTAGTTGACAATGACAACATGCCTTTCTAGTAAAATTCCGGTTACTTTGATTCAAAAAACTGTGTGAGGTTGTTTTGGAGATCTTCCTTAAATGTTTGCTTATAGTCCTGAATAAATGGTAATCAGAGGGCGCAATGTCCGGCGAATATTATGATTGAGTGAGTAGAATCCAGCTGAGCTCTTCAAATCTATCGCGAGTACGTTTTGCAACATGTGCGTTATCGTGTAGAAAATAAATTCGATCCTGTTGACTACACTGTTTGTTAGCTAGTCGGTCTAATTGTTCACAGTAAATATTCACATTAATTATAGATCCCTCTGGAGGCAACTCCCAATGAATAATACCCATGATATTCCACCAGTAGCTGAGCATCATCTTTTTGCCACTTACTTCAGGTTTGGATACTGAAACTCCTGTTGCTCTGACATCTAGCCACTGACGTTTGCGTGTATGGTTAACGTATGTAATCCACTTTTCATTGTAAGTTACCAACTGATTCAGGCCGTCGAAGTTACGTTTCAATGTCAATAACTGTTGACAAATATCAACTCTGCACTGAAGGTGATATAATCACAACTCGTGGGGTATCCGCAGATGAGCTACACTATAGTCATGGTTCTACAGAAACACATTTTCACTAATTGGGAAAAATCAAAATACTAAAAATAACTAAAGGAAATAAATTTTTATTCTTTTTATCATCATAGATAAGGAGAAAAATTAAAGTTGCTTTAAATACTTGCTGACAAAAAGTGTGACCCTGTAGGTTTTTATTACAGAAGGAGATACAATTAGGTAATGAATATCACAATGTTATATAAACACTTCAATTTCTAGTAAATTTTGTTTGAGATAGTGTTTATTGAAAATTTATTGAGCTGGTGTTTATTGAAAGCTGTTAAAGAATAAAGCGAATTAAATTTTATCAATTTTAGTGCATTTGCTTGTGTTCTACATGATACGGCGTTGACAGGTACGTTATATAGCATGACGTCGTACAAACGCTAATGAAATTTCACCTAGAAGTAAACTAAAAGATATTATTTCCTTCCATGAAATAAATATTTTTCAAATTAAAGGTTTCAGTTTAGCAACAATTTTTGGGTACAAAAAATGCAAAAGTTTCTCCGCACACTGTTTCTCTTATCATTTTTATTTATAGTGTAAACAATAAATGTAAACAAAAACTCTTTGAATCTAATTCAACTGGAGGTTGTCCTTGGTGTTTTTTCATAACTTTTGTTCAATATTTGTTTCTGTCCATATTGTAATGGGCCGTATAGGATTTTATTAGCTAGATTTTTGCCACAAACGATACAATTATCGATAGCGGCTCCAATTTTGACTATCAGATAATAAAAATCTCATCTGCTGTGTGTTTAAACATAGTGAGAGCAATGTAACTTGTAGCTATTTGACATACGTACATACTTCTAGGTTCGTGATGAAATAGCAACAATAACTAACATGTTTCAAGTATGTTTGTTTATTTTTTAATAATTTTTACAACACATATTTTGCGTCTATTTGTTGAAAGCCTGTTTTGGTTAACTTATATCTAAATATTTAAGATTTAATCGCAAAATCGTCTTAAAAAAAAAACAAAGGATTTTGTGTTGTTTATTTCTAATTAATGATTCTGCAACTAAGCGATAAATGGCTACCAGATGCATGCATACAATTTTTGTGGCATTAAAACTCATTAGTACATTTCCAGCTTGTTTCATATAGAATACTAACATCAAGAAAAGTGTATTTGAGCCTAGTCACGTCTGCTGCCTAATCACGTCTAAACACCTTAAGAGATTTTAATGAAAATATCATAATATAATTCAAGATTCATGTGAATATATAAGCTGTATATATATATGCAGCTTATATATTCACATGAATCTTGAATTAGCTAATTGAAGAAATTGCCTTAATCCATATAAAATAAAACTCCCAATTTTTTACTTAACGACGAAAACTTAACATAATGATATGTTAACATAGGGCGCTTGTGTATATTAAATGTATTGGTTAGGTAACTTGAGTGCGTAAACCCTGCATGTAAATCCTACTGCCTTCGTCAAAAATCTGCACAGGCAAAGCTGTGGACAAAAGCTATTTCAGTTAAATACTTAAAATATCACACCGTAAGTACTAGCTTATAATATACACTATTTTAACACATAGCATAATAAGAAAGAACTTATTCCCGAAACAACTTAAGTCATTTTAAATGTACTGATTTACCTTTAGGCTGAAAGCATAAGCGTTATATAATTACCTGTAATAATCATCAAGGCCGTAAAGTGTTATTTCAACAATATTTCAAACTGATTGATTGGGAAGAAAATTATTCATAGAATTGTTTGATTATCCACTTTAAGGTAAGAAAATAGGAAAATAGGATACATCTTATCCACACCACGAAGGGAATGAAATAAATATAACTAAAAGAAACTATACAAAAATCTTAAATAGCCAATAAAATCGAAAATAGGTCGGGAGAATTAAACGCAAACATTTTTGAAGAGTTTTACGGCGGTAAAGAAAATAAATGAATTGGGCCAAGTTTATTTTATTAATGGTACATAAGTGTGGCATTATTTATGGTTCTAAATATTTTATAAACTTCACAAATCCAAAAAAAAATGTAATAAACTTTGTTCGTTTTACAAAATATTGAAAAACCCTTTTGTGTTTTAATCAATTGTCCCTTGTTTTGGGAAGTATACAGAAGTGGTGGGAATTGGTTTTTAGAGACTTTTAATTTTATCACAATATTATATTAAATAGGCAAAATATGTATCATATATATCCCGAATATTATTGTGCAGAAATACCTTAAGGTTTTTAAATGTTTTACTACTCAGTAATTAAGATCTCTCTATGAAACATATACAAGAACTAACAGGGAATGTTTCTAGAATATCAGAAAAGGAATTAACTATCATGTTTATTATTCATTTATTCTTTTTTCAAAGAATTTCCGTGATATCCTGTGCGTCGTTTTATTCAGTGGGATCGCTGAAAGAAACTGTGGAACCACTCGTCCTCGAACCTCTCTTTCACGACCTTTTCAAAAGTCGCTTCTTTGACGTCCGGGAATTGTATTCTTCCAGTTTATCTTTTTGAATCTAGTTCATAGTATTAGTAATAATATGTTCCGCTTACGATTTAAATATATTTTTTAAACGAACAGTTTGGCTTGCTATCGTCAAAATATTTTCTTTTTAAATTTCCTGTTTAATATTCCAAAACTTTTTCCAAATGTTTGATATTTGACTGTTAATCAAATTTAGCATTGAGGGAATGTACAATAATCTTACCGATAATCATAAAACCTTTGAAGAACGAAGTTGTCTAAAGGACGTATTTTAAACATAATGTAAGGTTAGGTTTAAGCTTGTCTAAAAACCTGGAATAAGGTATTTAAAAGCGTAGAGTCTAATGAAAACAATCAAGAATATCATAAAAACAAACTACCAAAAATGAAACATTGTTATCGAATATAATGGGCTTTGATTTTTTTACTCAAGTATGCCCAAACAGTTGGACTGATTTTCCCAAAACTTAGTACAGACATAGCTTGTTTATGTTAATTAAAAATAAACTACTTTTCAGTACAGATTTAGAAATATTGGTTAATGGAGGAAGTGTATAATTTCTGTAGGGAGACACTCTATTTTTATTAGTTAGTATTAAAAACGAAGCAAGAAAACGTGCCAATAGATGATATAAAGTCTATTGCTCACTGATTTTGAGAGCTCAACATCTACATATTTTTGTTGAAAGCGGCAAAACTTTTAATATTATTTATATAGAAGTATTACGATAGTTTAATTAGGTCAGAGACAAGTCCCGTCATCTTAATCGAATATGCGCGTTGGTAAAAAAATTTTAAAAAAGTCACGTAATGTGGAATGATTGGAATGTTTTTTGGCATTGACCCGTTTTGAGAAATTAAATAAATTAAGATTGAAAACTACATAATAATATCATTATAGAGTTATAAACTAAATGTAATATATATTGACCTAAACTCTCAAGTGATCCTTAAATATAAAATAGAAATGAAATACTCGTCCAATTGTTTTGCATTTGTCTATGTTTGCTTTTGTCGTATAATATTAACATAGCATTGACTATTGAAATAAGACAGCTTGCCCGCTACTACTCACAATTTAGCTCAAACATCGATCAAATTTCATAGTGATTATAATTGCACTCACGTTGTGAGAGATTTAAAATTTCCTTCGGTCCGTGTATTAAATGCGTTGTTATCGAGATTTGCTGTGACAAAAATTGAAATTTTGGAGTGGTAGAGAATAGTGGACAATTATGGAAGGGAAATGTGTTAAATTGCATTTTGATTTTGGTTATATCAATATTTCATTCATTGTCCAAGGTTCGAAACAAAAGTTTTACATTGTTTTCTAAAATAATTAATTTCACCCTTTTATAAAATTATATAATAATTATTAAACAATACGTATCAATAAAATTTGATAAAATATATTTAAATAATATTATATATATAAATATACACATATATATTTACATATATATATATATATATATATATATATATATATACACGTATATATACATATATACATATATATATATATATATATACTTGTACTTATTTTGTACGTTTAGTTCACTACCTAAAATCCAATTGACTTGAATTTAACGGTAGTATAACCGTGAAAGGAGTAAAACAAGTTACCTATAATTGTTCTAAACATAATTAGTAGCACCGTATCCTCACCATTACCCTGGAAAATTATAATATTTTATTTATTATCTTGTATTAAAAGTATGGATATTAGACCCTTTAACAAAAAAATTTAATTTTTTTAACATACGATAGGTTTTCATAGATATATAACAACGACAAGGTCTGAATATTTGCCTCCGTAAATAGATCTTGTACTGATTCTCGATATTTTATATTATATAAGTCGGACTGTTCTCTTTTGCAGAATAATAATACTTTTAATATCTGCAGCGCTGCCCCACAACATAATACTATACGACATAATGCTGTGGCAACATGCAACTGACCTGGCCGTCGCTGCATATATATTATTTTATAAACTAGGCAACTAGTTTAAAAAAATAACATATTTTCGGATTACACATAATAAATTGGACAAGTAATTGGAGTCACGAAGTTTCCTTTATATGCATATTGCACATATTTACTTACAAAATTGGAATATAAATAGGAAAAACTTAATTTCGAATAACAAAACTTTTCCTCCACACAGTGGTCAGGTTCAGAGCAAAAGACCGCATAATGCAATCCTAAATAATTCATTTTCCAGTCATCACATTATTAGGAAAAACGTGGTACGAATTTTGCGATAGCTTGCTCAAACCATGATGATGGCTGTTAAGGGATTCGAGTCACGCACGACCTTAAGATAGGCCACGTTGTAGTTTTTGTTGATTTCCCAATTTCTAAAATGACGTCAAAATAAGACTCCGGACTAACAGAATACCTAAGTTTATTAAAATTTATTTATTTGTTAAACACGTCAGCATTTGTAAATTAGCTGTTTCTTGTCTTAGCTGAGTAATATTGAAAGATCGTTAGAGACTATATGAGGAATTAAAGAAAAAGCATCAACCAACTACGTGCTAAAATACATATAAAGTTTGATACTGTAGTTGCCTTTATTTCCCTAAAATTTTAATTCATGTTAATTGAAATATTTTTACTTGCAAGTTGTTATCATTAATGCTAGTGTCCGGAAATTTTCAAAATTTTTCAAACTGGAGGAGGGGAAGCAAATCAAATGTCACTTTGAAGCATAAAAATAAAAAATGGTATATGGAAATATATTTTAAAAGTCCTATCCAATGATGCCACTCCAAGAAAGGCGCAAATTTTTTTTCGTCCCCCTCGTTAATTTTTATGAGACCACAATAACACAGTTTTTTTGTTATTTTCTTTGAGGAGAGAACTTTCACCCTGTCAAATGTGGAAAATATTAGTGTGGGTGTATATATATATATACCGTCAAAAAGTATAAGTAAGTAACATACCATACTTAGAAAATTTTTAAACTAAAATATATGATATAATTTCTACTTCTAACAATAATTTCCAAGTAATCATTTTATCCGCATATACAATCATTTCTCAATTGCAAAGTTTGATGTTTTAGTTTACTCAACGTATTGAATTTTTGTTGCTATTGATTACATTATTACAGAACTTTTATAAATTATTGAGCTTATGAATCAATATGTTATATTTATTATTAGTATTGTTTTCGCCTTCTTTCCAATATGCATATTTCTATTCCATTATAATAGAAGCACTACTTAAATTTAACTCATAACATAAAATTGACTTAGTTGATGCGGTAAAACTTAATGACATGTAAGTATGCAAAAATAATATATAATATTTGTTTAATGATTATGAGATATTATTATCAACCGATGCAATATTTTCGTCAGTCTGTATTTCAAATTCTTTATAATTATTAGTTATCTTTCTTTAAAATTACTAATTGTTTTAATCCACCGGTAGCATTTAAGTATATAATTAAATATTGAATATATTTGGCGTTAATTTTGTAGAAATTCATTATTCACAATTAAATGAAACTATGTGATATAGTATTATTTCTACTTTCTTTAATTTCTTTACCACGACCTAGGTTTCGTTGTATTACAACATCTTCAGGTGGGATTATATATAATTAAAGCTAATTTTGAGCGCAAAAACTTAATTTTTAATTAAGACAAGCTATTTTAATACTAGTTTTAAAATAAATGAAAAACCCGATTAATTCTTCACAGTCAGCAATAAACTATCTTCAACTAAAAGTTCATTAAATTAAATTCCCAAATCGCCGAATAAACTACTCGCAAAGTACATGTCGTACGCCTACTCAAGACAATTCAGTAAAAGCTCCCTTAGAGCTTTGAAGCTTCGGCAAAAAGTTAAAATGTACACGAGGTTAGGCTGAAACAAGAACCACGACTTTGTTTGGGGGCCATCCTGTAAGTGACGCCTACCTCGGTGAGTTGAGCTCCAATACTTGCCAATAACCAGCTCACTATAAGCTTCGAACATGGTGCGGAATATTACAATCATATTAGCGAGGAACATAAACGTTTCATGACCCAGTGCTTTTAGTATGCCGCAATTTATAATCAAGCCCGTTTCAGCATTTGCCCTCGTATATCCAAAATTTGAGGAGGCTAATAGCTTCGCCGTATTAAGTCCCCATTACGCATTTCCATTATGTTCTATATTGTTATTGACAGCTTTCGACACATCGCGAGATTGATATTATATTCATATTATATGGAAGTTGTAACCAAATTTTGGAATATTCATTTTATTACGTTTTCACTTTGTAGCCTATATTTGCTTTGATATTTGCTTTTTACCCAACTAAGGCAAGATTAAAAAAATTGCGATTTTAATCGTGTGTGTGTGTGAATGCGGTATCTTTGAATTCGTCCTAATATTAAAATTATTAAACGCTATATAATAGTACAATAAAGCACCCATTGGACGCCCTAATATTCCGTACGATATGTAAATTGCATTTGACCCACCTCTTTAGGTATCCAATTAAAGTTCTGAATAATTACATTTTTAATACTGATTCCCTGGAAGTTATTAATATAAATTAGATAAAAACAAAGAAATCTATGTTCCTACTAGTAAAAAAAGTATAGTTTCACAATTTTTTTTCTTGTCGTTCGACTACAGCAAAACTAAAGGAAAGGGTAATGACATTAACACATTATGTGTATTCATTATGGTAACCGGTATTACTATTTTTGAAACGTTGGATACGTTTCTAAAAGGTTGAAAAAATTTAAAAACGAAATAATTTTGTTTTTTTTTCGAAATTGAGGACCTTTTTAATTTTAAGGTGTCTAAATAGATTATTGCACATAAACGATTTTAAAACTTGTTTAGTATTTTTTGATAGCTGGATTACAGTTTTTTAAGTTATGTACAAATTGATCAAAATATATTGTGAGTTTATAGAATTTATTTGTGGTTTGTTTTGCATATTCAAAACATTGTTGATATTAAATAATAAGTTTGAAAAGTGATTTCAAGTATCGTACATATTCGTATTGAATTCTAATTTGTCTAATCGTCCTTGTTTTAATCCAAAGAAATGAAAGTAATCATTATATAAATTCTGGGTAACTAGGGATTTTTGAAATTTTAATGTCAGGTTATGACAAACGTAACAAAAATGGTCTACATTTTTTACACAATCACATAACATTTTAAAAATAATAGTTTTGGCAATAAAAATCTATTGAAAATAAAAACTAATAAAACTCACGTTACAAATTTCACCACAAAGACGGCATTTAATATATCAAATGAAGACGCAATGAACAATATTACGCTGATATGGTACTCAATATTTTCTGAAATATTTTAAAAATTACTGGCAAGAGCTAACTTATTATTTTTAAGTACCGTGCCAAATTTAGTGTATTGAATACTATAAATGAAATGTTACTCTACTTTATGTAAAAGGCAATTTGAAATAGATCAGTGTTTTCAGACGCAATTTCAAAAGGTGTATAGTACTAGGGAATCATATTTTATGAGCATTCCGATACGCTCTCAATCAGTTTTATAACATAAAAATCGATGTAATAATTTAATTTTTGACAAATATAATATATGTTATAGTTGGCTGTTAGTAGCCTGCCTGAAATTTTAAGAACTATCGCTCTGTCGTCGATACTAATACAAACGACACATATCGATGATATGTATTACAATAGTGGCGGGTTGGTATTAAGTTCACATGTAAAATATTTTTATGCGTTTGAAGATAAATAACTAAGTAAATTTTATACTTATACACGATCTATCCACAGATAGATTGAATATAAGTCCATCACATAATGCATGTACTTGTGTGTGAATCCATTTTGTAGTTTAACGGGTCTATGTGTTAAACAGTAATTTATATCTTCACCTTATGCATATGATATGTAAACAACTAATGTATAACTTATTAAATTATACGACAATTATAAGGACACAAAATATTATTGGCTAAATGGCTAATTAAATATCGTTTGATGAAATCTTCATCCTATTTTATTTAATTTAATATTAATACCTTGATAAAATGTTTTCATATAATCGCTAACGTAACTATTAATATGCCACTAAAGTCACGAAATGTGTAGAATGTCTCGAAGTTATTGTTTTTAAATTTTGTTCTTCATTCAACTGAAATGAACTCCTTTGTAATATTTCAATTTCGATGAAAAATTCTTGAGACGAAGTTAGATACTAGAAGTACTGGACGACACGAAACCATCTTAAGGAAGTTACATTTAATTACCATCATGTTTTTGTTACAAAGTGTGTGTAATTCGGTAGTTAGTAAAAAAATTTACACCCAAATCAATATAATTTTTTTAAAAAAAAACACCAATTTATGTATGGCTTTTTTGAAAGTTCTAAAACAAACATTAGTTAGAACGGTTATTCGTGTTGCATAAATTAGGTTCGTATATATATGTACATATATATATATATATATATATATATATATACATATATATATATATATATATATATATATATATACATATATATAATATCTAGATTTTTCATACTTTGACTTACATTAATCGATCTTGCATCGAGAGTATGCAAAGTATAGCCGCGAAATTTGGAAAGGTAACACAGCTGTTACTGTGGCTTTAAAATAATTAGGAAAATTTCAGAAATTTTAATAATTTACTGTAGAATGTAGAATTCAAATAAATTGTTCTCAACTCTTCAAGAACCACTATATATAAAAAAATTAAATATTACATGCAAATTAACTTAAAAATTATTATAATGCAAAAATTATTATAACGCAGTTACATTTTCTATGCATACACACACGCACGCATGCGCGCGCATGCACGCGCGCACCCGCTCACTCACGCACGCACGCTCGCACACACGCACGCACGAGAGTAAGACAGAGAGAGAGAGAGAAAGAGAGTTATTCACATATTTTTATCCAAAAATAACAACACCGCCATAGCGTCACTGTGGTGTTGGGTTGATCGCAAGACGGCATTTGAAGGCTCGGCGCATCGCGTGGACCCGGGTACGATTTCTGAGCGGGGCTGGACTGGAGTTCTGGTTGACTGTAAAGAAGTTGGCCATTTGTATTAATTGTATACATTAGAATAAGTTAACAAAAAGATAAACCCTTTTTTAATATTATTTAGGCAAGAGATATTAACATTGAAAAGCATTGAATTATCTCTTTGAATATACTTATCTCTTTCAATAAATATACTTACCTCTTTGTTAGCGACGCGACCGTGAACTGGAATTTCCTAACTGTTACGGACAAAGGATAAAACTATAAATGGAAAATAGACAAAGTATTTGTAAACATATCAGTTCCTCCATTTGTAAAATAAACAAAATCAATACTTGTATTAAATGAACCATGTGAACCTTCAATTTACATACAAAAAATATATATTTAATTTAAAATTATAAAGAAGTTTCTGCGTTTTTCTTTTCCTCATAACAAACCATTTCTAATTATAACACAAGAAACATAATATTTAACAAAATTAAGACCTTTATTTAAACCACTTCAATTCTTATGTAAATATTTTAAAAGGTATTAATATAAGAATTAGACGAGGGGTAAATATTAATGAGATGTTGTATTACGCCAAATATCGTTAATCGGCTAATCAGCTTTGAAAATGTGTGCATATTAAAAAAACTATGGCATCTAGCAGCATGCAGCTAGCTATAGTTTTCATAAAACCTTTGCGGTAATTCCAAAATTCCATATTTTTTGAAAATTTTAATTGAGTAGTTTCAGAAATAAGGAGGTATGGGGAGATTTTTTGTGCAATTTTCACTGTATCTCTAAAACCAGAAAAATGAAAGAAGGACGAGTAATTTTAATAGTTAAAACGTATGAAAAAAGCTGAAGTATCCATAGGTTATAAGGCATATGGTATAATTGAATGGGATTAATAACTAGCATTAAGAATATTGCATATATATTTGTATCCTGGGTTATTAAATAATCGCACTTATTTATCAGTTTTCTATTTTAAATACACATTATACTTCTTTTTTTATATCTTGGGTCTTGTAAGTTTAGTAGCTTTTAATCTACGGGTAAAAAATATTTCCTTCTTTTTAAAATATTTTAATATTCTCTTTGAATATCTCAATTTCGATTAATCATTTGTAATAATTCATACCTCTAGATAGGAATTTTCAGTCATACTGACCTTATCTTAAAAAAACTTCGATCAATTTCCATTAGTATAGTTACATACTATTATCATACGTATTATGGACTTATGCCATATTTCAGTCGACTATTATCGTATGTATCATGCAAATTTGCCAAATTACAGGAAAACGAAAAAATATATTATAAAATGATATATGGATGTATTTACTGTTACAAACGTGGTAAAAAATAATCTCTGGGCAAAATTAAATATTCCATAGAAGACCAAAATAAGTAATATCTAAACTGTGAAAAAATATGTGCTACATTAGTTAGTTAATTAAAAAATTATCACATACGGCCAGTGCTATCGTAATACGAAACCGTCGTAAAAAGCCTATCATTGGGATTTATGATTGATAAACGTTTCTAACAGGTTACTGTCCTGGTTAGTACTTCTGATAGAAGAAAACAAATTAACTGGTAAATCTACGCAAGTAGGTAAATACATTTTATCGTATTTACAGAGTATTTACTTTTTTTTGAAGTAAAACTGCAAACAACTACCTTCCAATAGAACTGCGGAACACAGGACTGCAAATTTTAACTTTAATCTGTTTTTGGATTTTATAGCTAATCTCAGGATATTTATAGGTCTGATTACCAATATGTATTCAAATTTTCCCCATCTCTCTCAGTTATTTTGCAAAAGCCCTTTTCCAAAATAACTGATTTCCCCCCCTCCCTCAGTTATTTGGAAATACCCTAGCAAGTAAAAAGATATATTAGAATAAAAAAACAATTATATGATTTTAAAACATTATAAATACATTAAAATGACGTTAATAAATAAATTGGAAATAATAAATATTTTTGTGCT
This sequence comes from Druceiella hillmani, assembly GCA_039881145.1. Taxonomy (NCBI): domain Eukaryota; kingdom Metazoa; phylum Arthropoda; class Insecta; order Lepidoptera; family Hepialidae; genus Druceiella; species Druceiella hillmani. Next base: position 964,055 of record JAYKKI010000033.1, on the reverse strand, counting down.
ATCTTGTTTTTTTTTAAAGAAGCTCCTATTGAAAAATGTTTGCTTCAAATTTCGAATGTATCATCTCGCTTTAGTAAGCAACAATAGTCTGCCGTCATTCATTTATTCCACCTTTCCTGATAGCGACGTTTTATCTCTCAAATCCTGACGAAATCTTTTGCCTTGGTCTTCACTTACAGTTCCCAAGTTATTAGAAAAATAGTCTAAGTGCGAATCAAAAAAGTGAAGTATAATGCTCATCAAACATCCCATTTTTCCAAAATTTTCAATCATTTTCTTCACAATTGCCTAATAATTTGGACTTTTATAGTTTCATAGGAAATTGTCCACTACTTCCTGGAAAGTTCTGAAAATTTTTCACCAAAAGTGTCTTTCATAAATTTTCTTATGCCCGGGCCAAGAAAATACCTTCTTTCACTTTAGCTTCAGAGATGACAATTTGATGTAGATATTTAAAACCTTCTCCTTCTATATTCAGCGCCTTCGCAAATTTTTACATAATTCCTAGTTTTAAGTGTAAAGAGGGTAGCAAAACTTTGTTGAGGGATAAAATTTTCTCTCACAACATTTTTTAAAGTTCTCGATGGCCACTCTCTCTTCGTCCAATGTTGTCTTCTGTCTCGACTAACCCACTCGCACAGAAAGCAAGGGCATTATGAGTAGCCAATTTGTTGACCGAGCAGTATACTTAAATTTCAGTTCTCCACAGACAATTCAACCGTGTTGTAAATATTTTATTTTATCCGACACACTTTTCACATTGTCGTGGCATTCTTTAAAATATACAGAATTTTCGACTGGCAGTGAAACGTACTTATTGCCATTTTGCAAAAACTTCGCATTGATGAAGTCTATTAACAATCTCCATTCGTTTGCGTTATATTTGATGTTAAACATTTTCACTAAGCCAGAAATGTTTTTGCAATGCACTAGATCACGATCTTCAGCAAAATGATTAACAAAGTATTTTTCTCTGTTGCGGTACCAAGAAAATGAGGTGCCAGGAGCAAGCATATTCTTTCCCCATAGTCTTGATCCGTGGGGTTTTGCTGTATCTTTTGGCAGGCTTAGATCTCTCGTTAAGTCGTTCAGTTCTGATTGTGAAAACAACTGTGTTCCACTTGCACTTGTCTCAAATTAAGCTTTAGGTTCAGATACCTTTTTGACATCACTGCTCATGTTTTCAGCTTGCACTGATTCCAAATATGGAGGTGATGGCGGTGCAACGTGTGGGTCGCGATGAACCGCGTGCGTTACCGATTGCGAGGTTGGATATACCAGGTCCTTTTTTGTATTAGAATTATAGCTTGTAGTCTGGCAACATCAAAAATAAAAGTCTTCAGTGTGATTTTGAAATTATCTCCATAACATATGTGATTGTAAATCAAAGGTATTGTTCTGCCATTTTTACCACTTTCGAAGTTCACGAACGCATGTCGCACAAACTTTATGTGGGATTCACTGTTTGCCTTGGTTAGCGATTGCTAGGCCGAAATATATATTATAATTATTACTTATGAATTCGGTAATGTTACGATGCAATTTTGTCAGTATAAACTGACCACAAACATAACAAAATTTGTCCGGTGAGTTTAAACACTTTCGCGATGACATCTTTTAAGTGAGCGTTACGAATAGCACGGAAGGACTCATTTTCTAAAAACAATAATATTTCTATTTATACAAAAAACTAATAATCTATCCTCATTAACCATCTATTTATTTAAGTTAATTACGGTAAATTACGGTTAAGTGAGGCAAATTACCTAAAAATCCACCTTTTTTTCCAATAATGTGGGTATGTCACTTTGTTAATTACATTATATTTAACTATTTATGAGATCTTTTTCATTGTTATCCACTGTAACCATTCAATGCTTTTTGTCCAATAAGAAACAATTAAAATAAAATATCAGTTCTTGACCAGGTAGGCCTAGGTACTTTTGGCAATAAAAACTGTTGAATATATTTGGCGTTAATTTTGTAGAAATTCATTATTCACAATTAAATGAAACTAAGTGATGTAGTATTATTTCTACTTTCTATAATTTCTTTACCACGTCCTCGGTTTTGTTGTATTTCAACATCTTCACGTGGGATATTAGCAAAGATATTTGCTAATATCCCACCTGAAGATGTTGTAATACAACGAAATCTAGGTCGTGGTAAAGAAATTAAACAAAGTAGAAATAATACTACATCACGTAGTTTCATTTAATTGTGAATAAAAACTGTGCTAAATAATTAAACATTCTGAAGTAATGAAATTTTTTTCTAAAATCTATAAAAATCAGATCTATCAAAATCAAATCTGAAAGGGGAAAGCCATTGCAGACCTGCCGATTATGACAAATTTCTTCAAACTTCGTATTCCAGTCGAATTGAAGTAAGTGAAGAAATATAGACCATTATACAAGATATTATGTATTTAAATAATCAATGGATCAAGATCTGTTGCTTATAAGTTAATTAGTACCACTTAGATTAGAACTTTTGCTGATTAGCCATTTTTAAAATAGTATGTGGAAATTGTACAAATATTTTGTCGGACGAATCTGTTATTACAAAAACTTTTAATGTTTTTAATATAAAACTAAGAACGAAATAAATAGTGCTTCACTATTACTTATAAAAAAATCCATATTGCAATTTCGATTTTTTTATTATTATATCTGTTAAGGGCAGACGGAATTTTCCAATTGCTTGTCTTTTGAATAATACGATCTTTAGTTTCTAAACTAATTGAAATGTGTCATATAATCACATTGTAATAAAATTCGTTACTTTCAATAAGTGCCTCACGAATTAATCTGTACTTACAAATATTACTTTTAACATATTTTATAATAATTATAATAAAAGGTCGGGGAAAAATATTCGTCTAAAATTTACGAGTTTTTGGTATTCAGATATGCATTCTACTTCTACGGTTATACTGAATTATTATTCAAATGAACAAAAATTATAAGCAGTGCTCTTTTTTAATTATATTCTATGAAAAATAGTTATGCGTCTTATGATGTTCAATAAAATAAAAGCTATTCTAGTTTTGGAATGCGAGATATCGATAAAATATTTAATGATTATTTCACTGTTTGAAAAACAGATAACTGTCGTAAATTAAATAATTAAAACGTGTGGATTTGAAAATATTTAAACGTCCTAATGGGTTATTTAAGACATGCAACCTAAAAGTTAACTTCAAATAGCAGTTAAATTTAAGTTGAGTATGCAACGGAGCCGTTGTCAGTGATAGTTTAATAATTATTGCATTCAACTAATAAAAATGCTTGTTTTTTTAGTGTATATGCGTGGTAAGTAAATATGCGTGGAATGGTCTTAATTCACTAGCATTAGGTTATACTTAATAAGAAAACTTCACGCCAATAATTGCCGTCAGCTGAAAAAATTTTGGGATGCGAAAACAACACTTTGAATATAAATTTTATATAAAGAAATTTTGCATCTAAAAATTTATTTCAATGGTTATTTTTACGCATGTTCATACATAATTAAACAAATATAAGTAGTTAGATAATTTGAAATACAATCTCATAAGCATATCCATTAATTTATATTTTTGTCAATTTTTATGTAATACATTACTTCTCGTTGTAATTACGTCGTTGAATTATTGATGTGTAGGTGGCGGGTACTTTTTTTAGAAAATGCTATAAAATAGACTGATAAATTTAATTCTAAGACTACATAATTATAATTTTTCTAACTATATACGCGCAAACTAATTTCCCAATACAAATGCGAGTGTCACGAAATGGATTGCGTGTAATCTTTACCAAGGGCTAAACCACTAGCAAGTGAGAATATGTAGTGAACATGTAAAAAGAAATATACGTATCAAATTAGGGATATGCGTGTAGTTTAAATTTAGTTCAAATATTTTTTTCAAAATATTTATCAACAAGACGTTATATTTAAGCCAAGGTTTTCTTAATTAATTCCTTTTAAATTTTATAATTTAATAAAAAAAAGTTAAAATTAATCGACGGACATTTAAAATTGGTGAAATGCAACACTATTGATTATAACAAAACATCACGTCAGAATCTATGTCGATAGACGGTAATTGGATGGCGAAAGATCTGGAGAGTACGCGGAGTGTGAAATAGCATACTCCATACAAGTGAAAATAGTTTTTCACGCATTGCTTTTGCTGCGTGAGGTCGGGCATTGTCATGTAATAAATAAATTTTGTTTTGATTTGGAGGAAGTTTAGCGGTGACTTTGCTCAATTATTCACAATAAATCTTAGCTGTATTGAAAAAAAGAGTTTTCATTGAATGACTCCATTCACACCCCACCATGCATTCAAAAAGATATTTTGTCCAATATTATATTTGGATTTAGATATATATTTTGCTCCACCTTCTAGTCAGTGGCGTTTATTCTAAAAATTAACATAAGCTTTTGATATCTTGTAACTAGATATTTTAGCCTCTTATTAGTGAATTCAGTAGCTCGAAGCAAACATTAAATCTCCTGTGAATTTGAAACGTCGTTAGCTCATGGCTGCCAAACGGAACATTTTCACATCTTTTACAGAGCAGAAATTGTTTTTCCGTTGCATTTAAGGGCTGATTACTCAATTACGATCTGAACAGACGTTTGAATGCCGAAAATACTCTTTATATGCCCTACAAAAAATATTCAAGCGAAAGTCTTACGGAAAACACACACACGCATAAATATGTGTGTGTGTGTGTGTGTGTGTGTGTGTATGTATGTGTGAATATACATACACATATATTAAGTAGATATATAACTGATATATTTATTCATTGTGGTAAGACAAACATTTTTGTTGTCAATAAATATTATGTAAAAGGTGTGATAGTAACTATACATAATGTTTTAAATAAATTGGAGATTGGTAAATGACATTTATACACTTAATGAGTATACAGAAAATCCTGCTTAACTTGTCTGTTCATAACAAAATTCAGTGAATAGTATTTAAAGCACCAATAACTTTAAGAAAGAATAAAACAATGGGTATTATCTTCTTATTGATGAAACGTTGAATTGTAATTTAGTGATTGGAAAAGCTATAAGTTTCAAAATGTTCTTGATTAATGTTTTTTCTGAAAGATATTATGAAATATGAATATTTTTAGGCCTTGATTGGAAACGACTTAAAAATAACACCGCTCGTGGAAAGAAACATACTCTTTTATTTTGAACGTACGAATCAGTTAATTATGCTCGTCGAATGAAATTCTCTATTTTCAATTGTGTTGTGGTAATATCATTGATACGTTAAGAGTACTGACAAAAAGACAACAGAGATCATAATCCAGCAACATAAGGTTTGATAAGTACTGTAACCCCAATTAGTTCAGATATCACTATTGAATAAAATATAAGGTTCTAAACATATGTTATATTCTCGAGTGAATTTGTGCTTTACATACTTCGATTCATTTATCAGAGATAAAAAAGGCAATAGAGTTCGAAAGTATCGATCAGTGCTATTTATTTATTACCAGAAAATGTTTCTCCGATTTGAATAAAACTAAAAGCGTTACTCTTAGTTCGAGGGGATAATTCTTTAATTGGGAAGTGATTCCATTATACGTAAATTTAACTTTCCTAATTTTCTGCCTCTTTTTATTAATAGCTTTTTAACTAGAGTTTATTTTTCCTGTGTAAATGTTATTCGCAAACAAAAATGTCCTTACATGCATTATATGGGAGTCGCCGGTTCAACCCTTTATAACCGTTAAGTTAATTCCGAAGCTTCCCAGAGAATATATTGCTCGATATTCATATTTTAATTCAGGGGTATAATGGATATATTTGACAATGAGAATGAAGGTTTATGAGATTGAGCGGCTGGGGCTTTACCAAACTGCCTTGCTCATTTGGCCAATGGGTCTGAATAATTTTCAATTTTGGAATGAGTTTATTTATATTTATGTCGTTAATTTTTAGACATTTACATTAATTTTCTAATTAACTGAATCAACTAACCGTTTTAAAGGGTCAAGCGAACAAAATTATGAAAATGATATGCCAAAAGTGTGAAATTTAGTTGTAAAAGATGTGCTAGGTGATTAAATATTGAGAAATATTATTAGTTTATGTAAATAGTTTAATGGATTACTTTGAACAATTGAAAGTTTATATGTACTTAAGTATGTACGGAAGACGTAAGGTACAAGTTGTACTCATACATACTATTTTAATTACTTTTATTTTCATTTCAGAGCTTAATAATTTTTGTTATCTTTTCATCCAGTAGTTATAGTATATCGTAAGGTCTATATTGAATTAATAAAATCAATGACATTAGTAGTCTTGTCAACTGAAACTTATTCAAATTAAGAAATAATCTTTTATTCGAGAAAAGAATTCGTAATAATTCTGACAGTAGCAATAATATACTCTAGAGAAAAATTCTTAGGAGAAATTAATTAAATATACAAAGAGACAAACAAAAAGGATTATGGATTTCAGGAAAAATAATAACAAATTTTTTTTCTATTCGACCGCGAAATTTTCACTCTCTTAAATATTTTCTACATAGTAGAAAATAAATTTCTACTGTATCGATTACTAAAAAAATCAGCTAAATTCATTGTTACTAATAGTCTTAAATGTTCAGATATAAACAGTTTTAACCGACACCAAAAAATAAGGTATCTGAAATTATAAAAAAAGTATAAACCTTGAGTAAATAAATGGAATCTTTTAGAAATTTAATCATTCAAAATATATCAATTTATTTCTTTGTAGTTTGTCTGTGTGTGTCATTAAACAGAACCAGTTAAGGTGGCACACAAAAAAAAATTGTCGTAGTTTTACCTGTATGAGGAGGTACGTAAAACAGTTTTAGTGGTTTGGTTTATATTACTTGAAACCCCATTTGAAATTAAATGGAAACAAATTTCGAAAGGTCGAAAATGGAAAAAATATTCTGACTGTTATATACGGTGTTTCAGGCTTCCAAAGAATAGTTTTGAAAATAACATATTCTCTATGTCATATAATTTATATCTTCTTACTCATATAGTTTATTATTAAAGTTAAAATACAAGGTTTCCAGTATTGCAATTACGCAGTGATTAGATTGTTTTTTGACATTTATATCGTATTATTTTGATAATGACTTCGTGTATTTCAATTTTATTTATTCGTTTTTCTGAGGTAATATTTCCCTAAATACCTTTTATAACATACTGAACTTATTAGTCATTTATTAGAAAACCCATTTTTTCTTCCAATACAGGGTTTCCTCTAATATTCGGAAAGGCAAATATTTCCGAGTCACTTTAAGATGAGACTTCGAATTTATATACAAAAAAATGATCTTGAAAATGTTAGGTGCGTGGTTTCCAGTTATGATTTACGACTATCTTCGACGATTACTCTTACTGATAAACAAAATTCAGGGACATGCCGTACATATTGGTTTAAATCAAAGTGATGTTTTTTTAAATTTAAAATGATGTATTTCAAATTGTTAGTAAAACAGCAGGTTATTAAAAATGCATATTCATGAGAAACTTACTCCAATTATTCGTACTTCTTTATGCACCATTCATAACGGGTTGTCTGTCAATTTCATTTGTTCGCCCGAATTGCCTTTCTTGAATTTATAATTTTCTATTAAAGTTTATCTTCGCCTGGACTTTATGGCAGGTGCGCATTATGGCTTCGTCTCCGTTTAATTACGTATCTTAGCTAATGAAAGAAATTGCTTTATGAATATCGGATTGACTTGAGTTCTGCGAAACTTAACGTGCATTAATTAAGTCGAAAACTTTGACATTTCCGAAGCTTTAACAGAGTAAATGTATAAGTTTAGCTATTAGACACTTTTTAATTCATATTCACAACAAAAATATAAGGTGAAAGTATATTAGGATATTTAAACCATTGAAAGGCTATTTAAAATATATTTGTGTATATAGACAAATTATAATATTCGAAGGAAAGTACATAGACAATTTAAAAAAATGGTCGTTTTTAGGGGTCCTTGTCTTCGTTTTTTATCGTAACTGAGTAAAAAGAAATTAAAATTTTAATAACGGAGGCTAAATAATTTTCAAATGATTCTTGTCATTAAGTATGAAAATAGTAATATTTTTTAAATTATTCTAATTAAGGATCGATTTGAATGGAATCGCTAGTTGTACTTAATATACATTTGTTGCTATACTATGCCTTAATTCTCTTATCACAAAGGCAAAAAACATTTCTCAGGTTCATGACATTTCCATAATTTTTGTGTTCTTTATTTATACCGAATATAGTACTTAATTTTTCATATAAAATTATAGTTAAGAATATTTTGAAAATAGTTAATTTTCAGAAAAAAATGCGTGGAAAATCAAACAGACTTAAAAATAAAACATTACAGATAGTATACTTAATACAAAGAATGACACTCTTGTAATAAAATGAAAAAAAATATTAAGTACGTGGTAAACTTATTTTTTCTATATTAGTTCCAATTTTCAAATTTAGTACCTATTGATATCAAATCCATAGAAAAGTAGAAAGAGTCGTGTCAGTAAACTTTTTAAAGTTGTAATGATAACAGGTCGAATTAAATGTGCTTACAATATGTTGTACCCACTCTCGAGTCATTATAAGGTGAGGCACAACTTTTAAATATTGATTCAATAAAAATCTAAACCTCGAAGGATTTTAACTGCTCAATCTTACCCTTTTCATGTGCTCAGGTCTAAGAGAACTACAAAGCTACTAACACTAACGAAAACAATATACAGAGGGCTATTAAAGCCTATATATTATTTTCGTATTTTTTCAACTATAAAAGTCGTCACATTTAGGCTTTTGGCTTGTTGTTCTTTTGAACATCTAAAAAAACTTTTACAATAATTTTGCATGTACAACGCATTTAGTGTGTCTTTTATATGGGAAACAGCAGATTATTTTCGGAGAAAATGCATCATAGCTCAGCGTTACGAGGCTTACAGAAATATCTCGAAGATGTTTTTCATTATAAATTTCGGCAGATTCTCTCTTGAAATCGAAGAAGTATTACAATGGACGTAATGAAAGAAAACTAGATGCCGTCTCAATTTAGTTCGGGGGACTGCAAGGCTGAGTTCACTTCTCCTACAGACAAATATAATATGAGGAACCTTTTTCCATCGTTGATGCAGAAGAATTGAAATAACTGACGGCAATTTAAATTTTTATCGGAGAATACTAATAAAATAATAAACATGTTAGTAATGTGTGGCGTCGGAACTCCTTGCTAAAATCCATGTATTACATTTTGATGACACAACTGCATGTTAGATACATCGACATTTTGGATTGATCGGCATGTCAGGTGCATCTATTACATTTTGATTACAAAACCGTATATCAAACAAACGATAACTTAATACCTATACGAGAAGTATTCGTTACGTGCGATTTGGCTTTTAGCAACACAAAAGTGTTGCTAAAAGCCAAATTTATATCATTAATCATTTTTTACATGTCAGAGCCCTTGTCCTTTCTGCCGATATATTCTCTCTCTAATCCAGGAAAATATGGTATCGAGATTCGGATCTTATGTGAAAATGAAACAAGCTACTACTGGAAAGGTGTATTATACCTAGGCATGGAGGGAAATATAAGAACCATACATCTTGGACAGAGTGTAGTGAAACGCTTAATGATATAATTAAAAAAATTGGAGATAATATTACATAAGTCCAGAATTTTTTTATAAAATTAACTTATGATTCAATGTCAAAGGATTGATTTTGAAGATTTGAAAATTGTTGATACCATCAAGAAAAAGGAAAGCGAATTGCGTATTGAGTTTGTGACTACGAAAGGACGAAATTTTACTCATATTAATTTGTATTTCAACCTGATTAGAGTTGTATATTGTTAATTTGTGATTCTTAAGAAGTATCTTTGTGATTGGACAATATAATCTTTACTGCAAAATAAAAAACGAAAATAATATTGGCATACGATCCTACAAAAAATGAAGTGGATACCATGGATCAAAGTCATAGTGAGAGAAAAAAACAAAACTTTAGTTTCTTGTTTTGTTTTGTCACGAATTATTTTACTATTTTAATAATACTGGTACAAAAAAATAACAAAAAGCCTCAAAATTTGTTCATTAGATTATTTAAAAAAACTCAAATGATATCGACACAGAAATATTTACAGCACTGTGAACCTGCTCTAATATTGCTTGTATTTACAAAAATTATGATCATCACAACTTATTTGTAATGGTTGTTGTGGGTGCAGGACTTGTGGGTTTTTCTTGCATAAGTTAATATAAAGGAAACAGGACTATATCATATAATTTACTATATATTAAATAATGTTCTTCATATAATGCAAGTTTTCTTTGTATTTTGCTTAATTTCAACAATAAATTTTACATTTTAAAAGCAAGCAAAAGCTAAACGGTCTACGGGCCTGAAAATTCAATCCTCTGGAAAATGTTACTAAAGTTTTGCTGCAACCAAATGGTTAGATCCGTTACGACCAATACTATGTATGCACGTGCTTGTGAAACAATGGCATTCTTATGAGGTTTTCGTATAAAATGGATTTCGTAAGGGAATGTCACTATTTTATGTGCTTGGACAGACTTAACAACGTAGAAACGGCTTTGAGTTAGAGCTTAATTCAATAAAGACGATGGGAAAGCTCCGGCAGTAGGTGCGATAGCGATTTAGAGCGGATTATACTAGGGACGTATATAAGACGTCGACAAACATTGAATAAATTTTAAATTATTTTTATTAAATATTGTGATTTAAGGAAATCTAATAATTTGTCATTTCCGTACGTGTATTTGTCAGTCTCAAAGTTGTTTTATAGTTTTAGACCAGTGTGCATGAGATTTCGCAAGTAGATGCTTTAAATGAAGATTACAGACGACTTCATATAAAGGATTAGCAATATGTAAAAATGTCACCGATACATGTTCTGTCTTATTAAGGCATTGTTCTTTCATTGTTATTTTTATTGCTCATTCGTGCTGTCATGAATTGCATCGAATAAATTATGGTATAATGGCAATTTACTAAATGCACATACTGCAGGTAATCACGGTATTTAATTAAATAATTATAGCCAATTGTCCTAATTACAAACATTATTAAAATTTAATGTGTACTGCTATCAAATTATAATTTTGAGGAGTGACAGAATTTTGTGTACTGTACTGAAAATCAAAAGGAAAACATCCACAGCAGAGAACAAGTAAAGTAAACCCTGTTTGAATTTGTGTTAAAGCTTGCAACGTATGAGCTTAAACCACCGCGATAGGATGAAAGGAATGAAGAACTGTAAAGTGATTGTGAGAAAAAAGAAGATATCAAAATATTTTTCTTATTTTTAATAAAAAAAAAAAAAGATAGTAAATTTTATTATTTCTCTCAAAATATTATTTTACAAATTAATTTCACTTTTAATGTTCTTGATGGCCAGCCACTCTATTTTTTTATTTAATTCTTATAGCTTTTGGGCAACTGCTCCCTAAAAAAATAGGAAACAACTCGTGTTTTATAAATTTACAATGCGAATAATTTAGAAATTAAAAAGTCAATACGAAAATATACTTTAGTATTCATTATATACTTATTGAAATGGTTGCAGATCTGAACTGAATGGTCGCTTTGTATTACGTATTCAATTACTTTCATATTTACATCTATTTTCTTGTTTTTTATTAAAATTTTACAATGACAATACTAATTTTCTTCATATTTTATTTTCGCAATTAATTAAGATTACTGCTATACTTCGCTTACCAAGAAGATATTGTTTTAGGGCAATCAGTCCGACTAATCAACTTGATTTATTAATGTGCATTGAAAAAAAATTAATAAAATACACAAATGACATCGATAAACTTTTACGTATTTACGTAGACACGCTTTTATCTTTGAAGCATTTTGTATATATGTATAGTAGACGTTATTCTTGTAAACATTGCATTGTGCACTGTTGGCTTAGTTTTACATATATTTAAAGCTTGGTACAAATCAATAAAAAAATAAACAATGCGTATGATGTTACCAAGCCGATTTTCTCAGTTATCGCTACTAAACGATATGGTATTTTAAACTTAGTTATCGCATTTGTTTTGTACAGTTATATGTAGTGATAAAAATATACGATAGAAGCAAAATTTCTTATATTTAACTATGACCACTGTTTCTTTTCTACCGACCTCAAAAAGAATATTAAATTGAAGTCCATAGATTAGTAGATAAATAATGACTTATTTTACTTGCTTCCGATCTATAAATAAAAGGATGTATTTATAATGTAAAATAATATTTTAATTTTTAATTTCTTGGTTTCTCTTTTTCTTGGAGGGTTTTGTTTTTTGGTAAAGAGTCATTTTATTTTATATTTTTCAGTACGTTTTTTTATTCATTTTGGGGCTTACGATATCCTATGTTACAGAAACTGTTACAAAATTACGAAGAATTCTATACCAGCTTATCCATTTAAATCGAAAGAGATACTTCCGGCGTTTCTGAGTGCATGTATATATATATATATATATATATATATATATATATATATATATATATATATATGTATGTATGTATACGTTTATATATGGCGTAGTTTACGGTTCATGTCTTTGTATATACCTGTACTTTTTACCTACCTCTTTATATCCTAGTTGTTTAGTGTCATTTTTGTATACATGTATAATACCTATTGACTAATCCCTTAATTACTTCATGTCTTTGTGTATACTTTTCTTTCTTACATCAAGACCAATCAAATAAATCTAAACTTGGCAGGTGTACTCCTCATCATCGTGGCGATCATGTCACTGTCTTTCTCCTCCATCAGAAGACCCTGGCCACCATTTATACTAATGGTCTCCTCAAGGAAAATCAAATACGTTTAAGCATGATTAATCCACTTCTAGTGACGAGAAGTTTCTTCCCGTTTTTCTAGTTCCATCATCAGGCCTTGGCAACTATGTATGACTAAAGTATTTATGAAGAACCCTTAAATTTCGCGAATTATTTTTGTTCTTTGAGGAATTTTACGGTATATGTCTGTGATTTATAATCAATTCCTCACCATGAGACTACCAAGAAAGTACGCCCTACCACTTAATAAAATTATTTCGATATCGGTATAACCAGTAAAAAGTTTTCAGAGAAATCTCCCTTATTTATGCCCGTGAACAAAAAATATTTTAAACTGCACACACTTAATGTCAGAAATGTAAATAAAAATATATGTCACATTGACGTTAAAGTACATTTCTTTTTAATATTTAACGTGGCTTTATAATATTCAGTAATGTTTATATTGCCTTTTTTGTTATCCATTTATATTTTCTTTAAGAAAGCAATACTTTACATTGTTAAAAACATTAAACCTCTAGAGCTGAAAAATTCCCCTGATGAACGTCCTTTCTTTTCCAATTTTTTAATATTAATTATTTTTAGGGTAAAGTGAGCTGAGTGTCAATTTTTCCCCAAAATCCTTGATTACTCACGATAACCAGATTTTTCACATAATTTGTCTATAAAGATTAGTAATGAATAATATTTACATCATGATATATATGTACATATATATTACTTCTTTATGGGTAAGTTTGCGGCATAGAAACTAATTGTAAATTGTAAGTCCGAAATAAATAGGCGCACTCAGCGGCAATTAATATTACAACAGCATTCCTGGCGCGCTCGAAACTGAAAAGAAGTGATGGAATTAATGGTCATAAAATATTTTGAACCGGAGAACACTGTCATTAGACGAGCTTCATTTCAGGCAATTTTGGTGACATATTAATCATGAGTATGAGAAATAAAGGCGCGAAACGCTCGCCGAGTCGTAACCCAGCGAGTTCGGCCAGGAGCACATTTTTGTTCGTTCGCACGTTACACTTGGGGATTAGGATCAGTAATTCATACATTTTTTTCATGTTAATGCGGCGTTATGGTATATTTCTTGTGACGCCAAAGGCGCGCAGTATGGAATGTGCTTTTTAACCATATTTTAGCTGGAAAGTTCTCACGTTTGCGGTGAAATATAAGTAGCATCTATTTACGACCGACCTCCATTATATGGATAGATGTGATATGTAAAATATTTCAATCTTAGGTTTTTCCGTATGATCAGTTATTATTTAATCCATTATAAATACATTGTATCTATGAATTTATTATTTACTCGGTCTCGTTACGTGATTAGCAACATCATTAAAAATAAAAATTTAGTCATCATTTGATACAGATTGCAATAGATGAAAAAAATACAATTTTTTTGTTATATTACAATCTGTAAAACTTTGTTTTTTGATCTTATCATTTTATGTGTTTATAAAAATTTCAGCCAGATTTGTTAGTTTCGCCCTAATTTAATTTATATTATCAATGTTACGGTTAAAAACGCGATACCCAATTAATTATCTAAAATATTAAAATTAATATAAATGCATTTTTCTTATTATTTGTTCATTTTCAATTGTATTACAACTTCTGCCTTCAATATAACTAAATGTTATTTCCATTCAAAAGAATACACTTAAGGATAATAAAACTCACACTAAATTACATAGAGTGCATACCCATTCCAAAAGAGAATGTAAGTGAACTAAGCAAAATTTTCGTTCCTTTCTGTGATATGGATTTGTTTAATTTTTTTATTTTCAATATATTTTTTAAATTTTTTTTACGCTGTAAACATAGATAACTTCGATTATATAGGTTATATGTTATACTTAAGAATAACTAAAATAAGTAAGAAGAAATGTTTCAAATAATTTATAAATATAATTGTTATGTATAAAGAAAAATTTAGAAAAAGTTCAGTTAAGCAAAATACGAATTCCTTCTCCCGATATTCGTATTTAGGATTGAAGAAAATATGGTGGAAAAAATATCATACCTCTGATAAATAACAAGCGATACTTTTTTTCTCTTCAAAATTTTACAATTTATAATATGGAAATAAGAGTGTAACATTAATATTTCTTTGATTATTTATCGTGACAGTTTATTAATTTGATATCGTGACTATAATATATCGTTTCATTATATTATGAAATAAATGTGATGAGTTTTGTCAATAATCCTGAAATGATTGAGTATGCATTTTTTGCCTTGCTACTTTGATTGCGAAATTGTTTGGTTTCTTTATTGGTTGGTTTCTTATTATTTACGAACATTAATATTATTTTTCAGTGTTTATTTTTGGTAATCCATATCTATTTAATTTATTATTGCAAGTTGACTAAAATAATTTTGCAGTTTACGGCATACAAGGTTGAACATTTCAATAAAGTAGAAATGATACTACTACATCACGTAGTTCATTTAGTTGTGAGTAAAAATTAAATTTTAATAAATTTCTACAGAATTAACGCCATATATATTAAAAATCATTTAGTTTTAAATTTTTTTAAACGCCACGGGTTTTATGTGAATAACTCTTTTCTATTTGGCAGGATTTATCGTCTCAAGTGGAGCTGGACTTTAATAAATTTTTGTTGCATATTATAGTCTTTTTATTATTAGGTTGGTAACTTATAAACTCGTCACTTTCTTCGACCAATTTCTGATTTCTAAAATGAATTTAAAGAACTCTTCTTTCACAAATTTTGTTTAGAGCCAAAAGCCAGCAAAGCATCACGCAACAATACGCAACGATAGGTAAAGGTTTACTTTCTTACGATAAAGCCAAGCACTGGTTCCAAAGATTCAAAGAAGAGAATTTTGTGCTGTCCGATAAACCTCATCCATAGCGACCTTCTACAATTGATTTAAAAAAATTAAAAACCCCATTGAAACAGATCCAAGACTAAGGCAATTTCGCGTTGTTTCTTAGAGCTATTTTCATTCTCTTATACTGCAATAGAAAAACAACTTCATGCTTTGAGAGAGAAGTGAAAATATTTCGTTTACCTACAACATGAGCTAACATTTTTTCAACTTCAGAGGAGATCTAATGTATGCTTAGAGCTACTGAGTTCCCATAATACTAACCAGAAGCTTAAGTATCTGGTTACAGGAGATGAAAAGTTGGTGGCTAAGGTTAATTTTGATGTAAACGCCAGTGACTAGAAGCTGGCGAATCTAAGCCGAAATATAATATTGAACAAAAGATATTTTTTGTGGATGGTGGGGTATAAATGTAGTTATTTATTGGAAACTCTTTCAAGCTAAGAGTACAATTGCAGCTAAGATTTATTGTGAATAATTGGGCAAAGTCGCCGCTAAGTTATCTTCAAATCAAAGCAAAGTTTATTTTTTACATGACAATATTCGACCCCACGTAGCAAAAGTCACGCGTGAAAATCTACTTTTACTTTAATGGAGTTATTACTTCGCCCACCGTCCTCTTCAGATCTTTTGCCATCTAAACACCATCTGTTTTGCTCTGTGTCTAATAATTCATGGCATATAAAATTTAAAGACGAAAGTCATATCAAAATCGAACTTCACTTTTTCAGTCACATCCTAACGATTTCTACAAGGACACAAATTTAGCTCTGCCGACAAGTTTTCGATACCGATGATGCTCATATAATTAACGAAACGAAAATTTTAATTATAAATTATTTTAACTAGATCGTAGTACGGTAAATTTTAATATTTATATTAATTACTAGTCTTTGGCATTTTGTGACTCAAATGGAAAACAATAACTTTATAAGTTTACTCTTATGCCCGTCTGTCCAACTGTTACAGCCATTTTTTTAGAAACTTCTTGGTATAGTAACGAGAAATTTAACATAGTAATAAAGCTTATTAACTAGCACATATCACACTAAAAACACTAAAAAATACGTACTCAAAAGAAATAATTGCTCTATTCCACATATAGTGTGTGGTCATCGCATGAACGTGATAATTATGGGGATTCAAAAATATATTTTTTATAATTCTAGGTAATATATTTTTATGATTCTCATACCAACAAATACGCAAAAAATGTTATTTCTCCCTAAATTCAAAACGACTGAACTTAAAATCACGAAAGATGATTTTTAGAAGGCAACGAAATAGTTACAGGCTATTTGCCATAATTTTTCATCATTTGCAAATAATTTATTCGCCTCTCTAATAAGTAAATATCTAGTTAAATATACAGATAATTTTGAAATTCATTTTGATCTAGGTTGTCCGTATTAACTACTAGAAATTACAAATAAAAAATGTCACTTCAAACGAGGTACAAAATCCCCGACAAATAAACTATATTCGCTCTTGGCTGGTTTACTTGTTGTTAATTATTGTTCATGTGGAGACATGTGCATCTTTTTTACTTCTTTAACCTACCAATTTGTATATATATATATATATATATATATATATATATATATATATACATATATAGATGTCATTCTGACTGCCAAACTGTTATTCTGTCTGCTTATTTTTGTATATAATATTCGTTGCGTTAATATTTCCGCTAAAATTATTTTATATCAACTTAAAACGTATTCTATGTTAAAAACCGACCAAAACAAGTATAGATGCGTGTCCCTTCTAAAATCCGCCAGGCGGATAAACTATGGCTCGCACTGTAGCTATTCTCGGCCGTGATTAATATGTTGTCGACGCAGCCTGACCGGGACCCGCATAATGAAAATATTTCTCGGCAATAGGAAAATATTTTTTCAACGACAAACTCTGTCGAGTCTCATAATATATCGAAAAGTTTTTCAATATTTGCTGTCGGATTGGGTTTTAATTTGGTGTCGGATTGGGTTTGACTTGCGATTGTGTAATTTAAACGCATTTCGAAATTTCATCTATTTCAGGAAGTAATGTTTCCTATTTGGTAGGAAGTAATGTTAATCATAATAGTGTTCGAGTTTTGGTATTTACAAAAACCTTTGTATTTAGAAAATGTTTATAATGCAATTAAAAATTCGGACCCAATATTTACGTACTTGAATAAAAATAAAGCGATTCATAAAAATACAGATTTACTCAAAACGTGGGACATATGTAAATACCAGAAAGAATATTAAGAGAGATTCAAAAAATCAGGCACGATTAAATTTTATACCACAATAACTAATAATTAATAGTAAACTACCAAGCCATCTCATAACCGCATCCTTAAACAGTCAACAGTAAAATTGTAAAAACTAGAAGTTTCTTGCAACTCCGCCTAGATCAATGTAAAAAGGAAATGAAGTGAACGCTGTAGGATATTCGTACACTCTTTAGGGAATTGAAATAAACTATATTTTCATCCTCTTGTGTAACAACTAGGAACACAAAGCACTACCAAATCCGTGACCGAAGGATTATCAGCATAATTATTTGTTGTTTAAAAAATTCATGATCTAAAACAATTCTTTTTAGAGTTGAAAGGAATTATATGTGATCATGACAATTATATTTAAAATTGAAAGAAAAAAATAGATATAATAACCATATTATGAACATTTTCTTTCTTTTTTTTTGTAGGTGTTCTTCTTCTTTGTAAAATATAGTCCTCTTTCAGGTTATGCCATCTCGTCTTGGCTAGTTTCCACCTTCTTCACTTCAGTTGTTTCGTTGACATCGTCGTACCAACATATCTGTGGTCTACTTTGTGGCCGTCTTTCGCTCTCCGTCTACATCCCATCACTGCCTTGCACCACGATTCCATTACTGCCTGCCTTGCCACATCAACAGCCACTCCTATTTTAACTTTGCTGCCCATTTTGTAATGGCGCTTGTGGTCGTCGTTTATGGTATTTCATCGTGACCCTTGAACCAAATGTTGTTTGTGGAGGATCTCTCTCGTGAACGTCCAGGTTTCTGCTCCGTGTGTGAGTACTGGTAAGATACACTAGTCATATATGCGACTCTTCTGTTCAACACTGATCTTCATATTGAAGGCGAACTCAAGTTTGGAATAGACCGCCCACGCTAGTCGTATGTGCCTGCCAATTTAATTTGCCTGATTTTTTCTTACCCTTTACCATTACCTGCTCAAGATACCCATACTTTTCCACTCGCTTAATGACAGTGCCATTTACATTCATGTTTATAGTACTATTTGCGCTATTATTCATGACAAAGATTTTATTAAGTTTCCTTTTTCTCAATGAGGGTTCAATGAGGCTTTTAAATTTTTTTAATTCAATTGTAGGAGGTCGCTATGGATGAGGTTTATCGGACAACACAAAATTCTCTTCTTTGAATCTTTGGAACCAGTGCTTGGCTTTATCGTAAGAGAGTATACCTTTACCCATCGTTGCGTATTGTTGCGTGATGCTTTACGTGATGCTTTGCTTGATGCTTACCTTCTATATTACTGTCTAGTTCTTATAATATTACGTCATTCTCGTATCGTGGTCTCGAGGTCTCTGGCTTTCTGAGAATATTGCGATGTCATCTGCAAATCTAACGTTACCTTCTATATTATTGTCCGGTTTTTATAATACTACGTTTTAAAATGTCCTTTAGTAAAATAGTGAACAACTTTGGAGAAGATATGTCTCCCTGTTTTAGTCTTCTCCAAATCTTGACTCATTGGGTTTCTGGTGGTAGGTTTACTTTCAAAGTTGCATCTTGATAGATGTTTTATATAAAGTTGATAGAGCGGTAATCGATACGGGCATTTGTACTGGATGAAGTACTGGCGAGGATGTGCCCAAGATTAAGAAGATATAAGACATTTTTACTGACAGTTTTATAAGTACGGATTCATTATTCGTTTAGGCAATTTCGTTTTAATTAAATCAATTTCTGCGTAATAAGTAATTGATTTAGATATGCCCTTATCATATAAGATCAAGGGATTTAACAATGCCTTGGTACGCAACTTTAATTTGAAGATGTTTTGGATTCTATGGAAATAATCGTGAAATATAATTAAATGATATGCTCACTGCTTAGTTCATTGCAAAGATAATATTAATGCAGTTCTAAATTAATAGAAATATAAAATACTTAACATATTGTGGACTTGACAATTTGACGATAAACGTGCGCTAGCTGATTCTAAACATAAAATATTACAATTACCCTGCAAATTGTAAATGTCATATGTCTAGCCAATGGCCTTAAATACATCACATGAATTGAAAATATCTCGTCTTCCCTTCGTAATATGTTAATAATGTACTAAATACTCGGCACGCGATTCCACTACACACTCAAAGTTACAGAAGTAATTTAGAAAGTGTTTGTGAGTTTCTGAATTTTAATCAAATTGTCTCTTAGAATAATGTCTCGAAGTTTAAATTAAGAATTTGAATGACACTTTATAATATTAAAAGCATTAAAAAAAAATTATTACATTCAGTTGCGAGTTAGTTGCTTAATTATTCTTTATATTTTTGTCAATAATATTATTTCGCAATTTCCGACCATTAGACTGTCCGTCCAAATATAATACCGTCATAGCTCTTTCAGTTTAAGACCTATTATGAGGATATATTATAGAAAAGCATTAAGAAATTACGTGAATGAAAAGAAAAAATATTAAAATTTTATCGAAATATCGAAATTTGCGATAAAAATGTTCACTCAATTAATAAAGTTTTTATAGAACACATCTGGTTCAAGAGATTTTATAAAAACATCAGAAACATCTCGTATTTTTTTTTAATCTTCTTAGCCTTTCTTAGTGGTCGGTGATATCCTACCTTAGCACTTGTTTATTCAGCCACACTTTACACGTAAACCATCCCTTCTCGTCCGGTTTAAAAGTTACTGCAAAATTTTACAGTTAAAAATAAGTATTGTTTGGTCCTGTTTGTTTATTTTATATTAATTCTAGTATATGGTCGGACAAATTACTGGCCTCAAATATCCGAATGAGAAAATGAAAAATAAAAACAAGACCCTTCAAGTTCAAACAAGCGAAATGTTATTAATTTAGCAGTTCTTGGTAAAACAATATTCGTTTGCGATTAAAAAACGATTTTCGGACATTTGCATTACGGCAAATAGTAATATTAATTCAGAAATACCCAAGTACTTCTCAATTAATACAAACATTAATATGAATAAACGTATTTTCGTTCGGTAAAAACAGACATTAATATGAATAAACGTATTTTTGTAGAATTGTTGCATGTATAAAATTTTGTGTCATGTTTATTGTCGCACCCAGAGATCACGATAAAAGTTCACATTCAAATAATCTGGAGATGTTCAGTGGTTTTGTAGGTTTGGTTGCAAAATTTTCAATGTACCGCGGGATGATTTTTATATATTTTGCATGTTTTTTTGACTTTAATGTATTTGTTACTCCTTCACGCTAAAACTACTTATCAGATTTATTTGTTTATTTATTTTTTACTTAGACAAAATGTTATTGGATAATCTAGATTACCTTTTGTATCTGTTTGTAAAATTTCATTTAAATCTGCCAACTACTTTTTGCGTGTACGAGTAATAATATAGTTCCAACAAAGTAAATTAGATGGCGCTGAGTATTAATAACTTGGATTAACACATAGGATAGTTTGTATCTCGAAAAAATGTTCCTGTGGGATGCCATGGGATGATTTTTATATATTTTGAATGTTTTTTTGACTTTAATGTATTTGTTACTCCTTCACGCTAAAACTACTTATCAGATTTATTTATTTATTTATTTATTTTTTACCTAGACAAAATGTTATGGGATAATCCAGATTACCTTTTATATCTGTTTGCAAAATTTCATTTAAATCTGCCAACTACTTTTTGCGTGTACGAGTAATAGTATAGTTCCAACAAAGTAAATTAGATGGCGCTGAATATTAATCTGAATCGCGGTTTAAGATGGTGTTATAAATTGTTATAAAGACGTCATTGAATTAATGTGTAACTTTTCTTTACATTGCCGTTGTGTGTCAGATTGCGTTTTGTTTTGAAAATTTGTTTGGTTACTTTGGCTATTCTCACTGATTTTGATTTGCTTTTTTGATTGGTATAGTTGTTAGTTTAGTTTTCCTTTAATTTGTTAATGTCTAGGTGTTAGGATTTGTTTCTTTTGTTAGAAGTGTTTTTTGTATTTTTTTAGGTTTGTTATGGGTGTTTAGATTATTAATTTGATGTATGAATTTTAATTAGGTTTACTTAGTATCTGAATAGGTAGGTCCTTTCTATTTGTGTTAGTGTAATCAAATAATCGCCTTTTTTATAATTTCGCGAGGTAAACAGTAAAGTGTTTATTAATTTTTAGTATGAAACGTAAACGGGAATCAAACCTATCTCAAAGTTCTGCTAGAGCTCGAGCTATGAGAGTGGCTAGAACTCAAGAAACTACCCCACAGGCGGGGCTAAGGAGAATGGACCAAGCTGAGCGTCAAGCGGCGCTGAGAGCAATGGAAACGCCGGAACAATCGCAAGTTAGACGCGATGAACAAGTTCAACGACAAGCCAGTTTGCAAGCTGTCGAAAATGAAGAACAATCGCGAATTCGATTACAGAGCTGCTGCTGAGACGCCAGAACAGACTCAAGTTCGGCGCGATAGGCAAAACGTGCGACAAGCTAACTTAAGAGCTGCTGAGACGTCAGAACAAACTCAAACTCGGCGCGATAGGCAAACCGTGCGACAAGCTAACTTGAGAGCGGCTGAGACACCAGAGCAGACGGCCAACCGGCGTCTAAATAATTCGAATTATGTCGCGTCTCAGCGAGCAACTGAGACTGAGGTAGAAGCAGATGCTCGCAGAAGTGCAGTTGCTGAAAGAGCGGCTCAGAGGCGTCAAGCTTTTACCAGAAATACGTGGGGTGTATTTAAAAACGCTGCATTTGAGTACGACGCGGTCTTAGACTACGGTAGTTATAGGCTTATAAAAATGGAGAGAATGGATAGTGTAGATTTCGTAGAGCGTTAAAATGGAAGGAAGAAACTCCTGGAATGTGTTGTTCAAGCGAGAAGGTAACTATACCTCTGTAAGAAGAGCCAGTAGAACCACTGAAAGAGCTTTTTTCATGTGACTGATGAATCGCGACATTTTCTAAATAATATCAGGAAATATAATATGTTCTTTCATATGACTTCTTTTGGCGCAGACAGAGTTATTGTCATGCCAGGATTTTCACCAACTTTTATAATCCAAGGACAATTGTATCACAGGATTGAATCCATTTTACCAGCATCAAATATTCATCCACAATTTTTACAAGTCTATTTTATAGGCGATGAGGATGCACAGGTAGAAAGACGAACGCGATTAATTCAGGGAGTACGCAGGGAAACCGTACAAAAAATACAAAGTGGTCTTAATAATCAAAACATATTAGTGCACGAATTTAAAACTACCCTCGAGAATATGCCTGATGAAAGTTGCAAGGTAGTGATCCACCCAGATAGAGTGCCACGCGGCCAACACGAGCGGCGCTACAATGCTCCCGTTACCAACGAATTAGCTGCTGCTGTAGCGGGTATCGACCCCACTGCATACTGAGATATAGTGCTGAGTACGCGCGACGGACGACACTCCCGAGTCGCCGATACGCATAGATTTTACGATGCCTTGGAGTATCCCGTTATTTTTTGAAAAGGTCAGGAAGGGTACCATTTTCTTATTCCTTTCGTGAATCCGCAAACTAGGCAGCCAGTCCCCAACAAAAAAGTTTCCTGTATGGACTTCTACGCTTATCATTTGAAGATGCGTGAAAATGATTTCAATTTGTTGCTACGATGCAGGCAACTTCTACATCAGTTTTTAGTGGATATGTACGTCAAAATAGAAAGCGAGCGTCTAAGAGTCTAAGTCTTTAAATCAAAGCACGTTGAGAGCGGAAAACTACATACATTTACAGGATGCAATTAGAAATGATGGTCAAGTAAATCTTAATGATGTAGGACAAATGGTTATCCTTCCTTCCTCTGTCATCAATAGCCCAAGATACCTGCACCAATATACTCAAGACGCTTTTGCATATGTCCATAATTATGGACGCCCCGACCTCTTCATCACTTTTACTTGCAACCCGGCATGGCTAGAAATAATTAACGAGCTGATGCCTGGTCAGAAGGCGACAGATCGACATGATTTGATTGCTCGGGTGTTTAAGATCAAAGTACAAACAATTGGTTGCTTTACTGATGAAGGGTGAAATGCAATGCTTATGGTGAGGTGCAATGTTTTATGTACTCCATCGAGTGGCAAAAACGCGGTTTACCCCATGTCCATTTGTTGTTGTGGCTAAAAGAAAAATTGCGTCCGAATCAAATTAATGACCTTATTTGCGCAGAAATTCCCGATGTTCATATTGACAAGAAACGACATGACACAGTAGTTAAAAATATGATTCACGGTCCTTGCGTTGTACATAATTCATCTTTGCCATGCATGAAGGACAGCAAGTGTACCAAAAAGTACCCGCGGATGTTACTTACCGAAACACAAACCAATATTTGAGAAGGGATACCCCGGCGAAGAGCACCAGAGAATGGAGGCCGTACGGTGAAGATTAAAATTCGCGGAGGTCAAGAAGTAGAAGTGGAGAACAAGTGGGTTGTACCCTACAGTCCTTTTCTGACCAACATTTTTAATGCGCATATAAATGTTGAGTTCTGTGGTTCCGTGGAGGCGATAAAATACATCTGTAAATACATTAACAATGGAAGCGATCGAGCCATTTTCAATGTTCGCTAGGCTGGTGATGTCAATATCGATCCACGGAACGAAGTTCAAACATTCAGGGCCGGTCGGTATGTGAGCAGCAATGAGGCAGTATGGCGAATCTTGGATTTTCCTTTGCATGAAAGAC
Source organism: Druceiella hillmani (assembly GCA_039881145.1). Lineage (NCBI taxonomy): Eukaryota > Metazoa > Arthropoda > Insecta > Lepidoptera > Hepialidae > Druceiella > Druceiella hillmani. The sequence continues at coordinate 939,383 of JAYKKI010000033.1, read as the reverse complement.
ACCCTACTGTCACTCATCTTGCGGTACATCTTCCAAACGGCGAACGCGTTTATTTTAATGAGCAAAATGTTGTAGAAAGAGCGACTACGCCTCCTAGAACAACTCTGACTGCGTTTTTTATTCTTTGTCAAAGAGACGATTTCGCAAAAACTGCTTTACGCTGAAATTCCTCGGTTTTATACTTGGAATGCTTCAAGAAAGGAATGGAAACGTCGAGTCCGAGGAACATCGGTAGACGGCTGGCCAGGTGTGAAAGCTGGAAACGCACTTGGGCGGGTATACACTGTGCACGTTTCCAACTTTGACTGCTTTTTCATCTTAACTTTATGGAACACTTTATTAAAAAACGAGTTTGAAGCTTGACTTTCAGGATTTGACGTGGAAGAAGTTTTCATGCTTTAATCTTCATTGTGTCGATAGATGGGTGCCCTTTCAAAATTTTGATCCTCCGGCCATCGTTGATAATGTCCTCTAGCTTTTTGGCTACGTATGTAAAATAATTGATGAAAATCGGAATAATACCATTTAGTAAGTACTTATATGCTAAATTATTTTAGTCATGTTACATAAATATTGTAACCAGATAGAAATCAAATCATTTAACTTATACCTTGAAATATATGTAGGCAATATATTTGCAAAGTAAAAAGTTGTATTAGCATTAACACATGGTTCGATGTAAATACTACGTACATGTTTGAACCTAAAATTGTGTGGAATCCTGGAAGTTCTATTCGCACTTAACGTGTTTATTTGGTCACATTTTTGAGATACAGCTTACGAAAGCTGTATCATTTTGCGGAATCGAGCGTATGAAGTTGAAATGAAATCATTTATGCATTGTCATCCCGTTATTATAAATATCCATAAATGTCAAAGCATTCATGTTTGTTTGTTACCCAATAACTTTTTAATAAATTACAAAATTTTTAAGAAATGTTTATACTCAAATAAATATTATTATTTTCTAGCTTATGAAATAAGTATTCTTTCAAAAAATATTAAAGTTAAGAAATACCAAAGGAAATATGTTTTTAGCGAGGGCTTTTTAAATCTCGGGCTTGGTGTTACTTAGGTTGTTTTGCTTCAGTAAGCAACTTTGTCTGATTCATTTGTCTCAAACTATCTCAAACTGAACTCGAGCTAACATAGTTCCTTACATACGTAGTTTACTTATAAAAGTTAAAATATTTAAGGATATGTACTGTTGGATTGTCAAATACTAAACCGGTTCTTTTTCTGCGATTGCCGAAATGTTATGGAAATTACTCGGATATCTTTAGTTTTTTTTTTCCTCTTTGTATCCTGCGATCAGTCATTAGAACTATAAGCAGGTAGGTTGTGGTATGTATCTTGTTTGGGCGAATATAGGGCCAGTGCCCTTAATCGCTCTAATTATGAAGCACGTCAGCTCTCTTCAGTCTCTTTACCGAGTTGGGCTGCAACAGCATGTGCGAAAGTGGGTTATGATGGAATGTCAGACGATCGTTGTATGTGGCTGTGTAGCGTTTTGCTTCGTCTACGATGGTTGAAATTTGTAGGTATTCGTGGATTTCCGAATTGCGGGAGTACCATGGTGCACCTGATATGACCCTAAGTATATTGTTTTGGGCTCTTTGTAGGCAGAGTATGTTCGAATTACTGGCCGATGACCACAGTTGAATCCCATAATGTCCAAATGGGCTTTTTTACGGAGCAGTACACTCTTAGTTTGTTTTTTAGGGATAGTCCTAACTGTCTTCCTAGAAGCCATAGCAAATTTCTAAATCGAAAATTGATTTCGTTACGCTTATTTTTGATGTGGTCTTTCCATGTCATCCTTCGGTCCAGATGAAACCCCAGGTATTTGACGCAGGACGATTGCGGTAAGGTGTTGGTACCTAAGTTGACTGCAGGACAAGTTGCACGTCTCAGAGTGAACGTGATGTGGTGAGATTTTTGGGCACTAGCTCTTATACGCCATTTGTTCAACCATTTATTTGTGTCATCGAGTTGTGCCTGCAGCAATTTACATGCCTCTTCTGGACTGCTATTACATGCGAGAAATGCAGCATCGTCAGCATAGGTTGCTACTGTAATATTAGGTGTCTGGGGTAAGTCATTCGTGAAGATGTTGTAAAGCACCGGACCGAGTACCGATCCCTGGGGTACTCCTGCGTGGCAACTATACAAGGAAGACCTGGCGTCACGGTGTTTTACTCGAAACATTCTATCTCTAAGGTAAGAATCCATCAAGGGGTAGAAAGAGTGTGGAAGTGCTTGCTTTATTTTGCATAGTAACCCTTTGTGCCAGACCCGATCGAATGCCTGTTGGATATCCAGGAAAGCAGCAGAACAATATTCTTTCTTTTCCAAACAGTCTCGTATAGTACGATAGACTCTGTGTACTTGTTCTAGGGTCAAATGTTGCTTGCGAAACCCGAACTGATGATCTGGTATGACGTGATTGATATCTAGGTATGCATGTATCCTAGTAAGGATTATTTTTTCCCACAATTTACTTAGAACTGGAGTTAAGCTGACAGGACGGTGTGAGGATGCATCGTTAACTGGTTTACCGGGTTTATGGACAATAACTACCTCGGATATTTTCCAAATAGCAGGAACATGTTTTGTTCTGAAGGTTGCATTAACGAGGATTACCAGGAAGACAATACATTTTATAGGAAGCTCTTTGAGTACCTTCGGGGTGATCAGGTCAAATCCTGGAGCTTTCTTCGAGTCCAAACTGGCTATTTCTTTGGACAGCTCCTTTGGGGAAGTAGGTCTTATCGGCAGATACAGCTGCAGGTCCTGATTTAGGATCAGATCTATTTCAGGGTCCTCAGGGTTGTCAGATCCGTTAGGTTTGAAGACATTAGCAAGATGACTGGAAAAGGTCTCAGCTTTTTCTGGGTCTGTCCGTGCCCATGTATTGCCATTCCAGATTGGCGGTGAACATTGTTAGGGCTGTGTCATATTCCTGGTAGCTTTCCATAAAGAATGGGTCCCATGGCCATTGGGTGACATCTTTTCCAGTCTTTGTTTAACTGCAGTGTTAGTGACATCAGCAAAAAGAATCTTTAGCTCTTTTATTGCTTTGTTCAGTCGCGTTTTGTCTTCGCTGTTACGGGAAAGTTGCCAAACTCTACGAAGGCGGCGTTTTTCATAAATTTTTTGACGGATTTCAAACGGGAGCGGTGTATTCGCAAATGAATGCTTTAGTGTGGGTGTGCTTGTCCACGCTGCCACTTGGATCATGTTTGTAATGTATAGACATGCATCGTCTACATCTTCAGCAGTTTTAACGGAAGTTTGAGAGTGATATTTTCGTCGAGATATTCTCGGAAACCATTCCAATCGGTTTTAGCGTTAGTTAGATAGGAGCTATGGGTATCACGGGGAATAGGGCTTACAGTAAGAAGTATTGGTGTGTGATCAGAAGATCCATCTAGGTTTGACTCAATTAGGAGATTTTGATGACAAATGCCTTTTGTGATAAAAAAGTCTATAAGATCAGGAGTTCTCTCGGTATCTGTAGGCCAATATGTAGGTTCTCCTGTTGAAATGGTCGCTAGATTGTTGATCTCATTTTAATTCTCTACCTCTCGTAGTTGTTAACCTAGATCCCCAATGTGTGTGCTTAGCGTTCCAATCACCACTGGCTATGAATCGGTTTCCTAAAGCTTTGAAAAACTCCGTAAACATATTCTCCTTAATGGTGTGACGCGGTGGACAGTATATTGCTGAGAGGATGAGGGGTCCGGCACGATCATCGATCCGTACAGTTGTAGCTTGCAGGTACTTGGTTTCCCAAGACTCGAGTAGGCAATGCTTAATGTTCTCCTTAATTACTATTGCTGCACCACCATGAGCTTCCCCTTCGGGGTGTGAAGTTGTGTAAACGCAGAATCCACGAATGCATATACGTGATCTTGATGTAGTGTGAGATTCTGATATAAGGCAGGCGTCAAGCTTATTGGTCCTCAAAAACATCTCAAGTTCTTTAGTGTTGGGAGCAAGTCCGTTTATGTTCCACGTGGCGATGTGTAGAGAAGTCATTTTATCAGATTAGATATCAGGGTAGTTATAAGTTCCAGTAGGGAGCCTATTTGTTGAATTAAGAGATCCATTTTCTCACTTTGTTTGGCAAGTATATCTTCTAATTTATTAGATTGTTGGTGAGTAGATTGCTGTGTTGTTGGTTGCCTACCTTTGGCAATATCGGCATAAGATGTTTTGTGGGTGTTACTATGACCCTTAGTGTCAAAGTTGTTGGTACATACCAACGTATGTTGATAACAGGTGTTTGAGAGGGTAGTCTAGCGCGAGAGGCGAGATTCTAGGTCCTTCGAGCTAGTATTTCTTTGTATATTTGGCATCCTTTATAATTAGCAGGGTGGTCGCAGCAGCATAAAGCACACTTGGCTGGAGTTGTCCTATTCTTTTTGCACTCTGAGGTTTTATGGTCTTCACCGCATTTCTCGCATCTAAATGGTCTCATGCAGTTATTTTTGGTATGACCATATTGTTGACAGCGTTGGCATTGTACAATGAACTTTGATTTCCGAGGATCCTCAATCTTAATTTTTTGCTGTGCGATAAATGCAATGTTTTTAAATTCAGGATTGTTAATGCTAGGCTCGATATTGACGAAGAACGTTGAAGTCGGTTTCTTTTCGGGGCCGTATCGTGCATTAATTATTTCACCTCTGACTTTGTTGTTAGTCGCTTGAAGTGCCTCAACAATAGCTTCATGAGGTGTGAGGTGATGCAAGTTCTTAATGACAATTCGGTAGCATTTGGTGTCCTTAGGCGTAAAAGTATAACCTATAAGCCCGTTATCTATGAGAATATTGATAATTTTCTTATATTCTTCTGGAGTTTTCATTAGCACGTGAAGGATATTTTTGGTAATCATTTTGAGCTTATAATTATCTTTTTGGCTAACAGTTTCAATTAGTTTTATTAACTCGTTGACGTCTTCTATACCACTCAGAACTATTGGTGGTGGTTTGTTGGGTTTCTGAGTTTTTGAAAGGGCAATGTCATCATTTGGATCAAGCGGTAAGTTGCTAAACCGGTTCTTATTTACAATTCCATTAGACGGTGGTGGAGAATCGTACATTTTCCTCTTCTTATTGCTACGAGGAAGTGGTACATGTTGCAATATGGGTGGGGCAGGATGTTGAGAAATATCTTTTATTGCTGTAGTTTCAACAGGCAACAGGTCTGATTCAGGTTGTTTTTTTGAAGTTGTTGACTGTCCTCTGCTTATATCAGAGAGGGATGATGATCTTTGCCTAGAGAAGTAGCTTTGATGAATTACTTGTTGTTTAAGTAATTTCTGTTGTGGTTGTGATATTGTTTCTTGTTTGGAATTCATATTGTTCCCACGAGTAGGGTCGATATAATCACTCACAGGGTAACGCCCTTTCCTGTGAGAGGGCACTTTTCAACGATGTGAGCCAGTTTCATCGAGGTTTGCGCTAGAGACTGACTACCTGCAGCCATTCATCCTATCGGCACGGTCACACCTTAGGATTAGGGTTATTTTTTCAGGTTAGAGGTTGTCTTCCTCGCGACCCAGGCGACCAAGCCCAGGTCTCCGTTCTTGCGAGACATGACCGCAAGATTACGGGTGTGGAGATAATTTCCTACCTCCAACATAAGAAGCTGTTAGGCTTGCTTAGTAGGTTAGTTGACCGCCGCCTACGACTCGGCGTTTGTTGTTCAATTGGCACCACCCAAGGGGCACGTGTAGGGTTATGGTTAGGTAGCTCCTACGGACGCGAACAACATTACCCCCCTATATCTTTAGTAGATATGAAATAAGTAGGGCGTTTCATCTTCTATTCAGGTAGGAACTGAGTTTTCGGAAATTGAGTGCGATAAAATATTGAAATTGCATAAATGAAAAATGACAGCATTTTTGTTATATTTTATTTTATTTTATGTATAGGGAAAGAAACAAACCCAAACTATTTGAAATATTCTATGAACACTAAATACAAAACAAGTTTGTGTTCTAACATTTCCACAAAGAACAAAAAAAAATAAATACATTTATAATATATCCAATTAAATACAACAATACATGAATGTGACAATGTTAATCGAAGTAAGTGAAACAATATTTTTTTCAGAATAAGACATAAAATTAATATGGAAAACACTTGTTATTATCTTATCAATTAAATAAAGCTGCAATTATGGATTACAAGTTACCTATGTAAGGCGCTCTATTTAACTAAGTTGGACAAAAAATGAGTAAAGTAAAATGATAATAACATTACTGATCCATCTGCTGTGCAACAATTTTACGGAGCCTGTTCTTTACATCTGATCGAACCTGGGGGCGTGGACTTGCAAGGATGTCAAGTGTTAACATCTCTTTATTGTACAAGTCGCACAACTGCCCTAACGATGCTCCGATACCGGCGTTTGTTCGTGCATTATCGACATGAATTAAGAGATGGTTACAAGTTTCAGCTGCGAACATTTCTGTGACCATTTTCGTGAATTACTCACAACTTCTATGATTATATCCCCAAATTAAATATACCTAGATATAGCAATAAAAGGGCTAGAACAACCTATGTAAAGGGGGACAAAGTTGCTCGCGTCCGTGATCTTCACACGTGTCCCCTGGGTAACGCTAAATGAGCAACAGCGATTCGCCACTTTGCGCGCCGACCATGCGAAGAAAACAATTATCAAACGGCACTTCTAAGCGCCAGAACGCAGGCCTCAAAGTCATTTTTTGGAATGCCGGAGGTCTAAGCAACAATAAGTTCTTAGAACTAAAACGAAACGTCCTGAAAATGGATGCGGATTTATATGTCATTGTTGAGGCAGGTGCCTCCACCGAGAGTTCCCAGTTCTACACAACTACAGGATACACGAACCACATTCTGAAAAAAAGCAGGCAAGTGGCCTCATACATAATTATGGGAATAAAGACAACTCTTATTTGCAAAATTGAAGTAATCAATAAAATGGAAGATCAAGACAAACTACTGGAGGCTTTACAGGTTGAAGCCTGGATGGAGTCCCAGCACTTCACACTTTTCTTTCTCTACAACCCACCTGAAAACATCCCGGGCTTAGAAATTCTGGAACGACGAATCCAGCCAAATTGTATCATTATCGGTGACTTCAACAGCCCGTCAACTAGATGGGATAATAATAGAACATCAGGCACGGATAAACACCTTGAAGATTTTAAGACGACAACCTTCTGGATGTACTGGACACACCGCCGACATTCCTGTCCTTTTCGGGAAGTCTCACAAGGCCAGACCTTGTCATCTCCCACCCCCACATAAGGGAAACAATTCGTGTCAGCCTACTTCATGACGCTGGAGGCTGTGGACACAGAGCTATGCTTATCAATTGCAAGTTGAAAGGGGAAGAAAGAATGCCAAACAGGGCGCCAAGGTGGAACTTACGTAAGGCAAAATGGGATGAATACCGGCGACGTCCGGAGACGAGGTCCTTTCAGATGTGCCAATAACAGACCCAGAGAAAACCACAAGAAACATCACGAATTGCACCCTCGAGTGCGCAAGAAAATGTATACCACGTGGACAAGTCAAGCGATATAAACCCTTTTGGAATGCAGCCCTTGAACATCTTAAAAATGCCCGAAATAAGGCCAGGCGTAAAGCAGAAGGATCTAAATCACATCGAGACTGTGAGGAGCTTTGTGGAAGACAGGCTGCTCTTACGCGGGCAATAAAAACAGGGAAAAGAGAAGTTTTTAGAACCTTTGTGGGTGGGCTAGATTTTAGAAAAGATGGTCCCAGAACCCACAAATTCCTGTCCACTTTAAATAACTACGAAAATAAAGAGCAACAACATCCTATTTTACACAACAACAAAGAGCTCACTTCTCATGCTGAAATCGCAGAAGCACTCTGCAGACATTTTACAAGTGTCAGCAATGTAAAGATCAACAAAAAAGTAAAGCCATGCCTCCTTCGGACTCCTCCCCAGACATACCTGGATCAGACACTGAGTGGAATCTGTACAGAGGACTTCCTTATGACTGACCTTGAAACAGCCCTCTCCCAGTGTAAAAAGAAAAAAGCAGCTGGTCTAGACCAAATCTTTCCTGAGATGCTGATTCATCTTGGAAAAACAGCAAAGGAGGTGCTACTGAGACACGTGAATCTCACCTGGAACAGTGGAGTACCCGGCAAATGGAGAAAAGGTGAAGTTATTATACCAATCTTGAAAAAGGGAAAAGATCCGTGTAGAATCGACAGCTATCGTCCCATCACTCTAACTAGTTCCCTGTGCAAGGTGGCTGAGAGGATGGCCCTAAACAGGTTACAGCTCGCCACAAGCTATCTGGATCTCATCGACGATGCGCAGGCTGGCTTTCGTAAGCATAAGAACACCATGGATCAAGTTGTGGCTTTCTCTCAGTGCGTTAAAGACGGTTTTCACCGAAAGATGTCCACGGTAGCAATCCTCGTGGACCTCAAAGCAGCTTACGACACCGTGTGGTGCGGCATGCTTTTGCACAAGATGGCCAAGGCCGGATTGCCGGGAAAGCTTTTCCACTGGACAAAGTCCTTTCTTGGAGAGCGCTACCAAAGAGTAAAATTCCAAGGCCAGTGCTCCAAATTCCGTATCCAAAGACAGGGGCTCCCTCAAGGAGCCGTTATCAGCTGCCAACTCTTCAACCTCATGATTAATGATGTGCTTGATGCTATCAAAACCAACCCGGGTGTGGAGGCACTACTGTATGCTGACGATCTGCTCATTTGGGCCAGCAGTAGCTCTCTTCTTTCCATCGAGTCAGCGCTGAATAAGACCCTCGAAGATCTCGAAAGATGGGGGGATGAAAATTGCCTCACAGTCAGCACGGAAAAAACCGTATTCCAAGTCCTCAGCCTATCGACAAAACAGCCAAATATAAATCTGACTTACAAGGGTGTGAATCTTGAAAAACAAAATGTTAGTAAATACCTAGGCGTGTATATCGACAACAAAATGGCATGGAAAGTCCATATTAGCAGCTCTGCTGAAAAGGCCATCAAAAGATGTCGTCTGCTCAAACGCCTAACAGCAACGAAATGGGGTGCTACCCAAGACGTACTCCTAACGACGTACAAAACCTACATTCGTCCTGTCCTTGAGTATGGAGGCGAAGCTACCATAACAGCAAGTGAAAGTACTGTCTCCCCCCTGGAACTCGCACAAAATACAGCACTGAGAATAATAACCGGAGCCCCGAAATCAACACCCATCGCCGCTATGGAAACTCAAACTAACATTGAGCCTATACAGTGCCGACGAGACAGATCTGCACTTCTTTTCTGGGAACGACAAAGACGAATACTTCCATGTAAATGGAAACAATACAAACAAGCTTTCTCCCGACTGAAAACACAGAAAACGCCTCTCACGATAACTGACTCAATCAGAGAAAAATATAACATACCACTACCAGAGCCAGCACCTTTTCCTCAGAGGTCAGATACTGTGTCCTGCTTGTCCCTTGTGGAGCTTCCACTCATGAACCACAACTTGCCGAAACATCAATCAATTGATATGTTGCCCTGAGAATGGCTGCCCTGGAGACTATCCACACTAGGTATCTCTCCCAGGACTGGTTGCATATTTACTGTGACGGCTCGTCGATGCCAAACACAGGGAATACCGGAGCAGGCTTCACATCTACAGTATTTGAGGGCTCCGTTGCCGTCGGTTCCCCGCTTACCAACTACGATGGAGAGATTACAGCGATATACGAGGCCGCCGGGGAACTGGAGCGTCTTACATCACAAAGCGTGGTTTTTCTCATCAGTCGATGCCAGGCAGCTATTCTGGCACTCTCCACCAACCGCTACACAGATTGTCCCAAAACCCAACTCTGTCGTGCCAGACTGTCCAACCTGGTGAATGCTGGCTTTCGACTTACTCTGCAGTGGATTCCGAGCCACGTCGGGATAGAGGGGAACGAAAAAGCCGACGTACTGGCAAAACACGGAACGACTCTACAGCAGCCCATCTGCTCTCCGTCATTTTCATCCTCTAAGTCGGCCGTCTGCAGAGCGATACATGCCTGGATCAAGTCTCGGCGCACACAGTCCGCCGTCGGAAAGAGCTGGGCTTGTCTAATTGATTCGCCTATTCGACGCGACCTACCCAGAGCTGTCAGTGTCGCAGCTTTGCGGTGTGCCACGGGCCACGATTGTCCTGGGGAGCGATGCCTGCCTGCTCTGTGGACGTCCAGGAATGTCTTTTGACCATCTCCACGTTTGCCCGAAGATGAAGCCCTACCTTGATGATTGGGAGAGGAGGGCGCCCCCTGATGATCACCCTGCCTACAAAACAGCTTTTCTCTACTGGTCGGCGCGCCACCTAATGGCAGACATGCCAAGGGTGGGCGTTGGCTAGTAGTAGTAGTACAACCTATGTAAAAACAAAGACATTGGATTTTTTTAGTTCTTGTCACCTTGGCCTGTAATTTATTTTTTTTTCACATTTAGTCATGCGGCAAACAAGTTTGATAGTCTTGAATTTTGTTGTTGTTCATTAGCTCTATTCAGTTGTTAGATTAAAATAGTGTTTTGAGATAGAGGCCCCTAAAGGTTCCCTATCAGTGAGACTCGTGTTGTGAGATAGAGACCCATAAACGGTCCCCTGTCAGTGAGACTGCTGTCCAAAAAAATTTTCTCGGATTATCTTGAGAAGCTGCGTAATTCTACAAAGAATTAATATCTTTAAAAGGAATTTTGATAATTAAAATTTCCCGCGTGGATTTTTTATTGAGGCGGCTGAAATTTTCCCTAGGTCATTTAAATTATTACTATGCCTTTCTGTAAATAATATACAAGGTTTTGCTGCATTCGGAGGAAATATACAGATTATAGGTTTCAGACACTTCAGCAATAATTTAAATATGGATATATATATATATATATATATATATATATATATATATATATATATATATATATATATATATATATATGTACATCTTTAAATTATTGCTGAAGTATATATATATATATATATATATATATATATATATATATATATATATGTATATGTGGCATATGTTGACACCTTGCAGTATACAGTTTTGTTATTAATTATATACCGAGTTTCATTTGAGAGACACTGAAAAAATTTAATTTCTTTTCGGAATAGAATGTAAGCTATAGCTTAATTCGAATTACAAATCATGTTTATACCAAATTTTGTAGGAAATTTATTTACACCTTCAGGTATTCACATTCAAACATATCTATATGTGTACATTACATCAGTCATACGAATTATCCATACCAACTTTAGAAACCATTTATTGTTTGTATAGAAATTTAGCAACAAACAAACTTAAGAACAGAATCAATTTACTATATTGGTAGGGATAAATAAATACAACGCTTATTTTCTTGTGACGGCTATTAGTGGATATATTTTAGATTCATATCTTTATTATAACGATTTATTGTTAAAATTTCGTCTAGACATTTAAAGTTTATTAATATTTATTTAACACGTATTAAATGGAAATTTTGAATGTTTTCAGTTACAAATATTAAAAAAAAAAGATTCAATCTAGATTGAATCTTTTTTTTTTAATATTCTAGACGACAGAAAACTTTTTAATTAATACAAATTTCAGGGATGAAAAATAATAGTTACATTTCCAAATTGTAATGATATATTAATAATATAATAAATTACTAAAACAAAAATATTATAATCTAAACTCTAAAGACTAACCGGTTTTTCATAGTTTTTTTTTATTTATAAAATTTGGTAATATTAAAAAAATGTATATGAAAGCAATACAACCTAAAAGTAATTCTTAAGTGAATAAATGACTTATGGTTTTATAACTCTGTGAAAGAGAATAGGTTTTTTGTTAAAATTTAAATTCATTTTGACGATGGTCTAATTGAGACATACTAGAAAAGATGTGTCGTTTAGTAGAGAAACGTCTGACCATGTCTTTTTCAGCTTTGATAAAATTAAAGGATATCCCCATAGCTACGTGACGTTTAAAGAGTTATGTAGAATTTTCTGACTTGTCTCGTACCCATGCCTAAACTTTTCCAAATCTGTTCATAGGTCGTTATATTGTCGGTCTTCTTCCTGAGAGGCGCGGTATTTATGTTATTTTCGATTGTCGCTGTTGAGAGACATCTCTGACGCAGATTATCAATGAGATCGGTACGATGCTCGAACTCGTTAAAACCTATTGTAAATAGTAGAGCCAGATCATCTCCCTCTGTTATGCGCTACCTTCATCATAGTATGTAATCGCTCTACTATGCCAATCAAACGTGATCATCGTATTGCTCGCTGCGACTAACTGACTAGGTTAAAAAGAACAGATTTTGCGCTAGTAGTTTCATTTACACCCAAGACAAGAACAAGCAAAAACTCAAATAATTATGGGTACACACATAGTGCAAGGAGAACAGGGGAGTTCGATCACTTTTCTCAATTTCTAGGCACAATTGCAAGTGCTTAGTTCATTTATACATTAAAATTTTATACATAATTTTCCAAAAAAAATTAAGTAATAGAATAAAACATATATTGATAAAATGGCTCAAGTTAAATTCCACGAGTTTAAAGAGCATCTGCCGCATTAAGCTCTACAACTAGGAATCCTTTAAAAATATAATACGTGTTTTAAGTAATCCATCAAACATAATTTAAAAAATAATCTTTAAAAAAATTATAAAACTCTTAATAAAGAAAAATGTTCTGTTCCGTTTTAATTATTAAAAAGAAACTAATATTACTTAAAATTATTAAAAAAAATACATTTATAAAAATGACGCTTTACGAACGTTAGAAATCTTAATCATTTGAAAGTAGTATTCCGAAGTATCATCTATTTAGGGCACTGACTCTAAGGAATATTTTTACCCTAATTGTCATTATAACTCTTTTTATTAGTAAAATGCAAATATGAATACACTTCACAGCGACTGAGAGTATGATGAACACTAAATCAAACTAGGCTATTTACGAAATTTAATGCTTCTTTGATAAATAATTTACTGGCTATTCGCTATTTGCGGACGTATGTATCTGGTAGCGAAGAGGGAAATTCTATTCTTCGTATGCTTTTTCTGCACTTGATGTGTTTCATATTTCGTTACCGGCTTATTTCTCAACGTACGAACCGGCAAAGCTGAGGCAAGAAAAGTGTTACTTAAATTTATATATTCATTGAACGTTAAAAAACCTTAAATATGCAAATGGAAAGTTACTCATTAATGATATTAATGAATTGATGACATTTCTAGAGATTCTTCCTTTATATTCTTTTATAGTCCTCCTCACTTTTTATAAAATCACTGGAAGCTCGCAGAACTAAAGGTTACGTACTAATTGTAAGTTGAAAAAGAGGAATCTGGTGTTTGCAGGAAATATGCTCTATATCTGTACTTGTAATAGTATTTATTCTGGTTTGGAGCAGGTGATATCGCGAAGAAAATATTAAAATTAATTATTTACAATAAATGGCAGTAACAACAAACTTCCTAGAATTGTGTAGTGAAACCAAGAACCATTGTAATTTCGTCATATCCGTTCGTTCATCTATCTATCATGGCCAGTCTACACTTTTGGATCTCTGGTTTTATATGGAGACCATCATTAATATGTCGCAAAATATAAGAAAAATTATTTAATGTCCCCATGCATGAAAAGTAAGAGCAAAAATTTAATATCATCCGTATTCTTGAATGTTTTCATAAATGTTTCATTGGATTTGTTATGTCATTGTTAATAAAAAGAATAAGCTATAAAGATTCTTGATATGTTTATAATTTCATACGAGGTATATTTTGTTACAATATTAATAATATTTACAAAAAAATTAGTCATCTGCCTATCTTTGAAAGTGCCAAATTCAATATTATGAAAAAAAACTTACTAGAAATTTACCGCAAGACTAAAGCCATGATTATAAATTTCATAATTTTTGAAATATATTCCAGGCATTATGTTCACATGGTGAAAACTAATATTATTATTTGTAAATAGTTCAGTAGGAACATGCACTGAATGCACTCTTAAAAGTTTGAGTATACTTGGAAACCATGTAAGTTAAGATTTATTCGTAATTGATAGTTGTTTTATCTAATGTCTTTTATCTGTTGTCTTTGACAGATGGAAGGGAAGTACTAAATGTAATGTTGAAGCAAAATATTTTGTAAACGGTCTTTAAAAGTGGTAAATCTCGTCAATTCTCACACGAATTGAATGGATGTTATAAACGCATGAACGTACAAACATGTTGAATTAAAATAACTGTAATGATTGAAAACTTTGAAGATGACATTTTCTTCCATTTACCTTGTGACTTTGTGATTTACCTTGTGACTACTGTGAAAAATGCTTTTCAAAATTATACATTTGCATATATTGAACTAATTGTTAATGCAACAGCGATATCGATAGATACAATCGCGTTGTTTTTTTTACCGTTTTTATTACTTTAATTAATTATGCTTAAGCTATTTAGGACTTTTGCCTGCGCGGTTACTTGGTAGATAAGGACTCATCCTTTTTTACCAGACTCTTTCTTTACCAGTCAGGTTTTTCAGTCACATTTCTTTAGTAAAAGTATTCTTTTCTTCTTAAGCTATCATCATTAGAACCAAACTCTATTGAATTGAATCTTCTTAATACTGGAAAACTTTATTATACTATCTCATTTTTTGTATTTTTCCTATTTACCTATTACCACAAAATCATCATGAACACAATATTTTTTTCTTAAATTCTTTGTACTTTCTTAAATTTGTTATAACTTTTTTATGCAAATGGTACGTAAACTATAAATTTTATAGAGAACCGTATCTGTGGCTAAAGAGGTATTTATTTTATCAACTTCAGTTGGAAAATTAAATTTGAGAGTTAATCAATTATCAATGGAATCAAGAAAAAATTTGCGGTACAATTTTTTTTTATCATGAAACCTCGGAAAATTTTAATTTATTAGTGACGTTTTACCTAACAGTCTCGTCTATAAAGTCATAAATAATTTGGTTTTAGATTTAAAAGTATTTTATTTTTTGTGATACACACAGTTATAGTAGGATAACAACGTTTCTGAATTTTTCTGTAGTTCTGGAATTATATTATAAAAAAAATTAGGAAAAAGTTAAATAAAAATTCAGGGTGAAATAAAAGTAAATTGTTCAAATTCCGTCAACTAATTTCGGTTAAGACGTGCTTTGTCGTTACTTGATATGTATCCAAAAGTAACAGGGAATGGTTTTGATTATATTAATTTAAATATAATATTTAAACAACACAATAAAAAATATCTTAATCCTTAAACATTTTCATTCCTTCAAAGTATTTCTACATCCTTTTGTAAGTAATTAATTTCAAAAAAGGACTCCGGTAAGTATCTTATCTATCAATGGCCTAGGTTCATGTGAAAGTATATGTTTACGGTGGGACATAGATCTTCCTAAAAGCCCATTGTTTTCGATATTTGCCGGAAATAAAGTGGTATAATAAATATTCCACATAAGCCTTATTGACGATTCAGACATCCAATTCAGTAACGCCTTCTCTCTCCTTTGGCAATAATGTGTTTTCTTCGTGTGTTCTAGATTTTTAGTGAACGATATTGACAATTCATATCGTTCTTATTTACTATAATATTTAGGAATTTAAAATTATCAAACCAACATGAGGCAAATTTACAAATAAATTTCTTATCGGCTATTGAATGTTCAGAGCAATGCGGGTATTATTTTATTACATTATAGGTCAGTGATATTTAAATTGTGTTTCATAGAAGTTGCATCCATTTACTATAATAAAACTTTTTCCTTTAAATATTATTGGCAAAAGTTTTAAATAAAAAAATATATTAGAATTATTTTCATCCTATATTTATATATATATATATATATATATATATATATATATATATATATATATATATATACATATATATATATATTTATAATATAGTAGCATAGTGCAACTTAAATATCATATTTACTTGAAATTATTAACGCTTGATTGCATAGAGCATTACTGATAAATTGTCTGTCGGTACAAGAAAAAAAACCCTCGTATCATGCTGTCCGGAAGCTCTAAAGATGGATCGCAGAATTGTAACGTGACGTGTACTACTTTATATTAGGTAGTGTTTATAACGATAAGTGATCATTTTTCACCTTTACTCGTAAGTATATCTATTAAAAATAAATATTTTTAACATTGTAAAAAAATACCTTCCCATCGAGGTGCATTACTTAAAATTTTAGAGGGTATATAAATTTAATGAAACATGAAACCATTTCACATATTAAACTATAATTTTTTTCTTATATTTATACTAATATTTAAAATTACAACTTTTAACAATATTAAATTAACTTGATGATTTCATTATACTTGTCACGCGATTACAAACGGCAGCCCAACCACGCTTTACAAGCGGTCGGACTCCAGAGTGCGCCGCACCGTCCAAAGCCATAAACCTTTTGATCAACGCAACACACTACAGCCACAACTAAATAATGAAAGCGAAATTTGAAGGAGTTTGAATGCCATCTATACATCGATCTTACCATTGTTCGTTTTCAGAAATATATAGAAGGTTTTGAAATCTACTCACGAAAAGGTGAAATTTGAAATTTTTGCATTTAAGGTATGGCCATATATTTTTTAATACTCATGCTTGACAGATAATGGTGTGAGAAAATAGGCAATAATGCGGCATCAACATATGTGAAACGAAATATACTCCTTAATTATTCTCCATACCCTTAAAAATGTATAAGGAATATTTTTGAAAAAGCTGATATGTGAAACGAAAAATATCCTTTATTTATTCTCAATATTTTATGCGCTTTGCGGAACTAAAAAAATCCATACCTGAGGTCGTTTTTGGTTAAATAATTTTAATTAGAAAATTATTTTAAAAAATGGTTTTAGTAATTTCTATGACATTATATTGAGTTACTTACAATCGACCTTGATTAATTTAGTTAACAAATGTTAAAACATAATTATATGGTAACAATGTAGAAGTTAAAGTAAATTATTCAAATATTCTACATTATCATATTCAAAATGTAATTTTGCACAGAAATTAATAATACTTTTACCCTTAATAGCAAGATTGTTTCCTGGGACGAATTTTTCAAGAAGTTCCACGTTATTTGAAGATATTGATGTATAAGTTTATTGTATAAATGTCACTAAATTTGCCGGATGCATTTACCAAAAAAAAAATATAACTTTTATTGTCAGAAAATACTTAGTGCAAATACATCTTAGCATAAAGAGGGTTAAATCGCAATGAGCAGTGTTATCTTGAAGCGATGACGGTCTACTTTCATTTATTTCTGGGCACGATTAATGTAGATCAACGTATTGATGGCAACCAAACCCTTCGGCTTTCGTTTAATTTATAGGATGCTTCTTCGTTTCTTGCTTTCGTCAATTAAAAGGCACAGCAAATACAAAATCCTTTAAAACTACCTGAAAGAAAAAAATTATTAGAACAAGATTCGCAACCTGACAGCCCACTTATATTCTCATAATTGTCCTATTTATTGCTTGCCAAAACTCGATATTAAGCCTCCTTGTAATCTCGTTAGTCGAATGGCATAGAACTCTATCGAGCTGAAATCATATACTAATCCTGTCCTGTTGGTATAAAACTAAAGATCGCAGCACATTACCGCTACGTTCACCGTAGTAAAATACCATATTAGCGTACTCAATATTAGAATATGATATTTATGTTAATTTTTTCCACATAATGTACAGCTACATTTAGTGGTGTTCATTATTACCAATGTTGAAAATGGTTTTATGGAATAACAAAGACTTCCGCACGACAAGCGAATTGTGAGAGAAAGTGACAGTAATTCCTCTGCTCGTTCTACTCACTTATATTTGCTCGATCTATTATCAACAAACTTTACATGATGTTGACACTTTTCAATCTTCGTAACTCACCGCCTTTATGCTAGTGTAGTCCCTTTTTGTATTTCCTTACAATAAAGATTATAATTTTTCTTGTTTTGGTAAATGCATCCCGCAATTTTAATGACTTTCACACAATACAGATGTACATTAATATTTGCACAAATGACGAGGAATTCTGTGGAAAGTTTGTTAGAAGAAATGACCTCGCTATTGTCTTCAAGAGACCAAAGTAAATATAGGTATATCGCACTGGATCTAGCACATGCTTGCTACAATGGAATCTATTTTAGTTTCAGTCACTAATACTTCGTGTCGATAATGTAAACAAATATAAAAGAAATGCGAGGATATTTCTCTTAATTTTTTACCAAAACAACAGACAAACACTCGCTGGAATGACAATTCCTGGTATTAAACAATACCAATTTGTGGAAACAGTCGTTTGATAACAATCAATCCGTCCGACCAAAGAAAAAGTGACCATCTTTCTTCCAGCGCTTCATCGTTTCTTGTCCTTTACCTATGCTGAATAAAGCTTTTCAATTACCTTCGTCAAATTTTTCTAAGACTTCACAAAACCAACCAAAGCGATAGTGTTTAGGAGCATCGGTTTAATTATGGGGTAAGCACCTAGCGCAAAGCTTAAATGACGCCTAAATGTACATGCAGAATTTTTTGTATTTGATTCATACCAATGCCTAAACTTTTCGAATCTGTCAATAAGCTACTCTCATGTCAGTTTTTTTTTATAAAATTGCAATCGTAGTCAACCGTAATTTTACTGTCGATTGATTTGTTACTAATACCTAAATAGTTTAAGTAAGAATTCGATTGTCGAAATTTTAATCAATTTTTATTACCATTATTACAATTCGCCAATTCTAAAAACTTTGCAGATTAGTAAAAGTACACCTTGAAAAGAACATAAAGCATGAAATATTAAAAGCATTTTTTCGGAGTTCTTTTAACCCTTCATAAAATTATTAAATGTCATTTGTCATCAATGCGTTAATAAAAAATAGTTAATCTCAAGTTGTAAAATAATTTTAAGAACAAAACATATACAGACAAACCGTCATCTCGTTTTTGTTTTACCCTAACAGGCGTCAGAGAGTACCTACTCGTCAACTATACCAGCATGACCGTATTTTAAACACTACGATTGTAAACGTCATTTTTTTATTAGATTTATATATATATATATATATATATATATATATATATATAGATATATATGTATATATATATATATATATATATATATATATATATATATATATATATATATATATATATATATATATATATATATATATATGTATGTATATATGTATTGTCGACTTGGTGGTGGCTTCAATTCACTAGACGACAGTGTCTCCGACAGAAATAGATGAGAGAAACAAAGCTGTCAACATTATCTACCAAAATCTTAAATAAAAGCCAGAGTTTTGAACACTGAATCACTTCTGACTGTGTAAAATAAAGATAAGAAAAAAGTTTTGTATTTATATGCAATACCATCTCCTATCGTATAAGGCACGTAGATAAGAAACCTATGAATATAAAAAAGAATATTTACAAACTGTGATCATTTACTGAAATATAAGCGTGATAGAATACATTTTATTGCCATTATTTAACTAAAATATATGAGATTGTGTGCGGAATTATGTAGTAAGCAGTCTGGCCGGTATCTGAATCCAGTTTAAGAGTTTTATAGTTTCAAATACTTAATGTTTATTTTTTTCAATACTTTGTTTATTATATTCAATACTTAACTGCTTTTCGAATAAGTACTTTCTTAATCGAAATTTGCTATTTGCTATGGAATTTGAACCATTGTATTAATTTTATAGTTGATCCTTACCTATTTATTGCAGGATAAAATATATTCTAACAAATATATCGCAATAAAAGCGACAGTGATGGACGTCTAAATTGTACATTGAAATCATTCGACAATTTTAATCAATTTTTATTAGTATGTTATGAAACAGACTTCAACCGAAATGATTATGAAAAATTGTCGAATGATTTCAATGTACAATTTAGACGTCCATCACTGTCGCTTTTATTGCGATATATTTGATAGAACATCTTTAATTCTGCAATAAATAGGTAAGGATCAACTATAAATTTAACATAATGGTTCAAATTCCATGGCAAATACAAAACAAATAATTTACTTTCATTTGCAAGAATTTTTTTAATTTCGTAATACCTATATACTAGCATTGCTAATAAAAAATCGAGAAAGCGATCGTTAATGAAATATTTTATTCTTCTCACCCGTCAAAACATTTTACGAATTTATTAATTTCTGTGGCGTGCTCTCAAGTTAGAGAAAGTGCTGGGAATATAACCTAACAATTTGGGAAATATAATTTATTTTATACATTAATTAATTTCAGAAATACGGCAGGTAAAAAATAATTCACAGGCTACAAATAGA
Organism: Druceiella hillmani; assembly: GCA_039881145.1. Classification (NCBI taxonomy): domain Eukaryota; kingdom Metazoa; phylum Arthropoda; class Insecta; order Lepidoptera; family Hepialidae; genus Druceiella; species Druceiella hillmani. Next base: position 918,994 of record JAYKKI010000033.1, on the reverse strand, counting down.
TTAAATAATTTTAACAAAAACGAGTTTTAAAAGCTTTATGCACCTACTTCGGACTCTTACAAACTTCAGACTGTACATATGTAAACAATGCTCGCTACTCCCTATAATCGATGACGTCCCATATTTATATTTTGGCTACCGGAAACTGACTATAGCGAAACTTGACTATATAACTCTAATACAAGCTTTATTCAAACGTATTACACTGGAATTTGGACTTTGACACTTTCTAGAACTTTCATTTTTCAAAGTGGCTTGAAATAAGTATGAAATTTTATTGATTCTATAAAAATATATAATAAAGTACGAGTTAACATCTTTCTGGGAGGATTCTGAGTGCACTTGAGTACATTAACAAGTTTCTGTTTATTCTAGTTTATTACTTATAAACTATTTTTCTTACACTGCGATTATTAGTGTTTATTGTCTGAGTTTTTTTGAGATATTAAAGATAAGATATAGCTGTTTTTGAGATAGAGCTCGATGAAAATAGCGGCATTTCCATTTGGAAATGCATTTGAACTTCGATCAATATGCTTGGGTAAAAGGTACTCTAGGCAAAATTTATAATTTTTTTTATCTAACGACCTTTATTTTCATGGGGATTCATCAAAATTTCATTAGACATAAATTTAAATTTTACACGTGTAAATTTTCAAGTTTCTAGTTGCGAGCTAGGGTCCTCGGAAAGGCGGACAACGCTGGGTTCGTTTCGAATCTTCTGAGATCGGAACCATAAATAAAATGAAGTTACAAGAGGCGGGTAAAGTAACCACTTTGGTTATACTATAGCTACAAACCATTGTCATTACCAAAGTATTTCAACGCTGAGAGCTTCGGATGTACTGAGAAAGATACTTGTTATCAATAAAAGAGGTAAAGAAGGAACTTTTTCAGGTGCTGATCAAGTGCTCTATAATATTCTTCAAATTTCATTTCGGGAGTGAAATGCATAAACATATGTTTATCGTATTTTGAGCGACCCTTGTTTCCTAAACTAATAATCTTAGAGCGATAAAATATGATATTATATATTTTAAAATTTTTTTGATTTTCCATTTTTTAAATATGATAACATCATTTAGTCAAATTTATCATAGTCTTTTACACCATTTTCTCCTATAGAACAAACAAACTGATTTGTACGAAAAAATATCATCTATTCTTTATTGTACGCATAACTTTCTATAATAAAAATAAGAAAGATTAATAGAAAAGCTTCCCAATGCTATCTGTTCCTAATATGGTAAACTTTTTAATAAGGGATGCAATAGCGTCGTAAATCTAAATTGACAGTTGAAGTACAGCTGCTATCGATTTTTCTTGCCTACTGAAATAACATTTCTTGCCTACTGAAACTGAATTTATATGACAGCAAATGTAAAAATGAGAGTGCATTTTCGTTGCCTTTCGCTAAGGTCAACGGTGCTGAAGATGGACTCGCACTGAAGCAGCTGCAATCAAAACAAGCCCCGGCACTCAAATTCCCTTGAAATTGTCGGAAAACGATATAAAAACATGTAAAAACATTATCATTCCTGTCTTAAGCCGCTAACCACATGTATAATATAATGCGATTCGTTTTTGAAAAGTAAATAAGATGTTCACGCCAAATCTGGAAAAATTTATAAATTCAATAAATCCTTAAGATTATACGTCCTATCAGCGGTTTATTAAACCCTGAAATCTATTTAAAAGCTATTAGAATAACTAGCTAGTATCTTATACATATTTACCACGAAGCATTTCTTCATCACGGAAATAACCTATTGATACTTGGGCTACCTCGATATGCTTTGTGTGACTGTTCTATTTGCCAATAGCTTCTAATAATTCCGATCTATTGTAAAATTTTCCATATTATATTTACAAACAAATTCGAAACACCAAAAATATCGCCGTTGCAATAAAATTATAAACTCACAACCCGACCGTACCGATAAATACCTTAAATTTAATGTAACTAAATACGCGCGAAGCGGCGCAATATTTGAGACCAAAAAAAATTAAAAAATGCCGCGTATCATGTGATTTGATCTTCACATGTTAATGATTTGCGGCGGAAAAAATCCAGACCCTGCTGGCCCAGTGAGGGGCGCCGAGTCCACTTGCTAGACCACAGCTTAGTTAGGCCCAGCCTAAGACCTCGTATACATTTTCAAGTATACTTGTTCGTATCTACACTCAAAATTATAAAAAAAAAACTCAGTTCTTATGCCCATATATGCCGTTAATTTCCACGAAAATAAGGATTTTTGAGGAATATTTTTTTTATTCTTGTGTATATGGAGATAACAGCCGATTTCGTGGAATAAGAAAAAAATTGACTTTTCGACACGTCTTTTTGTACGCAGGAGGCGCCAAAGAAATTAAGGCACAAAGAATTTTACGGTAAATTGGCGGAACCACTTAACTTGATGTATCATTACTTTTCTGTATGGCATAACCCTTAATGTCTATTTGATGTAAGGTAAGCAGAAGTAATAATACATCAAGTTAAGTGGTTCCGCCAATTTATCGTAAAATTCTTTGTGAAGGATTTATTAGGCAACCGCAGATATATGCATGTATATTATAAAGGTGTCTCAGCGCCGAATTCACATTTTAAACTTGATGTGAAATCGAAACGATTAACAATTTTTTTGTAGTCTACGAAAGAATGTTGACGAGTCATATGTGTAGTTTCAGCAATACAATTAGAAAAAGGGGAAGAGTCATAAGCCGATTTGGAAACATATTTTGGCCACCTAGATCGCCCCATTTAACCCCAGCTGACTTTATTCTATGGTGTTATCTCAAATCAAGAGTTTTGATAACCCTCTTATGAATTTGGAGCAGCTGAAGGCTAAAATAACGGAAGAAGTGAAAGCCGTCGACGAGATCTCAGTCGACGTTCTGCGGTGCGTCATTGCAAATTCGCGCTTACGCTTTGAGGAGTGCGTTCACCGTGATAGAAGACATCTTGATGGTTTGATGTTCTGTACATAAAATCCGCACAAATGTACTTTAGTTTATTGTAATTAAAATATTATAATTATGATTTTTTATTATTATTTAAAGTTGGAATTCCGTAACTAACACACACACACGTGTGTGTGTGTGTATGTATATATATATATATATATATATATATATATATATATATATATATGTGTATATATATATTGTATGTATACATTTAATTGTCTCAGACTTTTCAAGTTTTATTTTATTAACACAATAAATAAGTGAGCTTTTATTGAAATGTCTTAATAATAATACGCATTGTGAATATTCTGTACAAAACGCATATAATACGTATAAAATACAACTACGCTCTCATAACGAGAGTAGTGTCTGATGGGTAAAAATAACTCGCATGTATCTCCAGTTTGAGATGCTTAGAGTCTTGGAGCCGCCACCGCTACAGTTAGGGAAGCTTCTATTACGAAACAAAAGCTTCCGGACTGTATTGATTCATTAATGTGACTCGGGCAAAACGAAGAGGAAAATTATTTTGAATTTCTTTGCGATTTAGTTCTTAAATAAAGCAGAAAATATTTTGGGATTTCTTTAGAACAGCGTAGAAGTGAAATGTGTTACATTAAATCAAATGAGTAAAATTAAATTAATCTTGTACCTTCGAGACTGAAATAATAAACACGACTGTTTGTATCAAAAGTATTGAAATTAAAATTAGCGAGTTAATTGCGAACGTATTTTACTATAAAATTAATAATATATATCCTGAAAAATAATCGTTATAAAGTATTTATAAAAAATAAAACCTCCATGTATTTTATAATATTAAAAGGTCTAGTCAATTGTTTTCGAGATTATTCTAGAGTATTTAAGTTATATTATTTCATAAAAAGCGAAATTAATGGCATAAAATTCATCACAATATAATTGATGTATTTAATTTTTACAGAAAAATAAGACTGCCAAATCTGAAAACTAAACAGATCCTTGGTTTTCAAATTTGTTGGGATGAATGAACAAATGTAATCAAATTTATTTGGGAATAAATAAACGAATAAACTAAATTTGCCACAGCGAAAAAGAAATTTAGTCCTCAACTGAATCAGTCTCTGGTAACACCGCTAAATCACAAGATAGTTTTAGTTTATACATACAATTCGGGATGAAGACCATGAGTTGAATCAGTGAATAAATAAAAAAGTGAATTTTGCAGTTTCCTTTCTTTAGTCATATTCTGTGTAATAAAAAAAGAATTAAAAATCTGTGTAATAACATCGTTTCTATTCAATTTATAATCTTGTGATATTTTTCACTTGATTCGTGTTTTTATCAATAAATTTTTTTTTAAATAATAACATAATTATCAAATATTAATATAAGCCGAGAAAATATTAAAAATGAGTAAAGTGCTAAATTATTAGTCTTGGCTGAAATGAAATGTACTTAAAATTTATCTCTTTGACGTGAGCTATAAGTATATCAAATTCCATAAAAATTGGTGGAATAATTGGTCTGTGAAAGTAGAATAAACCAGAAAACAAATAAAAAAAATTGTCTTTCGTATTTGACATATGAGTTGGCATAAATTGGAAAGGATTCACAATCAATTTTATATATATATATATATATATATATATATATATACATATTTCTTTTTTTTCCAGTAATACACACAAATTTCATAGATATATTAAAGGGTCCTGAAGTAGGCCAAGTTACCTCTACTGTGAAATGGTGACATTACCTAAATAGCACTATCACATCTCGAACACACCATAAATCGTAGCATCTTGGGTTCACTAACTTCTCGAATTAATCCACCAGTGACTGGATATGGCAGTATAAATGTTCGACCTGACTAATCAGTTGTACAAATTAACTGCAGTAACACAGACATGTTATACATATCGGAAGCTAAACTAAATTGAAATACGTTTGGTAGGTTGAAATAAGCGCAGTTACTATTGTGTGATATATTTGAAAATTATTCAAATTATTTATTACAAAATTTACAATTTGTTCAGACATACCTTTTGCCATTTCTTGTGTGAAGTTAGTGAAAAGGAATAAAATAGGTTAGCTCGGTCATCAGTAAAAGACGCGATGGTTTATTATTGAATATTTACCTTTTCAACAGCGATTTGTAAGAATAATGAAATTTGCTTATGAATATTTACCTTTTCAACAGCGATTTGTAACAGTAATAAAATTTAAGTACAAACAAAAGCAACTTACACAGCAAATATTTATATCATCCTGAGTAAAAAGAAATACGAAATCGAAAAACAAATAAAAAGTTCAATATCGAAAACCAAATGAAACGAACGAACGGGGGTCGATTTCAGAAAAAATTGTGGAACAGGTATACAATTATTTATGTTTAGATTAGTTTTACGAAGTATCTAGTTAATAGGATCACCCCTCAAGTAATTTTAAAAAAATAACAAAGCCACAATTCTCATTATTTTTGTTATATACCGAATCCGCTACTCCAAGATCCGTATAATATTTTATATCATAATTTATAAATTAAATTTCTTTGATATTTTGACAAATATCTTAGCAATACAGCCCATGTAACTTAAACTACAGAATAACACTATAAGAAAAAGTTAACTGTGTTTACTAGTAAATTAATAAATCATTAACTTAAAGTATGTAAATTGCATGTATTGATACACATCCAAATATCTATCACCAGTAAAGGTTATTGTCTACTGAAAGTACCATGTTCTGTAAGTATACTCAATAGAATGAATTGGTATTACAACAAATGACTTTGACGGTGCAAATAAAAATTGATATTTGACGCTGTGGGATAAGTCTGTCTTGATATTTGACGCTGTGGGATAAGTCTGTATTTTTTTTGTGCGAAATATAGATTATGAATGGATGTTTTGGAAGTTTCTCATGAAAATTACAGTATTTCAAAAAAATTATTAGTTTTTCACATTTTTATTCAAAATCTGGAATAAATACTATAAATTACCTTCAACCGAACCACTATGCTTTATTTAATTAGAAATTAGTAAAGAGTACCGAAAAAAAAACCAATATCACTACGAAACCCGAATTACAAAAATAAATTACTTACATTCCCATACGTAAATTTTTGTCTTCGAGTCAAGTCTATATAACGATCTCAGTAACTCTGATACATTCATTTATAAATCCTCGAAAGTCTCTACATGTTTAGCGAAAAAAAATTAGTTTGGTTGGCTATTATGTAGCATAAAAATATAGCATCCGCTACTAATCAAATTTGAACCAAATCCCTCGATAAATTTAATACAAAGGTTAGTCCACAACCTACTCAACGATAGGCAGAATACAAAAATGTCACGATAGAATATTGAATCTAAGAGTGGTTCGCGTTTAAGAGTAATGTTACCTGCTACATAATCGTGCTACGTTATTACTGTCAACCCATTTTTCATTCGCTAAAATGTAGAGACATGCGAAGATCCACAAACCAAAGGGTCGAGGTTAAGGAGATCGCTATAGTTTGACTGCACATGACATTTCAATGCCTTTTGAGGTTTACGAGATTTGCTCTCAATTTAAATTGTATGTTTTTCATGGGATTAAATAATTTACTGTTTGAGTATTGTTAAAAACGGTAAAGTTTAGATGTAAGAACATCGAATCTTTCGAGATTATTAAACTGAAAAATATGATTATTACTCCAATGATTAGGTTAGGGGGTGGAGCTTTTTCAATAATTGAGCGCATTGTATTTTTCTTTGGATCTAGAAACTGCAACGTATAAAATAACATTCTTCATGACTCTGAAAGAAAATGTAGAACTGTAATAATCTTATTTAAATTTAGAATCACTTTCGAAAGCGGAAGTCTCTTTACATGAACAGGCTTCTTAATTTATTTGTGTAATAAGGGGACATTTAAAAATTTTAATGTGGTGTAATCATTTGACAAGGATAATTTCACGTCATATTCAGTTTATTGTCAATCAACAGCTCTCTCCTTGATATTTTTATTTATAATACTTAAGTTTCAATACATTTTTTTGGATGAAGACTTAGATGGAAATAGAAATGTTAACAATTTTTTACAATGTTCCTTTGAAGTAAGAAATAACAAGTCTTAAATATACCGAATAAATACGAAATGGAAGTAGAGAACCCTAATCTTTCCAGCAATATCTCAACATCTGAGTCGGAAATTACATGAAATAATGCAACAGACACGAATATTGACTGCAATTGAAGGATTGTAGCGCGCCAACGCTTGCATTGAAATGGGGAAATACAATTATAATCCATTACTTGATTTATTTTCATTTATTATGACTGAATTCCGTTAAATTTAATTTTTATATGTCCTTACTAATAACGCGTTGACATATCCTAATCACATTAAGCTACTAAGGTCGTGTTCGGATAGAGCCAAACTTCTTTCCTCCGTCGCACTACTATCACTCGAAGAAAGCGCAATTATGTATTGTTTAAATCATAGTTTTAATATGATACACCGATCAATGAATCAACTTTCGATAGAAATATATTGATAAAATATTTTGACTTATATTTGATTTATCACGCCAAAAATATATTCATGGTTTAAATAAACTTTCCACTGCGAAATCTTTTGTAGAATATAAAGAGTTATCCTAATATACTTACTGATAAACACAAATGTTTATTCGAAGGTATTTATTAATATTGAAATAATTATAGTCAAAACTACATATACAAACAGTGAATTTAAAACCACTTTTAAATTAAAACAAAAAACCAAAACGAAACAGCAGCAGTTATGCCGTAAATTTTAAAATAGAACTACACCGCTTCTATATCACTTTTAATGAATTTTTTACCGTTTTTTTCTAACTTGTTCTCTAATTTTTCAATGCTGGTTTCGAAATATTTAAAAAAATTCTATTACCGATACTTCATTAGAACTTTATAGTAATGTTATTTCGGTTAACTTCTCAATAATTTCAGGACAAATGATTATGTTGTATTTAAGAGAAGCACTATAATTTGAATTATGCAATCAGTCTAATGATATATAGTTTGACATTGATCTACAATGGTTAGTTTTGGAAATACAAGCACTAATAATGGGATAGGTTTAGAGGCATTGTACTCCCAAAATATCACCCGTCTAATGTGGAAGACTTACCATATGTCAAAAACTTAGGTAATAACTGATATTTTAATGCGTTAAAACGATATTAAATTTTAATAAGTTTCGATACTCTTAAAACTATATATTGCTTTAAACTCACAATCATGAAACTTTCAATTTGACCATGATGAAAATATTAAATTAATAAATAAGTTTGTAATTGGTTTTTAAAAAAAATTTTTACTAGGGTATGATAAAATTAACGCGTAAACATAACTACAAGCGTCGAAAACAGAATTATTTCATACAGAGGGAACCTCCTGCCTCTATTTTTTTTTCCAGTGATTCACTCATTATCTATTTCCTCTGATTGTTAATGCATGAGAAATATATATAAAGAGGTAAGTGAAAGGAGATAATAAGTCTTTTCTCCTATTTTTTATTTTTTAGCATTAATGGTATGTTACGATTTTATATAGTTATATGTAACGAAAATATTATGAATAACCAACATGATATCTTTGCATAGTAGTTACTACAGTTGAAAAACATTAGATGCTATGTTCTCGAAATATTAATTTCGTTACTAATATACTTAACCCATCTATGTCTTCAAGTATAAATCTTTAGAAATTTTCCTTTTTTTATTTTCTAAAGAATTTGATTTTAAGTCACTCAATGAAAATAATACAAATCGCCACTAGTTAAAAATATACGCAAAATGCCAATAGGTATATTTAGTTGGTATTAGAAAACGTTAAATGGCTTGTCCCACCCCTATCTAAGAAAACTCCTTTCAGGAGATGTACTGTTCCTCTAATCAGAGTATACAATAAAAACTAAAAAAATATATTTAACTTCCTTAAAAGGCAAGCAAATGTAACTATGAGAGATGGTCGTATTTATATCTGACCAAAATTCCAATTGAAAAATATGATAATGACCAGTATTTTTTATAATTTTTTGAATGTATGCCATTATATAGATTACGCTCTCAACGCGTAATGTGATTAATGAAAACAGCTTTGGTCAATATCACTTAAAGCTTTATTATGAATCACCATAAGAATCAAATACGATTAAAAATTAGTTGATTCCAGGGGCGAGGGGTAATTATTTATGAAATTTGCACTGACTCTGCGAACTTGCGAACTTCAATCCCTTATTTCAAAACAAACATTATTTTTCTTAGCAGATGTTTATTTTTCATGTATAAAATAAAACTTTAATTATCTTCAGTAATATCTACAACAATATTTACGAAAATTTTTGAAAATATGATTAATCTATATCGTGGAAAATTATTTTAAAATATTCATTGACTAATTTATTATTGAGACAAGAAATATTTCTTATTAATTTTAATAAGGACGTGAAAATGTAATGTATTTAATATTTTTCGTCCAAAGATTTTTATTAATAAAAGGAATGTTTTTAAGAACTGTCCATCTTAATAACTGTTTATTCACTCTGATAACTTGGAGTAAAATTTAAGACTGTATTTCTTGGAAAGGAAAATATATTAATTGCGCAAAGAAAATCGGATGTTGTGTGTATTTGTAGCATATATATATATATATATATATATATATGTATATATATATATGTGTGTGTGTGTGTGTGTGTGTGTGTGTGCATAGACATAACGTTTAATTTGTAAGTATTACAAATAAAAATACTTGTAGTAAAAAAGTAATACAAGTAAAAAATACGACGTGGTCCACAGTGCAGATTCATATTTCAAAATTTTATATATATTCAATTTTAATTTTATTTTTATCTGAATATTTTTTCCTGCCTAGTTGATTACAAACAGCACTTTTTTCAGTGGTTATTATAGTTGAGCGCCGTGTTATAAAAAGTTCTAAGCCAGAGTACTCTGGAAAAAAATCTTAAGGTAGGGAGCTAAAATTATGTACATCAGAAAATATTTTATCTTCACGTATTAAACATATTTCCAACTAATGCGTAACGATCTCAAAATATTCAAGTGTGAGTCGAGTTCACACTACGAGGCTTCTGATCTAGATTACCTATACATTTTGTTACAATAGATACCCATTTCATTTAATTGAAAAAGAGGTTAAAATGATACGGCAAATTATCGTTACAATTAATAAAGTTATCTTTGTTTTACACAACATTTTTAATTTACACAACATTTTATTACGATCATCTGTTGTATAAATTATGTAATTAAATTTATTCTTATTTAAATATTGACTAACACTTTTAATTACATGAGATTATTAGGATAAAAGTTAAATCAAATAGATACAAAATGATAGTTTTGATGCTCTGTCTCGTCGTTTTTTTTTAATAATTTGTTTTTATTCAAATTTTGATACTTTAGTCAAATAGCCAGGCTAGCTTTTCAATAATCAATATTTTTTCATACTTCGAAAAAAGTTATCCTTCGCTTGAACAGATAAAACATATTTTCAACTAATATTAAAAACGAAAAAGTCCCTGTTGCTTCGATGGTGATTAAGGCTATTTGTACATTATTTAAAATATTATTACTAGTTTTGGCTTCTTTTTCAAAACCGTTTCTATTTATTTCTTTATGATAAATTAAGACAAATACTTAGTATACTTACAAAAGCCGAGCTTCTATCAGATCCTATTTGTACTAAACCATGATACTCAAAAATTAATTTTTATATTTCAACACCTATTAATAGCTTTATAAAAGGTTTCTATGCAAACTTTTTTCCAAAAAAAAAATTTAATTTTTAAAAGTATTATTTACAGAATATAGTAGGTTTTTAGTTAGGTTAGGTTTTTATTATTATTATTAGGTTTTTATTTACTAGTTAGGTTTTTATTTTGCGAAATCTTGTAAAGGTTTATTTAAAGCAAATTAAAATTTAGAGAAAAAAATATCATATTTACTAGGTAATAACAAAAGAAACATGATTATATTTTAACATGTTATGGATAAAACGAATTTATTTCTCACCTGAAACAGATCTTGGCAAGTCCAAGTCTATTTTGTGACTCTATTTTATGGTCCAATCACGCACTTGCAATTCATTACTATATCCAGCTCTCTTATGCAATGTAGCCCCGTTTATACATTTAACTCGTTTATATTTCTAACACCCCTGTTTCATCCTGATTTCTAACACTTCTGTTTCATCCTATACACGTTTTAATTATCCACCGATGCTTATCAATTAAAAGCCACTTCGCTTAAAATAGTACAGGGCAACTAAGTGTTGGAACGCGGTTTTCTTCACGTCATCTGTCAGAGGTATGTGACCCGGCGTTAAGCTTCAAGTTTTCAATTATGGGGTGGGTGGGATCGTAAGAAATGATTGATTTATTTTTTGATCTCCTTTTGTTACATAATTTATTTATTACTTTTTTCTAGGTGTTTGCTATATAACTTTATTTAAAAAATTAAATGATGCATAATTTAACGCCCCTTTAATTTCTAAAAAAAATATTCAAAATACTCATCAAAAAGAAAATATTTTATCAAAAGATATTTTATATAAATTACAAGATAAACATTTTATCAACTTCAATTGTAAAACGGTTTTCCCCATAGGGCTTCTATTAAAAATACAAAATATTCTGCTAATGACACTTATATCCACGTGGTGTTACTTGTAATCAATTGAAAAAAGGATAAAACATAAAATTAGAAAATAATTTTGATTACCTAATAAATTCTATTCTCTCCTTTATCGTGATCTAAACATGCTCTTTTATTTTTCACATTCAAAGCGTTTATGAAAAAGTTTAGTAACGCAACGTGGAAGTGTCATATATTATTTGGTCCGGAATGTGCAAATATGCAAAACCTGCAGGCAATATTATTCTTCAAAGAACAAAATACTTTCTTAAAAAAATATCTTCAAAGAAAACTCTCATATGAATACGAGTTATTATGAAAAGATGCTGTGAATGAAAATATTTTGTCCGTAACGAATTTGTAAACTATAGGATGAGAATATAAGTCAACAATTAATAATTATTTAGAAAAACTTCTTCTTAAGCGAGTAGACCTAGGTCTACCCTTATAACGGGATTCCATACAGGTTTAGACGCGTATTATAATTTAAGAGTACATTTTATTTTTATTATACTCAACAAAAATATTAATTTTATTTTTAACTACGTAAATATATTGCCTAGTTTGTTTCTACAGGAGAAAAATGTTATGATTTTATTTAAAGTAAGAGTCAGCTTCGTGCACGGATCGTTCTGTACACCAAGTAATATTAAACTTATTTTGTATGCAATAAGGTGTAATTTGACTTTTATAGGTATAGTTTGCGAGTTAGAGTAATTAAGGAACGAGATGTTAGAAGTACATATCTTATCTTGTCCAACTTTAAAAGCACACATCTTACAAGTATATATATCTCATACATAGATACATATAAATACATATCTTAACAAATTTAATGCTGCGGTCGATACGGAAAATATTTCAAAAACTATATAGCATATCTCATTTAATCCATTTTCCTTGAAAGTTTGTTTTCCTTTCTACTATTATAACTTTTTTCAGAATTTTACACTCGTTACTTGAAAAGTTAGAATGAGGGAGGGGGATGAGGCAACACACTTACTGAGCAACACACACTTCAGTTACATGTTTGGAGTGACACCCCCAATATAATTTTGTTTTCATAATTCCACTTTCTCATTGTATAGCGATCAATTAGAGACATATACCATCCAAATTACATCTATATAGTGCCAATAGTTTCCGACTAAAATGTCTGTAGTAGGATTACATTTTACATATCTATTTTTTTTCTAATGTTATACATCTCTTTCAAGATAAAAAAGGTGATATACGATCTTACAATTTTGTAAAAATTTTAACTTATGAAATTTTATTATAAAATATGAAATTAAAATCAAAATTAATAAGGTCGTATTAATCTAATCCTATTTAAAAGAATACGTTTACAATAATTAAAAAAAGTTAAATCGATATGTATATTGAACATTCTAATATATTGTAATGGAATAATTGAGTTTATTTTAATAACTTTTTTGTGGCGATATTATTTTTTAATACAAAGACAGGCATCCGAATCATGAGTGTATCAAACAAAAATTAATTTCTGAAACTTCATTTTAAATTTGGCTAAAATTTAATACATCTGCTAAAGCTTACCGAATAAAACAAATGAATACGAGTTATTCGGTAATCTTTAGCAGAGAGACAAATGAATACTACAGACAAGTAAGGCAAGACTTTAAAATTTAAACATTTTTTTTTGTAAATTTTCTAGTTTACAATTCCAAAATATAGATTTATCTATTATTATTAAAGTAAAAAAAACTTCATCCCAATGAAATATAATTATTTAGTACTAAGATCATAGTACTTGCGAGGTCATTGCCACTGGTATCGTTGAATTACCCTCGGGAATGTGATATACCAATCCCAAAACTGCATTATGTGCCCAAACACATCCAGTGACCCGATAGACTTAGTGGCGTCAATATATCTAACGAAACTGTTAATACTTAACTAAATTTAGTAGACAATATACATTTGGTTCTAAAATGAAAATTAGCGCGGTATTACGTAATAAATTAATTGACTTCCCCACGTTCGGACCACAATTTTTTATCACCGTTCGGAATCTACGTAAGAGTGTAACCCTTAAAATTTCTATTCACAAAATTATAAATATTTTCGACAAGTGATTCTATTGATAGAAATAAAAGAATGTTTTTTTCAGGGACCCCATAATAGTGGGTGGTATTATTGATGGCGTTAGAAAATACATGCCTAGTGAAGGCATGTATTTTCTAACGCAATCAAAAATATTTGGTAATGCTTTGGATATCAAGTTTTCAAAGCGTTCTGAAAATGTTTGAGCTTAAATCACTGTAGTGGAAATATTTGAAGAAGGTTCTTCTCTTCATCCATAATTCCGTAATGCTTAATTCCGTTGTACTTAGCGTCATGGAGACAAAAATAAGTCCCACATTGCCTCTCTCAAATAATGAAATATATAATACAGGTATATGTTCAATGCAGCACATAACGACAGTAAAATTTCTTCGAAAGTTTTAAGTAATTTTATCAAAAGGTATTCAAAATATTGTATTTAATAAAAAAAAGGTTACGTTAATTTTGTAGAAATTCACAATTACTTAATTTTTATTCACAACCAAATGAAAATACGTGATGTAGTATTGTATCTACTTTATTTAAATTAATAACAATCTCTTGAATTTGTCCATCTAAAGATGCTGTCATACAACGAAAGTTAGGTCGTGGTTAATAATGTGAAGAAAGTAGATAAAATACTATATCACGTAGTGTCATTTATTTGTGAATAACCATTAAGTGAAAAAAAGAAAGAGATATGATTAATTAACATGTTACAATAAAAACTGTACAACGTATGTTATCCACACAAAGTATGTAAATGAATGTTTGTTGGTGCGTAATAACAAACGTGAAATAAAATTTACTCGGGGCTAACTTCTCAAATCTGATTTCTCCAGTCTGGCATGAAGTTTGCTACAAATACCCCCGCCATAAGGAATTCTACGCGCCGCAAACGTTTTTCAGAGCGGTGGTCAACCTTGGCTAACTGCTCCTGTCTGAATTCTTAGATACGATAAAAAGTTTTTGCAAATGCTTTCAAACCGTGCCACATGAAATTTTATTTCGAAATAGCATGTTCAATTTCATGAAACAATTTATGCCTAGTGGTACGCGGAGTAGATTTACACATAGGCTTAAAATTAATTAAATTAAATTAAATACGCAATTTAATTAAATTTCATCTAGTTTATTATAAAGCAAAGGTTTTCAGTTTTTGTTTGGGTGTCGTCTTATTTTTCATTTAAAGGAGCTTCTGAGACTATATTTACATAAGGGAAGTTTCATTTAAAACGAAAATTTTACTGAAAGTGTCCCATGTAATAACGCCTATAATGGACTGAAAACGTGATTTAAGTAATATCCATTACTTGATTTATTTTTATGCTATAACAATATAATTATATCAAAATAACGAGGTCGTTAAATAAGCAAACGGAAATTTTGTCAATATGATTTAAGTCTTATTTTAAAAAAAATCTTCGAAGAGCAAATGAATTTAAATTTGAAACATACCTCAAATAACAAGTAATAAATTGAATTATAAAATTTAATTAATAAAATACAAAATGGATGGATTATCTTCTTGTTAATTTAAAAAATCAATAACGGGTTAAACGTCACATATTTATAACATTTTATTTTTGAAAAGAAACCTCTATTTAGCAGTTTTTTATTAGCCGTAAAAAATTTGAAAGCAAAAAGTAAACCATGGAAAATTTTAATGTACTAACATGAAACTCTAAATATGGAAAATGTTCAGTGAGTTCCGAGTATTGGATCTGGTATAATAATTTAGTCCTTAAACTTCGTTGATCTGAAAGGAAGTAGCTAGATAGAATCAACTCTACACCAATCGTCTCCAGTAAATCTGGTGTTGTTTCACACGACACTACAGGAATGTGTGTGTCGATATTTTTGGTACTGTTACCAACCAAAATACGTCCAGATTTATGATTGTTTTGGGTGATGCAATCGAAAGAACCACGTACTCTTTTCGAAATTTGTTACTGAAATGGATTTAGACTTATAATTTTCCAGATAAATTTGATGTCACATGACTCAAAAAACTGATTTTTGGTTAGAGTAAAGTTTAAGCTGATCCTTTTTCATGCCAAGAGCTTACAAACCGTATTAACAAACGTTTGGTTAAACTCGTTCAAGTCATTAACAATATATTTATATGGTGTCCCTTTAATATATTCCTAGTTACGTAAGCTTCAAATTTGATCGCTAATTTATAAGAATGCTTGATGGTTAAAAATAATGCCTGTTCCGAAGATTATTTTGCTGTTTCAAGTCAGCCCTTTTCCATATTCCGATATGTCTGAATATTTTATAAACTTTACCAAGGAAGCTCGGTATCCACAGGCTTTTCAGATTGAAAGAAAACTTTACGAGAACGATATGGGACTCGTTGTAAGTTGGAAAAGTTAAACCTTGCATACTCTCTTTCGCATTTATTGCAGGGCATATTATATTACGTCATATTGTGTGTGTAATTTCCAGATTCGAAATTAATTATAATGTTAGTAGAAAATATTATTCGGTATTTAAAATAAATATAATTTCTTTTTTAGCATTAATATGGAAAATTAGAATGAGTAAACAATATATAAGATAATAAAATTTTAATTAAATTAGAAGTTTTTCTCATGCCCCTTTATAACTTTTATAGCTCTGGAGTTTCGGAACCTGAAAAAAATAAAAATCAAATCCGTGATCCCAGTTGAAGTATATTATACGTCCATTTTTAGGGTTAAGTAGTGAAATAAAATCTTTCATAATTTCATCGTGTTCGTCTGTCCTTTCGTATATGTGTTCATAACTTGTGTTTTCCATTGTTTAATGAAATGATTGTTTGGTGACTGGTTTGAAATAAATGACTTATGGTACCAATTCTATGTTGTAAGGTTTCTAGTGTATTATTGGAATTTTTGGTGGTGCTGCTTAACTGAATAAGAAAAGAATCACTTGATTATTCTCCTCTCCACTGTATCCTCTCTCTCTCTATATATATATATATATATATATATATATATATATATATATATACATATACATATATATATATATATATATATATATATATATATATATTAATAGGAAATAGGGACCCGTCCTGGTCTTTTGTTTAGAGTTTTTCCTTGAATTAACTGGTATCTTCTATTATAATATGGTTTCTTTTAAGGTTGTTTTTTAGAGTTCCATGTAACAACAAATTAAGTAACAAAAATTACAAAATTATTCTTCTCTAGATTAAAAAAAAAGTCATCGTCATGTCATTTAAAAATGTGTATATAATTAGCACATTTAACGAATTTTGTTTAATTTCAAAAATATCAAATAGTAAACATAAATGCAAAGGTAAAAAAATAGTTCTTTATATAAGGTGAAATGCATCAAAAAGGAGACGCATACAAACATTTAAGCGGTAAAAAGGAAAGCAATAGAAACCACTTTTCCGATCAGCCACAGAAACATTTGTCTACTAAGTGGGAATTAAATGAAATTTTCAATTATTTTAGAATTGGGACCCACATAGGCGTTCTAATTTTTCACACCGGTTCAAAGGTCGTAATGCATTTCAAATATTAATTAGCCACTATCGTTTAACTAATTGGTTTTAAGTAACAGAAGAATAATTAAAGTGCCGATTTGGTTAATTTCAACCGACAAAATTGTTTCTTAAAAATCTATTTACCAAATATGAATTACAACTAATGCATTCAATTTTATTTTGTTATCTCTTTTTGTGAAATCATTTGAAGCAAACTTCGTGACCAACCTGAGAATTCATGAAACTTTATTTCTATTACTGGGCTTGGATATGTGAGCAATGATGTAAAAATGAAGAGAGAACTAAATAATTTTATGTGCTTCATTTTCTACTCATTTGTTTTACAGCTTCAAATTTATATTTCCTTTTAGATATTTCAATTGTAAGTTGAATTTCACAATTATATACATATATATATATATATATATATAAATATATATATATATATTAAAAGGACATTCATTTATAAGCTTTTAAATTAATAACACGTAAATTTATTATAGTCCGTCTACATTCCTTAAAAGAAACAATATCAAAACTATATACAAGTCATCGTTAAAAATATTATACTAATATAAAATGGTAATGGGATATTATTTTTCAACAAGATTTTTTTAAAAATGTTTAGGTTTGTCTCTTTACTTCAAAACTACGCAAAACTGGTAAGCGAATTTTGGTAAAGTTTCTGAGCAATTAGTTTATTATTTTTAAAAAGTTAATATTAATTATATTATTTGTTATAGAAGTTTACGCTTTTAATTTTACTTCTCATAATGGAATGAAATTGTCAGGAAAAAGGAAATATCAAACGCTAACGTTATTACATGTTCATTGAATTTTATGGGATGGCCTGTATGGGATAGTCACGTTATTTGTAGTTCTGCCAAAATGAGTGAACCTGACAGTTGGATATGCAGAGGAAATTTCACATTTACCCCAATAAAGTATTGCAGTTATTGCGATAGCTCCAGCGTCGTTGCTCTCTGTGATCATCTTTGGCATCATGGTGGTGAGTGTGCCCATCTTTACCCAACGTTGCGCTAGCGCAACATTTCAAATGTGATTTTTTTTGTTTTAAAATAAGTAGTTAATTCTATGAAATGTAAGCCAGTCTCGAGAAGTAGAACTAAAAAAATGGATTAAAATTTTTTACAATTTTTTTTAGAAACAAATAAATAGTAGTTTTATTTTTTTTAAACTGCTAATTGAGTCATCTGAAGATCGACAGATTCATCCAATCATAAAAAATATAAATTGAAATAAAGCTATACTTTTTACACTGTATAAAGCTTAAGCAATATCTTATTTATGATATAAACCCTTTTGCTGGACAAGACTAGTTACACTTGTTGTTTATCTTAAACTTCCAGGAAATGTTGCGTATGCGCAACGTCGGGAGAAATAATAGTCAGTTGTTATTGTTACACTGCTTGCCATTGAAGTTTGAAATTTGTTGTAAACAATGGGTTCTCGGTATTCAAAGAGTACAAGCACTTTTTTTTATTAGTTAGTCGGTTATAGAACGTGAAACGAACAGTGTCGCATAGTAATTTTTAGAAAAAAATATTTTTAGTCCGTCAGTTAGATTATTAAAAAATATGACACAGAATATTGAAGAACGTGTAGGTGGAAAAACACCTATTGAAGTATTTTCCCTATTTTTTAGTGATGAAGTTTGAGAACAGATTGTAGGTTTTTCAAAAAAATATGCTTGTGACCATAACCGTCATTTATTTACCCTCACGGTAGCAGAACTCAAAAGATTTTTTGGTATATTATTACTGACTGGATATCATTCATTGCCTGCTGCAAAATTGTACTGGTCAAAAGATAAAGACAAAAATTTATTAATGCTTTACCTTCCAATATTCGCTTCGATAATATTGGTCATGTTATAGAAGAGCACGAAAGTAAACGTCGAAGAAGATGTCGACAGCGTAGAAGTACAACAATTTATATGTGTAAAAAATGTCAAGTACATCTTCATGCTGAGAGTTTTATAATATTTCACTCACGCTAATACTCTTGCGTTGTTAGACTTGCCTGTAAAATTGAAGTTCAGTAATCCCAACGTTCCTTAGACGCAACATTTTGCGGAATGTAAAATAATTAATCAATATTTTTTTAACTATAATTTGCTCTTTTTGGATTTATTTATAAACGTAATAAACAATTAAACCAATAAATATGTCTTTATTTTTACTCTTGGGAATTAATGGGTTAATATGTATACATATAACAAGGAAATTATTTGTAACTTAGTCGATTGGGGATGCTTGAAAAGAGTTTTTTTTATTCACTCAATCACTCTAATATTTAATAAATATGAAGCACAATTTATCAAAATGTTTCATGGTGTCAGTTAAATAAGCAATGTTAAATATACATAGTTTCAAATATCCCTTATATTTTGTTCTGAATAATATTTCATGGTATATTATATCAATTAGATATTTGGATTAAAATATCATTATAGGTTTGTTGCCTTCTAATGATTTGCCATTATCTTGATGATAATAGCAACAATAAACGTCGGTTTATCACACGGAAGTCAAAGTTATAAATGAAAAAAGGAGACATTTTAAGAACTGTGTTTCCTAGATACTACGCACATATCCGTTACACAAATATTAAGCATATTAGAAATACATATTTGGTGTTTTGAAGTAAATTTAAGACATTAATTCTTTAGAACAGTTAAGATTAATTAATTAATTTTTAATCGAATGGTCTGTTTGAATTATAGCTGGTAAATCGTCAAAATAAATTTGAACGGGAGTCATGGGAGCGAAGTGGACGACTTATAAACGAAAGGAAAGTCCCGTAACTTGAGGAGTAAATTAAGAGTTTTTATGATGAACCCTTATTCGTCGTAAATAGAATCATGAAATTGCTACATCTAGTCTATGCAAACTATTGCGGTAGACCATTTTTGTAATATTTTGTTGAAATTCCTTGTCAGTAAACGAATTTTTATCAAATTTGGTTCAATTAGTTTTATATATAAAACCATTAATTTCGTTAACATGTCAATAGATTAGTTAATTTTAGGCATATATTTGAAACTTAAGTGGGATAGGATAAATCGGTATTACGAATTTGAATGTTCATTCAAAAGGTTCGTTGCATGCGGATATAAAATCGACGAAATATTTTTATGACTTATTTTGAAAAAAACACCTCAATGATTTTAGTGATTTTTTTAAGTGATGGTTATCATTTCTGGTTAACTTTTCTAAGTTTTATATTGATATTTACAAGTATTTTAAGTGAGAAATTGCTAATATTATTAATGATTTGCTTGTCACTTTATCTATTATTTAAAAACTCTGCAACTGAGCCAAATATCGCTACCAAATTTAGTACAAATTATTTTTCACAGATTAATACGCAGGCTTTTAAACTACCTGTAGATTCACTTGTATGGAATATTATTTTAACAAAAAATATGTTTCGATTTTTGTTACTCAATCAGGTCTAAATACCTGGACATATTTCATGATACTTGGTTAGGATATAATGCGAGATTGGAATTAATATACATATTTTTAAACTGAGAAAAATCAAACCTATTACAGGATGAAACACGATGTTATCATGAACGAATATTCATATTAAAACAGAGACAGAGCTTAGGAGTCTACTCCGGTGCAGCTGGTAACCCCTTGTCACTAGAAGTGGACTCCGCAATATAACCTGCCGTCGCGGCATTACCTGCCGGATTCAAATTAAGGATCCAAGATTTATGTACACTTGGATTATGGGTATGGCGAATAAGAAATACTAGATTATTTTATTGTCAGTATTTATTTACTTATATTGGTATAATTTTATTATGATGTGCCCTAGCCGATGTATATGTCGACGTCTAAAGTGTATTTCCATTGATGGCATTTAATTAAAGTCACAACATCATATGATAAACATTATAACAGGTTTAGTCAAATAAGTTACTATTGTTAATAAAACTGAAATAGGTATAATAATTATTATTACAAAAAATCGTAAAATTGTAATACACTATTTAAAATAGTCGTATTATTTTAAGTTCCCTTTTATTTTTGTATAAAATGTTGAATTTTTTTTCATGTTTAAATTAATATATATAATGTATTATACAAGTTTGTATGATTATATGGTTTTCTTATCTTTTGGTTCATTTAGCGAGATATTTCCTAATATAATATGTTTTCAAAGTAAAATTAGATAAAGATTCATTGTTAGGCATATTTGGTGGCATTTTAGATATGCCTCAATATTATTTAAAAAAATTAGAATTTTGAGCGAAAGTGGTAAAATGGTAAACTGCGTGTTTTAATAAATAAAAATAAGTACTGATTGTAAATAAATTTAAGTACAAAAATTAATTTTGAGGGATCAATTACAAAAAAATATACTTAATGTTAGTAACATGGAACAATGAAATCTTTAATAGTCAATGAAAATTACAGGTTAGTGGTTACAAATTTTTCAAATTGCCTTTATTCATATGTCATTGTTAATTCAAGACTGACTAAAAAGTATTAATTAAAATAATCAAGACCTTATGGATGCATCATTAAGGTTCTGATCTCTTGTCAAAAAAAACCAGTGATCAGAAACTAAACTATAAAAAAAATTCTGAAGGATCTAAAACAGCAGAAAATAATATATAATTCGTATAAGCTTTCGTAACTTTTATTTTATAGATGAAAGGTAGCGTGAACCTAAATGAAATGTAGACCAACTCACATCAATCAGGCGTAAGGACAAATACTGGGAAGGAACTTTGTGTAGCTTGAGACATGCGGCGTGTGATCAATATTGTGACTGATCCATCAGACATGTGACGTATGGACATGAAAGATAGGTAACTTGAAATGAAATTTCTCCACAAAAAAAACTTGGAAATTTCATGAAAACTTATGAACTTTTTCAACTCTTATAACTTATTATTAGGACGAAGGTCGCTGAATATAAAAAACAGTGTATAACTAGATTCAGATATTGGTTTACTTTTGGAAGTGATCATGACCCATGACCCATGAGTTGTATTAGAATATATACCATTTTGCCAATTTATGCAATTTTATACGCGATTGAATTTCGTTAAATATTAAACCAAACCAAAATAAAATTTGTTAGTAAAAAATGCAGGATTTGAATGTTTTGAACGGCTGGACAAAATTCAGATATCTGAGGACTAGTCACAAAAGAGATTGAAGTACCTGTGACAACGAAGGACAAGTGAGTAGCCGAGAATCGCTGTCAATACAATTTCCAAATTTTTTTAATCTTCCCCGGTACTAATAAAACTAATACTTTTAGAGTAAAACCTACGATAAAACCGACAATTTTTTTATAATTTGGGTGTGAACCAAAAAGGATAAAAATTTGTTGAGAATGTGGAAGCGGAAATATCTACGATAGAACATGAGAATAACGCAGACCTTTACCCTCTCTCCAATGAATGATTAAGACGGCGATTCAGATGGTATGTCCCGTAGTCAACCAATAGGAAGCCAGTGGGCGAGTTTCCATTGGTGTGAAAGTGTTTAACTACAAACCAGAAGGCAAGTATTCAGTGAGACGGCCGGCAATATATTCGCTAAACTACGTAGAAACCAGTATATTTTCCGCGTCACGAATTGCAGACATGTATAATAAAATATGTAGCAACTTAAACTAACTTTAAAAAGAAGCTAGAATTATCAAAAAACTTCAATAAATAAGAAAATGAATGTGAAATTAATATTAGATGTCGTGTTAACAAGAGGCACTTAAAAAACTCCTGAAAGGGAAACTGGGATACATATTTCAATAAAAATACTCTCTGTATTTTAGAAGAAGCTAATAATGGGAATTAAGATGAAAATATTTTTAATGATGAGATAAATCCCTTGTCTTATATAGTAAGGAATAATAGCAATAATACCGTGTTAAAATATCAAGTCTCATATTTATATTCTCTAGAATGACACAATGTGCTATCAGAACAAACGTCGAAATATTCAAAAACAGCGAATATGCTCAGACACTCATCGCTGCATAATATACGAACAGTAATTATTTGCGAATTTGGGTCCTAAAATATAAAAAAAATCGTATTTCGTAATGGAAATTGTATATAACTATGAAGTGTTATAAATCATTCAAAGTCATAGTGATATAAATTAAGCATAATTTAGGAATGCAAAATAATTCAATCTCAAAGTGCAGAAATATAAGATGGCCGAAAATAACATTATGATCAGTGAAGAGCCTTATATAATACATAGGCTGGTTTCAAAATAGTAGATAGAAATATGAGCATTGGTAACATGCATTTTCTAATGCTTTTATTTTTATATACAGATCTAAATAATTTCAACTCTCAAGCACAAAGTGAAGGACAATTCAATGGTGTGTCTTTTTCGGTAAGGCAAAGGTAAAATTATGAAAAGTAAACAGTTATGCTAGCTTTAAAATGTAGCAAGTAATGTTGACATTTCGCGTCATATATTGCGTAATGAAAATGTTTTTGTCTTTGGCTTTCCACTATCAAGCACAAAACAGGCACATTGTCAAATACAGCGTGAACATTGTCAAATATTATTAACGTCTAGCTTTTACAATGAGCACAGCAAAATATTAAAGTGTACAAATTCTATATAAATACAAATGTATACCACGCGTAAAAGCCTTACTTCAAGTTATTTGATTACTCTTGAGCTTGAAGAAATTAAATTAACATAATTCAGTTTTAACTCAAAAATAAAAGGAAACTTTATGCCAACTCATGCCCGTTGCTTTGTTTCTTTGAGCTGTTTGGCTTTTCTGAAGTTATATTTGGTGACCGAGGTTGATGCACTCATTTAAGTTTTCCAAAATTACTTTAATGAACATACATCTCAATATAATTTGGTGTCATTTCCATTTTTGTTTCCATATACCCATCTTAAGAGCTTCTTTTAATCCATTTGACGTAGCAGAAAATTTACTCGGGTCGCTGCTTATCAGTCTAAAAAACGGATATGGTTGAGGTACTCTCCGTCAATGGAGAGTCTTTTTAAAAGAGTCTTTTATAAAGCAAATAATACGTAAATTATACTTTAATGTTTTGTATATAAATAATTTCAGCACGATTAGGTTATTTCGCCTAATGCCTTGATTTGCCGGGCTGTCTCAGAATTTCTTCTTATTCATGAATATTTGAAGGGTGATTAGATAGGGCAATGATTATGATTATGAATAATACAGAAATTTTTACTACCCGATTGCTGTTGTAATCCATAACGATGACTTTATTACCACTTACACGGACCCAAAAAATATGTAAAATGAAATCGTATTAAATGAATAACCAAAATCTTGTTATATAAAAGTTTAATTAGTTATATATTAATATATACATCTGACATAATGACACTGACATTAAGAAATGAAAGAATGCTACTGTATATGAATCTGTACTATATGTGATATCTGTACTAATAGTGTATGGCAAATTTATCGTTAACTTTACAAAACATAGGGAGAGAATGCTATAATGAATTTACAAAAAATCCAGAAAATAAAGTACATCTCATGCTTATAGAGAGGCAAGAAAACCCGATGTAATTTTAAGACCAAGCTTCTATGCCCTGGATAAAGAGAAAGTTCTGCAAGAAAGAAAAGCTAAGATAGGTTGACTGTCTCGACAATAATTTTAACATCTTTAAAACTAAGAACTGAGGATCTGTGACAAGGAATAGATAATTTTAGAGCAAACCACAAAAAAGGCCAAAACCCATCATCATAAGTTTTTGTCCTACTGAAAAAGAAGATTAATATAGAAGTACATCAGGAATTTAAAGCACACAAGGTGAAAATAGAATAAAAGTTTTGTTCTTTGTGGGATAAATGTGCATACAAGACAAACATTTCCGATTAAAACTGAGATAGAAAAAGAATTAAAAAATATATAAATATGTGACCGACAAAACCCAGATGCGGTTTCATATAAGTTCAATAGCACTTTATATTTGTGAGGATTCAGAAAACAGAGTATTATAACAAAAGTTAAACAAAACCTGAAATATTTACCATATAAATAGCCTAATTTATTATATATTGTAACAGTAAGATAATAAATGCTGTAGTGAAACTCGACTTTTCCGGCATATAGATTTTTAAGATTAGAAATTATACCATTAATGAAAAATAAAACATATTAATAACGGGGGAGCGAGATGGATGGGGGATTGGTTTCTTTTAAACACGTTTTTCATGTTTTTATTACAGGATTACCATAATACTGCGTCTTTTCAATGGAAATAATAATACATAAAGAAGTTTCATTTCTAACGTGCGTTCACATGCAGCCGAATAATAGTTCGAACTTGCTAGCAAAAATGAAATATTTCTTTTATTTCCTGAAATATAAAAATTAATTACTTTCACTGTTTTTAATGACAGAGGAAAAAATATACACTGAAAATGCTTTCTAGCTTATTCTTGAAAAAGTTTTTTTATTTAAAGCTTGCAACTACAAATATTAACGAACACTATGATAGACATACCCTTCTAAATTCTAAAAACGTCCCCTGACTTTTCTGTAAAATTCTGAAAAAAATTAAGATATTAGCACTTAAAATAAACTTTTACGCAAATCTGGTTTGAATAAGTTAAGTTGTGCAGTTTTTGAAATATGGGGTATTTTCGGTACCGATCGTAGCAATAACTTTTACCGATCGTAGCAATAACGTTTTTTTGGAGTGTCTTTGAGAAATAAATTGTTTGATGCTACGAAACACTTTGTGTACGAGTACAGCTCACACTTGGCCGGTTTTATTATTAGAACTGTCTTCTATTTAAAAGATATCAACCATTTCAGATGTTTGTATGCCTTGTTTTATCTGCAATGTACAACAGTCATACGATCTTTACTTTTGTTTTAATAAGTAGCCCTAGATCTGAAATAAATCCAATATAGCACAAATTTTATCAACTCAAATGAAATTGATAGCTGTTTAAAGTCGATACAGTAACATTATCCTTTATTCATACTGCCTTTGCTCACAAGTATTAAATAACTAATATATTTTAAGTACTCGATGTATTGTAAATATTATAAATTTGTCCATGGTTTAATAGTGGAAGATGGAAATTAATGCACGAGAAATATATGCAGGCAAATATTCCTAAACAATCAAAATATAATGTGTTTTAACGCAGGGATAAAATTCGTTACATAGTAAGAGTCCGTAATTTAGTAAATGAAATAAAATAAATAATATTACTTCGGTTTCATTTTCGCCTTAACATTCAATCCGTCTGAGAAAAAATATATATTGTTTATGCTTCTCAGCATCAGATACGAATAACGCGATGGATATATGTGCGTATGTAAATACATTCATACTCAAACAGTATTATTCATAAGTAATAAACCCAGAACGCTGAATATTACTAGTTGCCCCCGAAGTGGGATAGGAAACGGAATGGATGTAGGACAAAGCTTCCAAATTAAGTTAAAAGCTTTGAAACATATCAAGTCTCGAGTGGGGTCACTTACGAAACTACACTTAAATATCATTTAAACAATATAAACTAATCTGAAGTTGAAGAAATATTAAAGGAAGAGATTTGAATAGATTGAGGTCTTAAATTGATTTACGTGCCAAATATTTGACAAGATTCATTGCTGAGGAATGATAATTATTTCAGTCTTGATGAATGATGATTTAGACGTCACGCAAATTTTGATGAATATTTTTTTTGCATTATTTAATGTGAGATCGCACAAGTAGACACTTTAATCTGGTATTATCAGTAAATAAAAATAACTAAATTTTTAATATACCTAACACGACATTTCTCTACATTATTGAAGAATCCTTCGATTATTAAAATTATTAACATTTGACCAGTATTTAAAGAAACTGTGTTTCTTTTTTGTTATAAAAACAAAAACGGACTTGTGTCATACAAATAAGTAGAAACAGTAACTTGTAGACGGTTGTGTATTATCTGAAAAGTCAGTTCAGTAAGAATAAATTGTAATGTATGGCTAAAAACTAATTTTGAAAAAACCTCGGGAAATCCTTTTTTTTTAAATGGTAAATTTGAACTCGTTTTATCATTTGTTGAAATAAATTATGTATTATATATTTCATTTGATGAATTTTTATAGAAGTGAGTCTTTAAGCTAGTATTTTATTATATAATTTAAAGTTTGGTACAAACGGATTATCTACATTGATACAAATTTCCAATTACGTAAAATGTTATACAATTATAAACCAAATTCTTAATTTCTCTCCTTTATTCTAAAATCTAAAAAAGTGAATGCTGAATAAAGTCACACAGCTTACGGAAACACGTTTTTACTATAAAACAACAAAGGCAGACAAAAGTAATTCTTAGTTCCGACCCACAAACATAAGCGGATTTCCGGAACATCTGCACGCAAAACCTTCATTTTCCTGTTAAAGGCGGCCTTTA
The DNA here is from genome assembly GCA_039881145.1 of Druceiella hillmani. Lineage (NCBI taxonomy): Eukaryota > Metazoa > Arthropoda > Insecta > Lepidoptera > Hepialidae > Druceiella > Druceiella hillmani. Next base: position 891,347 of record JAYKKI010000033.1, on the reverse strand, counting down.
TTAACATTGTTTAATACTTTAAACTTTAGACTTAAACGAAGCCAACTTCCGGAAAAGTGAAATAGACTTTCAAGTTTCCCGACACATTATTTCTTTCGCAAGCCATTTAATTAAAGCGGTCTATCGTGTAAAGTTATAAGACAGTAATGGATTTATTCTGTAATGTGATGGAGCTGAAATGAGTTGGTGGCAAATATAACTTATATTTTCCACCAACTCATCATTCAATATGACTCATTTGGTTAGGGGTTATTTCATTTTCGCAAATTAAAAAAAAATCTACAACACTTTTTGTGAATATATTTCTGTGGCATATAGTAGTCATTATCGGATTTAAATTATTATCTATTCTGCGTTTCTAACAATATTCTTTCGATTGTTATTAAAACTTATTCAATAATGTAAATATTGTATATATATATATATATATATATATATAAGTATGTATATATATATATATATGTATATGTGTATAAATATGTATATATATATATATATGCAAAACCTTCTAAATATTGCACCATCATTTCCTCCCTTTTGTCACATTGCCGTATTTTCCCGTAAAACTTTCCACTCGACTACATTAAGTCTTAAATATGCTTTCACTGCGCTATAATAATATTTAAATTTTATTGTATATCTCCATTTAAAATTAGTGAATAAAATGAAATTAGAATATTTTGCGATAATTATTGTAGAAAGACATTATAATTTAGTGACGGATGTATTTATGACTAAATATCAAATTAAACATTTTCTGTTGAACGATGAAACAAAACAACAAAGAAGATTTTGAACATCAGTGCACGTGCGCTATGTTTGCAAGACCCATGGGCGCTTAATTAAATTATCTATAGATATAATAAAATTGCAACAAAGTAAATTCCGTACACAGAAAACATTATTAAGAAAGGGATTGATTTAGCGTAAAGAATAATAATACAAACCGGAAAAACTTTCTCAGAAATCTTGTCTGTGTGTACGTCGATTTGAGTGGGTATCATCCAAAATTTATTTGACGGATTTTGATAAATTTTGATATGATAAAAGTATACAGGAGTAACATATGAGAGGAAAAAAACATTATTGTATGTAAATTATGTATATGCGAACGAAATTGTAGCACTAATATATTGGTCGGCTTATACAAGGGTTTGTGACAACCCACGTGAAAAGATTTTGGAAAATATTAAATTTTAGTTTTAAAGGTTATGGGGAGATTTACTTGCCATTTGGAGAGACTTAGAAAAGTACTAAAACTGCAAACGGTCTCGGATTCACTTTCCTAGGGCTCGTACTTATTTTTACGAACGAAATAAAGTTATCAATTTACAAATATCTTAAACCCAACAACACCACTGTCTCAACCTATTATGATTTTTATTAAATAAAGAAATATGAAATTTTGTGACAGATATTCGAATTTGTTAATAACTGACAACATTGTTCACGAGCGTCGGTTTAGTTTATTCTCTTGTTTTGTGTAACTTGATCATTTCGATGAAATTTATTAAAATACCTCGTTGTACTTTTATTAAAATATTCCCAATAAAAACAATATTTAATAGTAAAATGATACGAATTTTCATTCAGAAATAATCGTTTAGTTTAACAGATAATATTTTTATGAAAACTCTTTCCATCAAAAATCAAAAATAAAATAAACATATTATTATTATATGATGTTTCAGTCGGCAACGGACGATACATCTGGCCGGAAATAAAATTAGGAATACAAAAATATGGAAACTTTATAATAATGGTACGAAAGTAATTTTGAAACAATAGGAAATAAATGAAGAACAGGCGATGGCAATTTGAAATAAATTTATCGGCATTATTCTAACGTTGACTTAAACGAAAATCTTAATAAACTGTGTGGAAATATATAACAGAGTATGGAATAATATTTGTTCAGCAGTCAGATTAAATTTATGTATTTAGTGGTGCTACAATGGAAAGAATTCCGAATATAACCATAATTGAATAATGCAATGCCTGTATTGTCGTTTATCTCGACCAAAGTTGAATGTTATAAATCTATTTGTTTTCCACATATTGTTTATTTAGGTCACTCGTAACAAGTGGTAAATAAAAAGTGGTTGCTAATTATTACCTATTAAATTTTTTTTATCATGGACACTTTTTACAACGTTTAAATTTGTTTTTTGTGATTTTAATTCGGTAAAAACTTAATATTTTTTATTTTGTCTATTTCCCAATAGATGACGGAACCTAATAAAGTTTTTTTAGTTAATATTTAGTTACCTTTAATACTGCAAACTAATCTTCAAAATTGAATTATTTTGTTTTTAAATCATTATTTTGAGTCTAAACATTTTATAGCTACCTTTTGGATCAATTTCACGTTTCAACAATTCACTTGCTCTGAATAAGTGGTGGAATAGATATTTTATCTGTAAAGCAAAAATTAAAAACAATTCTAATACCTCATTGTTTAAATTATTGACATTTGCCAAAATAATAATAATAATATAATTTAAAGGAAAAAAGGCGAAGAAATGGATAGAATAAAAGGGTGAATAAATAATTAAATAATTAATAAAATTGTTTAGTTTGTTGTTTATTTAATTCCCCTCTTTTATGTAATCTATTTGACAAAATTAATTCTGATTTTAATATACTGGACCAAATTATTGTAAACAAAACCACGTTGGGCATTGAGTACGATTATAGCAATTCATAAATTTGAAATATAAACAATTAAAAAGGATATAGGAGGATGGTATGACTATCTCACCGATGTAAAAAGTGTTGTACGAAATATTTCCGAATTTGAACACACGATGTCTTCGAAATCTTTTACAATAATGCCAAACCATAGACTTACTTCATAAGGCTCACATTTAACAAGTTGACGCAACTTTCTTAACAATTACTGAACTAAGAGTAATATTCGTGGTCGTATTTAATTATTTATTGAATATTGACTGTTAGGAATTATAGGTACTTTTATATTGGCAACACTGCTCTCTCTAACATAAAAAACATTACTGTTAAGATGTGTAATTGTGTATTAAAGTTTTCTAATAATAAATAAGAAGTTAAACATATAATTATTATCATAATTAGTATTTCTAATTCATTAAAATAACATGGTAGCAGTCCGTGGTTGAGAAATTTACAAAAGTAAAACGTAAATAAGGATTTTTTGCAAATATAAAAAGGTGAACAATGGCGGCTAAGAACAGCGACATAAATATTACAATTTTCGATGGAGCAGATTATAGTAACTGGAAAATACGAATGCTTAAGTTTCTGCAGTATAAGAAGTGCAATGATGTTATAATGAGAGCAAAAATTGAAACCGATGACAAGTGGGACGAAAGGGATGTCCAAGAAACAAACTACATTTACAGTTCAATAACTAACAAACAGCTAGAATACATATGCGAACTCGATACAGCTTACAGCATAATACAAAAGTTTGATGAGATATACTTAAAAAAGTCTACAGCTTTGCAAATAGTGTGCCGACATAACTTTGAAAATATCAAGTTGAAAAATTATTCTGAAGCATCTTTATTCTTTGATAACTTTGAAAAAACTGTGATCGAGCTAAAACAAGCAGGGGCAGAGATTTCAGAAACGGAAAAACTAAATTACATGTTAAAAGCACTACCGGAAAGTTACAGCTACATAGGTAATTCAATTGATGTCTTGCCGGAGAAAGAAAGAACAGTTGACTATTTAAGGAGTAAAATAAAACTGAAGAAAACGGAAAATGTGAGTGAAGCGCCAAATAATGACACATCAAATCGCCGATTTATTATTTTTATACAAAATAATTCATTTACACGTGGACAGTCAATGTGTAAATGAATGATTTTGTATAAATCTTTCTTCTCTTTTTACTCTCTCTTCTCTTTTTACCTAAATTCAAAATTTGATCCAGGGCCCGTAAACTTCTATCAAATTTATTTGTAATCAGAATTTATTAGAACAATTACTCTTTTTATAATTCAGCTAAAATATCATTAATTATGAGTTCAGTACGTACAAGATAAGATAAATCCTAAGTTAAAACTAATATTACTAATTGATCAATAAATTATGTAATAAATTCACTCAAAGAAGTAACACTTAAAAATGTATATTCTAACCGTATTGTGCATACCTAATTAGAGTAACAGTCTAGCTTTATACTCTGAACATTTTATTATAAACTTATGTGACTGTAAATTGTTTAATGTAATACATTTATTCAAAGGCTCACAGCCTTTGAATAAATAAATAAATTATCATGAATATTTATTAACTGTCTTTGTTGCTAAACTTTGGAATTAAATGCGAAATTTTAAAATATGGTGTCAATATTTACTACACAATAAAGCGTTAATAATTGAAAATATCTTAAAAATATGTTTCAAACGGTGATCGCATTCTTCATTTATTTTTTCTGTCCAGCGCCTTTACGTTCTTCTTTTCAATTTACTTCAAAAAACATTTATTGACAAAAAAATATAATAAAACTATCATGTCAAAATAAATTAAAATTTAAAAAAAGAAAAGAAAAACCGACTTGAAAACAAATTTTTATTTGAAGCATCCAAAAGTTAATAGTTGTTAATAGTTATCTTTTTTCGAGTAGTTGTCAACTTCACATAAAAATGCACAAAACAAAATGAAACACAACTGCCAACATTACGGGAGAAAATGAGTTAAAGTTCTTTTAACGTACCGATCACATCACTGTATGTAACAAAGCCTTGTGTTGATACCGGAATACAAAATATCTTTCGACTTAATTTTTAACCGGGCGCAGTTACAACGAATGATATATATTTCAATTAAGCCACGTATTTCCTACTTGAAGAAGATATATTTCCATAAGCCATACGATTTTATTCTAGCAACAGTTCCATGAGTCAATTGATAAATTAAAGAAAATGTAGGGTCCTGCACGGAAATTTCACGAATTATGTAATAATAATATCAATGGGGCAAGGCACATTGAAATATATAGTATTTCTTAAAGGCATTGAATTCGAAAAAAATGTTGAAATGGATAGCTTCCTTACTATCTACTTATATATTATAATGAAGGAAATGTTAAACACAGAAATATACTCACAGGAAAACTATATAAACTATGATTGTTATTACGAATTCTAAAGGCCCCATCAAAATACTCAATGTGTCTTTTATTTAGACACCACTCACTACGTATTCAACAGCGTTCCAAAAAGGCAAATTCCTGAAGGAAAAATACCGAAGAGCTCGATATAACTTTAGTCCTAAAGAAATTAAATTACGTACAAAAAGTTTACAGTTAACAACATTGAAAATTTCTTGCTCAAAATTGAAAGCAGAAAATGTTAACATCTCGAGGTAAAATAGAGTTTTATTAAATTAGACACGGGGTTTTGTAATAATAGGGGCGGGTTAATTAGCCGATGGCTGCAAAGTTGGTTATTTGAAAGCAGCCGTAATAAAAATTGTTTATGTTTGTTGATTTCTGCTTTTCTAACTTAATATAAGCATGCAGCAGATTCGATCGTTAAGAGTAGCTGTCTTAGATGTTAATAGTAAAATACCGGAAAAGTAAATTACGGAAATGTTTAATTACTGTTAAAATTGTAAATTCAAAATAAAAGTGATGAACATATTGCATTTAAGTTATTGAAAAGCCCGTTGTTAAATTGGTACGTTTGGTTGGTGAAAAAGAATTCAATAAATAAAAGAAATATTTTTGCAAAACAACAGCATCATCTAATTGACTTGTATTCGATATTTGTACGGCGTTGTTCTAGTTGACGTGATTAAATACGCCACACAAGACGAATATTTCATCTTGAAATATATAAAAAGGTTTTTTTACCAATATATCATTTGTACAATTTTGTCGGATGATGGTTTTATGGCGAATAAAGCCATTTTTAAATATTAATATATGTATATATATATATATATATATATATATATATATATATATATATATGTTTATTAAAATTAGCAATTGGATAGTATTTACAAAATGAACAACATATTTTTCTCATAGAATTATTTTAATTTGATTTTCACAGAACTTTCTATCATAACTCCTCTGAAGAATGGTTATAATGATGGTCATCTTCAATACTAATGCTAAATTTAAGTTAAGATTCATTAGGTCCATTTACCTGATACAGCAGGTCAAAAATCGACAGCTTAAGATATTAAATATGTTTATAGGAATAATAACTGTTATGACTTTATATTGTTGGGATAAATGCCTTCTAGGATTCTAATAGCTCCCCCGAACATGAAAATAAACAGGCAGAAATATAGGAAGGCTAAGAGAACAAGAACTCAATAAAAAATACGTTAAAAAAGGAAATAAATTTGAATCTAAATTTTTTGATTTGTGTTTTTCATCTCACGCACCCCTCACTTGCCAGCTCTGGTAAAGGTAAGCGTAAGCTTCGTTGTAACCAAGCATATTTAAAAGATCATGCTTTACATGGTGTTTAGATTTAAACTAACCATTTTTTTCGTCTTCCGTCACCGTTCATAGTGCTTCCTGTTTGTTAACATTTTTCGTATTTATTATTCTATATTAACGTATTTTATAATAGTTTAAATGTACAAAAGTCTTTTGGTATAAATACTGGGTATTTATATCACGAAAGAAAACCACAAAATTAATATTTACGCTGATAGTCCCAAAGGCGGGTCCAGCCCAAAAACACGACAATGACCCGCGCTGAAGTTTCAAATGGTGTTTATGAAATAAATATAACAGAATCTTGCTATTTCTTTTATTCGATACTTTAATACGCATTGACTCAGAATAAACAACCTGGCACTCATATTGCTAAACAATACGCGTCTTTAAAAATTTAAACTCAGTTGACCGCCATTCGCAAATTTTGCTTCGCGCGTCGCGCCATCTCTGTTCGAAATGAAAAATATGTACTATTATATATTAAAATATTCGGAATTTATTTCGAATTATGATTATTTTCTTTGTTTTTTCAAATATCTAACAAATATTGCGATTTGAATATCTTGAATTCGGCGATTCGTGCAGGAATTCGTGTAAGCGTTAGTATCGGTTACCAATTTATTAAAATTATAAAATTCCATAGTTGCAGCGGAAAAAAAATGTTTCTAGATTTAATATGTTATGTACTCTGTGATAAAATTATAAAAAAATATGTTTTATCGTAATATGTGTGTTAAATAATTTTCAAAATTCAACTGATTTATGGTCATGAATTATGAAGCGGCTTTCGTGACCTCCTGTCGGAAATAAATTAAATAACGTGGTACGTCTTTATAAATTATATATTATTATATATAAAAGTATAGATAGTTTCCGAATTAATAAAAAATGTTGCGTTACTTATTTACAGGGGGTGATATTGTTTTAAATATTTGGTATATAATGTATTTTGTGACAAAGTAATAAAAAATATACGTTTCTAACGAAAGAATTGTAACGAAAGACGATATTTCGCGATTGCATAAAATACGCTGTGGGCAAACAAAAGTTTCAAATTAATTTTAAAATAATATCACTTAACAGATAAATGTAATTTTTTTTCTTCCTTATATGTGTTTGAAATTGTATACAATTCCAGTTATGAATACTTTTTGACCAAAGAGCACTACGGTACTATATAAAGAAAAACAAATTCCATGCTTTTCCTTGAATAATTTATAATTTTATTTTTATAAAACATACATTTTTTTAGATATATACCAAATTTATCAAAGCAAATTGTAAAATAAACACATAATTAGTTTTACTGAAGCAATTTTTTTACGCGAACGGCCAAAACTCAACATGTCACTTTTTTCAATAAAGTTTATGCATTTTTTTGGAACATTTGCATGTAATTTGAACTCGTATGACTTTAAACGTTTAATTTTATTCATTGTCGAAATTCACGAAATATGAAATAATTGAAATTTGAAATATTTTTTTTGTATACTTATAAATAAAAAAGTTATTTCATCATTTAGAAAATTTCATGACTTTTTCGAAAATGTATGTTTGTTTCCATTGAATAAATTTAGGCGGTGCAGATGTCGCAAATTTTATTTGTTGACTGTAGATTTGACTGTAGAGGGGTTAATGATATTTCAATAAAAAATTACTATATTAAAAAAAACACTGACATGTCATTTGTGACGTGCCATGTCATTCGTGAAAGAAAATACGTCATAATGTCAAAAAATTACAAGCGACATGACGATACTATTTTTATTTCAAAATAAAACAAATTGAATAAAATACAAAAGTATTGGAAAAAATGTAGGACTTTACATAAAAGCGAGTTTTCTCTTCATCATTAATCTATATCATTGTCCTTTTAGCAAATTCAATTAACTTCATAATTTGCGTCTGTTATATATTATACCAAGTTTCACCAAACGTTGAATAGAATGCAATTGGTCTTTTTGAGAAAATCTCTTGTGAGAATGCCATCACACGAGGGAATTATTTTCATTTTACACTTATATGTCTCACCTCGTTTTTTGTTAATTTTGGATTAAATAACAGTTAATAATTACATGTTGCAATAATTTTTTTATTGCACTCACAAAGGAAATTTAGCAACTACAGGTTAATTAGTTATTTTTGATTTCATGTGTACTGAAAGATTTTCCACTCTTGTTCTTCTTTAGAGTAACGCTTAATGCTAGCCCCTCTTTAATGTGAAATATTACTGAAATCGGAAAAATAAAACACTTTTGGAATAGTTTCTATATATTGGTTCAGGAATTTTCCAGTAGTCCATTTGAAAAAGAAAATTAAAATAAGACTTACAATTTATAAAATATAATTAAAATTACAGATATTATATACAAAAATATAAATTTCTATTTTGAATGAAAATTTGGGAGTGAAAGATAATGTAAAAAATATCTTTTCAAAGTGTTATTAAAATTCCAATTACCATTTTTCATGAATAATATTTTATTTGTCCCACAGAATTATAAAAATATTTCAAAAATGCTGACGGTGACTAAAATTGAATGGTCTGGAAATCAGAATTACATGAGTAAGAATGTATAAATAGCATACATATTATTAATGATAGTATAAAAAAATTTATTGTGTCAATTTCATGTAATAAAACAAACAAATTTAGTTACCATTTTTTTCATATTTTGATCATTTATCAAATTATTTCAACGTAAATATAATACAGTTTCCATGAACGCGATAGTTTTTAAGGCTGCGCACCAAATCGCTAAGACACACGTCTGGTACGTTTGTATCGGATATGTGACGTACGGGTACAATTGCAGTAAACATCAATCACGCGAGTGTGACTTGTGTTTTTTTTCTTGTTTTTTTTCTTGTATACACACTCTAAAAGAGCGCTAAAAGATAGAGTGTAAATGTTTTGCTGAAATGTTTTGATTAACATGTTTATACATACAAATTTTGTCTCAATTCATTAATTAGAAAAATTAAATCAAATTCAGATCTATTGACAAAATAAAAATCTGAGTTGAGGTTGGATTCATTAACTTCGAAAACGTTTGCTGGTATATTCATTCCAATGGATTTCTTATGAGGTATAACTATATATTTCATTAACCCTATATACCACAATGGATATGAAATTAGAATCATTGACATGTATGGATATACATCACAAATAGAGAAAAAAAGAGAAACCAAAGTAAAAGTTTATTTGATTTTAAAATAGAAAAACATTTGAAAAGCTTCAAAATTTGTCTTATTCGAAGTCTGAAGCGGGTGGAGAATATAGTGTTGATGCAGTGGAATTTGTTGATACTACAGATACGGACTATATACCGGTGACCAGAAACAGATTGTTTCTGGTCACCGGCGTATATTCCGAGAGCCGAGCAAACAAGCATAGTGCCAATGGTCTGTAAAACAATTCGTACCCCATCTTATGATTCCGTTATTTTGAAGATAGACGCTAAAACTACCCTCACTATTTATCAAGGAAAACCAAATAAAAATTATATAATTCTCAGTATTTCACACCCGATTGTTCAAATTGGCGTAGGCGAGAAGAAAATTCTTGAAATTGTTGAATTTTGTAATTCAACAAAATTTGATGTAAATATTTTGGACCAAATGGCACGGAAATTCTCCGTGAGAGCCGGTAGTCGTAGATGTCCTATACATGTATTTTGTAATGTTTTAGACATAGCTGTCTTATGTGAAAATTCATGGGTCATTTACGGAAAAATTACTCAAACCAATATTTCTCGGTATAAGTTCATACTCCAACTCGCTTACGAGTTACAAGTAGAACGTATAAAAAATCGTTCAAGGCCGGGCTGTATACTTTGCAATTCTGAAAATGTAAATGAAATCATGGAAGACAAATTTATATTTTTTTTAAACAGAAGTTATCCTAAAGTTTTCAATTAATTCCTATCTGTTCTGTGTTAGATTGTTTATGGCAATCCGGAAAAGTTGGCTGAGAATTTCGATCATGGGGTTGGGTGTAATAAAATGTTAAGAAAAATATTTAAAAACTTTACATGCACAGATACTACATATTTTGTTGATAGACGATTAAATAAAATTTAAATTTTACTGGGGATCTTTCTTCAAGCTGCGAGCGTTTATGAAGAACTTGAGCAATTTCAGTAACAATATGTTCCAAATGCTATATTCGTGAAATGAATGGAATTTTATTATTACAAAAATACGACAAAAAGTAACCATTTATGTATTTGTAATTTTTTTCTATTATTGTAAACACATATAGGAAAAACTTTTTAATTTTAATCCTTATTCTACAGATAAATACAATAAATGAAAGATCACTTTATATCAAATATGTATTTTTAAAAGAAATTGAAAAATCAAATCGAAAGACGGGAAGATAGTGGGATTTCCATCATTTATTATTGCATTTTGTAATATTATGTTGTAATCGGAATAAATGAAATAAAGTATAAAATCTGGAAAAAATTACGCGTAATCGTTCCCATCCAATGGCGTAAAATTATTTCATTGAAGAGAATATTACACACATAGTGTGTATTCGAAGAAAAAATGTTTGCGGGGAAAAGCTTTCTTCTTCCGCGTTATTTATCATTTCACCCCAAGTTTCGTGCGATTTGATACGCATCACATCATGCAAACTTTATAATCAGCATTAAAAATAAATACCACTTGAAATACTTGTATTAAAGTGGTTCAGAAAATGAATCATCTTAGATACAGTTACGCGAATAAGTTGCGGTTGAAAAAAACTAACAGCATATTTCGATAGCGTGGCACGAATGAATAACTTTTTAAAAATGTTGGTTTCTCTCGAATCTGATCTTAATTTTAATATTGTAAAATAATTATTATAATAATTCATTTTACTTTATATTATTTCAATGTAAAATAAAATGAATTATTGTCATTTTTGAATTTTAGTATTATTCTTTCATCTAAATACAATAAATGAAAAAGTGCCTTATTTTAAAGAACATATTTTGTTAAAAAAGAATTAAATAAAACAATACTCTGTACAAATGACATAACTGTCATAGTAATCGCATCTAGCAACGTAAGTTTACGAAAACTATATTTGAATTGAATTAAGAAGTTTGTCTTTGTTTGAATTTAGTTACGTAGATAAAAGTAAATATCTTGAAATTCCACTTAGTTTAAACAAGTATCAATAAGACAGGTCAAACGATATCTTCTACTATATCCAAATGCCTAAAATTACCAAAATGACTAAAAAAGTGTTCAAACAATATTTTTTAGCGTGAACGTATTTACATTTACATTGCCCTAAATCAAAATTAAAACTCCGACTTGAATGCACTTTTTACATGCATAATGCAGGCCTTAGCTAACTATAGCATACTAGGGTTTAATAACTTCCATTCTAGTTTAGATATTTAACTCCTTATTTGAGGATGGTGAGAAATTTTAAGAAAATCATTACAATAAACAAATAGTACGCAATATGTTAAAAAATTATCACGTAACCTAATAAAACATATAAAATTATGATGACAAATTAAAAAAAATGTAAATTGAACTTCTTGTGATAATTAATTTTAAATCAGTTGAAATCTACCTGCCATTACTCATATAAATGAAACGTTGCCTCTTGTTAGTTCGTCTTCCTTCCCCGCTCAATATGTCCCAAAAGATTTTTAAAAAATCATGAAAAAAATCATGACGTTCTGAAGTGTCATCTGCTCGTCGGAGGTCGACGATCATTATAGCTATTCTAATCTTGGATGTAGCTGTTCCAAAGAGTACATTTTATGTGCATGCATACCATTCTCAACATCGACAATAGGTAACAAAAAATAAACATTTTAATGATAAAAAAGGATTATTGATGAACATCATATGTATGAATTTTCATTATGAAAATTTACGAGACCTTATGTAAATTAATTTCACTGTCAACAAATAAAATTAGTTACCTGCAAAAGTTTTTTAACCTTTGATTCATTAAACTGATCATTTGTAGTTTATTAGTTATTAAAGTAATCATTTATTTTTGCGTACCTTTACGTTGCCCAGAAATATTTCGACTGGACGGGTAATTCTGGCGAATGGGGTCTGCACATGTACATGGAAGGGGGAGGGGAGGGGGTTTGCTTAAATACCGAGCGTACCAAGCCGCGCGCAAAACCTTGTACGCTCAGTTACTTTCTTGACGTTATTTACTTATTCAATGCGTACTTTCTTCGTTTCATTTTTAAATAATTTTAAAATTTCATCACGACGCGTAATACGTCTATTGCTTCATTCCAGTACTATAATTCCTCAGTAACACTGGTCCATAAGTTTCGAAAAGTCTGATTTATTTTATAGTTCCAAAACTAGAAAACCTAGCTAATATATATTAATTGTATTAAGGAGAGGAATGTATTGTGAATGGCAGTGAATGGTTCCCAGCATCTGTATTGTGGCATTGTGTGACGAAGCGCACGCTGAAATTAATATAACCCTGGGACAATGATTTAAAGTCACATCCCATGAAGATCTATATGAAATTTATCGATATGCGTGACAATGTCTGTGAGTAGACTTGATTTTGCAATCTGTTCCTTATCTCAGAACCATTATGAGCATAATCTAATTGGGCTATCCGCTCTAAAGATATTACTTTTTGTAAATAAAAAAAGTGAGAAATCTTTTTAAACCTAAGGCATACCCTTTTTTCTAGGACCCACCAAACACTCAATAAACACGTGTAGTATTCTCGTTCTAAAATATTTACAACCGTTGGATCTGTACAACCGACTTTAATAAACCTGTATTAATAGCTATAGATATATGTTTTTAATAGCAGAAAATAACTCTCACCAATCACGTAGCTGTGTAAGAGGAGTCCAATGCATGTTAACCGTCTAACAAGTCTGTCCTTTTTACTACTTTCGCGTTTTTTTAGTAAATTTTGGGTAAATCTTATCACTCTTTACCGATTCCGCAGTCGTATTTATTATATGTTTATTTTACATTTATATTTTATCGTCTAAACAAACTTTTCACGTCACTTGTTTAACTTAATCTTTAATATCCTTCATACACACCAATCTAGGCCCATTTTTGTGTGTAACGTGATTCGTACAATGTAATACAACGCTGCTACACTGATTATTGTTTTATGTATCTTTATGATATAATTTTCTACTTCTATCTGTATCCTAAAAACTGTCCTAATATTTTATATTTCATTGTGATATAGTTGTATTTCCAATTTAAACTTTTATATTTCTGTAAGAAAAATGTTTATTAAATTTTGAACTATTGAAAAATAAGAGTTTATCAATGTAAATGTAGCTATTAACTTGCTTTATGTTTTCGGAATTTGTTAGTTGATAGTTGAAATTGAAAAGCTAATGCAAGTTAATAGCCGCATTTATCTTCCTAAATTATTCTCTTCCAAAAACAGTCTAACGAAAAAAAACCAGAAAGAAAATTAAAAAGTACTTGGAAAATTATTTAAACACAATAAAATACCTATAGAATCTAATATTAAAACATTTAATAGCTCTATAATTCTGATATTCATCTATTTGTACAAATTTACAACTTAAAGTAAGTAGAATGAATACACGTTCTACAAACAGATAAAAAGCTAAAATGCGCTGTGAAACTTTTGAACTAGAGAGACAATAGATGTAATAGTATCTAAAAGGTCCCATTATCTGACGAATAAAATACTTCAAAGGTGTGATGGATTTGAGGACATAGAATATAACACACTCGTAATAAAGGAGAAAACTTGGAAAACGGCGAAGTAGACCTTTGTCCAAAAATGGATATATTTATAATATAGGCTATATGTAATCATGTTTAAATATTAAAATCTAGTTCAAACTTCATCATTTTCATAAATAGATATTTTTTTACGAAAGGTATGGAAAGCAGTAACATAGAAAAAAAGTTAAATGAAAAATATATCATATTTTTTTAAATCGTGACAAAACTTAAAAGCAGGTGGATCTTTATTAGATAATATTAGATGGAAATGGAAACACAAATAAATCTAAAGGAGGAAAGTATTTAAAACAAATACTCTCTCTCAGTTTGGTGAAAATGCGCTGCCCAAACAAAATTCAAAAAGAAATCCCTTCTACCAAATATCGCCCGGGGCCACGTAAACTATTTCAGATACTAATAAACTTCTATAATCTCCTCCTATTAACTTCTATAATCTCATCAAATCGTACTAGAGTGACAGGCACTGTTTTGTTAAACAGGGAGAAGAGTCAATATCCTTAAAAGGCATCAAAGCTGGAGTTCCGCAGGGTAGTGTAATGGGCCCATCACTGTACCTACTACAGCTGACCTGCCGACGACCGAAGGCATAGTCACTGGCACATTTGCTGATGATACGGCAATTCTTTCAGTGGACAGTTCACTAGAAGTTGCTGCACAAAAGCTTCAAACCAGTCTTGACCATATATCCAAATGGTTAAGAGACTGGCGCATCAAAGCAAACGAAACCAAATCCGTTCAAGTAACTTTCACTAATAGGAAAAGAACATGTCCCCCTGTCACCCTAAATGGCATACCCCTTCCGCAAAAGAATCATGCCAAGTGTCTTGGCCTATATTTGGATAGACGTCTGACCTGGAGGAAGCACATTTTCACAAAATAGCTGGCCATGGGCCAACAGCTGCGCACGATGTACTGGCTACTGAACAAAAATTCTAAACTCTCTCTCAATAACAAATTGTTGGTCTATAAAACTATTATACTGCCTATATGGACATATGGTCTGCAGCTGTGGGGAACAGCGGCAATATCGAACGTTGAGAAAATCCAAAGATTCCAGTCTAAAATACTGAGAATGATAACAAACGCACCTTATTATATCTCAAATAATAGACTCCATCACGACCTCTGCATCAAAACAGTTTCAGAAGAAATCTCGACAAGGACAAAAGCGTACAAGAAGCGTATTACAAACCATCCAAATAAGCTAGCAGCAGACCTTATGAACACCCAAACAGTTGCAAGGAGGTTAAAAAGAAAGATTCCTCAAGACCTGATCTAAGAGGAGTACAATAATAAACGGAGCCATCACTGGATGATGAGTCTTACTAATCATATAACATATCGCTGAATATTAGTAAATGATAGATTGCGATAAGAATTATATAAAAAAAAAATATACTAATAAAAATGGGGTGGAAAAAGTATACCTATTAAATAGTGGAGTAACACATAATCGTATTAAGGGATTTTTTTAAAAGGTCGCTTGTTATTTGCCATCAGTATATTATAATGACAGCAATTTATTTAAAAAAGTGAACTAGTTACTTTTTCCACCAATCAAAGTTGGCGGAGACGTTTGGTTTATTAGATTACATAAACAAATATATATAAAAAATTAAACTGTTGAATGCTAGTCGATCTTTGAAGTACTCTATTTGGGTAAACAAATCATCAATATTATTAGAAGGTTTTTAATAGATATTTTAATAAAATATCACGCAAAATTTATTTTATGGTAATATTTCTGGGAAAGAAATATCGCCTTTTTAACACTTGCGAGAACATTAATTTGCATTGGCTTCACATTGAGTCTGATTTCGATGACTTTACGTAATTTATATACATGTTACATCGAATTATATATCTGATAGTAGAATATGCATAACTGACATAACCTACGGTAGTTTTTAAGCATAATAATATGAATCAAGAGAGTTCTACCATTACCTAAATAGAGACCGTTTATGCGGCACGGCAAACAAAAGTTTCCTTGCACTTGTAGACGCTTCTTCACCGGAAGTATATTGAGAGTTTCCCTAAAAAAACAATCAGAACTTACATCGAGGCAGCTTTAATTTGTATCATTTGAATTTGTCATTGGGCGCTTTTGTTTAGCTACATTGTTTTGAAGGAATTTTTAAATGATTCTTTAATACATACGGGGCAGTGGCGTTTCGAAGAATAAACGACCAGTTTAATTTCTTTTATCGAACCATTGTTAATTAATCTAATCTTTTCCTAAATTCTCATTATAGGAAAAGATTAGATGTGAGTTTCGAAGTTTTAAATTCCATTTGATAAAATAATACCGACGAGAAATTCGTATCTAAAATGAACTAAAATTGTATGTACAATATCAGATTACGCAACGAATACCATAGAATACATGAAAACATAATGCATACAAGTAAATGTCGTCCTCTTCATACAAAATGTTAAAAAAATCGCATCATTGATGAACAATTAATTTCGTAATTTGTATGGAGCGCTGGAGTGCAATTCCAAATAGGTTACATACAGTCGAGTATAATCTATTAGAGCCTGCCACAACCCTTGGATTATTAACAGCCCCATCTTACCGGAATAACCGACAGCCAACATAATTATCCCCAGAATATCAATATGATTAGTATTTTAAGGGCCTTTTATTACACGTGCTTTTCATTTGAAAGTTTTGCTCATAATCTCCAAGTTAGGCTACAAATGTCATTGGTATAAAATTTCCGCAGAAAATTATATATTCAATCAAATATAAAGCTAGTTTCAATTGAAACAATTTTTTGTTATGGTAGGTTTTAGAACAAGTGAATTTATTGACTACAAAAAATAATCAATATTTATATTCTAGACAATAAATTTGTGTGGTGAAAAATAAGGTTTCAAATTTCTAAGTAGTTTGATAGCAATTTTAGTTCCCTTAAATGTTTAATCTTTTATATGTACTTACGAGTTTATTTTACTCATTTTGAGCGACATTAAAAAAAAAATTATTTTTATAAAAAAAATTACAAGGTAATAATATTTTTATTCCCAATAAACCTATTTCGACACAGTCAAATATCGAAAATAAAAATTTCAATTTCTTTAGTATGCCATACCTTCATTATAATTTAAGGAAGTTCAAACAGCGAAGGTGACGGAAGCAAGCAAGTTAAGCCCAGTCAACTTTTTTTATTTGCGTACTAAAATATGACTTCGGATTATTTTAATTAAATTTTAACTCAGTATTATTTGCAATTTTTATATTATCTACGTTTAATTAAGTTAGTATGAAACCCGCATTTATTTTTTATTTGCGCTTTGAAGAAGTGCAGCACTCCGAGCAGTGCATATAAAATGTACTGCATGAGTCGCGCAGCAATAAGTTATAATTCATCGCATCATCGTCCGCCGATAACCATATATTGTATTGCATCGTCCGCCGATAACCATATATTGAATGGAATATCATGAGTGCTCAAAAGACAATTGTCTACCTAGCTATCATTTAATATAAATTAACGATTCGTAGAGTATTGTTACCTGCCGCTCCTGCATTGTGATATTGATATAATATGAAAATGTCTTTATTAGTTATAAGAAAGTAATTTAATTACACAGGTACCATTAGTAAAAATCAAGGAATACCATTACATTGTAATTATATAGAATTAATTTTGATTTTATAAAATATCACATATATTTTGTACTTGTTTAAAATTGTATGCCTGGAAGAATACGATGAGACAATAAATACGATATACGCAAGTGTAACGAGAGCAAACTCAATCGGTCAATTACGCTATGAAAAGGTATCCTATTCGTACCAGATACCTATTCGCTCAATAATAATTACAATCATCCAGTTGTCACAATTACGATAATTTATTTTGTATATAATTTTTTAAGGTCTATATCTTTACATTAGTAAGTGATATTTGAACGTTTCATATTTGAACCTAACACAGAGGTCTTGCTATGGTAAAAATATATCTAGATCGAAACCGCATTTAAACATATACCTATATGACGACTCAGCAGAGTGTGTTGTTAGGGCAGAATACAACAATTGTTAAAAAAAAATTCTTCGACAAAAGTTTAGAAATCTGTTTAATTTTCTTACCAAAACAGTGTAAATTATAAAGCGAAGCAAAATAAATACTTTGAATATTAATTTGGACGCACCTGTCAATCTTTGTGTATTTAACCGGTATTACCTGAAATTTTTCTCAATTTAATTGAAGGTAATTTTACTATTAGTATAAATGAGTTTCCGTTACTCATAACCAAGAATCTATAAAGTGAAATATTTAAAAAAAAATTAAATTTGAAGAGAAATTACATAATACGAAGAATGAATAAAGTTTACGTTTTCGTTTTATCGCATTGGTGTAATGATAATTTAACTTCCCAGCAAAAGTAAGATGGAAAGGGTGGGCAGACATCGGTAAATGTTTCTCCTGTTAGTTGGTTAGTTTTACATTTTATTTGCTAATTCTTTGTCAGTAGTATATATCGTCAATAAGGAAAACTCTAAAGAAGTATTTAGCACGTAGAGAAATTACAAATCGGCGAATATTAATATCATCCAAAGATCGCATCATCTTTTTTTTTAGGTTTACCGCTCTTAGCACCGAATTTAAGAATACAGAAATGAATTTCATTTTTAAGTCAAAATAACTAACTGCTCTCGACATCGAATTTATCTATAGAAATATCTGCGTTCATTAAATGCTGAATCTAAAAAAAATCTATGTACGAAACGTACCGCAAATGGAAAGTGCATCATTCTGTGGAATGTACGTAATTTGTTTTCTGCACTCATTGCTGATAGTCTCGAATGAAAATTAAAGTATTACGTCTAGTCTTCAATCGCCAGGCCTGGAATTTGGTTTCTTTTAATTCTGGTTTCAAACATTCAACATTTATTTACATTACTTTAGAAAATAAACCATTTTCTTAATCCTACGCGGATATTAAAGTTATTTCAATCGAAATTTTCAAACTAAGGGAGAATAACTTTTGACATTCTACTGTACCTGTATGCCTGTTGCCGGCTTATAATTGCTTTTTCTGTAAAATATTTAGCTGAATAGTTCTGCCTCTCAATACGTTTTAATATTTTGGAGATCATATGACTCGCATTTAAATCATTGAAACACATTGACGGAAGTCACACATCAATTTGTAAAGTTGCCATATATAATCTTTTAGAAATATGCAGCACACGGATAAATAGACATTGGAATTATTATATGGTTGATATAAATGTCAATTTTTATAAAGAATCCGTTAAGAGCTTTAAGAACTTAAAATATTTTGAAGATCAAACCCGCATCGCATTTCCTCTTCATTAGTGAATATAGATAAAGTTTCAGACGACCTCGTCTTGTAGAATTTTGTCCTCGATATAAACTTCTTAAATTTTCATTCAACATTATACATATTTCAGTAGTGACGATTGAAATAATTGATAAAAATGGCTGCAAAATTTACAATTAAACTTAGATTTAATTTTATTTTTTCAGACTCATACTTAGATTTTCCAAAATTGTAAAAGTTTAAATTATGGAAAGCAAAGTAGCTAAACTTTTGCCAAAAGTATATTTGAAACAATAACAATGAGACTAGATCCCGTATATTTTAGACGCCTCTATTAAAGCATTAAAGTATTCTATAAATTTTCATATATTAATTTTTTTTTCTTTATAATAATTAACATATTCATGTAATGAAAAAAAAATTATCATATCTTGCGATAGAGACGCTACGTAAAATAATATCCGAAAATATTTCCGATTACATTTTAAAAAATGTTTCAACAAAATTAATCGAAGAGCTCCGCTAGAAAAAAGTTTTCTTTTTTTTCAACCTGAGGAAGAAGATACTAAAAAAAAATGATTTTCTTTTTTATTGTTTATGTACTATACATTCAGGTAATTCAATTAGGATAGAAAGGCAGACATAATGAAGTAAAAAGGCTGGTTTTTGCCATTCGGTTACGGAACATTAAAAAGGACTATTCGCGATTTCATACATGGGCTTGCTTATATACCATGTGCATATTTTGTAGGGCTCAAGTTTTATTAATAATTACTTTATTGACAATTAAATCATTTCTAACCTCTTTGTTTGCTTATATTTGAGAGAGAAAGCACCTCTATCGTGATTTTACCGCAAGCGACGAGCGCGAAATATTCAGCAGACCATTATTACTTTTTACAAGCAATTTTTTCCGGTTCAAAACTTTTCAGTTTTCGTTAGTTTTTATTTCTTGTAATGTTCTTTTATTACTATTTATTTTCGTCTAGTTTTCATCGTTAAGGGTGACGAGGGAGTGATCGTAATGGATTCCACGCCAAGTTCAAAGAGTCTGTAATACAATTCCGAGAATCTTTATTATTGTGAAAGAAACGTGAAAGATAATTAATTCATTATTATCTGTTATGAATTTGTTTAGTTCACAGAATTAGGTCTGACTCATAGGAGATTGATATAATTTTATTATCATGAAAGTATCAAACAATATAATAATGCAGTAGAATAGTAAAATGTAAAAAAATATTTCAATTTTAACATTTACTTCAATTTTGCTTTTCTTTTCTTTATTTTGTGTTCGCATCAACAAAACAATTTGGCAAATTTCAATAAATCTTTGCATTTCTATCAGAGTTGCAACAAATATGCAGCCACGATTCGGTATTGGGTGTGTTCCTCCACGTATTCAGTATTCTACTGAATATCAAATATTACGAAATTGGATTGTTTTAATTAAAATTAGACACGTAAGTTTCTTAATCATTTATTTATTGCTTATTTATTTTTTGTGTGTTACAAGTTTTAAAGATTAAATATTTTTGCATGAACTTTAGAAGCGATAGCTTGCGATGATGTATTATTATCTTTCTGCATTACTAGGCTCAACTTCGTTTGTTTTTTCACTGTACACATTTCTCACCTATCCTTTTTTTTGTCACTGATCGACTTATAGAAAATCATGCCTGCGACTTTCCTTCTTGGCAGAAAGTTACTTTTCTTAATTAAACCTTAAATATTTTTGTAGTTTTAAAGTTGGTTTGACCCTAGTTTCACGGTTTGTACCATAGACATTAACTTGCATTTGAGATCTGATACATTGATCTTATGATAGTATAGTCTCAGAGTAAACATCTTTGGAATGTTGGATATATTTGGCGTTAATTTTGTAGAAATTCATCATTCACAATCAAATGAAACTACATGGTGTAATATTATTTCTACATTCGTTAAGTTCTTTACCACGACCTAGGTTTCGTTGTATTAGAAATAATACTACATCTTTGGAATTATTTTATATAGCTCTAAATTGTTGGAACTGGTTATTCTTTTTATTGTATGGTAAGAATAACTTATTGAAATATTTTTTTCAGAATGTTCAACTATCCTACCATGGATCTCGCCGAATATTCATTATTTGGTTTAAGGTTATATACTATTCGTTGTATTTCTATTTCTTATATGTTATAAATATTGCTCAAAGTCTGCGATAAATCATCACTTCATGGAGGTTGAGCAAGTATTTAATAAAAGGTTGCTTAATAATTTCACAGCGATATCAGTTTATTTTACACGCAACTTTCATTACCCAAATATAGTATGATTTTCTATCAAATTCTCCGTTCAATGACAGTATTTATTATGTCTTCAGTAAATCTTTTTATTTAACAATGAACTCATATTCGCATATTAGAACTAATTATATCGTAACAACAAGTATATCTTTTAGACACAATGATACCCTCCTGAGTGCCCTCCAGAGGGAAACCTTTGAACATATAATAATGTCTTAAACGGCACCATTTAGCCGTAAAAAAATAAGCGAAGAGTTTTACTCCTAGTATGAAAATAAATTGCGATTCTACATAATTTGAATATCCCAGATTATGTACAAGCTTATTGACAAAGAAAAGTTTATATATAAGTGACATGTAATATAAACAATATGCTAAGGATTATTGACGAAATCAAATGTTTCATATTACTTATATTTACGTCAAATTTAACGAAGGCCGTTACCCAATTACCAAAAATAGGACACGTAATTTCCGCCATTGAGTCAAAAAACCGATCACCCTGCTCTTTGCTACTATATATTTTTACGTATTGTTTTTAAAAAGTAATTTAAACGAAAAATAATTTTGTTACTAAGCCGATTACACATATCGGAAAAGAGTATTCCAAAGCAGTAAATAGTAAGAAATATAGTAAAAAGGAACTATTAAATATGGGAAACTGTTTTAT
Organism: Druceiella hillmani; assembly: GCA_039881145.1. Taxonomy (NCBI): domain Eukaryota; kingdom Metazoa; phylum Arthropoda; class Insecta; order Lepidoptera; family Hepialidae; genus Druceiella; species Druceiella hillmani. The sequence goes on along the minus strand of JAYKKI010000033.1, from coordinate 868,888 downwards.
CACGAGGACGTAATACTTACTAGCATACATTAGAAAGTTCAAACATTTAACGATACTGATATTTTAAGCGCTTTCTTACTCCCAAAATAAGTCTATGAGATTTATTTTGCACTTTCATATCAATTAGATGTGATTTAATCTTTATTAATATTATATTATTGTATAGATCAATTATCAATGGCACAATCAAATATAAGCAAGGAGTTTCTTCTTCGTTTCTAGGCATGTTTTATTCAAACTAAGGACAGAAGATCTTATGTAACTGGGAGACGTACAATTTGCAATATTTATTATTTAATTTATGATTTACGCACTCACATATATATATATATATAATATTTATATATATATATATATATATATATATATATAATATTTATATATATATATATATATATATATATATATATATATATATATATAATTTTCTTTTATGTAATAAACTCATTGCTTTAACCTTTAGTATATTTTTCACAGTTACCAATAAACATGACCTCAAACACTACATCTAAGGTAAATGTGATCAATAAGGAAAAAATGTCGTTACTAAAACTAGAATTTAATGCATATAAAGGGATTTCATAATATCCGATACTGAGAATTTATCATAATAGCAGATACAAAACACATTTATATATTTACCTGCCATTATTGATATATAATGTAACAAATCAATTTTAAAAGTAGTGCGTTTTTCCACGAATAATTATTACATTTGTATTACAATTCCCAAAACCTCTTTGCCACACTCAAATCCATTCAACTGAGTGAAATATTAGAACTTAAAATGGAAATTGCTGCCTCCAATTGAATATTAAGAATAAGATACCTGCCTAAGTGAAGGTTTATTTCACACTTCCCATAATATATTAAAGTCTTCTTTGTTAAGAAACAATGGTAGTACCGCCATTTGCAGTCGTCGTAAAACTTTTGTTTTCTCAAACTCTTGGGGTCTTTAAAGGTATGAACTATATTGAAACTACTAGCAGAAATATATGACAATTAACGTAATTAATACATCCAGAATTGTCCAACTATTATTATTGGAGAAACTTAGAACTTTAATACCCATTGGTTTCTCCTGTCTATTGAATATAAATTATATATCGCATTTCAGGTGTTAATAACGATAATAGTTCATTAAGTTTAAATAGGATTATATTAGTTATAAAATCATGATAAATGAAAAAAAAAACATGATACAAGTCTTGTAGGTATCAATTTATTTTATCTTACTATTCTTACTAGCTTTCACTCACGGTTTTGCTCGCGTGAGTTTAGCGTTTAATTTATTTTTAGCGTGATGTTTAAACTGATTATTTATATTGGTGTTCGAAGAATTAAAATTCCTGATTTTTCGCCGCATTACATTTTTCATTTTAATTGTCAACATAACGAACATCGCGTTTAATTACACTTTTAAATATTTTGCTGTGAAAAAAATAATTTAAGTGTGTATCGCAGCTGCGTTTATCGCATAATAGGTGTTTCGTTACCCTTTTGTAAGAAATGAATGCAATAGCGTATCGATAAAAGGAAATTTGAAAACACTAAAATTCTTGTTTGAAAATTTCTTTTTTCATCACTTATTAGAGGGGAAAAAACTTCCTAAGCTACATTAATCTATGAGCCACGATACATAATGCATCATCATATCACGTCACTACACTTTTTTTATATTTGTTTTGGGTAATTTCATTTTTCACATTCTATTCTGTACTTTAGAATGCTAATTAATGAAAATCACGCTACATATTTAATTAATATTTATTTGTTTGCATAACATAGATAATTGCGCCATATAATATATACAATTAATCGCAAATAAAGTTTGTATCAGCAGATGATACCGTGTTATAGATATGCAAATACTGAATTAAAATTTTATTAAAAAAACTTATTAAGTGTCCCCTAGAAGCTTGTTCTCAAATGAATAGAAAATTATTTAGTCTAAAGGGTCAGTTAAAATTAAATTTTTGATAATTTAAATGCAAAATTTATAAGTTTTAATCATTGTGTACTAATATTTCGTTACGTTAAGTTATTAAATATTATTCAACACGTATATTTGTCAAATCATTTTGTTTTAGCAAATATTGTAACGAGACTTAAACCATTAACTGTAATGTAACTGTTTAAATATAATGAGTCAATAAATGGTTTAAACACTTTACAATAAAAATAAATCACTGACTTAACAACTTCCACGTGAGCGGTGCCGCAAGAATAAAACTAGTTGCAGATAAACTTGATACCTATAAATAATACACAAACACAATACACATGTAATTTGTTTTTCTTAAAACATTTAATTTTCTGATTTCCTATCAGTATTACTTGTACTAACGCTTTGTAACTTTCAACGAAGTCTGGTAACTATTATGTAATTCATACAGGATAGACGCGAGCAGTCTAGAACTTCCTCCATCAATTATAACTTAACAATCCTGGACCGATCACATTAGTTTCCATGTATCTTTTCTGGAGGTTTCCATGCAGATAATACTGTAAAAATTTCTACCGCTTTGGGTTTGAGGGATCGAGGTTATAGTTGTATTATAGATCTGATCGTCTTTTTATTCGTCTTTTTAATACTTAGCCGTCTTCTAAGTAAATTTGACAAGATACTAAGTAATCAAATACCATAGAACTGCAAGACAAAAAATATAAATATTTCGCAGTTAAATGAAACTACATGATGAAATATGATTTCTACTTTCAATAAATATTTTTTTTAACTGGGAGTAATGAATTTCTTCAATATTAACTCCAAATATATTCAATATAAATATTTCACAATAAATTCATACATAAGTTAAAAATTTCAAAAGACTCATGATGAAAAGAAGTTTGAAATATCCTTGTTTGACCTAGTTAAACCTCTTAGAAATAAGTTATAACAGACAAATACATAACGGAGAGAAAATTAACTGTCACAGTTACATGAAAGAGTCGACCGAGCGTAAATTATTATTACCTTTACTTCCGCAGGTATCTTAACTTTTTCAAATTTAACATTTCATTCAGGTGAATGGGTTTGTATGTGGTATAGTGTTTCTAAAACTTTTAAGACCAAAGTACAACTACTTGTTCAAGAATATCCTTTTATCAGAACGAATTTTTGCATTTCAATTCAGTGATAATAAAAAATTTAATCAAATATTTTTAAACACCACAAAATATTTTTTTTTCTTAATTGTGACCATTTTTTCATTTTCATTGAAGTAAAGATTCGTGGAAGTAACGTATTTTTTGTATTTCTTTTTTATCATAAATTATCTTTATAAATTTTTTTATTTACAGTTGGTTTTATTACCAAGAAAAAAAAATGTAATGAAATAGGATAAGAAAGTTTCGACGACTACTTTAAATAAAATACATAAACTGAAGTTTATGTATTTTATTTAAAGTAGTCGTCGAAATTTTAATATTAAAATTTTGGATAAAAAAAGGATTTTTTAAATAATGAAATTACTCTCTAGGGTCCAGTACTTAAAAAGAATCAGAAATCTTATAAAATCATTCGCGGTTATGTTTGTCTGACCTGTAATTCTTTGGAATTATTGTAATTCTTTGGATTTTAAATGCACTGATTTAGGAATATTTGAACGATGTAGATAAAATTAATATAGCCCACAGGCAAGGATGACAGGAAAAATGGGGAAGAGTATCTTTTTAGGAAATAGAGAACCCCTATAATTCTGTTATTCGTCGTGCCGTCCGTCTGATTCACTTTTTTTGATTCTACAGTTTATGACCCGTGTGCATGAAATAGTGTATATTAAAATTTGGTAAAAACATTTTAGTTAAAATGTTTTACAAAGCATTAATATCCAAAATGTACCATGCAATGTGTTTCCCTAATAAAATTGTATTACGATGAAATATATATTTATGAAATATGTAGTATATTATTTGAAAAAGGGAACAATAAATTAACTGCTATTTAGAGGAATAAACGTTTATATCTAATTTTAGTATAAATAAAAAAATTTTGGCATATATTTAATACATCACGACTGAAAAATATTGAAATCAGTACCATATTTAATGAAAATCTTTTTTAAATTAAAAATTTTCTACATGACTTCATCTCGTAGAAAATTTGTGTGTCATCGTTCAACATAGAGTGTAGAAAAATTAATGCGTGTAACAAATTTTTAAAAAAGTAATAATTTTAGCAAACAAATTCTGAACAAAAAAAATAATTAAAACTGTTAAATCGGATAAGTAAATTACAACAGGCAAAAGCAAACCGACAGGTTTATCAAAATAAATATTGAACGTGTATTCGATACTTTATAATTACTATATTGACGGAAATTATAACTGACTAGTGAGTCATCAAACAAACGTGTGTTTAAATATTTCTAAATTCTGATATATTTTCATAATAATTTGAATTCCTTGTTCCAATTAAAAGTATGACAAAGTAAATGTGTTTTTAAATCGCATTAAATACATTAGTGAAGTGTGGGACAATTTAAATAATTTGTATATCTCATAGCCAGAGAAAACTTTAGTCGCCCTCCTTTAAAAAAAACCGAGTTCAAGTTTAATATTGGGACGAATGTGCAATGTGACACTTCGTTTTGTCTACATTTTAGGAGAAAAAGTTATGAAAACACAGAAATAAAGACGCGAATGCATCGAAAACAAAGTTGCGTCAACATAAGGATGGCTGCAGTTCGTAACGCGTAGTGTAAATCGCCGCACCCGACAGCGTTGCGTGTCGTGTCGCCACATCTATAACTTGCTCCTAAACTGATTGATTTGCAGCATGCTGCATAGGTTTTCTCCTATTATTATTATTATATAGAATACCTCGGCACAGCCCCGACACTCCATACTAGCGAATAGATTTAATTGTCTGTACTATTATATAAGTATTCGCCTATCCACATCCGTTTGTGTGTGTGCGTAAATTAATGTAGGGCTATCAGCAACATGCAGGTAAAGAATGTTCCCTATTACTACATATCGGTCTCGATCGTTGCGGCAATCGCGCCGATCGAACGAGTTGATGCTATACGTCATTAATATAGCTGTTTCTCTTTCTAATTAATAGCGTCGATCGGATGATTGTCTCGATAGCACGATGGCGAAGTAGCTTTGTGCTGGAGTACGCGACTTTAATATTATCTAATTGTAAAAATGTTGAATATATTTGGCGTTATAAAATGAATCTACGTGATGTAATATTATTTCTAGTTTCTTTAAGTTCTTTACCACGACCTAGGTTTCGTTGTATACAAAATCTTCTATCTTTGCTAATAGCCCACCCGAAGATATTGTAATACAACGTAACCTAGGTCGTGGTAAAGAACTTAACGAAAATAGAAATAATACTACATCACGTAGTTTCATTTAATTGTGTAAAAATGTTATTATATGAATAAATATAATAATTTTTATTTAATTATGTGAAAGTGACATAATAGTAATAATATTAAGACAGCATTTCAAAAAAATGTATTTAGTATAAATTTTAAAACGAAATAAAATATTGAATATATTTGGCGTTAATTTTGTAGAAATTCATTATTCACAATTAAATGAAACTACGTGATGTAGTATTATTTCTACTATCTTTAATTTCTTTACCACGACCTAGGTTTCGTTGTATTACAACATCTTCAGGTGGGATATTAGCAAAGATCTTTGCTTCGCGTGGGACAACATCTTCAGGTGGGATATTAGCGAAGATCTTTGCTTCGCTTCTGCTCGCGTCTAGCAAAGATCTTTGCTAATATCCCACCTGAAGATGTTGTAATACAACGAAACCTAGGTCGTGGTAAAGAAATTAAAGATAGTAGAAATAATACTACATCACGTAGTTTCATTTAATTGTGGACGAAATAAAATCTTAAATAAAAATAAATTTTGTTTAAATGTAAATATGATACACTGAAATATTGTCTTGGTTGTATTTTTGACTTGTACAGATTTGCTTTATGTGAAAGATCTCTTAATAAATAATATAACATCCTTACAGCAGACACTACAAGAATACGTTTTCCAAACACATCGCGTTCAAACAAAACAATGTCTTTTAAGAACAGTTTGAAATTTAAAACTGCTCAGTGACATGTTAGTTGACACCAAATTTTAGGTACTCACTAAATAAGTCGGTGACACAAAATAAAACTATTTACAACAAATAAAAAAATGGAGGCAAACAATCTATCCTATCTTTAGTGATTTTATTCTTTTTAAGCACTTGTACACAGTGCAATAACGATAACTGTTATATTGAATTACTATAAATAGTTAATTACAATAGTAACACTGAATTACACAAGTTAAACATTGCACAATTGAATAAACCACAAGCGCACGCAGGAAGCGGCGACCTAGGAAAGCGTACACAATATCGTACCCATTATCTACTGGTAACATATACTTTACCAGGCAAAATACAAACAGACTCTTTAGAGGCACGTTTTGGAAACTACCGAACAATGGCGGGCTCACAATATTTAATTACAATTAGACAAATATTTGAAGTTGAATCAAAACTAAGAACACAATCATTATTGCCGTTATGTCTTAATTCAATTATGTGCGGTGATAAACAAATAACGTTGCACGATATATGTAGTAGTTTCTAAAATAGTGGAGTGGCTTTGATAACGATGAACCTAATGTTGATAATAATGAACATCATTTCCATGTCTCAGTTGATGAAAATGATTTTTTGAAAATTTCCCACTCCCTACCTATTTTTGTATATTTTTCAGGTTATTGTGCACGGTCAGTTCTTAAAAATATTTCTTGTAGTCATTGTTCTAAAGTTTTAGTGATAGATAAAATTATAACGTATGAATGTAGCGCTGAAAAATACATATTCCTAAAAAACTTAGAGGAGGATTATTGTATCCATAATCAGACGTTGTAAATATAGTTTCATTAATGAAATTCTTAAGTGTAAAATTCAGAGTCAGTTGATCATAAATACTTCATGTAAAATTATATTAGAAAATGATATATTTTGAATGTAATAGTAATAATCATTCAGTGTCTAATATAATTTATTATTTACTGAAAGCTTCATATAATTTTTTTTAAAATAATTATGTAAAATTCAAAAACAATAAATTTAACGGCCCTAAAAATAAAAAGAGAAAGCTAAATACATTACTTCAGTCATAAATATGTTTTACTTTTCATGTAACTTGTAAAATTGAAATTTGATCCACAAGACTAAATAAGATAAACCGTGAACTTATTGCGCTGAAATATTGTATTTATACAACAACCTTTTAGTATAGGTTTTTTTGAGTGGGCACACTTCCTCCTGTATTGTTCAATACATCTAATACTCTATTCATTCAAATTGTATTTTGAACTGCGATATTTTTAATTGATGTAAAGGATAAGTTGCGTTGTAAAAATAGTTTTTAAGAAATTTTATCAATCTTCTTCAGTAAATTATCAGATCTTCAATTAAATAAATATATGTTGTACTAAGTTATTTTTAATTGGTCTAAAGGAATATGTTGAATAGGGATAATAGTATTTAAGAAATTTTAAAGAACTACAATCTGTGCTTATTTTCAAACAAATAATTGTATTTTGCACTACAATATCTTTAATTTTTCTAAAGGGATATTTTACATTGTGATAATGGTTTTTAAGGAATTTAAAGAAGTACAATCTGTGCTTATTTTAAAACAAATAATTGTACTTTGCATTACAATATCTTTAATTTGTCTAAAGGAATATTTTGCGTTGTGCTAATAGTTTTTAAGAAATTTGAAAGAGGTGAAATCTGTGCTTATCTTGAAACAAATTATTGTATTTTATACTACAATGTATTTAATTTTTCTAAAGGGATATGTTGCGTTATGACAATAATTCTCAAGAAATTTTAAAGAGGTACAATCTTAGCTTATTTTGAAACGAATAATTGTATTTTGTACTACAATATCTTTAATTTGTGTAAAGGAATATCTTGCATTAAGGTAATAATTTTTAAGAAATTTTAAAGAGGTGAAATGTGTGTTTACTTTGAAACAAATTATTGTGTTTTGTACTACAATGTTTTTAAATTTTCTGAAGGATTATGTCGCGTTGTGATAATAGCTTGTGTGAAATTTTAAAGATGTAAAATATGTCAAACAAATAATTGTATTTTGAACTAGAATATTTTAAGTTTATCTAAAGATATATGCTGAATTTTTGTAAAAGTTTTTAAGATATTTAAAAAAAAAAGTGAAATCTGTTGAGTTTCTTGCCGGTTCTTCTTAGCAGAAGTATTTTCGAACTGGTGATAAATGAAATTTTGTAAATACATTGTATTATAGTAAGTATATTAAATTTATATTTGACAAGTATTTTAGGGAATTTATTATATTTATTGATGCTATCTAAATATAAATCGAAAACCAAATTTTATATGTAGCTGTCAAAATATGTATGCGCGAGCACCTACTTGCGATGACGTCACGTAATCACATGGGAGGCCTCGTGTAGTAGTAGGTGTTAATAATAACTATCAAATACTTGGTTAACAGGTGGTATGCACTTGTCATCATACAGGAAAGTTGAACACGTGTAACACTCTCGACGTATTTCACTGCAATCAAAATGTATTCAAATAGGTGGAGCTGTCCTTAGAACTGGCAATATCGTTTATAATGCAAGGGTAAACAAAAGTCAAGAGTATCAAATACATGAAGAGAATTCACGGATTTACCGGTGGTACGCAGTTGTTACCATACTCGAAAATCTGTGCAGATGTAACAGGCTCGTAGTATTATATTGCAATCAAAATGAATCCAAATTCGCGGACAGTCTTTATATTCGGTAATTATAGGTATTAAATAACGACACTTTTAATGCGCAAGCGTTGTGTTCGCGCGCATTCGTAAAATTTCGCAATTTATAGTTCGTAGTAAGTGATATCTTTTAGATAGCCAAATGATTTCGGCGAGTGATTTATGCCACTTTTTAAACTGTTAGATTGAACTGACTAGTTAATGTTCTTAATAAACCCATCCTTTGCTTTATGTAGCACATCAGTGAAATTAAGTAACACCGGCGAGCGCGAGCGTTCAACTGTGTTCTCGACGTTTCGCCGCTAGTGCGGCGCCACGGTCGTAGGACTGTGACTACAACGCAGGGGATGGAGTCGATTTTGCTGACGTTATATACATACTTAAATTAACGCTCTTATCCCTGATTAAACGATAATTCAGTTCCTAAAAAAATATAACAAACAAAACACAGTCAGAGAAATAAATTGCGCTTTAAAAATGTTCGAGATGTTTCGAGTGCCACCCGCCACAAACAAGTCTACCCAACACGTAGCTTTTGAAGGTTTTCGGTGAGCAATGCAAAGCGCGCTACATCCAGTTTATATTGAACCGTCGGTGTGTACAGGCGTGTGCTAAACCGTGCATTCTAGGTTGTGAAGATTTTTAAAATCATAAATTAAATAAAACACAATCCGAAAATTAATGTGTGTTTGAAAATAATATTTGAGAGTTTCCGAGTGCCAGGCGCCACAAAAAAATCTGCGCATCAGGCGGCATTTGAAGGTTTTTGGTGAACATTGCGAAGAGGGCCGAAGCAAGTTTATTTTCGACCATTGATGTATACAGATATGTGTTACTGTGGAAAGAAAAAATCAAACGCGCGAGCTGAGAACACAGTGAATTCCAGATTGTGATTGTTTTAAAAATCATGTATTAAATAAAAAAGAGTGTGAGAATTGATTTCTGCTTTAAAAAATGTTTGGGATATTTTGATTGCCACCCGACACAAACAAACCCACCCAACATGCGGCATTTGAAGGTTTTTGGTGAGCATTTCGAAGGGCGCTGCAGCTAGTTTTTATTTGACCGTCGGTGTGTACAGACGTGTGTTACACAGTGCATTCTAGATTATGATTGTTTTTAAAATCATATATTAAATAAAATACAGTGTGAGAATTAATTAGTGCTTTAAAAAATGTTCGAGTGGTACCGAGTGCCACCCGCCGCAAACAAATCTCCCCAACATGCGGCGTTTGAAGGTTTTCGGTGAGCATTGCGAAGCCCACTGCAGCTAGTTTATATTGAACCGTCGTTGTGTACAGACGTTTGTTACATAGGGCATTCTAGATTGTGATTGTTTTTAAAATCATATATTAAAAAAACACAGTATAAAAGTTAATTTGCGTTTTAAAATAATATTCCGGAGTTTCCGAGTGCCAGGCGCTACACAAAAATCTACGCATCATGTGGCATTTGAAATTTTTTTGCGAGTATTGTGAAGAGGGCCGAAGCAAGTTTAAATTCGACCGTTGGTGTGTACAGATATGTGTTACTGTAGAAAGTAAAAAGCAATCGCGCTAGCGGAGAACACGGTGCGTTCTAGACTGTGATTATTTTGAAAGTCATATATTTAATAAAACACAGTGTAAGAATTGATTTGTGCTTTAAAAATGCTAAGATGTTTCGAGTGTCATCCACCACAAACAAATCTATCCAGCATGCGGCATTTGAATGTTTTCGGTGAGAATTGCGAAGGGCGCTGCAGCTAGTTTATATTGGACCGTCGGTGTGTACAGACGTCTGTTTTACAGTGCATTCTATATTATGATTGTTTTTTAAAATCATATAATGAATAAAACACAGCGTAAGAATTATGTTTTCCTTTAAAAATTGTTCGAGATGTTTCGATTGCCACCCGCCGCAAACAAATCTATCCAATATGTGGCGTTTGAAGGATTTCGGTGAGCATTGCGAAGCGCTGCATCTAGTCTATATTGGACCGTCGGTGTGTACAGACGTGTGTTAAACAGTGCAATATAGATTAGAAATATTTTTAAAATCATATATTAAATAAAACACTATTTGAAAATTAATTTCCATTTGAAAATAATATTCCGGAGTTTCCGAGTGCCAGGCGCCACACAAAAATCTGCGCATCATGCGGCATTTGAAGGTTTTCGGCGAGCATTGCGAAGAGGGCCCAAGCAAGGTTATATTCAATCATTGGTGCGTACCGATATGTGTTACTGTTAGAAAGAAAAAAGAAATCGCGCAAGCGGAGAACACGGTGCATTCTAGATTGTGATTATTTTAAAAATCATATATTTAATAAAACACAGTGTTAGAATTGATTTGTGGTTTAAAAATGTTCGAGATGTTTCAAATGTCATCCGCCACAAACAAATCTACCCAACATGCGGCGTTTGAAGGTTTTGGGTGAGCATTGCGAAGCGCTCTGCATCTAGTTTTTATTGGACCGTCGGTGTGTACGGACTTATGTTACACAGTGCATTCTAGATTGTGATTGTTTTTAAAAAAATGTATTTAAAAAAAAACATTGTATAAGCTTATTTGTGTTTGAAAATAATATTCTGGAGTTTCCGAGTGCCAGGCGCCATCCAAAAAATTGCGCATCATGCGGCATTTGAAGGTTTTCGGCGAGCATTGCGAAGAGGGCCGAAGCAAGTTTAAATTCGACCGTTGGTGTGTACAGATATGAGTTACTGTAGAAAGAAAAAAGCAATCGCGCAAGCGGAGAACACGGTGCATTCTAGATTGTGATTATCGTAAAAATCGTATATTTAATAAAACACAGTGTTAGAATTGATTTGTGCTTTAAAAATGTTTAAGATGTTTCGAGTGTCACCCGCCACAAACAAATCTACCCAACATGCGGCGTTTGAAGATTTTTGGTGTGCATTGCGAAGGGCGTTTAAAATAATATATTAAATAAAACACAGTGTGAGAATTAATTTGTGTTTTATAAAATGTTCGATGTGTATTGAGCGCTACCCGCAGCAAATAAATCTACCCAACATGCGGCGTTTGAAGGTTTCAGGTGAGCTTTGCGAAGCGCGCTGCAGCTAGTTTATATTGGACCATCGGTGTGTACAGACGTGTGTTACACAGTAAATTCTAGATTATGATTGTTTTTAAAATCATACAATAAATAAAATACAGCGTGACAATTATATTTTGCTTTGAAAAACGTTCGAGATGTTTCGATTGCCACCTGCCGCAAACAAATCTACCCAACACGTGGCTTTTCAAGGTTTTCGGTGAGTAATGCAAAGCGCGCTGCATCCAATTTATATTGGACCGTCGGTGTGTACAGACGTGTGCTAAACCATGCATTCTAGGTTGAATATTTTTAAAATCATAAATTAAATAAAACACAATCCGAAAATTATTTTGTGTTTGAAAATAATATTCCAGAGATTCCGAGTGCCAGGCGCCATACAAAAATCTGCGCATCATGCGGCATTTGAAGGTTTTCGGCGAGCATTGCGAAGAGGGCCAAAGCAAGTTTATATTCGACCATTCGTGTGTACAGATATGTGTTGCTGTGGAAAGAAAAAATCAAACGTGCAAGCTGAGAACACAGTGCATTCTAGATTGTGATTGTTTTAAAAATCATGTATTAAATAAATCAATAAAACACAGTGTGAAAATAATTTGTATTTTAAAATAAAGTTCTGGACGATGTGGGATGCCAAACGCCACAATTAAATCTACCCATCATGCGGCGTTTGAAGTTTTTTGGCGACCATTGCGAAGCGCGCCGCAGTTAGTTTATATTGCACCGTCGGTGTGTACAGAAGTGTGATACACAGTGCATTCTAGATTGAAATTGTTTTTAAAGTCATACTTTAAATAAAACATAGTGTAAAAATTATTTCGTGTTTTAAAATAATTTTCCGGATGTTATGGAGTGCAACACGCTACAAACAAATTTACGCATAACGCGAGATTTGAAGATTTTCGGCGATGTTTGCGAAGCGCGCCGCAGTTAATGTATATTGGACCGTTGTTGTGTACAGACGTGTGTTACATAGTACATTTCAGATTGTGATTGTTTTTGAAATCATATATTAAATAAAACACGGCGTGAAAATTAATTTGTGTTTTAAAATAATTTTCCGGATGTTTTATTGAATTTCAACACGCTACAAACAAATTTACGCATCATGCGGCATTTGCAGGGTTTAGGCGAGAATTGCGAAGCGGGTCGCAGCTAGTTTATATTTGACCGTTGGTGTGTAGAAAGAAAAAAACAAACGCGCAAGCTGAGAACACAGTGCATTCTCGATTATGAGTGTTTTTAAAATCATATATTTAATAAAACATAGAGTGAGAATTAATTTGTGCTTTAAAAAATGTTCAGGATTTTTCGATTGCCATATGGTCGGTCTGTACAGACGCGTGTTACAAAGTGCATTGTTGATTAGAATTGTTTTTAAAATCATAAATTTAAAAAAAAAACACAATGTAAAAATTAATTTGTGATTTAAAGTAATATTCCGGATATTTCGAGTGCCAGGCGCCAAACACAAGTCTACGCATTATGCGACATTTGAATGTTTTCAACAAGCATTGCGAAGCGGGCCTCAGCTAGTTTATATTCGACCGTTGGTGTGTACAGATATGCGTTACCGTGGAAAGAAAAAATCATACGAGCAAGCTGAGCACATAGTGCATTCTAAATTGTGATTGTTTTTAAAATCATATATTAAATAAAACGCAGTGTGAAAATTAGTTTGTGTTTTAAAACAATTTTCCGATATTTTAGATTGCAACACGCTACAAACAAATTTACGCATCTTGCGGCATTTGAAGGTTTTAGGCGAGCATTGCGAAGCGGGTCGCAGCTAGTTTATATTCGACCGTCGGTGTGTGAAGATATGAATTACGGTGTAAATATGAAATCAAACGCGCAAGCTGAGAACACGGTGCATTCTAGATTGTGATTGTTTTAAAAATCATACATTAAATGAAACACATTTCGAAAATTAATTTGTGTTTTAAAATAATATTCCAGATGTTTTTAATTGCCTTTCGCCACAAACCTACCCATCCTGCGGCGTTTGAAGTTTTTCGGCGAGCATTGCGAAGAGCGCCGCAGATATTTTTTATATTGGACCGTCGATGTGAACAGACATGTGTTACACAGTGCATTCTGGATTGTGATTTCTTTTAAAACCATATATTCAATAAAATGCATTGTGAAAATAAATTTGTGTTTTAAAATAATTTTCCGGATCTTTTGGATCAACACGCCACAAACAAATTTACTCATCATGCGGCATTTGAAGGTTTTCGGCGAGTTTTGCATAGTGGGCCGAAGCTAGTTTATATTTGACCGTTGGTGTGTGCAGATATGTGTTATTGTCGAAATGTAAAATCAAACGCGCAAGCAGAGAACACAGTGCATACTAGATTGTGATTGTTTTAAAAATAATGTATTAAATAAATAAATAAAACAAAGTGTGAAAAATATTTAGTGTTTGAAAATAATTTTCCGGATATTAAGGAGTGCAACACATTACAAACAAATTTACGCATCACGTGAGATTTGATGGTTTTCGGCGAGGTTTGCGAATCGCGCCGCAGTTATTTTATATTGAACCGTCAGTGTGTACAGACGTTTGTTACACAGTGCAGTCTAGATTGTGATTGTTTTGAAAATCTTATATTAAATAAAACACAGTGTGAAAATTAATTTGTGATTTAAAATAATATTCCGGATGTTTTGAATTGCAACACGCTACAAACAAATTTACACATCGTGCGGCATTTGAAGGTTTTAGGCGAGCATTGCGAAGCGGGTCGCAGCTAGGTTATATTCGACCGTTGGTGTGTACAGATATGTGTTAATGTAGAAAGAAAAAAACAAACGCGCAAGCTGAGAAAACAGTGCATTCTGGATTGTGGGTGTTTTTAAAATAATATATTAAATAAAACATAGTTTGAGAATTAATTTGTGCTTTAAAAAATGTTTGGGATTTTTCGTTTGCCACCCGTCACAAACAAATCTACCCAAGATGTGGAATTTGAAAGTTTTAGGCGAGAATTGCGAAGCGTGATGCAGCTAGTTTATATTGGACTTTCGGTGTGTACAGACGTGTGTTACACAATGCTTTCTAGATTGTGAAAATTAATTTGTGTTTTAAAATAAAATTCTTAATGTTCCGAGTGCCACCAACCATAAACAAATGTACGCCTGATGCGGTACTTTAAGGTTTTGAACGAGCATTACCAAGCGTGCTGCTGTTAATTTTTATTATAACTTTGGTGTGTACAGACGTGTGTTACTGCGTAAAGAAACAACCAGACGCACTGGCTGAGGACAAAGTGCATTCTGGATTGTAATTGTTTTTAAAATCATATATTAATTAAAATACAGTGTGAAAATAATTTGTGTTTTAAAATAATGTTACGGATAGTTTGAAGTGCCTTCCACTAAAATCAAATCTACCCATCCTGCGGTGTTTGAAGTTTTTCAGCGAGCATTGCGAAGCGCGCCACAGTCTATAAATATTGGACCGTCAGTATGTACAGACGTGCGTTACACAGTGCATTCTTGATTGTGATTGTTTTTAAAATCATGTATAAAAAAACATAGTGTGAAAATTAATTTGGGTTTTAAAATAATATTCTGGATATTCCGAGTGCCAGGCGCCATTCACAAGTCTACGCATCATGCCGCATTTTAAGGCTTTCGATGAGCATTGCGAAATGGGCCTCAGCTAGTTTATATTTGACCGTTGGTGTGTACAGATATGTGTTACTGTGGAAAGAAAAAATCAAACGCGCAAGCTGAGAGCACAGTGAATTCTAAAAAGTGTGTTTAAAAATTGTTATAAGTTTTTTATTTGCAACCAATTTTTGCATAGTGCTACGTTTGAAGGATTGGAAAGCGCACGGCAGTTATTTAATATTGGACAGTTTGTGTGCACAGATGTGTGTTACTACGAAAGAAAAAAATTCCTCGCGCAAGCTGAGAACACGGCTCATTCTCGATTGATTGTTTTAAAATCAAATATTTAATAAAATACAGTGTGAAGACTAATTTGTGCTCTAAAAAATGTTCTAGATATTTCGATTGCCATCCGCCACAAACAAATCTACAAAACATGCGGTGTTTGAAGGTTTTCGGCGAACATTGCAAAGCGCGCTGCAGCTAGTATATATTGGACCGTCGGTGTGTACAGACGCGTGATACACAGTGCATTCTAGATTGTGAATGTTTTTAAAATCATATATTAAATAAGACATATTGTGAAAATTAATTTTTGTTTTAAAATAATATTACGAATGTACCGAGTGCGAGGCGCTAACTAAAATCTATGCATCATTCGGCATTTGAAGGGTTTCCGCGAGCATTGTGTAGCGTGCCGCAGCTAGTTTATATTCGAACATTGGTGTGTACAAATATGTGCTACTGTGGTAAAAAAATCAAACGCGCACGCCGAGAATATATTGTGTTTTCAAATTCTTATAAATAATGAAACACAGTGTGAAAATTAATTCGTGTTTCAAAATATTGTTCCAGATGTTTCGAATGCCACCCACCACAAACAAATCTCCGCATCACGCGCCTTTCGAAATATTTCGACAAACATTGCCAAGGGCGCTGCAGATAGTTTATATTACACCGTTAGTGTGTATAGACGTGTCTTACCGCGGAACGAGACAATCAAGCGCGCAAGCTGATTACACAGTGCATTCTAGATTGTGATGGTTTTTAATATCATATAATATATAAACACAGTTTGAAAATTAATTTGTATTTTATGATAATATTCCGGATGTCCCGAGTGCCACCCGCTACAAACAAATCCACCCATCATGCGTTGTTTGAAGGTATTCGGCGAAGTTAGGGAAGCGCGCCACAGTTAGTTTACATTGGATCGTTATTGCGTACAGTCGTGTGTTACTGCAGAAAAACAGAATCAAAGGCGCAAACAGAGAACACAGTGCATTATAGATTGTGATGGTTTCTGAAATCATATATTAAATAAAACACAATGTGAAAATTAATTTTTGTTTTAAAATACTCTTCTTGATGTTTCGAATGGCACATGCCACAAACAAATCCACCCAACTTGCGGCGTTTGAAGGTATTAGGCGAAGTTTGTGAAGCGCGCCGCAGCTAGTTTATATTGGACCGTTGGTGTGTACTGTCGTGTGTTACTCCAGAGAGACGGAATCAAAGGCGCAAGTTGAGAACAAAGTGCATTCTAGAATGTAATTGTTTATTAATACATATATTGATTAAAACATAATAATAACATTAATTAGTGTTTTAAAATAATGTTCCGGATATTTCGAGTGCCACGTGGCACAAACAAATTTACGCATCATGCGGCGATTTGGGTTCTTCGGCGAGCAATGCGAAGCGTATCGCAGCTAGTTTATATTGAACCGTTGGTGTGTACACTCGTGTGTTACTGCAGAAAAACAGAATAAAAACGCGCAAGCTGAGAACCCAATGCATTCTAGATTGTGTTTGTTTATAAATTTATATATAAAATAAAACACAGTGTGAAAATTCATTCCTGTTTAAAAAAAAATATTCCGGAAGATATTTAGTGCAAACTGTCACAAACTAATCTACGCATCATGCGGCGGTTCGGGTTGTTCGGCGACCAGAGCGAAGCGCGTCGCAGTTAGTTAATATTATACAGTTGGTGTGTACAGACGTGTGTTACTGCGGCATGAAATAATCAAACCCGCAAGCTGAGAACCCAGTGCATTCCTGATTGTGATTTATTTGAAATCATACATTAAACACGGTGTGAAAACTAATTTGTGTTTTTAAATAATGTTCAGGATATTTTGAGTGCCACTCGCCACAAACAAATCCACCCATCATGCGGCGTTTGAAGGTATTCGGCGAAGTTTGCGAAGCGTGCCGCAGCTAGTTTGTATTGGACCTTTGGTGTATACAGTCGTGTTACTGTAGAAAGCAGATTAAAAACCGCAAGTTGAGAACTCAGTGCATTTTGGAATATGATTTTTATTAATTAAAAGACGGTGTTAAAATTAATTTATGTTTTTATAATAATGTTTGAGATGTTTCGAGTTCCACCCGTCGCAAACAAATCCACGCATGTTGCGGCGTCTGACGGTTTTCGGCGAAGTTTTCGAAGCGCGCCGCAGCTAGTTTGAATTAGACCAGTCATGTGTTATTGCAGAAAGACAGAATCAAACTCGCAAGCTGAGAACACAGTGCATTCTAGATTGTGGTGATTAATAAATGAATATGTTGATTTAATACAGTGTAAAAAATAATTTTTGTTTTAAATTAATGTTCGAGATGTTTCGAGTGTCACCCGCTACACACAAATTTACGCATCATGCGGCGTTTCGGGTTGTACGGCGAGCAGTGCGAAGCGCGTCGTAGTTAGTTTCTATTAAACAGTTGGTATGTACAGACGTGTGTTACTGCGGCATGAATGAATCAAACCCGCAAGATGAGAATACAGTGCGTTCTTGATCATGGTATGTTTGAAATCATATATTAAATAAAACAGAGTGTGAAAACTAATTTGTATTTTAAAATAATGTTCCGGATATTTGGAGTGCCACCCGCCACAAACAAATTCACCCATCATGCGGCGTTTGAAAGTATTCGGTGATGTTTGCGCAGAAAGCAGAATCAAACGCGCAAGCTGAGAACACAGTGCATTCTAGATTGTGATGGTTTATAAATTCATATATTTATTAAATCACAGCTTGAAAAATAATTTATGTCTTAAAATAGTTTTCCAGATGTTTCAAGTGCCACCCACTACAAACAAAATTACGCATCATGCGTCGTTGGAAGGTTTTCGGCGAGCATTGCTGAGAACACAGTGCATTCTAGATTGTGATGGTTTATAAATTCATATATTTATTAAAACACAGCTTGAAAAATAATTTGTGTCTCAAAATAGTTTTCCAGATGTTTCAAGTGCCACCCGCCACAAACAAATTTACGCATCATGCGGCGTTGCAGGTTCTTCGGCGAGCAGCGAGCAGTTCGCCTCAGCTAGTGTATAATGGAAAGTCGGTGCGTACAAACGTGTTTTACTGCAGCAAGAAAGCATCAACGCGCAAGTTGAGGACACAGTGCATCCTAGATTGTATTTGTTTTTAAAATCATATATTAAATAAACACGGTGCGAAAAATTATTTGTGTTTCAAAATAATGTTACAGATGTTTCGAATTACATCCACCACAAAAAAATTTACGCATCAAGAGGTATTTCGGGTTGCTCTGCGAGCACTTGTAAAGTGCGTTGCAGTTAGTTAATATTGGACTGTGTGTACACACGTGTTTTACTGCGGCAAAAAAGTGTCAAACGCGCAAGCTGAGAACACATTCCATTCTAGATTGTGATTGTCTTTATAATTTTAAAAACACAATGTGAAAATTATTTCCTTCTTAAAATAATGTTCTAGATATTTTGGAGTGCAACCCGCTACAAACAAATCTACGCATCATGAGGCATTTGAAGATTTTCTGCGAGCATTGCGAAGCACGCCGCAGCTAGTTAACATTATACCATTGGTGTGTACCGACGTAAGTTACTTTGGAAAGAAAGAATCAAACGCGCAATCTGATGACACAGTGCATTCTAGAGTGTATTTGTTTACAAATTCATATATTAATTAAAACACAATGTGAAACGTAGCTTGTTTATTAGATTAATGTTCCCGATGTTCCGAGTGCCACCTACCACAAACAAATTTCCGCATCATGCGGCGATTCGAGTTGTTCGACGAGCACTGCGAAGCGCGTCGCAGTTAGTTAATATTAGACAGTTATCCGGATGTTGACAAACAAATCCACCCATCACGCGGCGTTTGAAGGTATTCGGCTAAATTTGCGAAGCGCGCCGCTGCTAGTTTATATTGGACCGTTGGTGTGTACAGATATATGTTAGTGTGGAAATATAAAATCAAACGCGCAAGCTGAGAACATAGTGCATTCAAGATTGTGATTGTTTTAAAAATCATGCATTAAATAAAACATGGTGTGACAATAATTTGTGTTTTAAAATATTGTTCCGGATGTTTTGGAGTACCACCCATCACAACCAAATCTACCCATCATGCGGCGTTTGATGTTTTTTCGACGAGCATTGCGAAGCACGCCGCAGTTAGTTTTTATTTGACCGTCGGTGTGTACAGACGTGGGTTACACAGTGCATTCTAGATTGTGATTGTTTTTAAAATAATATATTAAATAAAATACAGTGTAAAAATTAATTTGTGTTTTAAACAGTGTTACAAGTTTTTTATTTGCAACCGGCCACAAAACAATTAACGCATCATGCGCTGTTTGAAGGATTGCAAAGCGCGCCGCTGTTAGTTAATGTTGGACAATTTGTGTGCACAGACGTGTGTTACTGCGCAAGAAAAAGTTACACGCGATTGCTGAGAACACAGTGCATTCTAGATTGTGATTGTTTTAACAATCATATATTAAATAAAACACAGTGTGAGAATTAATTTGTGCTTTAAAAAATGTTCCAGATATTTCGAGTGCAAACCGCAAAAAACAAATGTATGCACTATGCGGCATTTGAAGGTATTCGGCGAGCATTGCCAAGCGTGTCGAAGCTAATTTTTATTATAATTTTGGAGTATACAGACGTGTGTTACTGTGGAAAGAAAGAGTCAAACGCACAAGCTGAGAACGCAGCTAGCTTATATTTTACCGTCGGTGTGTACAGACGTGTGTTACACGGTGCATTCTAGATTGTGATTGTTTTTAAAACCATATATTAAATAAAACACAGTGTGAAAATTAATTATCTGTTTTAAAAAGTGTTACAAGTTTTTTATTTGCAACTGGCCACGAAACAATTCACGCATCATGCCCCGTTTAAAGGATTGCGAAGCGCGCCGCTATTAATTAATGTTGGACAATTTGTGTACACAGACGTGAGTTACTGCGCAAGAAAAAAATCCACGCGAGTGCTGAGAAAATAGTACATTTTAGATTGTGATTGTTTTAAAAATCATATATTAAATAAAACACAGTGTGAGAATTCATTTGCGTTTTAAAAAATCCCTCCCTCCCGCCACAAACAATCTATCCAAAATGCGTCGTTTTAAGATTTTCGGGGAGCATTGCGAAGCGGGCTGCAGCTAGTTTTTATTGGACCGTCGTTGTGTACAGATGTGTGTTACACAGTGCATTCTAGATTGCGATTGTTTTTAAAAACATATATTAGATAAAACACAGTGTTAAAATTAATTTGGTTTTAAAATAATATTTCGGAGTTCCGAGTGCCACACACAAATCTAAGCATCACGCGGCATTTGAAGTTTCTCGGCGAATATTGCGAAGCGGGCCGCAGCTAGTTTATATTCGACCGTTGGCGTGTACAGATGTGTTGCTGAACATAAACTTTGACGCGTTGTGGTCACTGCGTTTTCGATTATATTTTTTTAAAATAACTGTAGTGAAACGAGGGCTATTGTGCTTGGCAATCACCCTACAACTGATTTAATACTTTTCCCTTGTGTCAAAACTGTCTAAATATCGACGTCTCTTGAGTGATATTGATTTCATTGGAATATTTGAGGAAATTTACTATACCGTTTCAGAGGGATTTTGGCAAGACATTTCTTTAAGTGTAAGTTTGCAAGACTACCTATCACGCAATGGTATCTTCGAGAAAAGTAAATAACGAGTGAGCACGATAAAACTACACAAGCGACGATGACCTCTATATTGCAAATCAATTTGAATTTCATATCCCATAAATTTGCTTCAAAAATAAAATATGGTAGATTGGATCACAATTTCATTTTTAACTATTTGTGTTATACATTCTCTATCAACATTATGCAGAAACATCTTGTTCCCAAATTTAAGTACTTAGGTCAAAAACTGTGAAACTCTGAGACTGTGGCCAAAGGATGAACGAACCTGATAAAGTCATAAAGCTATTTATAGGAGATACTATTATAGGAGTTATTTCATAAAATAATATTTGATAGTTTCATTTTTGTTTTGGTTCGCAGGAAATCAGCTTTATTAAAATCAGTATAAATATCAAAGCAAGTCAATACTAGGTTCATACTATTTTTTCAGCTAACGAGGAATTTATCAACAATTTGAATGTTTTTGTAGAAGCAATATCCCTCAAGCGATAGTGATATCACTCAAGGGACGTCGATCTTTAGATAGTTTTGACAAATAGGAAAAGTATTAAATCAGTTTTAGGGTGATCGCAAAGAACAATAGCCCTCGTTTCACTATAGTTATTTTAAAAAAATAAAATCGAAAACGCAGTGACCATAACACGTCAAAATTTATGTTTATGTTAATATAATGAGTTGTATTTTATCTATAAACACTCAATTAAATTATATTTTTTAACTTTACTTCATAAGACAAATATATATATACAAATATATTTTGTTCTTAATTTTTGTAATATCATATTTTTTTACTTCTTATTCACTTACTAAAAATAGCGATTGACAGAATCGTTATCGAAGATCATTGTTACTCTCCAATATTAATTCACAAATCTATGTACAAGAAAAAATATTCTCTTCCAAAATTGTAGGAGTTTTTGGAATCCTTAGAAACTCTTATCTACTACTAGCCGGATATGAGGTTCAATGTTTTTAAATTTGAAGGAAATTGACCGGATTAACAAGAAATTCCTTGCTTCCTGTTCTGCAGAGTTTTGCAAAATGTTCAAATAGACAGCCAACATAATTACGAACCAATGTAAAAATTATTGCGCATCATATTTATGCATTCGAGCGCAGAAGAAAAACATAAAAGATACCTGTGGAGCCACGTTCATTTCGACGGGTGGAGGGGAGATTTATTTCATAAAGTTTTATTGTCACAGCTGAACCCCTATTTTGTCTTTAAGGATCCGTGTTCAGAAATGAACCATTAATTTACTTTTAATTAACTAAGTCGTGCAATGAACAGGAATATTTTGTGCAAACAATTCCTAATTTTAGTTAAATTTTTATAGGCGAATTTTAATATATTATGTTTATAGGTAAGTTTCTCGTCAATATTCTCACCTTCATTTAAAAGTAAAGTTTAAACTTTTATAACTCATTCAATTTTTAACATATGTAAAAACTTTTTTTCTCCTTGTTAGAATCACCATCAAATTGAAGCCACGTTTTAAAACAAAACAATTTTCAGCCGCGGCTAAAAGGATAGAAACAGGGCCTTCCACGGCAATTCTCTACCGAATTCCAGAATGGAGCCATTCTCTATTCTTTCATGCTTTTGGCTCTATCCACTGCTGGACCACATGTTCCAGGAGTACCTAATCAGTCGACGCAAATTCCATCCAGAGAATATCTTACTTCTATAATTTTTCATGTAGCGAGCTGCCTATGAGCCGTATTTTGGGTAATTGTTTTTGTCTCGGTCAACGTGTTTCGAATATTTTTGGGCTGTAAGAAAGAAGTTTCGTTAGGTATTATGGAATTAGTAGACGAGGTGTGGGCCCTTTTTGGAGCACTTATATATTTATATTGTTTGCTTATATATGATTTCATGGGACATAGATTTAAGTAATTAATTGTATGTATTTGTGTTAGTTATTTTCGATTTATAGCGAAAGAAAAATATAGTCGTCATAGCCAGTTTAGTCAACTTAGTCTGTTTTATATAAACATTTATTTAAGAGAATTAGTTCTTATGGAGAGATATGCATAGTTAAAAAACTAGCCACTTGCGTATCACGACACACATTAGGTAGATTTTCGTAGCTCTTTATATCTCCTGAAATTGTCGATGTAAGTTAACTGAACTAATTTTAGTAAAAGTTCTGATCAAATATGGTACCTCAAATTTATGAAGTTTCAGTTTATAACTGAGAAATTAAAGGGAAATTGTTTTCCTGCCTTAAATTATTGAAATATTATTTAAGTAGAAAACCATAAATTAAACATTATAGTTTACCGGTAAATTTCTTACAATGCTAAAAGCTTGAAAAGTTTCTACTTTAAAACTCTTCAACTTTTTTGTCTACTCTCAAACTATTCAATTTCTTTTGTATACTTTAAAATTTTACAAACTTTTCTTTTTAAATGTTAGCACTTTTAAAAAATATATAGGTTAGCAAAATCTAGAAATGTTAAATTTTTACGTCAAAGACTTTCTGAAAAAACGGCTGTATATTCACCTTACGACGATTCCGTTTTTTTTGAAGTACGGGAACCAAAAAATACAAAGAATTCCAGCACAAAAAATTATTAAAACGCTGTAAAATTACAATAATGATTATAATCAATTTATATTTTAATATATTATACTTTAAATTATCCAGTTAATAATTAGTTCATTTTTTATTTATTTTCTCCTTAATCTTGTCACAGATAATAATAACATTCTGAGATGACTAACGAATTGTAGTCATAGTGGTGTTAATACGACTTCTATCGAAAGAGTACACCTATGCTATTTTTCGAGAAGTATTTTGGATATAATATAGGAGTCTCTTCGCCCGATATCTTTATCATCTTTTCGCATATTAGCAAATACCATCCTTTTATAAAACAGAACTAAAAATTGAAAGATTTAAATTCTGAGTAATACTATAAAACTTTGTTGTTATTTGATAACTCTACAACCAAGCAAATTTGGCAAGTGCTGTTACCTGCGATATTGCTCGCGAATAACGACATTGAGAAGAAAATTATATTTGAAAGTTTATTTCTGCAAGTATGTTTATTTATACATACGTAAAGGGCCAAACAAATCTTCGTGAAATTTTGTTTAGATATGGTTCATATTGAGACATCATTTTCCATTCGAGAAATTTCGCTATCTTGATAAAAAGTTACGCAGTCATGAGCTAGTCTTAAACGTTGATATTTTTACCTTAAGAATAAAATGCGAAACGTCAAATATGATCAATTATCGGAAGGGAATAGAGTAGCGTACATATTTTCGCGGTAAGGTATGAGAGAGTTGAGTAGTACTAATAGTTTTTCTGGATAAAGTCAAAAGAATAAAATTTTCAAGTTACCTTCAAAATAAATTAAACTGGATAAATCTTGTTATTAAAGGAATCGTATGTACCACACAGCGTCTTTAGAAATAGAAAAATTTCATCCAGGCAAGATTAGAACTTAAAGTAGTTCTTATTAATCAGCATCGTAAAACAAAAATGAAAAAAGTGGTAGAACATATGTACTGCAGCGCTATTGATGGTTTAATAAGAGAAAGAATAATTACCGGAAAAGTGCTTTGTAAAATGGTTTTTTCTATTTATAATTTTTAAGCAGCAGCATCAAAAACTTTAAAAGGCTGAATAAAAATATAAAGAAACCCTCGTTCACTACACTCCAAACATACAGCTTCATTCCATCAGGATATTTTTCTGCCATTTTTATAACATATCTTCGTAGAAATATATATATAAATGTCCTGAAATATAGCTCTTGTCTCATAAACTTTTCTAACCGGCGGTTTACTCGTATAATCACTTTTACTTTTAAGTTTTCTAATATAACTTTTTTCATATTTTTCTTCTTCTGTTACTTTTTCCCTCTCGTCCCTATACAGTAACATTTAGCAGCACCTTGCTAGCTTCGTGCACATAATTTCACCCCTTGCTTTTCTTTTAACCCCCGCGTTGTAGTTATTCAATGTCACATATCAATTAAAAGCTTCAAGCGTTTAAAGAAGCATACAATTACCGAGTCTGGAACGTGGGCTGGCTTGGCTTGATTTAGAATCTGTCGGCGGCAGTCGATTCGACCAGTCGAGTGCTTGTTTTGTTGCCAAGTTGTTTTATGTCGTCGGGTGTGTAGCTTGATATTTGTTTAGTTTCTAAGCACAATAATTAAATACTGCCATTGAGATGAAAATGCTTGCTCTTCGACAATATAGAAAATATTTTAAACTTCAACGATTTTTTCAAGACTACTTACGCCATTTGAAAATCCACGGTATCAAATTAATTTCATCAAAAATGCTTTTGGAAAATAATGTAATTTTTTTATTTTAACATTCAGTACATCAAAAGGAAAAAGGGAACCTTTACGAGACAAATTACGACGCCAATTGAAAATCCACGATATCAAATTAATATTATCAAAAATAATTTTGGAAAAAAATGTCATTTTTTTATTTTTACATTCAGTACATCATTCAGTTCTCTTTTTAAGATTACCAAATCTAAAATTATTAAATATACGATTTACGGAAATCTGCGCCAAATTTATGGGAAAATTACAACAATGATTTTCTACATATTATTTTTATATCGTTATTAAAGTGCACTGTGTTTTCACACCTGCCAAACATATAGTGGGTAATATATTTACGTTGCGGGAAATTAATATTGTTTAAATATTTGTTATAGACACTATGTACCCCCAAATGTTTTTAAGTGCCCAAATGTGTACGGGACTATCGCAGTACGAATTCTACTTGACAGTTTAGTCTGCAAATCCGACTTATATTAAATGCAGCATCGGGTGGTTTATAGTGTCTAGATGGACATAAATTATATAATATTTTCTTCAAAGTATGAATAATAAACAGTAAAGAGTTAAAAAAATAGATTCAAAATGTGTCAGGTACAATTTTGAAAAAATTTAAATAATTTAATTTTATAATTTAAAACAAAAAAATTTTAAGGGCACATATTGTTTTTTATTACAGATTGCCTGCTCTAACTGGTTTCTTATTACAAAATCGGAAAACGGAATACTTTTAAATGAAATAAAATAAAAACTTTATGGCTGCATCAAAATAATGTTTCAATGAGTTTGATATACAGCTGATTATAATCGGTTTTTGGTTATAAGCGCTTTTGTGGTATAAAAAATAGGGCTGCGGATTCTGTAATCGACTAAAGCACGAACAGAAATTAATTGTAAATAATTATTACCTAAAAATAAACAACCATGATTCCTTCTTTGCCCTAACAAAACTCAGATATTATCATAATCGACGGCCTGTATCATTCCACTTCTAATTTCATCAGAAATAATTTTCATATTCTGCATTCTGTTTATCTCAAAATATGAGAGTGTTGAAAGGTGAATAAATATGCGGAATACGTTAAAAAATAAAGGAAAGTTTCTAGGTTATTTATTTGTAATATAGATAGCTGTATGATACGAAAAGATTATTAAAATGTTTAAAGTTATGTATATTATATATATATATATATATATATATATATATATATAATGTGATTGGTTTAACATGTGATTTTTTTAACATTTGATACTGATTATCTTTATCGTAAGATTGTCGTACCAGTCACAACAATAAAGATTTTCGATTGATCGATCGACATGCCACGTTACGTTATGGAAATATCAAGTAGGAAACTGAAATATATAGGATATAGAATTAATAAGGAAAAATTAATGCTCCAAGTTAGGATTTAAATGAACCACTCAGAAATCACAGTCGATTATTCCTTAATGAAAATGAAACCAAGCTGTATTACGTGGCTAATAAAATATCGTACCATCTGCATAGATCCACAATACACAGTTGCCTAGAGTCGCTTTCCTAATTTCAGTAACTTGTGTGTTAATAAACCAGTAATAAAGTTTAATAACTCATTATACATTTTCTATTTTCAAAATTAAAATATTGCCACTAATAATGTTTAGATTATTTGATATATATGAAAATATGAAATATTATTTAGTAATTAAGAACCTTTTGCATATAAAAATGTGTAACTATACTTGGTATAGATAGCAATGTAGGTTACACAGGTATTCAAATAAATAAATATATTCAGGCGATGAGTTAAAAGTTCTTTTTACATTGCACTTCGTATTCTCTTATCTTAATTCTCTTTTAAAATGGCGACTCCATTTTCCAATAACCAGCCATCCTCGGAATCACCGAGGTTTTAAACTTAGATTAAATTCAACGACGCTAATCATGAAATGAAGCGCACATCCCGGTACAATAATTATTCGCCATTCCGCACATTCTACAAGGGAGGGTAGAGAGGAGAGGATCAGTGAAGGTTGTAACAGGAAATTACGTGATCAAAATGAGCTTTACAACGACCGCAGATGACAGTAATCCACTGCGAATAATGTTGAGTTAGGGTTTTGAAAGCTTTTTAAAGAATTAAATTTCATAAGAAAGTTATTGAGAGTTGAATAATGACGAGAACGATTGATTAACACTATTGAAAATAGACCGCATTTCCTTACTTTTCATGTTAGTTATATTGGAGTCATTATTAGTATTGGAGTCAGAGGACTCCAATAAAATGAAAATGTTTAATTCCACATAGCGTACTTTACCAAATTATATTTTTGAATTTTGTACAGTAAGTTTTTATGCTGATTATGTGATAATAGTACAAAGATATAATGAAAGGAAATAATGAATTTTTATATATAAATCAAGAAAACAACATAGGTAAATTTTACAGAGCTGTGTTTTTCTAGTTTTAAATAGGAAAAACCGGTCAATTGCCTTTATGTATACATGTAAAGAAAGGTTCCGTAATAATTTAAATATTTTTTTCTACCGGCTATAAATTGAATTGCAACATGTTATTTAAGGCAATCATTGTATTTTTAATCACTGAATTTTTTAATGACTGTTTAATAAAAAAATATACCGTAATTATTGATGAATAATTATTATAAAATTAGAAGTAAAGTGCGTACCTATAATTTACCTAAAGTGCATGATCATTTCTTTATTTTTTGATTTGGTGGTCAACATTAAAAATTAAAAGAAAATAAAAGAAATGGTAAGCAGCCAGTCATTAAGGTGAATCTCATAGTGTTTGAATTCCTTTGATAATGAAATCACATTAAAAATAGCAGATAAATTGCCATTTTTTCATATATAGAATTTTAATGGCTCTAAAATTCATACCCAAATGAATATAAAAATAAATATTATTTTTCCATTCATTTGCTATTGGTAGCTGTGTTACTTTTTCATAGCTCAGGAAGGTAATTTAACTTACATTCCTATTAAATAAGATAGCGAGAATTGTTAACCATACACTAAAGTCGCAGTTTATACTTAAAGATTGGTAAAAATGTGATAATTACCTCATTCTTTGAAGATTTTTTGGGGGTTAATTGCATTTCTATTAACCTCATTTGCAATCTTAGTACATTAAGTTTATTATATCTGTACGAATACCTAATATATATATATATATATATATATATATATATATATATATATATATTACACTTAATAATTTTAGTAGACAATGACATTATACAGATATATCATTTTTAATTCATGGACCTGTTTATTAATACCTTTTGATTGTAAATTACAATGTAATCTAAAATGAAAATAAAAAGGCGATTGTGCCGCACCTGAGTAGCGACTGTGCCGCAACTTTCAACGCAGCAATACGCTACTATTGAACCACTTTTAAGAAAATTTTTGAAATTAGGTATAAACGACATTAATTTATATCCCGGCCGTTTATTTTATTTGACTGCCTAAATTGGCTGTCTGTGTCTATTCGGAAGGGTGTGTTAAAACTATTGCATAAGAATTTTCACAAAAGTACGTTTCTGAGGGTAGCGTTGTGTCAATGCACATTGGATCAATTTTTTAATAGATATTAACAAATTTAGGACAAAATAATATTGAGCAATCACAGGCCAACGTTGCATGTCGGAGAACATCGGCGACTCTATGTATTTACGTGTACGAGCTATTCGTGCGCTTTCAAAAGCTTGCTATATTGGAGCGGAGCATTTCATCGATTTCGGATTTACTTTATTTCATTTTGCTAGGTAACTCGGTCATCATGTATTATAACAATTATAATCTTTCATTTCAAAAATGTTATTGAAGAAAAAACAGCTCAGTGCTTCATGTTTGTTTTTAGTTACCCCCGAAGCTGCAGGTAATATTCTATTTCGCTTCTACAAAACAATTTTACAATTTGCAACATACATATACAAGTTCGAAATAATGACCATTAAGATCAGTTGTAAGCATACTTTCGCAAGAACAATGAACCGATATACGGTTCATGAAATTAAATACTTAAAATATTATATTTCAAAAATGTTTATTATTTAATTCTGTTTGAAAATTTCAACAAGTATTTTAGGTTTTTGTGCATTAAGTTTTTGTAATGCAACCAAAAATGGATCATTTCATTATCAATCAGAAATAAAAAGAAATTAATTATCCTTTTGTTCTGTTAAACTTTTCTGAAGAGAGTTTTTTTCAAATTTATCGGTGACGCAAGAAACGGAAATTTGTATACAAATTTGTAAAGTTGTTGTTTGTAATAGATGTAATAGAAAGACAGACCGGCCACTTTAATTAGACAATAGGCATTTTCTTTTCGCAGAAAGCGCTAAAAACGAAATAATTGTGGCACGTTTTGGCTGTGCCCGAGTAAAAATCGTAAAGCTTATAATGGTTCGGTTTTTTCACTAAAAATGTGCAATAGAAAATCAGAACAGATAATGTGTAATCATTTTCAATATATACATATAAACATTGTACGTATTCTCTTGCCGCTTTTGATATTTTTACGTACGTTATTTTAATATCGCACAAATGGTTTAAAAGTTTAAATGAAAAATGTACTTCGAATTCCTTCATTCAAACGTAATTTTTTTACATCCTTATTTTTAAGAAATATTTTTGTCGTACGTTCATTTGGAAACTAAAATTTAAATGTTTTTAAATATGATATCACTATGATCGGTTTTTTTAGCGAACCCCTACAAAACAAAGAAACAAAATTTTCCTCCATATAAAATAAATGTGATTTATTTTATTAGCACTAATCTTACAATATACACTTATATTTTTTAGTTATGTCCGCTACTTTGTTTGCTTTCTTAAAATTGTAAGAAATCTTTTTAACATTTCTTATTGCAATATTTTTAACGGACATAAATTCCAAAACCCTGTGTTTGTGCTCTAATAATTTCGTTATGTTCTCTTAAATTTTTTTTTTAAATACCTTCGATGTACCCCATTCTACAATTTTACTACATTTATATAAAATAAAGAACGTAACAATATTTATGCCATTTATAAATATAATTAAATTACGAATATTTATAAGATATTTAAATGCATTATTCCTAAATTTTTCGTTGTGGAAACTGTCAAAAACTCCCTAAAAACAATGAAAGTAATTTGAGGTTGAAAATATTTTAAACATTTCTTTAAAAAATTAAGTCTATATATTTCGATATATCTTATTGTAAAACTACCTGCAATTGGGTCTAATGTACGTGTGACATTGAAGCAATAGAAGTAATGTAAGGTTAGAAACAATTTTAATTATGGTTAAAAATATATAAAGCAACTTAGTTTGAAGGGTAGCAACTAAGAAAAAGCTGCCCTTTTTTGCACTAGTACGAGTGACGATACATACGTGTTATTCGTTTATCTGTAGTTTAAAAAATATTTCGAACTTTATAATGTTTCGAAAAAGCTGAAAAGATAATTGTAATATTTTTTTTTAAATTTATCAATCGCTTAGGTCAAAATTAAGGTTGGAAAATTCTGTCTAGAAGTTGTTTTATGGCTTTTGCTGCCCTTGAAATTAAATTGCCTTAAATGTTTATAAACAAAATTATAATTGTTTCTAACCTTAAATTACTTCTGTTGTTTCGATGTCGCACGTGCATTATAGCCAATTGCAGGCAGTTTAAAGATTTGTTTAAGGGATATTAAAAATTTAATTTTTTGAAAAAAATATTAAAATATTTAACCTTAAATTACTTTTACTGTTTTAAGCATTTATAGTTTCCACTAAAAAATTAAGGAATAATAAAATTACATGGAAATGTAAACACAAGGTAATTACTCATAAAGGGTGCCTTCTGTGGTTAATTATGAATATCTTTTTTTTTTATTTAAAAGTGGCAAGATTTTTACCACTATAATATTTGTATTACATGCGCTACTTTTTCAAATGATTTGCCAGTTCTATGTAGTACATTTTTTATGACCACAAAGATTCAAATTTGGGTTATGAAAATTACAAAATCCTAAATATACATTTTTGAATTTTTCCTTAAGAGAACCATATTAGTTTGCGTAAGATATTTCAATTTATTCAAAAGGTTTATTACCAAAATGTACTTAACTAAATAAAATTAACAGACTTAATTTGTAGCCGTCGTATTCAAAAGACTGATATGGAGTAGTAGTTTAACAAATTTTTAAAAAGTGTCTATATCTCGAAAACTACGAGTATTTTATTAACGCTAAATTTTGTCAACAACCCAATCATAGCTTGGTCTACCTGTCTTTTCCATTTGGTACATGACTTATAAGACACTATATTCAATTTGCTAATATTTACTTTTTACAAAAAAAACGATGTATCCTATTTAAAAACATGCACAAACAAATATTTGCCTTTCGTAAACAGAAAGTTTACAAAAGTTAAATATAAAATAAAATGAGAATTTAAAACTGGTGAAAAAGAACAAAAACTTCAACAAAACAATTTTGATAATTTCCTAAGAAAGGGTCAATTTTCTGTGAAATATTGTGTCATGATCTAAAATATATATTTTTTCTTTTCTTTACTAAGCACAAAAATTGGAATCGATCTTACGTTGTCAAGAAATTAAGAAAGCATATTAATTTTATTCCGGTTTTCTAAATTTACTTTTATAACGAATCACTTTATAGAACAAAGTTGATTCAAATTCTTTTTATCGAATCAAATGCTTACGCACGTCATATTGTGGAAGACTGGCTATATAGGTTTTGTTTTAAGTTTTAAAATAAAAAAGTCCACATGATTTGTTTCCGTATTACGGACGTTAAATTTTTCAACTCCGTCTAATTGAGCGACTTAACTGGGTGCGGACGCATTTCTGCTCATATATCAACACGTTCTTTAAAATTGTTTCACATCTCTGGATGTCAAATTACCTTTTGACGTAACCTTCTTAAAACAAGAAACGTGTTTTCACAGTGTAGTTTGACGTGTGTGTAGCTTATCCAAGTTACTATATATTGTATTCACAATCGTTTGAGACTATAAAAAATTCTATATTTTAGATTCTCGGAAAATATAATATGAGTTAAAAATATAATTGCACATGTATCAGATGTATCTTACCTTGTGTAAGATACTATTTCTACTTCCTAGTTTCTATTCCTTTAGGACAGATGGATTAAGGTACTAAGTTGTCAAAGTTATTAACTTTAAATCTTCTAGACCATTTCAAGTAAACATACCCCGTATATTATTAGTAAATTAAGACTGTATTCCTATACGCACACAATTCCGTTGATGCGCACCGATAGAACTCATGGATGTGCAATATCCACCATGGTGGAATTCAAATAATGTCAATTTGTGAAATGTGATGAAATTCTGACAAGCTTTTAAGGCAATATAAGAAATTAAATCCAAGATGTAAGTACGTATATTCAAAAATTATCATGCGTGTATAATGCTCATGTGTGAATAAATCCGAGAAAAAACTCATGCAGATTATACTTTATTATGATCATACTCCAACTTGCTGCACCAAGTAGCGAATTAATTGTTTAAAAACCTCAAACTTAAAATAAATGCCATAATCAAAGACCGTGTAGTGATGCAGTATATTATCATTCACCGTGTAGTCTCAGCCGCGCATTTTATAATTTTTATTTATTTCATTTTATTTACTCCTCAAATTAAGATTAAACTATGAGGCATTTATTTTATGTAACTGAAGATTAGGGTGCCTTCGAATTGAAAAAACATTCTGAAAAAAGGGTGAATTCAGTGGTTACCCGATGGTGCTCCGAAAAAATAAGAAAGCGAGTAGCTTATAGAGACCACGCAGGAAATTAAAAAGAAATAACAAAATTATTCTATGTTTCATTTATATTCATAGCTAATAACTCCGTTATAATAATTTTGTATACCATAGCATATGTTTAACTATGGGTTATTTTTTGTGTTAAAACACGAAGAAACTATTTTCGTTTTCTAGTTAATCTTTTAAAAATTATAAATTTTTGAACACTTCGGACTTTTCTTAGAAATAGAAAGAACAGAAATATTCATATTAACACAATTGCAATTTTTGCAACAAACTAGGTAAGCAAATGACCGATATTAATTTGTATAGCGGGCTGGGTTTTTGAGACTCCGTCTACGAAATAAGATCATTATAATCAATGAAATTCTCTTGTAATTCGAGATACATTAATTAAATTAACACAAGGGTTAAATATCGAGCAATATCTCGCGTACCGAATGCCGCATAGAACCATGGCGATACGACATAATGCGGTCCTCTTATTGCAATTTTACAGAAAGAAATATCCTTTATGTTAATAACTCAATATGTTTCTTGTTTTATCAATGCAGTATCCGATTATGATAGCGAAACGTTTAATTATAATTAAGAACGAGAAAAAGTTAAAAAATCTTTAAATATGGGAAAAAATGTCTCGCCTTGAAAAATTAATTAATTTTTTTTAATAAAGGCAAAATAAGAAAATACTATAGATTATCTTCGTCTCATATTTTTGAGACGGAGTTAAAAAAAATCTAGCTGTAGCAATTAATAAAAAAATATTCTTAAATCATTTGAGTACCAATGAACATAAATAGCGAAGTATCGAACAGGATAGAACTTCTTGTCCTCTGTTTTAATGGATACTCGTATAAACAATGACCCTGAAAAAAGTTGAGTAGATTTTATATTTTAATATTTTATAAGCAGATATGTAAGAATATAATCTATGTGGTCGCAAGCACTCGTAACTAATCATTAACCTCCTTTGAAATGGTAATATTATGCATATTTTCACCATAACATTCATAATATGGTTTCTAAAATTATACGTAGGATAACAATATGTGTTAAAAATATAAAATATTAGGTTAACTTAAATATAATTTTCTAAATTTTGTCTCATAAATTAACAGAAACTGTGTGGTATTCGAGCGAGTATAACTTCCTGAACGGCTATAACCTAAAATACGATCATTCGCGCTGTGTTCATTTTAATTCGATCTCGGGGTCATGAAAGTGAAGGCGACTAATTAAAAGTCCACTTACTGGTGCAACGCCAGAAGATAGGATGGATGGCCCTTTTTAGTTTTGCAAAATTATTTGAAAGGGTATACACTATATTTATTAAGGTTCTTTCTAATAACTAATTAATTAATGCTGTTTATATAATTGAAGGACTCCAATAAGAGCGAGCCCTTAAATATATTAAAAGGTGGGAAGTGTAACGTCTTAATGTTGATATCCTTGAGGAAGAAAATCATAACTAAGTTTTTGGTGATCTTGAGTTACAAATTTGTTTTTATTGATGATTTCCGTTCCTAAAAGTTTAATTTTTTTGCCTGTAAGCGCTTTTTAATAATGTCACAAAAAAGAATATGACCATTTACTATTTTTATACAACAATTTAAAACTTTTTCCCCTCTCTATTGGAAAATCCACCTGAGCCAAAAATATTTAATTTCTAAATCGCTAAATACATTTTGGGATACATTTTCTCGCTAATTGTTGAGTTATACGCGTCAAAACTTAAAAAATTCAGATCGCATCCACTACTAAAGTAAAAAGTAAATAAAAAAATAAAGTAAAAAAAAAATTATTTTTGCATTTCTGAAATTAATAGACGAAAAAGAATTTAAAAATTTGAGGTTATATTGTAATGAAAATTTAAACTTAACAGGATGTATTCCACTTCAATAGATTTTTATTATAGACTCATCAAAAGAGATGTCATTTTAGAATTCTTTTAAAATAGAGATAAAAATTCTGTTAATTTTTTTGTACGATATTTGCTTCGTAAAATATGAGTCTTCAAAGCATCTTGTACTACAGTAAATAAGTTAGATAGGGAATGAGACAAATTTTCCGCCACGTGATGATAAGCAGAGGGAGGTTTTAAAATTTACGTGAGATGAGATCATAAATAAAACCCAATAAAATTCTACACTTGCAATTCGGAATTTCACTGGAACAAGCCGCAAATCGTAGTCAATAAAACTAGTACGCACCTTTAAGCGTTTGAAATTTCTTATACACATAAGAAGTAAGAAACTCGTAGTGCGAGTTCTACTCGTATTTAACACATTTTGTTTTAAATCTGCACTCACAAAGGTATAAAAAGTTATCTATTGAACTTTTATCTGTGTAAGGACTCTAGGAAGCTGATTTGTGAGTTATGAATGATATTGGTTGAATCAACGTTTAAAATATGTTATACAGATATTTTATTTTATCATTTATTTTATTTTATCATATATTTATCATCCGAAGCTTTTTATGTCGACATTTAGAAGGACATTATCATAGTGTTTTAAATATACTGAAATTGCGTAAATGATTTGAGATTTAGTTTTATATCTAGTAATAAATTTAAATTTTACCTGCATTTTCACTTTCCTTGTAACATGTGCTGTACATATTTCTTATTAATTAGTATTCCATAGTCAAACCTTTATATGAGTTTCTGTCCCATTACTAGTTCTCTTTTCCATTTCCTAGTGGTACCTACAATAATACAATTCTGGAAATATATACTTCATGTGGGGATCGCAATTAATACAAAGCGAAATATAAACATATTATTATATCTCATCATACGGATGAAGTGGTGGCATATATTTTTTTGAAATGTTCTATTAGCTACTTTTTATTTTTTAACTCCACTTACTAATTTTTAAACCATACACTTGAAAAATTAAAAAAAAAGCTTCTAAAGTCCAATTATTTTGATTATTTCTGCATCAAAAATTCCAAGCTGTGCAGTTGAAACCCTACTTTTCGTGTTTTGGCACATGTTTGGTCTATTATTTTAATTACAATTTCTCGGATACCACGTAAAATTAAGCAATTTTAGTAACATATTAACATCATTTATTAAATAAAAAATTAATATTTACATTGCCCATTTTTACTGTTAACATTTCATCACACCTGGCAGCTTAGCTTCAAAATAGAGTCTTTAATACACCGCAGAATTAGGTTTTAAATTAATAAAAGTATAATGAATGGATACAGCAGTATTATATTTTTAACGAAGATGGCTGTCATCATTATTCTGAGGGAACACCCACGCGTGTTTGAGCTCAGATAGCTATTTTATTGAAAGCTTTAGTCAGAGTACCCTTTTCGTTTTATCTGGAAACTTTGTTTAATTTCAAATTCAGTTTTAAAATTTTATTTTGAAGGTGAAAAGAGAAAGCTCTTAGGCTAATTTCCATGAAAGTTTTTTTTGATAAAGAAGTACATTACTTTACTCTTGAAGGATATGTGTAACCTGTATATAAGATTGACCATGAAATAAACATTGTAAAAATTCACAATTAAATTAAACTACGTGATGTAGTATTATTTCTACTATCTATAATTTCTTTACCACGACCTAGGTTTCGTTGTATTACAACATCTTCAGGTGGGATATTAGCAAAGATTAACTCTTAGGAACAACCAACAGCATTTATATGTTTCAAACCCAATAGCGGAAGACTACTTTGTGCGGATTTTTCCATTGTTTATGTTAGTGAGTTTATTGCAGGGGCGCAGACTAGGTTTTATTATATTACAGAGAGTTATACAATATACCAGTATTCTAGTTGGGGTAATAAATTCAATTGTTGTTATTATGTGAAGTTATACAATGCAAACTTTAGGGTGTATGTAATAAAATTAAATGGAAGTTATTGTCGGTAATATATTTGTGCAAAGGCAAGGGTATTTGAAAGTAAGGCCAAGGTAATATACTAATTCTACATATCTTATTATCGGTAATATATTTATACAAGAGCAAGGGTATTTGAAAGTAAGGACAAGGTAATACACTAATTCTACATATCTCCGGTTTTGTGTTTTCATATATTTATTTATTTATTTCTTTTAATTTTTTTGTTTTTATTATATATACTTATATTTATATGTGTATTAATGCTGAAACAATTTCCAGGGTACTATAGTATCAATGTTTTATATTTATATTATATCTAGAAGATATTAAGAATGGGTGATGATATTATATTTAGTTGTTCATTTAATATATTGACCTTGATATCTTTTTTATGTCTGTTTATTTCTAATGTTTCTAGGATATTAAGTTTATTGCCTTTTGTATTTATATGTAATATATAGGGGGCATTATCAGTATCGGGGTGATGGTTATTTTCAATGAGATGTTTAGCAAAGTGAGATGTATCCGGTTTATTATTACGCCAGCTGGCGATGTGTTCTTTATATCTTGTATTAAAATCTCTTCCTGTTTGACCTATGTATACACTATTACAATCGTTACATTTAAGTTTATAGATACCACTCTTTTTATGTTTATCTATTTTTTCTTTATTATTAATAAGGGTTTTACCCAAGTTATTTAAGGTACTATACGTACATGTTATATTATTTATATTTTTATTATTAGTTAAGAGTTTTCCTAATTTGAGTGAAACATTACCTATGTATGGGATAGATTTATAATAAATATTATTCTTATTTGGTGCGACCGTGTATATTTCTTGTATTAGTATTTTTCTTAATTTATTATGGTACAGTTTTGTGACAATTGATGGGTCATAATTATTATTTGCTGCGATTTGTTTTATAGTTTTTATTTCTTTACGTAAGTTAGGTTTTTCAAGAGGGATGGTTAAAGCTCTGTGAATCATGGAATGAAAGGCTGCTAACTTATGGGACCAAGGGTGTTGAGATTGACCATTAATTATGGAGTCTGTAAATGTGTCTTTTCTAAATATACTAAATTTATGTTTATTATTTTTGCGTTCTATTGTTATATCTAAAAAATTAAGTTTATTATCGGACTCTACTTCTAAAGTGAATTTGATATTATTGTGTAGGGAGTTAGCAAAGTTAACAAACTGGTCTAACTGTCGCTGTGTACCTTTCCAGCAGATAAGGATGTCGTCAACGTATCTATAATAGTATAATATATTGGTCGCTAATTTACTGTTTAAAAGGCTGGTTTCTAGATGGTTCATAAATAACTCGGCTAAAAGGGGGCTGAGGGGGGAGCCCATTGCAAGGGCCATTAACTTGTTGAATAAAATTTTTATCGAATAGAAAATAATTTTGGTCTGTGCATAGTTTAAAGAGATCTCTAATTTTCGATGCTTCAATGGGATTTAATTTTTTCCTTTCTAGGATATCTGAAATGATATTTAGGCAATCTTTTGGTGGTATATTAGAAAATAAGTTTACTACGTCGAGTGATACTAATTTACAATTGGGTGTTAGATGTATATTTTTAATTTTATTACAGAGATCAAAAGAGTTTTTAATGGTATGTTTAGGCGCAAATCCGGTTTTATTACGGAAGATCTTATTTAGGTGAAAAGCTAATTTTTTTGTGGGTGCGTTTGTGTATGAGACAACAGGTCGTATGGGTATATTTGGTTTATGAATTTTAGGTTGTCCATATAGTATTGGGGGTCTAGGGTTCATTTCTATAACTTTATGTTTCGCGAATTCGTTAGGAAATATGATGTTACAGGTTTAATTAATTGTTTTACGTTATCTGCAAATGTCGTGGTGGGGTCCCTTTGTAGTTTTGTGAAGTCATCTGGTTTAAGGAAATCGTACACTTTATTTTTATATTCATTTTGGTCTAGAATAACTATAGTGTTGCCTTTATCTGCTTTAGATATGGTGAGTTTATCTTCATTAATTTCAATTTGTAGATTACGTTGTGTCAAAATTTCGTCCTTAATGTGTGTCTTGGTTTTAGAGTATTCTTTACATATTATATTAGCAGCTTTGTGTTTAGTAAGTGCGTCCTGGTTACTGAATGCAATGATGGTATCTACTACTAGTGATTCTATGTTTTTTCTTCATGGTGCGGTAGGAATATTATATTTAAATCCTTTATTTAAAAGTTCTAGCTCTTTATTATTAAATTTTGATTGTGAAAGGTTTACTATTCTGGGATAAAACGTTTGTTTGGGTGTGACTTTTGGTTTCTGGGTTTTGGCTTTCAGTTTTTTAATTTTGTTAATTGGTTTTTGTGTTATGTTTTTTATTATGGTACTGACATCATTTCTAATTTTATAGTCTAAAGTATCAAATTCTATAGGGTGAAGGAGATATGTTAGAGAAGAGTGTATTACCTTTAGACAGAGGTTTATGTTGTCTCGTTTGATGGTAGATTCCCGAATTTCTTCCTTCAGCCAGGTGGTGACGGCTTTAGTTGTTGCTTTCTGGGCTGCTCGAGTTGTTCCACTAATCTTTACGTTCACGTATTATCGGACTCTACTTCTAAAGTGAATTTGATATTATTGTGTAGGGAGTTAGCAAAGTTAACAAACTGGTCTAACTGTCGCTGTGTACCTTTCCAGCAGATAAGGATGTCGTCAACATATCTATAATAGTATAATATATTGGTCGCTAATTTACTGTTTAAAAGGTTGGTTTCTAGATAATAAACTTAATTTTCTAGATATAACAATAGAACGCAAAAATAATAAACATAAATTTAGTATATTTAGAAAAGACACATTTACAGACTCCATAATTAATGGTCAATCTCAACACCCTTGGTCCCATAAGTTAGCAGCCTTTCATTCCATGATTCACAGAGCTTTAACCATCCCTCTTGAAAAACCTAACCTACGTAAAGAAATAAAAACTATAAAACAAATCGCAACAAATAATAATTATGACCCATCAATTGTCACAAAACTGTACCATAATAAATTAAGAAAAATACTAATAAAGAAATATACCCGGTCGCACCAAATAAGAATAATATTTACTATAAATCTATCCCATACATAGGTAATGTATCACTCAAATTAGGAAAACTCTTAACTAATAATAAAAATATAAATAATATAACATGTGCGTATAGTACCTTAAATAACTTGGGTAAAACCCTTATTAATAATAAAGAAAAAACAGATACACATAAAAAGAGTGGTATCTATAAACTTAAATGTAACGACTGTAATAGTGTATACATAGGTCAAACAGGAAGAGATTTTAATACAAGATATAAGGAACACATCGCCAGCTGGCGTAATAATAAACCAGACACATCTCACTTTGCTAAACATCTCATTGAAAATAACCATCACCCCCATACTGATAATGCCCCCTATATATTACATATAAATACAAAAGGCAATAAACTTAATATCCTAGAAACATTAGAAATAAACAGACATAAAAAAGATATCAAAGTCAATATATTAAATGAACAACTAAATATAATATCATCACCCATTCTTAATATCTTCTAGATATAATATAAATATAAAACATTGATACTACAGTACCCTGGAAATTGTTTCAGCATTAATACACATATAAATATAAGTATATATAATAAAAACAAAAAAATTAAAATAAATAAATAAATAAATATATGAAAACACAAAACCGGAGATATGTAGAATTAGTGTATTACCTTGTCCTTACTTTCAAATACCCTTGCTTTTGTATAAATATATTACCGATAATAAGATATGTAGAATTAGTATATTACCTTGGCCTTACTTTCAAATACCCTTGCCTTTGCACAAATATATTACCGACAATAACTTCCATTTAATTTTATTGCATACACCCTAAAGTTTGCATTGTATAACTTCACATAATAACAACAATTGAATTTATTACCCCAACTAGAATACTGGTATATTGTATAACTCTCTGTAATATAATAAAACCTAGTCTGCGCCCCTGCAATAAACTCACTAACATAAACAATGGAAAA
This sequence comes from Druceiella hillmani, assembly GCA_039881145.1. NCBI lineage: Eukaryota > Metazoa > Arthropoda > Insecta > Lepidoptera > Hepialidae > Druceiella > Druceiella hillmani. Next base: position 827,446 of record JAYKKI010000033.1, on the reverse strand, counting down.
ATCCGCACAAAGTAGTCTTCCGCTATTGTGTTTGAAACATATAAATGCTGTTGGTTGTTCCTAAGAGTTAATCTTTGCTAATATCCCACCTGAAGATGTTGTAATACAACGAAACCTAGGCCGTGGTAAAGAAATTGAAGATAGTAGAAATAATACTACATCACATAGTTTCATTTAATTGTGAATAATGAATTTCTACAAAATTAACGCCAAATATATTCAATATTTGAAAACAGCCGATTTGGCTACATTGGCGATATTGTACCTTCGACTCCGAATTAAATTTCGGAAGGCGGTACAAAGCATATGGTTTAACAAAACGTGTATAAAGTGTAATCTAACACCCAGTCACGTGAACGTAAAGATTAATGGAACAACTCGAGCAGCCCAGAAAGCAACAACTAAAGCCGTCACCACCTGGCTGAAGGAAGAAATTCGGGAATCTACCATCAAACGAGACAACATAAACCTCTGTCTAAAGGTAATACACTCTTCTCTAACATATCTCCTTCACCCTATAGAATTTGATACTTTAGACTATAAAATTAGAAATGATGTCAGTACCATAATAAAAAACATAACACAAAAACCAATTAACAAAATTAAAAAACTGAAAGCCAAAACCCAGAAACCAAAAGTCACACCCAAACAAACGTTTTATCCCAGAATAGTAAACCTTTCACAATCAAAATTTAATAATAAAGAGCTAGAACTTTTAAATAAAGGATTTAAATATAATATTCCTACCGCACCATGAAGAAAAAACATAGAATCACTAGTAGTAGATACCATCATTGCATTCAGTAACCAGGACGCACTTACTAAACACAAAGCTGCTAATATAATATGTAAAGAATACTCTAAAACCAAGACACACATTAATGACGAAATTTTGACACAACGTAATCTACAAATTGAAATTAATGAAGATAAACTCACCATATCTAAAGCAGATAAAGGCAACACTATAGTTATTCTAGACCAAAATGAATATAAAAATAAAGTGTACGATTTCCTTAAACCAGATGACTTCACAAAACTACAAAGGGACCCCACCACGACATTTGCAGATAACGTAAAACAATTAATTAAGACCTGTAACATCATATTTCCTAACGAATTCGCGAAACATAAAGTTATAGAAATGAACCCTAGACCCCCAATACTATATGGACAACCTAAAATTCATAAACCAAATATACCCATACGACCTGTTGTCTCATACACAAACGCACCCACAAAAAAATTAGCTTTTCACCTAAATAAGATCTTCCGTAATAAAACCGGATTTGCGCCTAAACATACCATTAAAAACTCTTTTGATCTCTGTAATAAAATTAAAAATATACATCTAACACCCAATTGTAAATTAGTATCACTCGACGTAGTAAACTTATTTTCTAATATACCACCAAAAGATTGCCTAAATATCATTTCAGATATCCTAGAAAGGAAAAAATTAAATCCCATTGAAGCATCGAAAATTAGAGATCTCTTTAAACTATGCACAGACCAAAATTATTTTCTATTCGATAAAAATTTTATTCAACAAGTTAATGGCCCTTGCAATGGGCTCCCCCCTCAGCCCCCTTTTAGCCGAGTTATTTATGAACCATCTAGAAACCAGCCTTTTAAACAGTAAATTAGCGACCAATATATTATACTATTATAGATACGTTGACGACATCCTTATCTGCTGGAAAGGTACACAGCGACAGTTAGACCAGTTTGTTAACTTTGCTAACTCCCTACACAATAATATCAAATTCACTTTAGAAGTAGAGTCCGATAATAAACTTAATTTTTTAGATATAACAATAGAACGCAAAAATAATAAACATAAATTTAGTATATTTAGAAAAGACACATTTAAAGACTCCATAATTAATGGTCAATCTCAACACCCTTGGTCCCATAAGTTAGCAGCCTTTCATTCCATGATTCACAGAGCTTTAACCATCCCTCTTGAAAAACCTAACTTACGTAAAGAAATAAAAACTATAAAACAAATCGCAGCAAATAATAATTATGACCCATCAATTGTCACAAAACTGTACCATAATAAATTAAGAAAAATACTAATACAAGAAATATACACGGTCGCACCAAATAAGAATAATATTTACTATAAATCTATCCCATACATAGGTAATGTTTCACTCAAATTAGGAAAACTCTTAACTAATAATAAAAATATAAATAATATAACATGTACGTATAGTACCTTAAATAACTTGGGTAAAACCCTTATTAATAATAAAGAAAAAATAGATAAACATAAAAAGAGTGGTATCTATAAACTTAAATGTAACGATTGTAATAGTGTATACATAGGTCAAACAGGAAGAGATTTTAATACAAGATATAAAGAACACATCGCCAGCTGGCGTAATAATAAACCGGATACATCTCACTTTGCTAAACATCTCATTGAAAATAACCATCACCCCCATACTGATAATGCCCCCTATATATTACAAATATATACAAAAGGCAATAAACTTAATATCCTAGAAACATTAGAAATAAACAGATATAAAAAAGATATCAAGGTCAATATATTAAATGAACAACTAAATATAATATCATCACCCATTCTTAATATCTTCTAGATATAATATAAATATAAAACATTGATACTACAGTACCCTGGAAATTGTTTCAGCATTAATCTATATATATAAAAATGAAACCCGTTTTCCTTGGTCACGGCATCACGCGTGAATGGCTCGACCGATTTCACTAATTCTTTTTTTGTTGTATTTGTTATTATTAGGAGAAGGTTCTTACGGAAAAAAATATTAAGAAAATCTCTCAGAAATATTGAAAAATATACATTTAATTTTGCATATTTTAAAAAACGCGAGTAACAAATGTCAATGTCATTCACAGCCATAGATTATATTGATGAAAGAGCATCGTTTGTTTTGCTGTCATCGTTTGTTTGGCCGTCAACGTTTGTTTTGATTGTTGTTTGCTAATTTTTTATTCTGGCTGCCATCTTGAATACACGTTTTTGAGGACAGCCAGAAGAATTATCCACTTTAAAGTTATCTCTACTTGATATTGGCGTATCGCCATTCGTTTATAATTGTTAAATTATATTACTTGATATTGGCATAGAATCCTAATGGGAAAGCCATTGAATAAAAAGAAGTGAAGTGAAGTGTTTGTTAATCACGGTAAGTTCACAGCTTCATATTGATTTTTAGTAACTTTTGCTGATTACACAATAATACAATTTGGTATACATGGTTATACAGAAAATGTATGAGAGCTTTTCATTTTCAGTTGGATTTTCGTTTTTAACAATGCCACCAACCAGACGTACAAGCTTAGGCCGCAGAACTCGAAATACGGCAAGTCAAAGAAATATAAGAGCAAATCAAACTGATGAGCAACGCGAAGTGCGAAATGAACTTGAACGGAATCGATATCAAGATAGAAATTTTGTGTTTAATCCCCACAGAGCTGCATTCAGTTATAATGTGGCAATTGATTACAGTTCAGCGAAAATTGTTGCTATTGGACAAATGAGTATTGTGTGTCCACATTGCAAGGCATTGAAATTCAAAAATGAAGCCCCTGGATTGTGTTGCGCCGGCGGCCAAGTCAAATTGACGCCATTGGTACCGCCACCAGAGCCACTACATTCATTGGTATCTGGAATTGGTCCAGATTCTTATCATTTTTTGACTCATATCCAGCAGTACAATAATTGCTTTCAAATGACATCATTTGGGGCAACAAAGGTTATTCGAGACATTTTTATGCCTACTTTCAAAGTAAGTAATTATAATGGTAAACAATTTTTTTAGTTTTACTACCTATGGCAAATAAGTTTTTTAGGTCTACTACTTATAGCTGTCATGGAAGGCTGTTCAATGTCGAGGTTTAAAGTAGTTTTAATTTGAAATGATGTAAAGTATTGTGGCAGTATTTTGCGAGCCACATGGTGGTAAAATTTGCTATACAATTACCTGTATATATATTTATATTCTTGCAGATTCAGGGTCAAATATATCATCGAACAGGTTCCTTATTGCCAGTGCCTGATCAAGACTATAAATTTTTGCAAATATATTTTATGGGCAATTCAGCAAGAGAAGTCGATCAGCGTTGCGCACACAACAACTCAGTGAAAAGATACATTGTGGAACAACTTCAAACATTTTTCCATCAACACAATGAATTAGTTGCATTATTCACAACTGCATTAGACCGCATGCCATCTGATAATCACAAAATTGTCATCAGAGCCGATAAGGCGCCTGCAGGACAACATGCTGGACGTTTTAATGTGCCAACAATTGATGAAGTGGCTATTGTCGTTGTGGGAGAAAATTTAGAAAACCGAGACATTGTTTTACATCGGCGGAACGATCATCTTCAGCGTGTGTCTGAAACACATCGATCATATGATGCCTTACAATATCCTATCTTATTTTGGCAAGGTGAAGACGGCTATCATTTTTCAATGAAGATGATAAGTCCAGTTACAGGTAAATTATTAACAATATGTTTACTACATTAAAATATATGTTTACTAACATAAAATTTATATTATTATCATAACACAAAAAATTGTTTACAGGTGCTGACACGAACAAAAAAATTAGTTCAATGAATTATTATTCATACAGACTGATGGTTCGGGAAAATGAGGATAATCACATCTTAAAATGTCGGCGTCTATTTCACCAGTATGCTGTGGATATGTATGTGAAAGTTGAAACTGAACGATTGACATTTATCAGGTTGAACCAGGCAAAACTCCGTTCCGAGGAATACATTCATCTTCGGGATGCCATTAATGCTGATGGAAATGCACAGAATGTTGGCAGAACAACTATTCTCCCAGCAACATACGTTGGAAGTCCGCTTCATATGCATGAATATGCTCAAGATGCTATGTACTATGTAAGACATTATGGCACACCAGATTTGTTTATCACATTCACATGCAATCCAAAGTGGACAGAAATTCAAAAAGAATTATTTACTAGCCAATCACCCATTGATCGCCACGATATCACTGCAAGGGTGTTCAAAATGAAATTAAAATCACTCATGGATTTTATTGTTAAGCATCGCGTGTTCGGCGAGACGCGCTGTTGGATGTACTCAGTTGAGTGGCAAAAACGTGGATTACCACATGCACATATCCTCATTTGGTTGGTTGAGAGGATAAGACCGAATGATATTGATCATGTGATATCAGCATCCCGATTATAATGAAGACCCACTGTTACATGAGGTTATTACAAAAAATATGATACATGGTCCATGTGGAATATTAAATCCCATTTCTCCGTGTATGGTTGAAGGAAAATGTTCAAAACGCTACCCAAGACAATTAGTAGCAGAAACTATTACTGGAAATGATGGATATCCACTTTATCGCCGCCGATCCATTGATGACAATGGAAAGTCAACAATAGTCAAAGTAAATCGACAGGACATTGAAGTTGATAATCGTTGGGTTGTTCCGTTTTCGCCATTACTCTGCAAGGCATATAAAGCACACATAAACGTCGAATTTTGCCATTCCGTAAAATCCATAAAATACATTTGCAAGTATGTGAACAAAGGTAGTGATATGGCTGTCTTCGGAGTTGCTGCCGAAAATTCAAATGATGAAGTCACTCAATATCAAATGGGCCGCTATGTTAGTAGTAACGAAGGCATGTGGCGTATATTTTCATTTCCTATACATGAACGACACCCTACTGTTTTTCATTTGGCCGTACATTTGGAAAATGGTCAACGGGTGTATTTTACAGATGCAAACGTATTACAACGAGTTGACAGGCCACCATCGACAACATTAACCAGCTTCTTTGAAATGTGCCAGAATGATGATTTTGCCAGAACGCTACTTTATTCAGAAATGCCAAGATATTATACCTGGAATCAATCATCAAAAAAATTCCAACGACGAAAACGAGGACAACCAGTTACAGGTTATCCACAAGTATTTTCCACCGATGCACTAGGCCGTCTTTATGCAGTCCATCCCAGTCAAGACGAATGTTTCTATTTGCGTTTACTGTTAGTCAATGTTCGTGGTCCAACATCATTCCAACATCTGCGAACAGTTAATGGTGTATTGTGTGGCACATACAGAGAAGCCTGTCAACATTTGGGATTGTTAGAGAATGACACTCATTGGGACCACACTCTCGAAGATGCTGTGATTTATTCAAATCCTAAACAAATACGAACATTATTTTCTATAATTTTGTCTACATGCTTCCCATCAACACCGATTGATTTATGGCATAAATACAAACATCATATGGCGGAAGATATATTGCATCAGATGCGTCTTAGAACGTCGAATGCAGATTTACAAATGAACGAAGAAATTCACAATGAAGCATTAATTTTAATTGAGGACATGTGCTTGATACTTACCAACAAAGTATTAATACAAATAGGAATGATAGCACCCAATCGCCCAATGCACAACTCATTTGATCAAGAATTGAGACGCGAAGCCCAATACGATTCCGAAACATTAAGAGAAATGGTTGATAGAACAGTACCCCTTTTGAATCAACAACAAAAATATGCCTACGATACGCTCATGAAAGTAGTGGACGATGGAACTGGCGGATTTTATTTTTTAGATGCTCCTGGTGGAACTGGGAAAACGTTTTTGTTATCATTAATTTTGGCCACGATTCGATCGCAAAATGGAATTGCACTAGCCCTAGCTTCATCAGGTATTGCAGCTACGTTGTTGGAAGGCGGTCGAACAGCTCATTCAGCTCTCAAGTTGCCGTTGAACCTTCAAATAAATAAAACTCCAACTTGCAACCTTTCGAGGAATTCTGCCATGGCCAAAGTGCTGCAGCAAACCAGATTGATCATTTGGGATGAATGCACGATGGCACACAACAAATCTTTAGAGGCATTAGATCGCTCAATGCAAGATTTACGAAATAACAGAAACCGGTTTGGTGGTGCAATGATACTATTGGCAGGTGATTTTCGACAAATATTGCCAGTTGTTCCACGCTCAACGCCAGCTGATGAACTAAATGCATGTTTGAAGTCGTCCATTTTATGGAAATACATTAAAATACTTAAATTGAGTATACACATGAGAGTCGAATTGCAGGAAGACCAGTCTGGAGAAGTGTTTTCCAAACAACTGCTCGATATTGGTAATGGTAATATTGCTGTTGATACATCATCGGGATACATTACATTCCCTACCAATTTTTGTAACTTTTGTGAATCAAAGACCGACCTCATGGAGATGGTTTTCTCAAACATAGCTCAAAATTACGTAAATCACGATTGGTTAAGCGAACGTGTTATATTGGCCGCAAAAAATGTTGATGTGAACGAAATGAATTTTCAGATTCAAGAGAAAATAGCTGGCGAATTGAAGAATTACAAATCAGTTGATTCCGTTACTAATGATGATGATGTTGTCAATTATCCAACAGAATTTTTAAATTCGCTGGAATTACTCGGCTTACCACCTCATAATCTGCAAGTAAAAATCGGATCAGTAATTATTATGTTACGGAACATAAACCAGCCACGTCTGTGTAATGGCACCCGGCTTGCGGTGAAGAAATTATTGAACAATGTCATCGAAGCAACAATTTTAAAAGGGAAGTACAAAGGCGAAGATGTTTTAATCCCACGCATCCCTATGATACCGAACGACATGCCATTCAGCTTTAAGCGTTTACAGTTTCCAGTGCGGCTTGCATTTGCAATGTCAATAAATAAATCGCAAGGGCAGTCGCTAAGTGTATGTGGCATCAACCTAGAAAATCCATGTTTTTCACATGGCCAATTATATGTCGCCTGTTCCCGTGTCGGAAAACCAACAACATTATTTATTTACGCGCCAGAACATAAAACTAAAAATATAGTTTATCAAAAAGCATTAGAGTAGAGAGAAGCAGTGAAGAGTACAGAGACTATTAGTTGATTTCTAGAGCGCGCGTGGTATTGAGCTTAGTGTTTAAATAAAAATGCAAAGTTGTTCAATAGCGATTTGTAAAAATATTAGTGAAATTATTGAATCCTAAGAAATAAACACTATTATGAAAATATATATTTTGTTTTTTATTTAATTAAAAATTAGTAAAGTCATTTTCAGGTATAGCGAGACCAGGGAATTATGGATTCATTTTTATATGGAGGATTCAGTTCAAATTGAATAGGTACTCATACCTAAGATAGGTCAGCTATACAAAATAAAGTAGTGCATCATTGCAACGCTAAGGCGGTACGAAGTTCGCCGGGTCAGCTAGTACACATATAAATATAAGTATATATAATAAAAACAAAAAATTAAAAGAAATAAATAAATAAATATATGAAAACACAAAACCGGAGATATGTAGAATTAGTGTATTACCTTGTCCTTACTTTCAAATACCCTTGCTTTTGTATAAATATATTACCGATAATAAGATATGTAGAATTAGTATATTACCTTGGCCTTACTTTCAAATACCCTTGCCTTTGCACAAATATATTACCGACAATAACTTCCATTTAATTTTATTATATACACCCTAAAGTTTGCATTGTATAACTTCACATAATAACAACAATTGAATTTATTACCCCAACTAGAATACTGGTATATTGTATTACTCTCTGTAATATAATAAAACCTAGTCTGCGCCCCTGCAATAAACTCACTAACATAAACAATGGAAAAATCCGCACAAAGTAGTCTTCCGCTATTGTGTTTGAAACATACAAATGCTGTTGGTTGTTCCTAAGAGTTAATCTTTGCTAATATCCCACCTGAAGATGTTGTAATACAACGAAACCTAGGTCGTGGTAAAGAAATTAAAGATAGTAGAAATAATACTACATCACGTAGTTTCATTCAATTGTGAATAATGAATTTCTACAAAATTAACGCCAAATATATTCAATATTGTAAAAATTGTTTTTATTAAAATAGTCTCGACCATCATGACATCTTTTCAAATAAAGACTAAGGCTTTTATAAGCCGAACCGGTTATCATGTTTAATACTTTTCTCCTAGGAAAGCGGGATTATGATGCTTTATATCACCAAATAGAAATTTCATAGGTAAAATTAATTTTTGCCATTGTTCTCACCTTCGCACAGTTCATTATTGTTTAAGCACCTAATCGTGTTTGCACCAGAGTTCAAGACCTTTTAAGAAGTAAAAGTACGTTTTTTTTTGTAATGTATTACTATTACTAATTATGGTGTCCAAATTCTTTCATTTAGATTTTCAATTTTCCCGAACTGTTTAATTCAAACTTCGTGATTATACATGGTTATGTTTTTCAAAAATCAAAAAGTTAATTTAAGTTAAAAAGTTAATTTAATCTATTCAGTATTTATTCATTAATCTATTCTACTATTAGCTCAGCATGTTTGTTATTCTTACGCGTAAAGTCGATTATACTGATTTTATTATCAAGCATCTACAGACGCCACATTTCAAATAAATCGAAAAATGAATTTGACACTTTTGGATAAAATTGTTTCGAGAAATCAAGTTGGATATTGATAATTGAGTAGCGACAAAATAAAATTACTAAGGTAATAATTACTGAATTGTTTCAAAATTTACTGCCAATTAATGACTTGTTTTAAATTAGCTGCCAAGTCCTAACACAAATATTTTGTTTCCGACTATTCAACAAATGGTAATAAGAAATGATCTGTAAAAAAATTTTTTTTATTGCAACGTGCTCTAATGTTGAAAACTTAAACCTTGCTGTAGATTTAGTAACAGATAAGTTTGATTTAGTAACTAAATTAAGGAATTTTAGCAGAAAGTGGTTAAAGTTGTGTCGAATTTAAATTAGACAAACTGCCTCGTATTCTCGTATTTCATCTCCTGTTATCGATTAAGTTGTTGTCCAATTTAGCGGTAAACAAATGTTTGTGTACAAACCAATTTGCCTGTAGTATTTTATGAGCAAAAAACTAACTAAAATTTATAAAATAAAAGTTAACTGTCATGTTTACGGTACTTTCCTGTAAAAGTATAAAAATAATTTTAAGTTAATATAATATAACTGCTAGAAGTCCGAAATTATGTGTACATACTAGGTATAAGTAGCAACAAGTAGAGAAGGTAGAAAGTACAAGTAGTAGAAGGTGGCAATAATAATTAACCTTGGTTTTTTAAACGATTTAATTAATAATAGTATCAAATCCAAAATATCTCCTCCCTCCCTTATTTTGTTGCTAATATAATATTTTTTGATTTTGCTTGTTTGCCAAAAATTCGTAAAATACAGTCAATTGTCAAAGAGGTCAGAGAAATTTATAAAATAATTTCAATAATTTACTTACTGCTAATTTATCACTTTTTTATTCTTAATGTAACTGAAACTACAACAATTTTATAAAGGAGGTGGAATTTTGCCACGCTTGAGCACTATGACATTCCAACATCACTAGTAGTAAATTTCAATTTCCTATTGATATAATATAAGCAGTGACCCAGAATCGCTCTAATAATATTGATTTGTTGATTGGAAGAAAACATTTATGAGATAAAATATATTTCTTATTCTGTCACTAAAAAAGTGCAATTCAAGCCATTTAAAGGGCTCTAAGCATTTTCGTCTAATTTTCGTCACTTTACTCGCTTCGTACATGGAATCTATCATTAAGCCGAAAAATTAGAATGTACGCTCAGAAATGTAGATAAATTGATTTCGACAATAAATAAAGCGTTCATTAAAACGTCGATCCGCGTTAAGGTGTAATAAAAATTTCCCGCTATGCCTTGGCCTCCTGAACCGATTGCAACTCGATAGAAACTTGGAAGCAATGAAATTCCAAAATGAAATTTCGGTCCTATTGAAGATGTGGCAAAAGGCTTCGAAAGCACATAAACTATGATATTCGTAACAGTAAGGAAGCATTCAAAAACTCTTCTGTAAAAAATCTATCAAGTACTAGCAAAATTCATGCTGCAATGTTTCTGTACAAAAAATTTAGACAAACTTCTAGTAACCCAGTTTCTATTCCATTCTTTCGAACTCGCTCTTTCAATTCTTTCACATGATTCATGAAATTAAAACTTGTTCTTTCACTCTTTTTGACATAATTCTTAAAATTGAAAAAAAACATTACACACGAACTTTTCAAGTACTTTATGTGCCACGTCTTAAATTTTTACCTAAATCATTTTAAACGATATGAGATCAACGAAACTTATTATCGTTTATAATTATGCCAAATTTTTTAAAAAGGAAAGTTATTTGTATTTACTTGAATATTGTACTATTAAATGACGGAAATAATTAAAACTGTTAAAAGATGTAAAAAAACATTATTTTGCTAGCTGCTGCCTAATTAGACATTAGGGACAAATAAAAAATTGGTCAAGTATGGGCAAATTCATGTAGAATTATGTAGATGCCTACATTTTTGTCGAATCGTAAATCTCTTGCAGTTGATGCAAGCAAACCGAAATCAATTTAATCGAAAGTTTTAATATAATACTTAATGCGTAGAATTTTTTAGAATATTTAATTACCTGGTTGAAAAATTGTAGAGCAAGAGTTGCTTCGCACATTAGTTTGACATTTGATATTTGCTGAATAGGGCATAAAAATTTAAAATTATTAATAAAACCTCGACATAATTTTTAAAGGCTTATCCGAATACCCCAACAAATAGACAACCACTCGATGGAATGCAGAAAAAAATATATTATAACGTATAAAGAGCCCGTATCGGAAAATACATTCAAGACCTTATTTGCAAAATTTCACATACATATGGGTCTAAAGCTATAAAAACTGGGATACTTGTGTTAAACTTGTAATAGATAAACTTAAGGCACGAGCAGGTACGACGAACTTGTTATGTAATTTCAAGTTTATTTTTATAACTATAAAAACCCTAAAAATATTAAACCCTTTTGACGTCTTTTTTTGAAATGCTGGAATAATTATCGAATTTTAATTTCATTTTGTGACCACATTTCTGATATTTCTTATGACTATGTTTGTAAAATTTATAGTATTACCATTTTATGTATCCGACACAAGAAGGTAATATGTAAAATTGCTATGTGTATTGATGTCTCATTTTCAATATCATTGTGACAAAACGAATTGGTACTATATTTAAATAATTTTACGCAACACATTTTAAATGAATTAATAGTTCAACTGACTACATAAAATGGTAAAACGTGTAGCACTAATTATCGCATTGTAATTATTTATGAAATAATAGCTAACTCCACTCTACGATTGATCTCGAATTAATGGTGTCTCACTACAGATACTGACATTTTATTAAACACTTTATTATTCTACAATAGCCTGAGATTATGCAGTGAATTACTTTGAATTGAACCTTTAACTCTATTTAATGGAATACAAATCAATGTGTCTTCATTTCCTTTTGTTAATTTATAATCGAAGAAATATTTTTCAATTATTTTGTCTTTTGAAAAACTGTCACAACATCATCACGGCCATTCGTCTAGCAAGGAGCCAGCCGTGAAACGAGGAAGCAATCACAACTTTATTGGTGTCTGTCACAGCCTTACAGTTTCTTCATTTTAAGCTTATGTTTATGAAATATTGACAGGAACGCCGATCAATGTATGTATATTGAATTATTAATTAAAAAATTTAAAAAAAATGTTTTGCGTGTTTGCCTAGGTTATTATATTTTTAGTCCGATGAATATTATTTTCGTGATGTCCTGATTGTCGTAAATACTTTAGGTAAAAAATTATTAGGAGACTGTTCGAAATAAAATTTAATGTTTTGTCCTCATATATACTTTTAGTTCGTTTATTCATATTATTATTCTAAGATATCACTTAACTACTATTACTCGAAAACCGTTAAAACTATAAACTTAGACATCATACTAAAATGTAATACTTTAAATTTGTCGACATTCTTTTGAATTTATAATAGCTTAACTATTAATTTTCATCTGAATAATTTAGTTCTACGTTTAAATGAAAAAGGAACGTTTGGTAGTTTACAACGCAACGTAAACTCGAATACCTTCGAAAATCGAAAAGGTGAAATTCGTTTAGTTTTTGATTACGTTTATTGTATTTTCTTTAAACTAATAATAATAATGTTTAACAGTGTATAACAAAAAGACATTGCATCTGCACATTTTATCCGAAAATCTGTTGCTGCACGTTGTGTAAGAATTCAGTTCTATAACCATTTCATTTGTTCGCAAGTTGCATGATCCTTTAGTTTATCGCACAGTCATAATGTTTTGTATATCTAACTCAATAAATCTTAATTAAAACTCCTTCTTTGGTTTTAATCCTTAAAAATATTTTTTTTTAATATTTCGAATGTAAACATTCTTTTCAACTGACAAAATTTCCTAGTTGCCAAAACAAGTATTTTTACACAATTCACAATCCACAGTAATAATAAGTATAATAGAAATAGAAGTGGCAAAAAAATAATAATAAATTGTGAGTTGCACATTAAAAATTATTTAAGTTAGTAAAATATTTTTAAAACATTGTTACACAAATAATTAATAGTCTAATTAATTTTAAATAAAAATATCAGCTACATTCAAGCCTGTAATTAAACATTTAAATCTTTACATTTATTAGGTGCAGCCATCTAGGGGTAGACATTAGAATGAATTGTTCCTGCATTACTTCACCACCAGTAACAAAGTTACGATACATACCTATTTTTGCAGGGACAATTAAACATCAATACGATTACACCTCAATGTTTGTTTACATATTATGTGGTACAACCCCAATTAATATGCATAATGTACACAAAAAAAATATTTATCATGCTTAAACAAATAGGAACAGCACCAATATATCATTAAACAATAATTATCCCACAAAATTATTTTTGAATGGAATGTTCTTGAAATGTAATAGTTATTTATGACATAAATACAACATACTAACGTAAAAATTTTCACCCAAAGTTTAAATCTAAGAGGCAGTTTAACTTTTCTTCGTGATCGAGTGATTTTCTGGGGTTTATCAGTCACATTTGGTACAATTCACCCACAGGGTTATTATTAGCAGGTCTGTCACTGCTGGAAGACGTTGCTCTACCACAGGGTTGTTATCAGAAGAGGACACAAGTGTTGATGGTAAAATTTCATCGTCCATTTGCAACACATAAGCAGGCTTCAGTCTATCAATTGAGATATCTCGTCCTTTGATTTTCATACAAAAATATTTATTGTTTCTGTTTAATACCGCGAAGGATCCCGCATAAGGTGGTTCCAATATTTTTTCACACATTAAATTCTCACAAACTTGCGTTTAGGTCTTTATGTACAAAAACCTTGTAGTTAGACTTGGTTGATGCCTTAATTGGCTTTAATTTACTCATAATATCTTGTAGAGTAGTGGTAAAGGTCTCTGGATCTACCTTCGACGTCGGTGGGACCAAAAACTCTCCGAAGCAGCAAGTAATTTCGATTATCTTATCCGCATTGTTGCAAGTGTTTTTAGCGAGAGTTTTTCGGTCCTAACTGGGTAGCTAAATAATTGAATTTAGCATCTTCACTCTTGATTCCACTGGTGGCAAATTGTGCATCAACTTGGAAAACCACATTTTGGGACGATTGACTCATAAAGGCGGTATTTTGACGTTCACCTCTCGTTCAAGAGTTACCACTTTGAAGTGCATTTTAAAATTTACAAATCGCCATATATTTCCTACATTTTTGCATTGTAGTAAATTTGAAAACAAAAAGTAAAAATGAGATTTTAAAGACGAAGGTAGAGGCATTTGTATTCTCCTACGAATATATGATGCTCAATGTAAGGAAACTTACACTTTCGTTATATTTATCGGGAATTGTTCATTAGTTATATTACAAAACGTGAAACGATAATGAGAAAAACGAAGGACACAGAAGCAAAGGAAAGAGAAGCACACAAGTTTTGATTTGTTCATATACGTTAAATAACTTTCTCAATTTATTAGATTATATCATAACATTATGTCCTAAATCTATGTGTATTTACTCCGTAAAAGACTGACACCTTCGTTTTATACCAGCGTTCTTTTGATGAGTGTTATATGTAATTCAGGCCATTATTAAATTAATTATCTATTTATGTTTTGATACATCTACTAACCTTATTCTAAAAATAATGTTCCCTAAGAATAGCGTAATGTCAGTTTTTTAAGTAACTATACCCACTCCATCACCATAATAAGTCATTATCTATCACAACATTTAAAGATGATTATTTAGCGGTTATATAAAGGAGATCAGGAACAACGACGAAATGATGTAAGTTTTATGGCGATGTGTTTAACGAGACCATCGAAGGACTTTGGGGATTGATATATAACCCATGTCAAATATAGTATTAAATAGAGAGATTGTGTGACCAAGATAGTAGATACCTGTGATGGATATTTTTAAATCATGTATAGAAACAAATATAGAATCTATCTGTCTATATCCGTGGTATCTACTTATTAAAAGAATATACGAACTAGGGTGGAACGCGGCACGAATATAATTGATTATTCGAGGGAAGCAATTTTTTTTATTTTAATAAATTTTTCAGAACATTATTGTATGCAGTATAACTATTAGAAAAGTGAATTAAACGTAATGGTAACTTAATAGAAATTATTTTCATTGTTACTTCTATTTCAATTAATGTGATTCGAGGGATATTAGAAAAATAAAGAAGCTTCGTTTAGAAATTCCTGTGATTGTGAAATCACAACAATTATGAAACTGCAAAAGTTATAAGTAAATTATTTCTTGCGATTCAAAATTCCCATAATTCCATTAATACATCCTAGGTTGTTTGGAATACAGAGTATAGCGTTTTGTAATCAACAACGCCGATAATGAGGAATTAATATACATTTGAAAGCTTCAGACTACTAACATCCTAGTAATATACATATTTTTAGTCGAGAGATAATTGAAGTTCAACTTTCTATTAATTTGTTGTTTACTTATACAGTACTCAAAGTAAAGGACTTTTATTCTAAGGTAGATACTTGAAAATAGTCAGGACAGTTGCATGCAAACAATTAGTCTCTCATGGTAGGCAGCGTTTGGCGTCTGTCTCTTAATCCTCTTTTCACTTGGACGCTCGCACTCAAATATTAGTATTGATGGATAAAATGTTTTGTTAATTTAAATTTTATCTTGAGTTAAATTGAAAACTGCATTTACAGAATAAAATAGAAATATAGTCACATTTCACATTTTGTTCTATAAGTAATAACTTTCAAATTTATACACATATATAAATACCTACATATGGGTGTGAGTGTGTATATATACATATATATATATATATATATATATATATATATATATATATATATATATATATATATGCATGCTTAACTGAGTATTCAGATTTTCTTCACTTAATATTATTTAAGCTATCAATATTATCCTTTCCAAGTTATTATCCATTGCCAAGGCGCAGGTCAGCGACGGTAAAAAATACTACACCTTGTTCTGGATATATTTAAATCCGTTTTCAAGACCCCGAGTCCACCTAATCAGGATGGAATCTGATGAATTTATAGTGCTAGGTCCGGATAGAATCTTATTAGCTCTGCAGCATTCTGCAAATAAATATTTTTATTTTATTAATTTCCAGGATTTGTGTAAACCAATCGTTTAAAGCTTTTTGCAAGTTTGGACTACTCTAATAATTGATTCAAGCAAGTATTTTTATCTTATGACTGAATTGACTTTTAATAATACATATGAAATTCGAACAGTTTATTGATACTGAAACTAAAAAGCATTTTTGGAAAATGTATAATCGTTAGCTGCTATTACAATACATTGGAACAATAGTTATACTTATTATTATATATTAAACTGCTATATATTGAAGAATAGGGAATACATTTTTATTAAAATCACAGAAATAAAATTTTATCTAATTTTATATATAGGAATATCCAAAAATATATGAAATTTTCAGCCTAAGGAATTGAGTAACTTAATGAGTTTTTAAGGAAGTTACTAGAGTGTGATTGTTCTGATAGAGCTGCGATTGTTAATAAAATATACATTGCTTAATTGTTGTTTAAGACTTTCGTGGGTTTAGAAACTCGCTTTCTATAAAAGTTAATAATTGTCGATGCATTTTAAAAGTAACGAAATAATTTAGTTTAATAAGTTACAAACAATACGTCAGTTATTTTTCTTCAAAAACTTGAATTTAGTTTTGTCAAAATAATTATTGAAATTGATGTCGAATATGTATACGAGAATAGTAAATATAGCGGAAAATAACTACTTTTATTTAAGATTTCATTTTTGTTCACAAGTTTAGAGACATATAAGATATATATATATATATATATATATATATATATATATATATATAAACGCAACTCCGCCATTGTACTTTCTATTTTCCTCTATTCCGTGATGTCAACGGTAGAGCTGACTTTGTGTTCGTTTTCCTGATCCACGCTTATCCTATTAATTAACAAGGTGGTTTCACCAGCGTAAGTATAATTCGATATATAATAATTCAGTTTTAATAGCTAACACTCAAAATTATTTCGTTTCCACAAAGATTTTAGATAAAATAATTCAGTTTTAATAGCTAACACTCAAAATTATTTAGTTTCCACAAAGATTTTAGATAAACTAATTCAGTTTTAATAGCTAACACTAAAAATTATTTAGTTTCCACAAAGATTTTAGTATGAAGTACATGAAGTAATCGGAATTTTTTTTAATTTCATGTGTCTTTCAAGACTCGATAGAAAGAGCTATAACGATTCCAATTTGTTTTATATTAAGTAAAACATTTCTAAAAATTGAGTTGGAAATATCCATACATATAATTTTACAACGTAAAGTACGTTGAACCGGTTATTGCATAGTGCGGAAAAGAAAAAATCGAAGGAAGTTTTCCCCGAAATTTTATTTTCGCAATGTCCCACATACAATATATAACCTATGTCAACTAACCAAATAGGACAAGGATCTGTTTCGGTCTTTACTAAACCTAATATATATATGTACATACACTTGGTAATTAATAAACTTGGTACACTAACCAAGTTTATTAATTACCAATTGTATAATATTAGGTTTAGTAAAGCTCCAAACAGATCCGTGCCCTATTTTTGTCATGATTCTACTACTTTATTTCTTGGGGTGGGGCGATTTACGATAATGCCACTCAATTTTTTTATATTTACACAAGATTATGATAAAGAATGGTAGTTTTATTTTCAGTAAAATCGAGTTAATTAACTCATATATAGGCTTTCATACCTTTTTGAATAGCAGAAAGAAGTTTTGGAAGTCTTGCACTGTTCTAATTTATCTCTAAATAATCGTACAGAATTCTCAATTTTTTTTTTTGAAAGACTGTCTTGCTGCAATTTTTGCGGCGTTTAAACGCCTGTCTTCTTTTGCCGTTAACTTGATGTTTGCTAAATTACTGTGTTTGATGATTGTCCTAAGTAAATATGCTACGAAAAACCTTTTGTTTTCGCTAGCATTATTCTATGACTATTTACTTAAGAGCTTCATGGAAGTCGTTTCTAGAGACATTATTGAAAATTTTTATAAAAACACAAAAAAAGTTGAAGTTAACATTTTGAAAATTTATAGAAGTTTACCCAAAATTTACCAGAAAACTATTATGAAAATGATTTTTCGTGATATGCACTGTATTTTTACTCCTATGCATATATAACACGCAATGCATTTGTTTTGGAAATTAAGACAAGTAAAGAAATATCATGTATCCATATATTTTTGAACTTTTATATGTACGTGTATGAAACTCGCATAGTCATATTTCCAGATTTAAACATCCTTCATACTTATTAATTATTAACTGGTGGGTATAAATCATCATTTTATTTTCCTTCCTAAACTTTATTTTGTATACGAACAACAACATTTGAGTAAAAGACCAACTTCAAATTGCCGATTTCATATTACCATAAAATATTACTACAAAAACATGGCCCATGCTATAATGGTATTCCACCTTGGTATTCCACGGGTAGAGGCTACTAATTAAAGGCCGGTGCACATTGTGACGCCCCGCGCCTGGATAAATTGGTAACATAGGCTGGATAATTTAAAAAAATATATATTTATTTATTAATAAACCATTCAAACTAATGGTAGTAATTGATTCAAGAGTCAAATAAAAGTTCATTCAAGCACGAATTCAACCATATATATATATATATATATATATATATATATATATATATATATATATATAATTAATTTGGCTCAATCGAATTTTCCCCACTCAGATTCATGTATATGCGATGTGATCCGGTACCGGTGCGGTAGGCAGTTGGCGCTGCAAATAGGACCCTTTTAACCATAAAGTCTGGGGCATTATTATTATATTCCATTCCATTCCAAATGAAGAAATGTTTGTAAAAAAACCAATTTGACAATTAAAATATACCTGGCATAAATATAAAATCAGTAAGTTGATGATTATTTACACAACTCATTGCACTATGTCCACAATGTTATAAAATGATGTAATATAATCACTATATTAACTTAATGAACTATCATACTAAATAATAACATTATTAAACATTAATATTATACCGTCTTTTCATTCATACGAATTGTAAACTTTACAGACGTAAAATTGACAATTAAATTAACCTATTAGCAAGAATCTTTGCTAATAGCCCACCTGAAGAAGTTGTAATACAACAAAACCTAGGTCGTGGTAAAGAACTTAAAGAAAGTAGAAATAATACTACATCACGTAGTTTCATTTAATTGTGTATTATTTTAGTTTTGGTAATTTGCAACTAGTGGAATAACATGTCATTGACAGAGCAGTGTTACAATTTAAAAGCAAAGTATTACGAACTTAATAATTAATATTTACTCCAAGTAAATATATATATATATATATAGATATATATATATATATATATATATATATATATATATATATATATATATACATAATAGAGGTAAATATTTAAAACACGAAAATATAAACTTCACCTTAAAAATAAGTTCAATGAAATTCCATTTTCAAATGATGTAAGATTGAAACGGAATGATAATATCAAAAGCATGTTACATAAAATATATATAAATTAAGTACACTATAGAGAGGTAGTCGATAGATATTTCCTTGAATTAAAATTTTGTATATTTTGGTTTCATGCATTTGGGAGTAGACAGTTAATCATTTCCGCTGTATTTGATACAGATGTTGATATCAGAAAGAAAAAAATATCGACAATAATTGGGTTCACAATTATTTATCTAGTGAAAGAGGATAGTGCAAATATATTTCATTATCTATTTATGGCATCATTCATACGATATTTCACAGGGTACCATAAACATAGTTTCTTAATATATAAAAAGTTAAAGTATTGTAATAAATCTTCACTAAAGATGAAAAAAAGGAATACAGAAAATTACGTCGTCTACCTAATAATTACAAGAGGAACGATAATAAAGATGGCAAAATTAGAAGGAGTACGATTTTTAAACACGTTTTTTGAAAGCATATAAACATGATGAATTTTTGATACCGAAATTTAAAAAAAAAAGATTGCTAATATTATTTTAATAACGGAAGGACACCCAATTAAGCCATAATATAAACATAGGGAGATGATCCTAATTTTTGAGGTAAAATAATTTACTTGCATAATATTTTTACTGACAAGTTTTTGATCTAGGAAAACCTTATTTTAAAATCAACACAGGACTAACTGAATTATCTTTTATTATTGTACCGTCATGAGACAAGTAATTGTTAACATTATAGTAGTAAATAAGTAAAAACAAATTTGTTGCAAGAATATGAAATATACGATATACATGTCTTGTAAAGCTATTTTAAAAATAAGCGAAGAGGAGTACACATTAATGACTGGAACAAGTGTGTATTTGTGGTAAAAGTGTCAGAAAATGTGACAATATTATTGTGGACGATAATATATAATAAGTATTGAGAGCACTAATTAAGAGGATAAATAAATAAAAAGGTTTTTGTAGAGAGTATTGTATGTGAAACAGCGCAAATAGTATGAGTTAGAAGTATCAATAAGTAGTAAGTTTTTTGTAGACAATAATAAATGTAAACCAGTGCACAGAAACAATAACTAAAAATCTGAGTAAATAGTTACGTTTCTTATAGTACTGAATATGTATCAGTTAAAACAGTTCAAATCAAAATTTGTATAAATAGTAAGTTTCACCAAATGCCGAGCTTTCAAATTTGTTCGTAGTTATCTAGTGAGTTTTGATGATCTATCAATCAGTAAATGAGTCAGGGTCTAAAGAAATAATCATTGTAAATCTCTAGCTGTCAGTCTATAAAGGCCAGGTATGCATAAAATAACACCTATTTCTTTACGTAGATTAATATATTTAGTATATGTAATTTGTACTAATTACAAGGGTTTTGAGTGGAAATGATCAATGTAAATAGCGTATGGTGCGCACGGGATCAGGTTTTCTTGTAGAATAATTGCCACTCTGTTAGATAAACGAATTTCTTTGTACTGAATAATTTACATTGCAGTGGTAAATATGTTGAAAGGCCAAAAATTATATTACAATTTGGTTCTAGAAAATAATACTGTGAAAAGATAAACAAAACAGTTCAACAATAAGGTATTTTTCAAAATCGAAACCTCTTTTCTTATTTATTTTTCATAACTGAAAAATAAATATGATAATAACATGTTTCTTAATTACAAGTAAGAATGCGAAATGAGTTTCTTCAATTTACAATCTCCGTCTATTTACTCGTAGTTGCATTAAGTATGGAATATTTGTTAATAATAATTGATAAATAGCTCGTAAATATTTAATCAACTGACGACAGCAGCAAAATTATACTATGAATTTATTATCTTTCGTGTGAAAAAATACTGTTGGAATGAATAATGTTTTTATTGAATATTTTTCTATTATTTATTTTCCAATTGTCTAGAAGTTTATTTGAACTCTTTTTTAATTTAAGTAGTTGGAAACATTATCATTGATCTACATTTTCACAAGATACAGAAACGTAAACCATTCCATTAAACATACCAGTTATTTTAGCAATACAGCGACTTCTAATAGATTCCGACATTACACGCTTTTATAGTCAAAATAAATTATGTCAGTTTATTTTCTGTGCTAATTTTTTAGAAAGGTAAGCAAATATACGTATATAGACGCGTAAACGACGCTGATAGTCCCTGATGAAAAATGTCTACAAAATTTATTAGGGGGGATAAAATATTAAGAATACCTTTTCGTGTTTTTGAAAAATTACAAATCGTGTCCAATTAGCTCTGTGTGAAATTTGTGTGTGAAATTTAGCTCTGGTCACGTTAAGATGAATTTTTTTCGAAACATATCACGTATTTTCACTCTGAAAATATAAGAATACCTTTTCGTGTTTTTGAAAAATTACAAATCGTGTCCAATTAGCTCTGTGTGAAATTTGTGTATGAAATTTAGCTCTAGTCACGTTAAGATGAATTTTTTTCGATATTTTTTTTATTCCAAACCTAAAAAGCGCAGATCTAAAAGTCAGCTGCTATTTTTGCCACATATATTCGTTTGTCTATCCACATATATTCGTTTGTCTATATATTGGTAAAACAGTTTTGAAAATACTTTTATTTTTTAGTATATATTTAGTTTTTTTTTGTTTGTTTAAAGTTTGCAGTCCAAAGAATTCGAAATACTTTAATCTCATATCAAGTGTTTCTCATATCTAAGAAAATTAAAACAAATTTCAAAATATTAATTATTTTTGAGAAATAAATAAAGGTGTTAATTCTTTTCCTCTCTGCCTCCTAATAATTATAATAGATTATATTAGATAAGTACGCAAATATAGAGTATTACAGTTTCATAATATTAATTCATATGTGTTGTGTGGTCAACCCCCGGCGCGAGAGTGCTAGCAGCATTATGTGGGGTTATTTAAAACTTAAACTAACTAGCTATAGGATTTATTTTGAACCTGATCATGCATTAAAAATGTATCCGATAGCTATAATCAAAGCTAAATTATGTTAAGACATTTTTTCATTATCTAAAATTCTTCACGTTTCACATAAGATTTTCGTATTTCAATTTATTTTATAATGTTTAATCCATAAATAACAAAGACCAACATCAAAATATTGTGGCATTCAAATCTATTAGCTATATTACTAGTTTCAGCCATATTTTATTATGTGTCCTTGAACACGTAATTGTTGCATTTACAAGTGACTGACCCTGATGATCAGAAAAACCTGGCGAGATTTAAATATCGGTTTCAGACCAGTCTCTGAGGTTGAGTTTCTGAGATAGCTATTGATTAGTCGTCTAAAATTTACTACGATTTCTGGTAAGCTTCTTTGATTGCAATTTGTTGTTGTCTCGCGCCCCGCAATGGTTCAGTTTTAAATAAGTCAACAAAACTTGTACGATATTTTAGGCGTAAGAATTTTACGTATATTTTTTTTATGGGAGTCTCAAATTATATCTGAGCCTATTATTAGTTGCGTCAAAACAGAAGCAGGCCAGTTGCAACAAAATGTCACTTTTTCGTAATAGTGCAATGATATTTTTGTAATTATACTAATTTTTATCTTACGTATCAATTTCGAAAGTATTACTCAAATTAGCATAAACAATTTATGGCAATATGAGACGTGTCAATAATTATTTCAAAATATAATCGATAACTCGTTTTATACCTCATGATAGATTGTTTACTTGTTTCCAGAATTATGATGGAATCAGCTTTTACTGGATGCAACTAATTATGAAGGAATTATTCTGGCAAATATTTATAACACCATAGGGGTCATTGATACGTGGTTATCACCAGGTATAATGAGCTCAGAACTTAATTATGATAGATGTACTATTTATAGTCAGGTTAAAGACGCTTGCATGGAGTTACAAACAGAATAGAGGCAGTGTTGGTGGCTTCGCAAACTGGTGCGTGAGCTTATGGTCTACAGGTTATGTAACTGGTAGGTGTTAGTGGCACGCAGTGCCTTAGAAGCGATTACACGTAGGTTACTCCATAAATTTTTGTACATAAACATTCATATATATATATATATATATATATATATATATATATATATATATATATATATATACATTTATATATATGGAAATTTAAACGTATTCAACTTATTTTATTCGAGCAAAGTCCACACTTCAATAAGTAAAACTTCATTATTGTGTCGTTAATTGCAAGTAACTACTCGTCGTAAAATTGCTATGTAAGAAATTAATTACGTCATTAAACGAGCCGGTAACCGTTTTTAGGAAATACAAGTTTTTCCTCAGCTTCCGGCTATATTCAGAATGAAATAAAAAACCACTGTGTATTTTTTTAGTCGGTATAGAGTATCTAATTAGGGCACTCAGGCACATACGCACGTGGGCACGCGGGCATGCAGGTTCAGAATATAACAGCAGCATGTACTGTTTCATTCTGAATAACGTATCTAATTAACCCCATAACCCACACAGATCATTATAAACACACAGACACACGTGTACGCAAGCAAGCATGCAAGATTTTACACGTGCGAGCGTGCGCGCACACACACATAAACACACAGATGTATTTACTTTCCTGCCCTTATTGTTAAAGAAAATATTTTTAAATTCCAGAAAGGAAAACGTTCTAGAAACTTAAAAAGTAGCCTATTTTTTCTTCACAGTGCGGGCTAAACGTATGCTAGAATTAATGGAGATCACTTAAACAGTAGAGGTGTAAAAGTGAGAGAAACCAATAAAAGGAAAAAGTCATTTCCAAAGTTAAATATTAGTTAGGTGCCATTTCTTAAAGAAATTGATTCAAAGTTTATTTATAACTTAAAAATATTAAAAATATTGAAATACGGACTTCGGTCAAGATGCGCCTTTATTTTAACAATAGTCCAATATTTTCTAACTTACAGGGATGTTTTCTATGTAATGTATAAATCTAATAATATGTGATATTTATAAATATTTTTAATTTAAATATCATTGACTATAAACGTAAGAATGGTGTCTCATTGATAGTATATAAATATTTATAAGAAGAATATTCGTTCAGTGCACTAAACAATACGCTGAGATAAAGGTTGCAAAAAATACATACAAAATTTTAACGTCAATGACATATGGAAATATACTGTATGTATATTTATTATGAAGTATATATATTTTATCATTATTTTGTTTGTTAATTTAAACATAGAAAAATGTGTATATACAGTTGTACGAATGCAAACAAGCCGTCACTTAAAGAAACTACGGGCAAGGGAAGGTGAAGATTATGTCATTGAATGTAAGGAAGGATACATCGTGCAATACGGGTAACGTGTTAGTATTGTACGGTACGTTTATCGCATTTATTAGTTTATTCATAAATGTACTACAAGTCAGTTATACACTTTCTACACGGCATTTCAAACTAGTAGGAAGGGAAATCATCAAGCATCTGAACTTCAAAATGACTGCTTGATACGTGCGGCAGTCATAAGTAATACACATAAATGTAAGTGTAATATGACTGCTTGATACGTGCGGCAGTCATACACGTAAATATAGGTGTAATATGGTCAAGTATGTCGTCGATCTTTCAGAATGATCATAATAACGCGCTTGCGCTTAAGAGCGAAGAATAGGATACCTTTCAATAAGTACAGATTTGACAGAATCGCTAGTAAGAAAAGCATAAAAGCCGTTATGTAGATTTTGGAAACTGACTTTATAGATTTGACAAATACGCTTTTATTTTATTGAAATTTAATGTATCGATTGTATTTATACATCCTTGTTACTTTTGTGTTCTAAGAAATATGCCATACTTGTACGTGATAAACATATTTCTCATTATTGTACAATGACAAAATTTTTAATGCGCATCTGTATAATGTTAAACTTTCACTTTTGATATTGATAAAATTTTGATACTAGTGCTGTGAGAACTTGCTTAAACTGAATTACATTGTATGCGTCATTCATTCGACATTGAGTTTTAATGTTAGTAATTGTGTACACATTAACTTATATATTTATATACAGTTCTTATTTAATATTCATTTGAATTCATATTTTTTAATATAGGCTTGAAAGCATTTTGACCGTCATTAATTAGTATTTTCACCGTAAGTATTCAGGATATTTCGATAACCAATGTTGTCAAATTACATTGACATATTTAGATTTAAGAAAAAAATCGTCGGTAGGTATTTTGAAAAAAAGGCATATCAGCCTAATTTATTTCTTTCAATTTTTTCAATATCCACATGCTTTTTTTAAAATACTACTATGTTAACTCTGTTATGACGATGTAACACACGAGATGCGTTGAAGTATTTCATTATCTCAATTATTACATTTGTTTGTTCCTTTTTGCTTTTTTTCTTTTTTTTGACAAGAGAATAAAGACTACGTCTGGCTCGCCATTTTACATAACTTGTGCCGATATTATAATATTATTATAGCTTTAAAGAGTCAAAACAGGAAGAATATTAGAAATTTAAGGAGGAATATCACAGACTTATATTTTTCCATAAGGAAAGGCCCGTAGTAATCGAAAAATTTCTACTAAAAACAATGCTAAATGGCAAAATTATTTTCTTTTATCTATAATCTTGATTCTCGTGAGTAAGTTTAACCTAAAAACTGCCAAAAAATACTGTTTACAATTACTGCTCTAGAATTTTAAAATATGGTGAAGTAATATTCACCATTTTAAAATAGTTTTTGATACATATTTTTTGTTATTTATGTAACTATATGAATTCCAACACTGTGACTTTGTTTTTTTAAATATTCGTTTTTCATTGCTTTGGTTTTTGAATATCTGCTCATGAGTAAAATTCCAGAAAAACAGAAACCTTACAAACAAAAAGAATTAATATTTGTCTGTCTGTCTGGCATTTCAATAACTACTAAATCGTTAAATTTAAAATTGGAAATATAAATATAAAATGTTCATAGGTTTGTGTCGTTCAGTGAACAAACATTTGGCCAACGTATATATTTTTTCAAATATAGCTCTTCGGCGAAACACACATGTAGTGTTTTTTTGGATGGGCGGACTCGCGGGTGGCTTGGCTTGGCAAACAACTCGGTATAGTCTAATCGCTTTTTAGAACCTATTTAAAACATATTTTGTCAAATATTTACATTTTTTTAATTTAAAAAATTCGCATTTTAAAATGGAAGGCTAGTAGAAAGAATTTTCCTATCTGAAAGTAAATAATTTTAAAGGTTAATAAAATAGAAAAGTATAATCTAATTTAATAGTATTTAATAAAATTCGGTATAACGTTTGTAGTATATTACAACAGGGTTGTCTTTCAAGATTTGTGTTTTCTCATGTGGACAAATAAAATTTCAATGAAAACCTGACCGAGTCGGTATGTTCTTATATATCTTGCACTACATTAAAGTACATTAAAGAAATAGTGTACTTTAATGTAGTGCAAGATATATAAGAACATACCGACTCGAAATACAAGTACATTAAAGAAATAGTGATGGGAAAAAGAAACATTAAATTTAATTGTATCGATTGTATTTATACATCCTTGTTACTTTTGTGTTCTAAGAAATATGCCATACTTGTACGTGATAAACATATTTCTCATTATTGTACAATGACAATATTTGAATGCGCATCTGTATAATGTTAAACTTTCACTTTTATTAGTAGAAAAGATAGAAATTCTAGATTTTCATATAACATAATATGGCTATTTAAGGTGCTAGTATAAAATAAAAGACAGTCAAATAAAACAGTTGAGAGGAAATATTCTTATATGGGGAATAAATTCAAATTGATTGGCACAGAATGCAGTTGAGATGATTAACGTAACTTAATTTTGAATCGTTTGTTTTATACTTTGTCTACATGGTAAAATGTAATTTTATGTATCTATTTTAAATAACTTTTTTACTGAATTGTGTTTCAAATTACTTTTTCCATTACTTTACATAAATTCCAAATAATTTAAACATTCTTATTTTAATATATAACCAACAAATTGAGAACTTTTATTTTTTAAATTTAGTAAAAAAAGAAAAACATACACCACATCAGGCTACATTAACGCACACATACGGATGACTATGTGAATGACGACGTAGTTTCGTTTAATTGCAACAGATGGTACACATAAATTGGCCTTATTTATATTTGGCTAAATGTTACTTTGAACCGTGTCTTGATATTTAGGTCAATGGTAAATATTTAAGAAAAAGCAATAAATTCGTTTCAGTTATCTTAGATGTTGAGTCCTACTAAAATGGAATCATTATTTAAAAAAATTCTTGGTTATATAGATATGTTATGTGAAATATCTGGAATTATGCGTAATCTACATTTTTAATCGAGGGCATGCCTAAATTTTTTACGCTACTCTCTGTGAGGTATATAAACATTTTTGATAAGCGCAAAACAAGTATGAGTTTTATACAAACGCTCCAAAAAGGACCGTAAAGGGGTCGCATGTGTGAGAGAGTTCGTCGGTCTCGTACGTTAATTACCTATCAAAACATGGATTCTATTTGATGATCACCAAATAAGTATAAAAGAAATAGTGAAGAAAGTTGGCACCTCATACGGCCCCTGTAAAGCTACAGCCAATTTGTTATAGAATAATTGATTTTTTACACAAAAATAATATAGTAAGCATATATTATACGATTAAACGAGTTGATTAATGGTTTGGAATTGCTTCAATATATTCTAAGGGGTGACGAAATATAGTTATGATATTGAACGTGTTGGTCAAGTCATGAATGAGAGTATTCTAAAGAAATAAGATCAAAGAAATCTCGTCGAATTTGTTCAAATGTTAACATTCTCCTCGCAGTTTTTGTTGAATGAATATAGAGTAGGTTTATCACAGGTATCTAGTAAACTAATTTCCTTCGTAGGTTACATTCTTACTTCGAATCTAATTTTATATACATGTATTAAAATGAAACTGAGTTTTTTTTTAATTTCACATGCATTTACAATTATAAAACCTAAAGCTTTATCGACAATCAAGTGAGCCGAAAACACATCGGGTGAAACTATCAATGAATTTTATTTTTTCTCCTGGTATCTTTTACTATTTTTGCTTCACAGTAATGTGGAAGTTTCATTAAAAACTCAAATTTGTGGCGTAAATTTGAGAAAATATTAAGCCTAATAATTTCTGGAAATTACACTTCAAACAAACGATTATAGAAATATACTAAAGAGTTTTAATAGAATCAAAAACATCGATGAGTATTTCTTTTGTACCTTGGCTACATAAAGACTTCACGGTAGCTTGTGGTTTATGAGGGCCTTAAATGAGATTCGTTATACATTTAGGTATTTTTTTAAGCTAAACTCTTTGAAAAACTATTAAAGATTCAATAGTAAAGTAAGGAGCACTTATAATTTCTCTAAGTTCGTTCATTCGACATCCATCCATCGGACATACATACGCAATATTCCTTATCATCAAATTTATTGTAAATAAATTTAATTTCGGCTAAAATGTACTCTCAAAAAGGATGTTCCAAACCAATGAGCATTTTGAAGATAATATTAATTTATTTATTGACTTTCTTTATTACACACAATTAATACATATGGCGGGTTTATTGTTATGTGGGCTGTCTTTTACAGCCAACTAGAATACCTGTCCAGCCAGGCTAGATGAGCAACCGGGAATCGAACCCAATTTCTGCGGTGCTCCTCGCCGTCGAATAACATAAGCCTTGTGATCGAGCGAACAACACACCACTTCAAACGTATGATTTTGTTAGATAACGCTCTGTGAACGTGGATAAAACTAGACACGTATTTTGAGTCGAAGCTACTTATAGATTTTTGATGCACAACGTTTGCATAATTTCGAGGTTTTGTATAGAGAAAATAATTACATTTTTCAAATTTTTTAATGAAAATACTACATAGTTAAACATAAAATTGGTAGGAAAATAAATACCTGTTCAATGAATATATAACTTAATTTCAAGAAAATTGGCTGTTTCTAATGTGATTAATGATATAGAAAAAATGTTAGGCACGGCGCATCTGACAATAACTTGTTGACAAAATATGTGCTCAAAAAATAGGCTGGTGGTTTCTTTCAAACGAACAAGACTGTCTTGGAAAAATTGGTCCTAAAAATTTTCCCTTAAATGAAGAAAAGAGGGTAGAATGGAAATAAATCATGTACACAACTGTATTCTGCTTATAATGTATTATCCTGTAATTTATTCATACTATATTAACGTTGTCAATATTGTAATTTAGAAAACATTATTAATCTTTTGATTTATTTTAGTGTACTTTAGTAATTTTTATATACAACTTTAATATTGAATAAATTTTAAAATTTGTTTGTGAATTTAAGCTAAAGAGACACATTTTATTTAATTTCCACATCGACGCTCTACTAACTCTCGTCTCAGCATTATGCATTATATTCATCCCTATTACTTTACTTCAATGACGTACTTTTGTGATGTTATCTGAACAATTTTAGTGAATTTTTACAATGTCGTAGCTAAAAGATGAAAATCTAACTCTCTTAATTCTATCATAGATGGAGGTCCATCTGTTCATCCGTACATCACATCATTCTAGCTTTTTCAATTTAAGGCCAATTGATATGAAAGTTTACAGAGGGAAGAAATGAACTATGTTTACGAATATTACATTTGATTTTAAAAGTTGTTTTCTTACAGGGACTAATAAAAAAGGATCGTACTGATGTCGATAAGAACAATTCTGTCATTATGCAAGTGGTGCTGATAAGATCGACATCGCCCTCTTTTAAGGATTTTCTTAAAATGTAATCTCATTAATCAAATTCATGATATATACGTTTCCAAAACTTTTCGCAACGTGATATTCTCGTATCCAAATTGTTGACCGCATGAACAATAGTAAAAAAATCTGGACAACCTTTTCAGTTGCATTTTATACTTACAGAAAATAATATCACATTGAAAATAAAACTACTTGACACTGACAAACATACCTGATCTATTAGCATTCCTTCAAGATGTGTGCAGAAATGTGCTTCAGAGCTTTAACGGCCTTTGCAAATAATTTTCAATAAATACCTTTAAAACAGTGTGTCCTATCTACTGAAACCAAATGTGAAACATAATAAACGCTAAATACTAATAAAATAAACTTAGCCTTTTCGTTTACTTTTACGGTTATGCTTATTGCAATATGAATATTACCATTGCAGGTGAAACAATGGATTGAAGGGAGGAATTGAGTCATCAAAAAGAGGAATCTGGAGAATCAGAGATATAGAGGTTTTCTGAGAGTAAAATATTCCAATTTTTGTTATATGGTTACCTATCAATTTCGTTCTTTCTCTCCAGGAAAAGAACATGCGAACTTTTTCCGCGCTTAACTGCTACGCATACTATTTATAATTTAATGCAGGTTTCATTACTTTATCAAAAATTAAACGTAGGCAATTTTTCATACAGAAAGCCGTTGTTCCATTAGAGAAAGAAACATATTTAATATTAAGTGAACTTTTTCGATGCCACTAAGGACATAATTACGAAACGAGCTCCAAAATCCATGACTATACCTATTACGCTCGCCTTCTGTCCTTAATATTCGTAAGTTCACCTCCCGTCGCATCGGTCTCCTTCCATTATATCGTGTTAAAATACACTATAAGTATATTATAACATGGTTGAATTTTCATCTAATTGAATTAAATTCCTCATTTTGAATATTTGTTTCTTTGTTTTTCTCCAGCGATTAATAATTTGATTACTCTATAATCGCTTAATATGTATATTTGATGTATACAAATAAAGTACTTCTGGTAAAGTAAATAACTTTTATTGCCGTAAAATACAATTTTCCATTTCAATATTACATATACTTTATTAAAGGCAATTATTATAGAAATTTCTTTTTTATTCGCTTGTGGCTAGATTCCCAACGAACATAAACGTTGAAAAACATTTGGAAATGGAAATGCTAAAGATGAAAATATTACGTTTTTGTGTTATTTTTAAATCATGACTTTATTTAATATTATTTCTTTGGTGTCTTATTTCCATGATAAATTAAAATTTCCGTATTGGTATTAATAATTCAAAAGATATTACTTTAAAAATAAAGAAATTTGTGTTATAAATTTATTGCAATTTCAATTGTCTTTTAAGATATGTACCAGTGCGTAGAAATATTATAATGCATATTATAATCAATTGACATTTGGGCAATAAGCTTTATGTAAAATAAACTAGATTAACTTTTATAAATTTGTATGAATTAATAAAAAAACCTGTATACAGCGTCATGGGTGCTTAGATTTCGATTATGAGCCAGTATCTACCTATCCTTAGTTCATTATGATATTAAAAAAATGAATATATGTTTACGTATTGAAATTTTTCGTTCTTAGTTTATGTGCATGGAAAGGTGCTTTGAAAACAAAATAACATATTAGTATTCATCCCCATCTAAAATATTTATTCGAAAAACATAGCTACTTTTTTAATTTTTCACAACTAAATTAAACTATGTGATGTAGTGCTACTTTATTTAAATTTTTCACCAGTTCGTAATTTCATTTCGTTGTAAAAAAATTAAATTAAAATGTATTTCTTCAAAATTAACGCTAAATATATTCACTAATAGAAAATAGCTGTGACAGGCTGAATAACACGGCGGAAACATATGGATTCTGTATTTCACTATAAACCCAAAAAAATTAAATTTGTTCTAAAATAGAATATAAACCAAGTGCATTCCTAAAATGCAAACACTCGCATTAGTCTAAAGTAATGAGAGTTAAAATTCACGTGGAGAATAGAAAAAAGATCGATGCTATAGAGATGTGTGTTGGTAAAAGGTGTTCATGTTAAAATGTTTTGCCTAGTATACCTTACACATATATTAATTTCTTATTTTCTTTAAAAATGAAAATATTTTGAACTATCACTATACTTTTCTAGCCAATTAGAAATAAAATTTTATAAACGCTATTTTTTCTTAATTTTAACTATAGTCGTAATAAGAGTAATTCATTTTGGAATCCTTACGAATTCATCTTATAAATAAAACCCCCTCAAAATATTGAATCATAAAAAGACGAAAATTTTTTAAATTCAATTTAACCACTAGTATTACATGAAACATTTTTATGCATTTATCAATGAATTATACAAAATTCTTTTTCTTGTTAACTACACCAAGTTAAAATCAAGTGATCTTATAAGCCTTATATTTTTCGTTTTGAGATACGGGACACTGAAAAATATTAAACGTGTTAATTTTGTCAATCATCATCAGACTTTTGACGTCTTGAAGGTTAATTGAAGAAATATCGAAAGTGTTGAAAACGATTAAAAATTATGTAACTACTTCATTATCTTTAGTAATCATTAACGTATCAGTGATCAGCGTTTTTGTCATTTTATAATTTTTTAACATAAAATTATTTGCAGATCACTCTACATATAACTTAAAAAGCTAACAGTTATACAAACGTTTCATGTCACTAAAATTCCATCAAAGCTTCACTAAAAGGAAAATTACGCTTCTAGTTTTATCGGCTCTCACAATGTGCTGTCTAAGTTCGTTGTGAGAACCAAAAAAACTGGATATTGAAGAAGCGCAACCCGTGATATAATTTTGCGTAAAATTCTTTGGAGGGAAAAAATTTTTGCTCAACATGATTATCCAAAGGTAATTGTTGGCGTACTAAGTAATATTTGCCTAAAATTTAAAATTCTCATTTCAATCTTTGTGTTTTTAAAATAACTAAAGGTATTTACTATAAATTAATAGTTTAAAAGATTAAAAAAACGCTTTTATAAATACTGTACAAAAACCAAAAAATTAATGTCGAACCTGTTTTCCCTGTCTACCCTGTAAGGACTTTGTAAGGCAAGCCACGTGTGTGATTGAGTATAATATTTGAGTTTTAAAACGTGGGGCGCTTTTTCTCAAAATCTGACTGAAATGTGAAGTATTTTTATTCACATAGTATTAATTTGAACAGCAAAATCATTTATTGCGAAAAAGTACCCCGCGCGCACGCAATTAGAAACCCAAGAGGATACGTTGTATACTATTAGAAATACAATTAGAAACCCAAGAGGATACGTTGTCCCGTTATCAAGTTCAGTGTTTAATATCCGGATTTATTCATAGAATTAGCCCAATTATACAATTTTATTGTGTCGTCATCAGAATTACACAAAACTTCCAAGTTCCACGATATTGCAAGGATTATAAATTCATGAAATTTAGTTTTGTAAATTCCATTACATAGTTACAGATCGACCTATTTAAAGCGTGTTAATAAAAGAAAAAATATTTTGTTTATGAAAGTGAATGAGAAATAATTAACATCAGATGCGAAAAAATGAGGGAAAAGCTTTTACACTTATTTTTTTTTTTAATTTACGCCATTTCTATTATCTTCAAAGAAACATTGATGAAAACGTATTAACAATTTTTACACTCAAAGTCGAAAAGTAAGTATTATAAACGTTCAGAAAAAATTGTTGCAAGCATTAAAACTTTCCAAAACGTAGTTGAAAACTCACATTACTTATAAACAATTAATGTTTCATTATTAAACCAAAGGTACTTGCAAAATATTTACACAACTAATTTAAAAGAGTGAACGCTCTCGACAAACGTTTGCATTTGTCCAATTTTAAAGTATTTATCGAAAAAAATTATTTTTCAATGTACGTGTGCTGTATTTAGTATCAATATGTACATCGTTAGCATGTTAGTAAAAGGTAAAAGAATATTTACAGAACAAATAAACGCACACATTTAGCACAAACAACTACATTAATTATAAAACATAACTAAAAATATTGAAAGCAATGAAGGAGCCGTAAACTAATCAAATATTCCGGGATCTTGACTCTAAAATCTCAAATCGAATAGAAAAATAATATGAGATGCGTCAATGCCTCCAGCACCTAGGTAGGAAAATTAAGCGTGTAGGCAATAGGTTTCTTAAACCGGGTTTGAAATCGGGTTTAATAGGTGCATGTAAAATATAAAATAGTGGATGACTTCGTACTCGCACATAATAGTCTGCAGCAAAAAAAAAAATCTAATCTTAATAGGTTATCATGTGCATTTACATTGTGAATAAACGCAGCGCTAGGTGCAAGTCTTTGGTTATTTGCCCAGAGCCATATTTAATGACAGCGAGGAAAGGGTCCACAAAATTTTTAAAATCGAAAACCTAATATCCGTATAGAGAATTTGTTAACTGGAGATCTTTCTCAAAAATATTTAACTGAGTATCATATGAACTTTTTGTGATAGTCATTTTTTCTAAACCATTTTAACATCACTGAGAGGCGCAAAATGAGGAATATATTTCAGGCGAACGAGTAAAACTGAGCTTCAATCTTCTCAGACGATTTTCTTTTCTCTTGTTTCAATCGCAATAGCTCTCGGTAATAAAATTTTGAACCCGTTAAATTGAATGAATACAATTTAAACACATACAATATAAATGCTCATTATTACCTCTTTTTGTTTTGCAAAATAGTAGCAAAATCTTTAAAAGAATTCCTGATTAATCTGTAACTGTAAAGAATTTAGTGTGAATGTAATGAATTCATCGTCGTAAATGCAAAAAAAGTAGTTATATGTCTTAAAGTATACTTAATATGCCTCTAATTTTAACATACACGTATAAGTGAATTTTTATATAACGGCGTTAGTTTGCTGGAACCTGTACTTTGTTTGACAATGGAGTTCTTTGAAGATAAGCCTATATTAAATATTAATAACTGAAAAATGTGAATTTCCAATCGAATTCCATTTCATTCTGTTTCCAAATGTTTCAAAATATTCTAAAATAAAAATATTTTATTATCAGAAAGTCTATAAACAATTAAATGAAACTACGTGATGTAGTATTATTTCTACTTTCTTTAATTTCTTTACCACGACCTAGGTTTCGTTGTATTACATCTTCAGGTGAGATATTAGCAAAGATTCTCTTTGATCTTTGCTAGATCATTGTTAGATCTTTGCTAATATCCCACCTGAAGATGTTGTAATACAACGAAACCTAGGTCGTGGTAAGGAAATTAAAGAAAATAGAAATAATACTACATCACGTAGTTTCATTTAATTGTGAATAATGAATTTCTACAAAATTAACGCCAAATATATTCAATATCAAAAAGTCTATAATTGTTTAATTTGATTAACTGCTTATTTGGTCACATTTTACTTAACAAGAAAATTAATTATCTAGTAGTTTGCAATATCGTAGTATGGGTAAAAGAAAATGAAGTATTTAATTCAATCAGTCATCGGTTATTTGAATGTACTTATTTGTATTTAGAAAGCCATTAACAGTTAAGAAATACTAAGAAATTGTCTTCCAAGGGGCGTTAATTTTTGTATTCGTTATAATTTGTAAGTAGAATGTTTAAGAAATGTTTTAATATCGCCTCATCCTCTTAAAATATTAGATACCCTTTACCCATTCCTGGAAGATGAAAGAGTCATGTGGCAACATATTGCCGGTTCATTAATTTTTATCTAAGGTTACAAGCAGTAAAACTTTTTTGTGACTGCGTAGCTCCTAGCTGACGGAAAGGGAATTTTTTTAGTCCTATCTACTTTTAACTTTCTTTTATTTTTACGACACGTATACAGAACTAATTTTATATTACCGATCATTGTCATAAGTATATATTGAATATTTGTGCATGTTGCGATGTGGATAGCGTACTGTTTTACGGTGGCATAAATTTGTTCCATTTAATTTTAAAGTACGACCTGTATGCTCTTGTACAATCAACTTTTTTAACTTTGTTTTTTTTGTATTAGTATCTAAAAACAACGTTACGGCTAAATTATAATATAGATAACTAAATCCAATTCACGCATCATTCCGGTATCTAATATTCATTTAAAATTATTTGCCTTTTATATAAAAAATTATCTCAATTTTATTATTTATTTCAGTTATTAATATTTATAATTAATCATCATATTATAATTATATTATGTATTCACTTTGTTCTCATTTGATACAAGCCTTAGCTTAGCTTACTATTTGCTCTTATTCTGACGTTAATTTTCATATTAGGTGAAAAGTTAAATTTCACGTCAATATACAACAATATATAAAAATATACAACAGAATATAAACTAAAAATTAAAAAATAATTTTACATCTTTTCGCTATTAATCAAGAGCGAAAGGATATACCCGGTGACAAAAAATAACTATGACGTAGAAAGGGGGGTGAAGTGCTCTCGACTTACCAATTTGATAATGACTCTACCTTTATAAATAGCTGGTGATGAAAGGTTTACGACAAGTTATACGCTTTTTTAACATTGAAGGTAATTTTTTTGTCATCCGAGACATCCTTTCAATCTTGTCCAAAATATTTATATTTAAAGACAATTTTTTACTTTTTAGTTCATATTGCTATAAAAGTATGTTTTTTAGTTTACTGAACAAAAATTAAATTGTTTTTAGTCTTAAAACAAATATTGAATATATTTGGCGTTAATTTTGTAGAAATTCATTATTCACAATTAAATGAAACTACGTGATGTAGTATTATTTCTACTTTCTTTAATTTCTTTACCCACGACCTAGGTTTCGTTGTATTACAACATCTTCAGGTGGGATATTAGCAAAGATCTTTGCTAATATCCCACCTGAAGATGTTGTAATACAGCGAAACCTAGGTCGTGGTTAAAGAAATTAAAGAAAGTGGAAATAATACTACATCAAGTAGTTTCATTTAATTGTCTTAAAACAAAGTTATTTTTTTTGTTTCGGAGCCAAAAAAGATTTCCTTTTTAATTATCACATTGTCATCGGTTCTTTATACGTGTTCAAGTTTTAAATATTTGTGAACCCAGGAAGGAGGTGGAAATTTAATTGAAAAATTCCCTTACATTTTTATATTCAAATGAAGTTAATAAAAGCGTATTTACTGAAAACAGCTCTCCCCTGGGTTTTTTACATTCGTAATTTTTAATATTTTTTAACGAAAAGATGGCAAAGTTTTCATATTCTTTAATATATAATGATTATTTTACTATCAGCCTAGTCACATTTAAATATTTTGCAACGATTTTTTTAATTATATACCGAATTTAACACGACTTTAATTTGAAAATTATCTAGTTAGGGAAGTTAGTATTTCAGAATTAGTTTAAATTATAACGGTGCCTAAAATTATTTATTTATAACGTTTAAAATTCAAAGCAACACACAGCTATGAGTTTAATAGGAAAATCAAAAATTATATTCGATATGATGTATGTATTTTCAATACATTTATTACTGTAATCTTATGTAGAAACACGTTAACATTTTAGACATCTTTCGAGAAAATGATTGGAATATTCTATTAAAGATTGAAATTAATTGATTGAAAGCAAATATGGACAAGAAGATGTAAATGCCTGCTTTCAAATAATTCAGCTTGATGCATATATTACACTATAATCATTTTGTAAATTGGCCATTTAGAGACAATCGTAATGATGTAAATGTATGGACGAGCTGTGTTAGGAATGGAAAAAAATTAATAGTAACAAAATGAGCTAGCAATAGAGTTTTTGCCGCTATTACCTATCACATAGCGTGTCCGTGAATAGCAGAGTGCTAACAAAGTAAATCTACTTTGTTTTAGTTTTTGTTATAATGTCAGTTCTAGTATTTTTGTCAATAAGCTTTTTTTTCTATTATGCAGTTTGCTTAATATTTTCCACTTTTCCTTTTCACAAGGATAAAGCATAAAGTTTCACTTCTAATATGAATGGTGGTCACGCACTTTTCTCAGCAAAATAACAAGATACTATTTTTACAAACTAGTTGAAGTATTATTTTGTAAAGAAGAATAAAATAATGGATACCTATTCCACCGTCTTTTTTCACAGTTTCCAAGAGTTCAAAGAGTCCAAAGATAATTCTATTGTTTTGACAATGCTCTCTGATCATCCGTCTATTAGAGCCAAGTGCTCCTAAAGGCAATAACTTACACATTTAAATTATGAAACTTTTGTGCAATTGTTTGACTAGTTTTTGTCGTATTCAAAATGAATCATTATGTAATCGCATAATGCAATTTACATTAAAGTAAGACTGATAACAAATGATAATTTGAAAGTTGAATTTCTTATTTTTAATTAATTCAATCATCGTTAATAATAAAGCAATGCAGGTGTATTACTTTATCATTAACGAAAAAATAATTATGCTAAAAAATCATCCACTCTGAAATTGTTATTTTGATTTACGAAACATTTAATTTAATATTTCTGCGAAATAATTAAATATCATCTAGTTGACTTCCAATAGAAACTTAGTAATTTTTTTAAATTGCTATTGTTACTTTTGTTATGTTCTTTTAGATTAGTATGAATTAAGAACAATGCAATAAAAATACTGACGGATTGATATTTATAAACAAACTCTTGGAGTTCAATGTAACTAGCAACTCTCACAATTTTGTAGAATATCTCCATCCATCTACAGGTTTGTTACCTAGTTATTTCTTAATCTTTCGCCATGAAATTTTGGTGATATACGCTGTTAGTTAAGAAAAAATTGTCATTTGATATTATGAATAAAATAGGGACATGCTTTAAAGTATATATGAATAGCTGAGGTCGGCGTGTTTAAAGTTCAGGTGAATTTTTATATACACCTCTTCGAGTAAGGTGTTGTCGAATGAGGTCTTAAAAATGTAGTAAATTGTGTCATTATTCCTTAGGTATAAGCTTTATTATAAGACTGTAACCGTAAAAAGTTTCCAATTGAGCTTCCGGCATTACGTTATAATTTTTGATAATAAATTATGAAAACAGTCGGTAAAGATAAGGAAAATGGAAAAAATAATTAAAATTACGACCGTAGGGTTCGAATGTTATGAAAGGTATATTGGAATAGTAAGAATTTCTTATTAAGCATTGTATCAAAGGCATAAACCTAATTTTACTCTCCCGTATTAGACTACTGGCCCAATGCTGACTATATCTTCTCACAAGTTCGTTGTAGCGTATCCACTTCATCCAGCAACTCGAAAAATTCATCCAAAGCATACAGACCATCCAAAGATGACATTTTAGGAAAGCTCATCTTAGCATTAAAATTGTACATTATAGAAAGAGGAGCTCGCCACTTACTTTCAAGTCAGATCTTGCATCAATCACACTAGTTGTCGTGGCTGTGGTGTGTTGGTTTGACTATAAGGAATACGGTATTTGACGACGTGGTGCACCGCGAGGTGGTCTGATTTACTTTAAGAGACTGCTCTTGCCGCAATAAGTCCGCCATAAGTGTTAACTCTATACATTTAAGTACGCAAATCAATAAATAATTTAATTTAGTTATGTTTATGCTCTGTCCTACTTTTATTTAATCGTTTTTAGTATTGAGTTCATTATTGTTAAAATATATATTTTTGAAAGTCTGATGTTCATGTTGAAAATATAACACTCGTAAAGTTTAATTAGCACAGAATCTTAACTTAACGAGTGTCCGATAGATAATTGGTCAGTTTTTTTGTATTTTTTCACTTATTATTGAGCCAAATTCTTATAGTTTTTACCTCCTGCGATTTAGTTTGTTGTTCATTTTTCGCTTTAAATTTTAAACTGCCACTGTCTTTCCGGTTCATTCTGTTAAAAAATGACATTTCGCAATAATCATTGCTAATAACGCAATGGTAATAACATACTTCATATTTTCTATATTTCTTCATTAACTGATATTCCAAGTAGGAGGAAAGTGTGATACCGAAAAAGAAGATACGAATTTTCTTTAGGAATAAACCTAGAATTGGCGAAAACCAAAATTATGTTGATACAATAATAATTCTTATGTATATTTATATTC
Source organism: Druceiella hillmani (assembly GCA_039881145.1). NCBI lineage: Eukaryota > Metazoa > Arthropoda > Insecta > Lepidoptera > Hepialidae > Druceiella > Druceiella hillmani. The sequence continues at coordinate 786,581 of JAYKKI010000033.1, read as the reverse complement.
TATTACGTTTATCTGGTTTCAATGGCGACGGGGCGTCGTGATTTAAATTTTTAGAAAAAACAATTCCTTTCACTCTTACTAACAATTTAAATTTGCTACTAGGAATAAAAAAAATTTAAAAATTTTTCTATTTCATAAATTTTTTCTATTACGAAATTAAGATCTTTTTAAAATTTTATTAAATTCAATAATATAACTTAAATAAAGTAATAAAGAAAAAAAAGTTATTTCCATATTGCTCAACCCAGTGGAAACGTGGACTAACTGTGAGGGAGAACAATTGATAATAGCCTTTTTCCACAATGCGCCACAAGATAAGCGTGCTGTCGATATCTTGGCTGTAGAAATATGAGAATATTGTGTCCCTGACAATTCAAAATTAATAAATATGAAATATTGGCTTGTTTAAATTACATACGAGAAAAAGAGGCTGAAAAAAATTAAGTTTAAAAGGTAAAAAAAGAAATTATTTTCCAGGATGTTGCCATTAGTTTAGTTATTAGAAATGAGTAAAGCCTCGTGAATTCGTTAATAAAGGGGAAAAGTTTTAGGACAGAGAAGCCTATTTTTAGATCTTATTCTATTTTTAATTATTTATTAGCATAAATGATGTAATTTTGGCATATTCTTTGCTTGACTAACATAAAATAAGAAAATTCAATTCGAATCAAATTGGAATATAAATTATTGCGATTGAACAATAATGAAAGGTAGTTAAAGAAAAAAGTTGGAGAAAGGTAACCTCGAGCAGAAAACTTTAAATATTTTGAATAATTTTAATGTTTTGAATATATTAGTAAGAATATTATGTTTAAAAGCTTGAATAACATTTTTGTTTCTTTTTGAAAGTACTTAAATAGATATGAGTATTATTTACGTATTTAAAACATCGTAATGAAAATACGAGGAGACTATAATGAAAAAAGCTTTTTTAGTTTTCTGTATAATAACAACGCCAGTTTTTGAAGAATGGAGAATGTTTGTGGTTCGCCTACGACATCAATTTCTTATTATTATTGTCGTGTTAAACAAAAATTTGTTTATTAATTATTGTGAACGGATATTTAGTTATATGGACTTTGGTAAATCTGATCGAACTCGTGAAGTGTGAAAACCTATTTCGCAGTTATGTTTGCTTTTAATTAATATGTCAGTTGCCCGATATTTACTTTCCAATTATTATAACGATTTCTATAATCCTCCAGTTTCTTTCCAGAATTTTATTTACCATGTAAATAAATCAACTTAGTTTATGATCGTCTATTAGGAGAATGCATTTATAAATAATTAAAAATTAAACGAGATGAAGGGTATCTCCTGTCCACTGTCCTAACGAATAAAAACAGTTTCACTCAATTATATAAAACGACACTAACTGGCATGTGGAATAATCATATAAGAGACTTCCTGCCAATGCTGCTGTAAATTTAATCTCTCTTCTATTCTTGTAAATTTGAACACGTCAGTAATAAAGATTTCCTTATATATGAAGTGTTACCTACTCTATGGCATATTTATTAAGCCACAGTGTTATCTACACATGCATCCCTTACGGCGTATTCTTTGTATTACAATTATTCCCACTTTGAATGATTTAAATTTCCACTCTATCGTGCAATATGTAAAATTGTGGATTACGTTTTTTGCTTCAGTTCTAAATTTGGTTCATAAAATAAATAATTTTATGATTTTAAGTAAATGATAATGATGTATATATTTATATATATATATATATATACATACATATATATATATATATATATATATATATATATATATATATATATATATGTGTGTGTGTGTTTCAATACCTCCAGTTATCTATCCAGTGACATTTCGTATTTTCTTTTTTAAAATGCATTTACGTTCACTTTGAAATATTATTAATAGAACAGAATATAAAAAATAATAAATGAAATATGTAGTAAAATGTTATATCGAAATAGTTTTAAATGTTTTATGATTATGAATAAAAATTAATTATCACAGGAAAATATACTCAAAGCGTATTTTTTTGTGTTTATTTAAAATTTATTTATATTCGCATATACATACGATTATAGAAATAAATTAATTTACCTATTTTAGGGTTTTCCACCTCTAAAAAAAGGGAAACATTGTAAGGTTATTCACACGTCTGTTCGCCTGTGTGTCACAGACATTTTTCTTAAGAAACATTTGAGGTAGAAACGTGAAATTTGGCATATTTTCAATATCACATTTTCATCTCAATAGCTAAAATGCTCAAAATTATCATATAAATTGTAGGAAGGAGGGAGGCTTACTTTTTTCTCCAATATTTTGTTTTAAATTCTATATACAATGGTTAATATTGTTTGAAAGGGCCAGTTATGTGAGTCTCAAAAATATTTTTCAGGTTTTTATCATTTCCGCAGGTATATTGAAAAAATTAAATATATATATATCAGCTTAAAATGACCACAATGCGGAGAAGTTCAATGATTTTGAACAGGTTAATATTAAAAATTGACACATTTAAACATTTATATATTTCTATTCATTCTTATTATGATCTGTTTTTTTGTCATATTCCAAATCTTTGAACTTAACCTATTGAAATCCCATTAGTAAAACAAAGTAGTATTGTATTATTTTTAGGGTCATTTGTTTTTTTGTTAGTCGTCCTCTCAAACGTTGCTCTCAAACATTGATACCGTTTTACATTTCAGTTTAATTTTTTTATCGTGGTCGTTTACAAAGTCTAACGAAAATTATTGTAATATTTTTGTGATCGTTTTTATTTCCAAGTAATAGTAGAGGTTAAGAAAGTATTGTAACATTGAAATAAAATCAAAATCCTAATTTAGATGAAAATTAATTCTAAAGTAGTAACAAATAAAAAACGAAAATAATAAATTACTTTGTTTTGTGTGATTGCGTGTACATGTGCATGTATACCTGTTCATGTATATTCAAGACCATGTCCCGGCAGACTTTTGAACACAGGTGGGTAGGTGGTTGGTCTATATTATTATGTAATTATTTGCGTTTGATACGAAGCGGTGTACGGTACAGCGTTATTTTAATTATCATTATTGTAGTGATGTTTAGGCCAAGGATATAATTATATTATAATTTTTTTTATAATTGTGCAGAGAACACTTGTAAAATATATAAAAGTTTAAGCGAATGCATGGATAGTAGGGCTACTGCCCTTCCATTTTGTTCTATGGACGTCCAGTAATTCGTGAAAAGTTACAAAATATCTATTAATCTGTTCCTAGAAGATGCCTTTGTAAAAAAATACCGAGTATTTTTAAAGGATCACATGAATTTAAAATGTTGGTATTCTTGCGAAACAAGTGACTAACTTTATATATTTATATAAAATGAATATATTTATATATTCATTTTATATAAATATATTCATTTATTACATTTATCATAGTATTGTATATATTTACTCCAATAATGAAAAATAATTCCATATACTCTTTTTATATTTTAATTGATATTAGATTGACTCTATTGATCAATGTATTATCATGATTATTGCTTGATATATTATTATAAATAACAGAGCATTATTTTAATAGACATAGGAAAAATCTGATAAGAGTTCTTTCATTTTTTTTATTTCTTGAAAGAATGAATAATTGATCAATCATATATCCAAAAATTTCCCGATGCAATAAAGCTTTGATTGCAGTGTCTGACAGCAGACATCATTATATTTTGGTGAATTTTGGACGAATATATTGCGGAGATTACCCGTGCATACTATATATTTCTCACATTTTTTATTTTTCTTTGGACACCGTGAAGATTCTTTTATTTATTTCTTTGCACACCGTGAATTTTTAATTAAAAATGATACACAATTCTCGATTTCTAATAGCACATATTTTATTGTTGGATTTATGATTTCAATACCACCTCATGTCTTATTTCAATAATGTGTAGTCCAATTTGATTATTTCAATCAACTTTAGATACTGAAAATATCTAAATTTATTTTTATTTCACCTTTATTGTATTTTTCGAAATCTTAAGTGACTTTTCAATGAATGGCCCGAGGTCCATAATATGAAATACAGCTTAAACTTCGGACGTGGTTTAAATGACGGTTTGATCATAATTTCATAATATCAGTGACGGTTTAACTTTATCGAAAGTTTAAACTTTAGATTGGTTTGAGCGAGTGGTTTAAATTCTTCTTGGTATATTAACGGCGGAAAATTATTGTCCGGCTATCAATTGTACGTCACTAGTCAGCCGTACTACTAAGAACTACAGCCGAATCGACTAACTACTTAAAACGCAAAAGATATGACGCAATATTTTTTGTGGGCAGTTTTAAAATAAATAGCTGATAGAATGTCATCAATAATTTGTATTTGGACCTTACCTTATAAATATGGTGATCCGGTAAATTCCATACTGGTAGTCATAGCTGACATTCAATATACTTACGATGAGGCCTGGCTTCTTATCTTGTATTGGCTAATATGGCACCATAAAAATGATGCATTAGGGCATATTCATGTAATTAATAAGACCTTCACTTACGTGTTTGAGCCATGGTTTAGGTTACTCAATATCCAAATCGCTAAGTATGTTCAAAGTCTTTCAACTACAAATAGTAAACTATCCAGATACAAACAAATTCATAAACACAAACCAAAATTATTAAAGGAATGATATAACAGAAAAACACCAGCAGTAGTAAGCGCGACTGATTAACTGCGGTTGGCAACTCCCATCTAATAACAAATTGTTATTGTTATTTAATTAAAAATAAAGTATCATTTATTTCTTTCCACAAACAAAATGCTTCTTCTCCCGGACACATTTTAGTTTCTTTTTATTGGTGAATCACATTTTTAGAAAATATCGTTAAAAAAGAGATTTAGAATAAAGCTCAGTTTGAAGAAATTAACTTTAAAAAGCAATGAAATTAGCGTTCAAAAGTACATTTTAAGACTGGAAAACATTTTTGTTTCTTACTAGTTTCATGCACGCTGCCGATTTTGAAGATGTTATACTGTTGCAATTTTGTTTACAGAATTATTTTAATCCAAGACTAGTTTAATGCCATGATCACATATCCGGTAATATGTTTCTCTCCAACAGCATTTTTTTAGAAATTGAAAATAAATTAAAATTCAGCTCGAAGGGGTGATGATCACAAGCACGTCCAATTACATAATCACTATATTACTAAACTAGATTCATTCTAATTTTATTTCAGTCTGTTATATAAGTAGTCTGTTAGAATATAGTCGTCATTTTTGCAAAGAAGGGTAGAATATTTTTATAAAACAGAAAGAAATTCTAAACTATAATTTTTCGACTAGTGAAAGTGACTTTTAATATGTTAATAATAATGCTCTAGACCAGCATATTTTCTTTGGGCTATGATAAGTAGATTATTTTGCATAAAACATGGTTACAGATTTGATTCATAAGGAAATTATTATACTAAATATTACACTCAAAATTTTCTTCGATGTACTATACCGAGGACTATGGTCGCATGTTTCGGAAATAATTAAAAACTGCCAATGAGTTTTCCAAAAAGTACTTTTAATTAAGGATCAAATTCATTGATAGAGGTAAATTTTATAGAATACTGAATAATACATTACTATCTAATATTTATTGATTAACACTGAAACAACCTATGAGGATATAATCAGAAAATAGTTAATTAAAGCAATGTTGAAATTAACTATTCAGGACAGCTTATTTATCTTATTATAACAACGTAACAAATGCGAGCTTCACTCGCATTATGGGGTTCCATACACACTTAGGCCCACTTAAACATTTTGAGATAGTATTTCCATTAAACTATTTAAAAATATTCATATTATTTTTTAAGATTTAAATATATTGCCAAGTTTATCTTTCACAGGCGCAAAAATATAGCTAATTTAAAAAAAATACTATGAGACTTAGAATCACTGTTGAACTATTACAGTAAATGTCTTATTTAAATTTTGCAAGCACGTAATATCCGATATTTAGTGCTAAAACGGTAACAAATTTTGTATGTATTTCAATTTGAAATTAGAATTAACTTTTGTCAATAAATAAACTTTGAGTATTACATGAAGTTCGTGGATGTTGCGAAATATATATTCAACCTATTACTCAGATATCTTGACAGTCCAAAATTTTCGTGTAAATATTGCTGTATTAATTGAAAATCCACGCGGACGAAGTTGTGCGTCAAACCCAGTAAGTTTAAATGTTCTGCTTCTGGGCACCAAACTACCAAAAGAAACGTGTCTGTTTTATCTAATCGATGGACCTTCTAATTAGTCAGTTTGAAGTCTACTAGTGATTTACTAGACATATATAATGCCAAGCAGCTTTAGTAAGTTACTTTTGTTCCACATAGAAACTAAAAAAATAAAATAACTTTTGTATACTGTTTAGGGACAGCGTATAATGTCTTCTCTTTGAGAATAATGACAAAAATTGGACTAGGGACTATATTTTTTTTGTGTCAATACAAAATTTAACAAATATGTTTTTCTAACAAACCTTGTCAATCATTACGTGTGTTGCCAACTTGAAAGTTTTAATAAAGCAAGAAAAACTTATACTTTTAAAATTTCCAGGAGTAATACATGTCATACTTTAGGATGGAATTTATTTTCCCATGAAATCGATCACGTGGATGTAATTGAAGATAAAGTCTTTCAAAAGTATTTAGTTATATTTTGTAACGCGATACTTTTTTTTAGCGAGATATGGATATATGAACAGTTTAGCAAGATGAGCGCTACTTCTCACATTCCCTTCCTTTATTTCCTAAATTTGTAACAATGTACGTATATAAAAATTGGGACAGATGTATTTAATAAGCACTTTGATGAAAATTATTTCTCTAGGTTGTATTACAAATGGAATAGCGCAGTTGCTGTATCTTCGTGATTATTTTATTCGCGAGTGGAAAATTAGAGAAATAAAACTGGTTTTATTACAAAATTAAGATCTACAATCTACCAAATGACATATTTCATTATTCTGTATACGTAAAAATGAGTACGCAAAACATATTGTGGTTGCATTGTCTTCTGGAATTTATCCCAGTCCATTACCGGGACAGGTATAGTTCGACGTCGAAGTATTAAGACTATCCATTGCAAGAACAAAGACGTAAATTTTATTCTATGTCTTCTGAAATGAATTTTTGGATTCCACTGTCATTTGTCGCTTAAAATATAATTTAGAATATTATTCGACAAAGGTATTTATCTATGCGCTTTTTAATAAATTATATTTCTGAATTTAGACTGATTTTTCTGAGTAAAAAAATATCAACAAGCTTATTATACCGAATATTTATTTGTAAACCAAACCTTAGTTTGAGAAAAAAAAATGTTGGAGAAAATTAAAATTATGTTTCATTTACTTCGGATTTTATTGACATTGTCGTGAATCCCAACATTATCGTGTATACAATTATATCGTAGTCATATGAAGCAGCAGTGGTCGTTGCCTATAAAGGTATATGATTTTCTATATGCAAAACATTTTTCAGAAATCTTTATTTCCTATTTATTCCCTTTTGTTACAATAAAAAAAACTTTCAGTTTACATTTTTTTTATAACAATACAAAAATATACCCTTTAAAAACAATGGTAAGTAGTGGACAACAAAATCAATTGATCTGTAGCGTTTAAATAAGTAGACGGCAACTACTAGATAAAATATTCTAATCAGTAACAAATATTGTTATGAATATATTATATTTAATTATTATTTGCTGTAATCGGCTATTAATTTGTACAAAAATGACGTGTAGGCGGAAAATACAAGAAGCTCAACTTAAGAAGACTTAAGGAACTCTCGTAATATTTATTGAGGACTCTTTATTAATTATACTACAAATAAACGAGTGAAACGACGATGAGAGAAATGAGGCAAGCATAGCTAAAGAAAGATATATATATTTATATATATATATATATATATATATATATATATATATACAAGTTTTTTCTTCATTCATGTTAATCTATAATCTACTGTATTACATAACAATATTATTCTTCAAATTTTTATTTGTCTACTCTAAATAAAATTAATGCATTCTTCATGTTTAACTTGAGTCATTTTAAATAAACTATCTGGTTCTATCTTGATACATCTTCAAAACATTTTTTAAAAGTCTTCTCTACGAAAAATGGTGTTATATTAATGTTATTTATTTATTTATGCATCTATAGCACTACAGTACGTTATGTTTATATTACATGGTATAAATAATCATATAAATTTGTAAAATTAGAAAACTATGTAAAATTGGTGATATCATATATCTATGTACATCATAGAAGTTCCATCGAGAAATATTGCGTTTAATGTATAGACCCCTGTTCAATTCATTATTCAATTGAGTGATAGCTTAAGCAATGTAGTAGTATTTCTGATCAATATTTATGAACTATATATATATATATATATATATATATATATATATATATATATATATATATATATATATAAATTCAGTCTACTTGTCTGTATGCGTGTGCCTTTTTCCTCTAATTAATAAACGAATTTGGGTAGAACTTTGTATGAATATAACTGATGATTCAAGGAGAGTCAATGGTAATTTTCATGAAATCTGTTATATGCTATATAATTTTGACAAAAGTCAATTAAAGGAATAAATGGCAATGAATACCTCGTTGAATTAAGTTTACAGTAATTTACTTCTATTTTCAGTAATTTGCCTAGTTCAAGGATTGTTAGAAAAATAAAGTCTTTGTTTGAAAATCTGAGTAGTTATGAAATTATAATAGTTAGAAAATCGCAAAAATATGAAATCACAGATTTAATGAATTCAAAATAATTATAATGAATTATTTGTTGTGATTCAAGTATATTGTGACTCCATTAATATTTCTCAGGCAGATTGAAATTAAAAATAACATTTTTTTCAAACAAAACTAATAACATAGATAAATGTACACTTGACAGTATCAAAAAGCATTAACCTTGTAATATATTTTAGTAGTAGTGTTATTGAATTACAGCATTCCCTTAACTTTTTTTACTTAAGCCTTACTCAAAGTATCCGTTACTCCTTACCGTACTTGAGTGCCAGTAACATGAACTAAACCGTACTCAAAGTATCCGGTTTAGTTCATGTTACTGGCACTCAAGAATCATTGAATACTTGTAAAAAATTAGTCTATTTACATTAATTTAGAATAAAAATAAATCAAGCATACCCATTTATGACTTTATTCAAAATATATAAAAAATTGTTAGATACATGGTTTTAAGAAATTGCTCTTGTGCGACATAGAGTTAAGCCATCAAAAAATATACTCATGTTTATTTTATATATTATGTGCCATTACTACATAACGCTACTTCAACCATTTGTGCAATCAATATCCGGAAAAATGTTATTTTTGTTAATCAGTGGCCTAGTTTATAAAATAATTAGTTTAAATTTTGTTAAAATCATAATTATGTGCAAATTAGCACGCTGTGCAAAAAATGCTAAAAAAGTAATCAGTTTAACAACCTGTAAAATACCTGTGGTCAATTGGCCTAACATCAGATGAATTGCGCGTTATCTGACCTGTTTTCTATCTTTTACAATTTATTCCTTTTCCAAATTCATTACAAAGTTAGTTTGTGCATGTGTACAAAAGAATTAAAATTTAAATTATTTTGTTTTAAAATATATTTATATACTTACCTAAAGTCTATCCGAATACAAAATTACCTAAGAAATTCGCCAGTATTATTATTGCGTTCGACATACACTAAAATAATGTCTAAATATTGGCTCAAAATAAAAAAATGATATATTACTAATTCCATTGACTTGATTATACATCTTTCGCTAAAAGCGTTCTTGAAAAGATGGAGATCGTAAACGATTCATTGAGAAGAGACAGACTCTAACTCTGTTGGGTGTAATCGCTGAGATTATAGATACGGGACACTATTAGGGAACCTTCGATGTTCTTTTGTATGAGGGGGGATGTTACGAGTCCAGATAAAACACGGGTGGAAAAGACGGGAATAGTGACTCTATATTACAAATATTTAACAATAAACAGTGATTCACTTGTCATTTCGCAACAATAACTAGCTTCTTATTATTTAATTACGTGGCGATTATTCTCTTCGAAGAGAATTTTTACCAGTGTCAAATTTTGGAAATGTCAGTTAGGCTATACAAATTGATTGTTCATCAGATTTTCAGTGATTTTAGCTAAAACTGGGCACAGGGCTTATGGGTCTATAAGAAGATCGTACAGTAGGATCTTTATGAGATTTAAAAATGGGGATAATAATTTGGGATTTACAAGTTTTCGGGACATGTCCTGAATTAAACATATTTTTAATAAGAGAAAGCCTTATTGTTGAGAAATTGGGGGCGAATTTTTCACCAATGAAAATTTTGAAATTTCAGAAAAAAGTGGTATGATTTTTAAATAAAATAGATGCATTGCAATATACCCATGATGCACTATTACGGATTGAAGTGGGGCTATTTAGTGATGGTGTATAGCAACGTATTATATAGTAATGTATTTCATGTATTCCAATACATTTTTGTCTTCATTTTCTCATGGAGTTTCGATAAATTATATCTTGAGCTAAATATAAAACTGTATTTACGGAGTAAAATAGTTTCATTTCTTCCACAACAATGGCTTTCAGATTTTCCTGTCACTATTTTTTGTTCTTGTATCTAATGTAACCACAAGAAATATTGTATAAATATTAACCCAGGATAGATTTAACATTCTATGGATATTGCAGGTATAGACGTATATCCATACACGAATGTACATACATATTCATATATATTTTGGTTATTTACTTATATGCGTGTACTGAGCTAACCTTTCAAGTTTTCTTAAATTTATGCCTTTTAAGCCACATTAAGGTTGAGAGATCCTTCAATCACGGTCTTTGTACCTGTATACATTTTAGCCTTCTACATCAACACACATTTTTAATTGAAGTCTATTAACATGTTGCCTATATAAATTCTTTACATAATGAAACCATTTTTAAATACTAAGTTTAATTTCAGGTGAAGTTTTTCAAAAGTTTGTTTTAATATATTAAACTACAACATTATAATATAAGGGTTTATACAACAGTAATTAAACTACAACGTTATAGTATAAGGGTTTATACAACAGTATTATCTTTTTAAATTGCTTCCACGGACGTGTGTAAAGCGATGCCTCCCGAGCCCTTATTCTGAATTTCTTTAAATCCGATGTTGAAATTTTGAGAGGATAGTCGACTAATTAGACGTCCATATATTATTGGATGACATCTGGTGGTTTTATAGCGTCATCCGTCACAATCTGAAATTTGAACGATTTTGTTAATATTGGAACTGATAAGCATCTTTGGATGAACATATAATCGTTGGCAATTCCTACTACACCCAAAGTCAACATTTATATTCTTTGTTATTACGATATATTAAAACTAAATTCTATATTTTTAGTTAAGACTCAAAAATTAATTTTTGTTTTATTTCATTGACAGGGAAAACCACAAATATAGAGAAATTACAGTCTAAAAAATTTGGTCACTTAAGTAACGTTGAATGGAAGTAACTCAAGTGGCAGTTGCACTCGACTGATTCGCGTAGGGCTAATATTATTAACACCATATACATTGACAAACATGAAGTTAAAGAGTTCAGTTGCTTTAAGAATTTTTCCATCCAAAGACACATAATTAAACGGGGGCGTTGTAAAATTAACGAAATCAGTTAATTCAACATGTTATCGACAGTACAACAAACAGAACAACAACTTTCAAAATTGAAGCGTATTTTTTTGCAAATAAATTGGTATCAAATATGTTTCCGAGATTAGTATATTAATTTCTATTTGTAATTTCTCTTAGTTCATATTTTTGCATATTTTGGTATGAAAGACTTCCTGAGCAACATATTTTTCGTAATTGACAGAAATTTTGAGCATGATTATGAATTTAAATTTGAATTTATTTTTGTTCTTAATTAATGCCAATATACTAATGTATATATTGTTATATATATATATATATATATATATATATATATATGTATATATACACACATAGAGTATCCTATCTTTATTCCCATGATACAGAACATATGTGTGCAACATTTTACAAAGATCTGTTAAGTGGTTAAGGCACGAAAACATGGCAAATAAATACACTCGCTTTTGTGATTAAAATATTGTTCTGAAAGTTGGGAAAATTATGTAATAGTAATTTAAGCGATGAAGGCCAGACTACTCTCTCACTTGTCAAGGCAAACAAAAGAGTTGAAAGTGTGTCCACAAGTACAATGAAAAGCTGAGTAATTTAATTAAACAAGTTTTTTAATTGTAAAACCCCTGCCTCAAACATTTTTATTATTTAATTAACATACAAAATATACTTGAAATTTTTCAATGATTTTAGAAATTATGTGAAATTTACTGACACCAACCAGCGTCACTGATCGCGTTAGTCACTCAAAGTCCGTATTAAAATTTGACTGTATCCATAATTAAAATCAAATAAAGCCAGCTCCAGGTGGCATAAAATTATAAGCGGCCTGAAAACACAGGGGAGCTAAAACATGACATGAAAGAAATGTGTCATTGAAAGGTAAATATCACCTGAAATCAAACTTGTCGAATTTTTTAATATTATTCACTACACTTTATTTTACTTTTATAAACTGAAGGATTATATTAGTAATAAAAATTTAAGATAATGTAACGGTTTTACTACAAGATGATATATTAATTAAATTTTAAAGGTAAGCATCAAAAACATTTATATACCAAATATGAGAGGCAAATGTAATTATTTAGGAATACTTTTTTTTCGTATGCCATGCAGAATGGATCTATGGGCTTAAAAAAAAGGTTTTGAAAGAGAAATTATGAGAAAAATAGAATTTTTGTAATGTAGTTTTAAGGACAAGGTCAAAATGTCGAAAAATATTATTTTTCTGAAAGAAGTTTATTGAGTTAACGAACTGTTTATTGGGTTCAAAGAGAAAAATGAAAAGAAAACTTTTATTTTATAACGTAATGAAAACATTTTTATTCTCTCTCTCCGAAAAGTTTGCGCTATGGAATATATTGTAGTTTTCACTGTTTATGCGTTTAAGAAATTAGACTATAGTATATCCACAATTGTTACATTATCCGAGATATTTTTTTGTTGAAAAACTGATACAAAATCTCATTCAAGGATGATAACTACATTGCGTTATTGCATTAACGTACTTTAACGGCTTAATGAAGTAAAAATTCCTACGCGCGTCTCACAATGATAGAAAATATGGGCGTAAAGTGGCGAGTACGACACAATCGAGTGTCCTGATATGCCATCAATATCAGTAGCCTAATATCTTAGTGCATAATTTTTAATGACATTTAAATGCAGCAGTTTTTATATACGTTTATATGAACGTTTATATGACGTTTTCATATAAGCTTTACAAAATTGCGCTTATCTTTTTACAGGTCCGCTTAAGTAAATAATCATGAATGAAACTGTGAGATAATTACTTCTTTTAACAAAATTGTTAAATTATTTTGTAATAATTTTGACGTGTTTTTAAAATCTGCAGAAACAGACAATTTTATGTTTATCGCAACACATTCAACATGATTTAAGTCCAAATCGACTTCAATTATCGCACAATTTACATAACTTCCGGCAAAAGTACTTAGGCTCTACAAACGCAATAAATTAAGCTAAAACTCTTTTTTTACATGCTAGCTTTTATCCACCACTTTGCTCGTGTGGAAATTGTTACAAACTTACTGGGGGAAATTAAAACATAGCGCATACTTTAATTATTAGGATATTTTAAATACTAAGTCTACTTTTAAACTTTCTAATACAAACGACAACGAAAACAAAAATATGTTTCTTTAAATTAAAAATTAAAGGAACTGATTATGTTGTTCCTTTACATATTAGGTTCGCAACCTATAAACCCGCCACATTTTTTGACCGATTTCTGAAATATTTTAGACGCTTCTAAAATATTTCTTGTAAGGTATGGCCTCTCAGACTCAGACAACTCTGCAGAGTTGGCTTTTGAACTTTTGTTCAGTTTGCAAATGAGTAATCGGCGAGTAAAGATTATATTAAATTTTGAAGTATTTTAAAGTGAACTTGGAAGGACTCTTTCTACTTGAATGTCATTTAGGGCAAGAAACCAGCGAAGCACCACAAAATATATACACAACGATGAGTGAAGTTATGCTCTCTTACGACACAGCTAAGCACCGGTTCCAAATATTCACAGAACGGAAATTAGACCTGTTCGATAAACCTCATCTGAAGCAGCCTCCTACAATTGATTTAGAAAAAATTAAAAAATTAAGTTCGCGTTGTTTGGCAAAGCTTTTTTCATGCTCTTATATTGCAATGGAAAACCTTCATGCTTTGATCAAGAAATGGAAATATTCCGTTTGGCTACCACATGAACTAACACATTTACAACTTCAGAGGCAAGCTAATCTGTGTTTGATGCTACTGAGTTCCCATCGCACCAGTAAGATGCTAAATTATCTGCTTACAGGAGGTGAAAAGTGGGTGGCTTATATTAATTTCTAGCGTAAACGCCAGCAGTTAGGAGCAGGAGAAAAATGTGTACCTAGACCAAAATTTAATATTCGACAAAAGACACTTTTAAGTGGATGGTGGGGTGTAAATGGAGTTATTCATTGGAAACTCTTTCAAGCTAAAAGTACAGTTACAGCTTAGATTTACTGTGAACAATTGAGCAGTCGCCGCTAAACTTCCTTCATATCGAAGCAAAAGTTTACTTTTTACATGATAATGCTCCACCCCACGTATTAATAATAACGCGTGAAAAACTACTTTCACTTGGATGGAATATGCTACTTCACCTGCCGTACTCTCCATATCTTTTGCCATTAAATTACCATCTGTTTCCCTCTCTATCTAATAATTGACGTGACAGAAAACTTAAAGACGAAAGTAATATCAAAATCAAACTTCACCAGTTTTTTAGTCAAAGACGCAAAGATTTCCATAAGGATGGAACTTTAGCCCTGCCTACACTTTAATAAGTGTTAGATACCGATGGTGCTGATATAATTAACGATTGATTTTATTGACTACATATAAAAGGTTGAAAAATTCACAAAATCGTAGAGTTTGTCCATTACAATCTGTCTAATGGTGTTATTTCCTTCGCTTTATTTATTTCATAGATATGAGAGCATAAATTAGGAGCCGTTTAATAATGTAATGTGAAATATTAATGGGCTTGAGTCATAAACACAAGAAACCAGTTTCTCATTTAAGGCTGAACTCATTATTATCGATAATGTAATAATATGAGTTCAATACTATTTTTATTATGCGGCGGCACGTGTCCAACAAATTTTGTTATGCAAATTTATTCAATATTATAAAGACTCTACCTGAAACCAAATTTTTGGAGCATGTAGTACCTGGACACACTAGTACGTTATTCAGTCCACGATACTCTAAACATTCTTCTCCAATGGGGAACACTAATCCTCCGAGGAGTCTTTTTTTCTATTTGACTTATTTTGTTCTTCTTACTTAACATTCACAGTTTTCCTGTAGCTAATCTAATAATCGTGATAAAAATTTTGTCAGTGCATCTGCCAGTATTAAAAATAAATGGTCCCAAATAGATATATGACAGAATTACTTCCAAATTTGTTAATTGGGTAACTGCGTGAGAGTTATTGTTATTAAAGTCGACACTAACTAATTTCGTCTCATTACGAAATGAGATTGATTCCTTTCTTTGCAATTGGCTCTCAATATGACGATAAGGTAGTGGCACCTCCATTGCAAGACTCCGAATTTTTGAGCCACTGACTCTTATTTCATCCATCCAGTTCTCGAAAGCAATCTTCATCATAACCTCCATATAGATGTTAAATAAGAGCGGTGCGATTATACATTCTTGACAAACTCCTGTATTGGGAGAAGTGATTCCAAAATACGTCATAATGTTCTGATTGTATCTGCTCCATTTTTACAAAAATGTCTTCAGGAGATGTATAAGGTGTTTAGATGCAGTTATTTCTACTAGCGTTTCTTAAAGTTTTGCCCGTTGTACTGAGTCAAATGCCGTAGAAAAGTTAAGAAACTATACACAATGAAATGAAACTACGTGACGCAGTATTATTTCTATTTTCTTTAAGGTCTTTACCACGACCTAGGTTGCGTTTTATTACAACATCTTCAGGTGGGCTATTAGCAGAGATTCTTCAAAGATCTTCGCTAATGAAATTTTTTTATTTCATATTTTTTCATTTCATATGCAGTCTTGAGCAAAGGAAATTAAGATACGAAATAGTTTAAAAAAGGAAAGAAAATTCGTTTTTAATTTTATTTATAATATCAACTTGCTGAATATCAAGATGGAAAAAATAGACCAATCGAGAAAAAGACTGCAAGAAAACAATTTACCATTAACAAATAATATTTTTTTGCTGCAGTCCTTATAACGCAACACACCACGCTGGTTGGCACCATTATATGGTTAGATACAGTTAGGATTTCATGGTTAATATCATAATCCGTTAAAAGAAGAACCAATATTTTTTAAATGTTTACAGAAATAGCACCAATACCACTCGCAAATAAAGCTTTTAAAGCCCATACCCCTCTCGTTGAGTAGGCGGGTTGGTAACTGCAGTACGTGGCTTGTCCCAGCAATGGCTCTGCTGCACAGCGCTGGTCTGTGGCCTTTAGCTACTTGATTACTAACATCACTCCGACCCCGCTGAACTAGCGGCTGGAATAGAAACCAGTACACCGCAGGGTACCGCGCAGTCAAGGTATGTCCTTGCCTTGGTCAACACAACGCACCAAGACATTCACTTATTGACCATTAATTTAGTGACAAATTCATCTAATAAATAATCTCAAATTTTTGCACTTCCAATGTTATATTCCCAACTATTGAACTTCAATGAAATGTATTTAGTAGCATCACAGTCAGTTGACTTTTATTTCGATCAAACTTTTTATTGCCTCGCCTTAATCGATTTTATCTTTCATATATTATATGCAATTATATTTTACAATAAAAGATTGCAGATTATTTTTGAAGACATTTTAACTGAATCAGAATTATTTATTATAATTCCTTTTCCTACTACTATCATAAAGAATTGGTTCTTATGCCTTGTTATATTTGTTTCTGTATTTATTAAAGCAGTTAAATGTAATATTTACAAAACTTAAAGAAATCCATTTTGAAATATTTTCTAATACGATATTTTGAATTAGAGGATATGAAATGGACATGCCGAAATATTATAACTTGACATTGGAATTTCCCAAGTCGGTGTCATCAACATGTAACAATCGTTTCCTGAAATAGAAACGTGATCGAACAGAATCGTTCTTTTCTTTTTTGAATTCAAAATTTTACCTTTAGAGATAGATCCGTGGAAAGCTAGTCTCACAAAACCTACTTCATAACTGAATATTATTGAGACTGCCCCTAATATCGCGCCAGGAGATCGAAACCGTCCATAGGAGATTGTATCATGGAATAAGACGTCCGGTTAGAGTTTCTTCATTATGACTAAAGTGGCTTCATTATAAATATAATGGTTAAAATTAAATCAGAGAAAAATTTGGCTCGATATACGCTGAGAACCGCAGGTATTGAAAAAGTACACTTGATATGAGAAAAGTTTTAAATGAAAACAGTAAGCTAGTTTCATTGTTTTAAAAAATACATGATGATTGTTTAATTCATATTTTGCACAGAATAAAGTTAAAAGCATTTACCACATGAGGTTTTCCGAATATATTAAAAAATAAAAATTATATTTACACATATTTAAAAAACATTTTTGTGATTTTCAATAAAATTTGTAATAATACTTTTATTCATGATTCAAGTGGTTTTATTGTTTGTCTAGTCTAAATGTGACAGATATAAAGAAAATAGTTAGCTGTAATTTGAAATATAGGCTAATTGGAATAACGATTTTACATTCTACACCTTAAAAAAACTAAAAGAACTTTTTATAATGTAATTATTCCTGTACCCCAAATTACAACTGCATGATTTGCCTGTCAGTGAAATAAAATTTGAAATGTTATGTAATAAAACATGCAACCAAATATATTTCTTCCTAAATACATATGGCTAATAATAAAATTAATGATAATAATATAATGTAATATAATATAAATAATATAAGAATAATAAAATAATAATTAATAATAATACTATAGTTTAACGAAAACTTTCCGTTATTAGTGTTAATGTTTCAAAATTGAATCCTCCGATTAATCTCTTGTGTGTCCGTACTTTTGTATGTACACTTGAAAACAATTGGTTTTTCACAGATCCAATTGACTCTCAAATATATTTGTGATAGGTCAGAATGTAGGCTTATTGAGGCTTATTTTATTCAACCTTGTAGTGAAAATATTATGGACAATTATTTAAAAATGCTCATACTTACTTGTATTAAAATATAGCTTTCGTTTACATGCGTCTAAAACAATTCTTTTTCTTCGCTATAATTGTTATGGGATTGGCTTCTTCATCAAAACTCATCAACAGTCTATCTATATCATCAATCGTCATCAACAATCCATCTCTGTTCACCGCTGGACACTCGTACCATACTTTTCACATTCGTGAATCATTGAAGATAGCGTAGCTAACAGTCTGTCTGAATCATCAATCGTCATCAACAATCCATCTCTGTTCACCGCTGGATACTCATACCATACTTATCACATTCGTGAATCATTCATTGAAGATATCGTAGCTAATTATTCGCCTATTGGGGACTTCTTTGTCCACCAGTGGACTGAGACAGGCTGTTGATAACGGCTGTTGATGAGGATAATAAGGCTCTTATTGACTTAAATTTGACAGAAATGATTAATTGTAGCAAAAATAAAAGTACATTATTATAAATAATAATTTTACACAAGCAATTCATCGAATCTATATATGAATACAAACATTTAAAAATGTTACACACACACACACGTGCACACGCACACTCTCACGCTCACGCTCACGTACACGCACACGCACACACACTCACACACACACACTCATACTCACACACACTCACACACACACACACGCGCACACACGCACACACACACACATACACACCCACACGCACTCACTCGCTCACTCACTCACACACGCACACACAAATAAACATACATATATTTCCCCACTTATATATATAATGTAAGAAGTGGCATATTTAATACATTCATGAAAAATAGACTTGAAATTTTAAACGTCGTTTTCATAAAACAGCTTTTCACGAGTGTTGTTGGCGTTATTTCACCAAACATTTCAACAAATAGTGTCTCATCATTTAATGGCTTACAATATTTTATATTCAATATATCTTATAAAAAAACTCAAAGCATAACATTTTTAAATATTTAGTTTTAAAAAAGTTTGTATCTCGTTTACGCTATTGCACTGAATCCGGTGGTGCGTGCACTGCTGGACACATAATCCTAAAATTAGTATTGTAATAGTATATTTCGAGAAGAAATTGTACATGAAACATACTGATTCATTATTATTGTCTTACTTTGCACGAGAACCCATAGAAATCAATTTGCTGCACCAAATTGACAAGATATTACTGACGTACATGACGTTACTGAAATATAATTTTAGTTCCCGTTTAAGGATTGGCTAAATAATAATTAGTATTTCAACATTTTTGAAAAAGAGACATTAACTTTAACTAACGATTTAAAATTTAGTCTTCAACTATTTGCTACATGTTATGAGTGATCATATATTTAAGTAAAATATGTCAAGCACGAATAGAACTCGCATTATAAGGGTTTCGTGCACATTTTGTATATCGTATTTCTAATAAATACTTTTATTTTTACACATGCTCTTCATTTAACACAGAAATTGCAAGATTTAGGATAACCCCAATAGTTGTTCTGTAATCATCTAGTTAATTTTTTACAAACCCAGTTTTATTAAAGATTTTTACCTTAAAAGTTTCAGATATAGAATATTTTTTGAATATCTGTTGAAATATGCAACTTAAAATAAAAAAAACATTTTTGTGTTTCGCATAACCAACATTTTCAAACTGTAGTCTAAATAATAAAAAAAAATTGTTTTTAAACCTTTATATGAATATTTTGAAAAAGTTAGTAATAAAATGTATTGGTTCAAGATATATTATAATGCCTAAATTTAAGTTTCTACGTTGCATCGTTCTTGAGAAAATCAATTTTAGAAAGACAACATTTTTCTGCTTGCTATAACTTTTGTAGATTTAAAACATAGAGAATATTTTAAAAATTATGACATCCAGAAAAATCGCTACAGATTTCCTACAAACATTGCAAGAATTTCTAAAAGCCTATGTTTTTTTCCCAATTTTAGGTTGAGTAGTTTCAGAAACAGAGGGTGGAAATATTCTTCTTGCATGTATTTCAGTATATTTCGAAAGATACAACATCAAAAATTATTTAAAAATTATATTTGTCTGTCTTATAAGCTCGCAGTAAATACGTAATTATGTATAATATAGAATCCCCAGGTTCTTTTTCATGAATTATGGAACTACTAAATGTAATAGGATGGACTAGTACAATGTTAAGTTTTTAGTGTATTCTAAGTATTTTCAAATACATACAATCTAAGTAATAAACTATTATTGCGTCCGTGAATCTACACACTATATATATATATATATATATATATATATATATATATATATGTGTGTATATATATATATATATATATATATATATATATATATATATATATGTGAGTGAAGATCTTCTGAGTTAAAAGCATATTGAATTCTCATTTATTCAGGCTTTTTGTGCCTTCTGCATCAACCCTTCGAAAATAGGCATTTAATAAAAGTTTCTGCCATCGCACGCGGCTAAATATAACAAAGGAAGGCCAAAAGACGACGTTATTATGGCACGAGACGACGCGGACCTTATTGAATCGGATATCCGGAATGTCAATAAACCTGAGGCGAGTATTTATTAGATCCGTTTACTTCCGCTCTCGCACCATCTTGGAAGTATACTCGTAGGTGCTGATAGCTGAATTGATATCAACTTCACAAGCAAAGAAGACAAAAGTTTCAATTTAACGGAAAGGTGTATTTTTCTGGTTTTGTTTCAGCAAAACAGATGCGATGCGATGCGCATATTTTTCTGTGTTATTTTTTGACATATTAACTGAATTAGGAAACTTCAAAATAATTTGTTTTAGTAATTATTTCATCATTTTATTAGCTGGAAAATCCTTACCATTTTTTATTTGATACAGTAAAATTTACCAACAGAAGGTTTTGTGTTTGTGAAAAAGCCGAATTCCCTTAATACCGCTACAGTTGCGTCGAAGTTCTTTGTCTCTATTTACGTGTGTGTGCACGTGCGTGCATGGGTATACGTGTGTGCGCGTGTGTGTGCGTGCATATGTGCCTACGTGGGCTTGTATGTATGCCTGTTATTGCGTGTGTATGCTTGTTTGTGTCTGTGCGTGCGCGTGTGTGTGTGTATGTTTTATCTTCTTAACTTTTGTGGAATATAGATAAAATTTAACCCGAAAATTTCTGATAATTTGAGGAAAATCACAAACCGTACTTGTATGAGTGAAAGCCAGTATGTTAGAGGCTGTAACATAATTTCATCATAGTGACGATGTAAATAAATATAAAACTATTATTAATCTACATTTTAATGGACTCACTTGTTTGTTTGTGAAAGAAACAGACGTCGCTGTTATTTATATTATATAGTCTTCTTTTAAAACAGCCGTATTTTAAATCTCAGCGCAATTAAAATCGTTTGAATATTTGTTTTACGGTGATTATATCTTATGAATAGTAATAAAGATTAAGGGTATATTCTATTATATTACGAAATTTGTGACGTTTGTGTTACAAAATATCAAAAAATAGTTTATTTAACGGAGTCTGGATGTCTTTCAGAAATAAATTTAACTAAATGTTAACAAGAAACATTAAGGTCAACGTTTATATACGTTAAGATCTACGCTATATTATGTGTTCTCTTATAATGTGCATATTCAATATATAAAATAGGTACTGAACTTGACTCAAAAAATTTTAATTGGCGCCCTCAAATAAATTATCTTAATCGTCATGTTTTCAACAGGATATACTCTTTAAAATGTCTTCAAAATTTTCTACCGAATAAAACGAAAATATACCTTTGTCACACCCTCCTGTCACCGCTAATTGCTTATGGAGATGTTTGCTATCCTGATCTTAATGAAGAATATTTGTGCAAGTTGGAACGTCTTCAAAATTTATGCAATCGATATATCTTCGGCCTCAGAAAATATGATCACATTTCTGAATACAGGTTACTTCTCAAATGGCTGAAGATCCGTGATCGACGCCAACTTCACATACTTACACTTTTTTTAATATATTAAAAAATCCTCATAGCCCAAATTATCTTAGTGGCAAATTTAAAGAATTTTCTGCTCACAGCCTTGGGCTACGATTTGAAAATTCACTCACCCTACTTAATCCTAAACATACCTCTACCACTTACGAAAAATCCTTCACTGTCCAAACAACAAAAATTTGGAATCACCTCGGTCCCGACATCAGGAAAATCTTGTCCCTAAATATTTTCAAAGATCGAGTGAAAAAGCCCTGCCTCTCCTGAAACCTTTCCCTTTGTGCCCTTGCCCTTTCCTGTCTTCCCATCGCAAATCATGTCAATAGTTTGTATTGCTTATTATTTATATTTTTTATATTTTGTCTAATGTTCCATAAAGAATTTTCATTACAAAATCAATTACAGTCTGCCGATTAAATTTCAATACCAATTGTCATGGTTGACTAGAGGAGATTGCTCGTGTAGCAATAAGTCCGCCATATGTACTATGCATTAAAGGTGACAAAATAAAAAAACTTGAGTTTTGTTACTTACGCTGAAAACTGCAAACAATTTCATTTAAGGAGGAAGCTATTGTTTGTTAATGATCCAATTATGCAATAAATTGTGCATAGGTAAAGCGTGGTAACTTTTAGTACAATTCTGAGAAACAGATTACATACAATGGAATTAGTGATCATATTACTTAAACAGACGTGGGATGTATCAGTAACTTTTCACAATTATAATCCAATAATATTTTCACGATGTCAACCTCTGAATTTATTTAATTTATTTCTGGAAAGTAATTAATTTAACACTAAATAAAATAAACGAGGACGTAAAGGTATTTTGCTAGAGAAAGTGAAGTGTTTGATTATATGATAGCACATTGAGTTTTTTTACATAATTATAAACCGGAAGAATCTCGAAGCGTTTTGGTCTTTACGTATTATGTATACGAAGTGTAAAAATTTATTTAAAAATTACTCCACATTCTCCAACGCAAAGTTTAAGTAGCGTGAATGTGTGTGTAAAAAGAAAATTAAAAACGACGATAAAGATCTTTTGTTTTATTGTTTTAGCCGATTGTGTATAGTGAAAAAGAAGGTAATACTACTTCTTGTAGCATGCACTGGTTGATGGGTACTCATGCCTAAGATGTTAATGATTTGGTCTTGGTTTCATGAATATCAACAAATGTATAAATTTACTTAGATTCTGATATAGCGGCCACTATGAAACCTCGAATCCGAACAGTTGTATCACGGGCAACTAACGGCGGGATGGCGTTCGCATGGTACATATCACACATATTCATACAGCAGTCGGTTTTTAAATGTATAATATACAAAACGTCGATTTTTTTAATGGACCATAAAAACATTTAATGAAACGATTTAAAAAAGAAAGTAATATAAAAAAAACGAAAAGGCCGACTACAGGCAAAGTTGGAAGAGGACACAATTTTTTTGAACCCTGCCAAAATTTGTAATGATTTGCAAGCGAGATCCGATTACAAGTAATAAATCGATTTAAATTGAAATTCCATCATGGGATCTCTCAACGTATAATACGAGTAGCTTAAATAAATTTAGACAGAGATTTTTATTTTTTTCGTATCAACTTTTCGTACAGTCAATGTATTCAAAAACTTTTTCATATCAGCAACGTCTACCTTATTTTAAATATAGATTCGCATACATTTATGATGTTCCACAAATAAAAAATAGCATAATATTCAAATTTTCAAATAGAAAGCCGTTTGCAACAATTATATAAAATCACACAAAATTTCCAAAGATTAAATTTCAATTGAAATATTCTTAAGAATAACAATGTGATCATCTATAAAGTATAACCTTTTTTTGCTATGATTTATTCCTAAAATTATTATAAAATAATTTATAACCTAAGGATAAAACACAATAAAATTATAGAACAAATCCATAAAATTTTCATGTGAAAAGCATAAAGCATTTACCTTATTTGATTGGTCTCTTATATATTTATTATTATCAAATCAGGATCTTCAAAATATTTCATGCAAAACTTTACACATTATGTAATTACAATAAAATTAACTCAATTTACATCCGCTCAATTTTCAGTCATTATATGTAAATATAGTTTTGGTCACTGAAAGCGTTGGCTTCAAGTATTTCAACTTAATTTATAACATTCAACGTCTTTATTTCATTAATATCCGAGGGCGCGGGGTTCCATTGAAATTTTGTTCATGGGTGAAGCAAATGAAATTATGAGGTTGCTGCAACACTGCTTGTTTACATTTACGCACTGTACTTCTAGCCGTTTTTCGTCGTGATTGTTGCAAGAAAACATGTTGCAAAGAATAACATGTTTCTTTGATTACGTTCGTATATATGAAATTCGAAGCACTCAAAAGTGATTAACAGGCTAATTGAAATTAAAGTGACTAACAGGCTAATTTAAATTAAATTAACTATAATTACAATTGCTGCCTGAAGAAACTCGGAATATAAAAAAATTTCGACGCTAAGCTGCATTCAATGACTCAGGCTCTGATTATAGCCGTTGTTTGAACAAAATGCAAAATAAATTGGATGTTGCTGTAAAATCTTTTGATGAAAATTTATTTCTGTGATTGTAGTTACCTTCTAGACAAACTCAGCCTATGCAAAGTTACGACACTCAACTGCATTCAATGACTCAAACTCTGATAACCATTATTATCTGGACAAACTGCAAAAAATAATAACATTGTACAATCCCATGAGGAAAATTTACTAAAATACTTACAAAACACAATGCACGTGCCATGTTATTAGAAGTTCGATAATTTGGACTTTATCAATATACGGTGCAATTTAGAAATATAAAAACATTATAGAAATTAGAACAGAAAATATTCTAAATATTGTTTACAATTACTCCGAGCTGATGCCCATGGAGCCACTGCGTGGGGCGCACTATAAGCTCTCGCGGGCGCATCTCGCCAGTAACAACGCGGAGTCTGCGTGACATCATTGTTGCGGCGTGCGTGCGGTGTGATATCACCACTGCAGCAGCGGAAATATGTCAACGAACAAAATTCTTTACGCTAAAATTGGATAAACCAATTAGAAAAATACTACGAATTGGTAATTATTAGTAATTACAATTATGAGTTGATAAAAAACGGTAATATTTTCATTCGCAAAGCAATTAGTGTCAAGTATATGATATTAGGAATGAACAAAGAAATTTAAAAAAAATACTACTGTGACTGTTAGCATATCCATTAAATATCACCAATCCTTATAATCTTGCAATATGTATCGACATGCTTATGTGTTGTTTATCTTTTATATATAGAATACCCTCATTATAGAAGTATTATGTAATCCTGCTAAATTGGCATTTAACACTATGTATGCACAAAACGTCGTATCTTAATTAATTTCTGATAAACAACGGTTGGCCGGGAATCGAACCCGGGTCCCCGCGGTGCGTCGCATCGTCAAATGCCGTATGCCTTGTGATCAACCCAACACATCACGGCGACGAATTTTAGTATGAAACTTAAATAGAGTGGAAAAAAGGAAATCAAAACGAATAGGAATGAAATGAGCTAACCCTTGAACGATAATAAGATAAAAAATAAATATTTTTAAGGCGACAGCCACGTCGAATCAAATGGGTGGTAAGAAAGTCATAATGAGACTGTTCATTCAATAAATATATGAGTAGTAAAGCTAAATAATACAGATGCATGAAATAAATGGTTTAGATGGGAAACGTGCTAGGTTAAAAAGATGTAAGTAGAATATAATGAAAAGTGCATAAAAGTGGTCGAAGAAAAGATTTGGAGAATAAGAGAACCTTATGTAATGAGAGTACAACAAAAAATTAATGAAAGGAAGTAACTATATTAGGACAAGAACAGTGGCGTATCAAGGGCTCATGGCGTAGACTTCAGGAGAGGGAGATCAGATATGATCACTGAAGGGAGTCATCGTGCGTGGTAGCTATGGGCGGTGCCAAATATATCTTTTTCTAGTTAGGGTACAGTTAAAAAGCACGTTGTTTTCTCTTCGCTGTTAGTTTTGACTTTGTGGAAAGAGTCATAAAGATATAGGTATGAGACACCGATAGACATTATATTTTATCATCCTTGCATATTGTAAAAACAACGTTCTTCTCTCAGTATCCTTATATGTGGACTTATAACTCAAGAGTCATGAATCTATATTCCGTATAACTTTATTTGATAGATCAAAACATGGCTTAGTTTTAGTATATTCAACATTGCGTTGCGACTTAAGGGAGCTGAGTTGTAATAATTTTTGTGTTACCTAAATCAAGGAAGAAATAGTCATGATATATAAAAATACAATAACTTTTTATTTAACAAATTGTACATGGAGCCCTCGAACTCTATGTAAAAAATTAGGGAATTTAAAAAAATTAACAACCACACTCATGCACAAGATCCCACCATCCACAGATTAAAATTAAGTATTTTTAGTCTGAAAGAGCTACAGACGAAAATTATCTTTCATAATGAACTTGTTTTCAAATTATATTTAAACAATTTTATATTTAAACGTTATTTTTTATGCATACGTATGTTTAACACAATTTCAGACAACTCTAGATAAGTCCACTTCAAACCAATTTGTAATTGTTTCGTGAACCTGATCGTTGTTTAATGATATAGAAATAATAGTTTCTATGCTTCATTACATATATTTTTCCTGAAATAAAAACAAGTTTATTTTTAATCGTTTATAACTTTTATTCGGTCTACTTTTGATTAACGATAAAATTACTTATTATAAAAAAAAAACTTCAATATTTTTGAAATAGGTTTAGTAATTGAAAAAGCAAATAAGTAATATTTAAATATGTATTGCCTATTATTATTTATACATGTTAAAGTGAACTTGTTATGAAATTATCAGTTACGGCAAAATACGTATGAACCTTAATTTCCTACTAAACGCTTTCCTCTCTACTACACTTCGCACACGCTACTTTGCGTGTTTGTTAGTGTATCAGCATTGTTTCCTATTTACTAACGCTTACAACTTTACTCTGTTATATCGGTGTATTGCATTAAACTATCTTAAAACGTTGAAACTGTTTATTAATTTAATATATGAGTTATAGAAAAAACATTCCGGTATTTTACATCTGCTAGGCATCCAATGACGGATCACATTCGTTTAGACATTTAAATAAAAAAGTACGATATAGTTAAATGCAAAATCCTATAAATACGAATTCTTGATATTCTGTATTTCGTTTCATCCAAGAATAATACAAAATTCATTTAAAATGCGTAGTTTCTAATGATTTTTAAAGACGTTACGGAAATTACCTTACCATATTATTGTTATTTTACATTAATAAATTTAATTATTTTTCCTCAACTTTCTGTATTCTTACATATTAACAAACTGTTCTTATTTACATTTCGTAAGGTGTATTTTTCATGATCTATTTATTTACCTCAACAAATCGTAAAATAACACTTACTCTATTTATTGCATCTGTTTACATCCTTCCCAAAAACTGTTGGTTTTAACGCCTTGTCATGAATGTACTTGGGCCAACCGATTAGGATATCTGTGATAACTGGTGCCCAGCGTGTAATAAGATCCATGAGAGAGAAAACTTTCATAAAATAATTTGACTTTTTTTAATAACATATGGTCATAAAAATGCAATAATATTCACTTTTTGTTTTATTAGTAGCTAACAGATCTATTGAAATCTTTAAATAGATTAAAGTAAAAAAAAGAAAATAAATAAAACGCGTCAAGGGCGAGTCGATTTCGCTCACGAAGCATTCCCCAGCGCCAAACAATATTTATACTTATAAGTTTGTATTTCTCTAAAAGACAATCTGAGAAACAAATTAATTTCTGCGATCGGTGCCAAAATATCCCATAGCTGAAAAACTGCACAACATATTCGAACCAATTTTCTTTTTAAGATTATTTTAAGTTCTACTACCTTAATTTTTTCATATTTTGCATAAGTTAATTAAAAGGTTAGAATGGGAAACACGTTTTTTAAGACTTTAGAAGCGATATCTCACTAACAAATAGAAATAAACGAGTTATTTTAGAACGTCTATAAAATTTTAAGATCTATCTAACGATACTCCATAAGTCTATGTACATACAATTTTTTCTTTCACCCTCAGTTATATGTATGGAGTACTATTCCCGATATCAGGGCGATAGCGGTCGTAGAAAATACCTGGTATCAAAATGTCATCTATATAATACCAATTGTCTCCGTGTTAAATGGCTGTGACATACGGATAGACAGACTGACATAGAGACAGACGGACAGATAGACAGGACGAAATTATAAGTGCGGAACCCTTTTTGCTGTTTGACTTCGGAACCGCAAAAATTATCCATGTGATGGTAGAAATGCAACCACGTATCCCGTATCCTAATCTTGTCAGCGACACCGCATTTACTTTGGAAGCCTGTTTCGGAGAAAAAAATTAAACATAGGATTTATTTTTTTATATTAACTATAAATTTTACTTAACATATGAATGTTTTAAGGCATTTACTTACTATTGCTTTTTTTTATCAAAAAGATTTATTTACTGTATATAAAAATGTATTTCGTGTAATTAACCGGCTAATTTATAAAGACAGAGGAGATTCAATAAAGTTTTAAATCTAGAAAAATTAGGGGATGGAGTAAGAAAGGGCTCCTTTTTTATTTTTATTTTTATTATTTTCCTGTAATACACGATAAGAATATTTTTTTTATAAATTAAGACTTTATTTTCGCTTTATTGACTTTATACAAAATTTGGAAAAAAAATATAGCTGGTTTCATTTTCTTTTTTTCAGATATTGGTATTTTAAAACTGCAACTGACAATATCATATAGTTATGAAATAATTGAAGTCAACACTCAATACTCATAGACATGTCAAAAGTGCAAAGGTGACGGATCATTTGAGGAGAGCATTTACAATTTTTAAAATGGAAAAACTTTATTACATTGTACAAAATATATTAAACGGAGATCGTTCTAGAAAATATTTAAATGTATTTTGTATTAGAGATATCCCTTTTTTAAAATATTTTTGCTTTGCTGACAAGCTAAAAATGAAGAAAATGTATCGGGCGAATAGGCATTTTCGTTTCATTCGTTTCAATTTTTGAAGCTTTTGGCAGTATTATTTTAGACATGTATTAAATTTGTTCAACATATTTTAATAATACGAATGGTGAGCTAAAATTTAGCGTATAATGATAAAATTACTTTGAATGTTAATTTTGAAAGTCATAATTAACGATACGTATATTTATAACGAAGTGAGTTTACTGCAACATAGACTTGGTTTGTCAATGGAGTTCTTTGAAGACGGGTGTTCAATAAATATTAGATAAATAGAAGATGTCAATTTTATTACATGTTTTTCAAATATTTCAAAATTCTATTATGGAAAATTCTGGAATTGACTGATTTTGTTAACTGCTTAGTTGGTCGTTTTTAGGGTTACGTTAGCCAAACTAGGACTTCTTATAGTTACGCCATGTCCTTGCTGTCATCTGGCTTTTTGGCTGTATGTTGCAGTTGTTTTACTAGACGCTATTAGTATTATAAATCTGGGATTTGACACAAATATACATATTTTTAACACATATTCAAGAAATATAATCTTTTAAAAATGTTTAGGTGTAATTCCTTTTTTTAACACCCGATATTTTAACAGGCGTATGTCATGAATTCTTTTGCGATAAAGAGATTCGTTTACGAAATATTTAATTTTTAAGTGGTCATTTTTGTTAATTACGTGTCTCCACCCCTGTCAGCTAAACTGCTAAACATCCATAGAGTATTCATAATATTATATCTATATTTATATATATATATATATATATATATATATATAATGAAAATTAAACAACAATTATCACAGCTAAGTAGACTCCACTAGTATATGAGTATTAGTGGACCAACTGATGACAGGTTGTTGAGTCTGTAAAAAGTTCATAGAAACTCTGTACCAATCATTTCAGTCAACTGTAAAAACAACTTTGTATTTTGAAACGTATAGTCATTGCATCTACAACATATATTAGGTAACGCATTTATATATTTGAATACTATTATCTATGCTCCCATGGTGAGAAATAGTAGTATTTAAATATGTAACATGTTTTTAAGCCTCCAAAAGATGTAGTAGGCAATATATTTACGTTTTGTAATACCTATAATTTGAAGTAGTTTAATGAAAATATTACGTACTTTTAAATGTTTATTAGTTTTTAAACGTGTACTGTATCATCGTAGTGTGAGTTTTTACCATTTTTAACAAGTTGTCTACTTAATGGGAAAAGTAACTATTTTATAATTTTCAATATTGTTGAATGAGTAAAAGAAAACCAAGCATTTAATTTATTTGTTCGTTCCTTTAAAGAATCTGTTTATTTCTATTTGTAATAACAATTATCAAATCAACGAAAAATGGTTCCGTATTTTAAGTTTAAATAAGTGAACTAGTGGGAAACCAATTTCTACCGTAAATATTTCTATGTATCGGCAGTTCATTCGTTTATCTATCGCAGCATTTCAATTTTCCGCTAATGGTGAAAGCTATGATGATAATATTATTTTGACTTATATATAATGGCGATCCATTTTTTCAGGTTCTTGCGTCTTCAAGGTTCTGTTTGTAATAATGAAAGTAAAAAATGTAGTGATTATTGACAAAATACTGAATTTACAACCTAATTTTATTAAAAAATAAATTATTTCTCTGTAATAAAACTTCCAATAGAAAAGGTTACATGTCATATTCTTAAGCTTAATTGGAAAGAAATTACCGTAAAAATTAGCCTAAAATAAAATTTTAATACGAGTGAGTTTCATACTATTTTTTAAATATATTTAATGTCGAGCATATCATCCTAGGAACGATTTTTTAGTTTGTAATAAATGTTATTCAATGGAAAAACTATTTTTTGTCTTATCTTAGAAATTACCTTCAAATACTGCGTATATATGTACAATAATAAATTGTAATTGTTTGTCCGATTTCAAGGTTAATTTAATCTGCAAATACTTTATTGATAATACTTTTTATCAAAATATCTAAGTCACAGCGTTAAAGAAAATATAACCGTGAAACGAAAAGCAGTTTTCCCAAACCCAAATCACGCACGCGGAAAATGCGCGCAAGACTGGAATACATATACGATAGTCATTTGTCTCGCGTACTCATGTCACGTCTTCTTTTACGTATCTACGTCGTATTAAAACTCGCGACTGCATTTAATTACTTGAAAGCCAGTAATTCTTGCTTAAATTGGTATAATATATTATATTAATATTTCTGGTGTAACGGGGCATGAGTAATACAAAATAAAGGACGGGAATACTTTGACAGAACAAACGGGGATTGGATTGAGTGGCTCGTGTGTCGAGCGCATGATGTTTTAAACTAAGAAATTCTGAAATATTCTTGGCTCTTTGTAATCTCTTAACATTTTGTCGTTGTCTTTGCTAAACATTTAGAATTTTTTCTCGTAGGCAATAAGTGATATTTATCTAGAACCAAGCTTAACCCAAAACATAGTTTTGAATTATTACAAAAGAAGTTATATTTATCTAATCAGAGAAACTTCGCCATTGAAAAAAGAGGACCTAGCCTATTAAAGTAAACATTGATAGGCTTTTTTGATATTTTGTTATTAGGGTTTAAATCTTTACTACAATTATAAACGAAAATGCTTTTGGCTAATGATGCGTTTGGATAAATGTAGGCATGTTACTTCATAGCTTCGTGGTTTCGGAATGGTCCTACACGAAATTTAGCTTATGAAGAAGTTTTAGCCCGAGTTGAAAGATTTTATCCCAAACTACAAGTATTTCCTGAGGGATAGCACCTATGTTTTATAATATTATAATAAGATTATACACACATATACACAAAAATATACGTGTATATATATATATATATATATATATATATATATATATATATATATATATCTATATATATACACACACACACACACATATATATATATATATATATATATATATATATGTTTATGAATTATTTTTGAAATGAAACAAGCTTTGTAAAGTTAATGTATTCGTAAATATATTGAAGACGTGTGTTGAAAAATGAGATCGAAAGAAAAAGTAACAAATCAGGAACAAAGAAGGCAGACTACTAATAAATTAGGTCAAGTTTGTTTCAGTTTTCTTTTAACTGCCAGTCTTAGTGATGCCTTTATTAACTTTTATACCTTTTGATGCCTTTATTAACTTTTGTATCAGTGAGCTAGTGTAGTCAACAAAATTAAAAATATGTTTGGTAAATGAGGTCTTTTTTATTCCAAGATTAACTTAATTCTTTTTTTTTCTTCCAAGAAAACATTATCTGTCTTGTAAAACAGAGAAAAACAAAACAGTCTTTTAGACAAAAGCAAGCTTTTATTTTGAAGCACCGCCATTTTGACACCATATATATATATATAGAAAAGGGTGGTTCTTATCTGAGCGAAAATTTTGTTTTTATTATTTTCTTAAGGAACACCCATAATTCTAATCTATGAGATAAAAAAGGGCTCTTGCAGTTTTTGTAAATTTTTTATTCAACTTCTAGGGATCGCTACCGCTAAAGGTAAAACTTGGGAAATAATAAATAAATTTATATTATTGACTATTTTTTTATTTAAATATGTCAATCAAATTCACTTACAAACTCATACAAAACGTCACCTTTATATAAAAAAACAAGTAATTGAATATTTATGTTGACAACAGAGTAGACTTCTTGGTGCCAGGAAACTTTTTTCGACAGTCTTTAACCAATAATAGTAGGTATTGTTTTTGTTCTTCATCGCTGGTATGTAATTTGTTATACTCCTCCATAAGTGCTACACCTCGTCCTGCAATATCATTCACAACTCGCATACTATAAGATATTGCCTTATTTCTTTGATAACTTTCGTCACTATCCCAGGTTTCTACATCGTTCTTGAGAAAGTCAGGCGTAATACCAGTTATCTGAAACAATCAGTATGTGTTGCTTGTGATAAAGTTTTGAAGGTTTTTGTTAATAATAGAATCACTTTCCAATGCTATACGCTTACGACAGTACTCTAGGCCTCCATTTTGTAATGCTTTTACCATATATTTTAGTTTCTAAGCTAATTCTGTCGTCAAGTAAGGCTAAGTACACCAATTTTTCGAATAAGTACCACAATTGTCCCATTATTTTTTTTCGCTACTTTGGATATTAGTGGATTAACAACTTCATACAGCTTGAGATGTTTCAACAGTTGCAAATCGTTCTCAGGTGCTAATGGTGCAAAATGGGTTCATACCAATATTTCACATATATTCGCACTGTAAACACGCAAATATCTTTTACACCTTTCTGTTCGTTCTTCAACATCTTAAATTGGTCTCGGAATAAGAAAATTTAAGGGAATATATCGCTTTTGCCATCCACCGAGCTCTATGCAAACCAGCGGGTGTTCTCAAGGATGTTACTTTTTTAAGTGTATCACCCAAGAAAATAATAATTAGCTGTAACAATTCTTTGTAATCGTCCCTCGGCTGGTACAAAGTTAATTGCTGTTTTGAAAAAGTAATGACTGCCTCTGAAATACGTTCACTATCTTTAAATATTCATGGATCAGAAGAAACAGTCCTGAATTTATTTTGGTTAATTTTTTCCAAATAATTTTTAAATCGTTTGAAAATTGCAATTTCGGTCCGCTTGAAGTATCCAATGCCTGAAGTACCACGGCTTCTAACATTTTCTAACGGCTTCTAACATGC
This sequence comes from Druceiella hillmani, assembly GCA_039881145.1. Classification (NCBI taxonomy): domain Eukaryota; kingdom Metazoa; phylum Arthropoda; class Insecta; order Lepidoptera; family Hepialidae; genus Druceiella; species Druceiella hillmani. Next base: position 752,371 of record JAYKKI010000033.1, on the reverse strand, counting down.
CAGAGCAAATCCTTTTCCAACTTTTGTTCTAAAAGTATGTAATTAATTTTTTCACATAAATTCCAACTCATTATAGTTTCAAATACTGCCGTTACGTTGCCTCTCCTGTTCCTCGGCTTAACTTCGGGATACTAAGAAGTTGGTCGACGCATTGACTTGCCACTAAAATAGGCAATCTATCTACTTTCTCGTGGCCAGAGATATCTACACACATCTTGCTATCCCAGTGAACAGTGAGAGGTGCTTCCGGTTTTAATTCTGACTTTAAACATTGTGCTATTTTTCTTTTATGTTGTATTCGCTGACGACGAATGGAAGAAGTGTTAATGTTGTATTTTGGTGGACCACAATCAGCACTTTTTAGTGTAGCTGTCAAGATGACAGCACAGCTTTTAAGCAACTTTTTAAGCTTTTAAGCAGCAACGTTAATGCTAGCAGCTAAGCAATGGTCTATAATTTTTTTTCTGCCCCGTTTCGCTGGCGGTACTTCAGAGTTCGAAGGCCCTGGCTGTGGAAAAACAATCAACCTTTCATTGTCACTACCTCCAATTGCAGATGGTGAAGATGATGTAATAGGCAGAGTATATTTTTCAGTTAATCTTTTGACACTTTCTTCTTCCTGCTACTTCAATGTTTGCAACCGCTCCACTTTTCGTTGTTTTTCGGTCACTTTTATTGAATATTCTTTATCTAAGCTACCAATTTTTTCAGATCTATTCAGTCTTTGAGCTAGTAGGAATTGCTTGTCTTCCTCAATTTTCATAATTTTCAATACATCAGAATGTGCGATGTCAAAAAGTTCTTTGAGTTGACTCTGCCACGTTTTTTTTCTTTGAGTTGTATTGCTTCGGACCGCTTGGTTTTATTTTCTTCATCCTTTTTCATATATTGGCATTGTTTAAAGTGTTTCAGTATTTTTTCCCACAAAGCCATAAAATCTCAAGTAGTAGAGTCCACAGCAGCATTTTTGTTTAATTTTTTCTCAAATTTGTAATAAAAAATAACTGTAATACTTCTTTGGTCGATGGCAGCTTTGTTACAGTTAGAACTGATAGTATATTTTCAATTAACCCCACAACTGTTTTGCTTGATGTAGAAATTAAACCAGTACTTGTAGATGCCATAACTAATATGGAACACACTTGCAAAGTTACGTACACACAGTACCCGGGGAGTCGCAAAATAAAGGACGTGCGCTCAGGCGGAACGTAATTTAGGTACTAAGCGGCGTGGTAGCGACCGGTAACAGGAAACGAAGGGAGGGGTCAGGGGAAGGGTGGTGAGTTTTTATGACGTTTGAAGTATTCCTAATGCTGCGTTTGTGAGCATTGTGTTATTAGGTTAATAATAATGTGTATCCGAAATACATCGAAAAAATATTAAAAAAATTAACTTTTGAAATTCAGTAGCGACCACTAAACTTCGTTCGAAAAACAAAATAAAAATTATATGATTATATTTTATGCCTAAAAACATTATATATATATATATATATATATATATATATATATATATATATATATATATAAATACATATATATATATATATATATATATATATATATATATATATATACATAAATATAAATATTTTTTTTACACGCACGCACGCACACATTTCCGTAAGTAATGTATATCCGCGAAATTTATCTAAAAGGGGTATACAATCCTTGTAGCGCGAGCATGACTCGCTTTTAGTTGTTTTTTTATTTACTTTAAATGAAACAAATGATATGGATTTAAAAATTATTCCACCTTCTAGATTTAATGGACTTCTTTATTAATGTGACATACTTTACTAATATGTGTAAGGAGATACCATATCGCCTTATATGCCAGTATCAATTTAATTTACCAGTCAGGTGGGTGAAATTGGTGTATCTTATGTTCTGCCAATGATTCGATTATACATTATTTACTCTTACGTAATCAAATCTTAGTTTGTAAAGATTTTTTACACGCTGAGACAAATATATTATTGTATTTGAAATTGGTGTTTACTTGATTTCAATAAACATTAAAAATTGCTTCATTAATTAGTGGTATAAGAAACTATTTTTTCTAATTTAGTAATGGACGTTGAATGCTTTCAGATAGAGAATATTTTTTTCTGAAATATAATTTTAAATATACAAATTTGTTGACTGATTCAGGGCAGAGTGTTGCCAGAAATAATTTCGAAAAACCGTGATATTTAAAATTCATTAATGTGTATTTTATACGAGAAACCATGAGTGTACATAGAAAAATTTATGAAATGTGCGATAATGGAGGCTGTAAACCATCCATTGAATAGATAAATAATTTGAACGGAAATTGTTTATGTGAAGATGTTATACAGATAAGAAACAATTTAGCTTTTCTACTGAAATATTAAGTGTGAATTTGGGGAGTTTATTATGTACTAGTTATGTTCATGTCTCTTACTACGTTGGTGGAGAGTTACTGGTTATTGGACTCATCCAGATTTGCGAATAGGTATGAGACCGAGGATGAACGGATTACGATGCTACGATTTTTCTGAAAACTAAAAAAAAAACTGTAAAAAATGTATACATCATCAATAGTGTGCCGATTATTTTGCGAAAACCTAGTAGTAATCCCATTGCACTGGCATCCACAAAAACACTTCTTCACACTTAGCTCGATGGAAAACTGAATATTTGTCTATGTCAAATGTAAAAATTAATGGTAATCCGCCATTCATCCACTGCCTTGGATCTTGCAATTTGAATTTATTATCAAGAATGTAATGAAATCTAGGAGGAATACAATTCCCCGTGGTCCTATAAAAAATGCATAGAATGCGACAGTTACTATTTTTAAAAGAATAAATAAAATGACAAACTTGCTAGTTGGTTCCATTTCATATACGAAAATCTTTCAATATTATCCGCCGTATTCAATTAAAAATTCTATAAAAATTAAAACAAATAACCAAAAAGTACATCCTGACATATTTTTAGCTGTCGGTATATCTCAAATCAATCGCATATTCCAAACCAGACATCGACTATACCATTGTGCTCTTTAAACTTACCGTTTAAACTTATTTGTCAATAAGACGTTTGGTCAGCTGTAAAAGACTGCTCAATAAGTCGGTCATGTGTTATAAATAAGACACATTAAACTACATAAATAAATAAATAAAGCAATAGCAAATAGTAATTGATATGAAATACACACTGAACTGTAAAATTAAATTAAATTAAATTTTTTAGTTACCATCTTGTGATTAAAAAAATACAACGTCGGCTGCCATTGGCCATAAACAGACGACGGTTTAAGAATAGGAGCAATGTTTTATGAGTTGGAGCATCGCTGCTCCTACTCATAAAGCGGCGTCCTTTCAACAAACTTCAAGGACACACCACTGACCGAGGGTTTAGGTACAACGCGACATATAAATAAATAAGCAATGAAATCGATATTACATGCGAAAAGATTGTTGAGATTGTCAAATCAATCAAATCTTGACAGTTGGATTTTTCCAAAGATACTGTTTCAGATTTAATGATCCTATGATCTATTGTCACGATTTGAATAGCCATCGTTGAATTTTTCATTATTGCACTCCTCCACCAAATGTGCTCCGATTTTTTAAAGTTTATAAAAAAATGTTAGATCATTTACTACTTTGCTTTATACATTTTAATTTGCTTAAATTTTCTCCTGACTAGCGTAAAAGCCTTTATTCATACCATCATTATTTACCAGATATTCGTTAAATTCAATTTGTCGACCATCCATACATCAATTTATAATTTATATCCATTCATCAATTTATAATTGATATCCATTCATCAATTGATAATTGATGAGTCAGCAATGAATGTAAGAAATTCGTGCTGCTCATTTCCAATTTTTTTGTAACACTGTTGAATATTAGTTATCAATCTCTGCCCAAAATCATGTTTTGAATATGAAACTGTGCAATATTTTAGTTAAGAAAATTATTTAATTAATCGTAAGTAACTGAACATGATAAAGAAATGATTATATTAAAAACTCTTTTCAAAATCATTTTATAGTTATATCTATTTACATAGCCGCGGACTGCTATAGCTAGTGTGCGATTTGTTTAATGTTCTGAAAGGCGGTGATAAATTGTGCGAATAAGTAGTTTCTAAAGATATCAATAATTATTAAGGAATATTGTTTTTTTTTTAATTTATGCTAACACCGTTTTATAACCTAGTCGTGCGCATTTGTTTAAAAATATATTGCCATAGGATAAGCATAACAATTTCAAATTTCGTCGTTTTTTGAGCATATTTTAGTCTTCCAAAGGAAAGTCGCTCAGTTAGTCCGCAACCCTCCTCGGGTTTCTTAAAGTTTTTTTATGTTACTTTTAATTATAAACTTTGTTTTATTTAGGATGTAAACTTGAACGTTAATCTCTTAATCGTATCGTTTACAAACGTACATAACGATAGAGCAACAAGTAGAGTCTTCGATAATCAATTTATCCAGAATACTTCATCAATTATTAATAAAAAATAAATATCACGCAATTGACATGGTTTGCTGATTTACAAATAACGGAACCAAATCATAACTGCGAGATAGCTTTTCTCCATAAAATTCAAGCTGGGTTTATCGAAGTCCAGATTATTTAATATTTGCTCATAATAAACGACAAACCGCTTGTCATTGTCATTTGACGAAGTGGAATTGCAAAAGCTTAAAGACAGAGGCAAAAAAAAAAAAATTTCAGTTTTCACAGCACTACTACTATCTGTTGTGCAGAAACGTGGGAAAGATATTTCCAATAATAATCTTGTCGTATTTTCATTACTACATTTGAATCATCCAAATCGGTTGATAAGTGCAGGAAACATGAGATATACATAAAAATACATTTGAGAACCTCTTCCTTTTATAAAGTTGGTAAAAATGTTAATATCAGACGAGTATTTTCTCAAAATCAAAAGCAGGCAGTTGATAACAAAACTCTACATTGACGAGAAGTAAACTCATCGAGTTTGAAACGTTTGACTTGTCTTGACGCAAGCAAGCCAAAGTAAGTAGTTATGGAAGTACATACAAACCCACACAAAGGTATGAAGGCATTTTCTTGCATATATTAAATCATATCTCCAGCATTATTTAACCAATTTGAACATTTATCATGTATTTTGCAATGAACTGTTTTTTTTAATCCTTTTCTCTTGAAAAAAAAATGAGATAGAGCAATTAAACTTTTATTTTTGATGTACAATTTGTCATTCATGAATTTTAAATTTTAATATTTGTTGCAACACTTATAAAATAAATATCTATCTACAGGACAATGTAACTTATTTCTTACAAGGAACCTATTTTTATTTCTAAATAAACAATATTAAAAAATAAACTCGTTTTTGGTATCTACTATCTGACGTCTGTTTCCCTTTCAGTTTATGCTTACGTTATAATTTTCACTTAACATCTGTTTCTGTTTCCGTTTCCGTCATGTCACTTCTGTTACATCTATCAGTTTTTATAGAGCAATTAAACTTTTATTTCTAAAAATTTGGCTGAAATAGTTTCTACCGCATGATGTTATTTCATAACTTCTTATTAAAAAAAAGTACTGCGTTTCAAAATTATTGTTCATACCATGTGCGACTAAACTTAGTAAAAACCTATACATTAAATTTTTTTCGAACTCTCCTAACATCTGTTTAAAGCTAAATTGTACAAATAGTCACATATGCATCGCGTAAAAACTATCGGCTTCTTAATTTATACCGTTGTGTGTTTAACTCACAACGGTATAAATTAATCACTCGGCGAAAATATATTCCATCGAAAAAATTAAACGGTAAAATTAAAAGTAACCTGCAAGTTGATCAATTCACCAATTAAAAGGTCCATTTCGCTGCTTCGTTTATGTAATGCATCTCAAATCTAATTTTTGCAAATGTTTGTTGTTTAGTTAGCTGTTTTTTTGCGTCACCTCTTTTTTTATTTCCACTGCATCATGAGTAATTAATTTTTTTTAGAGAATTTAATTTTTCAAACTGCTTGAAGTCATCTGGAGGCATCAATTTTAAATGATTTTTCAAAGCAGTTGTAGTATACCTTTCCTGGGAATATTTCTCTCCGCAAATAATATATTTTGCCGCAGATTCATATTTTTTCGCCGGTAAGCCTGGATATTTGTTTTGATTTTAGTTTTACTCTTATCACTCTCATATACTTAATAAACACAAAGTAAGAGATAATGACAGTAGTAACGTAATAACAGACGTGAAATAATTTAATAATTATAAAATAAATAATTCAATAAAGAACACCTTACCATATATTCGTGAATACGCGCAGAAATATGTGACAAACACATATCTTTTAGAAGTTAACTCACGTTTTTTTTGCCATTATTATTATCCTAATAAAAATTAACGTTTAACGTAGATTCCTTACTGCATGTAAGCTATAAATTTAATTTCGATGTCTTCGTATTTACGTTTCACAGGTCGTAGAATTTGTAACAAATCGTTTAAATTAAATATTCGTAATAATTTAGATCATATTTTTCTTTAATTACTAACATTTAAATATGGTCTATTTTGATATGATATTCAACTAATAAACATAACAAACTTGTTTTAATACTCTAATGCCATTTTAGGCTCAACCAATTGTGATAGTAAATTCCAGTTTACGTAAAAGCTCATGCATGCGTGCGTGCGTATGTGTATGTGTGTAATTACTCACATGTAAGGACTACTCCAAAAAAAATTACTGTTTGCTTCAGTCTTTGAATTCCTAATGAATTATTTGATTTATTTTTTTTTCATTAAATGCAAGAATATGTGAAATCACATTATTACATCGAATACATCAAAAATTACTAAGCTCCCATATTTTTATTGAATCGTTTATTCTATTTTATTATAAATATTTTGAATTTGTGTATCAGTTGTATGTTGTTTTCAATTTATGATTCAGTGTGCAAGTTGATATGTGAATGTTAATCTGTTTGCTACATCTGTTTATAAACACTGGATTCGAAATCTTGATATTTTGTATGCCTTAGACAATTTTGTAAATTTTCTTAAAGCTTTATATTCGTGCATTGGAGCTTCGCATTTTGTTTTTGTATTGTGATGGAAATCTGTATGTGATATAGTAAAACGTTCGAATAATTTTGAAATGTTGATATAAAAGATAGGCATTAACCTGAATTAACAAGATAAAAGGAACCATGTTTACTGTATGATCATAATGAAAGAAAGAGAAAAATATATAAATGAAAGTTACACTATGTATACCACTGATGGTTCACATAGTAAGAAAATAGTTAAATAAGTAGCTACGAACGTTAAACAAAAATTGATTGTGCATTAACTACACTTTATATAACTCAAAGTATAATTTATGGATTGCAAGAGTTATTCTGCGCCCATTTCTTTATCCAAAGTTTGGGTCGTCTATTTTCTTTTTATTCTATTCCCACATTTAATTTTTGACCTAGTGAATCTGGAAATATAATTCTTATGATTTTATTTTCTATCGTTTTATTATCAAAAGCCTGCGATTACAAGAAAAAAGATTAAGTTTAAGAGCTGGCCAATACTATACCATACACTACGAATTTCGTTTTTATTTCTCCTTTTGATAGTGCTAAAGAAGCATGCAGTTAAATTAAATGAAAATGGAAACGAATGAAATCTTTCCTCAGAATAGAAACATTTACTAATATGTTATATATAAGTAAAGATAGAATTTACACTAAGCAGTTACATTATTTACACTTACACTATTAATACTTTTAACTATAAACTATAATTGTAAATTTGCATATCTACGGCTAATTTTTATTACCCGTTAATGACACGCAAAGGCGTAAGTAAGGGTACATATAAATGTTAGGATTTTAATCTGTTTTATCTGAGGAGGATTCTTAAAAGTATTCTTGTACTTAGCGAACTAAAAACTGAAAGATTAATTTATATAAAAGCTGCATAACAATGGTGCTCAAATGTGTGCATTTCAGCTCCAGACATAAAAATGTTTTAAAATCTATTTTATGTGGTATCAGTATGGCCGGAAAATAAATATCATTTTGCTTAAAAAAATAAAACACAGAAAAAACAATTGTAAAAAATATTTATTTTTAAATTAAACTTAATGCCTTTAGTTGTTTTTAATTTTTATTTTTTTCAGTATTATACTTATACGAATACTCACGAAGAATTTTGAAATTTTGCACAGTGATAAAGTATATTGACCTTCATAAATAACAACAGATAACACTGAAAAATGGTTACACGAAAATATTATAACGATCGAATTAATTGTTCATTTTTTTATCATTTAACCAAAATTTAAAAACCTTCAATATTATAATAAAAAATAAAATTTGATACTAATGAATAGTTATAGAAAAATTAAATGTACCCTTATACGTGGATGGAATTTCCTAAGTGTGTACGAAACGCTTGTAGAGTGAGATCTACTAGTATATAACAGGCTTTTTGTAGTGATTGGGGTAGATTCAGTTCGGATTTCATATGTTTAACCATATATTTCACTTCTGCGTATTTGGTTAATTTAACTATATTTAACATACCTTTATCTTAATAAGACCAGTAGATTATTTATGGTATAACCTGTTCTTTCTTACAATACTATTAAGATATAAGATTTTCATTTGTGCAATGTCGGATGATTTAACAAATTCGTATTAACTGATACGCAAAGGGGTAATGCTCTTCATCTTTTTGTGTTTGTTTCCCAATGCAATTTTTTTTTATGTATTGTGTTCTAAATACATTACGTTTTATATCTTTAAACATAGTTGCATTGTTTTGTTGAAAGAAGGGGCGAGGCTAGAAGTTACTTATAAGGGACGTAAAGAGATAAGATTTAAACAGTGGTGGTTTTAAAACAATAAATGTATGATTCCTATGGCACTTTTTAAAAAAGGACTACATTTTGAAGATGTTTTAAAAATATTACTTTGCTAATATAGTTTGTTATTTGAATTAATTTGGAGTCAAACTGTGCAATAATTGCGCAGCAATGGAACGGAAACGTGTATGAGTGTATTCCAAAAACAATAATCCTCGATATATCAGAAAAGGAAATTTTGCAAAATTTTTACTACTCTATTTATATTTCTACATTTGAAATTATTTTAAGATTAAAAAATACTATATTAGTTGAGTTTAACAAATATTAGGGAATAAATAAAGTAATATTACGTTTGCGGCTATAACATTTTCAGATACATGTGGTATTCTAATTCAGCGTAAAACGTCGATTTTTTTAAATACCTATTTGTATAAGATTCCCTCGAATGGGAAGTCATTCGACCCGACAAGTATGAATATTCAACGAGGAAATCTGCGAATAATAGGCGGTCAAAATAAATTTAATGTAGATCAACTAATTGTAACAAAAGATGGAACCAGACTGTAAACTTATATTGATACAAAAAAATACTCACCTGTAAACTTATAACTAATACATACTTAAGGCACTTAACGTAAAATCAATAGTTTACACGTATTACCGCATACACAATTATTTTTTTAATACCATGTCATATTCGATGTTAATAACGACCCTTTTTCTTGTGCAAGCCTTCACATCATTTTATCGTTCTGTCGATAGAGACAAAGAGAATAAAAGCTAGGCAGCGAGATTAATGAATGGACCGCATTTGAAATCTTGTTATCTCATTTGCTTCACCCATGAGCAGTTTCCAATAGTATACCATCTCGGAAGCCCCTTTCAATCAATGAAAGAAAGATATTTATTATTATATTAAATTCTTTATTGACAACTCCATGCTTCAAAGGCTTCTTTGTGAAAAATATACAAAAAGCGGAAAGATATTTTTATCGTCGGTTTATGCCTCAGTTAACTTACATCCTGTTAATTTGTTCCCATTGTTCAAAAATAAGTCTTCATGGACAATAAAATAAAGTTCAATTGTAGTTTTTAAATACAATTTACTTCGCTAATATCTTGTGTTAAGCGGAGAAAATATTCGTGATATTTTCGCTGCTTATTTCTTGTGTTAATAATTCGGTAGAACTGATTAGCGTGTAAAATTTGTCACCATTGACGAGAATGACTCGAGTTTTTTTTTATTTCTAAAACATATATCTAACAGACTAAATATGGAAATATAAACAAGTAGAGTGTAAAACTATTTAAACTTAGAATTAATATAATAAACCAGTAAGTCGATGGGAAGATACAGTTGTAAAGCGCTAACTTGAAAAAATAAAAAAGTTATTTTAGATTTCAGGGACATGATGAGATAAACAGAATATAAATTTAAAAATTGAAGTAATATTTAGTCCATATATGTAAGAAAGAAAGTGAAGGAACTAGTTTCATGCATAGCATTTTTCAGAAATTAAATGTTCAGAATGTCGAGTAACAGTGTTTCCCACAGAACATGTTCACGCTTTAAATTTAAGGTTCTTGTTTTATATAATTATTAGCTAATTATCCGCCTAAAATTAATCTGTCACGTAAAGAATTATTATATTACGATTTTTCTTTCATTTTGAATGGTTTTGGAAGGTTTCTTATATTGATAATTTTTTTCTGACTTTGGCATGTAACCTTAGGAGACTGAGTAGTTCGCCTGAACGTTGTGATGAATTTTAAACTAGACGCACGTAGCTTAACTTCAGCAAAATCTTAATGAATCACTGAACTTTGTTGCGACTGTTTTTATTGTAAATAGTAAACCTACATTTTTAGTTATTAACGTTATTTTCATTGGTTTAGTTATTCAGTTTCAGTTTGGTCGAGAAAAGACATATGTCATGCATTTTTATAACATCAAAAACGCTTGAACTAAACAGACAATGTAAATTAATTTCTAAAAATCTGTACTTTATCTTTAAAAATCTACACTTGAAACTTTTTATTGCCTATAATATCTTCAACCATTGTTAATATTTTAAATTATAATTGTTTAAATAGCTTAATTTAAAAATAATTTGATACGCTACGACACCATTCACTCAAATTATTTTTATAAACATGATCTAGAAACTCACACAATTTAAAAACATATGTGTATTTTATATCTATACCGATAATGTAAGTGATACTATAACAAATTTAGATATTAATCTTAATAGTCAATTTTGAGTGAAAACGCAATAAACGAACAAAGCTTTCCCATTCCTATTAGTGGGTTCATGATCGAATTTATTCTGCAATGGTCAAAAGCAATCGTGAATAAAAATAATAACATGTGAATTTTGTTAATATATTGCAATCGTCTTAAAGAGTTAGTCTTAATGCGATATGTATGATTGTTGCTATGCGATATGCCTCTGCAAATTTTTTAACTGATAAGAAATAGACGTATTCGAAATTGGCTGCTTCGAGTAGTAGTACCATAAATAATGCACAGTAAAGCAAACAATATGCTCTCACTTATTTTCTGTCATTATATTTAACTGAAAAAAAATTAAGTTTGAGAAATTGGTTTTCATAGCAAGCCGTTAATGCACAAACTAGCACTCGCAGCCAAACAATAATTTGCTACCAAATTTGGCATGCGTTTATTTTGTAAAGCGGTTTGCTTGTATGGAATGCAAATACCGTGAAAAGAAAGTTGGAGTGATTCTAACCCAAGTAGCTGGACAGATTTTTCGAAACATGGAGCATGATATAACTTATAATAACATAGAATACATTCTAGACTAAAAGATAACATATCTCCTTTTGAATGACTCTCGCTGTTTTTACTCAATAATAAACAAAACAACATTGCCACAAGACGTCAGTAGATGGCGCAATATTTTTTTACTAAATTTATTGCTTACGATCTCAAGAGGTAAAAGATTTCATGTAAATTTCCTTCGCCGTTTTAATTGAAATTCAGCGGCGACGAAACTCCGAGCAAAAGTTACTTTGAAATAATTGGAAAATTTTAAGCTAGCGAAGAAATATAAATTTACAAAACTTTAAGAAAAAATGGTTACAACTCTTTCTTATTAGCACTGCCTGAGACTGCATTTTTACTTACACCCTCACTTTTAACACAAGCTTCAAATCAGATAAAAGCTTTTTTAAGTAAAAGCCTATAAAAACTTCGACTCAGAAGATATGTATCTGCCATAGTACTAATAAACTGTACACACCAGTGATTGATAATGCTATTTGATTCGTTCTGCATTAAACATTTTATATGCTTTCTTATTTTGTATTATATCAATGGCCAAATTAACAATAAGAAAATTTATTTGAAATCAATTGTTAATAACGGATTGTTAATAATTAAATCATTATCAACTATGTTTATACTAATAAACTCACAGTTATATTTTATCTATGCTTAGTGCAGATGCTCTCCAATAGCACTTGGTTGCGTTAGTAAGCGTGTAGTTCACACCATCCGCTCAAGCAATACTTTTAAGATTCTTTGCAAAAAGTAATTCAAATTGAAACAATATATGCTATTTTTACATAAATTCTATGAATTTATCTTCGATTTTTATGACGGGATTTTATAGTTTAACACCCTGTAAATAACATTATTAAATAAAATTATAAAATATTTAACGCACATAGCAAGTTATGTTCCGATTCCAAGATTTTTTTTATTCGACACTTTCCAAGTCTCATTTGTCAATAAGTACAATAAACAGTCTGGTTATTTCGGAAAAACTTCAGTTAACTATAATTTCAGTTCATCATAGTGCCATGAAATAATGCTTTCGTATTTTTTCATAAATAACGCTATAATTAATTGTTTTAATTCCTTATTTTTATTTGCTTCATATTATGCGAGTATACTGCGGAACGTTATGCTTACGTTATGCTTTTTAAAAATGAAGAGAGAGAAGCGTTTAGGGAAACGTCAATTTAAATGTAGCTTGCCTTCAGGGCACAAATCTCAATTTTGGCTGTGACAAAATTTCTGAAACTAAAAACTCTCTTCGAATTTATTCTCACATTTCTGCTCTTAATTGGAAGGGGAAGGGGAAATTTAAAAAAACTTTTCTAATTATTTCAGTTTTTATCAAAATTAAAAATTGATATTAAACTTAAAAATTAAAATGTTTGTATGTTTCGCTTCTACCACGTGTGATTTGCACACATGATTTTTTATTTAGTTAAATATATTTTTATTACTCATACTACTGTGTTAACAAATTTCATGAATATTATGTTAATAAATAATCAAAAATAGAAAGAGATCTAAGAAATGTTTTTCCCTACAAAATTATTTCCTTTCTTCTGAGGAATTATTGTATTAATATAGTTTGACGTGTTAGTTTAATATAGATTCCTGTGTTGTCGAATAAAACATGCAAATACCTATTTTTTATATACTTTTTCACCCAAATACATTATTTTCCTTCTCAATTGTAGTGCGTGTATTAAATGTTTATAATTTATTTCACTTCTGGAATAGCATAAAATAATTTTTATCCGTGTAATGCCAGCGACTAACTAGTAGGCTTAAATATTACAATTTCACGAAGGCTATGCACCACATGTAACAGAAAGTGAGAAACGTGATGATTTCATCTGGGTACGAGTAGATTTACTGCTTATATCTTTTCAGGATACACAACAAATCTCGTTTAATGAAGTGATTACAATATCTGATATTCAACTTCAAAATCGAATTTGCCGATGGCTCTTGTCTGATAGAGGTTACGTCAGTAAATGTTCGCACGTACCTATGAAAGTATTCAACATTTTTGACAATTCCACTCGATTTTTTTATTGTTATCTTTGTATATATTATCTTTTTGTATCAAAACATACTCCTATTGATGTTTAATTTAAATAATCCAGTAGTTTAGATATATTATAAAGAAATATTTATCAAATGTTTGGGCTCAAAATCATCAGTATTGCAATTAATTTTTCACATCCTATAAAAATTTTCACATCCCTAAAGTTGTAATAAATTTTAACAAGTAAAATTATCACAAATACCTTTGTTCATTATAATTACCGAATTAATAAAACATTTTACTAAGAATTATTAAAAACTTTTATTAATAATGAAACAAAATATTTACTTATTTATTCACATGTACGAATCACCACGCGGACACAAAGAAATATAACTATTTGAATCAATCTTTAAATATTTAATGAAATATTTACATTTTTTCGTGGAGGTACAATCAAGCCATTTACTTTATCATTACTTATTAAGATTTATTTCATTATTATTAGAAACCTGATATTTTAGAATACTGTTAATATTCATATTTCACTTCCATAAAAAGAAATATTACCCTAAATTCCGTCACACCATTACAGATTTCTTCATTGCTGGAAACTGCAGTCACATTTATATCCATTTCACTGCCTTTAGTCGTGCCCGAAAATACAAGGAAATAGCTTGGAATTCTCTTCTGCCCTTGCTGACGCCGCTCAATACGTATATTTTTTTATTAATTTCCAGAAAAAAATTTGTTTCAAATTTACTTCGGGGAAAAAGAATCAAGATGATGTATTTCTTATTTGCACCAGTTTGGAATTATTTGACAATTAAATAATGTATTAATTTTTATAATTGTTTTAACATAATATATATCTGCATTGGTCTTTTGCATTTAGCATTCATGTTATGGCAAAAACGTTTATTTGATATATTAAAACTGTTTAATATATTTCAAATGATGACATGTAGAATGAGAAATAAAAAAAAGAACTATGAATAAAGACAGACAAAGAAATAAAATAAAAATTAAACTTTTACTTAGTATATCATAATTACAAACAAGATAAGTAAACAGCTTAAACGTGAGCTTCGAACATTAAATGAACATTGACGATACTTGGAATTGAGGTGCACGGATTAAAGTGACTATAATTTATGACGCAAAATATAATCTACGCATTACGACAATATTTCTAATTCTATTTTATATTTAACTGTTGGATTATACGTTTACTTTTATTTTATTTTCATATTATATTTTTTTCATTGGAAATCGGCAAATGTAATTCTTGCCAATTTGATAATAAATTACGAATATCACGTAAGTATTTTATGTGATTGTTGAATCACGTAAATAATTTGAATAAATTCAAATGAAAAGAAATCAAATCTTTCTTTACAATATAATTCTTCGTTTGACAAACGTCAGTAATGTTGAATATGCGAAGACTTTTCAAATAAACCAGCATTTTTTTATTGGTTTGCTTGCATATGTTTTATAACATGGTTACAGAGTTTTTCTCCGGTAAAGATATTTACATCTCAAAATTATCCGAAATAATAGTTACTTAACGTGAACTATAAATTGGAAATCTCGCTATTTTTTACAGCTTACTTTTTAAAGAGGAAATTAACATTTTTTACGGTAATGTTCTTAGTGAGTTCAATATTTACAATGTTTAATAATCCTTAACTAAGACGAAATCGACAGTATTTATATTAATAGACGAAAGTGATTCCATTAACGAAAATACTGCCGTTAACTTTTAACTGAGTCGACGGAATCGCATAATGAGATATATTATTTTGTGTGATATAATTTATTTTTATAACTGTTTATTTAATCGAATATAATGATAATTAAAAAACATCGAAAAATAAGAGAACAAAACAAACTGTTTCTTTCATTTAAAAATATTTAAAAACTAACTTTTTTAAAAGTCTTATACGATCAGCTACAAATTTCTAAAATTACATATAAAATCTATTGATATATAATCATCTAAGAACAATAAACTCGAAAAACCGAAATATTATGTTAGGTGCAATTAGTCAACACACGATACTTTTATCATTACGTATTTTGGAGATAAGATTTAAGCATTTGGAACATTTTCATAAGTAAGTATTAATTTTTTTCTCGATTGTGATACTTGTAACAATGATTTACTAGGGTTTTGTTTTGGCATCCTTACCTCAATCATGCAATAAAGAGATGAGAAATGCAATACGATTTAAGGAATCGACTCGTCTTTCTC
Source organism: Druceiella hillmani (assembly GCA_039881145.1). NCBI lineage: Eukaryota > Metazoa > Arthropoda > Insecta > Lepidoptera > Hepialidae > Druceiella > Druceiella hillmani. Next base: position 736,456 of record JAYKKI010000033.1, on the reverse strand, counting down.
TTCAATTTATTTATCACCTCACATTGATTTCAGGTTTTAAAGTTTTTTTATCACTTCCATTACAAAAAAAAACGGATTATAAACCACTCACGTTCCCGTCCATCTGTCCATATCCCGCAATATTTTTTCAAGAAATATTTGACTTAGATTTGAAATTAGGCATCATTATGCCTAAACGTATGAAGTCGCATATGTATAGACAACAATTTATTAACATTTGAATTTTAGATGGGATGGGAGACTATTTATAACTCCTCTTATATATATATATAATGATATATATATATATATATGTATATATATATATATATATATATATATATATTTATAAATATATTTACATTTCGGATGTTGCATGAGATATGAATTAAAACATAATATTTTGACTATTTTTAGACTCCTTTTTTAATTGTATATAATATAATTGTAATGATATTGGGAAAACCCAAAAAATATGTTCTCCGGCCCTCTCTATCTTTGAAATTGCTCTCTATTTTTTAAAGTCATTCAAATTATGAAGAAATCAATGTTACTATTAGTATGCTTAAAGTTACCTTTTTTACTGAAAAAAATATGGTAATGATTTTAAATTTCTGCCTTGTGGACGACATTTTTACGGATGTCAGGAAATATATTCACATAGTGCGAAAATATCAATGTTTATAAATAGTTTAATGGAAATACTATATACCAATAGATATTTACATATATATAAGTGTTTACTGTATGCCCGTCAGGTGATTTTTTCATACCTAAGAAATTTATTTGGAGAAAAAGAAATAAAACGTGTTACTCGCAAATTAACACGAAGATATTCTATTTTAGGAACTGGCAGAGCTTAATTATATTTTATGCAATTATTTTCTCCTTTTGCGTTGGTGCTAAAATTCAGAAACACCGACAGCAGACATAAAAGTTTTTTCAATATAACATATTTTTATTCTAAACACACTCATCCAATACTATTAGAATCCTGTAGGGCATCTATATTTTTATGGTTAAATATGAATATTTAAAAAAATGTAATAAAATTTTTTAATAAATTAACCTGTAAGATCTCCTCAGTTAAAAGTAAAAGACATACATATTTTTCGATATTTTTGTTTTCAACTTAAGATAAAAAAAATTAATTAGGTTCTTTTGTTTAAAAAGAAAAGAATTTTAATAACGTCGTTGAAATTGCATGAGACCATACGTATTTGTTTACACAATGTATGTAATATTCATGCACAGAAAGCAAGTATTGTTTCAACCTAACCGTTTTTAAATTAATTAACAAAGCTAATATTTAATTTTACAGGTCAAAGTAAACAGTTATTGTAAATGATTTGCGTGAATAGGTCAAATTTTTAATAATATAGTAAGTATCACTTAAATTTTAATAACGATTAATAAATGGAAATATTATAAGTAACCAATTTATTTCTTTATTTCTGGAGACTTAGTACAAAATATTATACTTAGGCGTAATTAGAATGCCAATTTTTAATTATGAATTTAGTGTAATCTAATGTTTATTGCCACGCAACTGCATTGGAGGCATAAGTAAAACGGTTATTCAGAAAACTTAAAATATAATTGAATAAATACACATGGCTATATTAAAAGGTATTTGTATAGTTTTTCATTACATGGCAGAATTTACATTATAATTGAACGAGTGTTTGTAATCTGCCAATTTATTCGTATTTGCATATTTGAAGTTTTAGAAATGGTTTAGATATCACAAACTTTTTCCCGTGAAGTACGTGGAAGAATACCTAATATAGTTTATAACGTTTAAATATTTATTATAAACGCAAATATTTTTGTACACAGTGATTAATCTTCAGGAATAGAAACAGAAACAGCAGCTTGAACGAACTTTTTGCCCTGCTATGCAATTCACCACCTTTTTATCCTAAAATTTTCTCCTTAACCAGATTTGAATATCGTTCACATCTAAATTAAACGAATAATCTGCAAGGCTTGTTACAGTATAAAATAGAGAACACAACGTCCTGTAAAGTTAATATTAACATTTCCGAACGCAGCTTGTGCCATTTACCCTCGAAGCGGTACAATTATACACCTAAACCAATTTCGTCAGACGAGTAAATTAATGTTTCTAACAGTTTACTTACTCGACAAGATGTGCATCGATATAGCGTTATTGTAGTACAAAAGAGAAATAGACCAGTTTGTTTTAGAAATGGACATGTTACTGCAAAAAAGAATTTTATGTATTACATTAATGAACCAAATAAAATATGGCGTTAGTTAATATATTTAGTGTGACATATGGTTTTGTACGTGTTAGGTTACAATGACTTTAATAGGAATAAACATGAAGAGAAGAATGATTTTTTTTCAACATCATTTATTCATTTTACTATCGATTATTTTACATGCATTATTTTTCAGAGATGACTGGATATGTTGACAATGTACAACGACTGAAACCGTAAAATAAATGTAGGATACCATAATATATTTTCATTGTAATAAAACTCCCGTAGGAAAACTTTGCTCGTTAATTCACTAGTTTTGAATAGTAGCTTTTGTAAAAGGAAAGAAAAGCAGTATTATGTAATAATAATATTCTTGTAAAAATATTCAATGTTATAATGACTTCAAGATTGGATTTAAAAAAAGATATTCTTAGACACAATTAAAAGAAACTACGTGATATAGTATTATTTCTATTTTCTTTAATTTCTTTACCACGACCTAGGTTTCGTTGTATTACAACACCTTCAGGTAAGCTGTTAGCAAAGATTATCTTTGTAATACAACGAAACCTAGTTCGCGGTAAAGAAATGAAAGAAAGTAGAAATAATAAGTAGTTTAATACGTAGTTAGTAAAGAAAGTAGAAATCACCTAGTTTCATTTAATTGTGAACAATAAATTTCTACAAAATTATCGCCAAATATATTCAATATTCTTAGATTTTATTATTTAACGAATTATTATAATTTGATTGTAATTATTGTTTTATTAAATATTTAGTTCGACTTTGATTGCACTTGCATTTGGATCACAACTGACGCGGAATAAAGACTGGATTGAACTGAGATTACTTGAATTATGCGGGGCTTCCGACCAGGGTTTATAAAGGGTAAGAAGTACTGAGGTATCTGAGAGTGGTGTTTGCTGATGAGCCTGGAATCAGGGCTTATCATGGTAATGCAATATCTGGGGGCCGGATGATTTTATCATGTTAATATGAAAATCATGAGAGAGATGCTGTGTAAGCGTTACTACCAGCAAGTACAGGGTATAACAACTATCCCGTTGAAGAGTAAACTTACGCCCTTGAGTAAGTTTATGTCATAGAGGTTCTGATTCTAGGTATTGGTATCGGGAGGTTGACTGAGTTTGTTTCAGAGGCATGTTTAGATTCTACATTATTCGAATTAGATGCCGGTCTAACTAGATATTTTTTTACATTGGAGTGTACAATTATAGATTTTATAGCTAATATGGAGTACAATACTTAAGAATACACAAATAGTGGTATATGAATAATATTGTCCACATTCTAAAATGTGAGCTTTACTCATTGAATCTAACTTATTCGTGGCTTCTTTAAATATTTTGTCGTTTTCTTTAAAAGAGTCAAAGTTAAATTCATTTCTTCAGATTTTATTATATTGCAACATTATGTACACATTTAAGTTAACCGAGTTTGCTTTAATTTTAATATCGGATTTGGCAAGTAACTGTCTTTCTTTAAAATATCAAATATATTCATGCCGTATATTGAGTATACCAGTTTCCGTTATATTGTTCTTATAAACCTCTTTTTTAGGGAAATCTATTGAAATTTTTGTTTTTTCCGAAAATGAAAATCTATTTGCCGTTTTGTAATTGTTGCCAAATTTCCAAATTTCCGTAAAGAAATTTAGGTTCACGTTGCTTTGTAATAGAAGAGACAACCTTGAAAATAATTTCACTTTCCCCAATTGGGTTAGCAGAACTAGAGTAACTTTTAGTCATGTCACATAAATAGAATTTATTGTTAACAATTTTACAATTTCTTAAACCATCTAAGTTACAAAGCTAGTTCTTATTTCTAGTTACACCAATATATTTATTTGAAGGAATTATGGTTAGATAGGTTTTGGGATTTGGTACATTAAAGGCAATGGTAAATTACATTATAGGTAATGGTAAATTATGATATAGATTAAATTCTAGAATATTTACTAATAGTACCCTTAATACAAATACAATTTTATTGTCATTACATTTCGGATATGTTAACTGAGATATGAATATTGGCTAAATATAAAGTAACAGGTAATAACTTAAAGCTAGGTATAAATCTGTAATTTTCCAGTAAATCTTGGTAGAGTTGTTTTGGTGAAATAATGGACGGATCTAAGACTTTATTTTTGCTAAACGTTACAGTATTTATTATGTCCTCAATTATAAAAAATAATATGAGTTGACGATTTTCTAGCATATTCAATAACCCAATGAATTTAGCTATCAGCAATAATTTATTCGACACAATGGTCAACTTCTTCAAATTTAATGCGATATTTTCAACTGCGCTATTCAATCTTTGTTCATTAATATTTATTTTATTTAGTATCTCTTGAAAACCAGAGAGGGTCGTTGATGTAATTAGAATATTTTCCTTTACGTATTTTTCTAACATTCTTTGAACTGTTTCCTCGTTTTGAATAGCGTTGTTTTACTTGATGATATCATCTTCGTCTTATGTACCAAAAATGTGTTTAAAGACGGTTCCAACGCCGCCGAACCAACCTAAATGGGATACAGAATCAAAATTGTTGATATACCATAATAACGTATAGAGAGAGGTTGAATGAGATTATGGCACTCCATGTTGTTAAAGATATCATTTTGTTTGCAAAGGAACCTTGCCGTTCCAAAGATAGTGTTCATGTTATCTAGGTGTGGCTTTATGAAGGAGATATAAATAGGAATGACCACTCTGAGGTGATCATTGATGAGTTTTAATGAGCCACCTGGTATATATCAGGAAATATTTTTACCGATCGTATAAAATTGTCATGTGCCTAGACAATGGAACTGTAACATGTGTAAAGAATAAAGGTAAAGACTATTATTTGTAAAAGTTTTATAAAAGATATATATAAGAATTATTTATGTTTATATCTACATAGTAAAAGTATTAGTAAAGAATATAATGTTCCGCGTAAAGTTGTAAATATAATAAAATAAAGATAACAATAATTAATTATTATTTAAGATGCGCTAGCATTATTTTTTCTTGCGAGTCTTACTTTGTCGTAGGGTGAACGACATGGCGACGGTTTATTGATAAAGTCAAAGAATTTCACCCACAAATTTTTATAACTTTATAGGGTTCTTTTCAACTAGGTGAATGGATTTTACCCAGCCTGAGGTGATTTCTGAGATAGATGTAGTCTCCGACTCGATACTCTACGGGACGGGAGTGGAAATCAGAATCATGATATTTCCGAAGGCTTTTCGCTGGATTACTTAAGACGGTGTTGTAGCATTTTTATGTAGTCGTGGTAAATGACCTCAGGGGCAGTGTCGTAAATAGGAACAGTTATAAATAGTTTACGACCGATTAATAGTTCATAAGGAGAGTAGTGGGTTGTATTATATCTCCTATTTATATCACCTTCGTAAGTTAGTATCATGGTATAAACGTATCTGGATCAATGGTCTTGCTAATCATTAATATATGATTTTAAATATTCCTTGAGGACGTAGCCTTCCTAGAATGGCTACGTTCTAAGGCTCCTTGGATCTGATGTGATCCTAATTGTTTTTTTTAGGAAATCCCAAGTTCTTTTAAAAAAAAATCTGATGTGAAGTTGATCCACTGACCATGCAATTATATGTTACCTTAAAGTATTATAGCTTTAATATTAAAGTTATTATAAATTAAATCAAATATTTATTATAATTTCTGTTCATAAAATTATCTGAAATAGCTGGTTTGTTTATCTTGTTCTGTTTGTTTTATATGTATTAAAATAAATAAATGGAAGTCATGTTTATTACTTCACGAACTGCAATTGTATTCGACTGTTTGAATTATTAAATAAAGGTGCTGAATAGGTTTAATCCAGTACGGGAATTTCTAAACGCTTATAATTTCTAATTTCTCGGTATCATTTAGGACACAATACAGATGTTTTCAAAAAGAGGGTTGTGATCCAGTTTAATCGTTCATTTCTCTTTTTTCATACAAAACTTCACCTTTGCAGGTAGAATCGATTAATGGCCGTCTTACGAAACCGACTTAACAGCAGGTTGTAATTAAGGTCGCACTTATTGCCCAACGCACGTCGCGTTGGGCAATGGAAATCGCTCAAAACGGAAGATTAGATTATGTAATAAGACGAGAGATTACATCAAAATCATTATATAATATTAAAGTGAAAAAATGAACTTGATTGAAATAAAATTATTAGTTTAAAAACACATTGGCAAACGAAGATATTGCAAAGGGTCGTGTAGTATGAGTATAGTTTTAAATATAAACAAAAAGTGTATTTTTTCTAAGTTTCATTGTTCCGAACAATAAATCTATTTTAAGGATTAAATGAAACTCAAAAGTTAGCAAAGAGTCATTCTTTGAAATTTATTAACATTTTTTATTTCGTTACAGTACTGTCATTGTGGGACATTTTATGTAAGAATTTTATCACATGATATAATTTACATATGTTAGATTGCAACAGAACTGTTGCTACTCTTCTTATTTCTGTGTCGCATTTTGTGACAAGGATAATATTATATATATATATATATATATATATATATATATATATATATATACATATACATAATCTTTGTATGGAGAAATTTAATTTTTCAAATCAAAAGTCGGAATACCAGCAAGAAGTTGTCTTGTATAAATTTGAATAACACCTATTTTTTTAAAGTTTTACTTTGACACCTTACGCCCCACCGGAGACTTAATTTTTTTAAAAAAAATTATATAGACATTTCTTATAGTACACCTTTTAAACAAAATAATAATATGCTTTGACTGTAATGGATGAAATCAAACTATGAATGAATTGATAAAAGTATTTATTTTTAAAAAATATCATAGATTTAGAAAGGTATAACCGTACAGAAAACGTCATTTTTTTAAGCAAAACTCGTTCTTCGTCCCAAATTTTGGCATGAGTTTTCGAGATGCCAATTTAGATTTCATGAATCCTTCTCTTCTAGTCTTGCAGCGTACAATTAGAGCTACTTCGATAATTATTTGACAGATGTTTCCATTACCTGGGTGTGGCAAGACAAGCTCATAAACCCCAAAACAGCATCTCCTGCATTTTCTACTTCATTTTCACCTCCATTTGTAACTACTCATTGAAAATATCCGTGAATATTGGATGCTTGTATACATTTTATTGCCAGTCAATCATGGCTATGTAAGAATTTGTATTTAAGTTCACATTCGGTATTTCGAATTCGTGGATCAGAATTTTCATTTACTTCACGAAGACTCGTGAAGTAAATGAAAATTCTGATTGATGTAAATATGTGTCTTGCGACAAGTTCTTTAATGTACTTTTGTGAATCTGTTATTATCCTCAACAACAATTTTTCTGGATGAGCAAAGTAACTGTTGCAAATAATAACAAGTAGTCCACTATCTCTAAAGGCTAGCATGACAAATATCTAGTGCTGATTATAAGCTTCCATGGGTGCCTTGTACCATCTTTGCAAGACGAATTAACTTTGATGCAAGCCAGACAGAAAGAGGCAAATTATTCATTGCAATGGTCGAGATACTCTATTTTTCAATAGTGGAATCACCCCCCCCCCTACTTTTCCTGTGCTTGTATTCGTGACATTACAGCCAACAGCTGTTAAACTTTCCAATGATATCTTTTTGGTCGTTAACAAACTATACTGGAATCACATACCCAAAATAAATAGAACCTGGTTCTTTTATAATTGAAATATGTTCCTCTTGAACAATTTTTCTAAACCTCTTTGACCCTTTTAATCATTTTAGCTCTTTTATCATTCTTCCCATCAAAATATAATGCAGGAATTTCTGTTACCCTTTTTTTTCTTATTTTTCTTAGTTTCATGCTGTCCACGACGTTAGTTGACTGCGCTTTAGAGTTGACATAATAAGCAGAACACAGCATAGATGATACGATAGCCGCCACAGCCCGGTCTCATACTTCATATATATCGCATACAGTAGTCAAACTATGGAGATATGGCGCTGACATCCGTAGGCCTTATAGGCTTTTGTAAGACTTTGTCAGTCATGTCAAGACCAACAGCTGCCAACGCGCAGGAAGATCCATGTCATAACTACCTTCAGATCTATTGATCCGATATAAAGTAGAGGCAATTTTTTCAAGTCGTGTTGTTGAATTATGGCTGGTTTCTTCTCTGAGAGTACGTAATTTTCTATTCTGCAACATATACTCTTGATAAGATCTATTTTTCCTATAGCCATCAGTCTGTTTGTAGGTTGATCTACTAAAATATTTGTTCCTCTTTTTTCATTGTTTTTTTCTTAAACAAGTAAAGTTTTAAAAGTATTTACTTTTACAAGCGATGATCAAAAAGCTTTCTACCCTGTAATCTAAACTATTATAACTTTCTTCCTTGAGTTTCATCAAAGGCTTTTTTAGATTGTAACCTTTTGAGTGATAACTTTTTAAACGTTGAATATATTCTTTACATATTTTTAAATAATGAATTTTTAGTAATTGTCCATCTGAAGATGTTTTCATACAACGAAACCTAGGTCGTGGTTAAGAATTCAAATATGGTAGTAATAATACAACTTCATGTAGTTTCATTTAGTTGTGAATAAATATTAAGTGATAACTTTTGAATAACTCTAAGACTCGTTTGTCAGTGACAATCGGAATGGAAGATTTTAACCATAATTCTTAAATTTTTATTAATTTATCACTTTTTATGCATAGTATACATAGCGGACTTATTGCTACATGAGCAATCTCTTCCAGTCAGCCTTAACAATTGGTGTTGAAATTTAATCGGAAGATTGTAAGAGATTTTACAACGAAAATTCTTTATGGTACGTTAGACAAAAAATAAAAAAAGAAAACACAAAAGTATAAGTAATACAAAGAATTGACATTTGACATTGACAATTTGAGATGGAAAAGACAGGAAATAACAATGACACAAAGCAAAAGGTTTCAGGAGAGGCAGGACTTTTTCAATCGATCTTTGAAAATGTTTAGGGACGTGATTTTTCTGATGTCAAGATCCAGGTGATTCCAAATTTTTGCTGCTTGGACAGTGAAGGATTTTTCGTAAGTGGTAGAGGTATGTTTAGGAATAAGTAGGGGGAGTGAACTTTTGCGTGAGTAGACAAATCTTTAAATTTGCCAGTAAGATAATCTGGGCTCTGAGGATTTTTTAATTTATTAAAAAAAGTGTAAGTATGTGAAGTTGGCGTCGGTCACGGATTTTCAGCTACTTAAAAAGTGTGATAAGGCCTGTATTCAGAAATATGATCATATTTTCTGAGGCCAAAGATATACCGGTTGTATAAATTTTGAAGTCGTTCCAACTTATTCAAGTATTTTTCATTAAGATCAGGGTAGCACACATCTTCATAATCAATCAATGGTAATAAAAGTGTTTGACAAAGGAAGATTTTCGTTTTAGTTGGTAGAAAATTTAGAACACGTTTTAAAAAGTGTATACTGTGGAAAACACGACTACTAATATCATTGACTTAAGGGCGTCAACTAAGATTTTGATCGACCATTAGGCCCAGGTTTTTAACAGTTAACATATATGGTATTATTGCTCTATTCAGTTCTAATTTCGGTAAACTAGCTAGGTTACTTTAGAAATCAGTCTTGGACTATCAATGATGATAGTTTGATACTTGCTTGGGTTAACCGAAATACCAATTACAAGAGCCCACTGACCAATTAAAGCGAGATCTCGATTAAGGATGTCGAAGGTTTTTGATATGGAATGGAGTTCTGAATGCGCAAGTCATCAGCATAGACATGATAATTGCTACAAATATTTTTAATGACATCATCAATAAATACTAAGAAAAGGAGAGAAGATAAAACTCCATCTTGAGGTACACCAGCTGTAAGATCAATCCACTCAGAATATGACTTAACACATTGCCTGCGTTCATAGAGATATGAACTAAACCACTCAAGTGGATGTTGGGATATATTAGGGTATTTCAAGCGAGCAAGAATATCGAAGTCAACAGTGTTGAACGCACTACTGAAATCAAGAAGCACAAGAACAGCGACTTGTTTATTATTCATGACCAAGCCTATATCATCAGTAACCTTAACAAGGGCAGTTGAGGTACTGTGACCAGTTTTAAAGCCAGAGTGATTATGGGCAGTAGATTTATGGGCATTAAAGAAAGTAACGAGTTGACCATGAACAATAAGTTGAAAGATTTTAAATAGAAGCAGTAGAATAAATTTGTGTCGAAAATAATTGGGTTGCGTAGGTAATAAGATTTCAGGTACGGGCACCATGTAGGCTTTTTTCCATTTCAAAAGAAAGACATCAGTTGTCAAAGAGGTAATAAAATATCAGCGATGACCGGAGCAATAATATCTATTATTGGTTTAAGACCATTAATATTTAAGCCATCAATTCCCATGGATTTATATCGCTACTTTTTTCTTTTTTTGTTTCATACCTAATTTTTAAGTCTTAACGCACCCATTTGTAGAATTGCATTACTATTTGTACGTGGGTAGGACATTTTCTTCCAACTCTGCACTTTCGCCAAATATGGGACATTTCTAGTGGAAATAACGTTAAAATAACGTGTTTGATACACGTTAAGAACTAATCAAAATAACTGCGTGCGACCTTTCATCTAGAAATAATTAACGGCACTAATTGAAACAAAACACTGCAAATCTTAGTTTCGCGCGACCCGCCCTCCTGTCTTCGTCCTGCATTTTACCTCTCAGGCACAGCGCCAAAGTATTGTAAAATAATAAAGTTTTCATTGCAATGGCTAGTTTTGTACATAGTGATATGTTTTTTGATAAAATAAACCTATTTTGATTCTTTCTGTACCTTTTGTAGGCCGCTAAAATAGTCCCTAAATTGACATTTTTTTTAAATTTTCGATGCCTCGGCGAAAGGACGACCTATGTCTGATATTTCTTATGCAGTTTGTCGGGGGAATTTGGCTACTTTATACAACTATTCCAAAATGAAATTCAAAAACAGAATTGTTTGGTCCATCCTATTATTTAATTGGGAGATAAACGCATTTCGATTTCGATGAAAATTACTTTTGATTTTATTTCTATAATAATATATATTTTGGTAACCTGTATGTTTCATCGTTAAATAATTTTTGATTCCAATTTCTTTTTACTCTTTTTTGGAAATGGGAAAAAACAGATTTTTACTACTTCACCAAATCGTTAGATACTGGTGTAGATCACTGTGTGCATTTTTGGTTCATGGACTGATAATGATCCTGAATAATGACCGATTTTAATTATTGTAATTTTTTACTTTATTACTAAAACCAAACAAGAAAAATAAAAATAACGATTTATAAAATGCATTCTCTTTTAAAAATTTTGTTCGTGAACCCATCACTGTTGCAGAAATTTTACATTATTTATTTGGATTAGGCATGGTTTTACATTATTTACAATATGTTGACTGCTCTAGTTAGACTAACTGATGATACAAATCTTCCCACAATTGACTTTCGATTAATCTTCACGAGAAGCAGTTTATAACACTACCGATCGGGAAACACATGTGACATTCTGTTCTCCTCAATCCCTTATAGATACTACATGCAAATATTAAAATAAAAATAATAATCTGTACGTTAAATAATTTAGAAAAAGGATCTGCTGTTAGAATAATTTATTATTATAAATTGATAATAATTAAAATAATTAAAAGATCGGAAAAAAGGCTTAAACATTTATTTAAAGTTAAGATTATTTTTTAATTTCATAATTTTCCATGTAATAAATATAAAAGCATTTACTTGAGGGGGTTTTGAAAGAAAATGTTATATATTTTAAAAAATTATGTCCTGGTATCTTTCATAAGCATTTATTGGAAAGGTAAATTGCAATGGTGTAAACCCGTTCTAAGTATTGGGTTAGCTCTTAAAAAGTAATGAGCGTTTTTTCGAAAATTATCTACAGAATATGCCATGAATAGAATATTAAAATGGCGCGGCACGATCTCATTGATTTAGTATTGACTAAGACGCTACGCTATTGCTTATGGACGACATTAAGATGCATACGACGCACTGTCTAATCTACTAGTATTAATCGGGTCACTCTACTACCGAAGCTACGCGTAACATGTGCCAACGAGTAGCTCCTGGAGAAATATCCAAAACTGCTGCAAAACTGTAGTCCCAAAAATTTAGCAGTGGCGATTATTCCCTGAGTGATCTACCAAGCTCTGGTCGACCGGTGGAATTGGATAGCGACAGGTTAAAATTGTTAATTGAAGAATATAGCCGATTAACGACACGCTGACCACCGAGCTCGGGTGTTCCCACCTAACTATAGATAATCATTTCCACCGCTTGGGAGAAACTTGAAACGACGGAGCGTGGGTGGGTTTGGAAAATACGGTACATGGGTAGAATTTAAACTTAGCCCGGACCAGCCGTAGCCGTAGCCCAGTCATATTGCTAAAAAGATCCGTCTTAAAAGTTTAAAATTTTTCTGATCACTGTTTGTTTAGATCACTCAGCAACGCTTTCTTTGATAATGAAGACAACCTACGACAGTTCAAAGGTCATTTTTTTCTTTCCAAGCCACTTGAACTTTACACCGATTATATCCACTCCCTTGCGTTGGATATATGTAGTACAAGATGATAGTGTTTATTATACTAATTATATATTAATTAATTTTTAATTGAAAATACAATAAAAAAAGAAAACAAGTTATAATGACAGACGTATTAATTGTAATATCAGTTTCTCAAGTTCAAATACACAGTTAAAAATGCTTTGTATTACTTTGATCATTTATTCTCTTGGTTATAATAAACATTTAATAAACATGTTTTAAAAAAATATTGCACGGTATTCACTGATACTAAATTGGATAACATTTTTACTTATGTTACATAAAAATAACAAAATCATCAAAGCTTTTTCATTTCAATATACCGGAAAAATTCACGGTTGTTTCGACAAATCCGTTTAGAATTACTCAAAATAATTTTTTAGAGTGCTAATAAAAATAATTACGAGCAAGAACCTCAGAGAGAGACAAAATCTCACAGATTATTAAATAGGTATACACACAGTTTAAAATGAATTGATCAGATTGACTTGTAAGTTTTCTTCAGTGGGAAGGTCTAATTTTTTCTGCTGGTACTGCTGGTGATGATCCAAGAACTTCTTATTAGTCACTTTTTAAGAAATTATTTATGCCACTCTTTTTATTATTCTTAATTTTTTGACATTCTGTATGCAATATTTTAAAAATGAGCATAAAATATAATGGCATAAATATCAATTTTGACCGTTCTAGTGTGCGGACTCTTTGCCGTTACCTTTTCAGCAGAATGCATTCTGTGAAGTTTTTCATAAATTATAACAATTGGAATGAATACATTACTAAATTTTAGTGTCTATTTGAATTTAGATCTTTAGATATACAGTCAATTATTATATTTGTATAAATATAAAATTGTGTTCAAAAATGATCAATGAAGATCACTTAAATAAATTAGATATAATCTATAATTTTTTTTATGTTTTCGATACATTTTTGAACCCAAGATATATTTTCATATTTCTAATTACACAACATAATGAAATTATAATAATAAAACATAATACTACTGTACTGTGTCACAAAAACGATGTTAAATAAACCTTGCATTTTATATTTCAGAAGTTTATAGAATTCATGAAGATTATTACTCAACTTCAACATCACTTATTTAACTGACAGCCACACCTTTTAATTTATAATCGACCATAATAAATGTGTACACTCCACTCCACTGAATGGCGGTATTTATTTTATTTTTTACCTAAATATGTAGTAATTTTATTAATAGTGATTTATTAAATTTAAAACATTGTATTTTAAATAACGTTTTAAATTCAATAACTCATTATTAATAAAATTACTACATAATTTATATTTACACATTAATAAATTAATAACCTAAATATTATTACCAACTATCACACTTTACGATATCCTCCTTAGTATACCACAAAAGTGGATATTTTGAAGATATGGAAATCTGTAATATAATATAGTCGACCTTTCCCAAAAGAACTTTTTAATAATTTTGTGCTTTTCAATATAATTCGAACCCGTACCTGGGAAGTTAAAAGAATTTAAAAAATTTAATTAGGGGAATTTAAAGTCAGAAGAACTTTAAACTAAAGAAAATTAAACTAAATTCTGGTTTAATAAGAAACGAAAAAATACACCAAGCGGCCTTAAATAAATAATACAGGCATTAAAATGTTTAAAAAATGTAAGATTTATTAAATTACAAAACCTAGTGAGACCTGTCAACTAATTATATTATTTAAAAAAGATAATACAATACTTACTTTAAAATTAGATTGAAATTGTTTTATAAAATGTTTTATACATTAAAAATGAAATTAAACTGATATTTAGCGTAAAATTCATTTAAATATAGTCACTTGGGATACAAAATAAAATAATTAAGAAACTTTTTTAAATGTGTTTTAGGTCTTATCAACTTTATTACAGGCCAGGCCTTACTTGTTGTTGGCACCTTGCAGCTGATAAAATTGATTAATTATACGTAGACTGTAGTAACGAATATTAGATAGATCTCAATAATCTACGAAGAAAGACTTCTAAAATCATGAAGGGTCCTCGTTTGCTTTTTATACATCTAAATAATCTTGCATGAATAAATTTTATACTCCAGCGCACATGAAAAAATATATTTCATAAATATAATGACATGAAAAATATATTTGATTATTTTAAGATTTGGGTTTCTTTTCTACAAAACAAATAATTCCCTAAAATTCCATTACGACATCATCACAGTCGCATTTACGCCGTTTTCGTTGCAATTGGCCACGATCAGAAATTAAAAGGAAATAGATAGGAACATTTTTTTATGAATTTTCCGGAATTGTACCTTATTTGTACCAGTTTAATATTTTGCTTACTATCTTCATAAAAATATTTCTTTGCTAATACTGCTTTGTGTTTCTTATTTTTGTTTTTTTGCTTTTTTCTTTTTGTGAGCAATCCGGTATGATAACTTTTTCTGACATTTTACTTTAATATTATATTATTTTATTCATGTCAATCCACAAATATAATTCTTATAAACCTAATAATCTTATGAATCTATATATTTCTTATGAATCAATTTCCAATGAAAATACTACGATTATATAAACAACTGACTTTAAATCCATAGATTAAAAACTAACAGGGATGTGCAAATCTTAAATATCACATATGACTCTTTTTCTATTATGTAATTATGGAACGGATTTCTGTGGTGATGACACTAGCAAAATATAGATTTATATGAAGTTAAAAAGAAAGCAAATCTTTCTTTGTAATATAAATATTTCTTTCGTATGAAACGACAATTATATTGAATTTTCGTGATGAAATAAATTTTGCTGGCAAATTCGTTCGCGTAAATGTTTAGTAAATGCGGTAAATTTTCCCTCTCATTTACCCTCGACTAAGATAAGTACAACGTAATCCATTAGCTGATAACGATATAAGGCGTATCGCTATGATAGTCTAGAATATATCTTTTTGTCATTTTTTAAGTCACTTATTTCTTACTGCACAAGTGTTAATAGTTGAATTTTACAATTTTTAAAAAATATTGTAAGAAAAGATCTGGTCTGTCTGATCTGGGAAAAGATCTGGAGTCTGAATATTATAAGCTTTATATTTTTTAGTATAATAGGATTTCGTATAGTCACGGTCTCATTACCATTTTAATATATATACATATATATATATAGATGTACATTTTTGTTTTTTTTACTTAATGAGTGGTTCTATACGTTATATCTTTAGGTTATATAAGTTAATCAGTTTGTGAAGTAAAAATTTGTTTACCTAATAATACCGTAACATTCAATAATATAGGATGTGATCACAGTCCATATTTTGTGATTGTCATTGAAATAATATGCACAAAACATTTGTATGCCTGAAATATTGTACAAATTTTGTTCACATTATATATTATATTGATCAACCCCGGAGCGCGGAGCAAGAGCGGGTTGAAAATAAACTGCGGTAAAATTTAAATTTTAAATTATTTTTCTACTATTGTGATCCTTTTTTTTAGAACTTTTCATTATTTATTATTACTTTGGCTATTTCTTCATCTTCCAAATGACAAGTTTTTTAATTTGCTTACTTTTAATATGTATTGTGATATAATCTTTAAAAACTGATAGTTGTATAAACATTTCCATAGTAAAATATATTGACGAGCTCAACGTTTCTTGATTTTAATAAAGCAAGGAGCAAGATGCAACATTCAGTATAATTAACAATTTTATTGATTATAAACACATTTTCCATATTAAAAACCCTTAAAGAGAACTTCTCAATTGTTAAAAAATACCACTGCAGATTCCAAAGCTATCCCGTGAACCACGGTTTTAAAGCACGTTCCTACATTTACAAAAGTAATAATATCCATACAGCCTTTCATAGAATTATTAAATTTAATTCATATCTAAATTGCCACACTTAAATTATTTTCTTTTTTAAATGAGAGAAATGACAAATGTTCTACAAAATATAATTGTATCATTGAGATGAAAGTCAGCCAGAAGAAGATTTTTTAATTTAACGAAATTTTTTTTAATTTAGTTGCTTGAGAATATTAGTGCTTTAAAGGCTAATTATTTTGCAGGTATAATTAAAATTAACAGAACTAGATATAATTGTATCCAAAACTATTGAAATTTAAGTGTTATACTGACTATGAGTTTCACGCAAAAATAAATAAGAAGACAGAAAACCTTAAGTGAAATGTTAGGAGTCTTAGGTGTGAACGTTAGCGCTGCACCGTTTTACATATCCACTCAAAACAAATTCGTAAAAGTTAAATTGTTCACATCAAAGCCATTTTATGAAGGCATGCAATGTCAGCACGTATTGGAGTTTCATCGGCGCATCATTAAGTGCATTGCTATTGCAACTGCTATTTTTGATTGATTGACTGGTATTATGGAGACGTAATACCAGACAATAATACCATAATACAATCTAATCATAATGTAAGTCGATAGTAAAGTTGCAATCAATTTAAAGTAAAAAATTATACAAAATGGAAAAGTACCAGAGAAAAAGAAAAACTCATTCTAACAACATTTATTAGCGTGAAAGATAATATAATTCACATTATATATTTGCGTTCTTATAGTTTGTAGAAAAACATGTCTACATCAGAGTATATTCGTATATTTCAGTCCATTCATTTTTGATATGTTTCAATTTTTCTAAAGAGCGCGATCAACTTAGGAAAACGGTGGAAAATTAAATAAATTAATGAATTTTACATAACAAAAAAAGACGCAATAACAGGCGCTATAAAAGCACCTGTTACTCCAACTTTAACTAATAATTATAATACTTTTGTATAAAATAACGTAGAATAATTTATTTTGAAGCACATATTTGACCTCAGAAAATATCACCATATACCCAAGTTTAGGTTACGGCTTAATTGGGCGATTTGTGATCTGAATAATATTCACATTCTTTCACTACCACGTAACATTTTAATACCTTGAATGCCGCGGACGTGACGTTAAACAATTCATACACGTTAACCATAATTCATGAAAATTCATGTAACCATAATTGTTAACCGTCATTTATCTTTTCGTGAATATTTATTTTCAGTTTCTTTTGTCGAATAAATAAATATGTTAAATTCCAGCAACAAAAATTCACATGTATATACGCTTTCATAAGACGTATAAAATATTATATTCCTCCTAATTTCGCTATCTTCATTATCATTACAAGCCATGGATTAGGAATTTTCCATACCGCTTTTCATCTTTAGTATAGATTTATTATCTCAACTTGCTTTTTTTTACTTTAAAAACATCTTTGTTAGTTTGCTTGGTTTTTAAGATCTTTTTCTTCCGAAATATGTTTTTAAATGGTTGCTACGTATTACTAAATGAGCCTTCAAGATAATTAATCTGTCAATAAATAAATAATTAAATATGTTCACTCCACCGTAGTCTACTACTACATAAAAATTTGCCGATATTCTTTCTCTCTGATATTCAATATCCATCTTAATACAGCGTGGATTTATTAGGAATTTTACGGAACTATATAGAATTTTAATGTTGAAATGAACAGGAATATGAACGGTATAAGAGAAATGAATGCTAATAATTACTCTTATGCTATTGTGCTTTCAGAACTTTTAACAAAATAAAATGACCTTTTAATCCTGTTCTTTCAGCGATATCCTATACCAATTGCAATCTTAAGTCACTCCACAGACATTAAAGCTTGAATTTTTTATTTTAAATATATTGCAGGTAGTTTCTTAAATAACTTTTAATATTCATGTTTTAAAAATTAGAGAGACAGGAAGTGAGGTTCGTCGATCAAGTTCTTTAATGGTAGAAAATAATATTATTACAAGTCCTTTAACTGCATGATATGCATCTATTTATGTTTAAAGTAAAAGCTGTATTTAAATAAAATAGTCATTAATGAATACGCTATAAATATCTATTTAAAAGATCTTGTTCGGAACAAGTAATCAACTCTTCAGACGACAGAACCGTAAGAACGAAATGAATCAAATAAACTTTTGTGATTTTGAGGTTGATTCGATACAGATACAGAACACGTCTTTGTGTAGATAATGGTTAGGTGAGTGCTAAAAGACAATCTTTAGTTTGCTGTGTTTGTTCTTGTGTTGTTAATTTTGGTGAATGCAAAATAACTTTAGAAAACTTAAATCTTTCATTTTGTGATAAAAATATAAAATGATATTTTTTATTAATAGGTCTAGTTAATTATTTTCATAGGTATATTTTCATTAAATGAAAGGTTTTATTATTAGCTTTAAACCAAGATTTTTCTCACGTAAATAAGAGGAAAAATAATAGTACAATTTCTTAATAATAATATTGTTGCCAAAATATTAAATTTTTATATTTGAACCTGCCATGTCCACGTAGTTTCATTGGTATTTACATACGTAAACATGCGTACTTATGTTCACGCTCGTATCCTTAACTAGATAATCTTTCTCTAATTACTATAAATCATGGTTTTTACCGATATAAAGTATATATACTTGTATATATATATGAAAGTCTTTTATATCATGATATATTACGTTGGCTAGTAAATTTTTAGCTATAACTTCGGTACTTTTCTAGAAAGATTCCCGAAACTCCTAAAAGGTTTTACTTTAGGATATACATAGGTCAAAGTGCAGTCCAATGACAACAGTCAGCGTCGAAACTTTACGTGAATTACATAAAAGATAATGGAATTAAATCGATATCAAATATGGATTCAATTACTTTATGAATTTCGTCTGAGTCACGATGCAAAGACTGTCACAAATAATATATGTCATGCAATGGGCGAGCCTACGGTGTCTTAAGCGACTGCAAAGATCTGGTTTAGAAAGTTAAGAAATGAAGACTACGACCTTGAGGACGAATTCCGTATCGGACATGCTGTTGAATTGTATGTTCGTAATTGAGGAAGATCCTCGACTGACGACTCGTCAATTTGTAGATGAGCACACTACAGTCATGGAACTATAAAAACACATTTGCACGAATTGGGAAAAGTTTTAAAATACGGTGTGTACCCTACGAGTTGTCACCATCTCACCTTCAGTGCAGGGTTGAATCTTATCTAAAGTAATTGACATTGAAATGTAACATCGACTGACACAATTAGTTAGTAACTGGCGATGAGAAGTGGATTACATACATTAACCACGCACACAAAGGTCAATGGCTGCGTGTCAGGCTAGAGAAACAGGAGTTACAGTATCCAAACCTGAAAGAAGTGCCAAAAAGGTGATGCTTCGCTACTAGTGGAATGTCAAGAGCAATATTCATTGGGAGTTGCTTCCAGAGGGATCTACAAATAATACAGATATTTACAGTAAACAATTTGGTCGATTATTTTTTACATGATAATGATGGACCACAAATTGCAAAACGTACAGATAAATTAGGGGGTTCGGCTAAGTTTTACTCACTCATCCACAATATTCCCGAACATTGCGCCCTCTGATTACCATTTATTTAAGGCTCCAAGTAACCATTTACGTGAAAAAAAATCGACGTTAAGGAAGATCGCCAAAACGATTTCGCACGATTTTTTTTATCATTTACCGGAATTTTGCAAGAAAGGCTAATTGTCACCGATTATTAGATGACGACAAGTAGTAGATAATAATGGTGCGTACTTAAATTAAATTTAATGTAACATATAAATGTTTTATTTAAAATTGTTGACAGCAACTCGAGGTTAAAAACGTATTAGCTAACCCGATATATATATATATATATATATATATATATATATATATATATCAGTTTGCATGATATAAGATACAAATATCCAAGATTTTATATAGAAAGCGCTTGAATCTCGAAGCATGGAAATTATATAAACAAATAAACTCACTTTCACATGGATGATATTAGTTAGAATTATTTCATAAACTGCTGAGGTAACCGTTTGTAATCATGCAATTACTGCGCTACCCACATTTCATTAGTTGCTAAAACAATTTACTGATAGCGTGAAATTTCAACATTGATTTCCAGTCATATATCAATTCCTTAATGAACTATTTCTTGAACGAATTTGGGTTTGTTACTTGTTAATGGCAAAACAATCGCTTAATATTTCACTGACAGTGACTTAAAAAAATAATCTTTCTCCTCTGTGACGTGTCTATCTTTATAGTATTTTTCAGAATAAAACAGTAGTCGCATATGCTCATTATAGAGTTCTATGGCTTTCAATCTCTAGATATTAGAATTTATATATACATGCAATATTAAAACAATGTCCATATAGGAAAAAATTACATGTTAAGAGCTACGTTTTAATATTTTTAAACATCTTAGAAACGACATTTTAGAAGTCGAGGGTGTGTTATTTCTGATGACGACTTTGTAATTTTTGTTCTAAAACAAATTTTATTTCTTTGCGAAAAACCTGTACAAAGACACTTTTTAATGACGAAGATAATTATTTTTCTTACCTTTACACCCTTTTTTACCCTCCCAGGGTGTGTAGGAGACATGAATATCACAGCAATAGATTCAAAATAAAAGTGTAATCGAACGTTGATTTACAGACAGACAGACGTGACGAAATTATCAGAATTTTTGACTGAGGTTACAAAACCTTAAAAAGCAATGGTTGATGGCTATTATTAATATGATGGTGGTAAAGGTAAATTGTGACTACATAGTTAAAATCTATGAGCAAAAATAAATATCGTTAAATATGATGCAGGATGCTGGCGCTAGATAAATGTATTTTATGCTGTTTTTTATTTACCATCAATTATTAAGGGTTCTTTGTAAATAACAATTCAAAATTTACTTTTATTTTACAAGAGTAGCTGACTAGTGGTTGCAATACATTTGTATCCAGGAATATTTCATTGATTTACTCCGATCGGAATTAAAATTGTTCAAGGTTTTTCTTCTGAATTCAAAGCTAATCCAGCATGCTCAGAAGAAAATCATAAAATTATTTGAAAATTGAAGAGACCGTCTTATGTGCAATAATCAACCATCTACTGTACAACTTTAGTCATCAAACTGTATTTAGTTTCATTTGAATTCCTAATAATTGAGCTAATTTTTAATTTTCTTTGAGCTCAAGTTATGAACTATTTGAAATTTTTTGAAAAAGATCTTTAATCAAAATTTGCAAATATTTATTATCATAATACCGGTCTTTTAACGACTTGATTTGAGCGCAAAAAAAACCACTCGGCAACATATACATTGGTCCTTAATTAAAAGTATTCATCCGTGGAATCTTAAGGTAGCGTTAAAATAATTAAAATTTTGATCATATTTTTGTAGGCCTCTTTTCAAGGCCTTTTTAGATTGTAAATTTGAGGCAAGTTTATTAGTAAAGGACGTATTGGGAAATAAAACATATGATAAATCGTTTTACAATACGACGAATTGGTGTACTAGAAATATTATTAACCATCACATAATAATTTATATTATATGTAAACGGTTTAAGATAGGAAACTTAACTGATAAAAATATTTACGGAGACCCTAGTACTTGAGTTATTTTTATTTATAACTGTTTCAACAAAATTTAAACTAAGCCAACTGAAATGCGAGTTGTTTAAATATACGTTATTAAGTAATTTATTTACTTAAAAATAATTATAGTAGAATTACTAATCTAAACTTCTATATTTTTTTAGTAATCGCACTGTTTTTTAAAGATGAGAGAAATTTGTTAAGTGTAAAAATTGTCACAAAAATGGTTTATCGTATCGACATGAAATGTTTCCTACCACATGACTTACAGTGTCATTGAAAAGGATAAAGGTACACACTATGTAAATAGAATAGAAACATTTTGTGACTTATTTTATTATAAAAAACTGTTTCACCTTTTTAAAAGGTGTGAGTTTTAAGCGAAGACAATTTAAATGATGGAAATTCAAGTGTAGTTTTTACTCTTATAGCTGCCTTAATATAATGTATGCAGATATTGTATACAACAACATAATGAATTAATAATTATTAATATAATGTATGCAGATATTGTTTCGTCCCCGTGGTGTGTTGGGTTGATCACAAGGCATAGGACCTTTGACGTTGCTACCCATCGCGGGGACCCGGGTACGATTCCCGTTCGTCGAACGGGGCTGATTGTTATGATTGGCTGTAAGAGATTGTTCTAGATAAATAAATAGACTGGCACCGGCTTATAATAAAGCCACCTACTTTTTTTTATTATATTAGATCACAATCGTGATCGCGATGTTTAGTCGCAAGTTCAGTTTTAATTAATTTTTTAGTAAAGTTTAAGAATTCTTACTGCCACTTCTACATGTTTGTTTTAGTGTCATTTGAACTCAACAAATATATATTGTTACTTCAGAGAAAACACCTTGACATTTTTATATTTCCAAAATTTTGCGGGAGCTATCCCATTCACGTCAAAAATCGCTTCATTACGCTAACGAATTTTACCCTAAGTAAAATTCAAAATAAATAGTTTTTAAATCCTTATAAGTTGATCTCTCAATAATATACTAAACAACATATGAAATTAAAAAAAATTATTACTTCATTCGTCCCAATTAAACATTTTTATATTTTTCCGTGTTAACTCTTAAAACAAAGTTAAGGTATCATCTTGTGACACGTCCGTTACATTATTTTAAATTGTTATTGCTATAGTGAACCTTCAGCTTATAAAAATAAAATTATGTGTGTTGAGTGAAATAAAGAATATTTGGTTAGTAAAGTAAAACTAGTTTCATTTCAGATTATTTTTATTTTCACCATATGTTTCCTTTCGTGCCATCAATTTTAGCTCCACTCTTTTTTTTAATCCACTCATGTAGTTTTAAAAATTCAGATTATTTTCCATTCTTCTACAATTATCTTTTATTACATAAGTGACAATTATGGACATAAATTTTGACACGGAACATCATAAAAGTCTTGAGTAATGCAAACATTTTTTGCCAAAATTGAAGTCTATAAATTTCATGAAACCTTCATTAAAACATTTTTGTAGGTTGTGTATATTCATATAAGTAAAATTAATTCCGAATTCATATGAATAATAAAATTTAAATGAAATTCTTCTGTTCAAAGTCGCTTAAAATTATATGTATAAGTGTTGCTCTACTTGGTGAATCACATTAAAAACTTTTGTTTGCTTGAATGCACTTGAGTGCGTTTAGTTTGGCATTAATTGATTAAATACATCCTATTTATCCTAACTTTTCAAATAATATCATAAATACGAAAGTGTGTTTATTTTCTTCTTTGTTTTACTTTCACATCTCAAATACTTAATCGATCACTCTAAAATTTTGTCTAGTTATAACTTGTTTCACAGGATAATTATAGCTTATTTTTTACACCAAATGAGAGTTAATTAATTATCTATATTAAATAAATTCAATATGGGTATGTAGAGAATGTGCATGAGAAACCATTACTGTCATATTTAAATTGAAACAAATATATATATATATATATATATATATATATATATATATATATATATATACATGCATACATACATATATGTTAATTACAAATTTATTTGGAGAAATCCATCTTGTTGTACACAATTGTTAAATAAAAGTAGTTATAATATTGACGATGACGTATTGATTTACCTTATTTGGTTACCTTTACAATGGCATCGTTTTAATATCTACCTTTGAAAGAGAGCAAATTTTTAAGACCACCAAACTCTTTCTCAATATTCATGTCAACGTATATTTTATTAATAACTTTAATTCTGAATTTTAGTCATCGCTCAAATGACATAAAATTAAGTAAATCTGAAATATTAGTTAAGACCTATATGTATACATAAATATGTATAAAATATACGCTTGCACCTTACAGCCATCAGAACAATAAACACATTCTTGGTTTTATAGTCGTATAATATGTTATAAGTGGGTAGGTTGAATTCATTATTATTCCATATATATAACAATAGATTATTTTTTTGCAACTGTCCGCCTATCATTCGATTACAAAAATACCTTTAACAAAACTCCACTACTTTAAGTATAATTTAAATAAAACAGAGGTAATGGAATATTAATCTTCAATGATACTATAAGCTTCAAAATTATGTTACTAGGATATTAATGTTCTGATCCTTTCGAATGTGTATTAATCCTTTATTAACAACGTTGTTGATTACAAAACATGGCACTTAGAATTTCAAGTCGCTTAAGAAGTATTAACAGAATCACAATAAATATGAACCACAGGAAATAATTTTGATACTTGTGATTTTATATTGTTGCAATTTTATAATTGTTTTGGTTTTATAATTACTGTGATTTTATGTTGTTGATATTTCATTATTATTGTGATTTCATTTTGTCACGATTTGATAAGTATTGTAATTTTATATTCTGGCTATTTCATAGATGTTTAATTTCATATTAATTATGATTTAAAAACAAAGCCTTTATTTCCTAATAATCCTTAAATGAGTGAAATTACTTGAAATACAATTCAATAATCGAGTAATCCTTACATTGAATCCATTTAAGCGGTTTTTTAATAATTACACAGCGCGTGATAATATTTTTATATGCTGCGTATTCCTCAGATTTTATTATCAGTTATAGTCCTGTCAAGTTATACCCAAGTCCGCTTGTTCTTTTAAAAGGGGGATAACACGCATATGCATAGAGAAAGACTCTACATTTTTTATATAAGATTTATTAATAATGATTACAAATATCTACTATGTTGGTCACGTTATCGTTATGATTTCACCATGGTAACTAATCTTCTTTATGTATATATCTTGTAATACAAAAATTATTTATTTTGATGACATATTTGCATAAGTATCGAAAAAAACCTCGATACTATCCTTAGGAGTTATGACATTTAAAAATAGTTACCAGCTCGAATCAGATTAGAACAAAACAATTGTTGTTTTATGGCCATCCAAATTACACCTAACAATCTTATATCGAGTAAACATGAATAAACGTGACGAGTTAAAACTACGATGAAATCCCATAAAACCAAAAAAGTTATTGCAACACATATGAAGATATCAAGAATTTTATGCATATTTTTCTTTTGCTTCTGCTTGTTTCGGTTGTGTCGTTGTTTCAATCGCATATTTTTAATACGATTAAAAATCGGTCTCTTTAAAATATTGTGTGAGCTCCTTAAGATTCCTTAAGTAGATTCTTATTTAATCGCAGGAGTATGTAAGTGTCTTTACATTTGTCTTATTTGAAATTCAAATTTTAGTTTTCATTTTAAAATCGACTGGGTTTCGAAAATATACAAAATCTCTTGGAATTTATATAACTAAAAACGCTCTTCATAATTATCTTTTCTGCCATTCAAATAATATATTTTCACGACTACATGTGTATAAATTATATAAAAATCTTTAACGCCTCTAGGAAATAGGCAAAGGTTTTAAAAATATTTACGTGAATTCCACAGAAACATGTATAATGCGAAGATCTTTGTAACAAAATTTATGGACGCTCAGGAAGCCATTATTCTCATTCAATCACGGTAACACTTAAATGGCTAAATATAAATAGGCATTTTGTTCTAAGACGGAAAATGATATCGGTACAAACTTTAAAAAAATTCGTCGAAAATACATGGTGTAATAAAGATACGCATAAATACGCAAATTGTTGTTTATAATGAATAAAAGCATAAATTAAAATACAACTATTTTGTTTAAAGAGTTTTTTCTATGAATAAAAGAAATTTTAAAATTTTACACCATTTATTATTTTTTTCTAATGTGACGTTGAAATGACACCATCTAATATAGCCAATTAAAACATTGAGAAATACTGAGTTTAGTCTAACGATTTTTTTTCCTAAATCAAATGTGTCATTTTAACAGAAATTTTTTCCATAAGTTATGTAGACGTAATTTTTTTTCATGAGCTTTTTTTCATTATCATTTTTATTTTGCGGTATAAATAATAAAAGTAATGAAAGACTATATATGAAATTCATCTTTCCTTTTTTCAATAAATTATTTGAACGTTGTAAATTAAAGTTCTCAACGTCCCTACTATATTGAAACATAAAATTTATATTGAAACATAACATTATCCGGATCAAAATAGTTATGTATTTATAAATTCAAAGGTATGTTGTCAATGTAAACGTATTATAATTTGGTATTGACATATGAATTTACAGTTTAACAGTTCAAATTTTACAGTAAGATAATAGTATAGAGTTTGCAGTAAGTTATATTTTAGAATGATAATTTTATTAAACGAATAAAAACATTTGAGAAGAAAGCGTATAATTTGATTTCGGAAAGTCTCGTAATAGTTTTTTCATGTATTGACAACAATCAGAAGGTTTTCATTTATATATATGTATATATATATATATAGAAATTTTAAAACAAATTACCTGATGTAAATATAATTGGAAGTTTTTCTGAGAAAGAGGACATTGTACAAAACTTGGATATTTGATATTTGACAAAATAGGTTTTTGGAAATCAAATTTGTAAACGGATACTCTATTTTATTTTGGAACCTCTTTCCAATAATTCCTCATTCAATAGGATAAAGGAAAAAATATTTCTCATATCCACATTGAACGTGTGGCAAGGCACATATCTTTAACCATTTAATTTCCCCATGTGAAGTAAAAAAAATAAATCTAAAAAAATAGAAAATGTAATACTGGCGCCTGGATGGATGGATATGACGAATTTTGTCAGCTGCCTTGTTTTATTATAGAACTCTAAGAAGGAAAGATCAATATATGTGTATAAAGTTTTTGTTCAAATTGAAAGTCAATAAGAGGCAATGAACACTCAGTGGTTTTCATTAAATTGAATCGGATTCAAGGTAAGTTCAATTCAAAGTAGTTTTCCGCATAACCTCAGGCAGTTGGAGAATAATAAAGTGCCTTCGCCCTTAATGAAATGTTAATAATGAGGCACCTTGAATTCAAAATGAATCATAGACAGTGTGTTTACGATCCATTAAATAAGATAATACACAATGTGTCTTCTTTAATTTATCAACCGTACATTTTAAATATGTAAAAACTATAGGATGAACAATTAAAACATAGGATGTACAATTGATTAGACCTTGTATTTAAATTACTTCACCTAACTTGCACCAACAGTACCGGCGCCGAGAATTTTATGCGTATTCCAACAAAAAAAAACATAAGATAAAATAAGAAATTGCACACTTCAAAGTATAGTTGAAGTTCCTTCTTCCATTAAATGATTTTAAAAACCAAAGTAGATACGAACAGTGTCCATTTATATTTTTATCCTGTTTTTGTATCATTCGAAGTATCATATTCAAAATGAAGATTCCGAAATTAAAAATCGATGCGCATTCTGCAAATATTGAACAATTTTCAGGAGAATCATACGAGTATAAGATTATATTCATTAATATTATGCGATTAGCGTATGTTGTGAGGATATTTTAAATAAAAGGAAAGTTATACATCTTAAAAGGTAGGAAACTATTTAATGACATTTGTTATTTTTAAAGTTTTTTTCCGTTTAGATTTTTTGAAAAAACTTTATTTATTTTAAGATCGCTTGACATATAACAAAATAAAAACAAAACTTTAATGGTGAATCAATTTGTTTGCCGATTTGAGAAGTTACCATTGAGAAGTTTGCAATTTAGGAATGAGCATAAAAACGAAAATGCGCATAAAATAAAACATGAAATCTTTATGCAATTTAAATAAAATATATTCTTTGAATTTTAACAACCAAAATGAGGACTAAACAATTTGCTTACACTTTCCAATAGATTGATTGTGATGTACCAAAAATATTTTCATTCAACGTTTCTTATGTTCTGCTATAAACACATATAAAAAGGGTTGTTTCCTTTTATCTTTAAAAATTACGTCTCAAAGTTCGAAAAAATATCCATAGACGGAAATCCATCGAATTAAGAGTACATATTTTGATTTAAAACGGGGATACATAAATAGTTATGAACATTTAAAAAAAAATTTTTATTTTCGTAATATAAATATTGAAATGCATAAAATTTGTATATTTATTGGATGGGTCTTACTTTAAGAATAAATTTATAATTAATTACAACAATATATGAAAAGAAAGTTTTAAACTTGATTTATGCCCCTGCAAGATAACAGTAGTAACAATTTGACCATCCAAATCGAGCCAAAGGAACATTCGTGTAGATATACGAAACTCAAAATTGCATTGTAATTTTTTTCAAATTTTAGATTATCTTTTTTCAGTTAAATACTGCACTTAATAAACAAGAACTCGATTTGAAAATTTACTGACATTTATTGAACCCGAACTATAAAAAAGGGGAAGTGGAATTCCGTAAGATCATTCAGCTCTCCGTAAGTCTAGGTATCTGTTATTGAGATTTTTTTTTCAGAAACCATTTAACGTAAAAACTGACGTGAGACTTTTGGTGAACAATTTGGCATAATGCAAAGTACATTAACTCGCAAATGCCCGCTCAATTGAGAGCAAATGAAGTAGAAGTTTTTGTTTTAATTTTGTGTATCGTATGACATCACTTCAAAGGAGTTATTGTAAGGATTTTACAGCCATTTTTTACAATTTTGTGAAGGTAATTCTAGAGATATAACCGAAAATGTTCACAAATTTTGTTTTTCCACTATTTCAAATACTGCTAAAATAAAAACTAAAAAATAGCATTACAGGTTGTCTGTTTAAATGAACCGATTTGATACTGAAAACCAACAGCGATGACTGACTTGAGTATATTCATGCACTTTTTAAAGATGCGAGTATACTTGGCAATATACTTGAATGGAGATAGATAGTATTAATATTCATAAACATTATAATAGAAATGTAATGGATCCGGAAATGTTCATTACTGTCTAAGTATGTTAGGAACTATCAGGTTATTTTAAGTTATGGCATATTAAAATTACAAACAGGCAAAATTACTTACCAGGCACAATTATTTTATTGGAAGTATAAAATCCTTCAATGTCCTTTTTCCCTTAGTTTTTTTCTACCATTATTGTCTAAATTCGTTATGTATATCAATCAAATTAAGCTTGTGTGAATGTGGGGTAATTAAAATTATTTTATTTCAATTGTCTGGTAACAAGGTTAAAATTTCATGAAGGGAGGATCTTGATTAAGACAGATTTGCTCTTAGGTGCCGTATACGATAGACAACGTCAACTGAAATCTTTGGCTTTGAGAGTTATTAGAAAACAACGAAATAATCCCAACCCACATATATCTCTCAATAGCTTCAGCTATTGAATACCGGTAGGCTTACGGTATCGTTATTCATACTGGACATACAAATAAGTTCTAACTCATCAACTTTGAGCATTCATGTTAGTTTCCCATGATGCTTCATGGTTTAAAACTTATTTACCTCACATAAAATTCTTCACAGTTAATATCTTTTATTATCTATTAAAGACTAGTCCCTTACCTTAAAAGGAAAAATAGATTCATTTAAAGATTACTCACGTGTATGTCTATCAGTGACGATAGTCAAAAATAATTTAACGAAGAAACTTGACATTTGGGAGTTTCTCCCTTCAAAATATGCGGGTTTGTATAACATGTAAATCCGTATATTTTGCCTTCTAAACATATTGAAATATTTGTAGGGTAACTTTAGGGGACGGGGTATTAAGTACTTCTTTAATTTATAATTTATTTTCTCATGTAGTCTTATCAAATTATACGTTCATGTGATAAGATTACCACAAAGAATTAATATATAATTTTAAGTGGCATACACTAAAAGATATGCACAAAATTTTGCACAAAATTATACCCCTGCCTTTTACCGAAATATGTGTACAAAAAATTATGAATAAAAAATCACAGTGTGGCGATTATTCCATGTCTTATAGTTTTTGAGATACTTTTAGGCATAACGCTAGACAATATATTAAAATGATGAAAAATAATATTGACATTCATATGTAGTGTAACCGAAACACTTTTTACACTTAAATATTGCATTTTTTTTGTGCGTGGACCCCTCCTAGTGATAATTACGTTGCATTTTTTCGTCTTATTAACACACATACTCTTTAACACACAGGTGTTTCTCATTCGTAATTATCTCATTAAAATATTTCTCTGTGTAAACCGATGTCATATTCATCTTAATTAATTGAAAATTTTCGTTGTAATTTATCTTTAGTTTATATTCTAATTCTTTCGGATAAATGTTTGTACGCATTGACCTGTAAACATGAGGAGTCTAAATTGTTTGTACTAAATAAATATTGGAAAATCGAACAGCGGTGCTGATCGATTTTTTCAAAATTTATTTCTGTGTCACCACGGTCAAAAAAATTAGCAATAACGTTAGTAATGATTGTTATTTGAATAGGCTTTATTTACCTCCCTCCATTTCCTATCAATATTTTTCCAGCTCTCTTAGTGTATCTTATAACTAATTTATTTTTATTATTAACTGGAATTATATGATGTAAATTGAACTTGCTTTTGCTCAAGATTCCTTATAATATGAGCGTTTTCATTTGCGTTGAACAATATATGATATAAGCGGGATGAAAATATAAAGTATCCATTCAATTTATCGGTCGTGTATAATATGTTTGATTATCAGTCGCTTGTTGAGCGGACTGAAGTAATGTTTCTTGTATAATGTTAGTTAGCTGGTAGTTAATGTTTGTTACATAGCTTTGCAAAATACCACTGACCAGTGATAGGTACCAGCAGAAACTATGTACTGTGATACGTAACTCGCCTACTCAGCGTGTTGTTGCTAGAAACTATGTACTGTGATACGTAACTCGCCTACTCAGCGTGGCGGTTGTTGGCATTACCAGCTTTGTCCAGTGAAAAAGAAATTATGACCGTTTTTTTGTTTTACTTGATTTTTATATGTTTAATTATTTACAATTAATTTCTGTCCGACTTTTTTCTAGTACAAAGTTCTGCCGCCTAATCTTGTAGTTTAAATGCCTATGGCCAAAATTCTATGACAGTCAAAGATATACATGTCGAAATTTTCTCTTGACTTTATTGTCATGTAAAATTCATTGAAATAAAACTTTTGAAACATTGTTTTGATATAGCTCCCGATAGTCATAATCCGATTTTGCACTAGTGTATGAAAGAATTTATAACAATTAGCAGTATGAAAAAGTAAATATTTTCTCATAGGTTTTTCGACTTTCTATGAAATTTTCATACATTATTTTAATATATCTATTGTTGTTTGAAAGTTTGATTTAAAATTGAACTCGACTCACTAAATCGTTAATATTTATTAACCTATGCGTTCTAACAATATATTATATAATATCATATAACGTCTAGCCACGAAGATACTAGGAGCGACGCAGTGGTATATTTTATATCAGTAGGATTTCTAAAAACCCTTTACCGTGACTCCACGGATTCGAAAATGGCGTTGAATTTAGTTTCAAAAATGTCACTCAAAATTAAAATGTTCATAGTATAGCGGGAAAGTAAGCCTTTCATTCTTACTGGAAATATTTTATAATTTTATGTAGAAACGAAATAAATGTAAAACCACCAACTGATCCATTCAACCGATCTGTCTGATGCCTCAACACAATTTTGCAACAAAAACAAAATGCACTCTTGACTGGTTGGATCACCTGCCGCCGACAGATTATAAATTACGCCAAGCTAGCCCCTCTTCCGCACCCGGTTATAAGAAGCTTCTTTAAACGCACCAGGACTTTAATTGATGTGGGACGTTGAATAATTATAACGTGTATGAAAGGTGAAGGATGTATGTGGAGCTGGCAATGCTCTGATGAATGGTGCTCTGTCAGTGAGAGAGTGAAAATTATTAAAAGACAAAAATGAGAAAAGATAATCATTACAAAGCATATAAATAAAAGACAATATGTTTAGCCAATTAGAAAAGTTAGTGAGATGATGGATATAATTTTGGATAATATGAACCACATTCGTTCAAGGTACAATACAAAACTGTTGGTATTATCCCAATGGAACGAAGCCGGATTTTTTAAGTATGGCGCCCAAGGGTATATTTATATGTTTATTTGTTCTTTCATAAATAATTCTTTTTTACAAGGCACCTCTTCATTGACACGTTTCTATTGTTAAACTGTCAACGGTGCTGCACGTCCAAATATGTGCATTAATGTAATAAATCTTAAAATAATTGACCATTTTAGGTATTGGTTTTAGATCTCGATTTTCTTAATAAATCACTAGAGGATACTGCGTAGTTCTCATCATTTCAGACGGGCGTAATGTGGTTATTCATTATTCATTACTACATCCATTGTATGTAAACTAGTTTAGGCTATGGCACCTCCCGTGTGGATATCTATTGTGGAAATTTTAGTATTTTTTAGAAATGTAGTTAAAAGTGTCACGCAGGGTTCGTTTAATAATGAAAATTGTACTATTGAACTTATTTTTGGGTATACTGACCATTTTGTTAATTGACTTGTTTAACAAAAATGATACAGTTCAACTATCTTAATACGTTGTGCGACAATACATATACTGTGATATAACCAGATCATATAAATAGTAAGGTTATAACATTATTAAAGTGCAGGTAACTACAAAAAATAATCATTCAACCAGTTCTTCTCAAGCAAGAAGTATATAGATGTACATATATATAAAAGAACGCATACCGGACAGAAAGAGAGATGTTGCCTTTAATAATATGTGAGAATGAGGTGGTTGTATTAAAATTATATCTTTTGACTAGACGAAACCGCGGGTTACTAATATCCAGACAAGAAAACGCTCAGTGCCTTAACTCGCAAATTAAATCTAGATAATATGTGACATGTCGTGTGTGTTGTGATTTGTCGAAAAAAACTATAAATTGATGCATATTGCTTCGTGGCACGATAGTATGATTAGAATACAATATTTAGTCCATGCTAATGGCTATAAAATGGAATACTTAAAAATGCTAATGGAAGAAATTAAATAAAAAAATAATATTAAGTCTTGTTAATAAAAATAAATATATTTTTATAAATGGATTTTATGACTTCATATCGTTAATTTTTGTTTTAATTTGATTTTAAACATTTTTTTTATTATGCGCGAAATTCTATTTAGAAGCAAATACGTCTACTAACATATTAAAACCTTCACTCATCTTTAGCTAAATTTTAAGGTGTTCTTCATTTAGGTAACCACTATATTCGTGACAGAATAACAGTGATTTTTGTAAAACTTAACCATGTTCCTAAAAATTCATGAAAATTTAAATACGTCATATTTGTTCAAATATGTACACGTGTGCATATGTTAGTTCAAATAACGAGTTATGATTTTTGATGATCATAAAACAATTTTTAATATTAATTTACTTTGAACAACTTTATTACTATTATTCCCATTTACATTGGTACAAGCAATCTTTCACTTTAATTTTAAATGTCTTCTTTTATTCTGAAATTAATTTTAATTTATTTATTTCTTAAAAAGCTCATGTCCAAATTACAGATTTACCTAAAGTGCTAGGCATGTAGAATAACATATGACAAATGGTTATGAAACAATAACAAATAAGACAATATACGCACAAGGCAATTCAATAAAATTCAAAATACAACTATTCAGTAATATCATCAAACAATCAGTCGTGGACTACCAAGCAACTAGATGCCCTCATTTTAGAAGTGGTTAGTGAAACAGAAAAAATATCTAGACTGGGTGCATCTCGCAACTTTGCATTTAATAATACAAGTGCGCGAAAGACATGTGAACGCTTTAGAATATTGGTTAGTGCGAGTAAAATAAACATCATCTTCTTATGTAGCAGCCAGAGCATAAAGTGCTACTGAACTCAAGATCGAAGGGTTATCAGCCTAATGATTTAATAATTTGAAAAAATTCTTGATCTTCAGGGTAACTCGCGTCGGAGTTGAAGGGTATTATATCCGATTATGACCATTATTAAATCTGAGGAAAATAAGTAAGGACCCTTACATTTTATAAAACGATACCCCGTTAAATTTATTTTATATTTTTTTCCACATAAGGATATAAGTAGCTTCATACATACATCAGATGACTGCATTCGTTTCAAGGACACTACAGACCAAAGAGTTTAAATAATGTAACGATAAATTCATTATCTTGAAAATGGTGGGAATTAAGTCAGACAAATTTTAGTGCCTTGTAGGCTTTCGGACAGGTTTCCATGTTATGACAGTGAAATGAAAGGTAATTCATAATTACGCTGGGTTCCCGCATCAATGGTACTTTTTTGAGTGTAGCTCCGCCTAAGGGGACACGTAAGGGAGAGTGTGTCAACATGGCATATTTGCACACATTCAAATGTAGCTTGTTGCTCAGACTTAATTGAAATAATCAGCAATATCATATTAGAACAGATGACTGGTAATTAACACCTAATAAGAATTTTAAAAAATCAACGATAAACAGAAAACACCGAGCAGTGCTAACAACTGAGGGCAAGTTTATAATCATATTCAGAAACCGAAGGGATCCTAGATTACTACTTTAACTGATTCCAGATTGAGAAATGTAAGCCAAAAATTGAAAATTTCCAAGCCAGACGCATTGTTTACAAGCCCAAAACTAGCAAAGAATATTAATAAAGCGCAAGACATTTCTGTGTCCGATAATTTTCCTAGTAGAATATTATTGTCGACTCAATAAAATGTCTTTTAAAAATTAAAATAGGCTACATCTACTTGGTAACTTCGATGCAATTCTCCAGCCATATAATCTACAAAAGTAGTGAGATTAGAGACGTTGGAACGCTTTGGATAGAATCATGCTGGCAATACGTTAACTGTAATTAGATATGCATAAAGATACGGTGATGCAAACGATTTCGAATGACAAATGAAGATAAGATTGCTATAGGTCGATAATTTTCTACATCAGTCCTAGAACCAGTTTTGAAAACTGTAATTACTTGGAAAGCTGACATAACAGAAAGGTAAATTTCGGAACGTAATAATAGATCTATTATAAAAGTGATTTGACTTATATATCAGAACAGAACTTTATTACATACGTAACCACCAGGACCTTGAAGATATTTAGATTGGATTTATTTCAACGCGTGTCCGACTTCATTAACATCCATCCCACCAATATACAAAAAAGATGAGTCATTATTAATAGCTGCTTGTGTGGCCATTGCATCCTTAAATCAGTCTTACAATAATCTTACTTAACACCAGTAGTCACATGATGAATCGGCAGCTCGGGGTGGGTATAAATCTGTCACGAGTCGACAGATTTATACCCAGCCCGAGCGGGAGGTGTCTCTGGTATCGATAATATGCTCACATATGCTCCTGCATCTTTAAATGAGCATAGCCCTAAATTCATCCTCCTCTCGCTGAAATTAACCACCTCATCACACTATTATTACAATAGGTCATGAAGCTATCGAAGTGGTTCACGACTGATTAAGACGAACTAAACATAATAAAATCTTCAAAAATAGCGATAATATTATAATAATACGTGTAACATTTTCTCTCAAGTTAAAAATAGACATGTCTTACGAGTCACAAGCACTAAAAGGAATATAAAAAAGCAGATGGTAGCACAAAACGAACGGAGAAATATGGACACAAAACTACACATTTATACTTTTATAGAACTTTTCCATTATTTCTTCATTTATTTTTTGAAATCAAATTATTTATGATTAGCACAGGTCCACGCAAAATTATGATTAAGATCACGAGATTTGTCACTGGTTCATTTGACTCTCGCAAAACCTCTGTAAGTACTATTAAATTATTAACACTTCGCACCATCTGTTCATACATTCTATTACGAAGTTTTTGTTCTATAGCAAAAAACACCAAGTTTCGTCCTAGAAAAATGTGTGATTTCTGGTGTAGAAAATTATCTCTCATTATGAATCATGTCTAAATAAAGTTTTATAAAGACTCGTTTAATTATGATTCAGTAATAAACATCTAAATTCATTTCTCTTTATGTATCTAATAATGAGGGCTAACTCGCGGGTATTGCATCTAAAAATTACTTCGGTACATAAACTATACGCATGTTAATTGTGATAGCAACGCATTGCTTAGTTATTGAGTCAACAAGTGAAAATGGTTTTTAGATTTATAATTTCGCTTAAAATTTTGTTCTTTAAAATATTGAATCGGTTTCTTACACGGATAAAATTTGGTGATACGCGATAAAATGACGAAAGCATCCTCTGAATAGGTTCTTTTCTTCATATCTTCTATTTTATTTATCCCTAGATAATTTATGCTTAATAATTCTCAACAAATAGTATCGTATTGCACTAGCCCGATGTAGTTTTAAAATTTCTTAGTAATGTCAGATTATAATTAAAATCAGACAATTAAAAAAGGAATTAAATATAAAATAGGTAATTAATAATTGTATAATTTGTTATTGATTTCAATTATAATTACTATTACATTGTTGTGTTGTATTGATTTAAATTATAATCAAATCTATGATGATCATTGTTGTAGTTTTATAGCGGTTTTATAAATTATTGTGCTAAAATGCTGCACATTTTTAGGTTTTTCCTCAAAAAGAAAAAAAAATTAAATGTTAGAAGGAAAGTCACGTGTTTATTAAACTATCTGTCAGTTATAGACGTTTTTATCAATAGAATTCAAGCTACAAATATAAAATGCTAAGATGTTTTAAACTCGAAAATATCTTAATAGTTTTATAATTCTATTATAAGAAATTGTAAAATTTTAGAAGGGACAAATTGAGGGTCTCAGAAATTAAATTATTTCTGCTTTAATGTATGATATAGATAATGTATGTGTGCATTAGAGAGACAGGATTTTAAAAAGTTTAATTAAACATTTTAGGTAAAATTGTTATGAGGTAATTGTAGTTTAATTTCAAATAAAATACTAGTTATTTTCATTGGTAAATTCCACATTGAATAACAGGGAAAAGATGTATTAAATTGAAACTATATTTAATGTAAATATTACTAGTATTTTTTTTTCTACGAATGGTTGTAAAACTGTAAGACGGAACACGGACTGATCATGACGTAATCATAAAGGTTATTTGTTTAGAAATTGTAAAAAATACGTTCGAATGTTGCTGTTAATTAATCTACTGAGTAGGAATAGAGCTCACGCTATGATAGTCCGTATACAAATTGGTAACTACAAATATTTATAGATTCGTAGAAATACTGTATACTTTTTCCACTGACCTATTTCCAAATATTAATATAATTTTTAGATAAATTTGAAAGTATTTGTAACATACTTTTGGCAGGCGTTTAAATAGAGTGTATTTTTAAAAGCTACAATTTTTAGGATCATCCCTATAATGTTCGAGCAAATGTAAGGGGGAGCAAATGTAATTTCTAGTAATATTGTGTCCCTTTATACTTTTGTCTTTTGACAGTAGTTTAAAAAATGACAGTGATGCTATTAAGGACATTCTCAGGAATCACTTGTTTCAAAAAGGGACAGACAACTACAGAACACTACTTTATGCGTGTTCTGATACGCACTTACTTAGTTTTTACAATTAATATTTCTCAACAAAACAGGTTGTCTTCTATAAAAGTTTATATAAAACCTATTAAGTTGACCAAATTGGTAACGGCGGCTAGACTTTTTATTTCGCCAAAAATCCAAGACAAATAACGAAAATACCTACAAATAATTACATAAATGTACCCAGCGAAGAACATTATACAAGCACACGGCTGATTCAAAGTACAAAAATATTCGACACGCATAGACCGGGAAAACCCAATTACCCTTAATACGGTTCTCAGTCAGCTTGCAACATAAAAGATTACTGAAGTAAGATATTCTCTCGATGAAATTTGCGTCATCTGATTAGGAGGTCATGAAACGTGTAGCCCGACTGCGGAAGGGAACAAAAACAGGAAAGAATGGAGAGGAGCTCGATTCCGCAATTCAGTAAAGAATTGACTTGGACGACGATTTTTTTTCCTTTTGCCTGTGAAAATAAATCCTGTTGTTTTGAAAAGTGGGTTTGACTTGATACCAATGATTTTGCCACGATGAAGCAGAATTT
Source organism: Druceiella hillmani (assembly GCA_039881145.1). Classification (NCBI taxonomy): domain Eukaryota; kingdom Metazoa; phylum Arthropoda; class Insecta; order Lepidoptera; family Hepialidae; genus Druceiella; species Druceiella hillmani. The sequence continues at coordinate 697,646 of JAYKKI010000033.1, read as the reverse complement.
GTCCCATTTAAAACGATGAAACGTGCGTCACTTGTGTATGACTAAATTGAAAAGTAAAATTTATGCAGTAATTCCAATTTTTTTATTTCATAATTTATAATTTCCAGGCACAAGCTGACGAGGGATGAAGAAACTGGCATATTTTAAAGTTTGTTCAAGCTATAAAGGTTTATATACTTAACATTTAGACTTTTGCGTCGATACTGAATTGTTACATAATTTTAGTAATGCTTGTTCTAATCTGCGATAGGGAATGTCATGGGGAGATATCCCCACTCTAGCGCTACCATTAAGTCAGAAGCTCATTAGTCGCTACTTTTTAAAAAACTTTTATTATTGTTTTTTTATTAAAAATTTAAAAGTAATGAATTACTATAGCGAAGATTTTGAATAAAATATTATACGAGTATGTGAGTATTTATTTTGACGATTTTTTAAAGAATGTAATAAAAAGTTGCTTCCTCCAGATTTTACAAGCCTTTGAACATATCAGTCAAGGCATTTGTATATACATGTACGTAAGTACATACGTGTATATATATACACACGCATAGACTCTGATATGGTTAGAGGTTCTTAAATGATAACACAATATTTTAATAATTTTAATACTTTGTATTTCACAAATGTAATAATTTCTAATATTTATGAACCACTTACTTATTCCTGGAATTTTGTCCTCCTTAATATTTGATTAAGACAAAGGATTTAGTATGAAATTATGAGATTTTATTTTGAAGGAATTGTAATGCAATATTTCTCGAGTTATAAAATATATTAATACCGTAAATTAATACGAAACACCGGATATATTCATAAAAATCCATTAAAATATATTCAGTCGTTTAAATGTGATGGAGTACTAACATTCAAACGTAATCATCGTAATAACAATTTATACGTGCAAAGTCACAGTTAATAAATAGCCTCCATATAAACCCGCCATATGAATTACATTCATACTAAAGTTTATATTGTTTCCTTATATTACAGTAGAATTATTATTTAACAAAGAAACAAAGAAAAACTTGTTTTCTGTTGTTGTTTGTTTTGGGTTTGTCAACTAGTAGAAAATAATGTAAAATAAAGAAATGTTTACACGTAAAATAATTTTATACGCTTCTTTTTCATGGTATTTTAAATACGCCGCCGCCGCCAGTCATCACACAGATGCAACAAATATATATATATATATATATATATATATATATATATATATATATATATATAAATATATACATCTGTATTAACAATAGTAGAAATGAAAAGGAAAACATTGAACTTGTTCAGAAAGTAGCAATAAAATCTTTGACGGTCGATATTGTTAGTCTAATTATTTTTTTTTGTATTTCCTATTACGAAATTTTAATAAAAAAAATTAAATAGGAATTTGAGCCATTGGCGCCGAGAAATTTATAAAACATTAATACCACTACCTCTTTATCGGAAGTATATAGGATAATAGTCTAAATAAATTAAATACGTAGCGCATTTTGGCGAATGTTGACAAGGCAAATTAGATAATTTTCATTCTACCTTTTTTGAAAAAATCTTCCTTCTAATTTTTTTTTCAAATGCCTAATAAATATACGTCAGAAAATATATTCACACAATGAGCAATAATAACAAATTTTTGTCAAAACTTGGAGAAAAATACTAACTTCAAATGTCTAAATGTTTATATACCTAATTGTAAATGAGCATTGAATCTCCATAAAGTGGGTTCGCTCGTACTAGATAGGTTTTCTAATCTAGAACTTCTTACTTTTGTGCGCAACTTTTCAGAAGAAAAACCCAATACGTACACTGCCTCTAACTAAATAATGTCTAGAGAAAGAAAGACATTTTGATAGCTTTCAAAAGTAATAACATATTTGCGTATTTTATATATAATTCATCTAAAAAATTAAGAATGAGGAAAAGTAATGAGCGTAAATGTACCTAAAGAATTTATTTGTTACTAATGCATCTTGACGATTTATAACAAATTAATGACCAGAATATTTTCTACGATTTAAAATCCATGACAAAAATATTTCATTGTGAAACTTTAGCTTATGAATTTTCATCGTCAAAAAAACCCCAAGTGCTAGAGAGACTCACAGGCTTCTAAGTGTATTTTATTCAATGTTACGTATAGTTTGACAGATTAATCCTTTACACACGATAACTATAGAACTGTGCAACCGGTTTGTGCAGTTTTATCGAACGTGTGTATGAAAATCTGTGCAGATTTTTTGGTCGGTGCTAACGATCGGCGGCAGTTACTAAAATCTATTCTATAAATCGTTGTCGGTCGCGTTTGCATAGTTTTATCATGTCATGTGGATGGAAGTCTGAACAATCGTTCAGTTAGCTTCAAAAGCTTGTTGTATGCAGGCGCGTCCATGCGCAGGTTTTAACGTGTCGCAAGAAGATCAGTGGACATCGTTAACAATTAGAAGAGTTCATTAAGTGCTACAAAAATGAAATTTCTTTGGGAAATATGAAGTATAAAGATTATCACAACCGCAATAAAAAAGTGCCGCCTACAATAGGCTAATTGATAAGTATAAATCTTTTGACCATAATGCTAACAGGAAGACGGTGGTAAAGAAAATAAAAAATCTCCGGATTTCTCAGAACAAGATAAAAACATCCTACAGACCAGTAGCCGGCACCGAAGGAATTTATATTCCTCGTCTCTGGTAGTTTGATTTGACGAATTTCTAATATGATCAAGAGCTACCAAGACAGTCTATATCAAGTATAAATGATGGCAAAAATCACGTATTTAAGCCTTTATTAATCAAATTATATTCAAATATTATAGTTGTGTTTTAGGTATATAGGTAATCTTATTTATTTATGTTATGTACCGTAAGACGGAGGCACGATTTTAACGTGGTTACCATCAATGGCAAGTAAAGAAAGTTCCATAGCTCATGGAATGCTGTTCTTTTTCTTTCATGTTCTGTTTTTGGTAACTGAAGCAAAAATATGGAGGTGCATCACTAATATTTACATATGAACACAGTCAACTATTTCTTTTTTACAGGAACAGGTGCCATTGCAATACGACGAGTCAGATCAAAAAACACCAAGTCGTTCTGATATCGAAAGAGACACGTCAACACCAAGCCTTTCTGATATTTAAAGAACAACCACATAGTTCTTCGAAATCGATGAAGAATACATATAAAAAGGTAACTCAAAGTGTGAATGAACATTTTAAACAACCTAAGATTCCAGAAGGTTGTTTAGATCTAATAGAAGAAAAAAAAAATTAATGAAACATTGTCTTTAGCTGAAATGGGTAGCCTAACTACATCACATACTGTGAAAAACTGCGACTTTATTAACACTATTTTTCCTCTCAGCCGCACATTCAAACTTCATCTCAGATAATTTTCAGACTCAATATCAAATACCTCACCATTTTACACTCCACTCTCCATCAAATTTACAAATTCTCGACGTGATGTCTGCTTCTTTTATAAATAGTTTTAGGGATAATAATTGAATGTTAATGTCCATTGTTAACTACCTGATTATTTGTTAAGATTTTATGAATAAAAACTTTAAAATTTAAATTGTATTTTCAATGCTTCATGGTTTTGTGTCAGTATGCATTTGTAAAGTTAACTTTCATACATGGCACTGATAGCGCGGTTTTTTCTAATTTTGCAACTGTCACTACTCGTAATGAGGGAGTAGGATAGAGATATGAAATGTTGACAATGACAAATTCAAAGTTACGAAAATCGAGCAAGACAACATGTTAAGTAGGTAACTGTCAAGTTAACTTGAACAAATTATATTACAGATAAAACTTATCCTTAAGTAATCTTTCTGTAGAATTTTGTACAAAGTATCACAGATTTTAGGGATAATTCGACTGAGAGCCTGCGGTGATATTGTCGTACAAAACTTCATGCATTCGTAGGAGCGACCTGTAGCTAAAAACCCCAGTATTGCAATCCCACACGAGGACTTATTGTTCCTCTCATCATGGTATTATTTTTTTGTATAAGCAAAGTGGCTAAAGTCAGGTTATTTAAATACGTCTCTTCATCCTTAAATAGTTACGCCAATCTTTTAGGGTGAATTTCAACTCGTTTTATACATTTATGTGAGAAAATGACTTCCTTTTTAAAGCCATTCCTTACACCACACATTTCTCATTTTTTTCTCTTTTTGCACAAAATCAAGCCCAAGGTCGCAAGTGCGTCACCATAGCTAATGACATGTTTTTTGTCGGAGTTTCTGGTGAGAATTGAAGATCGGCGCAGATATCACGGACGTGTGAAGGCACGAGAGACGTTCGATAAAACTGCGCAAATGGAATATACAGTTTAATCGCTACGACAAATTGTTACCAATTAGATGTATTTAATTTTTGAACTTAAAGAAGTGCTTTGCAAAACTCTATGTGCAAACTTGTAGAACACTGTATTTTAAAAACGTCAATTTTATAGCGACATATTCTTAACAAAGTTCATAGAAAATTAAATTTTCAGTAAAAAGGGTTTACATTTTATATTGTAAATACCTCCGTTTACAAAATATTACGTAACTTCTTATTTTTCAAAGATAAGCAAAGTCGATTTGATAAGGCGCTACCCCACTTTCTGCCATTTCGTAAAATATTTTATTGATACCCCTACTCCCCCAAATAATAATTAACCAGTCCACTATTAACGTATTTTTAACCTATCAATAATACTGATATTATCATATGCCTGGAATTTAATCTCCGCTTTTGGACTAATCGAATATATTGTTAGTTTCTAATGTTATAGTCCGATTTTTTATACCCAAAAATAAATTTTAATTAATTTTATTTCCTGATACTTAAATTCATACATTTTCTTAGAGTTTTTATTACTGTGTGTAAAAACAAAGTAAAAAAATTATTTATTTTTTTACTTTGTTTTTACACAAATTAAAAAAATAAATAATTTTTTTAATAAACACTTTAGTAATACATAATTCTAATCAAAATGTTTCATACACAATTCATTTTTTATCTAATTGAATCCATCTATCTCACTTTACCGTAAAATATTGACATAAAATGTTTCAAATCTATTCATTATATGAAAAACGAGTTCTGCCTCAAAAGAAGACAGTCACAATTATGAGCGTCTTCAAATAAAACATCCAGCGTCGAATACGGCATATTGTATGTACATATAGATATATATATATATATATTTATATATATATATATGTATATATATATATATATGTATATATTTATATATATATATATATATATATATATATATGTATATATATATATATATATATATATATATACAATACGCCGTAACGTCGAATACGGCATATTGATGCTGAAAATATATGTACATATTAATGGCGGCTTTGTACGACCGGGCGGGAACAATATTCTTGAGATAATCTTGCCGTTAAACCGTAAGTCCTGGCGGTGCCGTATTTATCGTTTTCTGTTGATGCTTTTGTCGGATTTTGAAGAGGATTTTAATTCAGATCGTAAGTTTGCTTTGGACAAAACACTTTTCACATCACATCACGAAATATAATGGTACGAGTCGATAATTATTATGGAATAAAATTTTATTATAGATTGATTCAAAGCATTAGGCATGTGCAGACACCAAAAATTAAATTGTTAAAAAAACAATGCAAAAATTAAAGAATGAAAAAGTATTGATACCAGTATAGTAATTAATATCAAACTAACTATTGATCAATCGTGAACTACCACGCTACTCGATGCTCTCATTTCTAAAATGGTTTACAGAGCACAAAATGAATGGGGCACTTTCCTCTGCACCTTAATCAATATATGTAAGCAGACGAAAGAAGGTGAATGCTGTTGGATCTATGGATTTCCTTGTGGCAGGTGAAATAGTTTTCCTCCTTTCATGTAACAGTCAGGAACGTAAAACGCCACTGATCCTAAGAACAGGGCGTTATTAAAATTAGTATTCAATAATATAAAACAGTTTTTAAAACTGTGACACACCTATGAACGAGAAAGAACCCCACAACGTAATCATTTCATTTTTCCTTTCTATATTATCTTTTAAGACGAGGAACACTGACTGATATATAAATTTAAAAAAAACAGTCCATAATTTTACGCATTTGAATATTATTAATAAGTCTACTCAATTATAAGCTATATATTTTTTAATATGTCTACTCAATTATAAGCTATTTATTTAGAAACGTTGGTTCAAAAAAATCAAATTGACCAGGAAATCGCTATAGCTAATCAAACTGGTCCCGATTATGATATATCAGAATGTTCCCGGTAAATCTTATGTCTAATTGCAAAATTGTTTTTGGTATTTGAAACTTCCAAAGTTCGAAACTCATGTGAGGATAAAATGGTGACTTAATATTAAAAAAAATATGTTAATAATAACAATGATTTTTCCAATTATATGGCGATTTATCGGCATTCTACTTTTATATCGCGGCTTTGAAGCATTCGCATTTATAGCTTTGTTCTTTTCGTCTAAGACAAGGTGGGTTTCATTCCATTCAATTTATATAACAATTAAATTAACAGAATAAAAACTAGAATACCAATTTTCATTACAATTTTATTGTTTAAAAACATTCTGCAGAGTATGATATAAATGAAATGAACGAAGTTGAGTATGTAAGGAAAATTAAGTCTTTTAACCGTATGAGAGTTACAAATCCCTCATGAAAAGGCGCTGAAGCTATGTGTGTGTGCGTGCGTGCGTGCGTCCGTGTGTCTCAATAAAGAGCGAGATGAGGATTGAAAGTATCAGAGAAAAAAACTGATAAGTCCCCTTAGGATATACTAATAAATACCTCCACAAAATAAGAAAAAGGAAACCCAACTAACACATACGATTATATAAGAATCTAATAGTATATATAAACAAAAATTCCTGAAGCTGGCGAGTTGCCGTTTGACCAAAATGATATTGTCTAATAGACCAAATAAGATAGGAGAGATCTTTGCCTAATAATGCATAAAATTAGTTTTAATGTATTTTAACACACATAGGCTATGAATAAAACATACAGTAAAGATAATTGTTATTTAAGCGGCAAACACTTCTAGTCATATTTTATTTGTCAGACCAGTTCGTGGTAATTTAACTATAGATTTCTTTGTTAGAGATCAAAATGGATATCGACTCTTATGCATACAAAATCATTGTTTACACAAAAAGTACCCAAATTACGTATTAATTAAAACTTTTTAGAGTTTACTTTCGAAGACAATTTATTTATGAGAGCACATAACAGGCCCAATATTATCACAATGTACTTTCGTTTGCATAAATTTTCTTTCTAAGCTTTATGTGCAAAAACAATCATTTTGTTTGCATAACAAATTTGAGAAAAGTCTTGAAAAGCAACTCTTAAAAAAATTAACTACCAAAAGACGATTTCCACCATCGTCGCTTATAAGCGCAGTTGGCGGTAATTGTACTCTCAGACTGGACATTTAGAAAAAACGTGAAATACATATTTCCGCAAAAACTATGAAATTTATTAATCATATGTGGATTATTAAAGAAATATAAAATTATCTCTATTTGTTAACTGTAAACAGTAAATAAACAATATTTAAAATTGTTTATTAATGTTTAATGTTCTTTAAATTTTTACCTCACCTATACCATACGGTATTAACGTTTACTATTGTTAACAAAATGTTGTTTGTCCCGTTCAGTGAAAATTCTTTTGTTATTTCGGAAATTTTAGTATCTGAAATAAAAATAATTTTTTCGAAATTAAATTGAAATCTGTTGGAAGTGACGGTCTAAATATAGCTACTCTTGATCCCATAATTGATATTGTAGCACCCAACATCACTTCTTATTTAATAGTTTCAGATTAATCTCTATGTTCCCTTTTAAAGAAGACGCTTATTATTTCTTAACCCTTTACATCTGCTCCAAACCAGCCCAAAGATTTTCTACTTTATATTACCACTACTCAATTTGTGAGTTTTGTAAATATTAAAATTTACTTTATCCCCTGCAATCTCGCTTTAAATCAAGTCATAGTAATTTAACTGTACTGCTGAAAGTGATTTATAATATGCGTCTGGCCATGAATAACATCCAACTATGCGTTGTTATATTATTAGACTTTAATGCATTCAACACTGTGAACATTGACATTTTCTTGTATATATTGTATTGATATATATTGTATTGTTGTATATATTGTATTGTTGTATATATTGCATTGAGTTGTATATATATAATCTATAATGTATTATAGACATGGATATGCAATACTTTTACTGCAATAGAGTTTGTGAATTTGTTTTTTTAATTAAATTAATTGCCCATTAGTGATAGAAATGAGAATATAAGTATGTATACGTTTATATCTTTATGTTTCGGACGCTATTACCCAATATTTTTCCAAACGCACAATTCTTAAATTATACCATTAAAACGATTATACCATCAAAGCTCGCAGTCAGTATAGTGTAGATTTGAACTTTCAACTCAACGGATGAAATATATTTTAAAATAATTTCGAATTTCTTTCTGATTCCATACTCAAAAACGAATTAACAATGTTTAATGGCAAATGGTTCCAGCGATGGTTAATGTACAAAATGTCTCTGAGCCTCTTAAATACGTTCGGCACAGTGATATGCAAATATTTATGAACAATGAAGATATGAGAATAAATTACAATAATATGTGAACGCGTATGCGTAAACAGTGTTATTAAATTTTGTGGTTTCTACCTGCCTTGCTTTCGACTATTTTTTCTTGCTTAACACAAGAGTAACTATAAGTTTTTTTGTACTAGTTTTGCTAATCATTTTCAAGGCGTCTCAAAGAGATGTTTTTCTATTCACTTAATTAAATTAGAGCTACTTAGAGGCTCAGTTTACAATAATGTAGTTAATTTGATTTATTTTGAGCTGTGATGCGTTTCGAATGGAATAAATTATCAATAAATACCAATTACCAAACCAAATGATCAAATTAGGAAAACGACTAGATTAATTTTGTGTAAATGGTTGAAACTCTCGTGGAGTTGTATATAAAGAGGTTCAAATAGGCTGTTTGTGTATATATGGATGCTATTATATGTTTAATGTATTTCATATTGTCATTGTATTTATGTTCTGATTTATTATAACTGTTCAATTTTCGAAGGATTTGGACTTGATGATCATTATTTCTAATAATTTAGTTTTATTTTCCTATTTTGTAAGTTAATCGAATGTTGTGACCTGGCTTGTATAGATTTTGGTTTTGTTATAAGTTTATTGTTCAATTACAAAGCGCCTGTAATAAATATTTCTACAGCAATAAGTGTGCTTATAGTGTATTTCCCTACTCAATAGTTAATAATTTGTCACATTTTGCTTAAAATGCCATGTAAAGTACAAGAAAACTAATAATGTATTTTGAATATTACTAAATAAACTGGACCGAGGAGTTGTCACAAAATTGTCATTTTCTTCCGTTTGTGTCCCACAAAACGTTTATATAAAACATATCAGAGAGTTTCACCAGGCAACAACTTTGTATTCAGCAAGACTCCCAAAAACTTCAGGTTTTCAAATCACATATTTAATTCTTATGCTTTTATTGACAGTTGTTTATTGAATTATATATATATATATATATATATATATATATATATTTATATATATACATATATATATATATATATATATATATATATATGTATATATATATATATATGTATATATATATATATATATTTAATTTCAAGAATTTATTGCAAATAGTAGACCGTGGATTTTATGTTTTTAACATGATGGAATACGCCAACAAAAAATAGATAAGATGGTAAGATGTTTCAATTACAAGTGTAAATTCATATTAATACTGGGAACTTTAGAATTGTATCTCTCCCTGCGAAATCCAGTAAAAGTTTTAGAATTATATGTTTTTTCTGTCAAATTTAGAAAAATATCGTAGTAAAGATCTTCTTTGATTGTATCGTAGACCTCGAGGAGATTACAAATTGGTGACTACTTAAAAACATTCCTGTGCTCAAGAAGAATTACGTTTTGAAAAAATCGTGTATGTTAATACGTTTGTTACTTATATCATTAATTAGTCCTTGTCTTATGTTGATATAATATAGCTATCATCATCATATTTATAAAACAACAATTTAGTTTTTAATTATAGAAAACAAATACACAGGAACATTCTTCGTCCAAATTTTTATAGGCCCATTTTGTACAATGACATAATTACGTTCTTTGGGTACTTCTATTTAAGCTGATAATTTTTAGAACAAATTAAAAAGTGAAAAAGTACACCGTAAGTATATGTTTATTTTGTCGCTTATCAAAACAAGTTTGCTTTAAAAATCTTTGAAGGAATGAGTACATTTTTAATTCGATATCATAAATAACAATCTCAGTAGTAATTGTTGGTTCCAAGGAGTTGTTTTTTAACTTGCAAAATTTATAGCACACGCGCGAAATTAAATAATTTAATTGTCATAATAAAAAAAAACTTCGTAGTGACATATCGATGACTGAATAAAATGATGCACGAAACGGGGAAACAATTCTAATCAGTCATTGTCAATAAAAGGAATTAAATAACGAGGATATGGAATTTATTTTTAATTATTATGTTTAATAATAGCCTTACAGATTTAATTTTCATAAAGGAAATCAAATTTCTATGTATAATTACTTATATAAAGTTACATTAAAATATTTTCAATATAATAAGACATACATTTTTGCAGTGGTAAATATTAGGAAGGTTGTTTACTTGATAACCAAGTTAAAGGGATATGTTTACTTATTTTTAGTCTTCGCAACAATCAAACCATATTACTGCAAAGAGGGAGCATTCTCTAGATAAATAATATCGCCCACTGGTCGACCTTTTTTCTTCGACATGTTAACTGTAAAGATACTTTTTTAACGAGAAATCTAACGAATACATACACAAAAAAGAAATCTGAAATTGAAGTCGAAAAAGAAAAAAAAAACACGTTGACGACTTTTTATTGCCTCGCTTTTACTTGTTCTTTTTAATTTAATTTGTGCCGCGTCCTTATTTTGTGTTTGTTTCGAGTTACAAGACAAGAAGCGGCTTTAAAATCTTTCCCTTACCACGTTGCGTCACTGCAACAGTGACGCGACGTCAGTCTACATAATTTATGGTATTTTTTATTACAACAAGTAAAACGGTTTCATAGATCTGTACAAAAATTGTTTTTCTGTAAATGGGAAAATCACCAGTAAGCTACTGGTTGCAAGGGTTATGGGCAAGGGCAATAAATTCAAAGGTTTACATATAATTTCTGTGAATATTTTGCTAAGGTCGTGTGGTCTATATATGCTTATTGTTTGCGATTTAGCTCGTCTATTAAATTAATTAGTAGAATAGGGCAGAGTAAGGATCCAATTCAGCAAAAAATTACATTATCGAAACAGAATATGGCTTAAAATATATTATAAAATTTTAATAAGTAATAATACCTAGGTTTCTTAGGGTAAATTTTGGTACTGTGCAAGAAATTGACGCCTGACGCTATGCAAGAAGTTCATGACTTATTAATGCAATTGTACGATGTAATTGTAGCACTATTTGAGTATCATAGAATAAATTCAAATTATTCTACATTAGTTCTCCATTAATTCAATACCACTTATTCGAGATTAAGTTTGTGTATTTAATTGTTTATGACACATTAATAAATAATTAAATGATCTTTTTAATACTGTAATCAACCTGATGGGTATATACAGATAAATACGAGAAATAACGCAAAATTCTTTCTGTTCAATTGCGTTACAAAAAAACGTAAATTTTACCTATTACCTACATGAAACCATCCGTGTCGGATAACTTCGTACGTTGAATATTTTTGGAAAATAACGTTTATGAATTATATATTATCAAATAAAAACTAAAAACCTCTCTTATTGTTCTTGTATGTTTGTTTGTTTGTTATTACAATAAAGTTATTGAACTCATGTAAATATCATTTCTAATTATGATAATACTTCAGATTCGACTTAAAAGCGTGGTTCGTATTCGTTTTGGTCAAACATTTTCTAAGGACTTTCAATTTAATATTGCAGTAAGAATCAAGTCCGCGCGTTTGAGAAGTTATGAACAATAATTATTTAGAGTGTTACAGCGATTGAAATAAAAGGAAAAATATAATAGCTTGTATCTAGACCAAGAGAAATATTCTAATGCAAATATAATTTTGACCCACAGGAAAGAGAGACGTCCTAAATATGTAGCAATATATTTAATATACTGTTTTGTAATTGTGATGTTGTTACCTATAAATTAAACTACTTTTCTTTTGGAGAGAAAGCCAAACATTTTAAAAGATTATGTGTCCAGTTAAGTGCGAGCATATCTTGTTTTTTGCAAAAAAAATTACTAGTTGCTTAGTTCTAGTTCAGGATCTAAGTTAGTAATAAGTAGAAGTGCGAGAACAGTTAGTTGCATTCCGATTTGTAAAAGTTGCCAACAAAAAATTGCTTCGATTAAAAACGATTTGGTTATGGTACCTAGATTAAAAAGGCGCGAGAACTGTAGTGAGCGGCACATCGAGAGTTTCAAGCACAGCAAGAAATTTCCTAGGGTTGGAAGGACATACTCGGGTATGTTAAACTTAAGCCAGGTTAACCAATAATGGGAATTGCAGAGGATTCAAAGACGAGAATCAATATGATTTTAACAATAGACTCGTCCACATATCGAGTACATATCAAGGGACGGAAAACTTCGAAAGACCTGTGGAACAAAAGAAAATCATTGTACGATGATTTTTGATTTACAAAAACAATTAATCTGTTAAGAAATATAATATATTTTTGTCTTCAAACATGCATTTCATTGACTTCCTGAGTTACGCAAATAGTCATAACTAGCCAAAAATTGGAAGGAACAGGATTTAAAAAAGTGATGAGTAGTTTGGTTTATTTTTGGTGACTGGATTGATAGAAATTTTTTTACCGATGGTAGGGGCGATGGAACATTGTGGGATGCAAATTACAATGGATGCCATTAAACCAGAAAGGGTAGGGAGAGGAATACATAGTGCGCTTGCTAGTTTTCGGGAATACCAACGTAAGAAAAATGACAAGACTATGGCCAGAGATAGCATATGACGGACAAATATGAAAAACATACTCCAAGCGAATACAAATGTAAAGAAATAGATTATTTTCGAAACCGGTGCACAAATGTTAATAAAGATGCAACAAATTGTAAATAAACAAATTCATTTAGTGCTTTGTTCTTAAGTGGCAATTATTGTGAAATTGTTTGGTGTATCGACTCGAGAATGAGCGCCCTTTTAACAAAAAATTAAATGTGGAATAAAAATGCGTTACATGTACAGTTTAATAAAGATATATTCGTAGCAAATAAAAATATAGTGTCTGTTTTATTTGCCGGCGATATACAGATAATGACTTGTACAAATAAATACAAATTCTACGTGACGTCTTGTATGTTTAGAGTCTCACAACAAACCTCTTGTCTGTGAGTCAAATGAAAAATGAAGGTAACAGAATGTCCTTCGGAAACGCTGGTTGTCTTATTTACTACGAAGAAGAAGCCATGGGGGTTACATCTTTTTTTTGTTCTGGGTGTAGTAACTTAAAACACCAGTCTACTTGAAAGTTGCAACCGTAACGATTAGCGAGACTTGGCATTGTAGGCTCGGACAAGTGAACGATACCTACCTAAGTTAAATGAAGAAAGGTTATCTATTGACAAGAAGCAAGTCTTTATGCGTTAAGTGCTGTGAATGGAAATAAAGCCGATTGCTTTTTCCTAGTGCTGACAACAGGAACAGATATTTTCTATATGTATTGCATGGAGATGTCCGCAGGTCAAATGTCTTTCTGGAAGGACAAAGATATATTATAATTTTTTGGTAAAATTGCACCCACATGAACTATATTTATTTCCCGAGAAATAAAAATGGAGCCTTATAATAGGCAAAGACTATAAAGCTAAGGTAGACTTTATAGGCAAGAAAATTAAGATTTTGCGTAAGGATAATGAAACAGGACCTTGTAATAATGAATTCGGTAACTTCTTGATAATGCATTAAAAATTAATCTTTATACGTCTGAGTAGAATAATTGAAGTGAAAGACTGAATTTAAAAATCATTGAAACGGCTAGACATATTTTATTTGAAGCACGCTTGGAAAATAAATTTTAGACTAAAGCTACTAATACTGCTGTATTATTTTAAAATCAAACAGTATCATTAAGGCTGAATGATGAAACTCCATTTGAATTACGGTCTTAGAGTATTTAGCACCGTATTGGTTCATGTGCCAAAAGAAAAAGGGCTGAAGTAGAACAAAACAATCTGATAAATGCATTTTATTAGATAATCCTGATGATGTTAAAGGATATAACGCTATAACCCAATCAATTACAAACAGTTGAGATGTCATCACCATCAAAAATATCTTGCTGTCAGATTATGGAATTATTATTGAAAAGAAAAACTTGTGGTCACTAGTGCTGAAGATGGATGTTAGATTTCAGGTGGGGATAATAATCAGTCTAACGACTCATTTACTTTTACAAGTAATTCATACTTATTTATGATAAGATTTTTATACTGAATTAAAGTGAACACTCGGATTGTTCTACTGCACATCTTGATACTTTAATACGTGCATTACCTACTAGACAAAGGCGAAAACCAGGCTAAGGATATGGCTTCTATAACATGTGTTCAAAGACTAGCGACATAAATACCAGTGGTCTGTCACTGAAGAGAGCGTTACAAGGAGCGGAGGAGGGGCATCGTTTGCAGGCTGTAGAATAATTAAAGTTTTTTGATAACGCTTCGAATAGTGGTACTATTTTTCGGTGTAAGTTGATTCTAAAGAAAAAGTGTGATAGTAAAAATAACATTTGTTATCGTGCAAGATCAGTTGCGGAAGGCTTTAATTAGAAATGTGGTTATTATTATAATTATGTTTTCTCTCTTGTAGTGAGACATACTAATTTGAGGTTATTGTTTCCGTTATCCGTGCAACTTAATCTAGAAACAACACATTTAGATCTTAGGATAGCACTTTGGAATGAGGTTTTGGAGAAAACCATATTTATGCAAAAGTCCGATGATATTATTGATTCTAATAATTAAACAGATAAAGTTCCTTAGTTAAAAAAGGTAATTTGAGATCTCAAACGAGCATCCAGTTTATAGTACCAGAGAGTGGATAATTTTTTATTGGCTAATGATTATGGAAAATATAAGTTTGCAAATTTGAATACGAAAATTGATAATGATTACAGGTCCATTGTTACGGCTTATGTTAATAATTTCTATATATTTCCTAATGATAAAAAGTAAATGAAACTGTTGACAGAAAAATTAAGTAATAATTTTAAAATTAAAGATCAGATAATGACTTGTTACGTGTGTCAATATTGACAAAGAAAACGTTATTGATTTTAGTCAAGAAATCTATATTGATCAGTTACCGTGTAAGTTTAGTATCAAATTGTGAAAATTATGATACGCCTATGAAGACTTAAGGAAATATTGAGAAATATCAGGTCACAGGTAGTCTAATGAGTAATAACAAATCACAGGTAGTCTAATGTACCTAATGGTTCTTACTTGGTTAGGTATAGCTTACTTTGTAGGATATCTTAGTGAATTTAATAATTGTCATAATAAGAAACATTAGTTATTCGATAATAGAACATTGAAATATTTAAGAAAAAACTAAAAGACTTGATATATAATATGATAACATTAAAGTTTACATTGATGCCGATTGGAAAATAATTATACAAATAGAAAATAATACTCGAGTTTCTGTTTTGTGTTATCGGGCTCCGTCATATCTTGAAGATATAAAAAGCAAAAATTTATTGTACTGTCTAGTATTAAGGTGGAATATATGGCAATCTCAGAGTCTTACTGAAAAATTGTATACTATTACTGTAATGACATTTCTTTAATATATCTGTAATGACAATAAAAGTACACACAATCTGTAAGTAAATCCAATATTTTGCGATAGAATAAAGTATGTTGATGTTGATCATCATTACAGTGGAAAAACAATTTCAGATAAAAATGTTTAAGTTCAGTATTTACCGAGAGTTGATATGCCGGCGGACATGTTAATGAAGGGTTTCAGTTAAACATTATAAATTTATGAATTTGTTGGGTTGAATTCGTTGTTTTCTGGCGAGTAACTAATTATTTACCACCGATACATCCAAAAAGTAGGCAGAATTGGCCATCATCACTTTCTAATACTTATTTTTTGCGTAGGTTTCCAACAGCTTAATCTCACTGTATACACCATCCATGGACATATTAGAATTGGTGATCAATAACGGGTTTAAAACTTTGCCTTTTTTCATGACACCAGTGAGTAGCAGTTTTCTTAATCAGCTTTTCAAAGTTGGTTGCCACTGTAACCACATCATCATCATTCCAGCGACATAGAAACATATCTTCACACATTCTATAATAACTGTAGCTTCATTCCTCTCGTCTTAACATTTTTTAGGGAACAGTTTTCTGTTCAGTTCGTAATGTATCAGCTGCATAATAGACAAGATCCTTGAGATGTTTCATCAAACAAAACGTTTGTTTTGCTTTTAGCGGGCAACTTCCCCAAGTTTATGGAAGTAAGAACAACATCCCTCCCAACCTAAATTCCTTTTTATTGAAATTGTTGCGTACATACAAATTAAAAGTCACCATATAACCATTACTGGTACGTATAGCCCATTTTTTTAATCAAAACCTTTTTGGCTTCCCTATGATCAATTGTTTATCGTAATGTTTTCCAAATTATGGAATCATACTTTCATCGATACTCTAATTTTCGTCTACTCCATATTGTTTTTGAAAAGATTTGCTTAGACTATTTAGTAAGAGACGCAATTTATGCAACCTCTCTGAATGACATTATTTGACTATTGTCATTTAGATGTACATTTTGAAGTATTGATTTAAATCTGTTACGCCTAATACTATTGCAAGTATTTTTACATATTGGTATCTACAGAAATAACACCCTGAGACAAACTGCCTCGACATAGCCTGATAACAACATGGTACCAAAAAACAACGTATGTTTCATTTTACTAATTATTTGTAGAAAAATCACTTCAATAACTCTGAAGGATCTTTACAATTTTGACGTTCTTCTGTTGATAGCTGTGGACTGTATTTTATATATGTAAAGTTTGGTACTTGTTTTTACACAACGTAGTCTTTTTCGTTTTAACCGGGGATGCTTTTGTAGACAGGTCATAAAATAAAAAAAAAACTAGCATGTGAATACAATTAAAAGGTTCGATGTAAATAGATCTGAGAGTAACAATATTGTAACTTACTTGAGTGTAATTACTTTTGAACAAAAGCAGAAATGTGACTAAAAATATTTTTTTACCTCAGTTTTACTAGCATAGAACTTGGTTTCAATACATGCGATTTATGTTAATACAAAAAGGAAATTTTACGCTTTCCTTTATTATAATTTACAAAATGTAAAATTAAATTTACGTGAAGTAAAAAATATTTCAAAAAATTTAAATTTCCAGTGTTTTAAAAATGGACAATACAAATCCGTTAATCATTGCCAATTTAAAATAATTTATCATACCAGTAAATCATTGAAAATAAAGCAAGAACATTTTTTACATTTATACAATTGACTATTTTTCTAGAGCAATCGCAGTCGATCGGTATCTAAAGATATAAACATATGTATGGGGTAGATTATGAGTTTCTATTAATTATAAATTCTAGTAAAAATAATGATATATCTATTAAAATTATAGGTATTGTACGTACGTATATTTCGAAAACATTTTATGTATTTCAGTAAAATAAGGATGACACAAATACATCACTATATTAGAAACATATTAGAGAAAGTAATTACTAGGTTGGGGTAAAGAGTTATTTTATAAAATAGCCAAAGACTACGATAAAAGACAATGCTTAAGAGATTGTATTTTGTTAAAAATATATGAACATTTTTTGAGGAAACGATCCCAATTTTTTTAATCAAACTTTTTATACACAAAATAAATTCCATGAGTCTTCAACTGGTCTTACGTTTCAGGCACGATTAAGTAAAAAATATCCAAACACACTTTCCTTGGTACTAGTTTTATATGTTAGCAAACTTATAAACCGCCATAAAAAATATGTAAATGGTAAACTTTATAGCAATTCGTTGCCTGGTTGCAGTTATTAGGTAGCAATAAAACTGACAATCAGGATAATGCTTGCATTACTCATGCAATATATGTGGTGTAAAATATAAATATTTTTAACATTTAAACTATATGACGTCAATATTACCCAGAGAGAAGACATTGAAACAATAAAAACAATAAATGTGAAAGTTTTACAGACAGGAAACTAAATTGAAACTTTATAACGACGCTGAAAACCAACATCCCGCTCACAATCGCTGGAAGTACCACTCCACCGACTTACCGACTTAATTCTGCTAATGAAGCGGAAGTTCGTCACGAGTTGTGACTTGAAATAATGTTCCGGTGATTTCGAAGGGTGAAAGTTGCGATTCGATTTGTTTAATTGTAGAAAGTTAAATGTACCAAAAAAAAGTATATTTCATTTTACTAATTCTTTTTTTCGCTTGAATAACTCTGAACTTCATGAGCTTAGTTATAAAGCTTGCTGGTAATTTTTCACTGGATCTTTAAATATGTTAATATAACACTATTGTCTAAGCGCGTATGTTTATGATAAATAGAGGCTTATACTTTCCACATGTACATATGTACATGTTCACAGATAATTAATCTGTAGGTTTGGTTGAAACTCATGCTGTATCGGTGGGTGAAAAGTAATTTTGGCCACTTAAAATATCCTGTTAATTAATTAACATAAAAATGCCATGAGCTTTTTAGTCATACGCATAA
Organism: Druceiella hillmani; assembly: GCA_039881145.1. Taxonomy (NCBI): domain Eukaryota; kingdom Metazoa; phylum Arthropoda; class Insecta; order Lepidoptera; family Hepialidae; genus Druceiella; species Druceiella hillmani. The sequence continues at coordinate 678,724 of JAYKKI010000033.1, read as the reverse complement.
ATCGATTAAACCTTCACTAAAGGCTAGCAGAAATAAAAGTGCAATTTATTTCCCACTGACAAATCACGTCTTCATTTTTTCGTCAATGCTCTTTTGTATTTATTTGTCAGAGAGAATATCAGTTTCCATCAAGAGGAATGAAAAATGTGGTCGGACAAGCGTGAATATATTTCATATCTCTGTGATTTGTTTGACATTCTCCCTTTATGATAGGGTCGGATGGAGTTTTATGACTTTTTGTTAAGAATATTGAAGTAAGCGTTAATAGGAAATACCTTACTCGATATTAATAGTATTTCACACTGTGTTACTTGTTTTTACGTTCCTTTATATAAATATTTATTTTATATTATAACTTTTTATAATAACTCGATAGTCGGCGTAAGTATCATTTTTATTTTCATATTTGCGTAGCGAAGGAGAATTTTTTGTTAATATTATTGGAGGAAAATTTCGTAGAAAGAAAAAATTTGGTTTTCACTGTTTGTTTGCAACGGTATTGTTAACTTTTTAGTTGATAAACACTCGTTAAAGAGTTTTTATTATTCGCATGTCATTATTTTAGTAGATGCTTCTAAGAATACGATAAAAGTACGTGTAGTATACCTAAGTGAAAATATAATTGATGGGTGGTAGAATATTTTGAATTGACTAACTTTTAAAGATAAACCAAACTGGAGGTACGGTTTTTTCATTAATTGTTTTCAATTGCTTTTTTTGGGTTCATGTATTTTTTTTTAATTTTTCAGGCTTTCAATTTTGAAAAAGTAATGCTCGATCAAAGCACAAAAATTGATTATTTTTAATTTTGAAAATCAATGACTTGGAAATAAACGGACTTGCATAAATTCAACAATTTTTGAATACTTAAACTCGCCTCCTTAATGGTATTGCAATGGTAACTTAATTTTTTCTTTCATTCTATAAAACCATTTATAACAAAAAGTAAGAAGTTTGCGTATTTTCCACTTTCTTAAAACATTTTGCCACTTTCTTAAATAATTTTAAACCCTGAAATTTTTATTACTAGATTGTAGTTAATTTACATTTTATTTCATTTCATTTTATTTTGTAAATTATCAGTGAATGCACAATAATATTTTAGTAAAAAAAAATGGAAAAAGCAAATTTTCCTGATATTTTCTTCCGGATCTTAAAGTTCCAAATTTAAAGAATGAAAATATATATCCTTTGTAGACAAAAATTTTCATTACTGGAGAAGAAATTTTACAAGTTTTTACAGTTAGATATTTGTATGTTGTTCTCCTAGTTAAAAAGTAAAGTACTTCCAGCGTTATCGGTATTATGTAAAACGTTGAGGTTGCATGGTTTTATTTATGCTTTTTATGCACGCATATATCCCAGTAAACAAATGAACCTCATCAATGTAAAGATCAAGTGGAACCGGCGAAACATTTCAAGATACTACAGAGTAATATACGACAAGCAAGTTTTGTCGTAGTGAATGAAAATGTGAGGCGATGTCACAACCATAGATAAAATAAATAAAATAGTTAAAATCAATTACGGGAAGGCTTTATGCAGACCTATCGCTCAAATCATACTCACAACCAACGAAGCTCATAATTTTTCGTGTTTACGTTGCCATTGGGATTGGAGATGACGAAAACCAAGTTTCGTTGTATTAATTAGCAAATGTCGATTCTGTTTCTATAAGAAAGATATACGTCACCAAGTTTAGCGTCACCGTAAAAGACGATATTAACAAAATAGCTAATGGCTATTCTCAGGCAGTCACAAGTCAAACGTCTCCTACGCTTTTGGATTAATTTCATCACCTAAACTTAATTCAAGACTTTATATAAACTATATTTCAAGATCTTCCATATTAGCTTCTCGCCGTGTAGCAGCGTGTCAGGAATTATTATATTGTGATGCAGGATAATCACTGTTACCGTAAGGTCCTACATATTCACTAATATAGAATTATTTAGTAAGAAGTACTGACCTCATTGTGGCTCTCTTGTATCATCCAGCAAGAGGTCCTGACTCCGTCGAATAAATTTAGGAAATGGTTGGTCGCCGATTGCAACGGGATTACCTTAATTTTCAGATATTTAATGGAGTTAGTGAGAATCCTGTAAGCATCAATATGATGTAGCGTCTACACGTGGGATTATCGGGACATTGCTATTCGCAACCGCTAGTGTGGAATTCATTTTCAAAATCTATGTATTAAAAGTCACTTGCACAACCTCTTTGGCACAATTTTCATCTACGAGTTTATATCTTCTTTACTTATGCACGTACGTACGCGGGTACGCACGTACATACATGCACAAAAAAGTACAAATTCAATCCAAAACTTCTACCTGATACGGTTTGAATATTACAAATTCTGACACTAAAAGATGATTTGTCATTTAAAAAAACTAAAAGATGTTCATTTGCCAAGTGTAAAAACTTGCTGAACTGCTTTCTCAAGAATAAAAATATTCCTTTATAAATTAGACTTGTTATTTTGTAAGTTATTTAGAGCACAGGTACTTCGGTTTGGTCAGATAAATTATTTAAAAAAATCCTGTACGCAAACATATGACTAAATGACACATGCAACAAAAAATTTAAAAAAATGGACAATAACGTCAAAAAGTAATAAAATAATTTGTAATATTAATGATATCAAAACAAAATGTAGTTCGTTTAGTTATTTTCTTTCTACCCCTAATTTAATACAAGTGAAATATTTTATATATTTTTTTACTTTCTAGGTTCATCAAAATGAGAAAAATCCCTTACTTTCATTGATTCCCCTCCTCAATACTATTGAGGAGGGGAATCAATGAAAGTAAGGGAAGAGAAATGTTAGTGAACAAGTTCGAATCACATTGGAATCTGTGTATATGTAGGTTGTGTACCTACCATAAATACGTATATATATACGCCTTCAAAGACATTAAATCTGAAGAGTACATTCAATTGCCCACAAAACTTTTTATTTGAAAGTTCTCAGCAGAATGAACAAAACAATTAATATCTAAGTTTCTTGATTTATGCCACTGAAAAATTCATGCGTGTCGCCTACAAAAACTGAAGATAAACTAATTAGATTTGAAACGGACAAATTACAGCCTCTCGGTATTGATTTATAGATGGTATCTATTATTTTTAGATATAAAAAGAAAAACAAAAATCTGCATTTCCATACTCTAGTAAGCAACTGAATTACCGCGCCACTGAAGTGTTGATACGGTTGCTCAATTAATGCATAAATCCAACCATTTAACGGTTGCTGAGTTTCAATCAAAAATGTCGAAGAAAGTGGCAGATAAATTTCATTAAATGGCTTCCAAAACGACTTCAGTAATTTTAATTATTCTTGGCTTAAAATCTTCTCGTCAGTATTAACTTTCAAATAAAGGGAAACATCTTAAAATCGAAGCCATAGACACATAGTTATGTAACCGTCAAACTAGTACAATTTTGCTTGTCCTGATTAAAAATAAAAACGTTTAATTATCCAGATTCAAAAGTAAACCATTTTTATTGCTATGAATTAATAAATTAAAAATGTATTGACATAAATGTTGTCTTCTCACATTTTAAATAAAAAAATTATTATAAAATAAATTAAGTTTTAAAAAAAAATCGTATTATGATTTAAAAAATTTGAGTTTTCAAGTACTTTTGTACCACATAATTTTATTTAGTTATTGTTTAGTTTTGTGCTATCCTACTCTAGTACTTGATCACTACTGAGGTACCGCCAAAATTTTAATCTATTGTGGAAATATGTAAATCTTGACACTTTCAGGAAATAATATAAATGCAAATAACTTAGGTTTTATATATTCATACATTCAACTTTTTCACCACGACTCCACAAATATTCCTGTTTCTTCTCCCGTAATAGCTTGTAGATACGTACGAATAGTTTTAGGATAGATATATAAAATGACAAATTTGACGTCAAAATACATATTTAATTGAAATAAGTGATACGTTTAGATAAAAATAAACATAATATATCGAAACACAAGCCATTCAAAAGTAATTTTTTTTTGTTTTAATATAAAATACATATTGTTACTAAATAAGACACGATGGTCATCAAGTAACTTTGGGTATAAAACATTATTCTTAGTTAAAACACAGTGAGTGACCATTAGTTTAGGTAAAACTGAGCTAAAAAAACAGGAAAAGATTTGGTTCCGAAATTATTTAACTCCACAGAACAATGTGGGTATGATTTCAGCGACCAAGGAAACTCTATTCATTCATTGCGGTATAGTAGTCATAAGGAAATGAATGGTTATTATCATATTAATAAAAGTTAAATAATTTTCAATATATTGTTCACAATATTGATCAAAAAATAATCACTCAATCTTTCCTCTTTATAGAAGCGCGACTCATCTGCAGTAATAGAATTTTTCCAATACCTATAACATATAATAACAATCGTTCATCGAATCCATGCAAATCGCATTCAAATTATAAGATAAAGGATCTTATAATTTGAATGCGAAGGGCATGTGTAAATAAATATAAATAAGACTCTATTAAATAGAAAATCAAACAAATTTTTGGTGACTTTTTCGTAGCAATTGGTATCAGAATAGAAGCCTTATTCATTTTCACATTGATTGGTCAAGTAGGTTAATTTTTTAACAATATTTTCCAAAAATTATTGTTTTAGGCTCAGTGATGGTCCACGGCTTCCGTTTTGTGCTAATCTTCTTGCCCCTTCTTTTTGCTCCCCGCTTATTTAACATTATCGCATGTTTAACTGTTTTCATTCAATTGTTTACTTAATAAATAATAAAAACAGATCAGTTCACTTAAGGTCTGATTTTTATTCTGCCTTGAATATTATAAAATTTAATCACTTATATCCTAAATATTCACAATGAACTTCAAAACTGATTGTTCTATTCTATTTCAAAATAATGCAGAATAATATTTTGTAAAATATGGGCTAAATTTTCCATTTACTACCAAATGTATACATTCAGAAATACGCATTACAGGAAGTATTCACGAAAATATCGCATTTAAAATCCTTTTTATTGGCCAAGGATATAAAAATTCTAAACAGAGATGGCTAAACAATGACAGTAAGTTATTATAAAAAAAGTGATTATGAAAGATAAAATAGGGTATCTTTTCGTGAAATAAATGGTAGGGTAAAACCTTATTGTACAAGTATTGTTGAAGTAGGTACTTCGACATCAGTGAGGAAGGTGCATATATAATTCGAAGATAAGTGGAGTATTTGAATATTTCGTTATATTTATCATTATCAGCTTACCAACGTCTTTAGTAATAGATATATCGTCAATTTAATTGGAAAAACCACAAAATTCCAGTTTGAGACGAACACAAAATGAAACTTATCGGCGTTTATGCATCTTAAAACCGTTCGTAAAATTTAACAGAAACTCGCTTCGAGGGTTTTATACGGGTTTTATGCATACTTATAAAGTATACATAGTATTTCTAATAAATTATTCACGGATATAATTTTTTTTCAAACGTAAATATATTACCTACTATGTCTCTCACAGATAGTAATGTTGTGCGTATTTCCAAAATTATAAGATCTCTCTTGGAACCTGTGCGTGACATTTTAAAACCGTATATTTTTCATAATTTTAGGTTGATTATTTTCGGAAATATAATTTCTTACACATATTTTTCGGAGCTGTAATTTCTTACATATTTCGATGGTATAATTTCCTACATATTTTGTAGTATGAAAATATACTATCTTAAATTAAAGAAAAATGTTTTTGAGGCCCTTTTAAACGATACCCCTACTAAATGTAGAATTAAAGAAGTTTTTTTTACTTATATAATTTGCCTTCTCCAAAATTTTCATGTGAATATTTTGGACCGTTAACTATGAAAATATGTGCGTTTTAATATGTCTAATTACTACACCTAAGTGGGTTAATATTTTTTAAATTTATTTCTCAAATCAAGTCAAACGGTTTCTGAGGAATATTGAATATATTTGGCGTTAATTTTGTAGAAATTCATTATTCACAATTAAATGAAACTACGTGATGTAGTATTATTTCTACTTTCTTTAATTTCTTTACCACGACCTAGGTTTCGTTATATCTTCAGGTGGGATATTAGCAAAGATTAACTCATAGGAACAACCAACAGCCCTTATTTCAAACACAATAGCGGAAGCCTGGTTTGTGCGGATTTTTCCATTGTTTGTGTTAGTGAGTTTATTGCAGGGACGCAGTGTAGGTTTTATTACATTACCGAGAGTTATACGATATACCAGTATTTTAGTGAGGGTAATAAATTCAATTGTTGTTATTATGTGAGGTTATACAATGCAAACTTTACGGTGTATGTAATAAAATTAAATGGAAGTTATTATCGGTAATATATTTATACAAAAGCAAGGGTATTTGAAAGTAAGGACAAAGTAATACACTAATTCGACATATCTCCGGTTTTGTGTATTCATATATTTATTTCTTTTAATTTTTTTTTGTTTTTATTATATATACTTATATTTATATGTATATTAGTAATTATATATATATTAGTAATAAACTGAAACAATTTCCAGGGTTATTTTTTATATCTGTTTATTTCTAATGTTTCTGGATATTAAGTTTATTATCTTTTGTATTTATTTGTAATATATAGGGGGCATTATCAGTATGGGGGTGATGGTTATTTTCAATGAGATGTTTAGCAAAGTGAGATGTGTCTGGTTTATTATTTCGCCATTTGGCAATGTGTTCTTTATATCTTGTATTAAAATATCTTCCTGTTTGACCTATGTATACACTATTACAGTCGTTACATTTAAGTTTATAGATATCACTCTTTTTATGTTTATCTGTTTTTTCTTTATTATTAATAAGGGTTTTACCCAAGTTATTTAAGGTACTATACGTACATGTTATATTATTTATATTTTTATTATTAGTTAAGAGTTTTCCTAATATGAGTGATACATTGCCTATGTATGAGATAGATTTATAGTATATATTATTATTATTTGGTACGACCGTGTATATTTCTTGTATTAGTATTTTTCGTAATTTATTATGGTACAGTTTTGTGACAATTGATGGGTCATAATTATTATTTATTTTATTTATTATAATTTTAGGTTCAATACGCTATAGAAAAGATGAGGAAATAATCATGTCATTTATTGTTTTACAACATGTAAATATTTTACTTAAAATTTGGAACTAAAAAATATATTAGATATTTTTAAATTTTCCTTTTTCAACGATATACGTACTTATGAAATCAGTCGGACGTGTGAAATAAAAGAATAAATATTTTGATTATTAAATTTGTCTCCTTTAAATTTCCTATAGGCAAAGGCGAGGTGAGGATTTCTAAAGAAAAGCTTCGTTTTATTGAACAATTATAGTATAATTTATTGCTTTTTGTCTATCTGTTACAAGATTACAAGGTTTATGCAATTTAATGTAGAAATACAAAAGAATGTAACATTTATGAACCCAGGGCGCTAAGAAGCCTATTAACATGGCAGTCGTGACCCAAAAGTTTATTCAAGCGCTGTCTGTCGATGAATCACGGATTTTTGCGTCTTTAGTTGTGATTTTAGTTTTGTGTAAAGTATTGTGCAATAAATTTAATTTAGTGTGATAGTATCATTTATCATAAACTATTAATTAATATGAACAGTTTCATTTCATCCGCGAGCTATGTAGGCGAGGCTCACAACTTTTATTTTTTTTTAATATTTAACTGCATATAGATGAGATTTTTATATAAACCGTCTACTTCCAAAATTTCATGTATATAATTTGTAAATATTTGTAACTGTGGAGCTTTGATAGGTGGATCGAAGAGCATGATGAAATTAATAAGATTCCTGCTTTCATTACTAAATCCTACAAGTGAAGAAAAAGTTTTTTAACCGTATAAAACTTTTCTGTATAAAACTAAAAACTTAGTTGTAATAAAAAGTGATTAATTGAATAAAAAAAAGAATTAAGTGGAATTCTTTATTATCTTTACAAAAGTAACTACAGTTTGTTGAGACGACTATTATCTTTAATAAATGATATTTATGTTACAGGAGTATAAAAGAAAATGATGGCTATTACACAGAATAACTCTTTTAAATAGTCCATAATTATGATTATGGCTTCTTGTCGGACGATTCCAGTTAAATTTACTAAAAATAACAGGCAAATAAAAACATTAGCCTCCCTTAGTTTTAAAAATGTAAAATAAAGGGATGAACATCCCTAATTTACCTTCATAATCTAAATTTATTTTTCAGAATATTCTTCATTATTATCAGTTATTTGATAGAATTAAAAGTAAGAAGATTATAGGTAGTAAAGGCGAAAAAGATTGGTATACAACAAAAAAAATTTAAACAGTAAATGATAAAAAAATATGCCTTTGTGTCAGAGAATACATTAATTACAGTTTCGTAATTGTCCATAGGTATGGCTTGAAATAGTTTGTTAGTAACCTACAAGTTTTAATTTATTTATAATCTATGACTGAAAATTAGAGTCCTGAGATTAGTTATGTCCGCAATAAAGCCCAATATTCCTCAAACGAAGCTTAAAAATTAAAAATGGTAAATGAACCTTCATTTTATTTTCAAGTATATATCCAATGATATTCTATTGGATGCGGGGTTATATTACATTTATTTTTGTATTTTGTTAAGTATTAGTTTAGTTCTATATTTCAACCATTTTTTGCAAAGTTTCTAACTGTAAATGTCTAAAGCCATAGAAATTGTGAAGCTGTGATTGACGATGGTCGGATGTTTAACGAAATTAAAACATGAAATCGGGAAACTAATAGTGGTCAATTTATAGTCAAGAATTTATAGTCTCCGTGTATAATTGTTAACAAACAAAATGTAAATTTACAGTGATAATTTCAGATTACCGTAAAACTGATGTCTTAAGTATAATAAATAGATTGATATGCTAGTAAACTTTTTTTCTCCAAATACATTTACTTTACTATTATATTTGATTTCATTATTTGGTTTAAATTCAAACATAGAAATAAATCGCAAGGTTGTTTAAAAATTAATCACAGATAAATTTGAAATAAAATTTTAGGTTTTATAAATTAGTATTATTAAATTTTCTACGGTATTTGTGAAATAAACAAATTCATGGGCGACGTAGTAGTTTATCATTTTTCTATATAACCAATAGTTTGAAGATGCTTTAATTTCTTAAGCTAATACGGTTTAAACAATTTAATTCCTAAAATCCGTAAACTTTAATTCCATTACTTATGGATAATTTAATATATTCAAAATAGACGTAACACAAATACAAAAAAAAGCTTGTTTAACGTTTAAAAAACCGCAAATAGGCTATGGATTAAAAAAAGAATGTTAAAATAAAAATAAAGGTGTTATGAAAATAACTACATACGAAAATAATTTTTTCCGTTCTTAAATAATGGTTAAGATAAAAGGTAATATTCCCTATTACTCGATTGATAAAAACAGCTGTGACATCAAACTTGATTCATAATTAAGGCTACAGTATATGGAGAAATAAAATCAAATATTTCTCTATTCATTCAAATGATAGGAAATTGTATTTAAGTAAATATAAACTCTTTTTCCGTAAAGTTCGTGGAACATTCATAACCAGTTCATACAGTTTATTCATAACGAGACATAAACTTGATATTATGGTATGATGAAATCTGTGGAATAAAGAAATTTCCGAACGCCTAAAAATTGTATTGCATTTTTCTATTATTCCTATAAAATACCGTAGAAATTATCGTTAGCTCTACCACTGATCTTGAACAAGCAACTTTTAATTTAAGTATGGAAATTAAATATACTGCTTTTTTACTCTCGATTGAGGGCATTGGCATGGGTCTATTTAAGTGAGGATCTTCACATAAGTCATATGTGCTTCAATGAATCGCTTAAGTTTAAAGTGTAAACATTTTTGGAATATTTTTTTTGCATTCGCGTATTATAAGATTATGCAAACCTGAAAGTCTAGGAACATTATGGGACACTATTTATTAGAAACTATTTATCGTATTCCACTCATTATTCCCTGCTATATTTTATATATTTTAAAAGGAATCGTGAATATAATTAATATTATTATGTGCATATATTTCACACAATTATGTACATTGTGTCAGATCGGTTATAAACGACTGCTCCTTTTTAGACATAATGTTAAAAAATAATTCACTAAAACAAACAATTATACGATTTCTAAACATAAAAATAAATATAAGAAAAAATATTGATAAAATGTACTTTTACATGAGAGATATTTACCCACATGTAACAGTGTCGACATAAATCTTAATGAATATTGGTGTTTTTTAAAACAAAATTATATACCTTTACATATGAAAAGCTTGACTTAGAGTCCAGATCAATTCCTCGTTTTCCGAAAAAAAAGGAATTTCTATATTTCATTAAACGGAGTAAGCTCAAATCCTTCTTGATGTCAAATAAAAAAATATCTTAAGGATTGTATAGGTATAATCTGGTTGTGCGCCAAAGCTATCTGCATCCCACTTCCATTGATGATTAACTTTAATGCCACTAGTTTTTTTTTGAAGAAGGTCACAATAAAAATGGGGAATTTACAAAAACTATTAGTTACGTAAAGAACCAAAAAAATATATAAGGAGAAAATTACCTAATTGTACAATTTCCACGAGAAGAGTTTTTGCTTCTTTTTAAAATAAAAAAAAGACTAGGTTAAATTGGTTTTAATTTCTTTCTTTTGAAAGTGTATATAAAAAATATTTTGCCTTATTTACAGAGTAATTTATTTTAAACAACTAAATTAAACGATATTTTTTATTTCTAAAACTAGACTCAACTTAGCCAAAATATTGCTAAACGCTCAACACTAAAATGTCTGAAAATGATAATGGTTATTAAAATACATAAATAAAATTTATTAACGTAAATAATAAAAACAATTTTCTTATTTATATAATAATTTATGTTTCTTAATATTTTTGATTTGGTAACTGAAATTGGTTTAAATTATATCATTTACATTGATATTTATAATTCTAATACATAATATTAAATTTAAATATAATTTTGTTTGATAATTCATGTCATGTTTTTACAGTTGAAATTATTTCATTTAAATTAATTTTATTGAGAGTTTGAATTTGTATAATAATTTTTTTAGCTAGAAAAAAATATTGAAAAAATATTTATGTTTTATTTAATAATTTAATTTAAAAAAAAAATTAACGCTACTGTAATTATAATTGTTTAGCAAATTGAAAGAATTCAGGTTAGAATATTGACATATCTGATTTTTTATTTTATCTGTAACTTTATCGACTTTATATCGATTTTTTTGTACACGAATAAATAAATTCTATGATCATAAATTAAAAACGAATTGTATTGTTTTATGTAATGTAATATTTTTGCTTTACTTTCTTAGTATATTGTAACCTAACCTTTGGTACTTTATATCGCACAGTTACAAAACCTAACCTCACTTTAGATACGCGCGGTAAGTGCTGTGCCGAAGAGAAATGTTTACGCGTATTGTTCAGTACCCAATCGTCCGCAGTGCGTGTATTTCGTTCAATCTTCAAATGCCTGGGCATGCAGCGGCATATAATAGGGATGTGACTGATAAGGTCCACACCAAGTAGAACTTTGGTTGGACGGTTTTCCAAAATATAACCTAGGAAACTCTGGAGAGAAAGAAAATTATATGAAAAAATTAAATTAATTCGAATAATTAAGATAAACTTTTTCCTCTACGATTTCGTTTGTTCAACCTTCCATGAAATTTTATAAATTACATTTTTAAAGGATAATTTTTTTTGGCTCATATCAAATCGAATTTGCTTATACGTGCTTAAATCACGTGCTTTTTTATACGTGCTTAAATCACTAACTGAATCCCTTGTTTCGTATATGAAGCAAATCAACAATTTATGTTCCAAAGTAACATTCTTTGGAACATAAAATGTTCCATTTCTTCCCAACGTCAAGAATTTGCGCTCACTATGCTATTACAAATAGGGACAATCATTGAATAAAAAGCATCGATTATACCTACCAGAGTGCAAGAAGCCGTGCTATAAATGTAATGGGTAAATTCTGAAAAGTTAAAAATTTATTTTATAAACTAAGCGTCAGAATAAAGTTTATATGCAAGAATAGACGCAGGAACGAAATCAGCAAAGATTTCGCAAATAGGTGAACAGGGATGTTTGGTTTCGCAAAATATTCAATAACTACCAAAATTAGACATTATATTAAAATATCAGGGTATAGAATACCCTTTGTACTACGTTATTGTGCGATATTTTTTCTAAATTATGTTTCAAACTAAAAAAAATCTCAAAGTAACCTCTTTTACCAAAAAGGCTTTCCGCTGTTTCGAAATTAGAACAAAATTATAAAGATATGTCAATTTTCAATTCACTGTTTCAATTCTTAATTAATGTAGCTACATTCTTCTACATGGATTTAACTATGACATAAATATGAAGCCTTTAGTATTAGGTTAAAGTTCTATACTAACAGTCTTTACTAGCTTCCATGAAAATATAAACGATGATTAAATACGGCGCTCGCGCATATTTGGATTCAGTACCGTTTGCGCTTTGCAAAAGTGAGGACGTGTGATTCAATCGCTCTTCATCAGCTTTTGCCATAGAGTTATAACGCATGTACTGCTTGTACACAGTGAAAGTTTTATGCTGTTTATTATGATAAAATGCAAATTACATATAAATGATTGTTACATAATTTTTCGATGATACATTTGAAATTTTGTACCGCTTTGTAAATTAGTGGATAGTTTGTATATTTTTAGATAATAATGGGAAAACGTAAGATTTCTTATAGACGTCCGGTATTGGGAGCAAATATGAGAAACAAATTTATTACGTGTCCTAAACAAAAGGTTTGTAGAAATTTTATATCGTATTTTAGAAGTAGTAACTGGATATTTTACTTGTACTGAGTATTAGTTAGATAGTTAAAATAATTGTGAATAATTGTAATGTTGCAAATTTGTGTGATGCAATTTTATTTCATCATTAAAATATATATATATATATATATATATATATATATATATATATATATATATATATATATATGTATATATATATATATATATATGTGTGTGTGTGTGTGTGTGCTATTTCCGGGTTTGATATTTTGGCTGTAATTCCGACTCGGTTTTCAATGTGTCTATTGTAATTCGACATTGCTGAAATTCGTAACATTAAAAGTCAACTAATTTAAAAATTCTTCTATTGATTGCACACCTAAAGTTTAAATGTTGAAACATAGATTTGATATACATGTGGTATATAATTATAAAATATTATAAATTTAACACTTTATATTAAGTAAAATTGAAAAATTACTGAAATAATATTTTAATAAATTATTACATATTAAGACGCTTGCTATCCAACTGGTTCACTAAACACCGTAATAGGCTCTTTAAATGTTTAATAATTTTTATTTAAAGTATGTTTATTATAAACCTTTACAGGTTTTATTTTTTATATTTTTCTTATTTACAAATAAATTTTTAAGTTGTCTTTCATAGTTTTATTATTTTAACATTACATCGTATTGTATAACATTAATTTATACTAGATAAGTAAATAAGACTTCGTTCGCATGAATTAGGATTTTTTTCTTTTATATGTTGCTCATGGGTATATAATATTACCACCAAAATTCTAAAAAACGTTTTCCTGGCTTCTACGAGTATAATCATTCTATTCGCTAAGTCAATCACACTTTTAAAATATTTTCAATGTATAAAATTCGCTCTGTTATAATTTTATTACCTGTATCGATATGGTTTATGCTACTTTATTTCTACAGAGTAAGCAGTGGTATAGTTGTTTTGTAAGGGTTGTAGTTATTTTGCAAAAAAACAAATATCCGTAGTAAATATTTTGATTCATATTAAATTTAATGCAACCCTTTAAGGAATTCCATTGTTTATTTCCGAATCTCATCATCAGATCATCATCATATTATTAAAGGACCACCCCTAAAGTATCCTCTTTCGAATAAAAATAGATTCATCCAAATCGATCTACTCGATAAAGAATTTTTAAGTATGGCCATATTAAAAAAAAAAAAAATCATGCATATTGCTTTTGAAATCACAATTGAAATTAGACTAGTATTATTATTGACAAGCAAATAATGATTCATATAAATTAAAAAATATATCGTATTAATGGTTACTCGGATATGTTTATTTAAAAAACCTTTGAAAGTATTTTTTAAAATCTTAGATTTTTGGGTGAATTAGAGATGTTAAAGATTGGTAATCGATATTTTGATTTGCATTTGTAAACAACATCGACTATCTTTTTCTTTATTTAACCTTCTTTGGTAAAACTATGAAAATGGGAGGAAAGTAAGATAAGTCAAATTTACCACAGAATACTAAGAAGGATGTTTATGCAATATCGCCACATTCTTTACCTTTGTCAAAATAAAATACATAGATTGATACATTTTCATGTTAATGACTTCTAACAATTTTTTAATTTCATTAAAAAAGTAGATTATTTAAAAAAAATGGGTGAGTCTACCAAAAAAATGAGTCAGTCTACCCATGGATTCACTATTAAGGATTAACGTTGTACTATTTAGTGATGGATGGTTCTTAACTGTATGAGTTAAGAATATACAAATTTTCGTCACAATTGCATATAGTTTAGTGTTCGACTACGTATAAAAGTTAATTAGAGTAATTAATAATTGACCGATATTTCTGGGCTGAAAATGGCAGTTGGTAAAATAATGTAATAACTAAATATACTTCACTTAAAATTAATTCTTTATGAAGACTGTCCGTAAAATTTAAGAACTATATAAACAATTGTGTTTAACATCCTTAGCATAATACCTATGTGAATACGAGATTAATTTTTCTCAAGATATCTCTAATTGAAATAAAAATATATACTAGTGTTTCCTCTTCCAATGACGGTTATGCTCCTTTTTTGCGGTTTAAATATGGCTCGTAGAATATAGATAATGAGAAAAAGCTTATGTTTTTCTGAGTAATTTGCTTCATGTTCATTAAAAAAAATATATGTAAATTATAGTTTCTTTTAGATTGAACTTCTTCACCGGTCATATAGGAAAATCGATCGTCAAAAATGAAGGTGGAAGAATATCCTGGACGACGAAGTATCTTAATTATTTTCTACTTACAAGTGCAGTTACATCGTAGACTATTCACCTGAGCAAAGCACTCCATATTCATTTAATTAAGAATATTCTATTCCACTAAACACAGTTTGCTAATAGTATTTTTTTAGGTGAAAGCTTACAAATTTTTATAAGAATATTTAATAAAAATGGCCATAGAAATTAATAAGAGAAAATTATCTTGGCTAATCCCATGTTTGCATTTTTTCCCCATATATCAACATCATTGATTTTCTAGACACTTTTATCGAGATTGTAAATGTTACCACCAATTCGTCGATTTTTAGAAACCGTGTAAGAAAAAAATTAGAATGAAACACCAAATTATATTATAATATGCAACAAGTGATTTAAAAAAAAACATTTCACCTCCTCTCCTCTTTTTCAGGAGAATCTTACACTGTACTCTAATCGACTCCTCCAAAACTATCCCTCAAAAATAAAAATGAAACTGTCTGTTTATATAATATTATGTAATTGAGCCCCTACTTTTGACGACTGTGTTATACTTGAACTTTCTCATTAAATTGTAAAAAAATTCAAAAAATATCTAAGGCAGACAGATGGTTAAACTTAGAAGTGGTTCCCTTTCGATCAGTGCACCTTTTTCCTTTTACATCATGGAACATTAAACATTTGATAGGTTACTTTATAAGACCTGTTAACTCAGCGTGATTGTGGTGGATAGTTGTTACACTAACGTTGATGTGGTTTAATTTTACCAGCACACGCCACTATTTTAAACTAGCAAAAGCATGGCTTTGTGAGGGCTCGCGAGTTAATTAATACGCGTCCATTACAATAATGCTTTCAGGATGCAGTTGAGACTGCCGCGCTTCTGTAGTGCTTTGAACATATTTGCAGATGCTCTTGTGGACGATATCTTTACTAGACAGCCTACGATATGCGACGGTTCCAACACCATCCAAGGCATGATCTCTGGTTGATTACTCATTTAAATCCATGTTCATATAACCAGTTTGTTTAATATCCATAAAATTATAAGTACGTATGTACAACTTTAGAAATCACTATATTAATATATACTAATTGTAAATATTGCAAATTCGGATAATCTGTCATATAACAATGGTAAAATAAAACAAAATTAAAAATTTGGAAATGTTTAAATATTCTTTTTAGAATACAGTTAGGCAAAATTATGAAGCATTAGTTACTGTTAAAGAAACAATAGTTACTCCTTTAACAATTTTCATTTAAGTAACACCTGATGTTTTTATTCTCGAAAATGCGACATATGTCAAACCAACAAAATTTTCTTTTCCTCCAATATCTACAACTACTTTAATGTTAAACCTTACTACTTATGAATTGTAATTAGTATATTTTTTAAAACACCATGTTGTGGCCCAAGACCTATATTATTGTCTACGGAAAATTCTTTGATTTCATTTTTGCTGGAAATTTGTGACAAAAAGTACAAAGTCCATTATGTTCAACATCAAACAAACGACGATGATATAAGTTGTATTGTGTCAATTCCATTTTCATTGGTTGTAAGTTAGCGGTATATTAAAAAAATGAGCATTTCCTCAATGAGAATATAATTCTGCATCTCAAATTATTTTCTGACGTTCTTTTGAATCAGACATCAAAGAACGATTATTATCTCTTTCTTTACGACCAGATAAAGTAAGCCTTCCTTGTATTTCGCTATGACAACAACAAATATAAAATGTTTAAAACTATTTCATTACAGATGTTTAAAAAGAATCTCCACAGCGGTAGGTGGTTAAATTTACTCATAATTTGTTCTGTATGGTCCAAAAAAATTAAAAAACTTACTTTGATTTTTTTTAAATGTAAGTCGATTCAGTTTCACCTAATGATCATATTATTGTAGGTATAGAATTAATAAATCTGAACAGTAGCAACAGGTAAAAACAGGGCCAATACAAATTGTATTTGTTAATACAAAATTGAGATGGATTTTTAATTAAAAGATAAAGTTTATTAAAGCTTAAAGTGTTTGTTAACTTTAAACCTCATCTCATTAAAAATAAAGTGAAAAATATTAACCTAACTTCCGATATTAATATAAATTATCTGTCTTAAATAGGTACTTACATCCAAAATTTCGTAATTCAGGACCTTTCTATATCTTGTTTTATTCGATTTATGTAGGTTATTCAACCTTCACAATTTACTATCCATTAATTTACAAAATAGTTAGTAAACATTCTTTCTCGACACATCTGCATGCCCAATTAATTCTGT
This sequence comes from Druceiella hillmani, assembly GCA_039881145.1. Lineage (NCBI taxonomy): Eukaryota > Metazoa > Arthropoda > Insecta > Lepidoptera > Hepialidae > Druceiella > Druceiella hillmani. Next base: position 661,290 of record JAYKKI010000033.1, on the reverse strand, counting down.
AATTTTCTAAAAGATGACTTTAGTAACAGTCTAGTTAATAAAAACATTCTCACATAATGGTTCAATTTTGTTATTAAACATTCTAGAAATATGAAACCTCTCCATGCATGCTCTATTAATTCCGTAATGTAATCATCGTATTTTTTCATAGTTTAGTAAAGGTTAAAATACAAAAATAACTAAAGAGAAAAAATCTAGACATGACTTTAAATTATTACGTTAAATTTAAAATCTAGAGGTGTCATAGTTTTGTCATAAAGTGTGCCACAAAACTATATGGGTTATGGGATAGTGATAGGGCTCGCTCCGCTCGCCCTAATTGTTTGGTATTTTTAAAGGGTCCTGGCTATATTTTGGATTAAAGTGCCATTATGAAATTAAATATTATAAAACTTAGAGAAGGAACATTATAACTTGCATTATAACATGAAGTTTATGATCCAAACTAATGAGATATGGATAAGGATGACACAGTACAATTAATTAAAGGTACCGTTACAGTGCCTTAAAAGAAAAATTAACCCTGTGAATTATCAGATTAATTTATTGGGTAATGAATTTCGCAGATTAGTTTATTAGATAATTTTAAAATTTATTTCTGCAAATAAAAAACGTAATTGGACAATAAATACATAAATTCAAAAAGATTATCGCTTGATATCGAAATAAATACACGATGGTTTCTCTTTCTGTCATAACTCCGACTAACTAAATGTGTTCTAAAAGTTGGAACCTAAAATACAAATTGCTTTCACAGAGTTACACGTTAAATCGCCTGTCGAAGTTTAAAAAGATAGAACTCATGAAAAGTCGAGCTTCATTCTAAAAAGTCTTTATAATTTAAGTATTTCAAGTTTTGAAGTTGAATTTTGAAATTTAGTATAGTAAGAAAGCGTGTCAACTCGCTCCATACATATTTTTTCAGCTAGCACTCGAAAATATTTATAAGGAAATTTTAGGGGCCGTGAAGCAAATTGAGAGCACGATTTTTTTAATTTTTAATCAGATATAATTAAATGTTTATTGCGCAGGTAAATCCATGTTATTGGAGATTTATGATAAATGGAATAATTTCACTTCAGACTAGGTACAGGATCTTCAATGTGTGAGCCAGACTCGTATTTGGTCGGGTTTTTAAATTTATTCATTCTCTCAAAATTTATATACGCACTATTCATTCATTGTAGGAAATTTTTTAAAATAATTAATTTAATTGTGATGAATACTCACAAACACACACAGATTTAACACGAATTATCGTCACTTCATATCATTTTCTGGCAAGATATATGTTTTGCTTAAAGTTACATTGGAAATTACACTAGCAATATAATTTAAAAGAATAACTTTCTCCTCTTTAATATTTCTGGAATAGGATGTATAATTTCCTGATAAAGAAAAAGGTTTTATTTGGTACAAAAAGAAGACGATTATTATTCAGAGTGTAAGTTCGACTTTGTCCCACTATTAATATTTTCTACATAAAATTTAGAAGAATTCATCAAATGTACCATTTAGTAAACGTCAGATATTTTTTCTTGATAAATTGTCGAAGGGCACTGCAGCCACTGTAAGACAACATACCGTTCCGGTTTGTATGGATAAATTTTCAGGATCTTTTACACTCTTTTACATAGACAACTCTACCGGAATATCTTCGTTCATTTATTTATATCTGCGAAAACATTTTTGTATATACCCGCGTCTTTATATTAGTTTTCTGTTCAGCGTGCTTACTAATCGAATAACACCTGAATAAATTTTATAAATAATTAAATATTTTTTTATATTATGTTAGTAGTTAATACCTTACTGCTGAAGATTTTATTCTATTAGAATAAATTAAATAAATTAAAATAAAAGTTAAAAGAGCTCGAAGAGTCAACGTGTAAAGATGGTTCGAAATATCTATTTAATATAATGAAGACTTCTGGGTATCTATCTAAAAATTTTAAAAAGGTAATCGACCATGCCATTCAACGAAAACGTTATTTTGTACATCACGAAAATATTCTTGTGTAATAAAGGGTAGGTCCACGTGTATTAAAGGTATCTCAGTCTTCAACACCTAAGGCTGTTTGATTTGATAAATTAGCAACATATATCGATTTGATAAATTAGCAGAAAAAAACTTACTGAACCACCAATTAGGCAAAACTTGTCTGACAAGGATATTCAGTTCATTGTTAAATCTTGTGTTGGATGTGAACTGCTGTTTGAGGCTCTTTAAGGCTTCCGTGCCACACCCAACCTGTTAAACGGACTGCAAATAAAATGACTGAAGCTTCCACTTCTCAACATATAAAAAAGTCTCGACTAAGTGCAATAAAAGCTAAATTGGAATCACAAAAGGTAATGCCTAAATTAGAAACAACGAAGGATTTTCAAGTAAATTCGCGTACATTTTTTTCAATATTTTTATTGGAATATGTTCTGTCTTTTATTAAAGTATATTTGAAATTATCTAAATAACATATTATGTATAATGTTTTACCCCTTAACTATTCAATTATGTTCAATGAATTAGCCATAACTTCAACAATTTTTCCATTAAATTGTAATTTTTGAGATCAAAGCGGAGGTAGAAGACTCCGCTAATTAATCGAAAAACAAATTTATTTTTACTTTTGTATAAGATACAAATCCCGCTCCATTTAAACTCAAAACCAAAACCAATATTTTTTCATCCGTGCTCCACCTTAATGGTCAACAGAGTAAAACGATATAGCATTATAGAGTTTGTAAAACAAACCTCCGATCGACATAATGCTTATTCCTTATTACGAAAAATTTTGACGTGGCATGCTTTATTAAGAAGAAGCGTGCCAAACATTTTATATCAAACTATTAAAATTTTAGCAATTCATATTAAGTGCTTCTTTAACATATTTTTTCAACAGAGGAATAGACCCGATCTGATAAATTATACTTTTCGCCAGTATTATATTTTAGTATTATCACGCAACTACAAATTATATCAAACATCTTTAGGTGGGCTATTAGCAAAGATCTTTGCTATTAGCCCACCTAAAGATGTTGTAATACAACGAAACCTAGGTCGTGGTAAAGAACTGAAAGAAATTAGAAATAATACTACATCACGTAGTTTCATTTAATTGCGTGTAATGAATTTCTACAAAATTAACGACAAATATATTCAATATTTTATGTTTTAAAATTAATAATAATAACATCAGCAAATAAAAATATTTAGTTTAAGTCAAGCAGTTGTGTACTCTCTAATAGTTTATATGTCTATATATATATATATATATGTATATATGTATGTGTATATATATATATATATATATATATATATATATCTTGTTTCGAATGTACTTGAATTGAAATACCTGAAGTGGTATACCACAATATTTTTTCGTCCCTCAGATATACATTAATCAATTTCATTTTCCAAGTATGAAAATGATATTTTCTGTTCTATGATAAAGCAACGAAAGTAGAATCGTTTGACAAATAGACAGTTTACATAACGCAGATTACATAATATCGAGAGTGATCTCTAATACAGTTATTCTGACAACGTTGTTGGGAAATGAAAATGAATTCCTCAGACATAAATATAAATTCATTACCCAAAACAATTTATTAGATAGATATAACTAATGAAGAAAAAGAGAAAATGTGATCGATAAAAGTTTTTGCACCGCATACTAAATATAAAAACTCTATAGTAATTACAAATTTTAAAATTACTCTCTAAAGTTTGATATTTCTTCGATTTTCTTTCCAATCCATTTTGTGAAATCTTCTCGTATTTGAGGTACAACACTTGGTTACTATTAAAGAATAAAAGATAAATTTAAAAATATAACTAATATTTGGTTGAAAGTCATATATGAAACTGTTATTTCATGTTTTTTTCCTTAATTGCACAATAAAGCAGTCTTGTGTGTTTAAAAATTTTTGAGAATCATTTTTTTCAATCTGTATTAGTGCATACTAGTCAGAATTTAATACAACTTTCAAAAATTCTATGAATATAATATAATTATAATGAACGCACGCAATACGCAAAAATCACTTGACCGATTTTAAATAAAATTTTACATTATACCTTAAAAGCTTAGTCAAAGTCTGTAACAAGAAGATCAAAATATCAAGATCGTTACTTAATTCCGCTACTACTCAATTAATAGAAGGGTTACTTATTTAATTAGTTGAAAACGACGTTAGTTTCTGTCATAACTAATTATTAAAAATGTGTAGTTTTTAATTTCTCAGGTTGTGGGCAGTATTAATTTTCAGTTTATAAACGTATTTCTATTTATACATAGAAAAATTATTATTATCACTATACTCTCAAACTCTGGGCTACCCTCCTGGCTGCACTCCAGAGAGAGAAAGTTTGAACATTTAGAAGTATATCACATAGTACCTTTTCTGTAAAATGAGCAGGCACATCGGCTAATCTATTATTTTCTTTAATTTATGTTCCTCTTTCCAGCAAGAGTCATGAATAAAGCGCTTGCAAAATAATGGCATAAAACCTTATACTTTTTCCGTTTTATTCATTTTCATATAATATAAATATATTTTAATTGAATACTACCTCCAATTTTATTTTCTTTCCAAATTATTCTTTAAACCAACCACGGCTAAGGGATATTTTATTTCTAGTTTGATTTTAAAATATTACTTTTTCCTACAGGTTCTCGGCCAATTTTGATGGTGCCTATTTTAACAAACTAGACATTTAATGGTTTATTGGCCTTAACATTGAACATTTTTTTAACAGACTTTTGTGTAATATCAGACCAACCCAACACGACCAGAGAGAAATGCATATTGAACGATTTTGAATCGGAACTATTTTGGCTCCAGCGTTAAGTCAAGCACATAGTATGGACAAAATGCCTTTAAAACTGAATACTAATAAATCCAGTAAGATAACAAAAAGTCTACTATCAACGGTCTAGGCGTCTTATGGTAAATATTTTCACTGTGAACTCGCTATTCTGGTTGTAGAATTAGGCTAAACATATATACGCTCATGGCCACGATATCATAAAAATTTGTGCCAAACAATATATGCCCAATTTATACAATACCCTCGAACACCTTTTGACTTGAACATCAGTTTCTAGACATCATACGCGGACAAATATCTCAAAAGGATAAATTGTACATGCCCAAATATTACATTTCTGCTCTTCTTTTATATGGGATTTCTATAAAAATATTTTGGCAGTGTCATTAGGAAATTACATGAGATCAAAGGTTTTGTCAAGGCAAATTCAACATGCCCAACCATGATGGGTTTGCTTGCGTTTACTAAATTACTATAACCACCTTTCCGTATTACCACAATCTGTGGTAATTCGAACATGAACGACATGGGAGAACAGAGGTCTTACCAAGGCAACGAAAAAGTTCATAAATACGATGGTATTTCTAATTATCAATACAGTTGCGACGTCCACATTTAGCACTATCATTAGGCAATAAATATAATGTAAGGATAAAGCTCATACAAAGAGAAATTTCTTTTACAAAAACATAGTTTTCATGACTTTGTTAAAGTTAAAAATTAGAAGTTTAATACTTTGTTAAAAAATTGCTTTTGCAAATTTAACTAAATAATTTATTTAATTACAAATTTTTATACCGTTCCATGATTAATTATTCCAAAGATAACCCCCAAATTGGGACTAATTGTCATTGGAGTTATGAGACTTTTTCTAACAGAGAAGTCAAAACGATTTTCACGATGGACGAAGACGTCAGTTTTTCTTATATTCACACATACATTACAACGAGAACTAAATAGACCATCATCTTTACCGCTCCAGGTTACCCCCTCTGCCCTACTCTCCCGAATTGCTGATGCGATATCCGTATAATTTTTTGTCGATGGCATATTTAGTAAGCCCGCCAAGTACCGCCGAGAAGTGCGTGTCTCTATAATCTCGAAGCGAAGGTTTTGGTAATACGTTTTGTCAAACCTTAGTATTTATATTTTATCTAGGTATTTTATGGCAGATATTTATATTTCTTTCATAAAATAATAAATATTTTACAAAAAAGAAAAATTATTACTATATTAAACTTGAAACGTCTGTTTATTTTTTCGTTTCACAGTAAAATATGAATTGATATCGTGAAATAAAGTGTTTTTGGAGGTTATTCCTTATTAATCGATTATAGCGCACGATATGAAGTTTTATGAGTAGTAAAATTAGAAGTTCAGACCGTACGAAGTTCAGAGCATTAAAAAAACTATAATGAGCTAATTTCAGGCACATATTGCATTATTTACTGACTTGTAAGCGTCATGTGTTTTCGCTGATGGTATTGCTTTTAACGAAAGTAGTAAAATTAATACAAGAAAAAGCAACTACATGGAAACAAAGTGCAGATATAGGTGTCTAACAAAGATATAATTGAAAATAAACGCACCGACGGAGCAAACGTGAAGATGAAAAAAATGCCGAGGTATCTATATAATGCTAGTGGTATTATTAATGAAAGTGGAAGTACAGTCAAATATTCACGTTTGTAATGAAAATAGAATTTATTAATTTATTTAAAGGCTCGTAAAACATGTTATAGTTGCATCAATGTATAATAAAGACAACAGAGTATAAAACTAGGTTATAACTTTAATTGTGTGTGAAAAATATATCAATTATTAAAGTTAGTGTTAACTTAGAAATGTATTATTTTCTACATACTGAACAAAACATTAATTCTATCGTAGATGGTTTTAATTTATAAATAACATATTTTGTATTTACTTTTTAAATGTTAATAATTTCGGTTGAAAAATGTCCAAGGACATATGTTGACAAACAGGTTATAAAAAGAGGTATTATTTTTATAAAGTTATAGTACGAATAATCTCTGTTATGGTACATGGTATCTACAAAACATTAATTCTATCGTAGATGGTTTTAATTAATAAATAACATATTTTGTATTTCCTTTTTAAATGTTAATAATTTCGGTTGAAAAATGTCCAAGGACAGATATTGATCAACAGGTTATAAAAAGAGGTATTATTTTGATAAAGTTATAGTACGAATAATCTCTGTTAATGGTATATTGGATCTGAGTCGAGTCTTGAAGTTGAGTAGAGAGAGGGAATAGGCACAATCAACATGCGAAAGCATGATTCTATGTAAATATAATAGATCAGTGGTTTTTCTCCACGCAGCTTGTTATGACAAATTAAATCCATATAGTTGGATTTCATAGGATCTATACTCTCGACTAAGATGAAGTCAGAATTAATTTGCTTGACCAATACAGAATTAACTTGTTTGCAAGAATATAATTTTTTTGTTTTTTTAAATAATGTGCCAAAAAACGTATCCTTTTTTCTTTAGGCAAAAGTAAGTCAACTGTGCCGACTTTGGCTTAATATAAAAGCCAAGCAGAGAAAAGAGTTGGCAAGGGAAAGGCAGCAGCGGATGGCCATCAGCGGGGAGACGGGGATTACTTTTATTTTTATAATATTTTCTGCTCATATAATATTTTATTTAAAATTTTACAATATACAATTAAATTTTTAATTATAAATTATGTAGTTATCATTTTGTTGTATGTAAAAAGCAGTGTAGCAGGTTGTTTAAAACATTTAAAAATTTAAAAAAGGTATGCATGTTTATACTTTTGGTCTTACATAAAAATGATGAGATTTATTTAATAATTATAAAGTTGCATTACATTGTCAAACTTTGTTCATAACCGTCAATAAGAGATTGATAAAACAATGAAATGGTGTATTAACCAATAAAATAGGATTTTCATATTAAAACCCTATGAAAGAATGGTTTATATTATCAATTCGAAACTAATTTAATGCACGTGTTTGTTTTAGTTATGGGTAAACTGAGCCATAAATTGGATATAAATAACTTTTACTTAATATAGCTTCTGTTGTCATTTGTACTCAAATTCCATTTATCAGAATATAATATGTTTTTGCAAGTATTTGTCAATTGATTACTTCCTGAATTAAAGCAGTCACTGGCTTATGTTACCTAATCCAAAATAATTGAATGCAGGTTATAAAATTCTGGCTATAGATAAAGTGAACCATCCAGTGCAAATTAATTTTAATGCACATTTTAATATTCTGGCTATAAGTAAAGGGAATCTGTCGCAAGTCAGACTGAATTTCAATAATAGAATGTTTTAATTAGCATTTAGAATACTAGTAAATAACTTTTCAAAATACAATATAAGTTTTTGTAAGAATTTATTAAATTATCAAATGTTAAAATTAAATAAATTTTAATAACTTAATTACTAAGGCATTTTATCCTTGATTTCTAATTGGTGCTACTTTCCTATAAATATATATAGCGATACAAATTGTGTGGATACAAGTATCTGTAATATTATCTATCTATGTGAAAATGAATTGTTTGTTAATAAATTTTAGAGGGGTGAGATTATTACAAAGGAGAAATATCACAAATAATAGAGTTTTCAAACTTTTTTAATACATAATATTATCAATTATGGGTGATGTAATTCCAGTTGATAAAGAATTAATACAAATTCAATAAATACGAAAGAAAGTATACATATGTTTCCACTGCCACAAGAGATGCGTTGGTTTACCCCCTTTATCTATTTCATACATTCTAAGCTAATTGTACTTAAGGAGTAAATTCCAGTTGCACGTCGGAGTTGACATGCAATTTTTTATTTACGGTTTTATTTTTAATCATAAACAAAAATGAAAAATTAGGTAGTTTACAGTTTACCAGTTTAGTGATTATTTTTAGTGATTTTTAAATATTTGCCTCAATTTAAATTATTCTTGAACAATTATTAGATTACGTGAAAAGAACGCAATGCCATAAAGGCTATTGGTAGCGGTGTAGGTATGGAAAGCTAGGTCATATCGATACATAAAAGAAACCATAAAGTAAAAAATATTTAATATTTTAATAGAAAAATTAGCTCAAATAAGCTGTAAGACCAAATGTATTTTTAGCATTTCTCTCTTTGTTTTATTCATTAGAGCATGAGACTTAATATAAAATTAAATAAATACACTTAAACATTTTTAAGGAAATTGAAAATAAAATTTGTCTCTTAAATATATTAAAGTCTAAGAAACAATATAATTTATATGGCATCATATAGTTCAGAAATAAAAAATACTTGTCAACCCATTAGCTAATACAACATGATGACCATTGATATTTGGGTAAATGAAGTTCACGACAATATAGTACGACGAAGGATATAAATGCATTTAATATTTTTGTCTATTTTTATTTTGAAACCTCATATACTTTGGTATTTTTAAATAATTTTCATGCTAATATATTTTTCTCACTAATGACTGACAAGCGAATTAATCACAAACATAAAACACATTGACGTGGACGAAGCCGCGGGCGGCTCACTATTTAATATCAAATGGCAATCAAAAATAAACTTAATATTGAGTTATAAGTTTATTTTTATATTAATATTAAATATTGAGTTACTCACCTATGAATTCAACCTCTAACGTAACATTCTGGAGAATAAACATTTTACGAAGTAATAGTTTATTTTGACTGCCTAGTTTTTTTTTGGCACACTTACCTTGGTTAATACGGTGGTCTCTATTAGCCAGTTGGTCTCTATTAGCCAGTCGCTTTACGAACAAAACTATAGAGTTATTTGATAAATAACGATAAATAATGTATCCGCAGGATGTTTAATTTTATTTACTGTGTATTTTTCTGTTTCGTCTAAATGTTTTTACCAAAAGGCTTATTCTCCAAGAGCTTATTTCTTAAATATGTTTTTATATTTGTTATATGTAAATATGTTTTTATGTTATACTTATATTTCAAGAGGTATCTCAGGTGCGATATTTCAAATTACATAAATATTTTTCAATACCACCTGAGTATAAATCCTTATTTTTCTACCAATTTAAGAAAGAAAATTAATTGTAAATTTTTATTACAATTTCGTACAATTACAATTTGCCTTTGTTTTATGGAAAAGGATCCCGTGTTTTTTCCTGGAAAGTGTATTTGAAACAGATTCATACTTTTTTTAAATTGCGAATAAATTTCCCATAAGTGCTATAAATCTATATATGTATATATATATATATATATATATACATATATATATATATATATATAAATATATACATATACATATATATATATATATATATATATATATATATATATATATATATATATGCATATACACATGTATATTAGAGATAAGCAAAAGGAAAATCTCAAATTTTTATTTGACTAACTGCAAAACGGTATTGTATAAGAGATTTTTAAAATTACTTTTCATGTTTGTAAATTGTTTAGTTTGTAATTCGTTTAATGATGTGTAATACATAATAGCGAATAAGTTTATTTCATTCTACATGATTTCCATTTTTATCCCATTGGTTTCAAGATATTTTAATTTTTGTTTGTGTTCCTAATTTTTGTGAGGAGAAAAACGTAGCTTTATTTGTTTTTTTATACTGTACACTTTTCTTAACGGAACATCCGATTTTTTTTGTACGAAAATAATTCAATTAATAGATATTTCTCTAGACACATAAAAATATAGCCAAATAAAAATATATTTCTTCGTATTTATAACTGATATTTGACCTAAAAGTAAATGTCAAAAAAATATCTCTACGGTTGATTTGTTATTATATTCGATGGACGTCGACCTTACTACTAAAGACCCCATCCCCTCGGGCCTGTCAAATGTGAAAGGTAACAATAATAAGAGATGACATGTAACTATTCCCGTTCCACAGGCATCGACCTCTGTCCGTCAATCAGGTGTATATATAATAAAAGTACGCGCACCCATGCGATGCTGGTTAAATAATACAATTTTAAAAGATATTAAGTAAAGAGTGACATTGAAAATTGTGTATTAAGATGATGATAGAGAATGGCAAGTTGGTTTTATTATTCAATCAATCGTATTTACAATCATTAAATGTAAGAATAATGTAAGTATAAAACTTCAATCCGATGGTCAAATCCAATGTGCGCAGCATTGAATTCCGTGAATTTCTGAAAATAAAAAATTGAAAGTTTAATAAAGTATTTCATCCAATTGTAATTTTCAAAACATTTACTTTTAAGTTTGTGAATTCCAGGAAAATACAATTTTCAACCTATTTTCTCTTAAATTATCAAAAAGTGTCAAAACTATATGATGTATTCCTAAAGTAGAATTTTGTCCATCTTTTTATCCTTATCTTTCTCATGTATTTATTTGCAATATTTTCATCGACTTTTACCTATATATTTATTCTGTCTTTTGTCAAGTACGAACTGTACGTACCAAACTTGTTTAATAATCTAATTTGCTCTTAACTTGTGTAACGGATTAACGTATCTCCATCATTTTTTTCTGACTAATATAACGAAATAACGTTAAAATTGAACGGACAAGAAATTAAGTATGAAATTAATTTTTGTTAACCACGTTTACTTAAACTTATTCGGTGTGTTATTTTAAACCAAACAGTAATTTTTTTGTAATATTCAAAGCAAGAGAAAGGAAAGAGCGATAAAACAAATTATATAAAGTGAAAATTTGGTGAGAAAATAGATGCCTAGCAGATTATAGAGCAGATGCTTCTGTAAAGTTCGCGAAAATATTCAATTATGGGAAAAGTAGGGAAGAGAGCAACCCACAACTCCAAAGTCTGGAATTACTTCGTTAAGTAGGTCAACATTCAGAATGAACTTTAGGGCTGCGATGTAGTAGAATTTATTACCTGCATTTTATAATTATAACAGACGAGAGAATGGACGAATATATTGATGTTTTTTTTCTGGAACCATTGATAGTTAGTATTAGAATATATTACGAAAATAAAACTCTACATGATGCAAGGGGGGGAGGGGGTAAGAGAACGTATGCGATTAAATAGTAAGTAAATATAGCTAAGTAGTTGAATATGTACCTGTGAACATATTGGAAACAACAGAAAGATTCTTGGATTCGCGATATCTTTAAATTGAACTATATTAATAATTCGATTCGAAAAGATTGATTTCGATTCGAAATTCTTTTAATATAGAAACAACAACGAACAAAGCTTTTCTTTAGTTTCCAGTTCTTAAGACCCACAGCTTAAACCCAGACCTTGCGGACCTATTAATTTTTTTAGAAATCTAAAAAATAAAACGTATGAAATCGAAACTACCGTATTCCGCCACAGTTTCAAAAAAATAAAATGGACTAAATATCACATAAAGATTTGGGATAAGCAAATTAATATTTTTTTCTCTACAGTACCAATTGAACAAGTACTGTCGTCATATTTTACAGATGCTCCTTTAGTTTCTAGAATAGTTAACGTAGTATAATAAAAAATAATTCATGGAAAGAAGACCGCCTGATGACAGAGTACACGACCCGTCTGTAAATAATATATTTCTCGTATGCAATACGTCACGAGTACATCGATAAACCAAATTAAATACATATGAAAAGGAATATTATTTGTATATGTTTACTAAACCACTCACCGCCCATGCAAAAGTTTTGAACAGCGTTATTACAATGATCTTGCCGTTACAAGCAAAATTGATGTTATTTTAACAAGTTAATTGTAGAAAATATAAAATGAATCTATTAGATTTAGATTCTACATTTAGTTATTTTTATTGCTGGATACCTATATTGCGCAATTCGTTAGTTATTACGGAATTATTACAGAGCCATTGTGATTCGACAATTGTAGTACGTACGGTATATGCTTGTGAAATTATATTCCTGATTTTATAAGATATTGGGTATTATTGCACATAAAGGAACAACATGGTTTTTTCGTTCCTATACTTCAAGTTTTTAATGCTTAATCACTTCACAAAATAACAATAGTATTGCACAGCAACTGCCAGGGTTATCCAAGGGTAAGAAACCATAAAATCAGGCATTTTTTTAAGTTAAATAGTCACCTTTTTTTATGAAAAAGCTTCCTTGTTTTACCTATGAAAATATAGACTTCTTTATCATCACAATTAATGCCCCACTAATTTGATATTTCATTATGGAATAATATGAATTATATACTAACGTTAGAGAAATAAACGATGATGTGTGTGATATTTTTTCAATCACAAGACGGCAGATTACCTTTAGTAAGTTGTAGTAGTTTTTTAGTATTGAGCATCATTGAGTTCAAGAAACACTGACTCCCAAAAAATTAAGAAACCAATGAAAGAAAATGTGGCTTGCACTTTTTGTCCCTAACATTTCCTTAATGACAATTTAAAAAGTTTCCACTCCAGAAAAATGCTACCCGCACTTTTTAGACAATTTTATAAAATATAAAAACCCAATAGTGACATCGTAGTTAGTGATATTGTATATAGGTATTTTTACTAAAAAGTTAAAAAATATTACAATATTTAAAGTGAATATGTAAAAATTACAAAATTTTGTTAAATAAATATTTTCCAATACACAGAACCATAATAACAATGGTAAAGGTGTAGATAAAGTATAAAATAATAAAATTCCCATTTCTATTTGCTGAATTTGACAATCCCTTCCTGTAATTTTTATAAAAGTAAAAATTAATATATCTTCGAATAATATTTAAAATATAAATATATTTTTACAAAATTGAGCATTAGTAAAAGTAATACATTTACGAATTTTATTCCAGTTATTGGTATTCAAATACAAATTAAAATTAGAGATAAAATTAAAGTTAAAGATATACTATTGACTCTATCTACATAATTCCCAATATTAAAAAATTACATTCAAATTTAAAAAAAAATTTCTAATTTTTATTGATGAACTAAACCTTTAAAATTTATATCAGTTAGTACGAATTCTTCAAATCGAAACTAGGTAGCTTCCATATATTGGGAACAGTGAAATATTATTTATTATAATAATAAAAGTAGCACAGACATCACAATAAAAAGTACAAAATAAAAAAAATATATACTTAGATTCTAAAAATAGATAATTAATATTTTGAATAAAAATAAGTTTAATTGTCTTATTTTTACCTTTCAGTCGCATTTTCAATCAAACATTTGATATTCCACGTACCGAAAATATAAATTTTCCAAATAGGTAAGTATTTAAAATTAATAAATACTCTTTCTCCTTTTTCCGATTCACTTATCGTTGGAATTCCACCAGAAATCTAGTATTATAGAAAATGTATCCTAGGCAAATTTTGTCCCGAAAAATAAGTCATGGCACATTGTTTGACCTATATTCGAGAAAATCGTGTTTTAAATTTTGTTTGTGAAGTGCTCTTGATTAAAAGTTAAAAGAATATGAAATGATTATATACTTATTATTATTTACTATTAAATACAAGCAAAACTACGGCTATGAAGATTTTGTACACAATTCGGTACATACAGACATACATACAAGGGTAAAAATTTAGAAACGTTCTACCTGAAATCAGCAGCACGACGAGGTAATAAGAAAGGAATAAATGTAGGACTGCCGTCTGATACAAACCCTTACACATACGTAATTTTTGAAAAAAAAAGATGTTAATTTCGTCCTGTGTTTAACAGCAATGCTTTGTAAAATATTTTTAGTATTAATAAATTGTGCACAAACAATAACACAAACAATCCAAAAACATGGCAAACTATTTTATAATTACATAAAAAAGAAACCTAAAATAACTAAAAGTAGAAATATGTAAAAGGAAACATAAATACAAAAACGAATTTATAATTAGGCAAAACTTATGTAAAAGCGAAAAGATGAAATACATAAAATAAATTGTAAATATAAGTATATATTTACATTAAAAAAGAATAAAAAACTAAAAGGTTAAACAGGCCAGTAGAGAGGGAATAAATAGGTCCAGGTTACTAAAAATTGTTAAATAATTTATTTTAAAATCTAGGTAGCAAACCGATCTGCCATTTAAAAACAAAATGGAGGTGTCTTGTTTGGTTTCACACGTTTGTATACTCAACTGCTGCTCAACTTGCTACGGTTTCGAATAGGTGTACGTCTACTCTCGACCGGAGCACACGCGTCACTGTCCGTTTATCACACTACCCTACTACTGGTACCCATGAGGCAATGCACTATATCAATTTAATAGTTACGAAAGCTTCCCTTCCTTATTAACATTTTTTTATTTAAGTATTTCAAATTTTACTATATCCGTTTTATCAGCTTTTCTTTTCTCGTCTCAATGTTCCTTCTCTTTCTCTTTTTGTAGCCTATCCCTGGCTCTTAGCTCAGAATCATCTCCGTTGTTGTTTATGTTGTTCAAAATTAGAATTTTGCCTCCGTTCTTACTCTTGAAAAAAGTTCATTTGGTGTCTTTCCTGTCACTAAATAAGTGGGTTGAGTTATACAACATTAAGTATTTATATAAAGTTTCTTTCATATCTCTACTATAGTTTTTACTTATTTTAGACGTTTAAATATATCTCTATTTTTCCGTTCCACTTCAATATTTATTCAATACAGCTCCATATCAAAAAGTCTAATATTATATTCACGACAGAAAACCTCAATTTCTTCACTCACAAATTGCCGTCCATTACCTACAGTGATCAAAACCGGATAATAGGGATGACTAAATGTTACTTAAAGAAGTTTAATAATTTGCCACTAGTAATTGTTTTTGTTATGTTGATTTGGCTGTAGCGACTATAATAATCAATAATCACCAACAGATAATCAATATTTGACAATGGTCCCAAAAGGTTCATCGCAACGTCCAACCGTGGTTCTGATGGCAGTTTCCGGCGTTTCATTTTTGTAGAATGAATGGGTAATCCAACAAGAATGTATCCCTCACATCTCTTTACTAGTAACTCTATGTCCTTTATAAATCCTGGATCATATATTCTTAGACCTTAACCTTCCTTTTATAGCAATAATTCCTGGGTAACCCTAATGTGCTGCAATCAAAACGTGTTTCCGTGTCTTGCAGGTTGTACTATTTGATATACATAGTCTTCATTACCTAGTGCTTGCTTGAGTGCTTAATGGCAGATTTGAGTACTCACATAATCGTGACGAAGGATCCAAAATATTAGTCTAGCACTGTTTATGTTTTACATTGTAGCTGTAAAACCCATCTTCCTACATCAGCGCAGGGGGGGTTTGATTTGGGTCTAAATAAGAACTCAAGCGGTTTACGATCAGTAATTAGGAAAATGTTAAAGTGCACAATAGCCCACACTACAGCTGGAGCTTTCTTTTCCGTTTGCCATTTTTTTTTTACATTCTGTCAGCGTCTGATTCCAATAGGCAATAATTCTTGGTAAATTTATATCAGTTTGCACTAGAACCGCACCTAAACCCACGAGGCTCGTGTTTGCTATCACTTGCGTTTTATTTTTAACATAAAAATCGTCTAAACTTTTAATCTTCGATTATACCTCTTCCAACTTCATAAACGCGTCATTCTGTTTTTCTGTCCAATAATTTTCAATAGTTGATTTTATTTCCAGTTTAATCTTTAATAGCTCTTTAAATAAAACCCTTCTTGTGGCTAAGTGGCTAAGTTACTAAACCGAGAAAACTGCATTTCCTCAACAGTCTTGGGGATTCCGAATTCAGATACGCTCTCAATTTATTTTGACAACGTGTTTAACCCTTTCGTAGTTAGGTGAGGTTGCAAAATTTTTTTTTTTTGCTTCTTAAATATACTTACCTTCATTCAATAAGACATTGTTTTTTTTAACACCTGAAATATCTTCGACAATCGCAAATCATGTTCTGCTTTGCTATTTCTACAAATCAAAATATCGTCAATAACGTTCATTACGTCTTCTTATCCAACCAAAATATTTTCAAGAATTTTCTGGAAATGTTTTGATGCACGGGTAACTCCAACCATTATCCTTTTGTATCTGTAAAGAAAAGGTCTTTATAGATACAAAAGGCTACGAATATCGTCAAATATCTGGAATCAGGGTGAATCTCGACTTGATGAAAAGCGTTTTTTGTAGTTTAGTGAAATATTACGTTTTCTTTATTTTAGGGAGTATAACACTTACTCCATGCATGATAATGGGTGGTTCGCTCTCAGTATGTCTGCATTAGCGCGTCTCATGTTTACGCATGAGTATACTTTTCCGTTATCCTTAAGTATTGTTACAAGGGGTGAAACCCATGTTATCTCTCTACCCTTTTATCTTTTCGATTATATCTAATTCCAATAACTCTTGAATTTTCTGGTTTGTCTTCTCTTCGGTTGGAATGGATATTTTTCTATAGAACTTTCCAGCAATCTTCATACTGTGACCTTTACTTGCCATCGGGTTTTAAAAATATTATCAGCGTTAATAATGAGTACACAACCTAAAATTTTTAAAACTATTTTTTTTCAAAAACTTCCTTTCCAAGGAAGAAAATTGGCATGGTAAAATAATCATCTCTGACTTCTTGAAAATAGGCTGCAAAATTCTAATTCCATAAAAACTAATCTTACTTAAAAAATAAAATATATAATAATCTAAATTTAGATAAAAATGTTTGGCAATAAAGTGAGAAACAAAATGGAAAACATTTATTCAGTCCACACATTCAATCAATGGAATTCTGGCTCTTTTGAGTCACTTGAAATGTCATTCCATCGAACCCATTTTCTTTTATCTGAAATAAAAGTCCATGCAAAATTATAGGTTGATATTTCGGTACGTAAGTGATTGATTTAAAAAATAGAAAGTCGAAATCTCGGTAACTTTTGTATTTTTACAAAATCAATCTACTATTTTGAGCAAGTACAGTGGATTGCATTTACTTATTTTAAACAAATAAATAAGAAATAGTAGAATTGAGTTATTTTCTTAATGTATTTTTAATACATATTAATCATTGTAGTTTTCTTATTTTAATTATAATTGTACTCCAATTTTTATTGTAATACTCCCAAAAGAAATATTAGTGGCATTCAAATTAGTTATTAGCGCCTTTATTCAGCTACTTTTATTGTACAATTGTGCCCTCATTTTGAGGTCAAATTAAATTGCATTTTATTTACTTTTACGTAGATTTAGTTAGATAATGATATATTCTAGCAACTTTTATTGTTATGTATGTTTAGCGTAAAATTAATCTGTGAGCGGAAAATGTAATTTAGTGGCAAATGACAATTCGAAAATATTTGCGATACGTGTCGAAGATTCTAAACGATGACAATTACGTCGATTAATATTGATTGCTGCTTCACACGAAAGGGTATATAAAATTGAATGCAATAGAGGCTGGCTGTCACATATTTGCCAATGCTATGACGGTATTACGTTTCGACTTTTGTATTATGGATATTGTTCCTATAATTATTCTGTTTTTCAGTGTTGTGTGATATTTTCAAAAAATTATTTTTTAATGTATTTATAAAAAGGTGCAACAATTATTGTAACGAACTCGATAGGTTACGCATAATGGCGTAAAACGTACGTAACAATACTGTTAATTATAACTACAGCTGCCCATAAATATAAAAAAAATAACAGAGACTAATGAGGGTAATATGATACGAGTACAATATAATTATAGGAAAAGATGGATCACAGATAATGTTATGGAAGACATTTATTTCTCTAAAACTTCTTGATGGGATAGTTGGAATTATATGGATAGAAGTTCGATGTTATTAAATAATTTATTCCATAGCTTACTAATTTATTAATAAGAGATAAATTTCAACTTTTTGTTCGGCTTTCATTTCATTTACGAGAATTATACTTTTTAAAATATCTCCAAAATATACTTTAAATTAGAAAAACAAATCAAGAAACAATGTGATAAAATGGTTTTAAATATGACTTTTAATTAAAGAAAAGTCTGCCATACTTCACAACCTTAAACAATTAGAGAGCCTCCAAACTGACATATCGTTTATTGAGGAAATAGAGACACATTTATTATTACGCCGCCAAAGAATTTGTTTTTTCCCAAAATATGTATTGAAAATATGTTAGAAAATATAATAAAATTAATTTATAAGTAACAATTAAATGAGTTTCGTTTGAAAGTTATTTTTCAGCGTTTTATCTAGATGAATTTAAATTGTTAATGATGTTGTACATATCTGATTTAGATATTTTAAGGAAATGCATTTGGAAAAAAATATTAATAACGTCAGTATTGTGAATATTACTAATACATTTATTTATTATATTTTATAATTTTACATTTACGGACGATACAGGCAGCATTTATAGAATGTCACAGATTTGCATTTTGTAGTTTAGCAATCATCCTAGGGACAATAAACGGTGAAGTATAAATTGAGTGCCATCAGTTTTAGGTTCTTTAGAGGTAATATGGGACGACACCACATCAACAGAATATCAGTGTATGGGTCCTTTGAAATAAAATTAAGTTTCACCTTGGCATTTTTTATTTTTACGTATCATTCGTGTAATTTTGAGTTTAAAAGTTATATGCAATATATCGTCCTTAAAGTCTAGGTTTCAATGAAGAACTTAAAAAGTATGGAAAATCCTAAGTATTAACACATAACTGGAAATTTGAGTGAAATTATATCACTTAATTTGCATCAACAACAATCAACAACTTGACTGATTTTTAAACATTTCCTAATATTACCACGGAAATATGCTTTTCTTACGATATTCATTAAGCATCTATAAATTTTATTTAGTCAAAATTTTCGGTTCAGCATTTTAATATATTTTGAAATCTGCAATGGCATTTCCGACTTTCTAAATATTAGTCACAATTCCAAATTTTATGTTTTTTACTGAGCGTTATCAGCTTGTATCAGATGCATATTCTATATTTCCAAGGTTACTGGTGCAAAATTTGTAATAAGGGTTCGATTTTTGCGGCGAAACCGAACGCGTTCAATTTATTTTGTTGCTTTGTGTCCGGGTACGTAGATTTTTAGGGTATTACATCTTAAATGTACCTACAGGCATATGAAATGGGATATGAAAAAAATATACAGGAATATGAAAAAAATTACTTTTTAATTAATTGAAATATATATTTTTAACTTTGTAGGTTGTGTAGAACATCGTTTGCAAAGGAAATTTGGGTCAAGATATAAAATATTTTTTTTGTAATAAATCTCCGAAGATATTCTGTAAAAAAAATATTACCCCTCTCGCTCCTCATTTTAAAAATATTGAATCTGAAGTTATGAAAATATTTTTTGGAACATTACGTAAACTTTATGAGAAAGCTACACTGAGTAAATATATCATAGTTTTAAAGTAATTTGCATTATTTAAAGTCAATGAAATAATACGACGAATAATAATATTAATAATTGTAAATAGTTGTAATCGCTTTAGAGTTAAAATTTCAAAGTGTCTGTGAAAGTCTTATATTGCTAGTTCTACTCATACACAATAGGCTTATTTCCTTTTCACCTTCGTAACTTTCCAAAAATTGGTTCCACTTCATGCACGTAATGCTTTTTAAGGTACCCAAATCCATCGAATAAGAAATGCATGCCAAATATGGTATGAAGTCTAAAAATTATTATCACAGAAATAAATAATATTTACTTGAATTTCAATGTTAGTTTTATTAATTCTCACACGGTATTTCTTCGTTTGCGTATTTACGTATGTTTTTACATATTTTATCGTAGATCACATGAATAAACTTTCAATAAAAAGTAAATTTAATACTCACACACATGTTCAAAAGTTTGTAGTGTAACAAATAAGAACGAGATTATTGCAAGTCATTGCCAGTAACCACTTTCACGAGCCTTCCGTTCCATTTCCAACCCATTCAAGGATGTCACATCTCAATTATAATTGCAGACTTCGAATCAAGATCTGCTATTATATATATATTATACTATAAACCGGTCACTTTTGTTTGAAATTGCCAATGCTACAGATTTATAAATACAAATGGAACATATGTTCCAAATGTATTTATCAGTCTGTAGCATTGGTACTTTCAAACAATATTACAAATGGAACATACGTTCATTTATATGCGTTATAAATTGTGTTAGAAACATGCATATTTGTGTATACCTGTGTACCTATATTTAAGTATACGTCGTAGACCGATAGTATGACACGGCATGTCGCAATGCGTATAGACGTTTGCCGTGGAACAGTGTTCTTTTCGCGAAATTCGTAATTGTATGTGAGTGTTCGTATACTCACATTGTTTGACCTACATCGATCATTTGGTGATTTGGCTAGTCATTCTTCGCTACATCGTTCTCGCAGGATACACAAAATACACTAGGGTTAGATTGACGAGACATTAAAAGGAAACACACTGTTATATTGTGAAATAATACAATTAATTAATGTTTTAATAGTAAATAGCTCTTTAAATATCAAAATTGAAAAGTTAACTGAAAACAAAACTGCAGAAAATATCAAATGTGAATAAATTATACTTTGGTATGACGAGTGATTAAAAAGTTTAATTCTTTGTTGTTTTATCAAAAAAAAAAAAAAAAAATATGTATATATATATACACACACACACATGCACCAATATCCAATTTTTCGATTCATTTCTCTATACTTAATTTTTAATTAAATTTCTCAAAATTATTCCATCAACCATTACTTTTTAAACCAGAAATCTTTCTAAGAGTAATTTTAATAAGGAAATTTTGAGAAAATAAAATAGATATTGTCAAGCCTTAATACGTTTTACTTCTAATCAGTTTAATTAATTAGTACAAATTACACAGTCATGATTCTCAATTTGTTTTCACATTAAGGGCTAGTTTTAATTTTATGATGGGGTTTCATAATGGTAATAATTAACAAAATAAAAAATAGTCCGTAGTCCGTCTCTGAGCTTGAGTTGACAAAGGTTCTATTACATGTTGGCGTTCTTCTTATGGGTCATAAATTATGTTTGCATTTGAAAATTACTCTTTATTGAGATAAATGTAACTAATATCTAGCTTTTAGCTGAATCACTGTAACAGTCCCGATAATATCCGTTAATAACTTGCTATAATAATATTTAAATAACGGTTGATAAAATCGCATTAATAAATTCATTTATTGCATACATTTTCGCCAACCGTAAACAGTTTACAAGAGAGATCTCACTCATATAATATAGGCGACAAAATCTAAGAAACTTCAATCCTGATACGTCTGAAGGAATACAAAATCTTCGGCTCTTGTACAAATATAATTGGAACATCACCCGCATACGAGACTGTACTTGATTTTGGACTGAACCGAACTGTTAAATGAAAAAGCAAGAAACAATATTGGATAAAAAGTGTAAAAAAACAAATTTCACTAACATTTTAACAGTTCTATTAACAATATTATGCAGAAAAGTTCCAATAGAGCATAAACTGATTTTGTCCCATCTTGCATACAAAAACTTCAAGAAATATTTCAATAGTACTAGCAAAAATAAATATAATAGTACTAGAAATAATACTACATCACGTAGTTTCATTTATTTGTGAATAATAAATTTCTACAAAATTAACGCCAAATATATTCAGTACTAGCAAACTTTTTTTCGTTTCTGTTTTTGTGTCTGTTTTGTGTTATGAAATATTACATGAATTTGTAATTACTTTTTTTAATTAATTAATTTGTTTTTAATAAATAAAATAAATATAACTTAATTTTTATTGACAACTAAATAAAACTGTGTGATGTAGTATTATTTCTATTTTATTTAAATTCTTAACCACTGCCTAGGTTTCGTTGTATATTTTCAGGTGAGTAATATTTTCAGGTGAGTAATTTGTAAAGATTCATTGTTTTCATACAAGGAAACCTAGGTCGTGGTTAAGAATTTAAATAAAGTATAAATAAGACTCCATCAGGTAGTTTCAATTAGTTGTAAATAAAAATTAAATGGTAATGAATTTCTACAAAACGCCAAACTCATTCAAAGTAAATGTCTTATCCAACTTTATGATGACCCGTTTCCCCTGATGTTTTCGTTACTCTGTTCTTCTTACCATTTAAAATTATGACCTTTTGTTAAAACAAATTAAAATTAAAATTACTTATTTTTAAAATTTCGACATAAATAAAATTATTTAAATAAAATGTCTTAAGTTTCAGGATGAAAAGACCACGATATTTTGTATTCCATAATTTTGGTTAAAATTCCTAAGGTTTAAGCCAAGAAATCCAGTTAATGAGGCGTGTGCCTTTGATTTAAAATTTTGACTCGTATATTATATTTATGAAAATAATTTATATTAATCGTAAAACACAAGTAAGTTATTTCAAATATCATTTTCAGAGTTTAAAATTTTCTAGATTAACTATAAGTATGCACTGTATTGACTACCACCTATGCGCTATTTTTACTACTAGCTTTGAGCCACCACTAGATGGAATCATTTAAAAGCAATCGTTTCTTTTTATTTTTCCTGTAATATGTATAAAATTGTCTGCAAGCCTGAATTATTTCAAGTTTTTCAATTCCCAAACCTTAGAAATAAGAAAAATGAGTTAGTTTTTGCACTTTTTGAACACGAATCAAAAACAGCTTTAAATGAAAAAAAAGTAGTTTCAGAAGGTGATATTCCATTTGGCCTTACTACCCACTTGAATTTCAACCTTACGTTTTTGATCCAATTTCGAATAAATATAATCACATTTTTTGCATTTGAAATGGTTGCGAAAAAGTGTGCTCCAATTCTAAAAATTAAAATGAATAGCAGTATATGCTGAGAAAATCAACCATGCAGACTAACGCCAAAGTTCGCCAATAAATTTCCTTTTTTATCGCCTCAAGTATAGGACCTAATACTTTAAGTACGGAATATGTAAGCAAACCTCTAACGCAATATAATTAAACAAATAAATAGCCTATGAGCATACAATATACATGTAAATGAGAATGCATTTCTGGTTTATTACTTAGTAAAATAAGTTAATTTAAAAAAAACACCCGTGGTTTTATATTTGTTTGCTATTCTCTCTAAGTCGTATATTGCTTTAGTAATTATTAATATCATATGGAATATATAGGATGAAAACAATTTTAATAGTTTTATCGTTACATTTCTTAGTGATCCACATAAAAATAATAAATTTAACATCTTTTGGTAAAATACGATTTGTTTCACATTCTCTCTAAACGTGAATTGCGTGAGTATCGACTGCGCTCGTAAACGACAATGACGAGAATCGTCTCTTGCGAGTGTACCTTTTGTCATTTTTTCCGAATGTTCCCTGAAACTTTTTGTGCAAGCAAATTAATTTTATTTGCACAAAAAGGTTGGGGGAAATTTTGAGCAAACAAAAGTTTGATGTTGGGTCGACGCGAGACGGGGCGCGTTTGATTTATCAATTCAGATAATATTGAGTCCCTCGTTAAACAGCTGAGCTAGTACATTTTAAAAATAAATTATTTCATTTATATGTAAATGATAGTATTTGTGTATATAAGGGTTTATACTCATTTTGATGTACCCAAAATAATTCATTACAAAATTATAAGTCAAATTATAAGCATAAAAATGGTTTTACTAATAAAATATCAATAGAAAATATTTGTCACTCCCGTAATGTTTATTATTATAATACATTACAAAGAACCTCATGCGTTATTAGATAAAATTCTCGCCCATCTTATTTGTTATATGGTATGTTAGTCAGTATTGCTATTATCTGACCATAACTGATGGGCTTGAGGTTTTTTGATTCATTATTGTATATAACTTTATATTTTGTACTTTTGTAGGATTGTATAGATTCAAAATGTTCTCAAGACTTTTTTAATTTCAACTCAAGTGTAACGATTGTTAGATAAATTGAGTTAATTACTTCTCGCTTCTTTATCTCCACGCGCATCGCAATTTCTGAGATTCTGTTATTGCAAATAATCTTAACAGAACAGTATAAATGACTGATGATTTCTTACATTTTTTCTTCAAATTCTTTAAAGGAATATTGTTGCTCTCCTTGTCTCTCTCTCTTACAATAATGACATTTAACGTTTGATTGGTGGTTTGTTAACTTGGTATCTAAAATATAATTTTGTTTTATGAAACGGTATAAGTTACCCAAAGTAGATTACTATTTTTTTTTAATATGTCAATTTAAAACAAAACGAAATCGAAGGCAAATTCAATTCAAACATAAAAAATGAAAATTCACATCTGTTTTCCTCACAAATCATTTGACATATTGATTTGAAATCTGGCGCAATTATAAAGCATAATGACGAGCATACATTTGACTTAAACACTATTTAAATTTTTAAAAGACGATTTTATAAGAAGTTGACCTGAAATTTACCATAAGGCTATAACAATGATTCTAAATCTCATAATTTTCAGATATTCTCGATGTTTCAAAGCTTATAAAAATATACTGGACATACATTTACCCATCAACACTTTTATAGAAGTATTTCGTACATATTCTTCTATATTTTTACATATTTATACATACATAAATATGTACTGACCACTTGTAGTGCGACTTCTACTTACACTTAATATATTTTTACTTGATTTAAGAGAAAAAAAATATTTTATGAATGATTAAATTATTTATCCGTATCGCAGAAAATAATTACTTATTTGCGTTTCATATATTACTTAATTTTGAGTTGCGTCATAAAGAGTATAACTAGCCATTTGGAGCTTCTCGATTAGAAGGCGAACTATGTTAAATACTATCTCTGATATAAAACGATCTCAAAATTAGATGGAATGTTAAAAAATATGTGATGTACCAAATAATAGTGACATAGAGGTCGATGCACTCTTGAATTTTGACATTTAATTTTATAATTTTTTATGCGAAATTTTTAAAGTAATCTTGTGCATTTACTATGTGCGGGACGAAATGACCGATGAAATGAAAAAATCGTTATGATGAGAAATCTATTCGCTCTTCGTTTACCTCCACAATAACCGTGTGACAAGTATGATATTAAGTCTCATATACGTCCTTTTATTATATTACATATTTTACATTATAGTTTAATATATTGAATAATATTTCTTGTATAATATCAAATAGTTTGTAACAATATCCATATTATAAAACGAAATCGGAATAATATTGTAGAAAAAAGTCGTCGCTGCGCAATCATGTTTTTTCACGATTTTTAATACGGTTTTAAATATTATGAGTAACTGATCCTTTTTACGGAATGTATCACGCTTATAAACTTCAATTAGGCTGTTTGTCTTACGATCCCATCTTGTTTTTAAACGTACTCTAGTCTGTAACCGTAGTAATAGTGTTTTGAGATATTGTCATTAATGAAATATGGATAGTTTCTTGAACAATATAATTTAGAAGATTTGGCATCAACTGAGTATGACACCGAATATTGCACATATAAAATAGAACTTAAAAAAATATAAATTTGTGAATCGAATTTTACTGACTTGCTTAAACCCGTAGCTTTATATTACTTCATAAGGACAGGCACCATAGTAACCAAAAAATATCCCAATAGAAACGGTACTAAATCTGTGAAATTAGCAACGTTTCATTTCAGTTGACATTTTGATTCTCGTTAGTATGTTTATCGGGAAAACAATCATAAAATACCGGATTGTGTAGTATAACGATGTTTAAATTACAATTCGAGAATTTCAAAAAAGGTTGATGTATGTTACCTTTACTTAATAATCGTGTCTCATACATATTTTTTATTTTTATTGAAAAAATAGTTGTATTGTCAATAACTATATGAATTTCAACGTTGTGACGTGTTGGACGTGTTTTCACACAACATTTTTTAAATATAATTTTTTTAGGCTGTGATTTATGAAAATCTCCTGATGAGATTTTGTGATTGATGAAAATCTCCTAATTAGTATTTGTCCGTATATCTGTCACATCAATAACTGCAAAACTGCAAAACCGATAAACTTAAAACTGGAAATGTAAGCATACAATGTTTATAAGTTTGAGACAATTAGTGATTAATTATAGCTAATGCATTTACTTGTTGACAAAGCCTATAAAATTTCTATACTTATGAAATTAATTCACTTATACAAACATCTTTTGTAGATACTGTCACTAAAAACCTGTGAAAAACTTACAGTGACTATGATTGTTTAGCGCCAGATGGTACTCGCTGAGCTAAGAGCCCA
Organism: Druceiella hillmani; assembly: GCA_039881145.1. Classification (NCBI taxonomy): domain Eukaryota; kingdom Metazoa; phylum Arthropoda; class Insecta; order Lepidoptera; family Hepialidae; genus Druceiella; species Druceiella hillmani. Next base: position 634,283 of record JAYKKI010000033.1, on the reverse strand, counting down.
GAAAAGTATTGAAATAACTTCATTATTTTTTAATTAAATCAAGTTAATTTGATGGAAATAATGTATTATCATATATTTGCATCAAATTAAGTCATAGATTTTCATATTAGGTATTAAATAAGTTTCAATAAAAAATCTGGCCTCTGTGAACTGACAATGACAAGAAAGTCAAAGCAACTGTGTAATTTATCCTTTAACCTGTAATTTGTGACTGATATATGTGTTATTCAAATCTTAATGAAGAATATTTCAAAAAGTTAAAAGGCCTTCAAAATTTATGCATGCGTCACATCTCAGACCTTATAAAATATGATTATATTTGTGAACGCAGGTCACGTCTCAAACAAACGATTGAAGGTTACCAATCGACGCCAACTTCACGTATTTACGGATTTCTTTAATATAATAAAAAAAAAATCCCCGGAATCCAACTTCTATTATTGGCAGATTTACAGACTTGTCTACTTACAGCCTTGGATTACGTTCTAAATTTACCCAGTATACTTATTTTCTGATATACTTCTACCTCTTACAAAAAATTCTTCATGAATCGAGGATCGAGTGTAAACGTCCTATCTCTCCTAAACCCTAACGGTTTTTTACTAATTTTTCTAAATTTATTATTATGAAATGGTATTATTTTCTGTGGATACTTTATACTTGAAATTTTACGTAAAATTCAAATATAGAACTAACTCCCTACAACATATAATATTGTTATGTTATGTACCTCAATTAAATTTACATTACGATACTAAAATTGACAGGTACTCTATGAAAAAGTTTTAATAAAATTACTTCTGATGTTCAGATTTTTTCCCTCTCTTATAATGGAATAATACTATCTTAAAAATGGGTCGAATCACATAAAAAATTATATAATTTTTTTATTTTTATGGAAAACTCACACTTGACTAAAAATTTGACGGCGCTAAAATAGATTCTAGGTTTCTAAGACAGTTTTCTTGTATCGACTATGGTTTTGGATCTTCTCGTACTGTTCCAGTTAAAAACACAAGTTATATGTGTATATATATATATATATATATATATATATATAATATAAGACCACTTATCAATCTAGAAAATATTACTCTTTGGTTTTATTTTAGAAAATGTTATCATCGCGAGGACGTTCACTCTCAACCAAATTTCCAAAATTAAAAAGATACTGAGTTCGAGTTATTACAAAAATTCGTAGGGTACATTTACAAAGGAATACGCACTTAATTATGTGTGGGAAAGAAAAAGGAAAAAGTATCTGGAAATTAACCGATAAAAAATGATTTACCAATAAAACAAACTTCTTTGAACTAACTAAATTTTTAAGCTTCCCAAAAAGTCCAGAAAGCGCTTATAAATACTTAAAATTACTCAAAATTAAATGAACTAAGATTTATTCCGATGAGAGTGTAGATAACAACACTACGATTCTTGTTGGGGTTAAGCATCAAAGACGACCGTAAAATTATTTAGAGTTAAAATTTTTAGATAGATTGATTTAGTAGTTTTAATATAATAAATAGAGTACAAATGTTTTAGTGCTATAAAAGATTATTTGTATGCTTTTACCTGCGCCTTCATCTCGTAAATTTTCACAGATCTGAGTTCTCTAGCTAAATGAGCAATAATATACTTACCCATACAAATAGGCTCTTCATTTATTGACATGTAGTGCTAAATTTGTATAATTTAAAAACCTACTGAAATTGCATTATTTCTCAGAATAAATAGCGTAGCCAATACAATGATTCGAATTTTGAACTATATTTGTATTAAATCACGTGAAATTTATTATACTGTAATATATATACATATATATATATATACATATATATATATATATATATATATATATATATATACATATATATATATATATATATGTATATATATTTATATATATATATATATATATATATATATATATATATATAAACATGTTTTTGATGACATTCGTTTTTCATCTACGTAAAACAGCAAGCTTGCTAATTATGGTATTATTTTAGGCTTAGTTGTATAGTTATTAGATAATAAACGAATGAACTTTTAGAATCGTTCTATTAGTTAAAATGGTGTCTTTCCTTTAGTTTGATGTATTGGCAGGCCGTAACGATGTGATACAAAATAATTATTGTTAAATATTTATCAGATAATTATTGTTCTTATTCATTTTTGGCCATATACATATATTCAGCTTTACGTAAAAATATATCGCCCTTTGAAATAAGAGTAAACACCGCTTGGGGTGGGATCAAATATTATTATACACAAATATGATGACCGTAGCCCATATGTTATAGTATATACGTCGCACAAAAGTCACACCTACCCTAGGTTCAGTCACACGAGACTTTTTATGTAACGTTATTCAGTGGAATAAATAAAACGCCCGAGCTCGGAAATCCATTCCGCCTTTGAGTTATCCTATAAAAAACTATAAATCATAAAAACTGGTGAACAATTTGTAGGCTATTCGGTCTATGGATAATATCCATTGATTTTTGTTAAAAACCGTTGTTCTCTATATACCAAAAAGTCACTGGAAGGTCGCATGCACGCAGTAAAGAAAGACGACTCTCAGTTAATGTTGTTATTATGGTTATGTTATTTGAAAGCTCAAATTCTATAGGTTGTTATTTTGCTGTTATAACTCGGGTAAGTCTGCTTTTCTTAACGGAAAATCGTCCAAATAAATTTTGTGTCATGCTTTTATTAGTTTTATCTAGCTTTGTTTGCACACACACACATATGTGTGTGTGTGTGTATGTGCGCGTGCGTGTGTGACCTCACATCTTTTTCTGGACGTCCTCTTATATCAAGCCTAATAATGATGAAAATTGTTTTCCCCTGAGTTCATCAAGTATAGACATTGAAAAATTTTGTTTCTTTTGTGTAGTAAGAGTCTCCAAGGTGTTAAGTATAGTATTTAAATTTTGCCTGTGAAAAATCTCAAATATTACGATTATTACGATAGTAATTTTATAGAAAGTAACCAAAAATTTTTGTTGACTTGCCGTAACAAGACCGCCGTTTTTGCCGTTAAAGAGTTTTTAGTAATCAAATTATTTTACTTTACACTTGTGGTATTTATACAAGGCAAAATTATTAAGTAAAAATAATATATTATGTCATAGTTTAATAAATTACTAAGCCTCTCAATTATTGAAATATTCATATGTCCCTAAGTGGGGACAAAACTATTATATTGTGAATTCACATTCAAAGTCATCTGTATTTTTGCAATAATCAAATCTCGACTTCAGCGATAAGGAGATATGTACGTAGTTCTATGTATAATAGCAACGGAGTCTGTGACATGGTCGACTAATTTTTATGTGAATTTTGTACCAAATAACTTTATTTTTAAGTAATCCCTCGCTTCTATGTAAAGTTAACGGACATTTTCTTGAGAAAAGTGGGTCAGTTGTCGTCCATTGTTTTCGATGAGTATGTATATATATATATATATATATATATATATATACATATATATATATATATATATATATATATATGTCTACATATATAATACATTTTCAATGAAAGTACATTTTCATAAAACCGAAATTTAAGATTTTAATTTTTATCCTAGTAGAGACGTCGTATTGTATTCTTTTAACATTAATTAAATGTATTTTCTAGTTAATTTGCATTATCCTGGGCTCTTTTTCATATCAATTTTTTATTTTGATAATCTAAAAATTAAACTTCATAAAATGTACTGATTTTTATTAATAACCAAACAAATTTTAATTGAGATATATAAAAATAATTATTTACTAAAAATATTTTCCACAATATTTTAAAATAATTGTGTTTAAAAAAGGTGTACCGCCTTAATCGTTTTATTATTGCCCCAAAGTAACACAAATAGATATATCAGAAATTTATGGATTGATTTTAATGAAACTTTCTTCAAAATAGCAATTTTTCGCTATTTTCATTAAAATGCTGATAACAAGCAAAGACGAATTATTAATAAAATCATGGAGTATTGCGCTATTAGCGCAGTACTCCAGGAGGGTAGGAGAAAGCAAGAGAAGTAGGGTACTTTCAAAAGAAATATCAGAGGATGAATATATCGTAGTTGATGAGTACGTGTGTATGCTTTAAATGATTTTTAAATTCTCAAGATAACATCTGATTTGAAATCGGTAATCATGTCATTAGTAGGGTAATTAATTTAGTATGTGTAGTAAGTTTTTTCTTAATCGCGCCATTAGTCTTTGAACTATCGTCGACCAAGCAACTCAATCGGGAAGAAAATGAGAAATATGGAGAAAATCTAGTACCGCGCTATTATTGAGTTCCTTGTCAAGCAAGGAAAGTCAGTTAAACTATACTGAAAGAGATAGCATCCTTTTACGGGTACTTTTTCTCAGGTAAAACCGTGATAGAGAAGTGAAGATACCTTATCACTATTAACATAAGGTATATTTAAACAAAGCAGGGACTCACTTGAAGAGGACCCACGGCTCGGACGACCTATCGAATTGACAATTCTGGAAATCATTAAAAAGTTGAAAAATTAATGTTAGGAGATGTTAGACTAAAGAAGAAACAGCTCTCAGAAATGATTTGAGTATGGGATAAAATCATTTTTAAAATTCTTTACAATTTGCTTGGGATGAGTAAGGTAGCGCAAGGTAGGTAACGAGAATACTTAATCTACCTCAAAAACGACATCACGTGGTGTGTTCTCTCGCATTTTGGACCTCTGTAGTATAGAAAAGGATGAACTATTCAGTCAAATGTTTACTGGTGACGAAACATGGGTTCATCGTTATGAACGTGGGTCTAAACATAATTCTATGCAGTGGTACGAAGAGTCACACCATCACCCAAGAAGTTTAAGGTGTCATAGTTTGCTGAAAAAATCATGTTGAGAGTCTTACGGGATTTAGTAGATGTACTGTTGATATTTTATAAAAACTGGAGAATGCTATGCTTTAATCTTGGAGTAGTCGAAAAAAACCATCAAAGAAAGAAAGAGCAAAATTAACTAAATATGTCCTCCTGCATGACAAGGCGCCTGTTCCCAAGAGTCGTATGGCGCTGACTGCCCTGCTTAAGGTGGGCTTCGATAATTTGGATCACCCAACCTACAGTGATTACCTGGCTTCTAGCGATTATTTTCTATTACAAAAGGTAAAAAAGAACTACATGAGAAGAAATTTTCCAGCGATGAATAAACCAAGGGCGCAGTTTCCGCTTAGTTTTCGGACAAACATAAAACATTTTTCTTGAAGCTAAATAAAATAATACATAAGCTAAATAAAAGATCGGAAATAAATTTGTATTTTTATTCTCACTTCTTACCTTTCATTTCACGAACTAAAAAACGCCCCTTCGTAAATTCGCTACTCCTGATGCGAAATCGTCCAACGCTGTCAAAAATTGCTCATCATTGTGCTAGGGTTGGTTGGTTTAGAATGAAAGTCTGTGACATCAAAAAATCTGTTACATCATCTCTATGAGTGTGATTTATATGTTGCTTCATTTCAATGGAAGTTTTGTCTGGCAGAATTTATTTATTTATTATAAACCTTTAAACTCCTACATAGGTATATTATAAGTAAATGAATTGATTTCAATGACACATTCACCAAAATACGAAATAAATTTCAATAAAACAAACCGTATTTATGTCTATAAAATATAAAACGGGAGTCGTTTGAATTAATTTCACTTAATTCAAAAATTTCCATGCAGATGTCTCGTATACATTATATAAATATTCAGACCACATTTTAGATATTCACGATTATGATCCCACTTTTAGTTTATAATAGTTTTCACACTTTTAAAATGATTTTTTTTTAAATAATCGAGTTTTCGATGTATGATTCAAAACATCTCAGAACAATCATTATGACGATGTATATCATCAGACATTTGTGCGTATAAAATTAAACACAAATTTTTTTTTTTAAATTTCATTTAACTTTTTAGTCATATATAATTCGTGCTTAATTTTAACAATATACTTCTATATGAAATCAGTCGAATATTTGCTGAATGTTTTTTTTTAATTTTATTATATTTATCGACCTATTTCTCATATATCAGAGATAGTTAATCATTTAACTAATAATGAGAGCAAAACCCAAAGAAATAAACTAATTATTTTAAAAGTTTCGTAGTTAAACAACAAAACCTTATAGTTTTATCGTAACTGCTTTTACGTCCGTTATAACCACGCACATTCTACAGATTTAGTTTTGTTTTCAAAAAATTTTAAAATTAGCTTTTAGCATAAAATTTACACTTACGTGCATTATATGGAGATATAAATTTTCATGTAGTATAATATAATATTTTTGGATTGGTTAGATGACCCGTAATGGGATCGTCAATGTGAGCAAAATTTAAAAAAATAGATTTGTATTCGCCTATCCTACTGACTGGAATATTGAATATCCTACTGAACTACAAATCTAGATACAACACAATTTATTTTTTTTTCATTGCGACAGCTGTAATTAACGCCTATTCCATTTTCCTAAAATATAGCATGGATACGCTTAAACAATAATGTATAAAAGGGTACACTATTTAAGTATTTTTTAAATTAATTGCTTAATGTTACTGATAATATTTCTCTTACTGTTTGTAAAAATTGAATAATAGATAAATTATGCTGTAGTTACTATATAATATCAAGCGAAACTTCCCATTACTCACACAATTTATATTTTGTCTAAATAAGTAATCCTCTATCATTTTATACCTCAAAAAAAAGCCTATGTGCATTAAGATATGTAGACGCATATAAAAATATATGCACATACTGATAGTGAGAACTGAAGCTTTGTACCACCAGTCGGTGACAATATCCTTCAGATAATCTAGCAATTAAATCGCCAGTCCTGGCGGTGCCATATTCATCACAACCTCCATATTCAAATATAAATTTGTTTTGCACTAATTTGAACCATTTATTTTTGACATCATAAAAGACATTATTTTTTACATCTGGAAGAATTTAATGACGGAACTCATTAACTTTTGTACTGTTTAGAACTACGTAGCGTAAGAGTCCGAACATTATCGCCCTAATAACACTCTCTCTGTTTGTCTTATATGTCTCTCTGTTTGTCTGCCAAAGGCTTGTATTATTTAAACGTAATAAATTATAGAATAATTTAAAAATTTTACAACTGTTACGCAATTCTGATCTGAAGCCGGATATTACGTTTATGTAGAGTTATGTGCAGTTTTTCGTTCGGTTTGTGGCTCGTAAATGCAAAAAGTACACCTAGAAATCTACTTTCAACAGTATCACTCAAAAGAACTACTTGACTAGAGCTTTGAAAGATAACATCATTGTGAACCATCAAAAAATTCCTTTTCGAGTTTGCTTTGTCACAAGACTTAGGTTTTGGTTAATGACCCTTATGTTTACGGACCTCGAATGCTGATGAATATTGTAAATGTCCTGTATTTAAACAAAATATTAAGATTATGTTCGATTATTTAATAATTGTTTATTTGTTATAAGTAATGAAAGAGATATTTTTTTTCTACATCATCATCCTCTACTTTAAAATATTTTTTTTAATAAGCAAGTCAAAACTTGCACTTTCTAAATTGAAAAAAACACATATTCTTTGAATCTAACTATATGTAGCTTTGAATAATACAGGTATAGATATCTTTTAATACTAGCCCCTCGAGTACTTTAGTGTTTTTTTCAGTTATTGATATTCATAACCAATGGAATTCGTTTCGCTCGTAAAAGATCTGTAATGAAACATTTTTTAAAAATTTTAAATAAGCATCCAATTTAGAAATTTGTAAAGGACATCCTTACCATCACATTGTTACAATATGGTCAAGACGCATTTAGTAAAAAAAAATAACTTCCTGTGATACTTTCAAGCTCATAAGTTTTCTTTTCCTTTATTTTTTTTTATTATAAAAACATACAAAAAGGTAAAGATATAAAAAAAATACAAAAATGTCTCTAGTTTTCAAAGCTGTTAAATTGTTTTTTTCTTTAGGAAGGAATGTTTATTTTACTTAAAAAAACTGAGCTACGTATTTCTAAATGTTGTTATAATCGTGCGATGATTACTTTTCTTCAGTATTTATTGTCTAATATCGTTACTTTTAAATCTTTATAAGAATCTCGAATATAAAAATGCCTCTTTTTTACTATTGAGTACTAAAATCCTGCGCCTATTCAATATCGAAACATGTTCGATTAAACAAAAATTATTTTGTCTTGGTGGTTTACTATAATGTGAAAAGTTGAAAAAGCTTGCAAAGCACCCAATGTGATGATCTATGAAACCGTTTGAAAATGATGCCACAAGATAAATAAACGATGATAACAAAGCGGGATTAGACGTAATTATAACATTTTATATATAAATATATATTAGTTTTTATCTTATTTATATCTTATGCCTGGTTTTATTGTTAAATGTTTAATAAACTAAAAGTTCAAGATGAACTAGCTCAATTTGATGCCGTAAACTTCTGTAGACATTTTTAATGCAAACCGTGTTATATTAGCAATTTAATAAATTGTTATTTTTTTTTAAATATCTGCGACAGATACACAGGCAGACATCCAGATAATTACATAATGGTTCCGTTTTTCCACAAAGAACAATTGCAAAATCAGAACAGGGCTTGGTCCTATTTTTGACGTTATTTTATATTTTATAAGACGATAAAAATTGCAAAATATTGTAAACGATGGACTGAAAATATAAGAGAAAAACAAAAAAATAAACTCAAGGCACTAAGGCAAAAACTTTTACTAAAAACCATATATATTTAAATAAAACTAGTAACAATCTAAATGTAAAATTAAAAACTATTGTTTAAAACTCGCTCTACAAAATGGCTAACGAAATTTTTTTTTAATATATACATATCATATAAATCAAATGTGTATTAAGAAAATCTATTAAATATAAACAGAACTTGAACAAGGGAGGTTCCGTACAAAAAAGATATAGATACGAAAAAGTGCCAAGATTTGGGGGTACACTGTATAAATTATTTCTCACAATTGAAATATAACAATTAGCGCATCTTTCATAGATGTTTAAAGAAAAAAGTTAAAAGGTTTGTCTTGAATAGTTTGAATTAAAAAAAAATTCTTTATCTTTTTTGAATATACAATGATTAATTGAATTTTTTTTTAGTTTTTCATTCCTTGTACTTTATATAAGAGCGAAAGGACATTAAATTTTTAATATTTTCGAGTGCTACACGCTCAAATTATAATTAAAAAAAGGTTTTTTCCAATAAATTTTATCTCGTTGTCGCTTTTACATCCCATACTAAAGCCTCCCCAAAATCCATCAATTCAGGCTCAGGCGTCAGGTTGTTTTAAGTTAGCTTTGTTTTGTAAAATCTACTCATATTTTGCAAGTACAGTATTTATAGCTAGACAGTTGTAGTGGGGATGCATGGAAACACAGACGGATGTTCGAGCGCGAGCAATTTGGTTCTGTTCGTAGCAATCGTGTTTAAATAATAAGGGGATAAAATTCTCTTATATTTTATTTGATACTTTTCAAGAATTACGTTTTTCCTTCTCTACGTGAGCGACGCCGCGAGTCAAACTTAATTATGTACCGCACATGTAAGACCATATAATAATTATATGGTCTAACATCTGCGATTCGACATATTCTCATGAAACTTGGTACAGCTGCAGTTCATGATTCGAATTTACAAACGTATACACTATTTTTGACTAGAGGAATATCATAACTTATGTAGAATAAAACTACGTATTTCTTACACAATAATATAAATTTAAATATTCCAACATCTTAGTAGATGGGACAGCGTGTTTATTAAATATATTGTTGCTCAAGTGTCTCGAAGGAATACGAACAAAACCTTTAGTGTCATAATTTGTTAAGAGGTATTGTGTTAGTACCACAGTAATCGAAAATGCATGTTGGCAATTTAGCAATAATATTATGGGTACGGATTTATACATACATATATATATATATATATATCTATATATATATATATATATATATATATATATATATTGACCGTGACTTTGCTGTCTAATACGAGGAAAAATTTGTTTCGACGCTTCTTCCTCGATTGCATCTAAGCGGCTGAGATCATTTTAATTAATGAAACCTTGTTCTCACAAGGAAACTAATGAAACCTTGTTCTCATAATTTACATTAAATTATATCTACTTTTCAAATCGGGAAATATTACAATTTTTATGGAAAAATATACAAATGTTTAATATTATTTATGGAAAGGTGTTGCAACAGCTTCATAGTGTCAGAGATAAATTTCGCCCTCTTAACCGAATACATAAATGGACAAAACTGCAGACATAAGGTAGTATTTTATGAATATTAATAAATATTCACATGTATACATTTATTAAAACTTTAGCATCCAAGAGCGGATCGATTAAACTAAGGGAAGAGAAATGTTTTCAAATAAGTGACGAATAACATCGAAGACTCTGGATATGTATGTATGCACGTACGTACATACATATGAATGTAGGTATGCATGTACGCTTTCAACGGTTTGTAAGTTATGAAGGGAGTATACAATTGGCTATGAAATATTAATATAATTCTTTAAGTTTTGCTCAGCGGAACGAACAAAATTATAAATTTCCGAGCTCAAAAATTCGTTCCTTCCACGTGTCAAGCTATCAACAATTTTAATCTATATCGTATAATGACTCAAACTTATATATCTCATAATTTAATGGTAGTGTACACATCTTTATTCCTAATTTGCTCTTATAAAATATACCGAGCATTACTAAAAATGACTACATAATTAAATATTGGCGATATTTGAATGTTGAGGTTAAACCTTGATAACTCCATCAGTTTTTAAATTTTTTTAACACATTTGCCTCCTCGTCAACCTATAACCTCATATAAGTTATCATTTATGAAATAAAACAAATATGTCAAACACGCTATAATTTTAAATTTTGGTATTAAATTTAGCAATGTACAAACATCAAACAATGTACCTTTCATCCTTATACCTTAGTGGAACAAACTTTACAAAACGTTTGTCATCTGATCAAAGCCAGGTTTAAAAAAAAATGATTTCAAGTAGCAGATAAAAAGACAGAAAAATGTCATCCACTTTAATTTTCTACTAAATTGCATAATTTCTCCATTCCTTTTCGATTCTTTCTTGTTTGTGCCCTTCCCATAACCGGAGCACATGTTCAAAGAGCGTTTAATTAGTCGATGTAAATTCCATCCAGAGAATATCTTGCTTAAATAATATTTTTTGTGGCGAGGTGCCTGCGGCCGAATTATGGGTAATTGTGTTTGTTCCAGTCTACGCGTATCTTTTGACGTGGATTTTGGAACTTATAAATGGTTCGATTGAAAAAAACATTGCGGTAATTAATTCAGGTGGGATATCAACAATATAAACTTCTTGCCCACAAAACTAAAGAGGAATATAAACATCTTCAGTTGGGATATTAGCAAAGATATCTTTGCTAATATCCCACCTGAAGATGTTGTAATACAACGAAACCTAGGCCGTGGTAAAGAAATTAAAGAAAGTAGAAATAATACTACATCACGTAGTTTCATTTAATAGTGAATAATGAATATCTACAAAATTAACGCCAAATATATTCAGTATGTATAATGTTAAAATAATTAATTAGAAACTTTTTAGATAGCCATAAAAATACAAATTGTTAAGAAACTAATTAGTTCGTGGGAATAATTTGCAAGTCACCGAATGGTAATATAATGTGAGTATAAATAAGTGAAAGGTATTTTATTTTGAAAAATAAACTCTCATTATACACAATTAATTTTAAACATTAAAAAAAAGAGATCTTGGCTTACTAAGATATATTTTTTAGAGAATAAGGGAAATGGAAAATAGATACCGGGCCAGTGGAAATAAAGCATGGTGGTAATTTACTATTGAAAATTGAAACATAATGATCCAAATAAAAATACATCTTCGAAAAAGGTTTCAACGAAAAAAAGAAAAGATTTTGTAAGTCTATAAACCTTAACACGATGGAAAAAAACAAAGTACAAAGGAAAAAAAAATGTTAGTAAACATGAACTTTGTCTTTTTCCATAACTCATAATTAGCTATAAATCCGAGAAAGAAAAAGTGTTTACCATTTGCAGGTTTGTGTAATAAAAATTCCATAATATATTCTAGCTATTCGCTATAAAAACCAGCATCTTAACATCGAGTCTAAAAAATGATCGAACATTTTGAGAACAATTATTTTAATTACTTTATTTAGACACCGCAGCGCTATTGATGGCTTAATAAGAGAAAATATTTAATGAGGATCTGCTTTGTAACATGGCCTTTTATAATTTTTATACGGTTTCATCAAAAACTAATTGAGAAATGAATAAATATATAAAATAAACCTCGTTCGTCGCACTGAAAATACGACTCCATTCCACCAGTATGCCACCATTTTTGTAGCCATATTTCATAAAATTATGTACATATTTATCCTGAAATAAATCTTCCATCTCGTAACCTTTACTAATTGGCTAAATATATACTCTTTAATCTTATTTGTATTGAATAAGATTAAAGAATAAACATAATCTTATAATAAATAAAATAATCTACTTAAAATAATATAATATTTTATGTAGAAACTCGCTGTTTCCAACGATATTTTTAAGACTGATTTCAACGACATTTTCAAATTCTCAGCATCATACTAATTTCACAGGAATGTTTTTTTGGAGGAAAGTTTTATTTTTTGTATATTTGTTGTTATTTTTTTTTATAAACCTAATTTACGTTAACATTCACTATTGTATTGCTTGTAGTGTTAAGATGAATATGAGCTAATAACATCGTCCTAAAAAGCATGGCTGATAAAAAGTAATGATTTAAGGAGATGAATTGAAGTAAGTTGGGTAAAACCTTGAGTTAAACTTTTAAGCAAATATCGGTACTTTAAAAGGACATGTCAAGCTATCGTAGAAAGCATAAAAATCTACAGGAAAATGTTTAATGGTATGTACCATTATTTTTACGGATTGTTTGCTATAACTTGTTTACTGTTGCAAAATCGGGCCATTAACATTATGTTCCAATTAATTGTATATGACAATAAAGTTGACAAGAATCTTTCAAGATCTATGTTGTTGATTGCTATGGATTTCTAATTATTTGCTTTAAATATGTATTTGAATGAAGCATATAGAAAAGTGAATAGTAAATAATCATTTCATAACAAAGTGAATAAAACAAAAACAATAATATTTCCTTTTTTTGCCCGGATAAAGCGGGGAAATCGCCATTAAGATCATAGCTTGTCTCAGTCCACTGCTGAACATAGCCCACTCTAGCCTATGAATCATTTGATGTAATACCCATAATCGTCAACTTGAGCACGCGGGTTGAATAGGAGTGCATCTCCCCCCAGTACCACTGCTGCCTGCTACCGATCTGTGGCATTTAGACTCAAGTAGACCTACTGATCATTGAATAACGCATTTAAAATTAATTACTTCCGGAGAGTAAATTTTCACAGCAAAAAATTTTCGTAATCAATTACACATTCATCTTCAGAATTATATCAGTATCTATAAGTATTCGACGTAAATTTCCAGATTAAACATAGATAGATCGCAGCGGAATGAACAAAAAATAAATAGAAGTTTCTCGGTTCTGTGAACGGTAATGAAATATAAACGTTGTGCCATCTTAAAGAGCAAAGTAATTAAATTGTATATAGTTGGGTTTGGTTATACTGCTATATACATACTTCTACCTTCATCAGCGCCATTTGCTTAAATATACTGCAGTGTTGATTCGAGAAAAAAATAGCCTAAAATAAAATAATACGGATAATCCATCTAAAGTATTGACGTACCAAATAAATTAATTTCCGATTGATATATTGGTCCCAATAAATATTTTTACGATCTCTCTCTCTCTCATCATCGTAATTAAAAACAATTATGAAAGTGTTCAGATGAATATATAGTACATAAGAAGTGGAGTATATATCATATCTACCGCAAAAATTATTTCAAGGTTTTCATAAAAAAAACATTCCTTGTAATTTCTCATTAATATTCTTATTCTGTAACTAAATTAGACTCACATAATCAATTTATAAAATATGTTTTAATATTTTATTAATCGTAATAATTATCAGAAGTGTTTTCATTCCTTGGTATTGATTATACAATAAGAGATAAATGATATAAAACGTCTCGTTCACTACTATTAATTATGATCGTTTCTGAGTTTACGCACAGTGGCTGCTCCCAAAACGAGTGTTGCGAAAATGAAGGTGCCACTGAAGTCCGCGAAAAAATATTACTTTGTTCTAAATACTTTTAGGTTTCTGTTCTTTCCATGCTTCAGTGGTCGTGACTTGTAAGTTTTTATGCAACATTTAATTTTAGTGATGCTAAAATGTATGCTATATTTTAATAAAATATGTGTGTATATACGTACATATTTTTGAAGAAGACGTTTTTCAAGTTTTTATTGATTTGTATCATAATTGGACGCACGCTATTGGAATATGCAACACAATATTTTCGGAAACATCTCTGCGTCTATTTGTGTTTAATGAGTTTAGTAGTATATTTGATGCAGAAACTTGACTTAGTAAGTGTTAATGCAAATATAGGTGCTTCGAGGTGTATCACCAATATCGGAGCCGAACTACCAAATAAGACACGACACGGAGCAGTTTAATAGCTATTTTTATACCTCCATAACTCCGTTCCAGAGAATGCTCGAATTTTGATTTCATAGCTCTCTTACTCACTAATAGATCGTCTAAACCTTATAAATTACTTTCAGCACAGCTAGAAATTTGAAATTTGGAACATCTGTAATATGTCAAATAGGGGAAGATTAAATCTATCTACTATTGTAATTAGGTATGTATATCATTCTAATTTTACTTTCTTTTAAGACACAAAAAACTTTTAAACTTCTACTCGATCTAAGGTTACACTCGCAGGTTAAATTATATTAGAAATATTGATATTCATGTATTGGTACTGCTAGACCACAAATGGTGATAATACATAATTTCAAGTGCTCTCTAAGTTAAAAACTATAATACGCATAGGATAATACAGATATAAGGATAAACAAAATTCGGGGAAAATTTGCTATTTTATCATCTCATATATGTATATTACGGAAAATCTTTATATACTTAAATGAGATGATAAAATAGCAAATTTACGGAAAACTTTGCCGTTTCGTTTTTTAAATCGATTGTTTGTGTGATAACAACAATGCTTAATTGATTACTTGTGTGATGATAACACCGCGCTGGGAAATGTTGGCGTGAAGTTGAACCAAGGGATTTGACCAACCAATCCGAGAGGTAATCTTCTCCATTACAAGGCGAGATCCCATACTGTAACTGCCCCCTGTTGGAGATTATGAAATAAAATATTAAAAATTAGTTTTTCAATGCAAACGAAAAGTTAAAAAGATATTATTTATGTGTTTTTTTTGTTAACGCAATCCACCTAACGCTACCTTTCAATTTTATGTAGTAAGAGGCAGAAAGACTGCATTAAATGTATATTAATGCAGACTGTGTATAGTTTGGCTCCAATTAGTACTTTCAGTATTATATAAATATATATATATATATATATATATACATATATATACATATATATATATATATATATATATATGTATATAAACATATATATATATGTATATATATAATTATATATATATACATATATATATATATATACACATTTAATTATTTTATCTTATAAAACATGTAACATAAACAACAACTTAAGCATATTGCATTATAGAACGAAAAGAAATGGGAATTAAATTAATAACTTAAAAATCAACCAAAAGTGAAGTTTAATAACTCACCATTAATCTTCAATTTTCCAAGATAAAATATTAGTCACTTATAATAATTAGGATATTTGATATATACAGGTGTAATATGAAATATTTTTCAGTAATTAATAAGCTAACATGAAAAACGTTTCTCAATTTTTATTCCGTGAAATAAATCCATATTCAGGCTAGATACAGATAACAACGTAAATTAATTTGCTACTTAAATAAATGAAGAAATCCAGGTGATATGCCAAAAAATTTTCTAAAATTGTTTTTCATTTCCCTTAAACTCGTATCTGTTTCAAAATTACAACACTATTTTGGAACAAACATCCATCCTCAGAATCAGAGAGCTTTTAAATTTACATTAAATTCAACGGAGCTAATCATGAAATGAGGCTCACGTCCCTGCACAATAATTAGTCGCTATTACGCATATGCCCTACTAAGAAGGGCAGAAAGGATCAGACAATATTTTAACAGAAGATTACGTATTCGAAATGAGCTTTACGGCGGCCGCAATAATCCACAACGAATAATGCGGAGTTGGGATTTTCAAACTTTTTTAAAGAATTAAAATTCATGAGACAGTTCTAGGAAGTTAATTATGACTAGAACGGATGATTAAAACAACTGAGAGTAGACCGGATTTTCTTTACTTGTGTATTCTGGCTTCGTAAAGACGAATATATTTAGCTTGATATTTCATACTTTTGTATTTTGTACATAGATTTTATGCTGATAACGTGAAAATATTACGAAAACCTGTCTATGGTATAATTAAACGAAACGATAAACTTATGTAAATGTGACATAGATTTGTAGGTATGTCTTTTTTTAGTCTTTCATTTCTATGTAGATATACAAGTATTTGGACATTGTGTACTAAAAATCATAATGACTGATATACATTCATTTCTTTTTCTTCGTCATGACTTCTAAGAGATCGAACGAAGTCACATATGCTCCACGTATTTGCTCAATTCAATAGAGTCACAATGGCATAATTTGTAATAGTTTTTAATTAAGCAAATGCCAGAACGCCATTTTGTGGCCAGAAATTCATTTTGGCAATCCCACCAATTGTGGCATCATTGAGTGTGACAGCGTTCTACACAAACAACCCAGTTATTACAATTTACATATATGTAAAGTACGACGTTGATTGTTGCAATTTAGAGTTTTTTCATTATTTATTATCAAATATATGTTATAATTCTTTAATGACTTCAAGTTTAAAACACTGGTTAATTGTTAATATATTCGAAACTCGCGAATACATTTTAGACTTAATTTTTCATCCTAATAAGGTGACAAATATTTGTAAGTCGTTATTTATTTAAAAATACTCATATTTTATTAAAAATTAATAGTAATCGGATAAATAAATAAATTTTATTTGTACTATGATCGAACGACGAAATTAGTTTTAATAATTTTATAATTGTTATTTTAAAGTTTATGTATAAGTAATAGCAGGAAAAAGTAAAAAAAATCTGAAAGTTAAATTTCATTTTTAATTTCTTCGAAGAATTAAGGCATAGAATTTTCGACTATCACATTTTATTATATTGTTATAAAAATTAAAAAAAGAAAAGAAAATTTAAAACTTAAAGTCTGAAGGCTGTAAAATATACACTCTTTTTTATATTGTTTTACATCCTTGTTTAAAAGTGCATTTTTTATACGAGTAGTCTGTTCAAAAGGGTTTGTTTAACTATAAAACAAACTTATTCCGACTATTCCTGAATTTTCAAACCAGATATTACTTAAACGGTTAGCTTAGTTTTATAGCGAGCGCGTAAGAAAGAAACGATCCATTAAAATTTATTTATTGTAGATATCAATTTGCAATTTAAATCAAGCGTATTTGTAGCATAATTATGTCTTGGGCACTTTTTCTACTCTCTCACGCAATTTTTATAAGATCACTCATATATAATATGTATAACCGTGATATAAATATACGTCGTTTAGTTAAATTTTGTACAGATCAAGGAAAAGAAAATGAAATGGTGTTCATTTTATATACCCAAGGTGTAGAAATTATTTTAGCCAAAAATGTGTATTAAGACATTACACAACCTCGTTCTTCGATGAAACTTACCAAATAGCGTTGTGTACAAAGAACATTGCGTGAGTAATGTGAAAAATCTTATGGGGCCAGAATCAGGATTGCAAATAATATGTTTACTTTTTATTTTTTTTAGTACTTCTTGATTCATGACTGGAAATGTCGTGATAAAAAACAAATATTTTATTAGTGGCAACTCTTGGCTATGTCCAAGCTAAAATCGTGCAGCTTATGGCGATTTAGTTTATTTCAATATATATTATTCTAATCAAAGGCGGGTCATAATAGCAACGTATAATAAACAGTAATATACACCATTAAACGTTTTGCCGATTCTTTTGCTATCTCCAATATCTTCATACATTAATATAATAAAGCTACAATAGTTTAAAAGTTTAATTGAAAAATGTACTCAGTACATTTTGACTTTCAGCAACTAAACACTTGCCCAATTTTTTAAAAAGAGATATTTTAGGCCATATATCCATGAGATACTGGAATTTTATGTAAGCTGGTTTATACCAAACCATAAAAGAAACTAAGATAAGTTTTCTCTTCATGAAATTAGCGCGATTATCGATATCAGCGCTAATCGTATAATGTACATATACTAGCTCTACCCGCCACTTAGTTCGCATGTGGATCTTTAGAAAACTATAAGATTGATACAAAAATACAAATAGTTAACTCTAAGACTAATACAGATAACGCCATTTATTAGAATAACATAAAACTTAACTTTTTTGAAATGAGTAAGTACACTTTTATACTGAAAGGTAAATTGGTGATATATTCTTTTTACTACGTCGATTGCAATAAAACATAGCTTACTTGTTACACCAAGTCCAACAGTGACACTTCACTCACCGTGATCTATCCGTAACACTTCATCGAAATCCTTTAAGATGTTTTGTGTGATGTTCAAACAAATTAACAGGCTCACAGATTAAAGGAAAAATATTTCAAAAACAATATTTTGTGTCACAATAATTTTGTTACATTCCCATAAATAGTCATTTATTAAATATTTTCAACGTATAGATACGCCAAATTTTCAGTTTTAGTATATGTATAGAAAATAAATTATATAATAATGAAATTTGCATAGTCAAATACTAAACCTACCAAAACAATTAATCTACGATTTATATTTCAAAGAAGTTAGTGAAACAAAGTAAATTTATAACGAATGCATGAGACATCAATGTTATATGCAAAAGACCATCGACAACAATGTCTGACCTCATGCATCTACCCACATTCGGGTTGCTGCTTGCTCAAGCACCTATACCTACTGCATCACGCTACATTTTACCACTAGACATACACATTTCTCCAACATATATCCAGGTGGAATATTTCATTGCCCGATTTAAAATACATATGACCCCATGTATTGCATATGCATGGGTACAGTGTATACTCTTATTTCTTTACTGTCCTTGTGTCGATGATTGAACTATTGAAATCTTCTGATGAAGTGAAAAAATAACGATTAAATAAAAACTAAATATTACTTTAATTGATTTCTGTAGTCTTCTAAAAGTACCATGCGAATTTCTTAATTATTACCTGATGTGTGCACAAACAAGCACATAGCAAACAAACAAATAGACAAATATTTCAAAAACAATTTCCGTGTATTTGAAAAAGTTTTATTATTTGTCTTTAAATATTTTTTTTGTGAAAGTCCTCGATGCCCAGACATGCCAATTCTACAGTTTTATTATAGGTATTGATTTAATTCAAATCCCATATACACCCTCTGATTCCAGATAATGAGAAAGAAATCACACGATATGTTAAGAGAGCTAGAAAAATATTTATTGTAAAATGGAATGAAATAAATAAAGTCGATCACTGTTGACTGCGCGCCACATAAATAAATGTTTGCAAATCTAATAGTGTGAACAGGAACACTATTTATTTACCAATATTTATTTATTACAAGATTATACTTTTGAATTAGACCCTTTCAAACTGTGACCAATTTTTAGTGCTTATTTTTGCTTGTAAAAACGCAAATGACACATTTTTTTAAACGCGACAAAGATTTTATGCCTTATGTTTATATTTACATATTACAATTTCTTATCAAACACAATATCTCAAAAACCATGAAAAAAAATCTTGTAAGTATAATCATCTCAGTTAATAAAAATTGAAGTTAACATTAACATTAAATCATAGCTTTCGTTATACGAGTATTCCACGCGCACTAATCGTTAAGTATAAATGAATATAGTCATAGATTTACTCCTAAACACTATCTTCTGAATCTGAAAATTAAATATGTGTCTCAGTTTTAAAATAAGATATTTTGAAAGATATAAAAGGACATAAAACTTTAAATGAATTCAGTAAGCGTTCAGTTTGGTTCGAAAAAAACAGTTAATGGTATAGGACAGTTATTTTACATTAGTTTATATTTTTGACCTATAGTTGCCTACTTCATATTGAAGAGGATATTTTTTAAAGCTCCTTCAAACATTTTACATTATAAGATCTTATATGTTTATTTGATTTATAGGCTATAAGTAAAAGGTATATATTCTAATTTTTATTTATCCATATTTTTATTATTTTTTTTAAATATTCAACGAACATGTTTAGAAAAATATGATACTTTTGTAGGCAGATACAGTGCTTTATTGAATAAAACAATGGATATAAGTAAACAAGAGAGAAAATGTCATGTTAAAAGGATTAGTTCCAACATCAACACGCCCGAAGTCCTCGGTCCCATAGTTAATCACATATCTAAAAACTGTTATTACAAGTGGAATAATTTTAATTTCAAGTTATAATCATATGCTTACAGGCAGAGGATTTTTTTAATAATTTTTAATTTTTATAGATTTTTTTCATAATTTAAAAATTAGAGCGAAAGGTACATTGTGCATTACTTTGAGACTTAATATTGGGCAAATGAATATAAACTGAATTTTATTCTCCAAAAACCTGTCCAACGACAATCTCCTCGATGCGTGATAATACAATTTTTCTCCCATTTGGATGAATGGACAGTTCTTTAATCTTTTTCAGTATTTTACTAAAAGTAGCCAAACATTAGTTGAATTCATACGTAGTGATCTTCAAGATATATTTTTCATTTTATTTAATAGATACAAAAATTCAAACGATACCATGTTGTCGAGCTATTAAGAAAACACATTATTTTTTTTGGTTTTCTGAATTTATTTTCATAACAAATTATGTTATAGGACACAGTTGATTCGAATTCTTTATCAAATTAAATATTTAAATGTGGCCTGTTGTAAAAGTCGACTCTATGGGTTTTGACACAGATTTTAAGAATAAAATATCCATATATTAATTTCATGTCAATTTTTTTTCCCATTGGATAACTCTGGAAAAAACAACAAACAAAATTGGAAAAAAACAAACGAAAACGAGAAAAAAAGAAGTGTTTTATCTACATCTGATTCCTACTCGATGTTGCCTTGAATACATTCTTTTTCAATATCAGAAATTTCAAGCATGTCTTCTACTTTGGTTAGAAATATATAATTATATCTTTTTATCAATGTCCCATACAGGATTTTCTTTTCATGCTTCCTAGAAATAAAAAGGTAGTGACAATAATAGAACAATTTATTTACCGATAAAAAAACAGGCACGTACAGAAAATATTCCAGGGAAAAGAAAAAAAAAACAGAATTTTATTATCTTATCTAAGCCTAATTTCTTATTTTACTGTACACAGAAAGTGGCTAGCTCAATATTACATATATACATACATACATATATATATATATATATATATATAAATAAAAGAAGTAAGATGAAAAGCTTGTACAGCTACTGAACTGTACTATCTCTTGTTGTTCAGAATCTTAACACTTTCAATATAACAGTACACACAAAATAAAATTTTTCAAAGATCTGTTGAAATAGTCTTGACGTACAAATTAAAAACCTAAATTCTGAATAAAAAAATAGAAAATTTTTATTATTAGGTTAAATAACAGACATCGAATTTATGCCTTTTCGCATGCATTTTAATGGACGCAAAAATTTAGATACAATTTCGATAGGTCAAATAACTAAAATATTTTATATCAATTTATTTATTACATCTTGAAAAAGTAGAAGGAACATTGGAGAAAAATTAATTCATTCCGATATATTCCTTTAAAGAGCTTTAAAAATTACCACGATAAATATTACTATTAAATAAAACATTTAATTTTTTATAAATAACACCTCACTGTCAATTTTTACACGCTCATAACTTTCCCAAACTGGTATCTTTAGTATTTGATTAGTGTCAGTAATGTCATTCGAACTAAGGAAAAGCGAAACCTATCAATTCGCTTTTAACACATAACTCAATTTATGCAAACATTGGAAGCAGCTTTCGTATTCGCTTCGTAAACATCAAAGCTCCGCCCTAAGCCGAATTTTAAGAGGCCGTGCTTAAATTTAAAAAAAAAATTGTTGTTATAAATACAATAAAATAATGAGAATGTTTCATCAAAAATTGAAAACATAGAGTACAATGTTGACATGTAATTTAGTGTAATATTTTGTAAAAATTACAATCAATAAAATTTAACTCTGATATACCTGAAGGCTTTAAGCGATTAAAGTTCAAAATCAAAGCATATTTTCTTAATTCTAGCGTTTGTAACCAGTAATTGAGGTTTTATTAAATAAGGTGGATGAAATCTGCTGTTTCATTTTCATTTGTACAAAATTTATCTCCTAACGGACTTTTTATGTGGTTTTTTTATCGACGCTTCATCAACCTTAGTTTCTATTAAAATAGATGCTTCTGTCGTATCAAGGATTGTATTCAAATTCAAGTTTTCTTGCACAGGAACATTTGATGTTAAATTCAAAATATATTTTTTGTTAAAATTAGTGTAGTTTATTACATATCTTGGAAAAAAATGTTATTATTACGTCTTGAGTTATTTATTCAATTTTCTTTAAGAATTTTGTCTTTTCAAAACTTGTAAATAAAAACGATTAAGGAATGCAGATGTCAACAAATATCAATAATATAATAATCGTATAAGTAAAAGTCATAAAAAAATGTCACAGTGGAAAGAAACTTAGAAAACATGTAAATATAAAAAAAAAACAATATAGTTGCAAGTACTATTACAAACAACTATAACAAACTAAAAATATCCATAAAATGTTACTAAGGGAGATATTTTTATATATTTTGGGTATTCTTTTGTTAATCAGACATTACACTATCATTTACCAAAAGACCGTCATTGAGATAGATTTTTATTAAAAACTTGTTTAACTACTGTATAATAGTAAAAATCCTTGCTAAAATGTTTTTTTTTTGGATTTGAACTGAGTGGTTTTCGGCAATTTAATTAATACAATTAAGAAATATATTCAGTATGTTAACTAAACTACAATGCTAATGTATGCAAATACAGTATGATTGTATATACCCATAAAGTTAATATATTTGTATGAATATCATATTAATTAATTTATAAAAGAAAAAATCATTACAGAAAACTGAACTTTGTTATGCAATTACACAACTAAACTTTGTTATATAATATACCTCACATTATTATTTTTAATTTCATATGCAATTTTTACATTTTTCGATGGAACACGTCATCATTTGCTAACGAAAAAAAAATATGTTTAACAAAGACAATGCGTTTCGTCGAAATGGATTGACGTTAAAATATGACAAGAAGTGACGTGTATTCGCTTACAAAAATGCTGTCAAAATTTTCAAACTTACACACTCAAAATAACAGCCTATACCAGCCTAGAAACACATAGTCAATGCAAAAAAAGAAATAGAAAAAACAAATTGGGGTATTTTGAAGTATTCTAAAGATTATAACTAAGTCTTTTGTATCAAATTAAATATATTAATATTGCAAATTCATATTGCTAAGTTTCTGTGATATCTTTGCAATTTCCGTAAACTTTATTGATTTGAATACACAACCTATTTTTTAAATAAATGAATAGCGCTAGGTTCGCAGATATCTTCGTGACTTTAAATTTAAGGAGATATATATTTTATGAACTTTTCTTCAGCTAACAATTGCACGCACTGACATAAAAATTTAATTTTCTGCAAAAAGGTTTAACAATTTTTGAAAGGTACATGTCATAAAACCAATGTCATTTTTTGTTTTTATTAATACTTTAAACGCTATAAATTTAGTTCATAGCGTAGTATCGATATAATTCAGATATATAAGATCAGAATATAATTCAGAACATAGTGGTCATAAATTAAGAATATTATTATTATTATTCAAAATATAGTAGCCACTGTTTCGCAATTATGCCACTATTATACCCCTTTTTGTAATGTTTAACAAATTTGAAATAAATGTCCTTAATTCCTTTCCCTTTTTTCGTTTTGTAGTAAAATATATTGCCAATCTTTTTGCCTCCATCTAATAGGACGCAGAATATGCGAATATTATATTTGTTAGATTTGTCAAATATTCAAATATATATAAAATAATACTACGTTACCCATTGTAAAAATTCAAACTGTATTGGTTTGGTGATTCATTGAAAAATGTAGTTTTTTTATTGCATAAAATTAGCAGATATATATATATATATATATATATATATATATATATATAAATATATATATATATATACATATATATAAATTTAATATGTAAACCAAATTTGCATAAATAATATTTGTTTCTATAATTCTTACTACGAATGTTTTTTTCTATGTTTTTTAAATTTTGTCATCTTATGGCACGTGCACTTAATTGAACAATACTCTGAACGCCAATTAAATAATTAATAGTGCATATTTTCTGAGTGGATACTTTTTATAACTTTTTGATAAAAACAGCTTTTATGTTGTTTATAGTTTTTATTGTAATATACTGCTATGAAAAAAACGAATGATGCAGATTAAAAGGCAGTGTCAAGCTGCGCTTTTTGCCGGCAAGTCAGCTCACGATTCTTTTTACCAAAAGATTGTGAGCTTTTATTTGTCAAATTGTATGCATTTGAATTTATTCGCTATTGAATAATATTTAAATATATATATATATATATATATATATATATATATATATATATATATATATATTAATACTCTTAGTTTATATACCAAATTCATTTAAAAGTAGCTTTTGCCTGGGGCTTAAACTGTGTAGACTTTGGATTGAGGCCGCGAAAGGATATTCACATTAAAGTTTTTGTGTCTCTTAAGGCACGTGAATAGTAGGATTAATATATTAATTCCACTATCTCTAGACATTTGTAGTACCAATTGTTTTTATTACTATCAAAAACAGCAAGATTCTTCGTACAGCAGCTTTGTCCCGAACTAAAATGTCAGCTATATTACTGGATATCAAATTATCAATCATTTTTATTTACAGGTTTCCAAAACATAAATTTCTTAAAGAAAAATTAGTAAAGAACTTAAGACGTAATCGTAATATTTTTTCCCAAGAAGAAACATGGCAGTAGGCTTGTACCTTTTCAAAACTGACTGGTTCTGAAA
The DNA here is from genome assembly GCA_039881145.1 of Druceiella hillmani. Lineage (NCBI taxonomy): Eukaryota > Metazoa > Arthropoda > Insecta > Lepidoptera > Hepialidae > Druceiella > Druceiella hillmani. Next base: position 608,850 of record JAYKKI010000033.1, on the reverse strand, counting down.
TTGGTTTGTACCTCTTTTCACGACAATTAACTGCTGTGAAAAAGGTATAAACCAATTACTAAATATGCAGTTCCTTTCCTAAATTTATACTTTGGAGTGTGAGAGAACTGTAAATGTAATAAACAGGTCTTTATTTTTACCATTGGTTTGTGAATTAATTAATTTAAATTCAAAGTTATTCTTGTGTACTTGAATATTTAATACAATACTCTAGTTTATAAAAGATTATATAATTAACTACACCAATTTTACCAAAAATTGATATGACAGAAGCGTCTATTTTAATATAAAGTAAGGTCGATGAAGCGTCGAAAAAAAAACCGCATAAGAAGTCTAGAATATTTATTAGGGTCGTTAAGAGATAAATTTTGTACAAATGAAAATGAAACAGCATATTTCATACATATTTATTAAAACCTCAATTACTGGTTACTAGTTTTAAAATGTCGACAAACGCTATAATTAAGAGAATTAGCTTTGATTTTGAACTTTAATCGCTAAAAGCCTTCAGGTATATCAGAGTTAAATTTAATCAAGTGCATTTTTTGCACAAATATAAGTCAACATTGTACTCCATATTTTAAAATTTTAATGAAACTTTCTCATTATTTTATTGTATTTCTAACACAAATTTTTTTCTAAAATTTTATATTTGAAAACATAGTTCATCTGGGCGCGTAAGCGCGGCCTCCTAAAATTCGGTTTGCCCATCTGGGCGGAGCTTTGATGTTTGCGAAGCGAATGCAAAAGCTGCTTCCAATATTTGTATAAATTCAGTTATGTGTTAAAAGCAAATTGATAGCTTTCGCTTTTCTTCAGTTTGAATTACATTATTAAAACTAATCAAATATTAAAGATACCAATTCGGAAATGTTACGAGTATGAGCGTGTATACACTAACAGTGAGGTGTCATTTAAAAAAAATAATTAAATATTTTGTTTAAGAGTATTATTTATCATGGTAATTTTTAAAGCCCTTTAAAGGAATATATTGGAATAAATTAATTTTTCATCAATATTCCTTCTTTAATTCTATAAGATATATCAAATATTTTAGTCATTTGACTTATCGAAGTTGTAACAAATTTTTTTAATCCATTAATATGCACGTGTAAAGGCATAAATTGGATATCTGTTATTTAATCTAATATTTAAAAAAAATTCTCTTTTTTTATTGAGAATTTAGGTTCTTAATTTGTATGTCAAGACTAGTTCAACAGACCTTTGAAATGTTTAATTTTATGTGTACTGTTATATTGAAGGTAATAAAATTCTGAACAACAAGAGATAGTACAGTTCAGCAGCCGTACAACCTTTTCATCTTCACGAAAAAAATATTTGCATACCCTAAATGCATACATAAACTCCCGCCATTCAGAACCAAGTAGTACTTAAACAATCAGACATGCTTAGCGTTCAACTCCATAATTTAAGCCCTTTTTTACCATGTATTTTTCATTCGATTGACTGATTACAAGGAAGAGCTAAAAGCATCATCCTCCAAGTTTCTTTTATTTAAAGTATAGTTCATTCCTAATCATAAAAATGTTGTTGTAAGTTAAATTGTTTGCGAATGTGAAATCATCTATTATGGATAGTTTACAATCAAAACCAGCTCTCTCTTATTTATTTTCATTTTAACGGATTTTAAATAGACTTAATTCATAAAGAAGACAAAGGCACGATTAGACAACGTTTAAAATTGAATGGAACTTGTATACAGCCCCTATTTGGACCCAAGTGCGTCCCAAATTATCCAACTTGGAAAAAATGGCTGAGTATGAATGTTATTTTCTTTAGATTCCTGAGCTACAAATGTATCATCGTCTTAGGCAGAATTGTTGCCCGTGCTGTGAGTTTTAAACGTAGATGTTATCTATGCCTATTGTTAATCCCAGTTTAAATTTCACTTAGATGTAGAGCAATAAAATAGTAGAATTGTTCTTGAACCCTGCGAGTTATGTATGTGTTTCTGTAAGAAGATAACTGTTGAATTGATCCGTCATAGAAATAAATATAAACGGGATAACTAACGTTTAATAAAATAATAACTTATTAAATGACTTCCATCTCGTTTACACAAAACATTAAGCTTATTTTCATTCATCGTGCATAACCGGAAAAGTTAGGCTCTGGTACCTAAATTAGAGCATAAGCCGGTTCTGAATAGTTACACCGTAAGAAAATTATAGCTACACTAAATTAAACAATCATTAATAAGTTAAATTGGGATCTTTTCTATAATTTATGACGTACTATAACATTTATCATAGTATCCAAATGTAAGTATTTGAAGTTACCTAACCAAAAAAGTATAATTAAAAATAATTAAAAGAAAGTATGTGCAAAAAATTAATGGAGAGAAATATTTTTTTTTTATTATTAACTACATCGTTTTAAGTATTGTAGTAGGGTTCTCATTACCAGTAATAACTCAAAATAAATTTTGGCATTAACTGATTTACGAAGTATGTATCAAGGTGTTAAGACAAATAAATTTATTTTATACATAGAAAGCCATGGAAAAAATAAACCATTGACATCAATACTTGTAAAAAAAATAAATAAAAGTAAGCAATACTTGTAGAAATAATAAACCAGAATAATCATAAGACACAAAATTCACATAAAACTTATATAAGATATAGAGATCATAAATGATAGAAGTTAAAAGCCATAGAAATTATAAACCATAAAAATCATAATTCATCGGCATCACAAACCCTAGAAGTCATAAGCTTTAGGAATTATAAACCATAATAAGCCACAGGAGTCTTAAATCAGAGAAATCACATGCTATACATTTCATAAGTCATAGAAACCATGAACCATCGAAATAATTAACCCTAGATATAATTAAGCAAAGAAATAGTAAACTAAAAAGATCATAAACCATAGACATAAAAAGCCATAGATATCAAAAGCAATGGAAATAATAAATAAATAGACATCATAAGCAAAGGAATTTAGTGACCAATAAATATCATAAACTCTTCAAAATATAAGCTTTAAAAAAACATGATACATAGATAACATAAGCCACGGAAATAATAAATTATACTCACCATAAACCATTAAAATTCTAAGGCATAAAAATAATGATCCATAGAATTAGTACACCATCCGCTTCGTAAAATATAAAAACCATAACCCACAGAGTTCATAACCATAGCATGAAAAGCCACAGAAATAACAGTGTAGAAATATTATTTAAGCATTGCTATTTATGTGGCTCAGATATTATTTATATTAGGGATAGAAATCATAAATCTTACATATATAAACTACATAAACATAAGGCTCACACAGCAATAAAAACTTATTAAATTATAAGACATTATAAAGAACAAAAACCATTTACCATAGAGATAATTAGACATTGGCATCATAAACCATGGATATATTAAACCATAAATATCATTAGACAGAAAAATCATAAGGCTCAAACATCGTAAGTCATGGGTCATAAGTAATGATTATGAGCCATAAAAATATAAGCCATTGACATCAGAAGACACAGAAACCGTAAATCATAGAAATCTTAAGCCACAGACATTATGAGTCGTAGAAATCATGAACTATAAAAATCACAAGGCACAAAAATCATGAACAACAGAATCCACAATCCATCGATATCATAAGGTACTTTTAATATATGTCATTATATATGTGTACATTTATAAGTAATAAATAATGAATTAAATTCCTACGGAATCGATGTATAAATTCAATATTACCTACGTTTAGTACGTTACAAAAATACTTCTAAGAGACGGCCTGATGAAATAGATGGAAGGAAGATTTTTTTATATTTACTTCTGCAAATTAATTTAGTCGTAAAATATATATTATATATTGAAATATCTTTATATACTTTTGTTACTACTTAAAAATCCAAGAAATTACAAATAAGATATTTTTTAAAAAGTAAAATAAGTTCATTGATTTCTAAGCGTAGAATATTAAATTTGACTTATCATTTTAGGTTCCCGAACTGCCCGCACCGAGAAGAAGAATGGATACAAGGTGGCTGGGCAATGTGAGTCATGGTTATTTGGCATTTATTACTAAAATTCTTTATACCTCTGAGTTTTGTATAATCGAGAAGAAGCGTTATCCTTTTTTCTCCAGTAAATTTCACAATTCATATTAGCAAAATAAACGGTGTATTATATATATATATATATATATATATATATATATATATATATATATATATATATATAATATACATATATATGTAAAATTATTTTGTTCAAAGTGAATATAGTAATTATAATATAATAAAAATCTTTTTAAATAACGATGTTTTTAATGATGTTTTTGACACATCGAAAATACGTCAGTATCGAGCAAACTACATTTCTGTGCTACCCCAAGGGACAAAGCACTGATTGGTGAACGGTGTCACGTGGTACGTTTTCCCTAATGAGTAGTGGCTAGCTTGGTTTTCATACAACTGTGTTCTTATGCGCTATCCAGTGGTTAAGGATGGATAAGTTATCCATTCTCACAAGTATTAAAGAAATAGTTTTTTTGACCTAGCGGGTGAATTGAGAATTTTAAAACTGGAAATAAATATAATTTTTCTATCTATCTCGTTATTATACTATCTTTAACTTTGGGTTAATTGGAAAAATCGGTAATTAAAAAGTCGGTACATGTTTCTTATAAACCTACAAAACTCTCATATAAGTTAAAAGTATTTAAAATTTTTTTATCTGTATTTTTGCCTCCTGCAACGATCTTTTGAAGAGGGGTACTTAATAAAACTTTTGCCATCACGTGCGACAACGTAAAAACAACAAAAAAAAGGACAAAGCCGACCATACCATCGGAGACGTTTTTCAATATGGAATACCTACGGCTAACATTTATTAGATCCGCTCGCTTCCAGAGCTTGCACCATTCAGAAAATATTAAATTTATGCCAAAAGATTGAATTATACCAAAAAGAAAAATAAGTTGTAGCCTTTCTATTAAAAGAAATGCATGTTCCGATTTTTTATTGTCTTCTTGTTCTAGGGATTTACTAGACATGAAGATTGTTGCCAGTTCTTTTTTGAATATCATATGGAAAACATTTGAAATTTAAACAATAGTAAATATCGTATAGTTTCAAATTTTTTATACTTATTCCAAAACATAGTAAGTCAGACGATATTAAACGAAATATGATTCACAGTCGACTTCAAACAAATTTTTGCTAGATTGATATGTTTAGAAAATAGTTATATAACTTATCAAATATATTACATTCACAGAGAATAGTAAAGAGAAAATTAAAATTATTTCTTTCAAAAGCTTGAAAGAAATAATTCTTAAGAAATATTTTTGAAATACCAAGTGCATATTAATATATTTTATGTAGTATAATAAATTTTAGGTATTGACTTAAATTCCTATTATAATTAATTACAAATAATTATGGACAATAAGTTTTTAGTCAACCACAGAGAAATTTTTAAAGATTGTTTATTTAAAATTGAGATTTCAAGAAGTTTAAATTGAAATGGATATTTAGAAAGTTAATCAAAAAATTTTCTTGTTAATTTTAAACATTACGGTACTTTCCGCTTATTAAGTATTGTAACTTAAATTAATATTCTAGCAATGAAGGAGTGCTCCAAATACTCGTAAGAGTGGTGTTACATCAAAACGGTCTATTTTAGTTAGAGGCACCGTAACCATAGGCTCATTTTGATACAAGCGACAGTGGAGTTAGCTCAAGGATTTCCCTAAAAAATTGTGGTGGAAAAAGTAAAAGGGGGTAATTTTAGCGTTGAAAAAATGGGGTTTGCTTTTAGGAGTTTAAAAATTTATAGAGCATTTAATTTGTTTTATTAGGATAAATGTATATAAAATAATGTAATATATTTGATAAGTATTATAGCTATTTTCCAAACATCGTGGAATGCCGTGTCTTGACTTACTTTCCTGTTCGTAAATTTGGAGTCAAGATCGTGCAGTATTTGGCTGGTTTAATGGTCGGCTCACTACTTTATTCTTTGTTTTATAATTATTATGTGTATCTAGCTTTAGCTTGTTCAGGCATTAAGTTGCAAGTTGAGCAAAGTTTTCTCTTGATATATTCTTTGCAAATTAAGCATTGGAAAATTAAGGATTGCCTTGCATTTGGCAAGAAACATAATTTAAAACTGTTTTCCTAAATATTTCGCCGCTAATGTGAATATCTCTCATTCACTTTCGTGAAAAAATATGTACATGTTGGAAATAGTTTATACTAATGAATTTTAATATTTTTAATCGTTTAATTTTTTATTAAAAACTTTTATCGTTCACAATTTTGGAAGAAGATAAAAATATTTGTCTCATAATAATAAGCGTATTGTCTGTTCTATATATTTGCTAATTATTTTTCCAAATCATAACATTAAACAAAATTTTCATTACGTTCAAAACACAATTTAGAAAAAAATTGTGCAACCATTTAAAATAAACGACTAAGGACGATAAAAACCGTGATCAATCTTAATTAGACAGCGTTTAATAGTGCTTACCGTTAAAACTTTTTTTGAAAACGCGTTTTTTTTGTGAAGTTTTTGTTGGTTTTTTAGTCACTAGGCACTTCTATATAACTCTTAACTTTTTGAAATATATGGAAGAGGGATCTGGAGACGCTTTCATGCTCATGTGTTTACATATATTTAAAAAAATTATTATGGTTAAACCCAAATATAACTGATGCCTGTAGATATTTACATGTAATTTGGAAATAGAACTAGTGGACATAATTTTTTATAGTTGACAACAGTTGTTTCATACAAATTTGCGATCAATATTTCTTCATCTGAAATCAGGGACTATGCAAGGCTTAAGGTATTTTATAAAATTTACATGACTCTTGTTCTTAGATTCACGTATTTCAAAAGAAAAACATATATCTCTCATATGGTTACTTATATATTCGACGATCTGTTGGCCATGGGAGTTTTAGTAAGAAATACTTCGACGTAAAAACTTGGCATAGTTATTAAATATATTAATCTTAACATACATGTGTATGATAAACACTCGAAAAGATTTATTTATAAAATATTATAGCTGAATATTTCAATTTTTATTTTATTTTATATTAGACAGTTTAATAAATATTGCCGAAAATATCCACAAAACTATTTTCCCTTGAAATTGCTAAAGTCAAAATTATGAAACAATGGTTTTACTAGAAATTCATTTGAAATATACAAGAAAAATAAGAGACGTAGATCTAAACGTTATGATTTTTAAAAATTTGTGGTATTTTCATGTCTGTAAAAGTTTGCCGAGTGTATCCTTCATAGTGTACAATAATATTACAACTTCTACGTAACCAAATTGATCTAATGGGCATACTATAAATACATATATATAATATGTGCTTATATGAGTGTTACTTATATCTAACAAGTACTTAAGTACTTTATTTTACGTGGCTAGACAAAATTTTTGCCTCAGCTTTATATGTACATTAAAACTAATTTCTTTTAATTTCTACATATATTTTTTTAATGGGTGATTATAAAAACAAATTCCTTTTAACTACTGCATATTAATTAAAACACTTATTTGAAGTTTCTACGCGCGTTTCATATGAATAGAGCTATAATTTTATAAACTTTGATACTTTTTTTATATTTTTTTGATACTTTTTTATAAACTAGATTAATTTTTTAATTTCCTGAAAAATTCATTTATAAGTAATTTAATATTAACATTTAAATAATGATAATTTTTTCATTTACATTATTTCAATATTCTATGTTAACAGCCACCTGTTAGAAATATAATCATTGGAAATTATATTCTTCGTGGCTAAAAATTTTTGTTTTAAAAATATAATTTCTTGGTCGAATTAAATATGTGACTCTGTGGTTTACTCTTAATAGTTTAGGAACAATTTATTTACCAAACGTTGCAGTAAAAGCTCATTTGTTCATTTAATGTTATATATTAAAATGTCTAGAAAAAAAAACGATTCGAATAAAAATTCATATATACATTACCTGTATATCATAGTAATTTTAAGCTGAAGGAATGTTTTGCTTATCGGCCCAATTTTATTAAATTACTAGTTTGCATTATATATTATAACTGTAAAAAATAATAAATATTGAAAGTGATATTTCATTAAATAAGCAATATATTTTCATTTAAAATTTAGATGTAGTTCGGTGAAATAATATCTGAAATGTTAGTTAAAAGGTGTTGGTTGCTTTTTGCACATTATCACTGCCTAATAGATAAATTTAAGTTTGTACGGATAGTACTTTGTAAATACATGTATAATTGGCAGATATGCAAAAAAATTAATTCTTTTGCAATTTCATAATTCGTAATCTGAGTTCTTTGGTAAATTTTCTAAAAAATAGAACGGAAGTAAAACAATTTTTTCATTGGTAAACAAGTTATTTAAAATTTTGTGCAAATAAATTATTTTAAATTCATAGGATATATTTTGACAAAAAAATAGTAAAACTTATATTAAATACGAAGACCTTCCATAATATAATAAGTTCTACGAATGTTTTCAAATATTTCATGATTTAACAATTTTTTGGTTAACAATTATAGATACTGATTATAATGTCGGCAAATATTGTGCGGAATTAATGTTGTAGAAGTTGAATTTTAAACTTTTCCTATTTTCCAAAATTATTGAATTTTTTTAAAATTGTTAAGCGGTTTTTATTTTGTCTTAATCCGAGAAGGTCCGTCCGAAATTTTACTTTGATAGGGAGCCATGTCAAAAGTCATAATATAGTAATATAATTTGTGAAAATAATTATCTCAACAATATAACCTCTTTATTCTACCGTTTGAAATAAATTAGTAGCTTTCAAAGAGTAAAAAATTCTATTTGAATATATTTATAAAGATTACCTAAATTTTATGAAAAAATACAAATTGACATCTTGAAATTGATTTTTTTAAAGTTTTTATAATGAAAATTTGGTTTCTAAACTTTTTATTCCATAGTTAATATCTTTAAATCTCTGAAGACAAGAAAATGTTGCTTAATAACGACCATAATGATTCTAATAACGACCGAAACTAAAAATGAAAATAATTCAAAAGGAAAGTGGTGGTAAAGTCACTAGTCTAATTTACTCTGCTTGTCTATTAATTTATAATCAAAGACCTTAATGTTAGTCATTACGTACAGTCATCAAGACATATTCCAATCATTTTATATTGATTTAAGTTAAAAAACATCTCCCTCACTCATTCAATACAAAAGACGACCCAAGTACTTACCAGCTGCTTACCAGCGTTTATGACACTCAAAATCTATTAAACAATTGTATGACATATCAAACGTTGCATCATACATGACATGAATTAATTATAATTTCATTTTAATTATCCTCTTCTCATGCGCAGATTTTTACACTTTTTTGAGCTACATGGTTATATGTTCATGTTCTATTTTCTATTGTTTAATTATTGCAAAACCTGCACTACGAGAATAAAGGCAGGTTTACATTAATCCATAGCAGACAAAAGCTGAGTTACTTTTGTAAAATTAACGAATATTCCATAAGAATATAAAACTATACGAGTGGTATAATTAAAAAAATATTTTAGAAAATACTATATCTAATAAATTTTCGAAATCAATTATTTTTTCCACATATATTTTTTATTTTCTAATGAAGGAATGTCCAATATTTTTAATTTATTAAACGCAATTTATATCTAATGTATTTATTTCGCTTTTGAATAGCTTTCCTCTAGCACGCGGGCTCTCAGTTAATCCCTCGTTTCAACAAAATAAAAATAAATATTTGGAACTCAATGCCTCAAAGCAAATTTCATTGTGAAACGAATATAAGAAACAAAAGAATATTACAATCACCCGTCTAAGTGCCAGTAAACGCGAATCCGTTACCTCTTCGCCATTATTTGTTTGTGTATTAAAAAAAGAGATAGAGACAGGTTTCATATACTTTAAATCATTGTCAAATTATTTAACCGAATATCACGAGAATAAAGAAAAATGCGGAAGTGGAGTACTTAGTAATATATATATATATATATATATATATATATATATATATATGTATGTATGTATATATATGTATGTACGTGTGCATATAATATGAAAACTAAACCTGCCAAAAATAACCTTGCTTCTTATAAAAAACATGTACACGTATATTTACTACTAACAATATTTTAAATATTATCGTCATAATCGACAATTCATTTCTCGAAAATATATTTTAACTTCTAGAAGCATTCGTTTGGAATCACTCTGATACTAATTATAATAAAAAACCTCTTAAATGCAACAAGAAATTAACTTACGTTATGAGGATTTAGAACACACTTAGTAGATAGTGTGGTACATAATGAAGTTACATTTTATATCTATCAAACAATTCAAAAATGTCAATTTTTTACCACAGAAATAAAAACCTTGCTGATTTTTAAAGTTTTATTAATGCAATTTATTTCAGAATTTTGGTTTAAGCAGTTTCGAAATTGAGGTGCGGTACATATAAGGTGGATAGTTTCAGCTATATGAGTTGTGAATGAAAAAAGTTTTCCTATCCTTATAGCTCGTCCTTTCCACTGATAATCCACATGATGTGGGGAATTAAAACACTACTTCAAAATTGTGTTATGTTATGGAATTAATTTTTTTGAGATTAATAAGAGTAATTGAATACTTAAATGCAACTTACCTATTTTATGTCTAGCCCAAGTTTCTACGTCGAACCGTTTCCCATAAAACTGAATGTGACAGGCAGATAGACGGGCAGGTGAATGGACTTATCAAGATGCAGTTTTTTTCTTTTGAGGTACAGAGCTTCAAATTTTTTTCATTTTTGTAATAAAGAATAACTTTTACTGAAATAAACTCAATTCATCACATTTTATGTTCAAAATCGTTTTGACTGCTATGGTCAAAATCGTTAGTTTTAAGTGACCATCGTATAAAATCTGTCGTGATTATAATACGTCTTCAGGTAAATTCATTATTTATACATAGAATATAATATCTAACAAATCATATTTGACAAAATTGGACCTAAATTTTAAACTATTTGTGTATTTCGCTGACCGGAGAAAAATCTACCTGTAAATTAAAAGTAACATTAATCTAGCATCGAAGAATGTAATGATGAAAATATTTCAGAATAGCTGGAGCCGTATTTTATGAAACTAATTTAAAATAGAATTACTTTTATTTATGCCGATAGTTTGTGGATTATAAATGAACTCTATGTTCAGTCTGTAACAGTTTTATTCATACAATTTCCAAATAAATGCTTCAGTTACTACTTAAATTTATAAAAAAAAGTTTTTTTTAAAGCACCGTAAAATATTATTGAAATTTAGATACACATCTATATTAAGTGCTCCAAAATATAAAATGATATATGCAGAATTAAAATTTAATCCATTCAGATTTACGACAAGACAGGAAAATGTAATAAATATAATTATTATTTAAATAGTAATGTCCTGTCGTAAATCTATTAAATAAAATGATAAATTAAAAATAATACAAACACTCAAAGTAACTAATCTTTAGTATCTTTATTTCTTAATATTTTTCGACGTTGGAAGAGTCTCACGTCACACAATCGACTCTTACAAGCCATAGCGTTCACGAGTTTAATTACCCATAATAAGCTCTCTTCCTAGGAACGAACGAGATTGTGACGCGATTTATGTTCGCTCTGATTGTAGCTGCGAATGAAAGGGAAATAATTTTCGATTGTCGTTTTCTTTTAACAAAATATGTATAACTGTATAAGGAAAAACTATTTCATGACCATTTTCAATTTTTTACTTGAAATATTGACAATTAAAATAATACTGATTGAAGATACATACATAATTATTTGGACAATTCTCCTAGATTATACAGTCATCTACAACCTGATATGTTATTCATTTTATTACAGTGGCATTATGTCTTTATCAAATATACATATTTATAAAATCAATATATTTGGCGATGGGAAAAGGACAAAGAGAGACATACTACATATTGACCTTAATTAGATTAAAGTTCAGCCACCTAACATTCTTAATCATTTATTTCAATATGATTTAATGACAGGAAACAAAGAGCGAGTTTACTTACGTGTGAGTAGGTGATAACGGTTCGTTTCATAATAATTTCCCCTCTAATTATAAAATTCCTCTATGGGAGAAAAAGTTTTTTTAACGCTACTGAAAAGAAACTCAATTAACTTGTAAAAAAATTGTATAAATGCCAAATGAGTTAGAAACAAAATGGCTACATGTATTCTTATTTTGGAAAGAAAAAAGAAACATTAAAGTAATCATGTAACGGGAATTAAAAATATTTTGCTGTTAATTAATTTCTCTCCATTCCTAACTTCACGTCTCTCATCTGTCCTCCTTCCACCTGTAGCAGTAGTATAAGTTCGTAATTTGAAAAAATAAGAATATGACGATAATTTTAAGATTTGGTTGTATTTTACTTGTTATACGTTATTCATGTTTGGTTCACAATTTGTTTTTAACTAGGACCGTTTAGTTCAATGCTAGGACTTATTGAAAATTATCTGCAGAATCCGAGAGAGCTCCGAACATTGTCCAGTACTTTTATTATGGTCAAGTAATTTTACCTTTAGATGGAACTCATTTTCGATATAAAAGCACATATAGTCATTGAATAGGTCTTTAAAAATGCAACCAAAAATATTATATTGATTTTTCATATATTTAGTAGTGTAAAAATTAGGTGCTTGGCGAATATAGGCTACAAATCGCTTGAGGTAGTATTTTACTGAAAATTATTTTTTTCCAAACTTTTACTATAAAATAATTTTAATAGGTGATGAAAAATAATTTTTACTTCGTTTAAATTAAGTTAATTGTGATTAAATACCTACTTTTCCTGATCTGTTAACTATACATTTTTTAAGAGCGATCTTTACCAAAACTGTTCAGTTTTGGTATAACGTAAATATGTATATTATTTCTAAATTTTAATATAACATCATTTTAAATTGATTTAGTTTTTTAGACAAATCGCTCGACACGTTTTAAACAAAAATATTGCTTTTTTGTAATATTTTCTTTATATGTTTTGAGAGCGATTTTTACCAATAGGTACGAAACTGTAAATGATTTTTAAATTCATATCTGTTTGTTTTAAATTGAAAGAACTGAAATTATGTGACGTATGGATGGATAAGTGGTCATAATATAATTATGAACATTTCTTCTTTATATTTTGGCTATAAAACCATAAAATTGAACCACTAAAATGTTTCAGAAAATATTACAAAGATATATGATGGAAATACATTAATGAGATAAGAATACATTGATGGGATGAGAATAAGGATGAGAAGATTGTCACTCAAGTGTGTGTATTTGTTAAGGAGTGAATAACTGATATAAAGTGTACAATCAATTTAAATTCACAAACAAATCTCTAAAGTTAAAACACTGTATTTTTCATTATACAAGTTGTCCCATAAGGAGTGAACCAACGAAATATCGGTGATTGATATTGCACTTATTTTATTTTACCATGACCGAAAAAATGGTCAATGGTATGGTTTTTGAGAATAAAAAACATGTAATGAAATGAATTAGTAATCGAAAATTATACCCTTTCTGGAATCCGTGTGAATTGTAGATATTTTTGAAATAAAGTTTTTTTTTAAATAATTTTTTTTCCACTAGCGTTATTCAAAAATCACTTTCCATGTTTTGAAATGAAAAAAAAATGCACATGTTTCAGCGTTTAATTTTTAAGATCCAAATAATAACGAATGAGTAACATTTTCATTAGGAGAACGAATGTTCTCCCAAAGATATTTGACAATAAAGAAGCAGAAATAGTAATAATATATAATAAACAAATTTGTTTCATGCGCAGTAACAAAGATTTAAAAAAAAATAGGAAATCATATCTCTAATACTTATAGATCCAGGATAATAAAATGTATTTCTTCTTATGTGTAATACCCCCTCTATCAACAGAATAAACGGTAGGTAAATAATAACATGATTCACCAACTTAAATGGTAGTACAGAAATAACATCAGAGAAAATTAGTCATATTTTCTAAGTTATACTCTTCAAAAATATTTAGGTATTAATACAAGAATAAAGTGCTATCAAAACATATTTTATTTTTATACCATTATTTTTTTTAATTACGGCATTTATTATGTTTTTTTTATTTTTCACAGTATTGTCTATATGTTTAAATATACATTTGAAACCGATTATTTGAAGACAATTTGGTGTTTTCACTACATAGTTTGAACAACTATATGATATTTTCAGTTATTGTTGCAAAATTTCAATATCTGAAGTAAGAATGTTAAAGAGAGTTATTATGTGTTTTAAATTACGTGTGAAAATTTGTGTGAAAATAATGTGTGAAAATTTTTATACTATTTATGAAAATGCATAGAATGAGGTGGCTCAGACGCATCTTAAGATATAGTGACGCAGACTCAGACAGAAATGACTATTCTCTCAATTTCAAAGCATTAGAAAAATATACTTGAGATTTACTGCATCATATTGAACCAAATTATGAACATAATACGATGAAAACCCGTCTTTGATGTAAACTGGTTGTGAAGTCAGGGAAAAAGGAGAAGAATAAATTTTGGTGTAATTATCCTGTAGACTTTCTTTATCAAAATATTTATTACGGAACATATTTTTGAGGCATTTATTAGCATAATTTAACCGACGGAAACAAAAATTTACCCACGACTCTTTAAATTTTTATAAATCCTAACGTATACCACTTGTGATTACCTTATTTCCTTACCCTCACACGTGCAAAACAAAATCCGATGTAAATTTTTTCGACATTCGCTTCAAAACAAACATTTTTTATTTAACACATTATTGTCTTCACATATTGGAAGAGCTGCTATAAAGAGAGGAATAGAAAAAAAAGAAAAAGAAGCCGCCTTCAAAAGATTCCGTCTGTCGTTATTCTAGCATTAAAATATAAACACGTCTGCATTTTAAATAAACTCTTATTTTAATTACAGATACGTTAGTTCTTAATTATCTCTTATTAATAAATTTTCATTTTAAATTGATGCTTAAAAATTAATTTGCAATGTAAAAGTTCTTCCCTTTCATTTACATATGGAATAATTATAGTTATGAGTGAATAGAACCGAGAGGGGCTACTAATATGAGGTGGCTCAGACGCATTTTAAGATATAGTGACGCATCAAAAGCAAGCAACGTTTAAGAAATATCGATATAAAAATGATTGTCGTCAAAATAACAGACGGTTCGCTCCACCCACGGCTAGACTGGTCAACGTCCTAAACAAAACATCCCCTCTTAAATTTCTGTCACATCACACACGTGTTCTGATTTGATGCGTTCAATTCTTTTTAAATATTAAATTAATCTTTACTTTGAGAGAGTATTACTCGTGTCCACATTTTTCAAAACAAAATATATAAAGACATATAACAAGTTATGAAATTTCAAATAAGGATATTAAGCAAATATGTCTTCATTTCAAAGCAATATAAAAATAAATATCCGCTATCAATTAAGAACAGAGACTTAAACAAGCTATGAGAAAGGTTTTTTTCATCGCGGTCTCGCACACCAATTTTTTTTAAAGATGTATAAAGCACTGTTGAACCAACAATCGGTACATTGTTGATTATTATTTTTATATATATTTTATTTATATTTCATATTGATTATAACTTTATGCAAGATGAACGTCATATTAAGACTAAGACAACCATGTAATGATCAATATTTTTTTCTATTAAAGCGATTCTACGCCATTTGTTGGTCCCGCAAACACTTAACGCAAAAAGTCGGTAAAACAGGGTGTTTGAGTGACTATTTGGTCCACGTTCCTATTTGCAAGCTACATCTTCCACTGACCTGTGAGGCTACACGTACGCTACTTGTGTTTATAAACAACATATATATGTATATATATATATATAATTTTTTTAAGGTGCAAAGTTCAATTATATAATCCTGTATGGTATCAACGTTAACATGGGCTTTTGAGTAAATTTAGTATCAAAAAAGAATAATCAAGTAAATTTGGTATGAAAAGTTCCATATTTTATAATTTCATATGTTTGTAACCCTTGAGCTATATTCTGTAGAGAAGAAGTCAAGTTTTTCACAAAAGTTAGAAAACGTGAGAATAATCAGTTGCGGTTGCTTGTTTTTTGCTCAGTTACATTTATCAACCCGGTGTTACCAGGCGTGCCTTAATATTTTATCTGTTTTTGATCACTTCACGAATGCCATTCATAGTTGATTGGTAGTTTACAATGGAGATTACAGTTTACAGTTTGTCTCTATAGCAAATTATGTATTTCGTTCATCGTCTTTTGTTTACGTTTAAAATTCACTTTTTGGTAATTTTGCATGTGTGTTATTTATAATTCTTCAGTTAATGTTGGAAGTCAGATTTGACATTTTTAAGGAAGTAAATAAACGTTTTAGGAAAATCCTACGATATTTCCAAATATAAATAGAATTGTATATTTTCATAATATATTGTTTTTATTTACATACACTCAACTGGAAAATTTGGTAAAATAATGTGGTAATCTGCTTTATTTTTGCTACTTAATAAGACCATTATGTTACAAACCAGTCTTTTCCTATTCCATCCATTCAGACTGTTGATTTAAGAAATAAAATAAGAGTTAAGCATTTAAAAGGTTTTGAGAATCTTTTCATTCTTCCTAGGATATCTGGTTAATTACACAAAACAGTTTCTAACACGGTAAAATACGTCTCGGTTAACAAAGATAAGTCTCAAATAAAGTATCATGTGTTTTTACATATGAATTATATAAAAAAAATTAAGTAAGTAAAGTTTTCGGTTATTTGTCGATTAACATTTTAAAATATAATCAAAGTGATAAGTAACTTAAAAGTAATATGATTTTCCTAAATGACGTCACTGACAAAACATTTAGGAAAAACGTATCCTCATTGTTATCATTTAATTATAATTTTTTTGTGGTTTTTTATTTAATTTCACCTATGTATAACTTTTAATTTATAAGTTATTAAAAATTTATAAGTTATTAAATAAATGTCTTGCTGTTATATATAAGTTTGAAGTATTACACGATTCAAACTATTTTACATGTGTTTCTCTCCCCTGGATCTTATTACACTTTCGGCTACTATATACTTGTCAAATTGTAGTATAACCTCTAATTTATAGAACAATCAATTGATAATAAAGAAGACAGATTATAATAAATCGCTTATTATGAAATAAAGCGGGGATGCAAATAAAAACACTTTGTTAGTATTGTTGGACTAATATGGTGTTAATATAATATAACAAAAAGTTTTATTAAATAGTTAAAACTACCAATAAATTTTGTATTATTTTCAGCAAAGGGAAAAAATCATGATTTACTTCTCGAACTTTAAACGAAATTTATATTACGTTTTGATGAAATAATACCAAATTGTGTTGAATACCAGTTTGTTCGTATATTCATTAACCAGATATTTATTTATCCACAGATTGTATTTATCTCTGTCGTGTTTTTCGTTTAAGCACGAAAAATAAAAATTAACTTAACTTATGTATACATAACGGTTTGTTAGATTGGTTGGCTGGTAGCTACTGGAAAGACAGAACACAGATCGTTGAAGTTAATGATAAGCCTTTAGCTAGAAAATGTCACTATCATTTGGTGTTCCCCAAGCCGATACACCGAGTCCGACATTTTTAAATGTTTTTATGTAAATTAAAAAAATGTTACATGAAATATTTAGACATAGAAGGAACCATACCATACCATTACCTTTGCTGATGATACTGCCAAACTATTAATTTACAAAACGTTTCCTGATTTGACCAACTAAAACCGCTTAGGACATTACACGAAATCAAAACTTGGTTTAATAACAACCTGCTGACACTAAATACACGAAAAACCAAGAATGTTGCGTTCAGCATTGATAAACGACTGCAACCTGTTAACCAATTCGTAATTATTCACGAATGCATGGGCGATATAATGTGTGAATATAAACCGTTTGAAGGTGCATGCAACGTCAAATATTTAGGTAACGTACATCTATTGTTTTCGGTGGTGGAATGTTCATGGTGCACAACTTGCCACAAAATTGAGGCGACTCATGAACATATTCAAAAACATATGGAACGTACTTGACTCGCATACTATAATGAAAATATATGGACTCGCTCAATCAATACTAAATTATGGTGTATTTATTGGGGAGCAGGGGCCAAAATAATAATTTAACCCCTCTTCAAAACCCAAAAAACTTTGGTCAGAGTGATCAATGAAAAGTCATATTGTTATCCCACTGACTTATTGCTGACGGACTTTCAGGTACTTGACATTCAAAAATTATTTATTAGATTTTACTAATACACGTTCACAAAAATGAGATCGATAGTAAACCGATTCATCACACAAGACAGGACTCGAACGCGTTTCCGTGTCAAATACAGGACTTAAACGCATCTCCGTAGTGAATTGCTACTGACGAATAAAAGGAGTACATATGGACATAGACATTATATATTTCTTGCACCTAAAATTTACAAAGTACTCACTTCTGATCTCCCAGATATAAAAAAGTTTACGTATAACTCATTTAAAATATTGGTCACCCGCTGGCTCCTTGACGAACACAGATCTTATACAGAAAGACTTATATCGTCACGTTTTTTTAGTCTGTTTTTTAATCATGTATATGCATGTGTACTGTGTATATATATATATATATATATATATACATATATATATATATATATGTTATATATATATATATATATATATATATATATTTATATATATATGTATATATATGTATATATATTATTAAATATATATAATAATTAGTTTAATCAAAGATTTCAGTCGGTCAATATTAAGTTTTACTGTCATTGAACACAAATACCAACTTGGAAACAGTCCCTTCTTGTGTCGAGTTAAATCCATTTAAGATAGGGCACTGAAATGTTCTGCCCTGCCATGAAACGAAAGCGCTTCCGTCTGTTAATAATATTAAAACATTCTGTAACTTTCAATAATTTTCCTAGAAAATTCCAAACTCGTCACGGATGCTTATCAGTGAATACAATATAGTAGTTATTATCGGTGCGTATTTTGAAAAAGAGAAGTTGCCATTCCCATAATTTTATTATTTTTATCTTCACAATGGTCACATACGTAAAAATTTTGTAAAATCTGTTCTGATAATATGACACATGAGACTTAATTGGTCTTCCTCGTTTTCCATTTTTTTTATTCAATTAAACAACGATTAAATTTAGCTCTTCACTTTATATAATAGGTACCGACATCATAATTACAGCTTTATTAGTCAGAAAAGATAAGTCTATGACAAACTGAAAAGTCAATATATTAGCAATAACAATAAGTTTTCTATTAGTTACCTCAAACGCAAAAGTTAAAAAAAAATGTGATCAAAATGTTTTCGATTTTTTTTTGTATAGATACTATATTCGGCGCGTATGTTTCTTAATTTGCTCTTTGTGAGGCATTTAGTATATTAATTTTCAGCCAGGTCAAACAGATAGTTTTTTTTTTATAGAAAAATTATATAATTGTATTAATAATAATACAATTTTTTTTAAGTGGCGAAAAAAATATCTGGTATGGTTTTTGTGACCTATTTTAACTAATAATGTAGAACCAAAAAGGATAGCAGCCAGTACATTATAAAAATGTTGAGTTTTATACAAAATTAACATCACAAGCATATTTCTGATGTTTAAGTGAGGTTGTTACTTTTTCAGAATAACTTTGATATATCAATCAGGTGCTAAAATATAGAGGTATGTTTGGGACATTAAAGCGGGTTCACATTAAGTCATTAAAAAAATCTCGCGAAGCCTCTTCAAATGTTAACATTCCCCACGCCATTTTCTTATTACAATGGTTTACCACATATTCTCCGCTAGGTCATACAGTAATAAACCAGTATAATACTGGAAGTTTTTGGACAATTGTGCCAAGAAAGAGATTCATGGCTATTGCACCAACACGAATTAGCTTCTCCCATAATTAGTTTAATCAAAGATGATAACGTTTAATTACATTGGTTCAATAATACGGACTGCATATACCCTGGAACACGCCTCAGGCCTAGTTGGGTGGCAATATCCAAAAAAATTACTGTTGACCTATTAGTAGCCTTACATAATCCTTAAAGCATTAATGAAATAATTTCTTGAATTTCAAATAAACAATTTATATAAAAAAACGTCTAGCGGCGCTGACTTTATGTTATTTTAATTAATAAGTACGTTGGAATCGTCTAATGACATATTTAATTAATGCTATTTTTCGTATTTAATATGGATTGGTTAACACATTGCAAACAATAAAAAAATTCAGAAATATGAATGTGCCCGTCCGTCAATCAACAAAAAGCTTAGAGTTAGGTAAAAGCTCGAAACAACTAATAATGGATCAATGGTTTCGACCCCAAAAACGCGTGTAAATTCTTTAACGTTCGTAATGGGTCCTTTAACAAAATTCTCATATCGTCGACGGAATGATCTTCAATAGTAGCTTTAATCGGGCAAAATTTGACGCAAGTTTCTTTGTAGAGAAGAAATATTTTCCTTAACACTATTATCTGAAAAAAAAACTGCTGGCAAATAAGTGGTATTAAATATTACGTTTAAAACTGTTATTGCTGGGTCAATATTTTCTCCCAATGTTCTAACTTTTAAAACAAAAATACAACTAATATTAACTGTAAAATTAAAGCAAAGCCTGAACGAAGGGGAAATTTACTGTAATCACGATGAATTGTGATAAAACGGTTTTATTCTCATTATTTTGTAAAAACCCATGAATTTCTCATGTCAGAAATAACTAGCAGAAGAAAATTATAAAATTATCACCTAATTTCTGTTCAAAATTAAATGAAACTACGTCATGTAGTATTTTATCCACTTTATTTAAATTACACCCCCTAGGTTTCGCCGTACAATAACATTTTCAGGTGGGCAAGGACAATGAATTTCTACGAAATTAACGCCAAATATATTCAATATAAAATTATCAAAAAATATCCATAAAATAGTGTGAAAAATATTTCCCTAGCAACTACATCAGCTAATAATACTATATAGGCCTTAAAAAACATATTGTCTACATCTATAAATTTGTCTACGTCTATTTAAATTGTTAATTCAATATAATCAAAGTTCTAATGACAGAATCTATAATTTGTTTAAACCCATGATTTAGTGATTAGAGAGTAGAAGAACACATTAATATCATTTTCAAACTTAATATTTCATAATACACACTTAGGAATGAAAAGTGATAAATAATCCCTCATTTTCATTTTGAGAGATCTACTTAATTATTTTCCATTCGATGAGATGTGCGAAAAAAATTCACTAGCAATTTACATGCATGGATAACTAGCATTAAAAGTATGTTTTTTTAAATATTTAGTTAAATATCATATTTATAGTCAAATAAGAACATAAGTTGCTTGTTAACGAACGAGGGTGGAAAACATTCTTATAAGAATACATATTATGAGAACCAGTATTGCTTATATAAAATTGGTGATTAAAAATTCCCCGGAACTACTTAAGTTTTTTTTTCAAATATGTTTTTATGCTTTAGGTTTTCTTCAAAATGACTCTCATAGAATGTAATGCATTTCTACCAGCATTTATTTTCGGAAAAAATTAAAAGGGGTCATATTGGTAAAAAATTGGCTAAGGTAACACAAGAGTATTAACAGATATAACTTATCAACAATAAGATGGGAGAAGCTAATTCGTGTTGGTGCAATAGCCATGAATCTCTTTCTTGGCACAATTGTCCAAAAACTTCCAGTATTATACTGGTTTATTACTGTATGACCTAGCGGAGAATATGTGGTAAACCATTGTAATAAGAAAATGGCGTGGGGAATGTTAACATTTGAAGAGGCTTCGCGAGATTTTTTTAATGACTTAATGTGAACCCGCTTTAATGTCCCAAACATACCTCTATATTTTAGCACCTGATTGATATATCAAAGTTATTCTGAAAAAGTAACAACCTCACTTAAACATCAGAAATATGCTTGTGATGTTAATTTTGTATAAAACTCAACATTTTTATAATGTACTGGCTGCTATCCTTTTTGGTTCTACATTATTAGTTAAAATAGGTCACAAAAAACATACCAGATATTTTTTTCGCCACTTAAAAAAAATTGTATTATTATTAATACAATTATATAATTTTTCTATAAAAAAAAAACTATCCGTTTGACCTGGCTGAAAATTAATATACTAAATGCCTCACAAAGAGCAAATTAAGAAACATACGCGCCGAATATAGTATCTATACAAAAAGAAATCGAAAACATTTTGATCACATTTTTTTTTAACTTTTGCGTTTGAGGTAACTAATAGAAAACTTATTGTTATTGCTAATATATTGACTTTTCAGTTTGTCATAGACTTATCTTTTCTGACTAATAAAGCTGTAATTATGATGTCGGTACCTATTATATAAATTGAAGAGTTAAATTTAATCGTTGTTTAATTGAATAAAGAAAATGGAAAACGAGGAAGACCAATTAAGTCTCATGAGTCATATTATCAGAACAGATTTTACAAAATTTTTACGTATGTGACCATTGTGAAGATAAAAATAATAAAATTATGGGAATGGCAACTTCTCTTTTTCAAAATACGCACCGATAATAACTACTATATTGTATTCACTGATAAGCATCCGTGACGAGTTTGGAATTTTCTAGGAAAATTATTGAAAGTTACAGAATGTTTTAATATTATTAACAGACGGAAGCGCTTTCGTTTCATGGCAGGGCAGAACATTTCAGTGCCCTATCTTAAATGGATTTAACTCGACACAAGAACGGACTGTTTCCAAGTTGGTATTTGTGTTCAATGACAGTAAAACTTAATATTGACCGACTGAAGTAGCTAGTACAAATAAGTTTTAACCCGTGTATAAATATATTTTTAATATTATATTTTTAATGCGGTTATTAACATTTTTTTTTAATTCAAACAAAAATCTATATTAAAAATGACTTCTTCTCTACAGATGTTAGTTTCATGCATGTTATACATCTCTTATATGTGTTATGATTTTCTTGTTTTTTTTAATGTATTTGAGTTGTATAAATATTTTTTTATAACTTGAGATTATATATATATATATATATATATATATATATATATATATATATATATATATGTTGCACACGTTTTGTATAAATTAATACATTTTTGTCTCTCATTCATTTAAATTATATTTCATTAAGTATGTATATGCACTTATAAGTTATAGTTAATGAAGTAAAATCCTCCTAAGTTTACGGAAGTACAAATTAATCCGTTACTTCAACATAGTGCGCAATCAACATCCTTGGTCCTAATCAAATAGAAGGAAGAATATAAATTTTTTTATTTTTTGCAATTCAATACGTAAATAAATTTATTTCATTGTATTAAATCTTTTTTATTTCATTGTATTAAATTATTTCATTGTATTAATCGAGAATTGTTAGTCATGAGTTGCTAAAAATTTTCGCAAAATCTTATTATAATATCGTGAGTTTTACCTTATATTTGTTTGTATGTAAAAATGAATTAAATTTAATCATTCAAGGAAATGTGTTGAAATATTATTTAAAATATACTTCTTGTTCTTCTCTGAGACAGTATCAGGCCTTCGTACTAAAAACTGATCAAATGTGTGTAGGACCATGCACATGTAAATTTCCGTAGTCACCTAAGAAAATATTTAATTACAGGAAAATCATTTCATTCAATAATTCTAATCAAATAGGAGTATCTAAATTAAATATTTTTCACATTTTTCAAATCCTTGGTTGGAAAATGAGTGGTACGTTGTATGTCACTTTAAAACATCACATTTTGTAAAAAGAGTTTATAAATTAAAAAAATTGCCAACCTCAATTCATTTTGAAAACGCAATTTCGTGATACTTTTCTTAACTAGGTTCTACACTAACGTTTTGCCTAACCACGATTTTATTCCATGCCTGGCTTAACGCTCATTATTTAAAAATACTTTTTACCATTCCTTGGTTTTCACAATCTATCCTTGTAGTTGCACTATGAAACAATTTGCATCGCACCATTTTAAATCCAAAATGTATGACCCTCATTAATGAAATTTAATCTATTACCTCGCCGTTCGTACCATATAAATAATTCTGACGCATACATTGCGTCAGAATTATTTATATGGTACGAACTGCGGCATTCGAAACATGTCATCATTGCTATCATTTTGTTTATAAAAAGTCGTAATACTTTCACAAAATGTTAGAGTCTTAACTAATAGTTTAATTTAATTTGCTATAGTTAATTAGAAAATATTACTTCTATATCATTAATATTTTTTACGTACGTGTATCACTATTTATACAATAAATGTGTATTCAATAATTAAAATGTCGGTACATATTTCTTACGAACATACGAGGCTCCCTCAGTAAAAAGTATTTTCAATTCTTTTTATCGGCCTTTTTGTACCTTTTGCCGTTGGAAAAGGAACAGTTAACAAAAGCTTTCACTACTGCGTGCGACTAAAGGCTACAAAGGAAAGGACGACGGTTGACATTATCGTCCTTCGAGTCAGAGATTGTTATTGAAACGGATTTCCGGAATATCAATCAACCTAGGCGTATTTATTACATACCCTCACTTACAGCACCGCAAGTTTGAAAACATAAACTTTGCGTCAAAAATTAAATTCTCTATAACATACATACTAAAATATTTTTGTTCGTCGAAAGAAAGGTCTTTTTAATGTAACCTTTAATTTTTTTTTCTTCGCATGGAGATCTATTAAGTATGAAGTTAGTTGCCATTTTTTTTAAATCTGTCGTCTAAAAGAGGTGGCAGTGAACAAAATTATTTAAATAAATAATCAAACGTTTACGTTTTGACGAGTGATGTACGAGATATACAGTGTTGACTTGAAACGAATTTTCAACGAGTTAAGATATTTGCAAAACAAATATAGAAATTTATCATAATTATTATATTCCCAGAGGAAATTTAACTGGATGTGAACATTTATTTCTTTCAACACCTAACGTGTTTTTATTTTATTACGAACTTGAAACTTTGGCACTAAACTCAGAAATAAATGTTAAACGAAATCATTTTTAATGGTTTTTATATTTTATAATGACGATCAATGTGTAATAAGGGAGTAATTACTTGAACGTCATATGTAAAATATATGATATGTCAAATAATGACAGCGATAACGGAAATTATTTTACTGAGACGGATCAAATTTTAATACATACCAATTACGCAATTGAATTGTAGTTTTATTTTAAAATTTCAGTTGTTATATTAATTCATATATTCACACAAGTAAATTATGTTATGTGAAAAATGTTTGAAGAAAATTTACTTTTCAGATATATTTTATTAAATTTATGTATAGAAATTATAATTATGTATATAAAAATCAGTTTATGTATATAAAATATTTATTGAAAGACAGAAAAAAATCAAAGAAAATCAAAGAGAGTTGATAATGAGGTTAAGGTGTCAGACCATGTGCAGTTGTAAATTATATCACAGTAGTCCAAACTTCATATATATAATTTTTTTTATTTAAGCCTTTTATTTCCTTAATACTATTTTATGTTGTACATTATGCTTCAAGTTAGTTATATATAAAGGATCTCTCGACAAATACGAATTTAGGCTTTCTCCATGTCTCTCCATCCTTTCTTGTCTTGGGTTATTCTTATCCATTCATTATTTGTATACCTTATGAGTTCGTTCTACTATCGGCGACCTCTTTTTGTTTTACCAGGAAGGCCAGCCCATATAGTAATTCCCCTAGTCCATCTCCCTTTGTCCTAACGTGCAAAGTTACCGGCCCACTTCCATATAAGTTTATTTGCAGTGGATTAAAGCATCGAGTATTTTTGTCCTTTCTATTATTATGTCTCTACGTTCTAAATTGAGAATGTTTTTCTCCATGCCTCTCCGGCATGTTTAAATTTTTCCTTTCGTGTGGGTTTTATATATCCAGGTTCGGTTTGCGTACGAGAGTCATGGTAAGAGGCATAAGTCTAGGACCTCCTTTTTTAGTCTTAAGTGTAGATCAGATTTCAAGACCTCTTTGTGTACCCAGAACTTATTCCATGTAATATCCACGCGTAATCGCCACGGTGTCTAGATTTTGAGAAAGATATTTGTTTACCTAAATATACGTAATCCTTGTATACTCCAACTGCTGACTCTCCGCGAATATGAGCCTCTGAGCTTTGTTGGACATGATTCTAGTTTTTTCGATGTTTAATTCTAGTCCAGTATTGCGACTGACGTGGTTAGGATGATTGATCATTTCTTCAAGTTGCGATGCGGTTTCTGAAAAAAATACAAGTTCGTCTGCGAAACGACGGTTATTAAGATAGCTTCCTTTAATATTTATGCCGTTATTTGACCAGTTAAGTTGCTTCATGATGTCCTGTAAAATAGTATTTATTAAATCAGGTCTATTTCTTCTAATAGTATTTTACATTCGTGTAAAACTTTCCTTATATTAGCGTGAGAGATTGTATCGAAAGCTTTGGCATAGTCGATGAATGACAAATATAGGGGTGTCGTTATTCTTCATATTTTTCTATTACTTCCTCTAGAACGCGAATATGATCTATTGTTAAAAAAGATTTCCTAAACCCCGTCTGTTCTATTGGTTGGAATTTTTCAGTTATTTCAGATACGTGTCATTCTAAACATGAGGCAAATAACTTCTGAAGGCATGTTTGTAAGTTTACAGGTCGATAATTGGCAATATTTGCAGAATCCCCCTTTTTATATACTAAAATAATATCAGAATTTGCCCATTCCTTTGTGATCTGTCTAGAGTGCAGCATTTCATGGAATAATGTTGTTGAATAGGGTGTTAGTATATATCTTTCCGCTATGATTATTTCACTGAGTATGTTGTCACGGACACTACTTTTTCCTTTTTTTAAAGTTTTGACTGAACTGATTTTAGCCGCTCTAGCCTCTGTACTGGTGACGCGATCGGTGCGATTAGATTAGCGCCCGCTGTTTCAGCTCTCCTGTACCCCCGAAGACACCTCACGTATTCTTTTGAGAGATCCTCGGTCTTGCTTTTTCGACATAAACCGGCCTAAAGAAATTAGTCATTTCTCAGTCCTTTTGGCGCTCCATGCTCTTTTAATTGTCCAGCATTATCTGAAATAGACAATTTTATAATGTTTTATGAATGGTCACCAGGTATCCGTTTTCACTAGACTTTAATATTTTTGTGTTCAGTTTACCTTTTAGATTATATAAATATTTACAAAATGACGCACGACTACCTCACGAAAACATTGCAAAGTTATGACTGATTCTTTAATTGCAGAGAGTCAAGAACCTCAAAGGTTCTTCCTCCTGAAATAGATAGAAAGATCTAGCCCTTTACAAAATGTGTTCACCAGATAATGAGAAAAAATATATTAAAAATTAAAAAAAAAACATTATTAATGAAAGCATGTGAATGAGGCGTCATTACTAATTGATTATATATATATATATATATATATACATATATATGTGTATATATATATATATATATATATATATATATATATATTTATATATATACATATATATGCTAAAGTTAAGCTCGGTTTTCGTGTTTTAAATTATATTCATTCAATTTAAAACTTGTCTACAATTGAATTATAGAAAGTTTCTACGATTAAAATTAACGAAAGGCAAATGCGTCTGAGAATATTGACACTGCGTTTCACCCATTCGCCTCCTATGTTTATTTCATTTTGCACCTCTCAATAACGTAAAATTGTTTTTGAAAAACGACTATTTTTGACAAAAGAAAATCCGTGGTACTCAGTTAATTATTTCCTATGTGGGTTTCCATTTTATCAATTTTGCATGCAATTTAAAAATCATACATACGTTTCTCGCATGTACCTCTCGGCTTTGTGGCTTGCAAATAGTGTCTCTTACTTAGAACTAACACAATGCCTTAGCATCAAGTTGCAAGTTGAGCAAGGATTTTTCTTCATATATGCTTGACAACTTATCAAATGTAAGAAGCTCGTATGAACTTTTCTCAATTTTAAATTGGTTGCGTAATTATTTCGCAAATACTTTTGGTGGAACAGTAAAGCACTAATTTTTTACAATTAATGGAAATTTCAAAGCTGTTTAAAAAAAATACTACTTCTATTGTTATTTATATATATTTCTAATACTTTTTTCCTAAATGTTATACCGTTACGTGGAAATATTATTTGTAGAGGTTATTATTGGTTACTTTAAAATTATGTATGTAATGTATAGATTTTTATGAATAATAAGTTTAAAATCTTTTATAACAATCTTTCGCTGCTTATGTCAATTTCTTCTTATATTTTATAAAAATATATTTATAATATGGAAATTATTATTTATAGTCAGGCTAATACATATTAACATTTTTATTAATTTCATTTTATAGTGATTACTTTTGTTTTTTCAATAGATTAGAAAAACTACCGTCGAAAAAAATTGTTTCATAGCAATGAGCGTTTTAAATATTTTATTATATTTGCTCACAATTACTCCAAATAATTTCATTAAACAAAACTTTTTTTGCCTCAAAAGGAATTTAAGAAAAATTTTGCCATCAATCAGTACAAAGGAGGAAAGGCGATAAAAGGCACGATCAACGATTGCTTCATCGACATCGGATGTACGAACTTAATGAGACATCCCTTTCTGAGCATTAATAAAACTAGATATGTTCTTATTCTTTATGTGAAGCTTTTCTTGTATTTTAAGTCATGTGAAGCTTTTATATTAATATAACCTTTTTGTGCGTTATCAAAGTAAATTTTCAGACACTTTTATGTTTCAGTGTCCATAAAACTTTAAATGATCATTATGATTGGACTTAAACAGAACTAATAAGATGAACACTAAGTATTTACACATACATTTTTACTTGAACTAGCAGCGTAAATTTTTTATCGTTGATAATATCTGCCTTATAAAATTGCATGACCGTACTTTCGAGTTTTGGAAAATCATATGATATTTAATCAAATTTCAACGACTAATGTTTTTAAAGTTTCCGTATCCGTATCATAAAAATAAAAAAATTAGTCCGTATCATAAAAATAAAAAAAATTAACTCTTACAAGATCGCATCCGTGCGTCTGTCTGTTAAAGTTATTTTTATTAGGAACCGTTCAACCTATACACTTACTACTGTTATTAAGCAAGATAACCTTCATGTATCTCAATAATTAAAACATATCTCATATATTTAAAAATAAAATTCTAAATATTAATATTATAAAGCCAATTGAAATTTTCAAAATTTCCTTTTATTTTTAAATTTCACATCGCTTGTAAGATATCTATTAAAAGGTTGGATTGTAAAGATCACAAACCCCTTTTCCAAATTTTTTTTTTTAAATTTAATGTTAGATAGTTTTAGAAATAGTAAGATAGTTTTAGAATAGTTTTAGTTTTTAGAATATTTGAAAATATCCACGAAAATACGTTGCCCCCGAAAATACTAGAATATGGAAATATGGTCTTGCTAGGAGTTCATCTAAAATTTACCGGAAAATTATAGCCATGGATTCAAATGTTAAGATTTTTTAAATATTCTCATTGTTTTAAAATATATAAAAGCTATACTTGTTGTGATGTACAGTAATACCAATATTTGAACATTATTGTAAATTTTAATATTTATGTCTGCCTAAATGTCTTCGAAGACCTTGTATTGCTGGTGATATTTGTGCTTAACAGGAAAGAATTTATATCAGAAACAAATTTTATCAATAATATTTTACTATTGAGATTATAAAATGAAAAAGAAAAAAATAATTAGATTGAACCCACTTAAATTAGTGTCCGGACAACATATTCGATTCCACCTGTACGGGAATCATCATTAAAACAAATTCCTTTTAAGTTCTGTATAAACATTAAAATCCCTATTTGAAGTTTCTATTTGCGTTCCATGCGGATCGAGGAAAAATTGTATTAATTTTCAGACTGTGACAGCTAGATGGACGAAGCAGCACGACTGAAAACAAAAAAGACCGTTTTGACGCTAATACTACTTTTTCAATATTTTTGGCGTTATATTGATTGCTAAGCAGTATAATATTAATATTTAAACTATGCTAATCTTCTTATTAAACATAATTCAATAATCTTAAGTAAAATCAAATTCAAAGTATATATTTCAATCAACGATTATTACATTTCAAATACTTTTTAACAGCTACTTTTTAAAAATTATTCCTCGTAGCTCAAAATTTATATTTTATCAATATATCTAATTGAGACAATCAAATACGCTCTTAAATAGACTCTATCGTAACAAAATTGTTTCTTAATTATTTATAAACCATTTGTTTGCCTAATGATGCAGTGAAAGCTCATTTGTCCCTTTCGCATCATGTAATACTATCTCTACTAATGAATAAAAAACTTCCAAATGTTTTCCTTGAACATTCATTTAATTCATTAATCGATACAGATACCGATGCTGTCGGTCAACAAATACACTCACCGCATTTCATAGTGGAGGGATATATAGCATACACGTCGATGGGAGTTCTTTGTCGTATCTAGTATCTAGTCTTCTGTGCGTATTTACTTATAGTGAATTTTTCTCAAGATGCTTTAAAAGTTTAGTCTAAGAGCCTAATGACAAGAAATTACTAATATGAGTTATTTATTATCGCGTGAGAATATAAAAATAATTATCTCGTTAAAATAGGAATACCTTTTCATTTAATATTTGGATATAGTCTGGTGAAATAATGACTGAGATATTATCTGAAAGCCTTAATGTTGCTTTTTGCGCATGATCGTTGTTTAATAGGAAGGTGTGTGTTTGGACCAATAGTAGGCTTTAGAAGTACCTGTTCTAAGCGAGAAACATTTAATTTTTTTTACAGTTAAGTAACTTAAGAATCGAGACACAAAAAATTATCGATAGTTTATCACTTCATTTTTATTGAAAATACAATGAAAATAATAACCATTTCGTCAGCCTCCATCCAAAAAAATATTAAAAATTGAAATATATTAAATTCATAGAGAAGACAAGAAACCATTATTAGGAAAAAATAAAGAGATGTCTCAAAAAATATATTGCTCTTTACTATATAAACGAATAGACTACGCTCTAGCGCGGGTGACTTGAAACGAACGATGGTGTAAAATGAACCAACACGCTATAATTGTGTGTTTGAAGTTTTTAGTCTAGAACATGTTTTCTGTATTTGCAAGACCCTTTTGGTTTTTTTTTTAACTTTCATAATTTCATCATGCTCAGTGAAATCTTGTAAAAAACGCATGGGTTTATATTACACGTTTTAAATTATTTTTTTGTCTTTGATTGTACAGTCTGTGGATTCTATGACTATTTTTAAATATTTTATAATTCAAAAATTTCCTCAAAAACTATCAAACAAATGGATCTTGACGTAGGCCAATTTCGTACAGATGTTTACGTTCTATAATTTTCATTTGCAATATTTTTATATTTTTTGGTAAAAACACATTAAAAAAGGTTTTTATTTTCGCTTTCCTGAACGTTCCTCGCTTTTAAGTTTCGTTACCATAATATCATGCGTTTAAAATAATCGTGCCTATTATGAAAACCATTAAGTGAAGCAATGAAAAACGATTGTTTTAGTGAAGATAATTAATGATGTAATTATAAAGCTATAACTTTGACATTGAATATATTTGGCTTTAAGTTTGTAAAAACTCATTACCACTTAAATTTTATTAACAAGTGAATATGCAACTACGCAATGTATTATTATTTCTACTTTGTTTAAATTATTAACCACAATCTAGGTTTCGTTGCATCACGACATCTGCAGGTGGGCAATTTGAAGAGATATTTTCAAAAAATTAAATAAAATAGAAATAATACTAAATCACGTAGTTTCATTTATATGTTAATAAAGATTAAACTATAGCTTAACAACAATTAATCAGGATGAATTAAAACCATTGTCATAAATGTAATTTTGCCGTAATAAGTAAATTGTGTATATAAACTTATAAAACTAGCTTATTTTGAGCGCGAATATCTAGTTATAGATAATATTAATCAACACACCATTCGGATAAAAATACTGACTCTCCTGATAAATTTTATAAGAGCGCTGCGAGTGGCGCTAATACTGTTTTGCTTAAGTTAGCAACTTCTTCATCGAATCGTAAGTTTTTGCTATATATGTATTTTCACTACACCGTTCGAAAAATGGAACACTCAGATCGTTTTAAATCTCGACTAGAAAATTATTTACGAACTTATCAGGACCGTTAATATCAAATATTATATGGGGCTAAGAAAATATTATGTGTACTGTAATATGTCCACATTATTTATTTTAAAATAAGTTTTGGCTGTATTGAATATATTTGGTGTTAATTTTGTAAATATTTCGTGCAATTAAATTTTTCACAACCAAATAAAACTACGTGAAGTATTATTATTTAAATAAAACATAAATAATACTACTCACGTAATATCACTTAGTTGTGAAAATTTTAAATTCGGTTGTATGTTTGAGTTATCAGCTTAAAAGTAGGACTTCTTGATTATAAGTAAAATATAAATTTACTATATTATTTTATTTATTAGTATTACCAGATCTAAATTAATTAATTATCTTACTATCTATTACCCGCAGCTTTTAAAATCATTTCCCCTCTCGCATCCCAGCACCATCGTTCTGGTCGTGTCGTGTGTAAGTTCTTTTGCTTAATTACGCCTTCCACAAGCTTCATAATTAACTAAATTTCTAATTATTTAAAAATAATAACCTTCGATAACGCTTTGCAGACAAATAGCATATGAAACTTTCCATAACTTTCTTTTTTCATAAACTTTCCATATTCCATCCCTTGCACGATTACGAAAAAAGCATCAAAATTCGTTCAGTACAAGTCAAGTCGTAAACAAACAAAACAACAAATATATAAACATTGTGTGCGTATGTGCGAGCATGCGCATGAGCTTTGTGTGTGCGTGGGTGTGTGTGTATTTATACACCCAGGTGTATTTTTTTCACGACATATTTTTGCAGGGATGATTCCTCTCATTATTCTGATAGTCGCCTATGAAATTCGACCATTATAAAAACATCCTTTTTTATTAAATGTCCCTAATAATATTTGTACACGATTCGTAATGTTAAATTGTGGTTAGTGTTATAGTTTTCACTAAAGATAAGTGTGATTCATCACACCGCCGGATAGGGTATATGAACAGAAAAGTTACATCGCATACATACATATACGCATACATACATTCAATAAAAATTGACTATTTGTGTCGTGTTACACTTCCCGTCACATTGATTGCTCTACGAGAAAGCTAAGTGTGACAACATATTGCTTGGGTGGGCGCAGCTGGAATTCGGAGCGTCGTAAATCGTATTTATGCGTCACTGTTATATGCTAAAATACTTAGTTAAAGGGAAAATACGGTAATTTTATACGACCGTATTTATTACATAGTAAGGCATTTTGTTTAATCGAATGGATGGAAAATGTTTTAAAAAAAGAAAGAGTGAAATAAATTTATAGAACGTAGGTGGTTATATATGTTAATAGTTTGAAGTATTTGAATTTGTGTGCGTTACTCACTTTCCTTTTTTTTGAATTGAAATAGATCAAAGTCCTTTTGTAAAGTTTAAATAAATAATTACTTCTTAAATAATGTCTAAATGTGATAATTGTATTGTGTACTTTTTTAATGTCATATTCGTTTCTTTATTGCTGTAATCGCCGTCTATGTTTCGTTTTTTGTCATATGTATGGAGATATTGAGCTAGTAGGTTTTGTAAATATAAATTACATACTACAATGAATCATACGACCACATATAACTGGAATTTTTGAATTGATATTATTGTACATATTTTGGATATTTTACTTATTTAACTGTTATAATATTTGTTTATTCATTTCCAATTAGGAACAATATATTTTTGAATAATTAAAATTTTGCGAAAATGTCACGTTGACATTTTTTGGTGTAAAATTTTTTCCTAATAGTGAACAAGCCTATTCCAGATTGCAACTTGTGAGTTCTTATTTATATTAAATCAAGTATTTTTAAAATTGGATCATATTAAATAATTATATTTACTACTTGAACTGGAAAAAAAATCATATCGATATAACTATTAATCTGGAACTGAGAATCTGTCATCGAGTTTTCCAAAAGGTACTAACGCACACTTCAAGTACACACACAAATAAGTTTACTCATATACATATTTTACTGTTTAATGTCTAATATATCATTAGACAGAGTATATTGCCGGATTGTAATAAAATAAATTTTAAATTTCCATTGCCAATTTCAATATAGTTTTTCTCGATATGCTACGACTATTTAACATAAAAAATCGTGAAAAATATAGAAAGTCAACAATATATCCAATCTAAATAATCAACTCACAGCTCCTGACGTGCTAATAAAAATATTTTGTTTCATTATTATAATAAATATTAACTAAATTGCATATAAAAGATTGCCTGGCTTAATTTGATAATCAAAAAAAAATTTACCACTTTAACCTACCATCTCGACTTTTTAAACAATTTTTACGTCATCATTTCTGAATTTATGAACTTATAAAAGCATTGTTGAGTAATGGTCATGAATGTGAAATTACTTAGTGTTAGTTGCACCTGCTTTCCTATTCATATATAATAGACGACCCTTAACACAAACTACTACATATGTAGACTACATATTACATATTACTGCTTACTACGCTTAAGACATGCATTACTGCTTATTAGTATACATGAAATTATCCAGTCGATTAAGTGACAGTACTTGGACTACAATATGAGCATCTCTGTAAAAAAATGTCGGAATCACGTCCAATTTTGCATTGTAAATAACTGCAATTAATTTTCAATCTCTTGTAAATCTTCCTTCCTTTTGGGTCGATTTTTACGTTTTATTAACTTTCATGCATACCTATCCGTGTCCCATTTTCGATTCCTTAATTACTACATAACCTGCACTACGTAAACAAACCAAATTTTATCATTAATACACCGCAGACAAAAGCTGAGTTACTTTTATAATACTAATATATTTTCCGTGAGTAATTACGAATTCAAAAAGTATTATTAATAAAAAATTATAATAGCAAAATAAAATATTTAATGTATTTTCAAATTGAAATATTTTTATTTGTGTCACAAAAACTGTGAACTTACATTTTCTAGTAAAGGAACGTACGTTTTCTAGTAAAGAAATATACGTAATTTATTTAACCATACAATCTTGTCTGTTTGTTTCGCTTAGAAACAACTCTCTATACTGCACAGGCTCCACGCTTGTCTCCGTTTCAACATAATAAAGATAGTATTTTTTTTAAAAATTTGTTCATTGTGATAAAACGAATTCAAAAAGCAACAGAACCTTCGGTCGCCCGTTTACGTCTCAGTAATTACGAATCCTATAAGTCGTTTGACATTCTACAAACGAAAATCTTTTTGTGTTATAAAAGAGTCTTCTCTGGTTAATTTGTTGATTCTTGGACTAATATCGAATATTTTAAACATTTAACATGCGAATCTACCATGAAGAAGCCCTCCTATATGCAAATGTGTGTGCGTGTGTGTGTGTCTGAATATATTTAAATTTTTCCCTCGATATAAGCGTAATTCACGTTTATCTATATTTTTTTAACATTATTTTATTTTAGTATTAATTCCTCCGAATCAGCGTAACACGCTTCGTATTAAAGTTTTACGAGCTCCCGTCAATGAAAAAACGTGTTAAGTACGAGTGGACCTCACAATACTAGAGAGATTACGTACACATTTTAGGATACATTGTTTTTTTTAAACTATTGGCAAACATCAAGGACATTTTTACAGGCATAATATCTCTAAAAATTATGAGATTTAACATTATTGCTCTAGTTTTCCTGGAAATTTAAGGACAATAATTTTTATTTCAGGAGTTTGAGAGATGGACCGGAGATTTTAATGAATGTTTCGGTAATAACTTTAAAGTCTGCCGTTGCAAAAATCTGAAAAAATAATTGTGCGATTCACGTAACTTTTTTTTTTAAAGTTATTTGCCACACGTTGCACGAAGTTAAAACAAAATAATTGAAAATTTAATCCGATTTCCATAACATTTTTAGTGGTAATTATTTCGATTTATGAGGGTTAATTATATATAAATTTCTACGGTGATTTTTTTCGATAAAACTGCAGTAACCGATAGATGGACCGTCACATGCTTGATTTTATAAGAATGTTAAAGAAAACGTAAATAACATTAAAAAATAATGTAATGAAAATATTAGCACGTTTAGTGTTTAAAAATTAGTTATACGGTAGGGATGCGCCGCCAAACGCTTTAATTCTTTAGTGGCTTATATTTCGCGAAGGATATTCTTTATAAAAATATTCCTTTTTTACTTGCATGTTAACAAATTTCTTTGAAAACTTCTTAAACGGTATCCACATTATACGCTTAATTATAAAATCTTGCCTTTCGACATTCATTTATCTTTTTTCTCGTTCTTCTCTGCAAAAAAATAATTTTCAACACGAAATTCCATATTTAGAGATGTAATTAATTTGTTTTCTATGTGTTTAGATAATTTACCTACATCTTTCTATAAAATTTGTGTCTATTCGTCTCAAACTAAAAGAACTGACATTTTATGACATACGGAAGGACAGATGGACACAACGGAATTGTGAAAGTTCCTTTTTTATTTTTGGCTACGGAACCCGAAAAATTCATAAAATTATTCAGCCAAAATTGCAATAGTAAGTGGCGGAAATAAAATAGTGACGATGAGAACAATGCAATCAGAAAAAATATTTTGATAAATTTATCATACTTTCCCAGTTATGACGTTAATAACTTTAAGTCGATTTGAAAAAGATTAACTTTAGAGTACATAGCTGTATACTAAGATTTCTCTTTAT
Source organism: Druceiella hillmani (assembly GCA_039881145.1). Taxonomy (NCBI): domain Eukaryota; kingdom Metazoa; phylum Arthropoda; class Insecta; order Lepidoptera; family Hepialidae; genus Druceiella; species Druceiella hillmani. Next base: position 571,812 of record JAYKKI010000033.1, on the reverse strand, counting down.
ATCTTCTGCATTGTCTACAAATTTAGTACGAATTTAGATATATTCGTGTGGTTGACCATAAACCTTTCATAACTCTATGATATTTTTGGTCCTAATTTCAAAATGTCAATATCCGCAAGAAGAAAGTTAAAACAAAAAAAAAGTATATTATATTCCTAAATTACATATAAAACATTAAAAATACCATTGAAGTGGTTAAAGGTAAATTGCCAATTTTAGACATAAAAAATATTATGTAAAATTCATAGTTTAATAAAGGTGAAAAATATGTAGGGACCTCCATATATTTCTTGAATATTATAAAAATATCGATAGCGCGGTTGTGAAGCAGTTTTAAAATTATGAAAGCGGATAGAATAAGGTGGACACATCTTTAGATATATTGATGCTGACTCGGACAAAAAACATAAAAAACAATTCTCTCAAGTTCAAGGTATCCGAAAAAAAGGATGGGTTTGACTGTACCATATTGAACGAGATGGTTTAATATGATACATGAACGAATTATTGGGATGAACTACATCGCGAGTTAAAGGCTAGTTAAAAAATCTTTGATCGGAACTGGTCGTTGTGTTTGAGAAGAAAAAAAAGAATAAAGACTGTTATAAAGGTCATTTGATTTCTTTTTATCAAAATAAAGATCACATTACCCATTTTTTAGGCATTTAAGAACATAGTTTTGATAAAATAGGCGAATAACATAACCGTTTCCCCATAACTGTTTGACTTTATATAAATACTACCATGTACTTTTATGAAAGTACACTTTTTGAACCACCTGTGACTAGTTTTCATTTCCAATACCAAAATACTTTCAAAGAAATATTTTTTCACCTTTCACATCGAGTACGAAACAAATTTATTTTACTCACTGTTGTCTTAATAACTTTAGGTAAATAGTAAAAAAGCTGCAATAGATAATCGGGTAAAAGTATCGCTTTTTTTAATTATTACATTTTAACTAAGCTTTCTTACAAAAAATCATATCATAATGTAATTATATTAATAACAGGGGTACTAGTTTCTGATATATATTTATTAAAGGATTTTAATTTGAAGTTGATGCTTGACAATCCCTTAACATTGCTTTAACAGTTTATTTGGTACCTTTATATGTGGAATTATAATAAAGATAAAAGAGCTGAACCGAGGCGAACCACTAGAAAAAAATTAAAAGCAAGTAATATTTCAAAAATATACCTATGTTAAAATGATTGCTTCCTTCAAAATAACAGACAACTCGCTCCACCCACCGCCACACTGGTCAATATCATAAAGAAAAATTCCATGTTTTGTTTCCGCTATATCACACAAGTGTTCTGTTCGCATGTGTTCATTTCTTTTCAAAACATTAAATAAAAATATACCTTGAATTTTTACATAAAATTTTTCAGCGTTACTTATAATAACGTAACCTTTTAATAATATTACTCATCCACAATTAAATGAAACTACGTGATGTAGTATTATTTCTACTATCTTTAATTTCTTTACCACGACCAAGGTTTCGTTGTATTACAACATCTTCAGGTGGGATATTAGCAAAGATTGGGTCGTGGTAAAGAAATTAAAGATAGTAGAAATAATACTACGTCACGTAGTTTCATTTAATTGTGAATAATGAATTTCTACAAAATTAACGCCAAATATATTCAATATTACTCATAATTTTTTTCTTCACCATACGCACCATTAACATATATCAATATATAATACGTCATAAAATTGAAAATAAGTCTATCAAGGCAATTTTTTTTATTTCTTGGCGAATTGTAAGCAAACCTCCATCGATTAATAACAAAGAAATAAAAAAATTAACATCTCTTTCCGTCGTAACATTATACACTAACTTTATTAAAGATACTTTGATAAAACAACGAGTGTCTTTTTGAAGAACAGGGAAAGTGGACGTCACGGTGGTCTTAAAACAGGCGTTTGATGCTAATTTTATTTTTCTATTAAAGGAAACCTAACGCCATCAGCTGGCCTCGCTAGCAAATATCATCAAAATTTCGTTCCTCCCTCGTATGCGCATTACATATCTACTTAAATCCTACTTGCCTGCACGTGTTTTATATTTGTGTTTATAATGGAAATTTCAAATTTGTTTTGTCAAAAATAAATGTGCAACATTTTATTAAACACACTTGTATATCATTAACATTAAGACGTGCTTTTAATTTTTTCCATCGAAGCATTTGCCAGGTTTTTTAGTTTGTTAAAATTAATTTATAAAGAAATTATATTCAGACGCGCCCCGCTGTGATATTTTTTTTGTTCAGTCAATCATTAAGAATGTGCCTGCATAGTTGGTTGTAAGTTTAAAATGGATAATTAATTTGACCATATGAGTTCAAACTACTCATTATTTTTTATTCGTTATTTTTTTACATTTTTTAGTTATGCTTCTTTACTATACATATGTTCATTTTGAATATGTTAATTTTGTACTTTTACATATGTTAATTTTGAAAATTTAATTAATTTGGAAAGACGGATACGGAATTTTATAGAGAGAGATAATTTTAGGAATATAAAAAATAGTATATTTGCATAATATATTGCTAAGGGTGCCTAATTAAAAAGATACTTAAGCAAAATAATTCAATTATCTCCTTCTAATAATCAATATGTTATATCGCGTTTTTTGTTCCATTCTTTTAATTTTATCGAGTTAAAACTATGTTGATTTACATAATCAAAATAGAACAAGAATTAAAATATTTTATTTTGTTGTAATAACGTTGAGAACTTTTTTCTTTGTAGAACATCAATTTAATTACCATTTTGTGTCACAGGACGGTAAAACAAACTTTGGTTAATGGAGAGTAATTAAAAAACTACAAAAAGTAAAATTTATTGTTATTTGTCAAATAAAATTATAAAATATTGTCACCGTAATATTCTTCAAAGATAGATGCGGCGCGGCGCCACTGATCAAATCATGTGACATGTGGTCGCTTGCTCATGTTATTGTTTTTTATTATTTCTATCCACGTTTATTTGTTTTTATTTTTTGGTATTTACATCTGTTCAATGCTTTGATTATTGAAGAAATAAATAAGCCCATTTATGATTATTGAAGAAATAAATAAGTATTTAATACGGTCACATTTTTGTTGGGTATGAAGAATGCAACGAATTAAATTATTTTGCATGTGTATTATCTCTACTGGATCTTATTACATGCCGGGCCTTATTTGTCATACATACCCTAATCGGTTATCTCATGTAAACACTCATGTTTCATATATCATGAATTAAACTCATATTTAAAATATTGTGACAAGCTAATACAATAAAATACAAAATTGCAAGTAGATCATTCCAAAAACTCTCAGAGTTATGTAAAAGTTCAGTGTATCTAAAAACCCACCAACAATTTCAACCCAAAGAAAATGAAGGCTTCTAGTTTTATCAGCATCCTGAATACGCTACCTAGTAAAATGTGTATATCAAATATTGACAGAATGACACGAAATTGTGGCTTTTATCGTCTTTTCTCCCTTTACATTGATTTTTGGTATAATTTTCTGTCACTGGATTTGTAAAGAAAAAGTTTTGCTTCACATAAATCTGGAAAAATGCTGATAAATTAGATACAACAAATATTTTAATTGAAACGCTTAATGATATGAAACCATTTTTTCTCATGTACTTTTAAAACAAAATTACTGCGAATATTTACTACAAAATGAAATGAAAATGTTTTCTACTTGCCCGATAAAACTATTTATTGATATCAAACTGATCAAGGAATGAAATGAAATGAAAAAAAATTAAGCCAGTCCTGTTGAAATATGAGAAAACGGTTTTATCCTTATAATTAAAAAAAACCTTGAATTTTTAATGTACTAGATTATAAATAAAAGAAATTTTCCAAACCATTAAGATAACGCCTCTAAAACTATGTGAAAAATATTTGTACCGCTAGATTCAATCAGCTAGTAAACAGTATACTTAGCCGATAATAAATCGATTAAGACCGTGTTAATAATATATACGGAGAATAACACACTTCTTAATATTTCCTTTAGCTCATTCAATGATGATATTGTTATTTCTTCTATGGTAACAAAATATGTTATTTTTATTGTCAATCTTATCCTCAAAGGATATAGTCATAAGGAGCCATGTCAGTATTTGTAAGGATTGGGTTATCACTACGGTGTTGACAGACTTCATAATTGTGTGAGTAGTTTGTAGATGATTCGTCGTGGAACAATAGCCATGAATCTCTTTGATTGGCTAAAAGCTAAAAAGCTATTTACTTAAAAGCTATTATCACCTTAAACCACGTAAGGTTAAAACCACGTAAGGTTGATTATTCTGGCCTTCCTTTATTTTTATAACCCAATTTCTCAAACACATTACTGCGAGAGCTATAAACGAATTGGTTCATAGAAAAATTAAATAAAAACCTCTACAAAAAAAGAATCTTAGAAGCTCCTATTTTTGCGTTATTGATAATAATAATGTTTAGGTTTAATGTACACACTTGATATTTATGGCGAATGACTGCTATAAGAGCATCTCTTATAGTCAACTAGAACGTTAGTCTAGTCCCGTTCGACTGACGCTCGGGGTGTTAATGTGGGACGTCACGCCACGCAGAGGCCGTAATTAAGCTAAACACATCACAGCAACAACGAAATTTACCATGTACTGTTTGAAAAATGTTTTTTAAGTCCATGTTTAAACATCAAATTCTGAAATTATTAATTTTTTTTCTTACTAAATATGTATCCATGGATAGTTAAAAAAAATATCAAAGCATTCGAGCAAAATGTTTACGGCAATCATCTATATAATGTACCCATATCACGTCATCTTTCGCATATTTACGTAGTGTTAAAACTCACTGGCATATTCAATTATTTTAAAACGATTTTTCCCTCAAACTGGACTAATATTTAATATCGCGGGGGTGACGAAAGAGAGCGATACAGAACAGGTGTGTACGCCACACACTTGTTCTCTATCGCTCTCGCTTCAGTTCAGCGAAAATAAAAACAATTTTGGCATTTTAGTAGGAGTTGTATAGATAAAAGACTGTTACTACTCACTCTTTCCATCACTTTGAAAATAGTTCTATTTTATCTTATCGTGTACCAATTATTGGTCATTTCATCCTCTTTCAAAGTATTTTCTTCTACTTTAACTTCTTTGCGTATGGGTGTATGCGAATGAGTGTGCACGCATGCGCATAAGTACGTGCGATAGTGTACGTGTGCGCGTTTCTGTTTGTGTGTGTGTTTTTTTTATTTATAATAACTCTTCTTCAATTTGATACAAATATGGTGAAAACGAATTGTACTATTAAAGAAATATAACACGAATATCATTACTTATTCTACCTAATTTTCAATACATTTGATGCTAAAGGTACTCGTAAGTATATTTTATTTCGCACACATTCCTCAAGGAATAATACTAAATTTCCAAGTGACGTAATTTCAGATCAAATAATATGTACCTTATCTTCATTTTAACTTAACAGATGATTTTTTTCTCACATTCCAGGGAGTCAACAAGCTTTGCAAATATAATTACTTCTTATTTAAATATTGTACTCCGTTTTCGTAATGATAAAATTTTCTTAAAATTTAATCATTTAATATATTGGTAAGTCTATATATAAAGCAAAAATATGCCCGCACTAACATATACCTACACTTGATTTAGCCTTTAGGGCGGAACTTTTGTATTTAGGAAGCGATTATGAAATCTTTTTCCAACATTTTTGTAAAGTCGGTAATGAGTTTACAGCGAATTAATAGTCTTTGCTTTAGATTAGTTCAAATGACTGTTGAAAGTAATAAAATATTATAAATACCAATTCAGAAAAAAGCTATTAGGACGGCTTAAATAATTGCATGAAATGTTATTTAAATGAAATATGTAAATTCTTTAAGTAGAAGTATTATTTTCCACGAACATTTTTCGAACTTCTTTATGAGAATGAGGAAGTCACCAAACCATTATTTCACTCGTTTTATGTTTTTTTTTATTTAATTAGTCGTTTTGAGTAAAACTTAGAGAACGACTCATTTAAAATTTTCGACCTTCGTCATCTTTAGTTCTTTCGAAATTTCATAGAATAAATATGAAAAGTAAGGTTAATATCACGGTAAGTAATTTAAACAGGAAAATTTTGAGGATAACGTTAGGTTTTTTGAGAAAAAATGAATGTGAAATGAAAATGAACTCATGTAATTTTATTCTTTTCTCATCCGTATTGATGTAAATAATTTACAATTTTTTGAATATTTCGTTAGAAGTTAGAACTGAGTTTGTTTGTCTTTTATGCATGGAGATTTACAACTGAAATTTACACAAGACGCGTGTACAATGTTACACATAATTATTTCAATCCTGCGTGAATATGAAGCGCCATAATACCGTTAGGGGATGAATTTTGAAAAATACCTACTAAGCTACGCAGTACATAGGGAATATTCGTACCGAATTAATTAAATCGTTTAATTATTTAACTCCAATATAAAATGTTTAACCCCTATATCGCTTCCTTCGGGGATGATTAAATATAAATTTTTATTTTAATATCTTTAAATTTTTTTCTTAAAATAGTATAAACAAATTGTGAATTAGACTACAAATTCTAATGAAAAAATGTTATTACAGATTGTATCATATTTTTAATACAATCTAAAATGATGATGAATGAGACGATTCGGAAATCACAAACATATCAAATGCCTTTTTATTTTTTGTATTTTGTTTCTTTACATACTGTGTTCGATATGATTAGCAATCCAATCATTTTTAAGGAATGGAAGTCTTTCCAGAATAGCAAATATGTAATTAGGTAAGGCATACGGTTATTAGTTTTTAATAATTTATATTTTTAATGTCATATTCCAAAAAAAATTTAATGAAATATTATTTTTAATAGTCAAATATTAATTTAGTTATAATTATAACTAAATAATACTGAAAGATATATAAATTAGTTAAGATATATTTTTTTATTCATTATTATTTTCTAATACTGTTTCCTTTCTGCAACTTAATGTGATATTTTTATGTCTTTAATATTACATTTTGTAAAACTAGTGTGAACCATAAACTAATATTAAGCAACTGAATAATATATAATCAGTTTTCAATACTTACTGCAGATGTACATGATGGATATTGTTCATCTTCATGAGACTTTTATTGATTTGAAACATTCGTGGTCATAAAATTGAAGATGTTACATTTTATGACCACGAGAGAATTTTTCAATAAATTATTCGTTGCTACTAATACTTTCGCTTGTTTCTACAATTTTCAGCGGCTAACATTTAACATTTAACTCCTAAGTTTTTGGCTAAAAATTCACGCACAAATTCGATTGAAAATTTAAGATTATTTATGTAAATATGTTAGTTTTAATTTTAAACCTAAAATATGTTTTTTCCAATGTTAAAATTAAAACAACAAATAAATTAAAAGAATTTATAAATTTTCACGAACTTGTCGATGGTTGCCAACATCAGTGGATTAGTATAAAATTGTAACGTTCGAGACCCTATTAAAAGTAAATATATAAACAATACTGAATTGTCAATGTACGCACGTAATTCTTTCATATTTTTCTCAAATAAATGAAAAGAACTTTGTTTATTGCCCTCATATAGTAAATGAGAATTAAAAAAAAAATTTTTAGATACCAATTAGAAATTTTGGAAGAATAAAAATTCAGATTGCATTAAATATATAATACGATCAGTGTAATCCTCCAATAATTAACTCATCAACTCTTGATTTAGTTAGAACAAAGATTATATAAATAAAAGTAATTTTAAAAATTCCAAATCATTTTTATTGACAAAGAAAAATTTAGTTTAAAAAATTGTTCAAATGTATTTTAAAAAATTAACAGATATAACCTTGTTTATGGTTGATTTACAAAAAATCTAAGGCAGCAAAATGTTGTGATTCCTGTTTAATTTTAGTAGCAAAACAAATATTTTCACTTGCGAAAGTTTTCATGGTTGAAAAAATTCGAAAGTCAAGAAAATTAGCCACTTAAATCTTAAGGGATGGCTAAAGAGCGAGTTAATAAACTTCTTATATAATAGACGGACGAAAAAATTTCTAATAAAAAACGATATCGGATTGTAGTCATTTCACGATGACCCTTACAATTAGAGGACTAATATCCTCAGGGCATTCGGGATAATTTCGAAATCTAAGAGTATGGTAATTTTTTTAAAAACAGTGGAGCTTCTTGTTGGATTCAATACATTCATAGCTAATCATTTGAATTATTTTGTACATTCAGGAAGTGAGAGTAAGTCATATTTATTTAAAACAACCTCTGAAGAAAATATATTGTCAATACGCCATCAAATGTTAAAATAAAGAGTTTAGTCATATTTCTACGATAAAACTGCTCCGGAATAACTTCTATTGTAATTGAATATATTTCACAATAATTTACACGATCCAAGCTTAAATAATTAATTAAATATTTAAAAAATGTAAATAAAAATTTTATCAATCGAATTTCATTAGATCTAATTGTATGATCACTTTCAAAAATTATATAAAATTTACGTATATTTCGCCTAATAGCTAGCTAAGTTTCATTAAAATTCAAGTGGGCCAAAAGTGTGATTGTTTTTAGAATAAACGCAAAAGAAATTAGTTACGTATTCTTAAGATTTACTCATCTTTATAATTTTGCTACTCCATAAGACCCGTAAAATTCAGTTGGTAAACAATACATCTATTTCTTTTAAGGCATTAATATCTTTGTTTCGACAAAAATTGTAAAATAATATATTATACGCTCTATTGTTTTACAGATAGGAAAATTCAACATTATACTGTTTTCTTATGTATATATATATATATATATATATATATATATATATATATATATATGTATATATATATATATATATGTATATATATATATATATATATATATATATAATACAGAAACTATATAGGAAATATATAATAAATATATAGGAAATACAGAAATTTCTTCATTTACGAATAGGTTTACACAAATAATTTGACACGTGGAGTTACATTAATCAAAATTTCATAACTTGCGTTTTCTAAAAATACTGAATTATAAATGAGTGCTATAGTGAAAGCAATGTAATTTTTCTACATTATATATATATATATATAATGTAGAAAAATTATAAATGAGTGCTATAGTGAAAGCAATGTAATTTTTCTACATTATATATATATACATATATATTTATATATATAATGTAGAAAAATTACATTGCTTTCACTATAGCACTCATTTATAATTCAGTATTTTTAGAAAACGCAAGTTATGAAATTTTGATTAATGTAACTCCACGTGTCAAATTATTTGTGTAAACCTATTCGTAAATGAAGAAGTTTCTGTATTTCCTGTATAAATATATTTTTAAAGTACGTCCAAATTTATGAAATTAAAATTTAGTACAAACTAACAAGTTGTGTTCAAATCATTTAACGAAACTAACGTTCTAGAGAGAAGAAATATTATTGATAACAAATATACAAAAATTTACTCCAACCAATTTTAAGAGTCAATCTACTACTACTACTACTACTGTGTACTTTTTATTAAGAAATATTATTGAGATCGATAAAATAAGATAAATTGAGTCAAGATATGAGATGTACGTTACATAGTAACCTTCTACAATTTTACATAAAATAATTTCTGTTCTGCTGTACAACGACGGGAGATATACCAAGAAGGACATATATTTGCTGAGATGCGATTTAGTATTTGTGATAAAGTTTTTGCTATATGTATCTATTTCACAATGATATATTTGAAAAATTCACATCCCGATATAGTTTACTTTAATCTTTTATTAGTTCATCAAATTATTGTTTCCAGTAAAAAAAGTAATTTCGAAAAAATTATTTATTACTATACGCAAATAGTGCTTTTCAGCGATACCCGGTAGGACCAAAAAAAATTACCCTACTTGAAATGTATGGAGTACCCCTCGAAATGTAATGTTAAGTCATACTATAGAAGACTATACGTTATATATAAATTTTGGATCCTTTCTTATTTCATTTAGAAATTAGTAGAATGCGAAAGGCATAAAAATAGGATCCCTTTCAGATTCTTTGGGTACAGAACTCTAAAAAGAAAATAAAAACCATTGCCAAGAGTCACGTATCGCGTTCCGCGGACATTCAAAAATATGATTTACTGCTTACAGATTTAGTTTCTACTACCACTGCTTACAGATGTACTTTATTTATTTACAAATAACAAAACAATAATTAATAAAAGTAAAATTACAAAATTAACAATTCCGAATAATGTTAACTTAAGACGTTGGCTGGTAGACTCTCACACTTCAGTTGCTCCGACTTTATTTTATAGCTCTCTTCTGCTGATGCTTGCGTTCTGAGAAGCTTGGTTTTATTTGATGTCTTTGTTAACATTCTTCTTAGTAATATAACGTTTATCAGATGTTTATGGCTTAACAGCGTTCTTGTAGATTAATTTAAATGAGGTTTATATTGAGTTGTTTCTTGGTATCGTGATGCTATTCATCGGATGTTGTGAGTTAGCTAGTATTTTTCTAACTTATCCTATTTAATGTTTATATTGAGTTGGTTTCTAGCAATTCGCCGTTATTAATCAGATGTTATTATTTTGCTGATAGATTGTACGGGTATGGTTATTTAATTCAAGTTCTAAGTAATTTTTCTATGAAAAAATCGATGTGTTGCCTTTTTTCTTAACCCGATTTGACTATAAATACGTTATTTTCTTTTAGACATGAATTTGGTTAGTTTTGTCATTTTTTTTGTTTGATTAATCACTATGTTATATATCGGTTAAAATGGTTCGAAATAGAGCACGGGAGAATCAATTTATTTTTAATATAAAACTATATTATATTAAATTTAATTGGTCAACATATTAAATATAATCGCCGTGGTGTGTTGAGATGATCACAAGGCATACAGTCTTTGACGGCGTGGTACACCGCCGGGACCCAGGTCCGTTTCCTGAGAATCTAATTTAAGTCAAACCTGATGATTTTCAGGTCGCATCGCTAAAATGTAACAGACTAATGACGAGCAGCAACGTCACTGGTGAAACAAGCTACGCACTGTGATTTCCAACTCATCTGCATAGCGTGGCGATTACCATGCATATCGATTACCTCTAATGACATGCGCATTGCATAGGTCAGTGTCCAATAGTGGCTTAATTTCTCATGTAATTGTGCAAAAATAAACCAACATTCTTTTGAACCTATAACGTATATATAAACAAGTGTCAAATTCACAAAGAGTGTTCAGAATGGAAATTGCAACGGTTTCGATAGTTATTGATAAATAACTATCGAAACAAATAAATTATAAGATACCATTTGTTGTCTTTAAAGAAATATTAACTAGCACAAGCTTATTTCTAACTATATCAAAAATTTATTTTTTTTAACAATCACATAAGTACACATTATATGGCTAAAAGAATATTCGGCAAAAATGTTATGAGGCAACCTTCTTTACTTAATGCAGAATATATTTTTGATACGAATGTGATAAACAATTTTGAATACTTACATATTCAGTTATATTTTACAAATGTTTTTATTTTCAGATTAGGATTGGAATATTGTGTAGTATTTTAATATGTATTGTATATAAAATTATCGGATTTAATAAATTAATGAATTGAGTTCCACCACTCTACAGAATTTTTAGAGTTTAGCAGATAAACAATGAACTCATAAATTCGTCATATATATCCGTCTATCTGTTACAGGTTTTCTGTTTCTACAGTTATAAACTATGGATATTTCAATAAATGTGTAAAATGTAAAAAAAATCAAAAAGCATAATTTTAAACAATATTTCTATGTGCGCACATATATGAGAAGCAAGGGCGAAGGAAAATCTCGGGCACCACGTTTAGTACCAACAGACAATATTTTAAACTGAAATTAAGGTTCCACCTTCCGTTTCTCATTTCAACCCAGTTTGAGAAATTTTAGGTTTTAAAGTGATCCTCCTATATTTCACCATGGGTTAGGAAAACGTGAATAAAATCAAAATATTTTGATCGGTTCGTTTGAATAAAAGTATCAAATGGTTAATTTACGAGTAGGTCAACAATTCCGGGATACATGGATAACTTCGGAACCATAATTTGCGAATGACGTGATTTTACACTCATTGATCGGATTTACATAAATTAAATGTTATCCACACAAATGTTGAAATAACTTTATGATTATTCAGTTATAAATAAAGTAGATCATTAATAAGAACGAAATCATGACTTCCCAGAACATAATACCGATTTTTGAAATATCAAACATACATGTAAAATTGATAGGAAATTGAATGAAAAGCGATAAACGCTAATATCAAGGACAACTCTATCGACATCCACAGCACGGGTAACATCACTTCGTGATCTTCAGTAAAACACGGCGGGAGGCGTTTATCGCTCTCATGACGTACAAATTTTGGGACAACTTAAAAAAATAAACTTTTGCAGAAAACGAAAATTTAAGTTGCAGTAGAGGTAAATAAACTTACTTGTCATTAATTAGAAGCGTGCGTCAGAATCTTGTTGAAAATTCCTTAACGTATGCTATTCGTCGTTTAAATGTATATCACTTACATTGACCTTGTTCGTTTTCCCTAAAATAATTTGTGTATTGTATTTATATTATTAAAAACTATTCATTTCTAAATAAAAAATTTAAAAAGTGTCAAAATTCAAAATTTGTTTACCATTTGAAAGTTAATAGATGTCAAAAAAATTTTCGCCACATTTTTCTGTACCACGCTTCATCGAAAATGTATTATGGGGAAAATTTTTTGATGTAACTTTATCGGTATAGAGTATATGGATAATATTAATTTTTATTGACTTTCATAATATTTAGATTACGTATTACATTTTGAGTAATTTTTTTGTTTTTTTAATTCCACGTATATCGTGCTTCGAAACATGCAAGTAAAATCAGAAACCGATTTTTTTGGAAAATTTCGGGTATTCAAAAATATATATAAATAAATTTGAACTCATTTTAAGACAAAAAATATTATAGTACTGTAACTCGCAAAATGTTGGTAAAAATACAGAATAATATAACATTATCCAGCAAAGACATTGAATTATTATATATATAAAATTTTAAATTCTAATTAAAATTCTTAGTGAATTAATTAAAATTCTATAATATTTTTTTTTATTTTGGCAATTCTATATGATTTCCATGTACTCTTTCCATGTAATCAAAAAATAAGTACACAACTTACGACGTACAAAGGAATAAACAAATAAATCAATTAAATAAAAAATTAAATAGTTATGTTTTTCTCAGACTTAAAGAAAATTTTATATTATGTTTTGTAATGTAGTTAAAAATCTTTTTCATATTATTAGGGAGAAATATGTTGATTGTTAGTTCGGATTTAAATTCCAAAACAATATTAAGTCTTTAAAAACTACTATTAGAAATAACATTTTAAATGTTGTCAACGCCAAATAACACATGAATAAAAAAAGCAGATATTGCGATAACAATTTTCATTTTGTTTAGTTGTGTATTTAAAAAAAAATAAATGCAACTTATGCGGATTTATATTACAATAAACTTCGTAAGATTTAGAATATTTAAAGATCCATGAATATATTTTTATATACAGCGCCTTCTAAGTCTCAAAGTTTTCTTAACATCTCTTATAAAAGAATACCACGTTTCATAATGAAACAGCGTGGTCATCGTGTAAAATTACTTACGTATCACCTTCGCCGGAAGAACATGGGTACGTGGATGTGACACAATTTATGGCGCTTCTAATTCTAGCGGTAACTGGATAGAAACATTTTGTTACACTTATTTTTCTTGTAGAATAACCTTTCAAAAAAAGAAAAAAGTTTTCAAAGAATTTATTATTTGCTCTGAAAGAAAAAGGACGGTTGGGAGAGTCATAGCCTGTAACTACATAATAGAAAGTAGTAATATAAATAAAAAAAATAAAAAGACCTGAAAATTAAACATTTGTAAACTTAGACTCTTAAATAAGGCTAGCTACGGTTAGAAAAATATTTTGAGTTTTAGTGATGATACGCAGTGGTAGCTATCAGACTATTGCTATATTTTTTTTTACTATATGCGAAGCAACAGTTTTCTGAAGTATTATGGATATTTCTACGTTAGTAGACATCCGATTTTCATCGTCTGTCTTTCGTGATAAAGTAGGTATGAAAAAGAATGCCAGTGCAGGGGGGTGTTTTTATTTTTCATTTTATTTTTATTACCCCTTCAGTACCTAAAGTTGTGTAAGTATGAAGAAGGTTATGTAAGAAGTTAACATTGTACACATGAGCACATCTAAGTGAATAACTTTTTGTTTTACGACTCATGGCGATTCGAGAGAGAGTTAAATTTTAAAATGGTTCACATTAATATTTTGGCATTTGTATAGTTTTAATCTGAGTTGAACGATATGTATTACTTAAATATATGCTGTTAGACACTCGAAAGGTATCAATATAATACAAGGTTACATAAACCTTACTCCTTCATATTATATTATTTATTTATATTTTAGGACTTATGCAGATGATAAATATTTTATACTCAAAAAAAGTAAAATTTAATATGTGTTTTTTTTAATTATAATTAAATTTCAAATATAATTTAATTGCCGTGAGCGGTCGACAAATACATGAACTGCATTTAAATTATGGGTGATTTGTAAAAATGGTAATAATAGTAATATTAAGGGACTCGAATGTGCAGAAAAGAGAAGGCGCTGAAGTGAACTAAGCACGTTTAAAATTTATTTGTTTCAAAGTGGCGAAATGGGTATTCATACAGTTCCGTGAACATACTACTTCTCTTCTAGTTTTATGTTATATGATTACAATGTACACCATGAAAACTTTATATAGAAAATACGTTATAGGAATCAATTCTTGATTTATTTACGATGCTAATAATATTTTGCATGGTTAATTTTAAGACGCCAATTTCTAAAGACTGGAAAATATTGTGTTGGTCTATTTAGGTTTATGCTTTAAATCTTGTTTCTTTTAAGACATAGTGGAATTTCCATAGATGTTATACCTATATGTATGTTCGATACATATAGGTATAACACCTGTGTGTTTTCTTTATCGATAATATTGTATTTGATCGATAATATATAAATTTTGTTTTCTTTATCGATAATACCCTGTTATTAATTGAATCATGCTCATATGAATAATCCCTAATCTATTCTTATAATGAAATGGTAAAAGAGTGAATTCTGTATATGGAAAATATTTTAAAAAGAGTGATTGATTTAGCGTATGGAATGATAATAGAAATCAGAAAATATATTTTTAGAGTTTTTGTCTCAAGCGAAGTTTGGACGATTTTGATGAAAATTGGCATGGTAATAATTAATACCCTCGAAAAACAAATAGGATAATTTTATCTACATATTACGCATTTCAAAAAAAAGAGTTTTACAATTTTTGTACTCCCATCGCAACCCATTAGTGTTTTAAGCAAACTTTGTACTCACAGAGTATTAGTATTTTTGGTAAACTTTAAGCTCACACATATATTGCAAATTGGTACTGCCAACGTTCATCGTTCATCGTTCGAACAATTGTCGTTTTTGGTAACCTTTATGCTTATAAATATTGTAAAGATTAAAAAAAACAATAATAGTTTCTACTGGTTAGTTGGAACAGCCGCGGTGTCAGGTTGGCACAATACGCCGAAGACGTGAGTTTAATTTCGGCTTTAGTTTGCATAAGCAACAGTAGTGATTAACTATACTTACGTTATTTTTAAATATTCAAGTGTTTTTAATCTGATTTGTGAATTACAATATTATCAAAATAAAGTTACAGCTAACGCCACCAATAAGGGTATTTGCAGATTTTACGCTAACAGGAAATGAAGTCTTGTTGTTGTTGATTCGTTAAACCAATCTATGTTGTCAATCAATATTTATGCATCCTTTTGTTACAGCTGTCAATATTTTTATTTGTGGTGGTTATTCTAAACAATAATAATGTTTTTTTTTCTTTTGATACATATATGTCATACATTACGTAATAACAACATTTCACGATAAATGGCTTTGTTAGCAAAATAAATATTGGTAACAAAAATTTATATTTTCCCATGATATTAAAAAGAAAAGCTAAAATAACGCAATTTCGGGGACTTCATTGTATGTGCTAATTTAGTCTAAAAAATAATGAAGTTTCTTTGTTTTTAATAGCCATCATATATTAAGAAATAAAAACATTTCAGCAAACTAAATATTGGTAATAAAGTTTTGCCTTAGATTGTAAAAGAAATATTTTCATTAAAATATTAAAGAAAAAAGCTGGAATAACCTAATTTTTGCGAGTTCCTTTTATGAGCATAATTGCTAGATTTAGTTAAAACATGTTGAGAACTAGATTTGCAAAATTATATATATCAGTAGCTTAACATTATTATACGGAGTTCTCAAATTGGATTTCTAATTTACATTACTGACTTTACACTATTGGCTTAAGAACTTTTTAATATTACTTTAGGACTGAACTTAGAATTATGTGTGTAAATAATGCAGAAAGGAATCAGGGCTTTTTCAGTATTCAAGAGGACAAAAGAAAATTAGAACTTTTCGACGAGGGACGTACTATTAGAATAGCTACTGAACGATAGCCTTAAATTTATGACGGCGCTTTAGAAAGTAGTGATGAACGCAGAGTCCAGTTGAGTGCATAAATTAAGCTCGTAGCTGTTTCTTGATCAGGCGAAAGTAGTGAACAGCGTCATTTATGGCCATTATCAAAATCGCAATTGTATGTGGAGAGTGGCGCAGTCTCGAGCATCAGAGACGTTTACGGAGTGTGAAGCGTGGTTCACTTCTAACATTGAACGGCACGCAGAGTCTCGAACGTCAGAGACGTTCACGCAGTATGAGGTGTAGTTCACTTTTGATCGTGAACGTCACGCAGAGTCTAGAGGATCAGATACGTTCACGCAGTATGAGGCGCGCCTGCAAACTGATCGAGAACATCATGCTGAATTTCGTGCCTCTGAGACGTTTTCGCAACGAGAAGATCAGTTGAATGTTGATCATAAACGCCATGCAACCGCTAGGTCAACAATAGAAGAACAACATTAAATGCGGCTAAAAGTAGATATTACATTATATAATTGCGTAGGTGACGGCTATAAACAAAATACCTCTGTATCTCTTGAAAAGCAGAGGATTGAAGAAATCAGGGAACATGAAACAATAGAACAGCACGAAACTCGCCTAAATTATAATCGTTTTCGATACTCATTAAACAGAATAATATCTTCTTCTGAATGTTACTATGAATTACAGAAATGCGGCATATTAAATTAAATACTTCCATGGGACAATAAGAAACAGAATGGGTTCGCTTATTGTCCGAGAGTAAATTATAGTCAATTCTCTAGTATGGCTTAAATGTTAGAGTTTTGTCGACAATGTAAAGCATTGAAATGGAGGAAATAATTTGATTTTGAATGTAGGAATAATAAAATCCTATACATCCAATTTTAGGCCGGTCGTGTAAATATTTTTGTTATATTTACACGTAGTTATAACACAAGAGTCAACAAAAATATTTCTATTTACCATGATATGCGTTGTAGGTACGACACTATTCTCCATTCTTTCTGCTATTGAATGTTATAATGGCTATTTTGCCTTACAAGTATTTTTATAAATAATTATTTTAGGTGAAGAAATAACATCAGCACTTTTGACAAGGACGGTGCGCCTAGACAATGTAGAGGTACCGGAAAAACCAGAAGTCGTGGTGGGTCGCGCACCTAAGGACGAGGTCAGAGTCAGCCGTTGTTTTGCTCACATGATACATATGAATCTCCGAAAGCAATTGCTGTTGGAAGTGAACTTACAGCACTTGATGGAATTACTTGGAAATTTAAATCAACTAACTAGGTACTACCAGGTAGGCTAGGTCAATAAAATATATTAAAAAATCATGATTGACCAACTATATCTACAAAACGTAATGTGGATGAGATATGCAGTGGTGCTTGGCTACCCAAGATTCAAGAAAAAAATTTGTAACAAATTTTGTCTTGCACCACAGCAGAAGAACAAAGTAGTCACACTCTTGAATGGATTCAACAATATTGAATATATTTGGCGTTAATTTTATAGAAATTCATTATTGACAATTAAATGAAACTACGCGATGTAGTATTATTTCTACTTCTTTGCTAATATCCCACCTGAAGATGTTGTAATACAACGAAACTAGGTCGTGGTAAAGAAATTAAAGAAAGTAGAAATAATACTACATCACGAAATTTAATTTAATTGTGGGTTCTACAAATTGAAGATTATGATATATTTCTGGCTATAATTTATGTACGTAGGGTTGTAGGCACAAAAATGTAGATCGAGATGCATTGTGGGCAGTCGAATAGGGAAGCGATTTTGTAAAAGTTACGATGTTTCGAGACAGGTTGCGGGAAATTATGCAATTTTTGAGATTCGACGTGAGGTCTGAGAGAACACAAAGGCTGACAGCTGACAAGTTTGCATTGATTTCCAAAGTATGATACAATTTTACTTCCCATGGCCAAAATTGTTATATTTCAAGATAGAAAGATTACTCAATTTATTGCCACAAACCAGACAAATACGAACAAAAAGTCTAGTTGGGTGTAGAACTATAATAAAGACTAAATATATAGTAAATGCTTTCCCATAACCAAGCAAGTATGACGTCAAGAGATTAGATTAGAAAAAATTGATGCAGCTGTACCTAAAAAAAGAAAGTAATATTATATGTGATAATTTTTTCACGTCTCTCTCACTTGTTGAAACTCTAAAATCAAATGGTACAAGTATTGTTGGTACGGTAAATAAAGCTCGTCGGGAAAAAATTGTTTGCATCAAACAAACAAAATGAGAATTGTACAATACGGTGGCACTAAAAAAAATGATAGTATTCTGACAGTATATCAAGGGAAGCACAAAAAATATTATTCTCTTTAGACAGTGCACCCAGGTATTCAAATTGAGACTGGTTTAAAAAAGAAACCGGATGCAGTATCATTTAACAACTATTTAAAGTATCGGATAGACGTTGTGGGGTTTGCAGAAAATGTACATCGAAAGAGTTTTACATGTGGTCATTATGTGATCTGGAAGAGTAATTGCACTACATTTATAAGTTTATTTTATTTTTAACCATAATTATTTGTGATTTTGATTTCTATTATTATTACTATACTCATAATGTGGTTTGGAAAAGCAATTATAATAACTTTCTTGTACACAATTAAATGAAACTACATGATGTAGTATCATTTCCACTTTCTTTAAATTCTTTACCACGATCTAGGTTTCTTGTATTACAACATCTGCAGGTGGGCTATTAGCAAAGAAGGTGGGCTATTAGTAACCTTTCTTGTAATTTTGTTTAATGTTTAACTTTAATAATGTTTTATTTTGATGCGTATTTTATGCCAAAGTACTTCGAAAATTTGTTTACTCTATATCAAAAGCATACTATTATAATTACGAGTGTTATTTTGTACATATTTAGGTATTATTTCAACAAAATAAAAAAGTAGGGGTGCTAGGATTTTCCGCACTTACGGTATTAAATAGCTTTATTATTAATACGAGAACTGAAATACAGTTAAAAACCACTGATTTTCCGGTATGCATCGTAATTTTTTGTAAATTTTAATATGATCCTAAATATAATGTTTTAATTCAATATATGTTTTAATTTCATCTTTATTAGGGAATTGATTAACAAATATTACAAAGTAAAATAGTCTAGATAAACACGAATAATAATAAGTCGCTATCTATGGATAATTGTTGCCACTCTTCATCGGACGAATGCAACAGCTCGTCTTCCGAGTTGTTTTCGTCAATATTTTGGAGAGGTTAAATAATTTCTACAGGTCGTAGACTACGTTCAGCCATAGCGCGCAAAAATATTTTAGACTAGTACGTGCGACGTGACAAAAACAAAACACACGCTACACCCTCGGCACTGCTGCTAGGTTACTAATCTAGTGATTTCAATACCACGCCGCTGCTCTGAGCCACGAATGTTCAAAATGCCACACGAATACCTAAATAGGCGAATTTAACGATATTCTGACTAGTTCAGTAATTCATTTATGAGAAAGATGGAATAATTCTTTCCTGGGTCAAACTGACCTAATCGCGCTTTGAGGTAAACTTGATAAATATATGTTAGAGTTTTTTTAAATTGAAATTATAACATTATTAATCTCAGCTTGAACGTTTGCCAACTTAGGTAATTTATTTTAATTGCAAATATGATATTTTCAAGCTCAGTTCAAAAGTTGGCAAACCCGATAATTTTTTTTTAAATTGCAATTATAGTATTTTCAATCTCAGATTGAGAGTATGTCAACTAAAATAGTTGGTTTATACTACAAATTCAACGTTTTCAATTTCAGCTTGAAAGTTTGCCAACCCGAATAAAATTATTTCAATTTAATTTACAATTTTTCAATCTCAGTTACAAATTGTTTTTTCAATTTAAATGGAATAACTCATATTGTAAATATAATGTTCTTAATCTTAACTTGAAAGTTTTCCAACCAAAATAGGTTATTAAAATTACAATCGCAGTGTATTCAGTTTCAGTTTGAAAATGTACCGACCTAAATAAGATAATTTTATATTACGTTACGAAGTGCTGTGCGATGCTGTGCTATGTTATGTTAACACAAGTTATATTATGTTAACTCAAGTTTGTTAACTCACCACATAACTCCACGCCACTTTACGCCACTCTATGTAATGCTACACCGCGCCACGCCGCGTTCCCTCTTTATGCTGCGCTACACTGCGCTACGCCACGCTACGATACGTTAGGTTCGTTACGTTACGTTACGCTAAGTTACGTTATGTTATGTTATGTTTTATTCGAGTGGGTTAGCTTAGGTTCTCTTCGATTATGTAAGGTTAGGACAGGTTTGGTTAGGTTATGTTAGGTTATGTTAGATTAGATTACGTTAAATTAGGTAAGCATATGTTAGACTAGGTGAGGTTATATTATATTAGAAAAGGTTATGTTATATTATGTTGGGTTAGGTTATGTTAGGTCAGGTTTGGTTACGTTACGTTACGTAACATTACGTTACATTACGTTATTTTGCGTTTCGTTACGTTACGTTGCGTTCCGCTACGTTATGTTACGTTACGTTACATTGCGCTACGTCACGCTAATTACGTAACGTCTCGTTATGTTATGTTGTAGTGCGTTACGCTACGTTACGGTACATTACGCCACATTACACATGTTACATTACATTGTTATACAACGCTTCGCAACGTCACGTTACGTTACGTCATGTTATGTTTTATTGTGTTCTGGTACATTACATTACGTTATGCTACGTTAGGCTACTTTACGTTACGCTACTTTACGTTACGCTACTTTACGTTACGCTATGCTACGTTACGCTATGTTTTGTTTTGTTAAGCTGTGTTATGTCAGGTTAGATTAGGATATACTAGGTCAGATTATGTTGGATTAGGTTACGTTTTGTTAGACTACTATAGGTTCGGCTAGGTTAGGTTGTGTTAGGTAAGGTTAGGCTAAATTAAGTCAGATTAGGTTAGGTTAAGTTAGATTAGGCTGCAATAAATTAGAAACATCATATCATAGCAAAATGTTAGACAACGGCTACCTGCGGTTTACTTTCCAACCCGTTTTTTTTCAATTTTGTGCATCTCAAACTTTTGAGTTATATGCAATACTGAGTAAACCGATAGGGTTTCCTTCAAATTTCATATGAAACAAATTGTCGCTACTGAAATCGTTATTAAAATCAATTTTTTTCCTATTTGTTTAAGTGATTCATTTTAATGAGCACTTGTACAATTCTAATTCAAATAATCCTATTTGCTGAAATTGAAAACATTGTTATATCGTTTCAAATAATCTTTTTCAATTTGAATGATTGAAACTGAGAAACACTTTTTAATTTAAATTACCTTATTTAGGTCGGTAAATTTTCAATTTGAAACTGAATACACTGCGATTGTAATTTTAATAACTTATTTTGGCTGACAAACTTTGAAGCTAAGATTAAGAATACTATAATTACAATATAAGTAATTCTCCACGAATCGAGAAAATTTCTAACTGAGACTAAAAAAATTGTAATTTCAATTTAAATAATTTTATTTGGGTTGGCAAACTTTCAAACTAAAATTAAAAACATTGAAATTGTAGTGTAAATAAACTATTTCAGTTGACAAACTCTCAATCCGAGATTGAAAATACTATAATTACATTTATCGGGTTGGCAAACTTTGGAGCTGAGTTTGAAAATACCATATTGGCAGTTTAAATAACTTAATTATGTTGGCAAACTTTCAGGCCGAGATTAATAATGTTATAATTTGAATTTGTTAAAGCCTACCTGGTTTGTCAAACTTTCAATTGAGATTCAAAATATTTTAATTGCAATTTTAATGACCATATTTGGGTTAACCACCTTTCAGTTAAGATTTAAAATGACAACAATTTATTGCCATCGTTGGCTAATAATCCTGGCTTTTAAAGCTTCGAGCTATATGTTTATTGATATGTAAGATTTAATGTATGGATAAAGACAATGAAAATATACATCGTCTGGTGTGAGTTAGTGGCCGTTTCTCTGGACGATAAATATATAAAAAGTAGCAGATAGTTGAAAAATTGTCAAAATTGCGAAACCATTTTTTGAAAGTATATGTGTTGACGATTATTATAGAGTAATAGAGCCCTAGCCCTTTTTATAGAGTAACAGAGGCCTCAAAATTTAGACGTAGTTAAAATAAAAACATAAGCTGCTATATGTTGGCAGTGGCACGAGTAAAACTTATGATTATAATGTAATATTATACTAGTCGAACTTTCCAGGAGGGATCTAGGTACGCACATATTTATTTATATTATTTTTTTAAAATTACATGAACGTTACAAGAACAATACATTTCAATAGCAACAACAAGGCAATTAATCAATTTAATAAAATTTCAATACATAACGAATACACAGTTTTAGAAGTTTGTTTTTACTCATCAAAAACAAACTGCATTTGAGGCAACCGCAATCACGTAATAAAACAATTATTGACTAAGTTGAGAATATTGACGTAATTCGGTTCTAAATGTCAATATTACGAAAAAGATCATGACTGCGAAGAGTATGAAGTTAAAAAATATGAATAGAAATTTTTTCTCTTCATATTTTTATAAACTCATTGAATTTTGTCCTTTAAAAATCAGAAAATACATTTTATAAATGAAATTGCTTTGCTATCTACAAAGTACGATATTACAATATACCAAAGAAAAAATCAATAGTTAACCTCTTTTGGAAACGTTCGACTATCAAGCGACATTTAATTTTATATATACTCCAATTGATCGAGTTGGGTTCTATTTCGCTTGACATTAAATACATTGGAATTCCCTGGTATTACTCAAAGAAAAATAGTTTTCAATTGATTCTATCTTGATCGATTATCTCATTAAGTAAGTAGAGGGCGTGAGTAAGGGTTTACATTTCACTTCAGATATTAATAGCTACGATCCATTTGCAATAGTTTTTCAAGTGGTGAATTATTCCTTTGGTGGAGGCTTATAATGTGGAGAAGACGTCTAAAATTTCATTATTTTATCAAGAAGGATCTTAAAGGAATTCTCGAAAAAAGAGAAGCGAAGGAAGCTCTTTGAAGGAATTTTCATTATGTATCTTACATATGACGATATTGATAGAATTCAACAGTCTAGTATTAAAATTCCGAATTTAGTACAAGTACAAGTTTCAAAGTAGTCAAGATTCTGAGATCAGAGCAAAAACTCATGTCGAAAAAGTATTAATACAAATACTCGAATTAAAACTCAACAGTTTACATGGACAATTTTACAATAGTTTTAATAGTTAAAGACGCATCTCAACAAGAATTCTTGTTATACCAAGACATTGAGTGAAATCTGGAGGTAACATGAGGTAGACATGTGGACATCATGTTATTTAAACTGACACGCAATAAGATGAGAATGTTTGCTAATAAGTTTGAAATGGATACATTATAAAACACACCGAAATCTTATCAGGAGTTGAGAGACGAAATTAACTTATTCTATACTAGGCTTGTGAAATGGAAACTTTACATTGATACTGAAGATTATAATCCATTTGTTTCTTCCTATTTATTAACACACATGTATTCTATTCATTAGCACCAAAATTACAACGAAGAATAAACTGGGTAAAACCAAACGAAAACAATATCGTCAATGTAATAAAAATATTACACGTAAAAACTTAGCTCGTGTAAGAACTTAATTTTATAACGTGCGTTGTTAAACCAGGCATGTGGCGTGTTTCGGCTTTTATTATTTACAACTGAATATCTTTATGCTGCCTATTTGGATTATTTATTTGATATTGGTTTTAGTTCTTACTTTTGTGTTTGTAATATCAATTGTTAGCAACGCGAAAAGGCTTAAATCGTTATGTATATAATTGTGAAATGTTAAATGTAAATGAATCAAATATTACCCTTGTGGTATCTTGAGTTGATCACCAGCTTACAGCCTTTATCAGCCCAGCGCACCGGCCTCTGGATCAATTCCTGGTATTCGTCGAGCAGAACTAGAGTAATGTTTGTAATAGCGTAGCCAAAATACCACAGTTCATTACATACATTTTAAAATTTATTATCATTAATTCATATTCCTCAAAGGGCAAAAACAGAAACTTTATAATTGTCTCATGTCCGTTAATTTATATCATGACAGATTATAATAATATCATAGAAGAAAACTTAGTTGAATTACGCAAATGCGTAGAAATAAAGATAAAAACATGGAGTTACCTCTCCGTATATCAAACAATGTTTTTCTTCCAGACCAAGGTTCTTTAATAACTATACTGAAAGTGTTATAAAATACTGAAAATTTTTCGTAATATGAGTGTGTAAAGCTTTTTTCAGAGTGTCTCGCAAACTTATTTTTTGCACATAAGGCTAAAATAGGATAAATCAGAATGTTGATATTTATTAAGCACTGTAGTGTAAAAATATTTTGGTCAATTTATGTTAAGAAATGAAAAATATTTGGACAATCAAGTTATTTGTCTTACACAAGAGGAATATTCGTCAGACGAAATATTTCCATCGCAAAACAATAACAGTATTTATTAATAGCATAATAGAAATGCTAAATGCTCCAATTTGTGAAAACTTGAAATTTTTCAAAATTGGAGTATTTATCATTTTTATTATACTATTAATAAATATTGTTATTTTCCTGCGATAGAAATATTTTGCCTGTTGAATTTATATATAACTGATGTTTATTATGTATGTTAATAACATTAGTCCAATCGAGGTCAAAATATTTAAAACCATATACCATATTTTGTCCATATTTCTTTCTATTCGTGTCCACTGTGAGCGCTAAGCTTATTAGGTATTACAATTAATAAAATTTACACAGTTGAACTTTAAAACGTTTCTTAAACTAGCATTTAAAACGTTTATCGGATCACAATTAATTATAAAGTTCTCAGAGAACTTACAGCTGAGCGTCCGGCGACTATATTCGCGGTATTTATTTATATCTAGAAGAGGTTAGTAAGGAGACGTTGCATCTTGATTATTTCTGTGGGAATATGAGATAATATCCGGTTGACTGCCTTTAATTACAAAGTCAAAGGAAGACGAGTTTTCACTCATATTTTATATTTTAATTAGCAGACCCGACCACGCGTTGCTGTGGTTGAAGTTTTTGTTATATTACATGGTAGTAAACTATTAACGGAGAAAGTTGGAAGAACATTAGTCATATGGACACCATCAAGCTTTTTACATAGATGTCATTTGTAATAAAACATGGTAATCTTCATGTCTGGTTTTCTACTACCGTTACTCCTTAATATAATGAAATTATTGATTACGAATGAAGACGGAAACCTTAAAGCTTATATGAAAATCGACTGAATCGAATCGATTGGGATTTGAAGGGGAAGGACTTTGAACACGATTGATCAAAATTTTCGTACAGTTAATATTAAGTAGATATCAATACAAAAGAATTAATTCTAAATTTTTTTTTTTTGGTATTAAATTTTTTAACAAATGAGTATATTACAAAGTTGTTATATACTGATGTTCCACATGAAACACCCGGCATGTGCTGCTTATCAGGTAAAGTTATCCTATCACCTCTACCTACTCCGCCAGAATCTTTATTATCCCTTCTTGCTGGCGATTCAGATGATTCAAAATTATTTTGCGTAAGATACGCAAATTTAATTCTTGCTTCCAAATGACGTCATTTGGGGCAACTAAAATTTGCGATCTCGCATCCGATGGACGTAATTTTGAAACTACATTCAAAATACAAGGTCAAGTGTACCATAAAATTGGTTCATTGATGCCAATGACTGATCAGGATCCGAAATTTCTTCAAATTTATTTTATGGGCAATTATGAAGAGCGCGTAACAACTCGGTGCCAGTATAATTTTATTGAACAAGCAGATGAAAGAGCAATTGTGATATTGCTGGAAACTTTTTTAGAAAATCAGAATCAACTTATTCAACTGATTATAAGAGTTTCACCACGATTGCAAAATGACAACTATCAAATCGTCATAAAAGCCGACAAAGTCCCATTAGGTGAACATGCTGGCAGATTATGGTTATTATGGTTGGTGATCCTGTTGACAAAAGAGCTATAAAAATTACACGGCGAGACAACACTGTTAGTACGATTTCGGATCTTCACCGTTCATATGACGCACTTCAATATCCATTAATATTTTGGCAGGGGCAAGATGAATATCACCTTAACATCAAACAGTACGATCCAAATACCGGTAAATTTCACTATTAACTATTTACTTTCCTTACTGAATGTACGTTTTTTAATTTCTTTTTTTTTTTCAGGTGCTCAAAAAGATAAGAAAGTTAGTGCAATGAACTATTACGCACACCGATTGATGACTAGACATAATCAAGTCAACTACTTCCATCGATATCGTCAGCTATTCCACCAATACATTGTTGATATGTATGCTAAGATTGAAAGCGAACGCTTACAATTAATTCGATACAACCAGCCTAAATTACGCTCGGAAGAATACATTCATTTAAGAGATGCTGTTGTTGGGAACATCGATGGAAATTTAAACCCCAATGAAATCGGTAATGCATTCATTTTACCTTCAAGCTACATCGGCAGTCCACGGAACGTGCAGGAATACATACAAGATGCGATGACTTACGTACGTCATTACGGCCGACCAGATTTGTTTATAACATTCAGATGTAATCCGAATTGGAAAGAGATACAAACTTTACTATTACCAGGGCAAAAAGCAATTCATCGTCATAACATAACTGCACGAGTGTTCAAGCAAAAATTGAAATCTTTAATTGATTTTATTGTTAAATATTCAGTTTTGGCTGTATTCGATTGAGTGGCAAAAACGAGGTTTGCCTCATGCCCACATTTTAATTTGGCTTCAAGATAAAATCCGTCCAGAAGAAATTGATCAAATAATTTCAGCTGAAATTCCAGACCAATCAACTGACCCAGTATTATTTGATATTGTTACCAAACACATGATCCACGGGCCGTGCGGTGCTTTCAACATGACATCACCATGCATGGAAAATGGAAAATGTAAGAAAAATTTCCCAAAGCCGCATACGAATGATACTATCACGGATATTGACGGTTATTCAATGTATCGGCGCAGAAACACTGATAATGGTGGCCACACATTTACGATGCGACTGCCGAATTCTATAAATCAAGTAGAATTTGATAATCGGTGGGTCGTACCATACTCACCATTACTTTCAAAAACTTATGAGGCTCAAATTAATGTCAAGCTTTGCAGTTCTGTAAAATCAATTAAGTACATTTGTAAGTACAAAGGCAGTGATTTGGCCATATTTGGGGTACAAAATGTAAATGAAAAGGACGAAATTACACGATACCAAATGGGAAGATACATCAGCAGCAACGAAGTTATTTGGCATATTCTTAGCTTTTCCATACACGAAAGAGACCCTGCTGTCCAGCATTTAGCAATACATCTTGAAAACGGTCAACATGTATACTTCACTGAAGAAAATGTTCTCCAAAGAGCGCTTGAGGCTCCAAAAACAACACTGACTGAGTTTTTTACATTGTGTCAAAGATCTGATATTTTTGGCCAATTCGCAAAGACATTGATATATACTGATGTTCCACGCTATTTCACATGGAACAAATCTGGTAAAAAATGGGAGCCACGAAAACAAGGAAACCCACATCCTTCCGTTACAGGAATATTCAAAGCTAAGACATTGGGGCGACTTTACACAGTGCATCCAAAGCAACGTGAGTGCTTCTATTTACGTTTGTTACTGGTGAATATTCCTGGACCTACGTCTTTTGAATTTCTGCGAACAGTCAACGGCCGAGTATTCAATACATACCAAGATGCATGTCGTGAACTGCAATTGCTAGAAGACGATAACCATTGGGACTTAACGCTTGCTGATGCTGCGTTGACATCAAAGGCCAATAACATTCGTCAGCTATTTGCCATTATTTTGACGACATGTTATCCTCACAAGCACACACTTTGTGGGAAGAATATAAAAATTGTATGACAGAAGACATATTGCATCGAATTACACGAACAGATCAATGCCAAAATATAGATTATACGCCAGAAATGTATAATGAAGCGTTATTTTTGATCGAAGATTTATGTGTTTTGATTTCCAATTTTCCACTATCTCATTATGGTATGCCATCACCTGATCGCCCAGCCACCGACTTAGTCAATACCGATTTACAACGTGAAAAACAATATGATCATCGTAATTTTGCAACAATTATCGTGAACAGTGAGCCATTACTGACAGCAGAACAAAAAATTATTTATGATCAAATTATGGTGGTTGTTGCTGCTGAACAAGGTGGTTTTCTTTTCTTGGACGCACCAGGTGGAACCGGTAAGACTTTTCTAATATCGTTGATTCTTGCTAAAATACGATTACAACATAAAATCGCATTGGCAGTCGCATCGTCTGGCATTGCGGCTACTTTGCTAGATGGTGGGCGAACGGCTCATTCAACATTTAAGCTGCCATTGGACATTCATAATAAGCCAAACGCATTATGTAATATAAAAAAGAATAGTGGAATAGCTGCAGTGTTGCGAAAGAGTTCAATCATAGTTTGGGATGAGTGCACAATGGCACACAAATATTCACTTGAAGCATTGCATAGAACTATGCAAGATTTCTCTCTATCTTGCTATTGTCTGGTGATTTCCGACAGACCTTACCGGTTATACCTCGCTCTACGTTCGCGGATGAGATCAATGTATGTTTGAAACAATCATTCTTATGGCGAAGTGTTGAAACACTTCGATTGACCATAAACATGTGCGTACAATTGCAAAACGATCCATCAGCACAAATATTTTCCGAACAATTATTAGATATTGGGTACGGTAAAATAGAACTGCAACCAAATACACAATGCATTAAACTGCCTGACAATTTCTGCACTGTTCTTCAAGGAAAAAATTAATTGATTCAGAGTATTTTCCCGGATATACAGAGTAATTATTTAAATCATAACTGGCTCAGTGATCGGGCTATTTTGGCAGCCAAAAATGTTGATGTTGACGAAATTAACTTCCAGATACAACAGTTGTTACCAGGCGATCTTATGTCTTTTAAATCAATCGATACCGTTGTTGATGAAAATGACAGTGTAAATTTTCCAAATGACTTTTTGAATTCACTGGATATACCTGGAATGCCACCACATAATCTTCGATTAAAGATTGGTTCACCTATCATTCTCCTGCGTAATCTGAATCCACCTCGATTATGCAACGGTACGCGTTTGGTTATCAAAAATATCACCGGAAATATTCTTGAAGCAACCATTTTAACTGGAAAGTTTAAAGGAGAAGTGGTCCTGTTGCCACGTATTCCAATGATACCCTCAGATTCTACGATACCCTTCAGAAGGCTACAGTTTACAGTTCGTTTAGCTTTTGCCATTACCATAAATAAGTCTCAAGGCCAAACAATGTCCATTTGTGGTTTAGATTTGGAAAATCCATGTTTTTTTCATGGGCAATTATATGTTGCATGTTCACGTGTAGGAAAACCATCGAATCTATTTGTGTTAGCAAAAGACAGGTTAACCTAAAATATTGTCCATCGATTAGTGCTAAATTGAATTAAAATTAAAAGTACTTATAATTCGAAATAATATATTTTATTGTTGAAATTTGAAACTATCTGCTATACCTACCTCATTTATAAGTTCAAGTGTCAGATGTTATTTACGAACAACTTTGTAATATACTCATTTGTTAAAAAATTTAATACCAAAAAAAAAAATTTAGAATTAATTCTTTTGTATTGATATCTACTTAATATTAACTGTACGAAAATTTTGATCAATCGTGTTCAAAGTCCTTCCCCTTCAAATCCCAATCGATTCGATTCAGTCGATTTTCATATAAGCTTTAAGGTTTCCGTCTTCATTCGTAATCAATAATTTCATTATATTAAGGAGTAACGGTAGTAGAAAACCAGACATGAAGATTACCATGTTTTATTACAAATGACATCTATGTAAAAAGCTTGATGGTGTCCATATGACTAATGTTCTTCCAACTTTCTCCGTTAATAGTTTACTACCATGTAATATAACAAAAACTTCAACCACAGCAACGCGTGGTCGGGTCTGCTAATTAAAATATAAAATATGAGTGAAATATACAAATGTGAAGTGAACAACGCTTGAATCATTAAAAATTGTCATGTCATCTACCTACTAAAGTGAATTTGACGTAAACAGAGTAGTTCATAGTATATGCAAATTCACAATATAAATTTATCAACTTAAGTACGTGGATTCTGATTAGTTAGAAACATATATTTTGAAAACCAATAATTTACCATAAATGAAATAATTCCACTTTTATTATTATTTTGGGTATTTGAATACAGACATTGTCGTTAAATGACGCCAGTATTTTCAAAGAAGGTAAAGGGCGCTGATGACGCGTGTAGTATGAAAGCTAATTAGAATTAATATTTAACATTTAAAGAGTACATACCAAAGAATTAAATCCTAAAAAAATGTTTTGAAAATAATTTTATTGTCGTTTAACAGTGGTGTTAAATATTTATGATATTAAGTTTTAATAAAAAACTGTTTTTTGTGCAAAATAGTGAATTCTGCATAAATAGAAAATTACTTTAAACTGTGTAGTTTAATTATCATCTCATAAATAATAAAAGGTTCTTGAGATCCAAGTTAATACACAAAATTAAAAATATCATATCATATTCAGTGCTGTGGAGTTTATTAATATATGTGTATGTACAAACATACATACACACGGATATATATGTGCGCATATATATATATATATATATATATATATATATGTATATATATATATATATATATAAATATATATATATATATATATATATATACATATATTGGATATTTTGAAAGAAGAAAAATAAAACGAAAAATGTGGGTTGTACGCAGTTGTCCATATCGCTTTAAATCGTTGATGAAGTTATTTGAAGTAATGTTATCTAAATGTTCTTCGATGAAAAATATTTTTCCAAATTACTGGTTTTTCACACTTTTAAAATCACCTTTATTGGTAAATTATGGAGGACGGGGACATGTTCAATATCAGCTTGAAATTAAATATTTCCCAAACGAAATTTATAAATGAAAAATATTAAACCTAAACTCAATTTAATCTTAGTAAATTATGACACACTTACTACACTCCCATTTACGATAACAAATTACCTTCACATTACACGCATCATATAGTATTTTTTATCTACAGTACTCTAAAGATGGAGTCAATGTAAGATATTCTTAAAATTCTCATTACATTATGACTCTTGTAATTATTGTAGCCTGCAATGTTTTCATTTAATAGTTAGTTATTTAAGGAATCACACGTTTTATTACATGTCTAGTTACTTACAGAAATCCATCTCACATTTTGTTTTATCCTTGAAAATTCAAAATACCAAATTAATATATTATATTTACATATATATAAATTTTATTTTTCAGAAACAACACAATTAAATTTATCAGAAGACCGCAAAATAAGAGTTGATCTTTAAAAAAAAAATTGTTGTGTGTTCTGCTCCTACTAGAAATTATTGAGTGATTTATTATCTAGATACACAATCATTTATATCTAATTAATAAAAGGGAAGATAATACCTTGTCCGTTAACATTTAAAACAAACTGAACTTGGCTGAACAAGTGCAACCGATGTAATAAACAAAATAAACGGAAAATAAGGATGCATAGGTTATTAATACCAGTGCGGGGCAGCTCGTTATTAGATGGCATAATATTAAAACTTCACGAAATGTGTGTATATTTTTTCTTTAAAATCTGTCGAAATATTGTCGTTTTTCCTTGGGATAAAATGAAAGATAAAAGATCCAAAGTTTTATGATGCCTACATTTTCTAGCTGAGTACTTTTTTTTAAGACGGAGTAAGATACGGATATGTTTTAATATTGTATGATAGTGAATGAAAAAATACCATTAGCAATGTTTTAATTTATCTGAAAATTTTCTCGAATATTATTAAAGATAAAAATCGAGAATAAATAAGTTAATGTTAAAGAAATGCATTAAAATGCAATTGGACTCTGTTATACGCCATGAGTCGTCAGCGTGACACATAATATGCATAGTGCTGTAGTTTTGGCGTGAGAATTTCGACAAAATTTCTCCTCTATTTTTACTTTAAGTACAGACCGCAATTTATAGGATTTTATTCGTACCTTTGTTTTAACCCAAATAATAACACTGTATATTATATATTTACTCCGACCGCCAATAAAGCACAATATGTTAAAGACAATAAAAATAGACAAACTACTTGCTGATTAGTTAAAAAAGTTAACTGGTCGGATTTTTTGTAGCCGGTGTCTCGTCGACACAATAGTTGCAAATTTTAACGGAGCAAGCCGTGAATTTGATGAAATTTATTTTATAAGGTAAAATGAAACACTTCTATATCTATCATAATAGTATTAATAGTATGGCAATTATATACAGGCAGTCGTTTTAATAAAATCATATGTATTTAATATAATCAAAATGGTTCATAATAAAATACATATACGGAAAAGAAATATATGTACGAAAATTTTAGAGAAAGCAAATAAAAAATACATATTTTTTTAAAATCATGTGTCATATGGAACACCAATTGAGTTATGAGGATTCCAAAGCTATGTTTAAGAAATATGTTACAAGAAAATTACCTAAACTTTACCAGAAAATTAGAACAATGTTTCTAAATCTTGCAGTATTTGAGAAATTCTTAACAATTTTATGCCTATTAAATACGTGTTCGGGCATCGATATACATTTAAATACGTGTTTAGGCATATATTTACATCGTGAATGACAATATTAATATTTGTGAATAATTTGAAAAAGAGTAATGTGAACCCTTGTATGTTTATATATACCAAAGTGTGTACAGAATCCTAGTAGTATGAATTCTACTCATACTCGACAGATTTTACCACGGAATGAAAACTAGGAAAAATAAAGGGCTGTAATAATCAAATATAATGATCACAATCAAGTACTTTAGTATTTTTTTTAATCTCTTAGCCATACAATTCACATGTAAAATAACATTACATAATTTTAATGACTAGGTCATTCGTAATATAATCCCGTAAACTAATTACACTTATTCGTGAAATAAATTTAAATTTCTGTGTTCTTTATCAATGTATATTACATATAAATAAATTTATATATATATATATATATATATATATATATATATGTATGTATATATATATATATATATATATATATATATATAAGAAAGTAAAATTTTAAGCTCGTTCTTGAAAAATCACTTCCTGGAAATATTTACGGATATCAATATCCGTAAATACTTCGTGCCTTAAATTATTTCATTATATGTTCAACTCCCTGGACTGCACGAATATACTTTTGCAACATGCGCCATTTCGGAATAACAAAAGTTTGTGGACATATACAAAAGATCATCATTGCACTCGATTACTAGCAAAGCACAATATATTTCTAATTTATGTAGCCATTCTAAAAGTTCCAGTCATGCTTCTTTTTTGACTTTTTAGACTGGATTCAAAACAGTCAGTAAAGCCGAATCGCCAGTTCGTTTCTCATTTTTAGCTCATTGGTCCTATATTCAGCCAGTAATCAGTTTTCAACGGAATGCAATTGTACTCGATCAAGGATATTTATAAATTGGGTGTCGGAATGTTTTTATTCTAATTATTGGGTTCTTATTAACATTCTTACATTTAATAGAACTTCTTGGCTACATTAACATGTCGCTGTGTAGAAGAAAGATACTCTGGCAGTTTCAATTGTCTGAGAGTTACTAATTAGTTCTACCGAGAACTCCAAGGCATGAGTTACGTAAAAAATGATTGCTCCAGCTGTTTGCAAACAATTTGTTTTCGCAGGATTGTAACCTTGATATTTTCATTAGAGACGTATCTGTCGGGGTTCAAGGGGTCTAGTACTGTTTTACTGTTCAGGTTATTTGGTTTCTCAAGAACCCCTTATAATACCATCATGTCTATTTTTCCGTTCCCACAGTTTTTACAGTTTTATAAATATTTGTGCTCACGAAATTTTGTAAGTAAATACGATTCCCGTCTGATAAGAATCTCAACTGATAGATGTAGCGAGTATTTGATTGGGTTCAGTAAAATAAAAATTGTATATAATGATAAAGACACCGTATATATAAATATATATATATATATATATATATATATATATATATATATATATAAACTTTTTTGGCACTATTGTCTAAACTTCCTATGATAAACAATTAAACCGTAACGAAGGGTGAACCACATCGGTAGTCGATAGTAAGCGAAGGATACTGTTTCTTCCACCGCAGTCAGTCACTTAGCACTCGGTGACTCGCAGATTGTCAGTTATGTGTATTCCGAGTATATTTTAGTTTCCGTTATATTTTTAGTCATAGTAATTAATACATTAATAGATTTGTAGTGATAAAATTTTCAGAAAATTAGAGTAAAATTTTTGTTAGTGTCACTTAATCTAAATACTATTATGAAACTTCAGGAATTTTTAAATTAACATAAATTAATCATGCAGATGGTAATTAAATATAGGAATTATAGTTAATATACGAAGAAAAGGTTTAGGAAAATATCTGCCATGATAAATGGATTAAAATAATTTCGAAAACGTGCAAATATTAATATAATTGGTATAATAAACAAAAATAATTTCATGTCACTGCTGTGAAAAAGAAAAGTTGAAAATTTGCAATTATTAATAAAAGCGTGGATAGCATGATATAATGGGGGATAACATTTTTAAAACTTCCTTGTAATAGACATTTCATTCAATTTTAAATGAGCTAAAGACTTGAAACTTGACACATAAACTTGGTTCCGGTTGTTAGTAATGGGAATGAAATATATGCAAAAGACTTCTTAACGGTGATTATATATTTTGATGAAAATTCTACTTTGACGGAAATTTTTTCTGGTGAGTTTTCCAACAGACCTTAATTACAATTATCCACTTTGTAATCTGATAGCTAAGTAACTAACCACAAATCATTTGTCATGCAATAAAAAGCTGAAAGAGAGCGCACGTGCGCGCATTCCTCGGTTCTACAGGCGTGGATGTCGACGGGTTTGAAGGCAGATGACTTCGTTCCTGTACTGATCGTAATAAATTAGGGTTCATATTTGGAGCTGATAGCGCGTTACTTTAGCCGTTTTAATTTTGAAATTTTTACTTTTTTCGAGTTAAATTTAACAGCAAGTATCCGTGTACGAATTACGTAGCTGTTAATCCATGTTTATTTTACATTTGCCTCCTTTTTATTCCTCTCTCGGATATATCTACGGAAGAAACTTATAATAATTATATTATATTTAAATTTACTACCTCATCAACTTTGGTAAAAATTAAAACAAAAACAATAAGAAAAAATAATATTTGGACAGTTTTATTAAACTTGAAAAGACATATAATTTGAAAGCTTTCTGTCAAATTCATTTAAGCGAAAGCTTTTTCTAAAATGTAATAATCTGAAAGCTCTGTCAGAATTTTTTTTTTATTTAAGAAGCTCCTCTATCTGCATGCATTTATTAAAATTTTGCTGTTTTTTTATAACCTTCAATTAATAATAAAAAAATCTGTTAAGGTAACGAGACCGCAGGCGGCAATTGGCTATTTGTTTTGTGTTTTCGTTATGGCATTTCATCTAACGGGGTATTGTTTTTTAACTAGAGGTATACGTCGGTTTTAACCGAAAGCCAGTAAGGAACATAAAGATGTATTTGAATTTTCAAGGTGAAAGATGAAAATCTAAACGAGAGCTATAACTTTTCTCGTTCTGCTTTGTTATTTGTTAGTGGAGTATATTAAAGTATATCAATCACACACATACTCACACGCACGCACGCAGTCACGCTCGCCTGCATGACTGCCGATATGCACGCGCACGCAACAAATCGTTAAAGAAACTAATTCAAATATTCTGTACTTCATTTACTAAATTTGAGAATAGAATCGCGAGCTTGTCATTCACAAAAGCTCTAAAGATTCAATTCCTTTGCTTATATAAAACAAAATTAATGTTTTACTATTTAAAATTAAAAGAAAACTTCAAAACGTCAGACGGAAATTCCCGTTCGCTTATTTGACAGCCTTATTTTATTGACATAAGGAGATTGTTATTGTATAAAAAATAAATATATTGTAAAGAATTGTTCGAGAAACGCTTTCTCAATCAAAGTTTAACCAGTTGTAGGCATTATCATAAAAACATTTCAGAATAACCATTATTTAAATAAAATTTATTTTATATGAAGGAATTTCAAGCTGTTGTATGAAAATAACTCTAATGATTACCACAAAGCAAGAAAAAGTTTTGCATTGTTTTTTTTCCTCAGGTTCTTTAATTATGTAAAATCTATAAAATTACAATAAACTACCTGAGTAATTTAAACCTCTGTGTAAATGCTTAAGTTGTTACTACACGTATATAGTATTATGAAAATATTGCCTTACATTATTTAGAACCATAATTTGTACGGCGCTGTTTGAAACCATTTATAGCAAAACCCACCTCAGGCCTAATAATTCAATCTTGAGAAATTAGCAACGTATAATATTTATTGTCTACAATTTTCGTCGATGTATAGAATTTTGTACGTTGCGGTGGGAAACCATAAGCAGAAAAATTCATGTCAGACGAGGGAATTAAGATTAGAGAAGTTACCTAAGGACAATCTTCATTCTAAAAACTCTATAATTATATAGAATTACATGCAGCGAGGAGATAAAAATTATAAGCAAATTTTATGCCAAATTAGAAAATTCAGACATGAGAAGTAATCTACGAATAAAATTTATTCTACACAACTTTTGTCAACGTGTACATTCCCAAATATAATGTGGCAACAAAGATTGTAACACCGAAGCGAGTATACATTTTTGTTATATATCTCAAAATCGAACTATCATTTTGTCTCCAATACATTCAATATAGCAGAATTAGGAAATAAGTTTAAAAGAAGGACTTTCTTCACATATAACCCTTCATTTATACTCAGAATACTAAAAAAAGAGGAATAGGAAAAACCTCAATGTTTTGTTAAAAAAAATTAGTTAATGACTATACTTAAATGTGATATGTCCGCGTGTACTAATATTAAAATATTTTAAACGTTATTTAATATATTACGATAAAAGCGGCTGAGTTTAATTTTGAAAAGTAAGCCGTAGTAGTGAGACAAATACATGTTCTCGCAGAACTTTGCTAGAGATGTTTATTTGGTAATTAAGTTAGAGCTATGCGTCTACATTTTTTGAAATTTATATCTATCTTGACCGTGATGGATGTGGAGTTACGCGAAGTGAAAATTTTTGTATAATAATGATCCTACTAGGTGAAGCGACAGAGTCGATGTATAAGAAAGAAAACATTCATCGACAGAGTCATAGACAGACAGGTGGAAGTAGCTATTTTTGGCAATGAGGTAACATATTACAATCATGTTTTATTGTTACTGTTAGCTTTATATTGTTAAATTTTCCCACTTCCTACTTTAGGCTATAATTACGTCAGCATTTTTTCCTTAATTTAAATTCTTGACCAGAGAAATTGTAAATAGACTGAGTAGAATTCATATTTTTTATTAATTGCTGGTATTTTCTTTTAAATAAATAAATTTACTATACCACTGATTATATAACAAATAGACTACGCATTAGGGCGAGATATATGAAACCACATCGATCACTTTCGGGTGTGCGTGCTTATTCAATGATGGTAAGCTGAGACTTATTCGATGAGCATGTATTCCTTGATATTGATAAAGCTTTACTTTTTCTGAGAAATTAATATATTTTTTAGCCCTAGAATCTGGGTCAAACGCCGAAAAAAATATTTAGAAAATTACTGAAATATTTCGTATCGACAATTCTTGCGCAAAAAGTTTACTTGTCTGTGAGCGAATTATACGTGTGACGTATGAGATGACAAAACAAAGAATTATTTGATTTCAGTTAAATACGGGTAGTTTGAAGTAGATTCAAATAATATGTCATCAGTAAAAAACTAAAGGTTATTTCTGCGTTGACGTTTGGGTATTTCAACAATCTATATAGGTAAAGAAGAGTGGATGGAGCAGGGTTATGGTTTGAGGATATCCAGTTTCACCTAAAAATCAGTGCCAAAATAAATGACTGTACCTGATCATTCATACGTATTTCGGTAGTTTCAAACGTTAGACAATAAAATAAACAAATGATCATTCAAACAATCCAAAACAAATTTCAATCTCAATTCAGTTTTTTATTTATTTTTTATTATTTTCGATATATTTATTTATAAAACTTCTAATTTAAATGAAAATTGCATAAAGGTATAATTTGGTAAATTTAATTTAAATGCCTAATCCAATTAATTTTTTAATCCAAATTTATGGAATGAATCAATTAGATTTCATTTCATTTTAAGAGCATACAAATTTTAGAGATTCTTTAGATCACAATAAAAATTCAATAAAAGAGTGTACTTGCATTGCAGTGTCGGTACTGCGTGGCAAAGTCTTACGTTTCAAAATTTTCTATGAGGTGAAATAGTCCGTACTAAAATGTACAGAGAAAACCACGCTAGATTTAGTGTGGAATCAAATAAAAGGTTGATCACGGAACTTTTATCCAATCCTCTTTTCATTTTTAGTTTAAAGAAACTTGTAAGAAAAAAAATTATTTCTGCTTGGTTTATTCTGTATCAAGGGGTAATAAATAAAGTTTTCAAAACCAGATGATAATTAACACAAAATGTAACACATTTCATTAACTTTGTGTCATACGAAACGCACATATTAATATTAATCGTAATGCCGTAAATCGTAACATGTCAATTTCAATAGTAAATTTCTTAAGATTTCATTATAAAAATATTTATAAAAACCTGCACCTATGAAATTAGTCATTAAGTTGGATGTATTGCTGATTTTTTACAAGTTTCTATTAATTCCACCACGACGGCATTAATAATGTTTATAAACAAAAAAAGATAAAGTTGTCCTGACACGAAAAGCATGTTCAAAACTGATAAAGTGAAGCACACGTATACGGCGTGTGCTGTTTTACATCGCCGCTTACCTCGGGTCGCTCTGGCTAGGGCGTAGTCTATGTCATTATATAGTAGTGAGTTAGGTTAGAAATGCATTATTTCTCTCATGACCCGTTAATATGGTGTACCGTTAATGTTTTTTGCAGCATATCTGTTAGGCCAAATGTAAAAATGTACAATGTAATGAATATGTAATGAAGAGATAAGTTTTATGCTTGATTTGATTATGTAGACATTACAATAATAGTAAATACAATTTTCTAGTTTCCCTTTCAAAATATTTGACATGTTTTAGGCTTCCGGTTGTGAATAAACGATTTTATTGACGAAACAGTGCAATTTATTTGATAATGCTGTCAAGTTTGAGTACCCTAATGTAACATCTATAGACGATATGTCGTTCATCGACATGTGCCATGTTTTTGATATTAGGGGTTAATTAAGAATTAATATTGTTCACTTATTTTTTTAGGGCAGGAATGTTATTATAGAGAAAGGAAAGGTTGTAAATAGAGGTATGGCACAGTTTGAATGATGAAAGAATGGATATATATGAAAGGTCCAAAAATAGTTCTAATACGTGGCAAAGTCAACTCTATTAAAAAGTATACGATATTCTTGGATGTCGACAACTAAACGTGTTAGTCAACAAAATGCTCATGAAACTAAAGACTAGAGACCTAAATTTAATTCGTCGTAAGGACAACGGCGGATGTGATTCAATACATCATTTCCTGTATTAATTCAGCGAAGATGTCGCGAAAATTTGATAAGGTTTCTAAGCAAAAAAGTTATTCGACGTGTTGTGCTATAACATTTTTTTAAATTGAAATATGAAGAAGATGGAGAAATACTTATTTATTTCTATATGCTGCAGGAAACACATAAAGTTAATCAAACTGTTATAAAGTGTACTACAATTTGTTTTCCACAATAAATCCTAGATTTATTATGGAAAACAAATTGTAAGCCAAAGAATAAAAATTTTATTACTAAAATATTTAAAAATATG
The DNA here is from genome assembly GCA_039881145.1 of Druceiella hillmani. Classification (NCBI taxonomy): domain Eukaryota; kingdom Metazoa; phylum Arthropoda; class Insecta; order Lepidoptera; family Hepialidae; genus Druceiella; species Druceiella hillmani. The sequence continues at coordinate 531,004 of JAYKKI010000033.1, read as the reverse complement.
GACAATGTAAAATGATGAATACACTTTAGTTTAATATACAATGTAACTTATTTAATAAGAATAAGTGAAGCATTAAACCATGAGCTGTATTTTCGGCATGAATTGGTACCAACTTCCATATTCATTAAATCATTTCCAGGGATTTTTATTCTTGGATGCCAGATGCTGATGCATTTCATAAGTACCGATTATGTACAGATGCTGATGCATTTCATAAGTGAAAACAGATGTCATTCACAAGAAATTAAAGACATTTCATAGCACTTTCAAACCTGTAGAGTTGTGCAATATTATGTACAAAGTAATACATTACTTTGATTTTTGATGTGGCTAATTATACAATAAGCCTAAGAAACCACCGTGACTGAAAACCTTATAATAAATATTAAGCTTTTAAATTAGTTGTTATCAGTTTACATTTACTTGATAAAATCTAAAATAGCAAAGGATTGTTAAAAACACTCACTTACCAATGAGCGATAGGTTGACACCATTACTTAAAATGATACTCGGCCATCTCTCATGTAACGTAGCGTATACATCAGCGAGGGCTTTCACAGGAAGTAGGCAATTGTACAAATATACGCTTGTATCTTTACGATCCAAAGAGGCAATATCAAAAACAATTCATCCTTCCTCCTGTTGTCCTCGCAGAAAATGTTTCCAATATCGTCCCCCAGCGCGATCGTGCGACAGAAGGCGCGACCCTTCGCATATGTAATCGATCATAGCGTGAGACGAAATTTCGCATTACGCCGCATGTGAAGCTCCTATAAAATACTTCATAATTTAATTCTCTACAAACTTTCGTTAAATTTCGTGAAAATATGTGATGGAAGGGAGTTTAGTTTGGCAGTGTTATTGAAGAGAGTTGAATAATATTTCGATATGTTCCGATTTTATTTTTTAGAAATGAAGTATCAATACGTTATTCGCAATAGCTTAATGATTATTTATCATTATTTAATATTGAATAATATAGTTTGAATTTTTTTTCCTTTCATATTGTTATTCTTTCATAAATAAGGTGGAATAGGTCTTCTTGTATGACTAACCCGATTGCTCTCGCTCTTGTCCGTCCGTCTTTCTCTCTAGGCTTTACGCGAATTTCGAAATATAAATGCCATAAGTATGAATTAGAACCATAACTTTAACAGTTATATAAATATTTTTGAATCAGAAGGAAATGTAACGGTTTTATCTCGAGTTTAAAAAATGATGACGAAAGAATTTTCTAACATGCAATATATCGTTGGAAAAAGGGTTTTAGAGAGAGGAAAAAGTTGTTTTTTAGTTGCGATATGAGGTTGCAGCATCTGAATTATATAAGAAAATTCAATATCATGCTTCAACCCATTTATCTTCTAAAAAATCTTTCAAAATCCATATTACTAGTATATTTTAGGTTTGAAAACTACAAGCAAGTATCAATTTTGTACTTTACTTCGTTTAGGAAAAGCTACACACATAAATCTTAAAATGTTTTTATGCACATAAGTTAACACAGAACAGCCACAGTGCGAATTCTATATTGGGTAAATATTTTCTGCGAATTTCAAATGAATCGGTTTAGGTCGGTATGGAACCTAAAATAAAGAATGAGAATGAAAAGTTTCACACACATTCTTGCTAAAAAAAATACTTCAATGCCTAATGATATATTCTAATTTTTTTTTATTCCAATTGTAAATTGTTAACAAGCGATTTTTATATAATTATTTCTTCAAAACTTACAAAAAAACATACAATTTAAAAAAAAAATGAAATAACATTTCTATTGAAACTTTCACAAGCAAATTCTTGTCGATGATGGATAAAGTAATGACTAAGGAAGATACTTCAGTTTCTGAGAAACCTACATATTACCAGTGGATTCACCCGTGTGGATGCTGGATGTAAATTTGTCTCGCCATTATAATCTTTCGCCACATTCTTTCGCCACAAATGTATTTATAATATATACAATTGTTATTTTCGTATATTTTAAAATTATTTAAATATTTGTTTATTAAATGTACATATTATTCAACAAAACATGAAGCACATTTTAACGTTTCTGCGAACTTAGAAATTTATCTTATTTTTTACGAATAATTAATCAGTGGTTACGTACATGGTCCCACCATGTAGAACTGCATCCATTTTACCGGTGTAATTTTACATTTAGTTTTATTATTATATTGTATTAAATATAGAAAATTTATTCAATGTTCTAAGTCCTCATGGATTAAGCGTTAACAGGTGACATTGCGGCAGCGGCTTCAGTTAAATAAATCGATCCATGATCAATGAAAATTGTTTCGCGCACGTCATCGAGTGGAGTGTTATTGGGAGGTATTTGAGAGGTCGCGTCAACAATATATTAAGTTAGAGAGCGGTGCGTAATGTTGATTTCAATTAATAAATATATGAGATAGAGGCAAATAATATTTTTTGATTACGCCTGTTATATATATACTAGTACAATATATGTACAAAGTGAAAAACAATAATTTCTTCTATAATGTGAAATAATGCAATATAGTTAAAATGTTTCTAACTTTTATGTGCTTCTAAGTGCGTTTGGAACCCCCATAGTGAGTTTTAATAATATTTAACAGGGTAATTTTTTGGAATGATAGTTTCAAATTTAAAAAAAATCTCCAAAATGTATTAGTTTTCAAAACGCTTATTTCATATGCTGTTTTAAAAAATATAATTTCGTAAATATTAAATTAAAGAGAATTAAATTCTATCTCTTTCATGCCGATTTATATTCCACAAATTTCTACTGAATGCAAATATGTGAAGAATGCCACTGAATCTTTATACGTCTTGAACATCAACATTTCAAAAATGGCGAATTAATGTGAAGAAAGAAGCTGTGGCCCTATTTAAAAGTGACTCGATCGAGTTCCATGATTTAAAGTTTTCCTTGCAAGCTCCCCAAAAGAGCGTACAGGTGACAGATTTTGGAAATCGACTTTACAGTTGAAACGGCGGCACGATCTTCTTACCTTTGTATAAACATCTTAAATACCAATACAACTCACTACGAGAGTTCTATACACACTTTGAAAATTACTTGCTGTAAATAAAATATTTACAGGTGGATTTCCACTGCTTTTATGTTCTGGAACTAATTTTTAAGCTCAAATTATGAGTGTGTTGAAGTAATTCGATGACGTTTGACGAATGTGAAAGAAAACATTTCTAACTATCACCTAAACAGTTTTAGGAGTGGTAACAATCAATTTTTTACATGAAAACAATTGAAAAGTTTCTTCATGAATATGACGGAAAGCTTAAATATACATGTTATTCACTAACTATTGGGTGATTGTTAAACAGTACTGTAGCTATACCTATACATTTGATTTGACTTAGCAAATATGAATCTTATATAATAAATTGTTGCTATAAAATTGAAATTGCGCTATTTTTATGATTAAATCATAAAAAGTTCCATTATGATTAAATCATTAAAAATAAAGCAAATAATTATTTTAAAAAACCAAGCAACATTATATAGACCAATATCTTTGCTTTCTGCCATGTCCACGTAGTCCGAAAAACAGTTGGTAAAAAGTTCGAAACTACTAATCAATGTTCTTGGATTTCAATTCGGTTTGAAGGTCACAGGTAAATGACCGACTAACTACACATAATAACATATATGATAAAATGAGCATTAGAAGAGAAAAACTACTGCGCAACATTATTTTTGGAGATTGCGCAAACGTTTGATAGAATATGAAATTATGGCCTTATTTAGAAGATGAGCAAATTTCTGTCAAACGAGCAATGTTAATTACTTGGACCATATCTCTCGAACAGAAAGATTAAATAGCCCACGAAGGGGCCTTTTCAAAGTTCCATCTACTCTTGGTAGAGATTCCACAAATTAGGATCCTAGAACAATACTTTACATATTACATTATAAGAAATCGTAATAGACATATTTATTGTTTGTACGGCTATTATGGCAAAAGATGCGTCTCAATCATAGACTTGAAAAATTTAAAATGTTCATATACAAATCCACAAATGCGTCAGGGATGAGAAAATATAATTTAACGGTTTAAAATCAGTTAATTGCAACTTTTCGTGCAAGAGTATATAAGATTCCTCAGGCATTCGACAAAATAGCTCAGTTCTACATCTTGACGAAAGGTTGAACTAAAAATTTCATATGAGGCCAAGGAGTGAACAAATCAAATTTTAAATGAAAAGAAATATACTGGTTGATCGTAAGATACACCCGGTTCAAATCAATTAAAGTCTAGAAGATTTCATTTTCAGGCTATAATTGAACCAAAGTGAACTTGCGGTGTATACCTGGGGCTGCACCAAGCTATCAAGCAAACAGACAAGGCAACGTAGTGAAACAAAATTATCAGTCTAGTGACAAATATCTACCGTCATATAATCAACGAAGAAATCCACAACCAATTGGAATTGAGTGAGGAGTTAGTGAAATGATCGATGAATTTGCTATCTAACACGGAAAAAAGTTCTTTAACCTTACCAACCTGAGAACCATCTTACTCCTTAATAATACCTAAGAGCTGAGAAGACTGAAGAGCGTTAAAGCATGGCGTCAAAATATGTATAACTTTTATTTATGTTAGGCAAGTTTACTTCTAGGAAAGATCACACTCCTGTTTTAATCTGATTATTTAGTACTTGCAGTACAAATACATAAGCACATATATATTTTAAAAGCAGTAATAAATTAATTCTGTTAAGACAGTATTAAACGTATCAAACAAAAGTCATCAGCTTCAGTCTAGCGTTATTAAACAGTATGTAGCTATATTTACGTATCTCGACTCAATCTACGACGCTGTAATTCAATCATGACCTTACTCCTGGCTAACGAGGCACCTATATAAACGGAAGCAGATGTCATTCATTAAGCTTGGCTATGCTGTTGGTAAGGAAGGTCAATGTATAGACTGAAACTACCTTAAGTTCTTAATTAATCATTATTGAAGTGAATAATATAGGTTAGACGTGTAATTCATTATATTTGTAAAGTATAGAGAATTTTATGGCAAATGACCATTTATATCCAACATATATCTATCTTGCAACATGTCACTATGTGAATGATGAATTTTTGTAATAATAATAAAAACACACATAAATGAATTATTACTTCTTTCAAAATACTATTACTGAAATAATTATAATGCTGTCATATGCTGACGGACATGCTAACATGACGAAATAGTAATCAGTTTTTGCTATTCAAGGAGGGAATGAAGAAAATTAACTACTCAATACTTCACACGCAACATGACGTTCTTATTAGTATCACATCGTATGGCTTAAAGGAATTTTTATTTTATACCAATTATAATGCCATTTGAAACAACAAACAATGTGAATTAAACGCGTTAATAAAAGGTCAATTTTGAACTCGAAATTTTCTCAGAAACATACATTGTATTATCAGCATACTAGAATACGTTTTTCAGTCGCTAATACCAGAGTAAGGAAAGCTTTTTTAAGGGTATTTTAATAATATTTTACCACTTTAAATTATATTTATCAAGTTCTTATTTCCTACGTCATAAATTACTTTAAAAATATACCTTCTTCGTTAAAAATATACCTCCTACGTTCAAGTGAGCATTATTGTTTGGACAACTTACGTTTGCTTTCAATTTTTTTTAAACTTTGCTCCACTTTTGTTGCTTTGAAATTTATATTAATCCTTAAATTTCAAGGAACAGTGGTAATTATTTTAATGTATATGTTAATTTTTGATATATTATTATATAGATATGTATCGGTATGTGCGCAATTGAAGAGTTGTTATCATAGCAGTAGGATTTAACTAGATATGTCCTTATTAGTTTTCGATAGTAAATTTATTTATTTTGCTTGGAATTATGTATTATCTTCGCTCTTTGTGCGCACCAAAATGTTCTGTATCATATGTTTCTTAATCTCTCACTTTGAGGTGGACCTAGAAATATGAACCTGTATGTAGCAGATTGCAAGGATGTTGTAATTACTAATACTAAAGTGTTTTTTAAATTAAAACATTCATTAAAAATAAAGTAATTACCACCATATAGTCAAACTTATAAAAGTTACATACACATTTATTATTATTGCGTATAAAAGAAACAGATGTCGCAGTCATAACTTAATGTCAATTAATAAAAAAGTTATAATTTAATTATTTAAGACGTGGTAGAAGCGAATTAAAATATTATAATTTCAACTCAAACACTAAAGTTTTATTAGTATACTACATTTAGTGACTTTTGCGTGATACATGCACAGACAAGGCCTCATTACAGTTGAATTATTTCCATTATTTATGTGTAGATTATTATTAGCAATTATCAAGCTGATTATTAACAATAATCAGCTGGATAATTTGAACATAAAAATTGGCATTTGTTGTTCATAGATTACTCATTACAAACCCGAATTTAAAAAAAAACTGGACAAATAGGTATCGGAACACGCATAAAGTATGGTTCCATAATTAGATATAATTCTCAAAATTATTAATGGATGTACTTACCAAAATCGGAATGTAGTGTTATCGAACGCTTTTCTTTAATATTGCCATATTAAATAACGTACTAACGCACCCAGATGGAGGTGAAAAGTATGGATGCAATAATAGAGCAGAAACTAAAAAACCAAGTCATTAATGTTCCTGCTGAATATATAACTGTGTGCAAAAGGGCAAAAACAAACAAGCCTCACAATGTCGAATATACAAATTATAACTATTTCAAAAATTTTAAAAATATATCGTTCTATAAATCCATCAGACCAGTAAAGTTAAAAAGAAATCTAAATATGCAATCACTGGCATAATAATTGGTACATATTTCGAAACTCAAAACAATTAACTTATCTACTTAATTCACTTTATTAAACTCCACTAATATTTCGCTTTTATTTTCAGGTCACAGACATACGGGTCCTAAAATATGTTCCCACTGGCGAAATTTATTTTAAGCTGCAATTTTCCGAAGAATTCAAGTTGTCAAGCCAAAAATAGTAGTATCTACGGTTAGAGCTACCTCCTTAGAAACTATGCCGGATCTGTACAACACCCGAAGAAAAATTACAAAGAAGAAATATTAAACCTTCAGTAACTCAAAAATTCTATACCACTAGATTATCAAACATATTACAATAATTTGGTATAGGGCAAGTTACTAAACGAGGATTTATTATTTCACCTTATTTGATAAGTTACATTTTTAAATTCTTAGGGCGTACGCTTATGTACATAAAATCATAAAACTCCCTTTTTGTTCGTTTTTTTACACTGTATAAAACAGATAACTCCGAAAATGTGCTTTTTAACTAGAATAATTAAAATTATAAAAATAATTTCTTTCGAAATTCGTCATAATTATAAAATAATAGCATTTTAAATGTCTTCTGTGTTTAAGTGATTAGTTTGCGAATTAAGGTATCGATATAAATGCTATTTTTCACCGAATAAATATATTGCTTAACATACCTTTTACTAAACTTTAAATTTCTCAGAAACCATGCAGTGGCAAATGATCACTTTAGTTTTTCCCGAGACTTACATTTATTATATATTATTTCCATAAGTTCTGTAGTTTCAATAGTACGGGATACACTACTTACAATTGATAACAAAATATTTGAGGACCTAAATTTTTCTCACCTAAAGTTTCTATTCAAATATTTTGGAGTAACTATTGAGACATATACGGGTTATAACTATTGAAATGCATGCAGGTATTGGAATAAATTTTGAAATAAATGCAGGTTAATATGTTTTATCACTATCTCAAATTTTATGTTTTTACTTTGCACGAATTTTTGTAAAAATAGTTGTGATACACAGACATACAGATTGATACGCTAGTGATTTCTGAGATCTTCATAAAATCACTTTCATTAATCGTTCTGGATATTTCTCAATTTCACTTTTATATTAAAAATTCTCTAGATTAAAAAAATACCACAAAAATACTAATTTTCCTTACCAAAGATAACAAAGAGCACCCAAACGTTAATAATTCGAGCTCTTTTACATATGTTCTCACATCATGTATCGTTCTAACCAGTAAGTTTCGGCAATTTGAATTTCCCTCACGTAATTTGCACTTTTGTTAATTAATTTATGTAATTAAAAGAAACTAATTAAGAAAAGAATGGTTAAGATATAATGTTCAGTTGATAAGTAATTGGAAAAAAAAATATTTGAACCAAATTTAAGCTACATGCATTTTCCCTATTTCCTCTTCGTCGTATGACAGTTGACATAGAAGATAAATATGTCTGAGGGGTAAGTATCATACAGCTGTATTCCGATGCGGACTGATGATTTAGTTCCAAGTGCAAGGCACGTGCTCCTTGGTTTGGTTTGGCTCCCTGTGTATAAAATTCAAGCGGGTTGTAACCCCAGCCGTCCACCCTATTTATTGGAGTTCCGAATTTCGGAGACGCCGACCGGAACATTAATAAAATTTAAAAATAGATTGAATTTTTTTTACCGTTTATATTTCTTTTACTAGATAAAGGTAAAGATAATATGTGTATTTATTAATTTAAAGATTCGCCGTGTTCTTGTTATTGTTTTCTCTAGTGGCTCGGCTGATGTTACTCTTTTGTCTTGTTGCGATGTATTTTTGTCTTATCATGTGGTGTATTTTCATACACAAAATATATAATATTCAAATAGTTTCATTCTTCCGTCATACATTGTAGCGGATGATAATTTTTTTATTTGCAGAACAAAGTTAAGTGGACTTGAACCACGCCAATGAGATGGACCCGTAAAGGAACATCGGGCAAAAAAGCAGGATACACATTCGGATTCAATCTCGGATTTATCCATCTCTAATTGACATAAAAGTTGTGGAAAAAATACAGTTCAGTACCTGCTCAGCATATTTTAGCAATTGAATGGGAATGGGACTGCGATGCAAATATTGTCCTCTGCCATGATGCAAGGTATGTTTATGTCAGAAATCAACAAATGTATTTAATGTACATTCTTTATAAACACATTTTTAGGCATACGTGTTCAGAGAATTAACTTAATATAAACATTTCATTATGCGATGGTGCGATGAATAACTCCATATTAGAGACATTGTGGGTCACTGGACAAGTAATGGTCACGAGAGCAGGATTTTCCGTAATAGCTGAATACGGCAGACTTTAAAAAGAACAATTTAAAAGTTGATTCCTTAGGCATTAAGGTTATAGATATACTACTTACCTTTTTTACTCCCTTTTGTAATCCTTGTAACCAGAAAGAGGAGTCTTAAAACAACAAGCATGTACAAGTACAAAATTTTGTGGAACGGTGCTTCGCAGCATGGAATCAATGATTTCTATGTTCGCTAAAAATTGTATGGCAAATTTAGAAAATGTCAAAATTTACGTAGTAGCTTTGGTAGTTTTTATAAGTAACTATTTTAAAAATAATCTTTTTATTTAAAAAATTAAAAAAACTCAATATATATTAATACGTAATAAAATACTATTATATTTATATTTACATTCAGTAGTCAAGAAAAAAAAAATTATTCAAAAGGTTTTTTTTTATTCAATTGTTTAATTTTTTCTTCAATTTGATATTTTCATTTTCACGTTGTTCTTCCATTATTTCGTGCCATTTTCTTGCTTCAGTTATTAAAAAAATAGCTTATTTCGTTTTGTAATTTCAATATGTAAAAAAAAATTATTCATGAAGTATGGCTCACCGTTATAAATGTTTATATTTTACAGATAGAGTTGCTTTGTTGGTTATTTATAATTATTCAGAATTGTTATTCAAAAATGAATAGGTTGATATTTGTTTAAGAAAGGCTCGATATTAAAAACAAATATGTTAATATTTTATAAAACGTTTAAATGATATGTTTTAAAATAATCAGGACAGTTACGGAATAGGTATTAGGTAGATACTAATAAAATGTTATCTGTGAAATTATAAACTTAATTTTACGTGAGAAATTTAGTTGCTGCGAAGGATGCTATCTGCTACTGAAATTTGTTAGTGATATAATGAAAAGAAAGTGAGTAAATATATAGTCGGTGTTACAGAACACATAACAAAAGAAAAACTAATATTTAGTTATTACAAATACTCTAGAATGAAACAAAACATGCCCTGTTGACCATAAATACCATTTAGAATTTTCATTACATTTAGTAATTTTTCTGCACATTCTTCTTCTCTTGACTCCTGAGGTAATAACGTATCAAAATGTGTTAGAACTTTAGAAGCAGGCTATCTAACATTTGTTAGAGTTATAGAAGTATACGATGTAATATTTACGGGAGCTGCAGAAGCGTACGGTCTAATATTTTTTATATAAATTTATTTTTCACCAACATTCAATATTTACCCTTTTCCCAACGATTTCTAATTTGGTGTGCTCTTTATTAATAAAACGAATTTAGTGTTTTATTACACGTTTAAAATATTATGTAACTTAAATTATATCACATAATTGCATGCAATCAGATCCGTACCGTTGCTGTTGGTCCGCACTGTCATAAAGTTTGAAATGATGTTTAGCTTCATGAGAAAGCATTCCGATTATTTCAGTGTATTATAGTGCAGGAGTTGATAGTCTAGGCCTGCTTTCCATCTGACTCTAAGCACGACGATGGATGGACAAATTTTTTCGCCTTCATCTTCGCAGATTGCCATTGTTATTTCAATTCGGCGACACCTCTTTTCCCTATGTTCTTCGAAACTATACATAAGCAGAATGTTATATTAAGGTATATTTTGCTGCACGATGGAATTATATTAGTGTGATCAGCATTTCGACTAACTCTTCATATATTTTCCTCCAAACTATCACTTTCCACTTGTTTGCACTTGTGTCAGTAGAAGGGAACTTCTCGATAATGTCTGCGAATTCTTTATTAATCGCTTCAAGCAATTATGAAACAGTAGTAAATATGTAATTAAATAATCTGGGCATAATGTAAACAGTTACTGTAAACACAATAATATAATGGAATAATAAGTAAACATCTTTTCTTTTGTCTCCTACTTTGGTGCTCTCGATCTCTTATTACCTATTCTTGTCATAGCAAGTGGATTTGAACTTTCGATATTAAGTGAATACTTGTTATCATGAACATTTTAAAATGGTGAAATAAATAATCATGCCATGAATTTTTTTTTCAAGTCACAAAGCATTTTAACATAAAAAATGTAAACACCATGTCCACAGTTTATATTACTGACTTTTGCTCGGTACGCGGTCGCGATCCAATCAATCAAACATGGTAAATGAAATACACATTCACAATTCAAACTGTGTTCGAATAAATAAATCTAAACATGCTTTTTGCTTTCACGGGGGACACATATTGTATCACGAGTCTTACGACACAATTACTTTACTATTTACGCGTAGTTAGGAAATAAAATAACTTTATGCGAAAATGTCGATGTGGTACATTGACCAAGCGAATTTTTGATAAAAATATGTTGTATTTGAAATTACAAACAATTTAAAACTATTAAATTTTATTAATCGCTTTTTGAAGTACTTTTGAGAAACACATATGATTCATTTAATGTCGAACAGTCAAATCCATATTGTACAAAGACATCATAAAGAGAAAGAGGAAACAATAATAAAATAAAAATAATAAAAACTTAGGAACGTCGTAAAAACTGAACGTGTTCGTATAGTGAAATGTTGCGTTTAAGCGTTGTCAGTGTCGAAACATTCAATCAAAACCAATTTAGATATTTAAAAAAATATATTGACATAAATAATTTGTAAAGCTAAAAGACTGTTTCGGATATATTAAGTAACTGTGTAATTTTCATCATACTCAGGAAACATTAGTGTGCATATCGACGTGTTAATAAGTTGGCAACGTCGAACATTGTTACTATTCACGACTTATGGGTATCGTATAGCTATGCAGTACTTATACAGGATTTATGAGTAACAATTTTATACAATGCTTACACTTCTGTTATACACTAAATAAATATACGCTTATATGACGCCTGAATAGCGAATTTTTATTAAGAAGGCAGTAAGTATATTAGTTATTTTATTATTAGTTCAAGGATTGTCTCAATTTTATGAAAGATTTGTCAAAATAATGCAAAGTTTACATTAAAATTGTTTTACTAATATTTGAAAATTCCCAAATATAAACTATACTCGGTTATAATTCTAAAGTTGCGGGTTTGATTTCCATAAGTTATGTAACTTATCTAGATGTGTTTTTATTTTTGTCCAAAAAGAAAAAAAAACAACGGAATTCGTTTAAAAACACACGTGCCCGTCTATATGTTACATCAATTCTACTCAAAAACCGCGAAACATCGAAATAAGTATTTTTATAGATTTTAATTACATTAACTACTACTGTATTACATAAGTTGTACACTTTTTAAATTTTACTGAAGATAATTTTAGACAATTTCTAAATACATCCGCTACACAAATGCGCTTTATCTATAAAAACTGGAGTAGATACGATATTTTAAGCTTGTGAAACATACATTAGGCTATACATTTACATGGTGTGATATAACATAAATATTTTTAAATAATTTAATAGAAACATATTCATCTTTATATTTTTATATATTTACCCTAAATATGTACTAAACTGCAATTATAGTATTGCCAGTTTTATTAGTACTTAACAGGTGTTTTGTTTATTGTTTCTCTCCAATGACTTTTTTCTGTGTTTTTTTACAATCACATCTTTGTTTGCTTATTAGAGCTGAACGTAAAAAGTAATTAAATGAAACTTTCACTAAGATAAAGTTTAGATTCAGGTTAGAATCTAGTTTTCATAAATACTTACACTTTTGGTATGTAGTGTATCTTCTAAGGAACTGTCAATTTAATTATCACACCCTACACAGTCTGAAACGAGTACGTGGACTTAAGTGCTGACGAATGGGAATTATCGTGCCTGTTAAAAAAATTAAGCCTAAAATTCAAACTAAGTTATAAGTTACGTTTATTCCGATCTAGGATACTACAATTTGGAATATTTAGAAAACCACACGAGTCGCACGCTAGTGCTAGTGGTAATCTAACTTTCTACACATATAAATACCAAATTGTGTAACTATCAATTGGTGCAGAAATCGTAGCGGGATTTTAAAAGAATGTAGTTTATTTCTTCTTCTGTGTGTGCTATATAACATTTACATTTTATTATGTATTCAAATATTAATATGTTTTAATAAAAAATTATTAGAATATGAACCGGCCTGTGCTTCTGACCGATTTAATGCGGGCTTTTATTAAGTACGGATTTCATTTCATTGACAAAAATGTTTATGGTGACGTAACAAATTGAAAGCAGAATCCATGGTACTTCATTTCATAAACTAAATCATAAGTTTTTGTTAGAATTTGAAATATATGTGTATTGTTCTTGGTCACATGTTTTATCCTTATAATATAAAATCTGAGTGGATGGGAAATACTCGGTCAACTACTAATTAAATACTCGCAAAATAAAGCTGCGTTAATTGAAGTTAATATAAATATGATTATTATTTTAGAATTAAAAAATTGTGAATTTTTTTAATACAAATTTATTTGTAGATGCGCTTTTTTACTGTTATGGTATAATTTACTACGGAACAATGAAATGGCATTCAGATTTTTTATCGAACCGTCGTAAAATATTTCATTGGGTAAAATATATTTTTGGAAAACCAATCATGCTTTGAAGCTTTTCTATGATGAATTATCTTCTTTCTTTCCCATAAATTTTGCAGAGTTACGTGACAAATGTAGTATAAATAATAAGTCCTCCGAATAGTCAGAATATATTAAACATTGCTAGACCTTTTTTTTTTGTGTGTGCATTAAGTCTTATGGAATAAATTTGAAAGATATTTTGCTTAATATATTAAAAATCATTATCATAACCTGAACAGAAGTGACAAACTTTTACCTCCATTCCCATTTCTCAAAACTAATCTAATGAGAAATACAATTTTCAGATCATAAAGCAGTACTTTTTTCTAAAAACAAAACGCTGAATATTTAAACTTGCCATCTCAAACAGCATATTGAAAGTACGGTATTTATTATAAATAAAAACATCAAATATTTTGCCTTGGATTTTAAAGTTTACTTGTAATGGTTTTGTAATGAAAGATTCAATTAGACATTTTTTTTTCTTATTCTTGCTTAGCTTTTGTCATATTCTTTCGAGAAATATTCTATAAAAACTTTTATTCTATTTTGATCCACAATTTATATTTTTTACCAGTAGTAAAATTTAATACGGTGATGTTTGGAGGCCCACAGCATAAAAACCAATACTCTTATGTTACGCGTGTAAGCAAATACCTAAACCGGAGTGTTTGGAATTCATATTTGATGAAGATATGCGTCGGGCTTCAAAACACATCAGGAAATATTAGCAAGCATTAGTCAATATAGTAATCAACAATTTGAAGGTACCTTACTTTTATACAAACGAATGAAAGAACAAAGACGATGAAAGTCATACAAACAAATGAAAGAAAATGCCTCACGCTCCTCCACGCCCCATGCCTCCTTCACGTTTTGCACCACATTCCTTAGAATGTCTCCCATTAGCGTGTTAAATATTCTGAGGAAGAAGAAATCGCATAAAAATTGAAAGTGAAAGAAATTATAAAACGATTATAGTAAGGAATTTGAATATAATAAGGGTAACAAAAATAAAAAAATTCCGAATTGTATTCTCAACAGAATTGAATTTTATGTTGAATTTTAAGTTCAGCAGTTCACATAAAATAAAATCTTGAGATTTGCCATTCACATTCACTTTCAGCTTTCCATGCTAAAGAAACGCAACGATTCTTCAAACTATGCAAAAATTTGTATTTTTTCTTATGAATATGCTTAATATTTAACCTTATTTTTTAAGAATAATTTTAAAAGTTATTTTCCTTATGGGTATTTAAATAAATAATTTTTTTTTAAAATTTTATTTCGTCAAGTAAAATACTTCACATAATATGTAAATAAGTAATTTATGCCAGAGGAGAATATAATACGTCGCTTGAGGATATAAAACGTTTGGAATATAAAAACGTCAAATACTATTGAATAAAACTTATTGAACCATATTTATCCACATTATTTTGATCATATTAATAATCGAATGTGATTGATGTGTGGACTTCTAAATTATAACGCAACTTTAGTGATACGTATCAGCGAGACGAGCTAATCTGAAGCGTGGAAGTCTTCTTAACTTACTAATTTCGGCACCATCGGTTTTAACTGCATTTGTTTTATTTGGAGTCCAGTAGTTACTAGTTCTATTCAAACATTATTTTTTATTCACAAAAGGACATGTAAATATAATAAAGTATCTAAGCCATGAGGGAGCAAATCCGTTAGTAACGGGTATAAAATTACCCTATTTAAAATACAATTAATGATTCCTTAAATATTTGCAATAAAAGGCACATCTGCCAAAATTAAAAAGAAACTGTTATACTTTTACAGACATTGTCAACGTGCATTATCTGCTGTACGACCATGATATAATATTCAGCCGTATCTTTTGGATTAATGTTATTTTTCATTTTGTTTAGAAAGATGTAGAATCTATTTAAACGTGGTTACTTTTTAGAAAGGCTTATTCTAGAGAGTTGCTAAATTCCAATTGGAATAAATATTTGTTGATTTCTAAAAAGCATTATAAACTTTCTCACAACTTATAAAAAAAAATTAGTAATATTTTCAACACTTCCCGACAAAGTTGTCTTACAAATATTAATAAATTAGCATTGTGAGTTCATCTGTATACAGTTATTAATGCAGATAAATTATTAGAATTTGCAATAATAGCCGGTTATGAGTAAATAACTGAAACTTCTAAACGACAACCTGAGT
Organism: Druceiella hillmani; assembly: GCA_039881145.1. Taxonomy (NCBI): domain Eukaryota; kingdom Metazoa; phylum Arthropoda; class Insecta; order Lepidoptera; family Hepialidae; genus Druceiella; species Druceiella hillmani. The sequence continues at coordinate 515,138 of JAYKKI010000033.1, read as the reverse complement.
ATAATTTTCGTTAATGGTAAAAATAATTGTTCGATAAAAACTAAGAGTAGAAAGATATTTTGTTATGAGAGTCTATTCAATATTTATTTTCTACATCAAAACTGAAAGAGTTTTTTGTGTTCTTGCCATTAAAAAGAAATGAAAAATTATTCTAATTTCATTTCCTCTTTAGTATTTTTGAAAATAACGTTATAGTTTTCTTTCAATTTATTATTAATAATTTCTTATTAATTTTTTATCAAAAAATTACACGCGCACACGCACACTCACACACGCAAACGCTCACGTACACGTACACTCACATGTACATACACACATACAAATTTACGATATCTACACGATTACAGGTGCCATTACTAATTCGATTTTTATCTAACTAAACATAGAATGTTGAAACATCTTAGTTGTTGTATTTTTGAGATCACATTGTATTAAAACACGTCCAAGAATATTAATCTTGATGTATTAAAAATAAAACAAGTTTAAAAATAAATTAATTAATTACGATTTAGTAAAGGTACATATTAATTAACAACAGTTACACTCGCATTGTAAGCATTAGCACGAGTATTTCGTAATGACGTCGTAATTAGGCCCTTTGAGCCAGACTGGCTTTATGATTTCATAATCAACACGTCGTCGTCCCGGGGATTTAATGTTGTATGTCGTTATTAAAATTTAATTACAAGCTGTTGGTTGCAACTTGTGAGTTCCCATTCCCATGTGTAGATCTTAGCATTGTGTTAGGTTGTTGTTAACTTAAGTTATTTAAGCTGTAATAGATCTGAATCAGCCTTCTTAATTTGCTGCTTATTGGTTTTTGAGTATTGAAATTCATGTCGTCTTCTGTGTCAAAAAAGTTCATTGCGTTTCTTGAATTGTTTTTGTGAGAAAATTACCACTACATCTAGATGTAATTTAAACTATGCATTTTTGGTCATATTGAAATAAATTATAACAGAAAACAGTATTTACTCGAAATTAGAATGAGAACTGGTGTTATTTAATTTGATTTTAAGCCAAATTTAATATAAACAATTTTCACAATTTAACGGAACTACGTTATGTAATATTATTTCTACTTTCTTTAAGTTCTATACCATGATCTAGATTTCATTATATTACAACATATTCTACAAGAACTTAAAGAATCTAGAAATAATACTGCATCGCGTAGTTTCATTTAATTGTGAACAATGAATTTCTACAAAATATATTCAATAAACAATTTTTCAAATATCATTCTTAAGACGCATAAGAAACTATTGTAAATATCTGAACGTCAAAAAAATCTGGAGGACAAAATCAGTAAAAATAATCCTTGAAAGCTTTTAATTGTGCATGTGCGTTTTGGGTTTACGTGTGCGTATGCGTTTATGTGTGGGTGTACGTGTGCATATGCGTGTGCCGGTAAATGCGAGTTTATAGTTAATGCATGTAATAGTTTTAATACTAATAGTTTTGACATCTGTTAGAAAACTAATAGTGTTAAGAGAATAAAACACTGCCATTAAATACTATGTGAGTTCGATTAAAACAGATTGAGACAATGAAAATATGCAATATAATAAGTACTCAGTCAGTAAATACACAGAGACCAATTAAAGTTACAAAGTTACATTAAAACACGTTAAAATATCTAAAAATATGTAGTACTATAAATATTACTTGATTAAAAAGTAACCTAAAACGTGACATGTTTTTATATTCTGCGTTTGGTTAGAAGGAAACCTAATTACTGATGATGCTTGTCACAGAATCTAGGTTTCCTATTCTGGTTTAAGATTCCGTACTTGTGTGTGTGTGCTTGTATCCTTGACCGAGAGCATGTGTGCATACGTGGGCGTGTGTGATTGTGTGCGTATGCGAACGTGAGTGAGTGTGCGCGTGTGTGTAATCATTTAATAACCATTAATTAAGGAGAAAATAAATAAGAAATAACTTTGCCTTTTTTACTTCCAGGTATACAAGAAAACTATTTCAGTCTTAATGTGGAAAACAATTTTTGAACCATTTCTCACAAGAAAATATTTTTCTATACGCATTTTTCATCGAACGATTATTTTTTACCGCTAAAAAAATTGTACGTCTCTGTGGCCGTTCATAATTTGAAGTTATTTGCGCATAACCGGCTATTAATACAAATGCTAGTAACTAATCTTCATTAATGACTGTTTATACATTCCCTTTCATCTTTTCAATTCTATGCAGAAATGTTACAAACATGACATGGCCCAGATTTATTAAGAATAGTTCGTATTTTTTATATACGTAAGTAGTAACCAAGTTTATACTGCTTTGAAATATTTTTAGAAACCAACGTTTTAATATTAAAATTTTTAACTCATCCACCTTAAAAATCATATTAAAATCACTGGACTAATCATAAAGAGAAATATAAATCACTTTGGCTAGGGGTTTAAAGTTTGCCATGGTTTTGTAATTAAGGAATCAGCTAGATACTATTTTTTTTATTCTCACTAATCTTTTTTCAGGTTTTTCCGAGGAATGTTCTATAAAACATTACTCTATTTCGATCCGTAATTATTATGTTAAGTTCAGTTGACACTTTTCATCACCACTTCGGCCGAGGAAGGTTTTATAACGCAGAGAGACAACTATTAAAATTGTTCATTTTTTGCAGGATTCTGTAACTCGCAACTGTTTTATTAGTTACGTTTAACTGTTTTGCTATAATCATTCATTTGTGTTATATTCACGCATAACTCTAAGTTATTGAATTTAAATATTGACTTTAATTAATCGAAATGTGTATTTTGCTATTACGAAAAAGTGGAATTTAAAATATATAAATGGAGTAGCGATTGTTCACTCAATATTTAAACGTAATAATCACTTAACTAATTACACTTTACTAAAATTACAGTATTTTGTAGAACATAAACTTGACAATATTTTTAAAAAATTACATATTTTTTGGTATAATGTAACAACAATTTAATTTGCCCATTTGGAGTAGATTACATCATGAATTAAATGTTGTTTAGGTCTTCGAGTTAAGGATAACACACTTCCATTGAGAAACGATTGAGAATTTAAAATTGTTATAGTCAGTTCCAAATTTCTAATGACAGAAACATCGACTAATTAAAAATTTTATATTACGAGATGTAATAAAATAAGAGAAGTACTTCATGTTATGATGCTTACGTCTTTTAATACAACTTACTGCGTTAAATTCTGCGAAGTTGAATATTTACCTAATTTACTTCAATAAAAAACCTCCACAAAACATACCAGGACGAAACTTCTGAAAAAAATTCAAATCAAATTTAAATAAATTTGAAGAGGATGGAAAGGTGAAAAAGAAAAGAAAAATTGGTGAATACTTTTAAATAATTCCTGTAAACATTCCATTGCCGTCTTTGCTTTAATTTATTTTTACTTGCACTTTACATAAATATGTCGATATTTTTGTATTCTTTATTTTGCAATTTTTGAGAGAGTTTAACGTAAAACTCCCTATGTTAACTGGTAGGTATATGACCAACAAATATTTTCTTTAAGGTAAAAGGGTATTTTGGATAAGCGACTTGACACGAAACGCCTCCGAAATTAAATATCACAGAAAGAGTTCAGGGTAACACTTAAAGATTTCAGATTAGGCTTTGTTTAACGTGAAACTTTGCCGTTGTTACTTTATTTAATTCAAAATAAACTTTTCGTCAATTCCATCACCTTTAAAGTGTAAAGCTTCTATTACTATTTATTTCCTTTCTTTGCTGATACAGTCGCAAGAAATCTTTTAAGTAAATCGACGCGTATAAAACTCGTATTCTACACCCGCATTTCCGAAGAAATGTATTGATAAGCTTTTGCCTCACGCTAACTCAATAACGTGCAGTCTAAAATAAGCCTGAAGTCTTTCTAAAAAGTCTTAAAGTTTATCCAACTAAAAGGCATTACATAATATATCACATAAGTTTAATTAATATTTACATAATTATATAAAAAAAGTTGTGAACCAAAATACAGCTTTGTAAAAAGAGTTATATAGTATGATCACCTTATGCATTTATAAGTTTATCTGAGCTAAAATCACTATTCTCGCCTCTTCCACTCAGGTTGCTTTAGGGCCCTCACAGGGAATAGTAACAACCTGCCCCCCCCCCACAGGATACCCCCAAATAATATTCTGTATCTACCATCAAACGCTTCCACCCAACGTAGTCAAGTACTATGTCTACTCAATGAGAAATTTAGCATCTTCATTTTTTTCTAGAACACTTTTAGCGAGCCACCCAAATGCCTCAAAGATTGGCCCACATTCAACCAAGTTTCAATGACCAAAGATCCCTCATTCTGAAGTTTTGCATGATTCTACGTTATTGCTTTTTAGACCTGTATCCTCTATCAAAATTCAACGCTCAAAATAACGCAGCAGTTTCTACCCTTAGAATCAGAAGAAGTTCATTTGGACTGCCAGTGAGAAATGACGATCCCAAAAATACGTCTTTTTCTGTTAAAAAGTGGTTTGTTCGTAATAAATTAAAGCTTACCGGACCCGTAGTGAAACTCCTACCTTGAACCAAAGTAAAGTTGGGTGCCTATCAAACATATTCCATAAACTTTGATCAGAGCCAAGAGCGGCGCACACTGCGACCTAAGCACCATACGCCTAACTTGTTGAACTCTAAAGCACCACGAAGTCAACACCGACGGCTTATTGGCCAATATACCTAGGTGTATTGCCATTTACATCAGCTTGAGAGTCGAGCCATTTAGCTCTTAGCCAGCACCGGCAAGCTGGGTCATGGCATGGAAGGCAACCCGATCCCTCTCCCTGGTGTACCGCGCCTGTGGCATAAAGCCCTAAGTCAGTGATTTTGCCTAAGTAAGTAACCATGTTCCGCACACCAATCCTGGACCGCCCATCACAGAGATCTTTCTAGGTTTTTTTTTAATTTTTCCGTAGTTTAAGCCGATATCTTATTAAATTATATACTTCATTACTTGTTTGTGTGTTGAATCTTACTCATTTACTCGAAAACACCAAAAATACGGTATTTGTAGTAGCTTTAAGAGTATTATCTGAAATTTTAATGTTAAAAATTACACAATGCGCACTTATGGAACAAATTATATTATACAAAACTGCCATTAAAATTAAAGAGATAAAGAAACGTAGGTGAAGCGTGAAATTCGCCTAAGTCTTGGCCGCGATAAACATAAACACAGAGCTAGAGAATCGCTGGTTAAACGTGAGGTTTGCTTGCCTTGACTTGAATGAGAAAGATACGCAGATAATAGAAATGGTAATGTGGTTTCAATAGGTATCATGTTTGTTATCTATCAACATTCTCCTGCTCTAAATAAAATTATAAATGATATACGTTACTTCTAAGGGAAAAGTTAATTTAGAAACAATTCTTTCTCTTTTTCCTCCACCCAACCCTTGTAAGTTCTTTTAGGTGATCATAAGTTGTTTTAGGTGATCATCTCAAGTCTAAAAAATTTTGACGCAATATACGTCAATCTAATAAATGGTTCAAATTTTATCATTTAGAAGGCCATCGAATGAGACTTTAAGGCAACGTTAAACATTCAGGGACAAACATGTCATGTAGTATGTAGTTTGCTTTAATATATCGTCCCGACGATCGTAAATTTCTGCAAATATTCTCTGACCCTGATCCTGAAATATGCGATTATTTTTGTTCATATTATTTTAGCGATTCTATAAAACGTTTTTATCATTTCAATGTCTTCATTTAATTCGTATTCTCTTTTCTGCATTAAAACCCAAAATTAGAACAAAATATTTCATCAAATTTTTACACTTACTCAGGCATATGAAAATTTAAAATAAATAATTTGAGCCAATATCTCCACATGACCGTGGCATTGAAATGAATTTAACTTTAAATCTGCATCATTTAAAAAAAATAAATTGGTACTACTTAATTATAAAACTGTATATTATCATATAATGTTATTTATACAGTAGTTTAAATAAATCAAATCAATACATTTTCCAATTTTCATTCCTCAGTAAATATAAAGAAAAATCTTTATACGCATGCGTAACATTAAAAAAAAAATTACGGTAATTAAAAAGCACGGTAAATTAGCAAAATTTTAGGGTAACTTTATGATTTGCTTTGTTCCATCCACGATCGACTTTCAAAAAAAGTGTGCTTGCGCTCGGCTCCTAATCAAAAGTACATTTACGAGTTTAAATACTGAATGAACCTAAAGATTTATTTGTACATAATAATTGAAAGCTGATGGGATTTGAATTTGCTCGGCGAAGAGTCGATGTTAATTATATTTAATTATCACAAACAAATTGTTGGACGATTGCATAGAATTTTTTTAAAGAAGTTAAAATTGAAATTTTCAAAGTTTATAAAGTAAAATATTTTTACATGAAATGATTGGGAAATGCTTATTCATGATTTTTGAGTCTAAGACATTTTTTATTTGTTAAATATTTTAAGATTAATGGACTACTTTTTTATATTAAATAATATAATAAAGATATCTCTCTTTAATTTGATAATAATTTAATAATATAATGAAGATACCTCTTTTTAATTTAATAATATTTTAATACTCGAAAAGTTCCCCTAATTCTAGCAAGAAGAGCATTTTTGCGAATCGTACATGTCAAATTTATAAAGATAAAGGCGCCGTGGCCATAGGCTTGGCGTCAGTGTACTCAATTCAGGAGTTTCCTATCAAAACAAAAAGGAAAAAACGGAAGAGGCTTTATCTCAAAAGGTTAAAATATGTAAGGGTTTGTTTTGAGAATTTGTGTAGTATTTAATTTGTTTTATTAGGGCAAATAAACAAAGGATAAAACGTGATTTAAAAAATTATGGTCATCTGTTCCAAATGAAAAAAATTACGGGTACCAAAAAGTTTTATGCAAATGTTTTAAACGTGTAGACGCCTTAGAAAAAAAATTCACTAACGCGGTGAAATTTACCTTTCTTGTCGCTACCAATTTTACATGCGGGCGTGGAGCGAAGGAGTAATTAGAATATATTTTTTGTCAAATTGTTGTCCCAATATCACCATCACCATTTTACTCGTATGGGGAGCATTCTAACAACCACGGTGACCACCAGCAGGCGCAATATTTACATGAACTTTACACTGAAGTTGGACCGGCTTGGTGGAACGATTTCAACGCTAGTTATGAAAGATTGCTTGTGGGTATTGAGCAAATGTAATGATCTTTGCAAGGTACTTTCTAATGGTTGCAGAGCCATTTCACATCATGTCGATGCTTGTATTTCAGGATCAGAGTCAGAGTATATTTGCAGAAATTTACGATCATCGGGACAATATGAAAGCAAACTTCATGCTAAATGACATGTTTGTCTCTGAATGTTTAACGTTGCCATAAAATCTGATTCGATGGCCTTCTAAACGTGTCTTCTATGTCTTAATAACCGGTTTCCTATTTCTTCTTATTTTCCATCAATATTTACTAAACTTTGTCTTTTCACGTCTGCTCTACCACGACCTACATTACTTGAAACACTCTTTCTGGCATATTTGAAATATAAAAAAATGATGAGATATAAAAATATGAGCTAGTTCTGGAACTTGCATTGGAATAAATCACCTAATATTATTAAACTCTCGTACGTAATTCATTTTATACTTTCACACTGAAAAGCACGAAGGAGGTCATATAATCACAAAAATAATTTTACAATCAGAAAAATACGCCTAATAACTTTTTTAAATATTAATAACTAAACTAAGTTATTAGTAGAATATAATACAATACTTTAAATACTTAGCTATATATTTACAAACAACGTTTAAAAATAAATAAAAACAAGTTAATCTCAGAAAAGTTAGTAGAAGTGTTACTTGTATTGAAAACGCTTAAACTGCAGTTTAATTACTTTAATATTCGCAATTAAATGAAACTACGTGATGTAGTATTATTTCTACTATCTTTAATTTCTTTACCACGACCTAGGTTTCGTTGTATTACAACATCTTCAGGTGGGATATTAGAATCTTTGCTAATATCCCACCTGAAGATGTTGTAATACAACGAAACCTAGGTCGTGGTAAAGAAATTAAAGATAGTAGAAATAATACTACATCACGTAGTTTCATTTAATTGCGAATAATGAATTTCTACAAAATTAACGCCAAATATATTCAATACTTTAATATTATTAAAATTTTAGTAACTATAACCAACTTAACGTGACGGCTGAGATAATAAAAAGTATTTATTTTAAATTTTTGCGTTAAATAACATGGTTTAGAAAAATTATTCTCTTATATCTGGAGACTTCGAATGCGTGATTTTACTACAAAGGTCTTAACTTGTTCTTCTGGTTTAGTCAGCGTGAGTCGTATAAGCTTCTGAAAAACGGTTTTTCCCGATTTGATTAGGAAAAGTCGCTATTTTTCTATTATTAATATATTAAATATCAATGTATTATAATTTCTTGACATTCTCCGAAAAATTATCTGAATTTATGGCGGAAACCGAGTAAAAATCTATTATGTAATTTGTAAGCCTTATCTGGATACACAGAAAAACGCGATTGGTCGAATTTATTTTACACTATGTGAGAAACAAATTTCAAAAATTTATGTAGCGTTACAATTGGTTGAATTTGTGCATCGAAAATGGTAATAATAATCCGCTTCACATTTGTTAATTTCTGTGGAAATCTTTGAATGTAAATCTACGCTTCAATCGGTAATAAGTAAGAATTGCTTCCGGACTACGACGCAACAAAAATATAACTCATTTAAGGTGCTCATATCCTCTGAAGTTATAACCATAAACAATGAAAATAAGTTTTTAGCTAGACTGCACTATCTTGTTATGGTTTCAGGTTTAATTAAATATCACGTGATTTTGTGTGGCCATGCTCTCGTATAGAAAATATGAAACTTTATCATAAGGAAATAAAGCCATTCATTTTCTTTACACAACGTACTTCTACAAGAGGCGAAAAGAATAATTGGACATTAATTAAATCTGCTCTAAATTTTATCTGCTTCATTAAATTTTTTTCAATTTGTTTCTGACATTTTTAAGAATATAAAAGCGATGTAGCAGTTATGCAGTTCTGCATTGACATTAGCGAGACATTTGCTACAACGGTTTTTCTTTAATTTAATGATTGCATTGATTAATAAATTTTAAATGTTATCTAACAATGTCAACCAAAGTTCAATTAATATTATTGGTAAATATTAAATTTTCAATAAAATTTAAATTTAAAAATTCCATAAGATCATACCTTTTTTACAGGAATATCTTGTAAACAATCATATTTATTTATTCCAAGTAATAATACGTAATTGGGGTGCATGTAAATAAAAAGGGTTTAAAGATCCGTATCCAAAGGGTATTCATTCTTTAGATCATTTTCAGGTCTTTAAATACGGCTATTATTATTTATTTGGCTAACTACCTCTTCATTTATTACGTTTTTTACCTATTCCTCACACCAAAAAATAGATACCATTTACTTAGAGCCAAACAGATGAATAAGTTCAAAAACCACCAGATTCTCAATTGACCGTATTTTTTAACCAACTTCATTTTTATATATGTAACCTTTTTATTGATGATTTGGATGATCACTCTTTTATTTCGGAGAATATACTAACAGTATGTTTCTATGAATATTTTATTCAAGTCTGACTATAGATACTTAAGATATACCATAGAATTCCTCAACATTGAACAGCACAGGTACCGTGATTGAGTTTTGATAATTTAAGCTTAATAGTACAAAATCAAAGTGCAATGATGAAGCTGAAGGTGGTAACCGGAACTCTTCAGTGATGAGAAGTAAACGCGTCGAGTTTGGACTGGTTTGAATTGTCCTGACGTAGCAAGAAATTAAAAGTGCAAATAATTTAGTAATTATATAAGAATACCAAAAATATAATTTTAACTTTTGATCCATGAACCCTGATGCCACAGGTGTATTGCCTGCCTAAACCTTGACACTTGAAGACATAGAGTTTTTAATTCAGTGTCGTGGGTCTTAATCAGAGACTCTGCCACTGAACTCCAAGTGTGGAGTTGCAATGAAAGCTGTGGGGATACTGCTAGCTGAAACCGCGAGACTCAGCTGTTTACAATTATTGATGTGGGCCTTAAGTGGAAACTCTGATATTAAATGTCGGTTTGCAACTCCTCATTCTTGATGCAGCAGATACACCGTCTGCCCAAAGAGTAAGACTTGAGAATGTTATGTCTTTAAGTTAGTATTTTTAGCCATAGGCAGATTTTCCACCAATAAAATACGCATTCTAACTGCTCAAATTTGACTTCGGCTTAAAGCGTGAGATTTCAAGATCTGTTACTTTAAATTAAAGTTGTAGGTTTTAAACAGAGGCGCTGTATTAAACTCCGGGTGTCTTTTCCTCTCATCCTTATGCTGCAGGAGTAATGCCTGCTATACATTTCTGGAGTCGATGCCAAGTGAAATGTGTGCCGGTGCAAATGTCAGAAAGGAGAGAAGCGTCAAATAGAAGAGAAACGCCGCCTTGGCACCGATCTCAAAAATCTCGAGCAGTAACAGTATTTTGCAAATTTGTTTATTTTCCGGAACGATACTTTACCGTAAAAGTTTCAAATGAGTACTCGTATTTTCATTATTTTATACTTTTCATTGCGCTTCATATTTGGTGGTTATTTGTGGTCGGATAATTTTTTTGTAAAGAAGTTTTATATCCATTTTATTTTTCATTTAAAAATATTTGTGTTAACTTAAATTTCTGATAATATTTGCTAACATTTTTTTATTTCACTAAATGTTTGAATTGCATTTTAATTCACATTGACTCAAAATGTTATTGAGGTATATAATTACTTTCAATATGTGCATTTATTACTCGACTCATGACTTGGATTTCGAAATAATTTTACGAACATCAACTAAAATCTCTGAGAACCTTCTTTCAATTTTCATAAATATATATATATATATATATATATATATATATATATACATATATGTATACATATATATATATATATATATATATATATATATATATATATATATATATACAGTTACTAAAATTCTGTTTCAAAATTCACACGAGGTATGGGTGCAACGTAAAATGCGCGATGGGACTAAAAAGAAAAAAGTTGAAATTACATATTACTTATGCAAACAATGCGAAAAAGAAGAAAAGAAGTGATGTACAATGTTTTTGGTTCATCCTCTTTGAAATGGAGAAAAAATTAAAATATTTGATAAACTGCGTACTGGTAACGTGGTTATTACATGACAAATTGAAGCACCGGAATGCTGCAGCAGCTGCTGGCAGCATTACTCCTGCTGAAAGATTAGCTGTGGGATTGAGGAAATTTAATGAATCAATTTGTTTTATTTAGCGCTTAGCCTTTATTGCTGTTACTGTTACTGTATTCTAGTTTAATGTTGTTAAATCGAAATCATCGATGCTGGAATTTGGCCAAAAAAATCATCATTCGACTAACGTCTTCTTTTTGTATATTCATTGAATTTTTAAAATTAAATTCCTATAAAAAAAACTCGGTTCCAAAGGAAATAATGTCAAATATATTTAGGAGTGTAATAAATATTGTGAGAAGTCTCACACATCGCTATCCAGTCCCAAACCAGGCAAAGCGTATATTATAGGTACTAGACAACTGAACTTCAATATGCGAGTAAATTAACACCCAGACCGAAAACCACCAGAAATGATTTGTTCGCATAAATGTTGGTCGCAGTTGAGAATCGAACCTCGGACGTCTAAGTGGAAAGCAAACTCACTACCCACCATATATCAGAGCGTTGTCCTATATATACGCATGTATCCATGTGAAAATGCCATCAAAAAGTTAATGGCTTATAATAAACGAATCTTTGATATTGATGTAAATTTCCCTCACAGCGTAGGTGCTGTAGACGGGCAGCATATCCGAACCATTATACCCATAAAGAGGGGATCAATATTTTTAAATTTTAAGCATTTTTTTCAATTGTATTAATGGTGGTTATTGACACTAATTACAATATTATATTCATTCACCTTGGTGCATAAGTCAAGGGATACAAGTCAAATGTTTTTAAAGAATCGTCCCTTCGGAAGAATCTGTTGAATAATACACAAATTTGCTATATTGCCTGAGACAGGTTATTAAATACCTTATGTATTTATTGCAAATGAAGCATTTGCTTTATTCAACAACTTATTTTAGCCATTCAGTGATCGAGAAATTTATGAAACAATTTTTAGTTATCGTCTTACCAGAGTAAGACCTTGTGTCAAATACACTTTTAGTATAATGGATAATAAATGGAGGATCCTTCATTGGCCTTCAAATGCATCTCTCGATTTGACATGTTAATTATTACGAAACTTTATGCATAAATAACAAGACATGAGTAGTTCAATGGTATTATATTCTGGTTTTGAACTACAGATACTTCCATGAACATATCCAGTCCCAATTAATTAAACATGAAATAGTGTTCGTCAAAATTTTTAGACTAATTTATGTCTGAACTGGGCTGTGTGCCATGGCAACATAAATAATATTGATATATGTACTTAAAATTATGAAATGTTAAAATAATCTATACTTGAACTTTGAATACTCTCGTTAATTACAGAATTAAAAGTGTAGCATTTACTATAAGTGTTTTTTCAGCATTTGCTAGGTCCTTGAAATTTTCTTTTAAAATTTTACTTACGTAACGCCAAGCTTTAAGGGTCTTGCGTTTATCATCATAGTATTTGCTTGTTTTATCGCACAGGATATATTATTTTCCGTCAAAATGATTAATGTTTAAGAATTAATATCACTATTTTTTAAATTGGATACGATAAAACTCGAAACACGTCTGAGGTTATGCGCAAGCAACTACTGATTGGAGCCGTCGAGTAGGGCTTGAGGGATATAAAATGCGCGGTGGCGGTATGGCTTTCGACAGCGTGGCCTGCGTATGCACACCGCACGGTGACCGCATGGTCTAAGCACGGCGGCCGGGCGGTTCAGTGAATTTTTTTTATCTAGTAAACAAAATTCACACTCGTTATCAATGAACTCGGGAGCGCGACCACACGAATCTTTTTGGACCACAGCTTTATAATTAAAATGCAACTCTAAAATACTCTTGTAAAACGCGCAGTTGCAAAGAAATGCAATGTGGGTAAACATTATTCACATTATTTACTGAAAGAAAAGTTAGATCTGCACTAAAATGCTACAGAGTCAAATACCATTTTCAGAGGATATGTCTTAAATTAAAAAAAAAACCCATATTTTTTCGTTCTTAAATTTAGAAAAACAGAATTATAAATGCAATATTATAAATTTGTATACCAATATAATTTTGAATTCTTTCATAAAAGAACATGTGTAGATTGTGAAAAGAAGATCCCCACGCAATTTGTAACATTTGTAGATAATTCTGAAAAAACATCTCAGTGAACTATTACTTGAAAACTTTTATACATTTAGAGATATACGAGTATGTACGTTAATAAAGTTTTATTTTTGATTGCTTTTTATTTAAAAAAAAACATAAAATTTAAGACAGAGAAGCCTTACGGTTAGAAACTTATAGAAATATGTGCTGTAAAATATAGAAATATATGTAAATACATAAAATTAAATAAACCTTTGCCTCATGCAAAGCGCCGTTAAAGTACGTTTAAATTTATGTTATGTATTTTCAATTATTTCGTAAATAAAAACAAAATTTTGTTAAAATATTACATTCATCAAAGACCCATTTTAGATTTTTGGAAATCGAGAATTTCGTTCTGTTCGTAACTAAGGTTTCCTTGTTTGACATTTCACTGAAGGGAAAAGTTTTGTTGAGTCCCCCCAGTCCGTTTCAAGATAAGTATCTTTATCCACTTTAAAAATAAAAATTTGCTTAAATTTTGTCAATTCAAAAGTATTCTTCTGTCATCTTTTAATTCAATACTTCATACGATATGCACATAGAAACGAAATTTATTTTCAAAATTAACGAAATTATTCGACGTAGAAGCTTGTAAATTGTAATTATCTAGTTATATAAATTATTCCTAAATAAAAAAATTATAGATTGCCTTCATATTCCAGATATACGTAACTAAGTATTAGGTATATCCAGAATATGAAAGCAACCTATAATTTTTTTTTATGAATACATTTATCTTATACATAATCCGATAAACGTCACCGCAATTATTTTTTTATATTATTCCACTCTATGTCACATATAATACTGTTATGCTATTTGTTTTGAAACAGCCACTTCGATATTTTCATACGTACGGGTCTAAACAGCGGGCAGATCGATTGAAGCCCATGAGAAAATCATAAGTCTTTCTTATTTGGCTATGGAAAAGTAAAAATTGTCATGCTATTCCTGAAAGATATTTTAAAATCATCCAAGTAATTTGCAGAATTAAGACGATAATATTAATTTACAATATAAATGTACACACATACTCATGTTCACCTTACTTTTTACAAGCGAGATGGGTTCAGAGAGTTCTTTAGTTACCTTCATGATACATAAGCTTGGGGTATCTGAAATTTTGAAAACAAAATAAATAAATAAACCAATTTTCTTATTTATAATAGTTATTATTCAATTATTAACGTATTACAAAGGCTGGTTTAGAGAGAATCCCGCCACAAACATAAAAAAATAGGCAAGTTATCTTTGGGCTATTTTTAAATAAAAACCTGTCAGATAGGATTAAAACTAACAATACAAGATGACTCGTACAATTGACGTCTATAATATGTATTACGATGGATGATGTACATAAATCTTATATATACTTTTTAATGCAATAAAAAATCGTGAAAATTACAAGTCAAAGTTTGAAAATATTTTTTTGTGCGTCTAGTGGTATAAAGCATACATGCATTATTATCAACTAACGCATCAGCCTCGTGTTTTAATGATATAAATAATTATAACTTGAATAATTTTACACTTAATCAGCTATAAATACAGCTTTATGGAAAGGAAAAAATATGTGTTAAAACCCAAATTTGTATTTTAATAAATGACATGCGTCTCTAGCCACAACATCTATAAAAATCAGGGACACTATTCCATTAAATTTTTTAGCCAAATATCATTATGGAGAAAATTTGTTGACACCGTTTAATCGCTCTAGAATATGTGGAACAAATTAACAAATATTTCGTAATATGGGAATTGAACATAACAATCCCAGTCAGTTTTTCTTTTATCCGCTTTACTCAATGTATAAAGAAACATCAAAACGTACAAACAGAAATCAGGAATAGGTCTATTTATTATTAGAAAAAAACTGCAGAGAGCAAAACTGTTTTCGAATTGACTTTTTATTGTCAAACATTTTGTTATTCCAAAAATAGATGTTCATCAATTGGAACGATTAACAAAACGTTTAAATAACTAAATCTCCTATTCATTGGTCATCATACAAGATAATATACTATTATCTAGTGTAGGAATTCAAAATACATCTGATCGTATTTACACATTAAAACACATTGTTTTTATTTTGAATACTTGCATAAAATTTCCTTATATCATGGTTTTGCTCTTAAAGACAACGACAGGAAGGAAGAGTGGCGCATTATTCGCTTTACTAGCATTATGTGACTAAAAATAATAAAGTAAATATAAAAAAATTAAGAAATTTGTTTACACTTTCAAACCATTGCTATTTCATAAAAATTCAGTTAATTTGTTTACCATACAATTGGGTTTTACGTTTAATTTTTTTTTATTTTTGTCACCCCTTTATACTCTAAGGTTTTATATAGAATTAAACGTATATAAACATATATCTACATAAGCTAAACCAAAAACTATAACTCTTATGAAGATATATTAGGGTAACGATGACAATATTTTTTTCAAAAAGCGATCACTGTTCTTTTTTAATGACTTTTTTAAAATTGTGAATGAGAAATTGAACTTAGGAATATTTTCTCATTTTACGACATTATAATTTATTCATAATTTTAATTTGTCTGCTTCTTAAATGCAAAAACACTAATATACGGCAATTTATTCAAATAAAATGGAAAATTGCAATTTCTTGGCTTTATATAGTTATTTAGACAATAAACAATGAAATATTCAGGCATTATGAATTATTTTGATAGATTACAAAGAACGCTATTGAGACTTCACAACGATATAAATATTTCTGCCAATTCGTTAATCAATATTCGTTAACTGACAAGTCTTTATCTATATATTAATACGTGAAGCAAAAACTTTGGACCCCTTTTTACGAAATTTGCGCAGACGGAGGAGTATGAAATTTGGCATACTTATAGTTCATATGTAGGAGAAGTGCAGAACGCTAATATTTTTCAATATTAATGCTTATAAAGTACATTAAATCAATAAATAAAACATTACACACACTACCATGCATTTGACATACACATCTATATACATACAATTGACATATAAGTAGTCTATAGTTTTATTTTTCCGCTGGCTTTCCATTGTAGTTTATCTGCCAGACAGTTCGCAAGTTCTTGTGCTTCAACTTTGTTATTTTCTCATATATAAGAGTAAAAAATTTGATCTTTTATCTTGAATTACAGTTGTTATCATTTAATGTAACATTATTAATAATAATTATGATATTAATACGCGAAGCAAAAACGTTGTACCTCTTTTACAAAAATTACGCGGACGGAGGAGTATGAAATTTGGTACAGTTAAAGTTTGTATGGAGGAGTACGGAAAGCTAAAATTTTTATATAACAATGCATTAGAAATACATTAAATTAATAAAAAAAACATTACACATGCTACCATGCGTTTGACAGACACACACATGTATATATACACACATATTGACTTATGAGTTGTCAATAATTTTATTTTTCCGCTGGCTTTCCATTAACTTAGAAACTGTCTGGCAGATAAACAATATACATATATATATATATATATATATATATATATATATATATTAGTTTTTCTGCCAGACAGTTTCAAGTTATTGTGCTTCAACTTTTTTATTTTCCCATGTATAGTTATATATAGTATAGGTAAAAAATTTGACCTTTTATCTAAAATTAGAGTTATTACGATTTAATAAAATATTATTCAATTTTCTAAAAATTAATAATAACCACAATATTTTTATGCAAAGCAAAACCTTTATACTCCTTTTTACGAATATTACGCGTCCGGAGGAGTATGAAATTTGGCACAGTTAAAGTTCATATAGAGAAGAGTGCTGAAAGCTAATATTTTTATATAGAAAGAGATATATAGATTTTTATTAGAAATACATGCGTTTGATACACACATATATGTACACACACATATGTACTACTTTGTTTATGGTTGAAGTCTATGGTCAAACTGAGATTAATGTTATTTGTCCATAGTCTTACTGAATGTCAAAAATAATCATAATTATGATAATGTCATATTCATAGTTTGTTTCGCATACACATATTAATAAACCAAACGCAAATTTAAATAATATTAATAGTTTACAAATGAAGAAGTAAGTTTTAGAGATACATATAAATGTGCACTAAATGTAATTCCAAGACTTTTTCATAGTTATGATTGTGGATTAATGGATTTACAATGCAGGTTTTGCAATGCGAAACGTTTTGAATCTGAAGTGACTTTAAGTGACAGGAATGAATTCACTTAATGTTGTCATAAGGGTAAAGCAATATTACCAAACTTAAGTCAAAATGTATATTTTAAATCATTGTATTATGGACTTATTTTAAATGAACCTTCAATCAAAAGTAAGACAAAAAGTTATTTTGAAAACATTCGCAAATATAATTCATCATTTTCTATGGTTATCTCAGAAGCTAAAATTTGCCGGGCAATTACAAATAGAGTGTATCATTTCAAAAACATAATGCTTTTATCACAGATCAGGTTCAATGAATGCGGCATATGATCGCTAACCATGTTGTGCGCAATTCGATTTGTATGATGTCGACACTATCAATTATATATTATCAATTATAGATTACAACAATATTTTAATCAAACATGCAATAACAATATAATGCGCAAAATATCTCTTGAATTGGAACGCAGTAATCCTTTGGTTCGGTCATTCATTACAATGAAACATCATTGTCACAGAGTTGAAAATAAAAAAAGAAATTTGTATGCTCATTAAAGTAAATCATTATTTAAATCAACGCCATTTCAATGATGCAGTTCAAACTGATGTAACAGTAATATTTAGTATAGTTGATGGTGAGCCACCTTTGAACGAAATATGATTTCATTTTCAAAAGTTAGTAGTATCATAAAAAATATCTCAATTTTAAATTCATCATTAGACCCTTGAGCACATCCATTACATTTTCCAAATGGTGATACTGGGTGGCACATCAATATTCCTCATAACGTACCAACTATATCTAATTCAAGAGCACCCAGAAAAAAATTATAAAAACAGCCTATCGACTTGCGATTAGAGAAGATTTCAGCATGTAGCACCATTCACAAAAAAATTGTTTCTGCAGTGGATAGTTGATATGTATGTGATAATAGAGGGCTCAAGATTACATTGAGAGCAAGATAAAATTGTAAATGCTGAAGATATTGATAAAGTTGTATCTGCGGAGATTCCTCACATTGAAACACATCCAACATTACATAAATATGTTGTAAAACATATGATTAATGGTCCATGCGGAGTACTTAATCCTAATTCTGTATGTATGAGAGATGGAAAATGTATAAAAGAGTATCCAAAACGATTTAATGAAAGTACATGTGAATCGTTAAATGGGTATCCATTATACAGAAGACGTGATAATGGTATTAATGCAGAAGTTCGTGGTAGTTGCCTTGACAAACGGTATGTTGTACCATACAATCCATATTTACTTGCTAAATTTAATTGCTATATAAATGTTGAAGTATGTACTACAGTCAAAAGTGTCAAATACATTTATAAATATGTGTATAAAGGCTATGACAGTGCATCTGTTGAAGTAGAGTCTGGTGGAAATGAACAAGTCTCAAAATATAGAAATTAATGAAGTTACCAATTTTTTAATTGGTCGTTATGTCGGATCAACAGAAGCCATATGGCGTATCTATGAATTACCAATGCATTTTCAGTCACATACTATAATCAGACTTGATATTCATTTACCGCGTCGACAGAATGTATACTTCCGAGAAGGGCAAGAACGTCAAGTAATTGATAATGAAAGACAAACAAAATTATTAGCATTTTTTGAGTTGAATCGATCAGATCCATCAGCGCGAGAGTATAAATATACTGAAATTCCTATGCATTATGTGTGGGAAGATTCCCGAAATAAATGGAAGAAGAGAAGCCGTGGAGGTGATAAATGTAGGATATAAAGGATATATGTCGTGTCACCAAAAGATAGCTAACTTTTCACTTACGATTGCTTTTATTACATGTCTGTGGTCCGAAATCATTCGAGGATGTTAGAACATACAATGAATTTTTATACCCTTCTTTTGTTGAAGCGTGCCATGCTCGCGGAATAGCTTCAAATGATAATGAATGACGGGAATGTTTAAATGAATCAAAAGAATTACATTCACCAAAACAAATGCGGAATTTATTTGATTACATTTGTACAATAAATGTGCCAGCCAATGCATTAGCGTTATGGAATGAATTTAAAGTATATCTTAGTGAAGATTTTCTAAGACTTTACAACGAAGAAGTATCCTTTAATAGAGCTCTATTAGAAATGCTCTATTAGTATTTTGAATGTTCATAATTTGTCCTGTCAAATTCTTGGTTTACCAGTTCCTATATACTTGCAGAGAACAGAAGAAGAAAATACTATTGATATAATAGAACAAGAGATGCTGTTTTGTGAGTATTATGAAAGTGCAAATATTGAACAGCGTAATCTCAATGATCAAGTTATTCGTGACATTTTGTATCATGATACTGGATCCAATGTTTTTTGTTTAACCGCTCACGCTGGTTGTGACAAAACAATCACTCAAACAGCATTAATTCACAAATTAAATTCGCTTAATCTTCGTTGTATTCCAACTGCGTTCAGTGGCATACCTTCAACTTTATTACTTGGAGGTAGGACTTTACACAGTGTGTTTAAATTGCCTATACCCATTTTACAAAATATCTGTATCAAATATTACTGCAAATAGTAGCTACGGTAGTTTCATAAATTCATCATCATTGATAATTATTGATGAAATTTCTGTGTCCTTTGCAAGTGTTGAAAATCATAGATAGATTATTGCGTGATCTATGTGATGAAAACGATAAACATAGAGTGTTTGCAGGAAAAACTATACTTCTGTGCGGTGATTTTCGGCAAATCTTACCAGTAATCCCACATGGATCACGTGGAACTTTAATTGAAAATTGTATTACAAGTTGGCATGAATTTCTTAATTTTCATAAAGTTACATTTCTCGAAATATGAGAGCTTTACCAAATGAAATAGAATTTGTGGAATTCTTGAAAAAAATTGGTAATTAAGAGGCCCCACAATTTCTTCAGTTTGGCAAAAATGTTATTGAAATACCTCATCAATTAATAGGAGATAAAAACAATATTATTGATGAGGTATATGGAAATATTTCCAATAACATACTCTCAGAAAATAAATTGAACTCTGTTATTTTAGCACCTACAAACGACGATTGTACTTTGATTAATACTAATATACATAATCAAATTCCTGGTGAACAGCGAACATATCATAGCTATGATAAAATAATTTGTGATAATGACAATGACATCAATAACTATCCAGTAGAGTTTTTTAAATTCTTTGTCTATTAGTGGTTTACCACCGCATAAGTTAGTATTTAAAGTTAATTGCATAGTTTTATTGATCAGAAACTTAAATACTAAGGACGCATTAGTCAATGGAACAAGAATGTGCATCAAATTTATGCATCGAAATTCAGTAAGAGAATTTTGATTCCATGTATAAATTTAACATTAAACATTCCAAAAGGTTGGAATTTTATTGAATCGGCCAGTTTTCACACATGGGCAATTGTATGTCGCAGCGAGTAGAGTCCGTTCATTTTATGGTTTAAGGTTTTATATTTCCGAATATAATGGTCAAGGACGTTTAACAAACAATGAAAGAGTTTTTACAAAAAACATTGTTTTCAGAGAAGTTTTAAATCGTTAATTATATTATCGCAATATGCGATAAAAAATGCTATTTAATGGAGAGCATTCTTTACCGCATAATTTTTTTATTTCGCATCATCTTACAGCATGTTCTGTTTCAATAATTTTTTTTTAAAATAGGTATTCTTTATTTTTCTCCTTTTTGAATTGCATATAATTTATTTTTTTTAAATAGGAAAATAACAGCGTTGGCGAAATCTGTGGTTATAGTAGTATATAGTCTTTGACAATAGAACCTTAATAATGTTTGAGCATTATATTTTAATAATTTATATTAAATAACTTATAATTTAAATTTATTATAGTCGAATTTTGACCACTGGGCGACCACTAGTAAATATAAAGCGTCAGTTTTGAATACAGAATAATATTATATAGGTCTGTTCACGTGCATCTTTATAAAATATTGTTTCCTTTAGGGTTCAATATGACTACCGTAAGTGTAAATATATTGTATAAAAGTATTATATTCCGCATACCTATAACACGGTATTATGGTTTTCTAACATTCGTATAAGTTGTATTTGTATATATTTTTTTTTATTTTCAAGATCCACATAAATTATTACAGTATTTATACCTAAGGTACAATCAAGTCTTTGAGCGTGTTTTCGGGTTTGTCGAATTTGTATAATTTATTGTTTCTTTATTGTTCAACAAACCTAATTATTTGATTTTATGTGTTAACCTTTATGGTTTAACTTTTCGGAAATAAAATATCTAATGAAAAATAAAATAAGAATCTACATATCTAGCTGTATCTGTTTTATACTGAAATTGTTAACAACATCTATGTCTGATTATTCAGTATCATGTCATTTACAAAATTAAGGTTTTGACCCTCTTTCTCAACGTCAATTTTGATATCGAATAATTCAAGTACATTACTAATCACCGATTGTTTTGCTCGTAGAATAAAATAGTATATCTGTCCGTATATAGTTATAATTTTAGATGTCAGCAATTTGTGTTTGATGCTAGCCCTCGCATATATAATTACTCACTGGTATTGGATAATTTTTGTTCGTTGCCATGAGTGTTGTTTTAATATTTCTATAATATCAAAATAACAAACATTGAAAAACCTGTAAAGGCCTTTTTCCAATAATTACATTTTTAATTATCGGTTTTGATACCCCAAGTTATTTGTCCACAGATATAACCGATCGCCTTACTAAGAAGTAAATTAATGTTACGGTCATCCGATCTAAAACGTTGTTTTGGGTTTTTAAAAATATTTATTATGACATTAGTTTTAGTAATTACCTTGTTATTTTTTACTGTGTTCAAACCCGATGAAATATTTGTCAAGATATACATTAAAGTATATTTGACTTATTTCTTCTTCCAATGATGGGCTTCATAAGTAGTTATTAAGGTTAACTCATGCAAAAATGAAGTTGCGAACAACCAATTATGTATTTGTAAGCAACAACCAATTGTACGACCAATTATGTATTATGTATTTGCGAACAACCAATTATGTTTGTATTATGTTAAAAATTATGTATTTTATTTTGCATTACGTACGATAATTTTTTCTTACTTCATTCATTTCCGGATTTTTGTAAAGGCAGTAAGGGATATGTGGTCAGGTAATGCGACACGACACTTCATCATGACTGCGCCCTCTGTTGACGAAATACGGTATTATAATATTGATGCCTTCATCCTCATTGAATGAGTGGAGCAGAAGTGACCTAATAACCAAGATATATTTGTTAATGGGATTTAAGCGTTGCAGTACCATGGATGTGTTTTCTTCATCTTGTAATCAAACATCATCTTAAAATTGAACTAACAATGGTAAACTCTACAAGATTATAAGGATTTATAATTTTGCTCTAAATTAAACAATGTGTTGGAAAAAATGCAGCTAGTTTATTAAGTGGCATTTATTTTAAAACTACAAAATTCGTGAAATTATTATTTCCAAGTCTTCCTTTTCATCAAGTTTTTCTTTTAAAATTTCATTTATTATTAATTTAGTCAACGCCCGCTTGTGATTACCCGATAATTTGATGCCATGCCGTCCTATAGAAACTAATCTATCCTTCCAAGCTATTATCATTACGGTATAACTTCAGCGCTACAGTTAGTTTAATGACCGAGCGGAATTAACTATGCTAACCTTCTGCAGGTCGCTAGGGAGGTAGTTACCGGTAGCCACTATGAGAATGATGTCACCACAATATATAAGCAGGTTACGGCGCGAATAACATTTATTGATAAAAACGACTCACAACTTTTGTTAATACTCTTCCCATATTTTATAGATAAGACGCCGTATTTCTTAAAAAAATAAGCACCCCTTCTTAGTCAGTTTATAAGCCTGCTCATTATTTCGATTCTACGGTATCCCTAGTAGTGCGCAAAGCGATAATTATTTTTGTATACTTCTATTGTTTAATTATTTCCTTAATAAAACGTTATCTTGAGATGCTTAATCAAAGCGAATTGTCCTCATTTTATAGTTCTCATTAACAATACGCCCTTTCACCAAATATTTATTTAGTAAATACAATGCTTATTAAGTGACCTAGGTTTAATGTACAAAAATATGGTCAAGATGTCAAATATTTGAGACCAGATGAATGCAATTAATAAAATAAGTACTTAAATTAATGACTGCAAATACATTCATCACAAACAAAGAACTGTTTAAAATTTTATAAGTTATGTAATTAATATTTAAAGAGTTTAAGTAAAATAAAAAATCTTAAACCATCGCTAATTACATTTTGGGAATCTAAAACGATACTCCATCTTCATGAATACTATTCTATTTAAAATCTTCACAGAATTCTTTTACAGCCGGTTAATCCTTAAACAGCGAAATAATTGAATGGAAGAAATCTTATCATCTTATTTGCTTCACTCATGAACAGTTTCAAATAGGACACACGCTTTGGAGGCGTCCTTTCATTCATTGAAAAAAGGTATTTAATATTATGCAAAATCCTTTATTGAAAATTCAATATTTCAGAGGGTTTCATTTTGAAATGAATACAAAAGTAAATGGATATTATTATCATCGATTTACGCGTCAGTTAATTTACATCCTGTTGACTTCGCGCTATTGTACACAAATCTTTTTACGGACAATGGAATAAGGTCAATTGTTGTGAATATAAAACAATTTATTTGGTTTAATATATTTTCTTCAGAGACAAACTGTTCTTTACATATTCACTGGCTTTATCGTATTAAATACAATAAAAGACGACTTGGGTTTATTGCACCTTCGGAACAAAAGAAAATGAAATAAAAAGTCATAACTTCGGGAAAAATGCGATTGTATATTTTATATTTAGCGCATTTCATTCAAATTGGCTATCAGCATAAAAAACAAAGATATGTATATATATATATATATATATATATATATATATATATATATATAATTAGGACATATATTTAAATATATATATGTTGTGTTACAATTTGCAAGTTACGGACAATACTTTCTTGGTGGTGAAAACTCAATTCCTACTTTTGCGTGGGTTATGTTTCATTTCGAAAATGCGATAAATGACACTTGTTTTAAATGACGAAATACATTATGTAATAGTTAATAATGTTATAAAGGAAATAAATATAATTCGACCATTCTTTTAAAAACAATTTGCAAAATATTCGCTATATATGGGTACATAAAAGAATAATCTCCAATGAATACCATAAAATATACATTTTGAAAACATGCTTAAATTTTTAAAAATTTGCAATGCAAAACAATGTATATTTTTTTTAAAAACAAAAACAACTTGAAATTTTATTAAATTTGAACATATATTTAAATTAGCAATGTTTGTTTTTATTCAGTTTTATTGCTTCAGGAAAGCTACGATGTGGATTTTGTTTAAAAGTATAAAGCCAGAAAATATTTGTTACGACATCAACAGGAAGCTTAACCAATAAACAGGAGGGTACACAAGTATCAATACAATAAACGTGAATAAAAATTCCATGCGACAAACATTTTACTGTATATATATATATATATATATATATATATATATATATATATATATATATATATGTATATATATACATATATATATATATATATATATGTATATATACATATATATATATATATATATATATATATATATATATATTTACAGCTGTGTACATTTCAATGACAATTTCAATATGACCTGAGAAGTTCGAACTCAACTAATTCCGAATTAAAATTTTGTCAATAGTTCCAACTCAAAAAGTGTGCGCTCATCGTAGTTTCATCATCACTAGAGCACTACTAAATAAGATTCAAGTGCCAGGAGCTGTTGGAACGAACCTGGACCGTGAATTTTCTAGCCCTCTATCCCTGTACATGATCTGATGAGGTATTTTATTTATTTCTTGCATTTACTATTGCACTAAACTCCCATTATCCTTGTTTTGTATACGATTCTAGTATGTAATCACCCCAACTAGCCCTCGGACGTGAACGAGTGTTAAGAGGGTCATAATCTATAACAATACTTATATATTGTTAGTAATAAAAAATACTATAATTATACTACTCTTATTCCGTGATGGCATATACCGTTCATAATTATGGTGTATAAAAACATTTCAATTACTACTAATAAACTCAGTAAAACAATGCAATAACTTTTCCGAAAGTATTCCAAAAATCCGACGTGGCCATATCGCATTTCATAGACAAACATGTAAAAAATCAGTTTATGTCGATGATTATGATTATAAATGACATCAATCATATCGGCGTCTTTAGATCACTGTTTAAATATTATTTGCGTTCGTTCGAGTCGAAGTTTTCTCTTTTTATTTCAAAGTTTTACTTTATAAAATTCAAACAAATATCTTCGAACAGAAGAGAACGTTATCCCAATTTGGAAAGCGATGAACAGGTAAATGGCTATGATGATATTGTTCAATATTGAATTTTTTTTTGTGGCGTTTATTTTAGGTACGCAAATAATAAAAATATTGCAAATACTAGATAATTTAAGAGATATACTGAAGAAGTATTTAAGAGTAATAGAAAATAAATGATCTTTCTAAAAACATAAATAAACTGAAAATGAGTGCTTGGTTGGAGATAAATCAAAAGTATGTATTTAAATTACCTATTATTTATTTAATTTCACTTGATAAAAAAATAATTCACTAAATTGTCGCTTTTTTATTTCCATGTGTTCAAAAGACAATTTTTGCTATAATGCAAAATAAATAAGGCTTCATATTGTAGTTTCTAACTATTAATTTAACATGATAGCTTCTTTTAAATAATGTTTGATAAATTTAATTGCCTTCTATAAAGATTAAATGCAGCAAATGTTGGGAAATTGAATCAAAGACAATTAATAAACAAGTGGAAATATGGAAAATTATCCCGCATAAATAATAAGATAATTCCTTGTAAAAAAGAACTATCAAATATTCGACATGTAATACATATAACTGGCGGAGGCCGTAGACTTTCATCATCATTCTTAGACAGTACAGAAATCACCGAGATGATTTCGTGGGATAATAGGTGACTCATATTAGTTAAAATTTTAACATTCATTTTACCCCATTTTATAGAATCCTAATTATGATTTTTAAGCGACTTCAAAAAGAAGGAGGTTCTCAATTAATTGTAATCTTTTTTTAAGTATGTTCAGCGATAATTGTGCACTGAGTGAACCGATTTCGATGATTTTTTTAAAGAAGGTATGTTAAGAATTATCATGTATAAATATGATGATGATCTGATGATGAGGTCCGGAAATGAACTATGGAATTCTTTAATAAATGGCAGTAAATAAGTAAGATTCAATATTTTTTTTACGGGTAGTAGTTATTTTACGAAATAACTACGCCATTTACCCAGTCAGGGTCTCATGATGAGTTTTGAATGAACAATGAACAATGGAACTCTTTAACGAATGTCAGTAAACCAACCATGTTTAAAGATATTTACTACTAGTAATTATTACTTTGCAAAATTACATCTTTGACCAGGTCAGGGTCTGATGATAAATTTTGGAGACAAACAATGGAATTCCTTAACGGATAGTAGTGAATTAAACGTGACTCAATATATTTGCTACTTGTTAGTTGTTATTTTAATCATTATTTAGTAAAATGTAATTTTTATGTTGGATATAGGGAACGGAACTCCTCAAATTTTAATTGTTGCTTTGCAAAATCTGATATTGGGCTCCGAATATTGAGAACGAAACTCCTCAACGGCTAACAGTTAACCATTGGCGGATACTACTATCCCTTCTTTTCTGTGTGTTGTCGATACCTGACTTTAGACAGAGAGGAAATTATCTATCTTTTGTTCGTAACTTTGAATAATTATACAACATTCTACGAAAGAAAAAATCTGAATGTTAGTTACAGTGCGATGATTAATATTATTAATTACTAAAAATTCTAATATAAAATGTCTCATAAAAACCGACGCCAAAAAGTAGGTGCTGAAAAATAAAAAATAATTAACTCAAAATATGTACCTAGTTATTCGCAATAAATAACTAAGTGAGGCATCGCCGATCGACTTAAACAAATAGAAAATTTCATATTATTAATACGCCCTTTATGAATTTATTTCGTATTATATATTTTTTTGAATAAGTAAATCCATATATTTAGTTAATAATTTTTTACTTTTTGGTACTTACTTTTTTTAAGTCGTTTAAGTAAAATATATTTAATAATAATGTGGAAAAAATAATAGCAGGAAAAGGAATTGCCACCATTCCTACGATGTATTTATTCAACATCAATTATTTTAATTTCCATATGGAGAATTTCATTAACATCATTTATTTCTATTATATTTTTTATTATAGAAAAGTATAAACGAAATGCATCTCCAGCGAAGCAATTGCCATTTACACAAACATCTGCTTTTTTTAACAAATTGAATCAAATATCTATTAGAAAAATAATATTAATTAAATAACATGCAATCTTTCTACATTTATTTGAAAAGTGTTTAAGGGCAGTATAAATAAAACTTTGAATATTTTTTTTTCTAAATATGAGAAATTAATAGAAGAAAAAGGACTTCAATTTCAAGGAGGTTTAACATAATGCTTCATTATAGGGAGAAAATAACGAGAGACTGGAGAAATAACATGAGTTGTATACCAAGCCATTACCTGAGCCGTATAAACAATTAATGATCATTTTAAATTAAATTTTAAAAAAACATCTCAACTCTTCCTACAATATATTTTTTTTATTAAAAACATCAGATGTTTGTATTGTTTTCTAATTTTATTTTATTTAAAAATTTTCCTCGATAAATATTACACTTGCGTCAATCCATGTAATATCATCTTTACAGTTGAACTTTATTGAAACTTTCAACTTATTTAAAAGAATTTTCATTTATTTTAATGGAAAATATCATACAGAAACGTTAAATAACTATAAACATTTTAATATTTAAAGGAATATCCTGAAATAATTGAGTAAACATCGAAAAGGAATTCTCCCTATTTCAAAACATCTTTCAACAATATTCCTTGTTCCTATGTGTGGACAATTATATAATTCTTCTTTATCTGAATATATGCTTAAAACTTGTGTAAATAAAAATGGATTGCAAGTATATCCCGAATCCATGAAATTCACTTTTACAAATCTTTCTTTCAAATAGCCTCGTCATATATTATACACAGAGCAGTGTGCGCTTCCCCGCCCTTGAACTACATTTTTTCTTCTGTCTGGGTTATCGCAGACCATCTGAAACAAACGTGTTAGTTTAAATTTAGAAAAATGAATTCAAGAGTATAAAAAGGGACGGTTTGTAACTAATAATCTGTCTGTGACTAATGAACTGTGATACTATCTAATTATGTAATACTGACCTAAGCATTTTTTCCTTTGATATTTTATTTAACTGCAATCTATATCAGCCATGATTCTTTTTAGTCATGCTATGGACTCATAATTTCACAAAATGTAGGGTTATTCCTCTATGGAAGAAGGCATTTCTATGTAGTGAGAGCGTTTTTCTAAAATGGCCCTAATCATCCTGTTGCAAATTTTTATTACATTGCGTGAATATTTGCTGTGCCGTCTTGAATCTGCATAACAGTAACTAGGTAGTATTTATGAAATTTATATTTTTTAAAATTATGTATTTTGATAAAAAAATAATAAATATGCCAAAATAAATCACTTCAAATATCATACATATTTTAATGAAATAATTACTCGATAGCGACTCCACTATCTTAAAACACTTATTTAATCTACTCTTCGTTCCTGTAACATGTTATCATGATCCTCAATAGCTTCAATTGCACGAATTTAATTATACGTTGCCATTACCTTTAAGCTAATTATAAATACAACCGAATTGCAAAAATTAACGTGCTGTTAGATGTACATGTCGAAATGTTAACTTTTTTCAGGTTATACTAAAGTTAAACATAGGTCGAAGTCTGAATAATGTTTGAGAGATGAAGTTACGACGAGCTTGCCATTAACTGAGTTTAAAAGTAGCGTTTTATCTACTTTCTATTTGTATAAGATATAACTTTTTATTCCAGGTTTATTAGTAACAGTGATATATTTGAGTCTTTTTTGCAAAAAGTTATTTAAATAAAATGTATCACGGAATTTCAAAATTACTTTTTGCAGTGTGAATTAATTAAAATCGACATTTCCGTAGATTACATCTATGGATAATTAATGTGTAAAAAATTAGCGTAATTAATTTCAACACTTTTCTAATCTTGTATTTATTTTTCAATAAATTTGATGCTATATTTTTAAATAAACATGTGAACTAAAATTAGAACTTGGTTTTGTACTTAGATAAAATTTTTAAACATTTGAGTATGTATGGTACATTTATTAAAGTAATGAAATTATTAGTACTATTTTTTGCTATGCAAATATGTTGCCTGATCTTAACAGAAGTAGGAAAATATTGGTTACCTATACATCTACTTGCCTAATCTTTTGTAGCAAAAAATTGTTTATGTGAACAAAAAAATTACTATTTAAACAATATATTAGTTAATATTAAAGTAGTACAGGCCATTATAGTGGTGATAACAATATTGTTAATAATTTCTATGTAAATCGATTTTAGACCCCCTATACAACTTCCAGCTTATCCAAATATACTGACTAAGTTTAGAAATAACCATTCTCATTGATACCAGTAGACATGTACTTTTAAATGTCTTTTATATTTGAAACTAAATTAATTCACCGTGAGCGACATTGACGGCGCCTCTAAAAAAATTTAAAAAAATAATAATTAATATTATTGCTGGAGACCAGTCCGATAACCTCATATGTTTTGTGTCATTCGTCTGATTATAAATATACTATCGACAATTGAAACCATCGAGGATCATGTATAAAGAATTTTATAATGATATTTTAAATAAATGACTCCCTACATGCTTTTCAATCATCAATGCTGTCGAGTTTTCAACACAGTCACAAGAAAACATGTCATAAAATTTAATGACTCTTAAAAATGAGTTGCATGCTAATCTTTTCAGAACATACTGCCATTATTTTTCTAAAAAAATATTGACTTTGAAAATATTGAAGTTCTCAGCCATAACAAATAAGAAAAAAAAATTGTACTTAAACTTTTCTTCAGATTACATTATTTCCTAATATAAAATGCTAAATCAGTTTGTACAAAATTGATAGTGCTGCTTTTAAAACTACCAATCTTCTGTTGGAAGTTTAATTTTTACTTAAATCATTTTAGAATCCATATAAAAAAGACAGAACCCTTAGAAGGTATCTAAGGTCTCTAACTCACAGTCGATTTTCGAAACACCGTCACATTGACAACTGAAACTTAACTGATTTTAAATCATATTAAACTGCATGTTTTGCACATTTTAAAAAAATTAAATGATAATTTTAGAAGAAGCAAATAGAGTAAACTAACATTTCTTATTAATTTTATAAAGTACCTGGTATCCTTTGATACCATTAAATTAAACAATAATAGAGTCGAAATTCATTTGTACTTCTCAAAGTTAGGCAACAGATCATCTTGCTCGGAGGATTATCTCCCTGGGGGGGGGGGGGGGATTTTTGACCCAGATGCGAAAAAAGTAACACCCGTTTTATTTTTAAATATTTTCTATATATAACGAAAGAGGTTATTTGCAGCTTCAATTTCAGGATCCTACAAAAAACACAATAGAATCATTTTAGAGCGCAGTTAACGTATTGCATTTAATTTTGCAAGAGATGGTTGAAGGGATTGTTATGTATCAAAATGACAGACTTGTTGAAAAGACTATTGTGTTCTAGATCTAGATCAAAAAAGCAAGGTCACATAAATATACGACATTTTATTAAAATGTCTTTAAAAGGAATTCTGCGCCATGATGATATATATTTTTTTGCTAAATTTTCACAATTTCGTTTTTGAATAAAATAGTATTATAATGAGAAACAGAGGTGGTCAAAATAATTATATATATATATATATATATATATATATATATATATATATTTCCATTAAATCATTAATCTATAAAACCATAGTACAAAATTAACGGCATATTAGCAAAGATCCATAGAGAAAAAAGAACAGAGAAAAAAGAACAAATAAAAAACCAAATGTATTAATACTTGCGCAAATAGTATTTAGTACAATGAGTTGTTTTCAAAAAACTCCTGTGCAGTTTTGCTCAATTTTTATAAATTGATCTTTTGCCACAAACCATTTTTCTGAATATATTAATTTTTTGCTCTTTTTCAAATAAATTATTTTTCTTGGTTTCTTTCTTCTGTGTATGATTTCCTTGGATGTTTTTGTACCGACATTATTAATTTTTTTTGAAATCCGACTTTTTAAAACAATTATTATTTTATCTGCAACTACTAGCCGTATAAAAGTTTTCTTTCCTTTCCAATAAAATTTCTCATCATATAAATGTCAAACGCCATGTTGTTCTGTTTAATGTTTCATGTTCATGTCCAAACTTTTATTTTCGATCACGGTGTACAAAGGAAGAAAGACTTTTGAAAATTGATTTTTATAATATACAATTCAAAATGACAATTGCATAATTTAGCTTACGTTTACAAAAATGGCACTTTTAATCCTAAGATTTTTGCGTAAATTTATTAGCAAAATGTATATTTATAAATGTGTATCTATATGTATTTAAATAAATAAACTTTTAAATTTTTGATAATGAGTTCAATCAGATTGCACTTGTTTCATTTCTTTATTATTTTAATTATTTTCTAATGTAAATCGATTGAACTTCTTTGGTGCAACAAGTTACGAATTAATCCACTGATTCCAATTCAAGTATTGTCATTTAACGGGAAATATTCCCATTGTAGTCTAATTAAATTATAATTACATAATGATCAAATCCCCTAATATAGCCGAAACAGTGCTTTAAATTGATGGTAATATATAAAAATTATCTTCATAAAAATAGTTTATTTTTGATAATTTGTCAAACGTAATTTGTCAAAATTGTCAAACGTTTACGTCAAAACGTTTTATTTTTTTTCTTTCGTGATAAGTTTAAGTAGACAAACGTATTGAAATAAAATGTTTTTTATCTGTGATATAATTAATTTCATTTACTACGAAATATTTTCAAAAAATATAAAATTTCTGCTAATGAACTAAAAATTATGAATTAATAAATACTCACCTAAAGCCGTTACCGCATATAATTATGTTTTTTTCAAAATACAAAGCATCGCTTCCGCTGTAATTTTCACTTTTTAACACAAGGCGTTAAAATTTAAATGTACGATAAAACAATAAAACCACAAAACCATGATTATGTTTAAACACATATAGTTAAAGGACAAAAATTTTCGCTACTAACGAGGGTATTCCGATTCATATTTTTCCTTAATTATTACAGTGATTATAGATCATTTGGATCTAGAAAAATCGAAAAGTGCATTATTAGTGAGGGCAAAATCACATATGCTGTAATTTTAGTTGCATAAATGGAGAGTCCATTGACTGTATCGTTTTCGCCGGAATTATCTTTGAAGAAATACGGGTCAATAATTCCACCAGTCTATAAAGCACACCAAACAGTGACTATCTTTGGATCCAGCGGCGTCCCTATAACGGCACATGGATTTTCTTCACTCCACTTCCGGCATTTCTGTTTATTGACATAGCTATTCCACCAAAAATGGGCCTCATCGTTGAACAAATTATTGCTCGAAGAATTGGTTGAGGAATAGGTTTCCAGATTGTACTTCATTCGAGTCAGCCGTGACTCCCATATGCCTGAAATCGTGTTTACGCAAAAATGGCATATTATTACCTTTTCGAAGAAGTAAAAATTATACCAATATAATGATTCATATTTGATTTTTTGTTTTAAAATTATATACCTCTAAATGAAAACACTTTTTGTAATACATGATTGATATGAATAAGTGATTGAATATATTTGGCGTTAATTTTGTAAAAATTCATTATTCACAATTAACTGAAATTACGTCATGTAGTATTATTTCTATTTTTGGTAAAGAAATTAAATAAAGTAGAAATAATACTACATCACATAGTTTCATTTAATTGCGATGAATAAGTGAGTATGAACTGGTTATTTTTTAGCCAACGACAAAGATTTAATGCAGTGATATATTAATATACGGCGCTTGTATGTATTAGATACATTGATCAGGTATCTTGAGTGTATAAAACCTGCATGTTAATCCCACCGCCTTATTAAAAAATCTGCATAGGCGAAGCCGTTGACAAAACTTACGTCAGTTTTATACTTAAAATGTTACACCACAAGTGCTTACTTATAGTACTCACTGCTTTAACATGTCTCATAATGAAAAATTATTTATTCCCAAAACCACTGGACTCTTTTGAATTGTATTTATTTATCTTTAAATAAAAAGCATAACTACTATAAACTTATCTATAATAACAATCATCATGTGCGTAGAGTGTTATTTAAATAATATTTCAAACTGAAAGGAGAGCAGGAAATATTTAAGTAGGCCAAGGTAATTTTTAATAATGGTACATAACATATCGCATTTTCCCATACTAAATGTTTTATCAGTTAAAATCAGTAACTTCAAAAATTTTAAATAATACATCTTTTTAACAAACTTTGTTTTATTTCACAAATCACTGACAAACTCTTTCGTATCTTAATCATGACTCTTGCTTTTGGAAATCGACAGCAGTGTTGGAAATTTGTTTTCAAGAGATTTTTAATTTTTTTCCCAATATTTTATTAAGTAGGCAAAGTAGCTATTTGTCATAGACACCTTAATAATAATTATATGGAAATACCTTAAGTTTTTCAAATATTTTTCTATCTGTTAATTAATATTACTGTATGAAGCATATACGAGAACTAACATGGAAAGTTTTCAGAATATCAAAAATTAAATCAACTGTTATATTCATGATTTACTTATTCTTTTTCCAGATATTTGTGCACCTCCGTGATATTTTGTGCATCGTTTTATTAAATGAAACGGTTGAAAGATGCTTTCGAACCATTTATCCACGAACGTCTTTCACGTCCTTTTCAAAAGTCAGCAATCACCGCTTCTTCGTCGTCCGAGAATCGTATTCATCACAGTTTACCTTTCCGAATCAACCTACAATCTTTAATTAAATTTTTTATTTTTTAAAGTGAAGTATGATTTTTTGGTTTTTAAAACCCATTAATGGAAATTTAATTTCTGTATACTTACCGTCTCTCATAAATATATAATTGTTTTTTGAATAAAAATTTGACTTACTATCGTCAAATAGAGTCAAATTAATACAATCAAGAATATCATAGAAACAAATTACCGAAAATAAAACCTTTGTATCGAATATAATGCATTTGGATGTTTTTACTCGACTGCACCTAAACAGCTGGACAGATTTTTATGAAATTTACTGCAAACATAGTTTGTTTAGATTAATTTGAAAAACACTAGCGCTCATTATGTATTTAGAAACATTTTTTTATTGAGGAAGTGCATATTTTTTCTAGGATGAAACTCAAATTTATCAGTTAATATTAACAACGGAGCATGACAATGTGCAACTTAATATTATTCATATAGAATTATTACGATAGTTTAAATAAATCTGTGCCAAATCCTGTCATCTTCAACAAAAATACACAGAGGGCCAAAAAATTAAAAAAAAATGACGTAATGTTGAATGGTTGTTGAACCTTTGTTTTTTCACTGACCCTGTTTTGAGAAAATAAGTAAATTAAAGTTGAAATTAAACAAAACATTTAATATATTATTATGATCTAATTGTAATATCTATTCGTCCGAACTCTCACGCAGTCTTTAATTTAAGCAGGAAGTGATGAGAGAAATGACCTACAAATTGTTTGCATTTGTATATGTTTGCATTTGTCGTATACTATTCTGATAAAGGACAGCCTGCCCACTACTGCTCATAATTTAGACCGAATATGAATTAAATTCCATAGGGACTATAACTGTGGCCACGTGGTAAATTTCGATGTTTTGTTATTCGTTTATGTTGCTTACCAGGATGATAAAAAATTATTTTATTGAATCACCTCTGCTTTAACTTTTTTCTGTGTTTCACATGCCTTTATATCAGAGCCCGATAAAAAATTTAAATTTTCAATACATGTAAGGACTATAATAGGCCCAATTATGGAAGTGAAATGTGGAAAGTTGCATCGTTATTTTGAGTGTGTAAATTGAAGAGCGTCTGGAAAAATATTTAAATTATTTTATCTCTTTTTTAAAATCATATAATAATATTTATAAATGTGTATCAATAAAACATGAAATATATTTAAATAACGTAATATTAAGAAGGTGTATAAATATTTTGATAATATCCATAAATCTTTGCACTTGTACTTATTTTTTATGTTTAATAACTACATAAAATCCAGCTGACATGATTTTAATGCCAGTATAACTGCAGAATGAGTAAAACAAGTAAAACACTAAAACAACAATACAAGTAAAACAACAATAATTAGTTCAAACATAAAAAGTAGCAAATTAAACATAAACACATGAAAGGTAAATAATTCACCGATTAGTCAGCGTACCTGAGCAAAAATACGTTTGCCTGTGTATATTTGAAAAGGTGATTGTATGGTATTGAGGTACAATACCATACCAAGAGAGAAAAAATGGAGACGGTATGATATATTTCTCCATCTACCTTTCGCCTGCCATGGCCGCTTTTTCTCAAAAATCGACAAACTTGGAAAATTAAATTGAATGTAATGAACCTATTGACCCACATATTTGACGATAATAGGAAAAATATTTATCCAAGAATTTCTGTGAGGAATAGAAACAGACAGACCGTATACTTCAATCTTAATAACATTTTTATTTCGTTTCGTTAAAGAAATATTTGTACCTTGAAAAAATTTAAAAACTTTGTTGCGACATTGCTCTACGTTGGTAGTTACGGCCTTGTTGCTATTGTGCGCTTTCTTTGATTTAGTCTTGAAGCTAGGCGTATTTTGGCTTTATATAAACTTAGGTGGTGAATCTGTTACTTTTCATGTGAACTTACGCCTGTTAGTTGACATATTTAAAAAAATATATGATATGATAATTGAGAAACAAAACCTAATCCTAATTAAAGTATAATTATAAAAGAGAATAATATAACGTGCTGTACAATTTACTGTACAATCTGAAAAGAAAAGTGAGGTTCGTTGTTTATCTCGCATCTTGTCTGTGTTAGAAAAATGAAGAAAGAATTAAAACATGGAAATTATCTATAATTAAAAAGCACTTCATTAGAAATAAGAGTATGACTGTAAATACGAGTATATATTTCCATAATCAGTATTTAATTTTACTAATAATTGTCTTGACTTAAAAAAAATATTTACCTCATTATATTTTTTCTTCCGTGCCAACAAATGGCAGGTCAGGTTATGTTACTTACATTTCTAAAATAAAATTGTTACAAGTTTTAAACGGACACTGAGCGCCTTCGTAAATAGTTTGGAGGCCTTGTTTCAAAATTTATTTTCTTATTTTTAAGGATTGTTTTTTTATGTATACGAAGCATAAAGAGACCGGTCAATTTATTTTTGGCCATAGTATAGATCTCATCCACGTTTAAAGACCTCAATTATACTCATTTAAGAACGAAATGTTATTATAATTTATATAAAATGGAAGTTTAGTACGTTTGTAAACTGTTATTATTCCGACACACAACAACCGTTTGTAAACGGTTGTTGTGTATCGGCATAATAATATTTACTTTCAAACATCCAACGCTAAAATACTATTCATAAAGAAAATAATTCTGCGAAGTTTCCCTAGACTTTGTTAATATTAAAAACGAATTTAACTTCATTATTCTTTGTTTATGAATAAAGAAAATTTCTTGAATTATTTTCCAAAGTTACAGAAACAAATAAGGAGACCCGTTATTTTAGAAAGTTTTTAGTCTAAAATAATAGATTCCCTAATTCATTTCCGAAATTTAGAAAACTTCAGAAAATAAATTATCTTGGTTTTCTGAGTTTTTCAAACTAAATCAAGCTTATGTGATAAATTTAAGCCTACACCATAAATTATTAATTTATTTAATTTCTGCTATTATTAACGATGTACGTGAATACGTCTATGTAACGGGTTATATTTTTTAAATAAAATATTTTTGATAATTTCTTTTCATTCTATCACCTTATTATATTCACTGTTACTACTTTATACTAATGTTTTATATACAGTCAATAGATTTTGACGACAGCTGACGATTAAAACGAACATCGCAGCTTTTCCGAATCAAAAGTTATGCTGCTTTACGATGCTTCACTGTTCTCGCTTATCGTATTGAATTCTCTGATCCTTTAGCTATCCATTGGTATAATTTAATTTTTGATGTAGACGATAGATTCGAAACTGTAATGCCAAACTGTATCCCCCGATTTTGTTATCATTAGGTTTTTTATATTGCCCCTGTATGGTAGTAAATTTAAAGACGTATTCATGTCAAAAATCAATTATTAGGGTAGTATTTTGCATGTTTTTGGGCAGTTTGTTCAACTTTTCTGTCTTGTCTATTTATAAAGGCTCTTTTGAGATATTTATGCTCTCTGCCATTCATATTTTCTCTTCGGGATCTAAAAGAAAAATAATTTTAGTGTCAGCTACAGAGACCTTTTGATTAATATTTTTCTTTTCATACTTGTACAGGTTTCATTAGGAAAATATCTCAAATCGCATGTGTTGAACACACAATTGTTAGACTGAAATAAATACCAAAGTGAGATGTACCATTTATGAATTAGATGTTTTAATATTATAGACATCTATACTTTACATCATAATAGAAGCCCTCATTTTGACTTGTAATTGGGTATGGTACTTATGTTACCCGATGAAATCTTATCTTGCTAACTAACTGACTTCACTTAAGGTAAATAAACAATTGTAACCAGCTTTTCCATCTCATTTTCATAGAACAGTGCCGCCAGCAAGTAAGACTATATTGAAGTAGAGTTGTTGTCTTTGCTGAGAAAATATACATTTTTAAAAACATTTTTAAAGCAATATTATCACTAGCGATAAGACATCGATGACTCTAATCGCACCATTGTGACAACATACATTAAAATGGAGGTATCAGAAAGGACTTTGGGAAAATACGGGAATATTTCATGTCGATTTTTATTAAATTAGTTTGGGAAAATATATGCTCCAATACTTTGAACGCCATCCGCGCAACAGTTCAAGGGTGACAGTTAGAAGATTTCACCTCAGCGTTCGTTTAGAAGTTGCTGAACTGCGAGGGTTTACACACCTTCCGTTACCGGCGTGCTCAAGCATTGCACGAGTCTAACCCAAAGCTATCCTTTGCACTATATCGATGGTTATTGGATAATCCCGGTGTGAACATACTGTGGACGGATTAAGAGTGGAAATGTTCAACGTACACTGATGGAGTTATGACAATCACCATCTGATAAAAGAACATTCCCAACAAATAGATAAAAGAACATTCCCAAAAACGCTAAACCTTAGCGTCAATGTATGGACTGGGATCATCAATGGTGTTACCATCGAACCGATCTTTATTGAAGGCAACTTAATGGGTGGTACATACCTGAATATGCTATGGAACGTAGTCCCAGAGCTCCTATATGAAGTACTCCTAGTGTACCTTGCTTGCATGTACTACCAACAAGATGGTTTTGAGACTCACTACCAACTTGCGATACAGAAGTACCTTACTGGTGTATATGGTTAGGACGTAATTGCTCTGTATGGAACCCGCTCGCAGCCCCGACTTGAAAATTTTAGTTTTTTGTAGTCAGAGATAAACCGGTTAGTGTACACAGAAGAGGCGCAAAGTGTAGATGAGCTGAAACACAAGATTTTGGCAGCATTTAGTACAGTGAAACATGATAGAATGACACTAACACCTATAAAAGACATGCTCGTTTATACATGGAGCAGAATGGAAGCATTTTAAACATCTGTTAAAATATCAATAGCTGAGTAGTATATTTTTGTACATACATTGTTAAAACATTTTAAATTCCTAATCAGTTATAAATAAGTGGATTCCAGTTTTATTCAATACACCTGAATTACTCTGTGCTGAATTTATCGAAGAATTCATTAAATAAATAATTGTTCATTGCCTTGCAAATAAAATAAATAAGAAACGACAACAGTTGCAAGGGAAAGTCCGAATACTGTTAACCACGATACGAACTACTTAATTACATTTTAATGGAAAAAACTTAGTTTTAAGATAATTAGAAATATATGCGATTTTACGATCAGCTGGTTTGTTATAAAATCAAATCACACTCATCTGCAAACTGACCGCACACGCCCCCTCGTATTCCCAATTGCCAATGACCATCACACACAATGGACTGTGGGGATCTAATGACCACCTCGCTATCTCGCAGTCAATAAATGCACGCGCACTATGTCGCTTGTACAGTGTCTTTAATTGTTTATCGAACGTAATTTTTTTTATTAATAAAATTCAATTAGTTTTATTTCACAAGTTTTAATATTGCGAATCGGTAATATTCAAGATAGAAGTCAATTTTAGTTCTTGATATAAAACAAATAAAAAGTCACGGTGTATAACAGCGATTAAATTTGATGAAAAAATTAAAAAACTTTATTGAACTGACACTAATAACTTCAATAACCAAAACATTATTATTCTCGAAAAAAAAAACATTCCGACACTTGTAAATGCGCACACACACACACACATATATATATATATATATATATGTACATTTATTCATATATATATGTATATATATATATATATTTATATATATATATACACATATATATATGAATAAATGTACATATATATATATATATATATATATATATATATATATATATATATATATATATATATATATGTATATATATTCGTACAAAATCAAAATAAACATAATTTCGAGAAACGAAACTTTTCCTTAAGACAATGGTCCTCTTCAGACCAAAAGACCGTACAATGCCATCCTAAATAACTGATTTCCCAGTCGTCACATTTCCTTTCCTTAAATTCTTCTGCTAAGTTGATTGTCAGGAAAAATGTCGAACGGATCTTTTGACAGCTTAGTCAAGCCATGATGATGCCTGCAAAGAGATTCAAGATTTTCTTTAAGATAAGCCAGGTGGCTCCGTTAAAAGAACATTTATGTTTATTAAAATTTATTTAATTGTTAACCATATGTTAGTGTTGTAAATCACATGTTTGGTCTTAGCTGAGACAAATGTGGAAAACTGTAATAGACTGTCTAAGGAATTTTAAAAAAACCGGCCAAGTATGTGCTAGAACACAAATAAAGTAAGGTTCTGTATGTGAAATTTGTAATTCAAATTAACGGGAACAATTTTTATTGCAAGTTTTTAAAATTTATGTTAATATCCAGAAATTTTTTTTATTTTTCAAATCAAGGCACGGGAAACAAACTGTACGTCGCTTTGAAGTTTAAAGATGAAAAATGCTAAATGAAAATATGTTTTAAAAGATCTATCCAATAATGCCTCTCCACAAAAGATATAAAAGTATTGTCATCCGCAATTTTTATATATGTAGGGCCACAATGACAATGTGTTTTTTTAAGGCTGGAAATTAATAATTCCGGGGCATACTCCAAAAGAGTTAATAACAAGGGCATGAAAATATTTTCTTCATACCGTAACCACTAGTGACGACGGTAACAATATGGCTATCGAATGTTTACGCTCTTGACGTTAAAAAATTGTTTTTTCCGCTACACCTCCCAAATTCCTTTATCAGTTTTGGCAAAAGTAATAGATCTATTTTCTGTTAAAAAAAGCAACCTGAATTTTATCCTGACCGAATCGAATAATTTTGTCTCAAACATAATAAAGTTTAAACATAAAGTTTAAGAGATAAAATATCTGAATCCGAAAATATAAAATGTAGCAAACTATTTCCGGAATCAGTAATATGGAAGTTTTAAAGAAAGGGATTGCAACTGGTATTGTGTTCAGAAAATCGTTAAAAATGGAGTGAATTTTTAAAAAACAGTTAATGGATCAGAAGCATCATTTCATGGGAAAATATTTGCGATTTTGGGTCAAGCTACGAGCGTGACACGGTTCGGATATACTCGAAGGCTAAGGCTGTACACGGCCAAACGAGAGAGTAACAGGGCGAGTAGTATATAGAGTATCCCGTAAGTTATGCACCGACCGAAAAAGGTAAAGGCCAAATAAAAAGGGGTAGGCCAGGCTATGACTAGTTTTTTGACAAAATTTAACCTTAATAATAATCTCTTAGTTTTTGAGACAGACATTTTTTTTAATTTATTAAAATTGCTACTCTGGGTCAATCTTTTGTGTGCCATGGCTACAAATTAAATCTGATTGTTAATGTTTTTTTGGTTAATTATAGCTGGGTACTGTCTTTTGAATAAATTTAAATATTTTACGAAAACTAATACGGTTATCTCAAGAAAAAATTCAAAAACATACGTTCAAAGATTTTGTCATTTTTATAAACTAAATTTAAGTGTTTGTAGTGAAAAAAAACTACTACTTAGAAATAGCACTGACAAAATATTTTACAAACGAAAAAATGTTTTTCAAAAAATAATGAAATTTGAATTTTTTTTTAAACTACATATAAACGAACATCACATATATAAAATTAAACGTATTCGTACATTTGCTACTGACGTAGGGACATTAAAAAATATATCTAATGCTTTGCTATTAAGTTATAATAACTATTAATAGAAAGACATTTCATAAATGGTTTTAAAATAAGTGAAAAACTTAATTATTTCTTCAGCATCCAAAACAATCTCAAATTTTAAACGCATTAAATTAAATGCCCAAACCGCCGAATAAATCACTCCCACAGTCCATGTCGCGCGCCAACTCAAGAAAATTCAGTAAAAGCTTTGAAGCTTCTGCGAAAAGTTAAAATGTTTACGAGGTTAGGCTGGAACGAGAACCACGATGTGACCGGCATTAGAAAAAGAATTGTTAAGGTGCCATCCTGTGAGTGACGCGTAACTCGATTATCAGTCATCAGCTCTTTATAAGCTTTGAACGCGGAGTAGAATATTACAATCATATTAGTGAGGAACATGAGAATCTCAAGGCACCGTGCTTTTAGTAGGCCTCGCAATATAATCAGGCACGTTTCAGCATTTGCTTTCGTGTATTCGAAATTTGAAGAGACTAATAGCTTTGCCGTATTAAGTCCCCATTACGCATCTCCATTATGCCCTATATCGTTGTTAAAAGCTTTCGATACAGCGTGAGATTGATATTAGGTATAAATAAATAAAATAAAATGAAAAAAAAAACTTTTATTTCCTTATATTAATAACAATTTAAGTTTTAATTTTGCAAACTTCTTAATATCTATTTTATTATAGTTAATATTTATATATATATATATATATATATATATATACATACATATATATATATATATATATATATATATATATATATATATATATATATATATATATATATATATATTAGTAGATATTTAATGTTTAATAAAGTATTGACTGTTTGCTAAACAGGAACCCCTCTCAGATGAAGGCCTCTTCCAAAGATTGCCATTTGTCACAGTCTTGAACTGTACGTCATTTTTGAATTTGAATACGTTTTCTTTGGAAGGTTTTATTTGTAATCTTCCTCGGTGACAAGCCGGCTTGGATGATGCGTT
Organism: Druceiella hillmani; assembly: GCA_039881145.1. Lineage (NCBI taxonomy): Eukaryota > Metazoa > Arthropoda > Insecta > Lepidoptera > Hepialidae > Druceiella > Druceiella hillmani. Next base: position 471,826 of record JAYKKI010000033.1, on the reverse strand, counting down.
TCGGTGTTTTTTTTTAATTTTTGATTTTCATGTTTATTTTTGTTTTCTTCAGAGATAGTTGCTATATGATATTGCTATTTCTTTAATTTCCATCCTCTGGTCTTTCTACAGTTTTGCTCACTGGAAATTAAGTATAGCCAGTTTGAGCACACCTTCTGAAAAGATAGAAAAAATTTACGGTATAATTCGCATTAGTACGAATTTATTTTTCTTAACAACTTGGGTGTTCTGTGGTAAGACAAATAGATTTCTTTTCCCTCTGTATGTCGATACGGTTCCTGTGTTATTTTAAATATTATCAATTTGTTTGGTTCCATTCATCATGGTTTTATTGAATCTCTTGCCTATTCTTTTGGTTTCTTGTAAGCCACCAGAATTTAATTTTAATTAAAAAAACATTTATTAATACACATTTTAGTTTTGTTCTCCAGGTAAGAGTAAGAATTTCGTCATGTTAAATAGCAAAAAATACTATATTTCTCTGCCTTGCATGTTTTTCCAAAATTTTTCATCTTCGTTCTAGATTTCCAATTTTTTCTTTGGCCTTTTCCTGGCTTTCTTCCCAAGTTCTAAATTGTTTATCCAATATTTTTTTTATTTTTTCCGTTACTTTCTCACTTACATTTTCGGCACTATAGCAATTTTTTCTTCACCTAAGTCCTTTTGAATCTTATAAAGTGCAGCCGTAACCTATTCTATATTCAAGAAAAGAAACATTAAAAAAGTTTTTTGATGATCTAGGCCACCTCTCGATGCCAAATGGCGTCAATATGTAATTATGTTAAAACCTGGCGTAAATAGTGAATCGTTTGGCCCTCTAGCAGTGAGAAGCGGAAATATCAATGTATATCTACTATCAATGTATATCAATGTTAGATGGCGATTATGATAGTATTCTTACCACAATGCAGTTTTATACTGATCTACATTTTGTAGGTTACGTGATGATTTTATATTTTAGGTTGACTTATCTAGCATGGTTCAAATTATGGTTAAATTTGTTACATGCCATTAAAACATTCCTCTGGGTCAGTTCAAATGTTTTATTTTGCCATAGTTTATCTAGTTACACTAAGAAGTCACTCTTAATTGCCCGTTGCACTTTTTGATATATTTTAATTAATATTAAGAATATTAAAAGCTATGTAATATAATGAGTACAATGTGGTACCTGCTGGCTGCCATAATGTCCCGTATGACATAAAAATTTCATTTATACCACGTCCAAACAGGTATTAAATTAAAGGTTCGAATAAGAAAATTTTTAATTCTTATGCTCTATTCCTTTTAAGTCATTATCCATATAAATTGAATAAAAACAAATAAATCTATGTACCTACTAGGGTACATGCTTTTTGTAAGTGAATAATATTAAAAAAAATTCTGTAATTCTTTTCTTATAATTCGACTACAGCGAAACTAAAAGAAAAGGTAATGATATTAACGCACTATGTGTACTCATTATAGGGGCCGGTAGTGAGGCTCTCGGTTTCGTCGAGGAAATATGTAATAGGAATTATCAATTTTTATAAAAAAATTATACACTAAAAAGTTCGGAAAAAAATAGAATAATGTTTTTTTTTCAGAATTGCACGTTGGACTGCCGTGCACTCTTTGTTTTTAGTTTAGCAAACTATGTACAAATTGAAGTGAATTAATAGATGTGGTGTCATGGGAGTTTATTGAATTGATAGGCGGTATATTTTGCATATTAAAAAATTATTGGTCTTAAATAATACGTTTGAAACGTAATTTTGAATATTACATACAAATATTTTTGGAAAGCTTTTCGTGCTATGACTTAATATTATAATGTAATAAATTCGCAACAAATTTATATAAACAAATGCTGTTCCTTTTTAAGGTACCTTTGAGTAAAAAAAATCATCACACTCGATCGCCTGTTCAGACGCAGATGCCAAATAGTATGTAATAAAATATAAAGAAAATATCTGTGAATGTTGAGGATTTTTTTATTCACTCCATAGAGTGGGATTTTATTGAAAATAGGACTTAAAATGAGGTGGAGGTCTCGTTTATCATTTTTAAAGCCAAGTTTCTAAATATTAAGCTACAAAATGACATAGGATTTATCGCCACACCAAATTACACAGGTGGATTTGAAAAATTCCAGAATTTTATTAAAAGTCTTAAACGAAATTATTTCTTATAACTTTGGTGGTCTACAAAATTAATTTTTTTTGCCGTGTATCATTTTTGATATAATTTGAGGCCCCAGAAAATGTATACAAAAAAATAAAGTTACCACTTTTTTTCAAAAATATGGTTAGTATGAAAATTTTGATTTAAAAGGAAATATCCGAGATTAAAAACAGTTCATTAAAAGAAAACATAAAAATAATTAGTTTTCCATTTAACTTTTCACATTAAACTGAGGTTTAATAAGCAATATCAATACATAAAATTTAACATGTCAGGAATTCCTCTCCTTTTTACTTACCTTTTGTATTCGACTTCAGTCAATGGTGCATTCCGTCGCACTTATGTATGTATTTCGATTGTAGATACGTCTTGACGAAATCCTTTACCATGTGCGTCACACATATCATCACGGTTTTTAGAAATAAAATCGAAATGAAGGTGAAAAAGTAAATTTTTAGACAAATATTGCAACCCAGTTGCTGGTAGTTTTGTAAAAGTTTGTATACATGACCATCGTAATTGTTAGATATTCTTTTACCCAAAAAACCGATAAACAAATTTTTTAAAAGCAGGCCTCTTTTTTGAAGCTATTAACAACTAAATAAAATTTGTTGTCCTTTAGAACGTCTCAAATTTGATGATTGATGAACATTTTTTCTTTTATTTTAGCCTTGTTTATTCGCGGAGATTTACTTATCTGGTACTCAGAATCTGGTTCCTCTTTGTTAGAGGCCTTTAAAAGGTTTTCATTGTTCTTAGTTTAATAGGTAATAATGGAAGAAAAATGTTTTTGGTTCAAGTGGGGGATTATGCTTTACGCTCTTTCTCCGTATACAGGTTTTGTGTTGGTGTCCATTTTTTCTTAAGTTATCTAGTTTGAATGTTCTATTTGCATAAGTAACAATAGAACCTCATATAACCCATTTACAAACCCAACAGTAAAACAATGACTTTCAAATCTCCACATATATGCTACTGAGGCTCTGAACATGTATATAGCATTTAAAATTATTTAAAATTTTACAGGTTTCTTTAGTTTACACCGCATAACATAATGAAGTTGTGTATTGCCGTTGTGCAGAAGAACAGCTTTTAAACTCAGTTTTGAGGAGTATATGAAGAGTCTCCACGCCTGCCGATTGTATTCAATCTTCAAAACGTTCATTAAACTTTTTACATTATGACGAGCAACAAGTTGGTTTTCCAGTTTAATATATATCAAGTCTCTTTGGTCGGAAAAATTTATGAAGTTTGTCAGAACCAATATTTTTGCTCAAAAACTCAAAAGTTTATTACGTTAAAGGCGTATTATAATCAACTTTCATTACACTGGTTTCTTCTTTCTTATATTTTTGGTAATTTTCAGGAGGTTGGACATTGGTCAAATCAACTCATTGTAGTAGTGGTCGCGTTATCGATGTTACCTCACGGAATACAACACTCCTCTTACTGAATTACCATACTGAATTTAAGGTGTCAAATAAAAGTAACAGTTATTTACATGAAAGGTAGTGAAGGTCTTTTTTTTAAGCCATTTGACTAAATTACTAGGACAAGTATTGCAGGTAATATATAGTACCCAAGATTTCTCCTTGTTTCTCTTACACATTTGGCTCTTATGAATATGAAATGGTACATAGTATTTCAAATAAACCATTAGTGTGTATTTAAAAATCTCGATTAAACGCAATGAATTTCCTATAATCTTCTAGTCCAATTTTACCAACCAATGGTTTCGGAAATAGGGAGCGAAAAATGCGTATTTTTGTATACATTTTTTATAATATCGTTTTAAATATTAATTTCAAAATTATGAAAAAGTTTTTTTTTTTTCCTCACGACGAACCGTTTCTAATGAAACCACACATAATAAATAAAATTCAAGATCTTTATCTACCTCCTCTTTAATTATTATATTAAAATGTTTAAATGGTATTATTATAAGAATTAAGAAGAGGGTAAACAAAAGGTTAATAAGGTGTAGGTATTATTATACCAAACATGAAGGTATTATTATCTAAATTCATGGTGCACATTTCAAAAATTATGACATCTAGCATCACCGCTATAGTTTTCATACAACTTTTGTGTGGGTTTCTAAAATTCCATATTTTTTTCATAATTTCAGGTTGAAAATAAGGAAGTGGGACATGTTTTTTTGAACTTATCCAGTATATATGTAAAGCTACATTAAATAAAGTTTTTAAAAAAGATTTTGAGGCCTTAATGAGTCCTTTCAAATTATATCCCGCACTAAATATGGAAAAAAAATTATTTGCTCCCTAAGAACTTTAAAATAATTTTTAAATTTCTGCTATGATGATATGTGCAAGATTGTCAGATATGCGGGTTAGTAAGTTTTATTAATATCCCATCATATATATATATATATATATATATATATATATATATATATATATATGTGTGTATATATATATATATATATATACATATATATTTATATATATATGTATATACACACACACATTTTGTTTATCTATATGTTGATTATCAACATGGCTATCGTGGCTGTTAGGCTGACGTTCAAAAGCCGAGCATTCGTTTTTGTGCCTCATTTCACTTGAAATAATTTTTGCAAAAAATATTAAATGTATAAATTTTAGTTTTTATTATTTCATTATATGCATAACAATGAAATTAAAAACTGCGTCTAATCAATTCAGTATATTGTGAGTCTATCACGCATTTCCATTTTATTTTGCTTTGTACGTAGCGCAAAATATTAAAATAATATTAGCATGAAAAAATAAGAGTAAGTTTTGTATTGAATTTTCAGTTTAAAATTACGAGTCCTACAATATTTTACATATTAGTTCCATGTATTTTGGTTTTTTTACTTTTAAGAGCAATGTCACAAATACATATTAATAACCTTTGGAGAAAATAGCATTTTTATTTTTTCCGAGAAGAATGATGGTTATGTATTATCGTAATTGTTAAGTTAATGTATGTCTAACATAACTGGTGGTAAGTTTATTGCAATACTCTATGCAATTTTAGAAAAGAATGTGTAAATAACACAGTACACTAGCAACTTGACAAATTTTCATATTAAAAGTAATCGATAATTGCAAACTCAACATTTAATTTTAATAACTCAATAGGCATGTCGTCTTAACAAAATATGTCTAGATTTAGGAAGAAAATTGTCTAATTGATGACATAAGTTTTATTCTCATATTACGATCAACGTCATAGAACTAAAATGTAAAATTGCTTATTTGTAAACAAAAAAGTTAATGTTCCAAAATTATCCGCAAAACGCGCTTTTAAAAAGCATAATCTTATTTTCTTTGTGATTCCCATGTTTCAAATTGTACTGAGCAACTAGCTCAGTAAACCTGTTATTTTGCTTCCGTTGAAAAATGGTGGAGATTCAGTTCATAAAAAAAATATTTTTTATTTTTTTTGTAAACTGAATCTCGCAAATAATCTTACAAATAGCTGAATACTTTGATAAATACGTATATATTTATGTCCATACATTTTTACCAACGCGGAACTTTTTTAATTACCAAAAAATTCAGTTCAGCGTTATAAAGCACCTGATGTTCATTTCATAACACGGGCTATATGTGGGCAGAATTTTACGAATATCAGTTAAGTAGTCGATCTATGAAAACGAGACAAAACCTTCGTAAATCTTCTGATTATAAATAACCGATGACACTTCTGAATCTCGTTATTTAACGTTCGTTACATAATACAATTAAAATTTTGGTATAATCTTCATTGGCAGATTTATTTGAACATACAAAAAATCTGTATCCGAAACATATTTATTTATAATCGACTTCAAAAAAACGAAAGTTTCTAAATTCAACTCTACTCTTTTGTGTATGTTATTTAATATTTCCGGCATTTATCAACTCGGATGATGCATTTTTCATTTGGAAAGGCTTAGGCTCAATGCGGTTTATGAACATTTAGTTAGAATCCGACTATGGAAATAGATGATACACGATATAATTCCTGAACACCTAACAGAATAGGGGTCGTGATTGAGTTTGAATGATATAGGGTTAAGGGTAATATAATAATATTAAGATATGACTAAGGATGATTTAAATTTTCTCTTTAGAAAATTCAGAGTATAATATTTAGCCTGAAGAAAGTAACAGAATTTCTTCCATGATGAAGAGTAAATTCACCGTATTTGAATTCGTTTGACTTGTCTTGATATACCAAGAAAATAAAAGTAAATAGGTAGGTAATTATTATGCAGGTACGTACAAAGTTATGAAACCACTTTTTTAAACACTTTTATTTACCTTCACATTCCGTATGTTGTCGTCGATTCAAATATGACCATCGATTTTTCAACTGATGATTTCAACCTTTGTTTATAAATTCTGATGCTACAGGTATACTGCCTATATAAACGGTGAGATTTGAAAAATGCTATTTTTAAATGATTACAGTGTATATTTGGGAGAAACTCTGTTACTGAAATCTGAGTTCCAACTCTTTAGTTATAATGCAGCAGTAGTACCGTTTGCCTAAATCGTGAGATTTGAGAATTTGGTGTTTTTAAATTAATATTGTGGGTTAGCAAGATTCTACCATTAAACACCGGTTTCCAACTCCTTAGTCTTAAGGCTGTGGAGGTACCGCCTTCCTTTAATCTTGAGACTTGAGAATCTGCCATTTTTAAAATAGTATATTAAAGCTTAAATAGAGATTCTGCCATTGAACCCTGTGTTCCCACTCTTTAGTCTTGAAATCGTCGGACTTGATGATCTGATCTTTTTCAATTCATATAATGGATCTAAAGCAAAATTTCCGTCATTTAACTCCGGGTTTCAACTCCTCAGTCGTCATGTTACGGGGGAATGCCAGCTTAAAATGTGATTGAAGAGGATCTGCTGATTTTAAATTATTATTTTGAGTCTCACGTACAAACTCTATCATTGAACTCCGGATTCCATTTCCTCAATGTGATGCTACAGTGGTACGGTATGTTTTATGTAAGTTAAGTCATATATTCGGCATTAATAAAATAATTTAGTTTTTTTTATTCGAATAACCTCAGTACATAGTCAATTTGAATTTGTCCATTGAAATTGAAGGCATATTAGAGAATTCTTCAACAATGAACCGCACAGGTATCGTGGTAGAGGTTGAATGATATAGGTCTGACAATAATTTAATAATAAAATCTCTAAAGTACTGAAACGGCTGAGGACGGTAAAAAAACCGGAAGGCGGAGAGAGAAACTCTTCACTAATGATGAGTAGTTATTAAGTATGGATTAGTTTCTCTTGTTTTAACCTAAGCAAGAAAATAACAAGGTGATTAGCTGGATTAGCATATACAGGTACATAAAAAGGCACGGACCGGATAATCTTAGTAGGTCGATAGACAAGAAAAAATAGACGTATATAAGCACAGTCGGTGCCAAGTAAAATATAGCACTCATCTGTAAGTGTGCGGTACACCCGCACACTTACAGATGAGTGCTATATCCGTGAAAGAAGGAAAAAAGTTGACTTGGCACTGATTCCGAAAATCTCTGCCAGTAAAAGTATTGTGCAAATTGATTTATGTCAGGAAATGACATCGTACCGCAAATATTCCAACTAAGTACACGTTTTTTCATTATTTTGTAATTTTCAGTGCCCTTCTTATCCAGTGATTCTTTGAAGCCTGTTAAATTAAAAAAAAGAGCTTTATTATTATTGAGATGATTTTTACCGATTTTTGTATCTTCTTTAATTATTGAATTGTTGGCAATGCTGTGAAATGTATTATTACCTATTTGCATATTCATCAATTGTTAGAAATATGGTAAAATTTATTGTTCTCTGTTTACATAATTCCTTGAATTTTTCAACTGTTGGTAAAGCTATGAATTATGTGATTACCTTTCCTATGCGTGCAACATTTTTTTTAAATCAACTTATTGTAAAACATATTTGTTTGGTCACATTTATGAAACACTGCAATATAAAACTACCTATTTTTTCAATACTGGGAAAGAAAAGAAGCCAGTTAAATGGAATAACAAATTTTGAGTGTTTATTTTTTAATGTAATGCTATTCAAAATAATATAAACGATAATAAGCATATTAAAAAGAATAAGAACTTTTATGCGCATATTTTTTAAAATTATGATATTCTAAATAATCAGTACGATATCATATTAGTGGCAGTGGAAGATGTTGCTTTATTGCAAAAAAAACTTGATGAATAAAAAGATAAAATAACTCAATTTATGTAACTGCAATTAGGAAACAGTGTAAAATATAACAAGAATAACATTGGTCCTTCTTTAAAAATATTAATATTTCAAGAAAAAAATACATCGAGGACGTATTTATTATTATAAAAAAAATTATGAGAACTTTACGGTATCAGTACGATTACGTTTAATATGGTAATATAATGCGTCTATAATGCGTATGGTCGTTATACTAATACTTAAACTACACTCCAACTATTCGTAAATTAAACATTTTCTAATTCGATATGAAATATTTTTGACGCTTCAGTTTTAAATGAATTCATTTGTTCTTCCATTAGCCAACAAATGCTTTATGAATATTGGTACTGTACATGAAACAAATACATTTACAAAAATAAATGGTGTGTGCTCACGTGGCCCAAACAACACAAATAGAAATTCTTAAGTAGTTTTCTTTAATTCCATTAAATAATATTAAGGACAAGCGAATTAGGAAAAAAAATAACACTGATTGAAAGATGAATTAATAACTAACAAAGTCTGAACTATCGGAGCGGATGTAAAATTTGCTATTAATCCTCTCATAAAAGTTATATTTAAAAAAATATTGCAGAAACTTTTAAAATTTAGACTTCTTGTATAGAATTCTTAAACTAACATATGCACTTATAGAACAAAAGTCAATTCATGTGTAAGCCCACGATTTTTCAAAAATTATATTGATAAATCAGCGAAAACTGGATCAAAATTTAAGTACATTTACCTAAATATTATATTAGATGCGGGTAAAGTATAAAGAAGATATGAAAGCCGAGAAAAAATAAAAGTAATGCAGAGCTACTTCCATGTAATAAAAATATAAATACGCCACACTAATGACAATATCATAAGTGCTAAGTATTCGTTTAGAAATTTATATTATTTTGTACAGGCATAATGTGCGTGCTATATATTTATTAACTAAAACTTAGGCAGATTTCTTTATATGTCTATCTTTATTTGTTGCATGAAATATTACAAATATGCAAGTTGAAAGAAGACCTTCTTTAAGGTTTGCTCTTGAGTGTATGCGTGCATGTTTAAACACTTATAATTTCATTTCTGCTTACACGGAGATATCTGTTCACACTTAACACCGGTTAATGGTTTTTTTTTTTCATATCGTTTAGACTAAGAATTTAGCATAGAAATTAAGTAATATATCATTTATTTATTTAATTATAGATGATACGTCAAAAGCAATATTTTAAAAAACATAAGATTTAATTCAAGGACTATTTATGATTTAAATACTATATTAATGTTACTCAATTTAATCTAATTTATTTTTACCAAAATTTTTAATACGTATTTTCTAAGTATTGGTTCCTAAGATTAAACGAAGGAATTTTCTTAATCTCTGTTAATCCTCATCCAGCGAATTCCCGTATTAAATTTATTCCAGCTTAAGTTCGCCTCATCTCTCGTGGGTACTCGCATGCTCTCACACAGTAATAGAAAAACATTTTGTTTTTGCGAAAAAGTGGAAACCTTCCATTTGTTGATCTGTAAACCTTATTGACACCTGTGAGCAAAACATGTTTTAAACTGCGCACACATGCTATTATAAACTTAAATACAAATTATCAGTCATATTTCCATTACAGTACATTCAATTTTGATACTTAATGTGGCTTTGTAATATTCAATAAAGTTTATATTTCATTTTTGGTAGTTATTTTTCATTAAGGAAACAGTACTTTACTAAAACATTAAGCATCCATTATTTTCCAATTTTATAATATTAATTATTTTCATTGTGATATGAGTTGAGTGTAAATTTTTCTCCAAAATACTTGAAACCCACAATAACTAGATAGTTTGTCAATAAAAGTTAGCAAAGACTAATATTTACATCATAATATAATTTACTACTTCATTATGGGTAAGTTTGCGGTATAGAAACTATTTAAGTATGGAATAAATAAGCGCACTCAATGGCAATTAATCTTACGAAAACATTCGTGGCGCGCCCGAAGCTGAAAAGAAGTCATGGAATTTACAGTCAGAAAATATTTTTGAATTTTCGGAGAACGCTGTCATTAGGCGAGCTTCACTCAGACGATTTCGGTGACACATTAATCACGAGTATGAGTAACGAAGGCCGAGCTGCTCGCCGAGTCGCTGCCTAGCGGGTTCGGGCGGGCGAACCTTTTCATTCATTCGCACGTTGCACTTGGGGTTTGGGGCCAATAATTTATAAATTTTTTCTCGTTGATGCGGCGTTGTGGCATATTTTACGTCACACCAAAGGCGCACATTGCGGAATGTGCATTTTGTCGATATTTTATTTCGAAAGTTCACAAAAAAAAAAATTTTTGTTAAAATGTAAATGGCATCTATTTACGGTCGGCCTCCATTGTATGGATATTTTGAATACGTAAAATATTTGCATTTCAGGGTTTTCTATGTGATCATTTAATACATAATCCATGATACATCTGTTGGGTATATTAATATATAATTTCTCGATCTAGTTACTCGCATGACGTTGCCAAAAATAAAAATTTAGTGATATTTGATGCAGATTAAAATGTGTGAGAAGAAATACTATTTTTCGATTGTATGATTTTATGCTCCTGCAATAGTTTCAGCCAGATTTATTGTTTTTCCTGCTAAATTTATTTATATTAAGATATATCCATATAAATTGATGTGTAATATTATGGTTAAAAATGCGAGTCCCAATTAATTCTCAAAAATAGTAAAATGAATATAAACGCCACTTTTTTATATAATTTTTATATGTTAATTATATTAAAATGTTTACCTTCAATTACTGGATATAACTTATTTCTATTAAAAAGAAAACTCTTAAGAAAAGCAAAACTCACACTACGAGTATTCCGTACACAATTGTATTCAAAAGGAAATGTTAGTGAACTAAGCCAAATAACATTAATCCTGATTCTTTCATTTCTACGATACGATAATTGTAACTTGAAAAGAAAAATTAAGAAAGATTCCAGTTTAGCAAAAATGCAAATTTCTTTTGCCAAAATTCGTATTTTTGTTAAAAAAATTACCTTAAAAAAATTTTTATTTGTAAAAATTCATACCTCTCAGTTTCGTGTGATCAATAGTTTGTATTCTTTTCTTTTCCCTTCAAAATTTCAAAATTCATACTATTAATAAAATTGTAATCCATACTATTAATAAAATTGTAACAGAATTAATTTTCTGTAATACTTTTTTAGAATTTTCGTCTCTCTTTGTATTTTAATTTGAGCGGGTTTCACGCAAAATCTAGTGGACGCGTTTGATTGAAATTATAGTTATTGTTATAGTATATACTCAGGAGCAACATATAAGCAAAAAAAAATCGTTTTCTAATTACGAACGAAGTCTTCAGCATAGCTAGTGTAAGAATAAGAGTGTAAAATTGATATTAATAACATTATATACCGTAATAGTTCATTAATTTGATATTATGATTATAATGTATCGTTTAATAATATTATCTACGAAATACGATGAGTTTTGTGAAAAGTCATAGATTGATTCAATAAATACTTTTGCCAACCATACTTTGATTGCCAAATCGGTTTCTTTCTTCATTCCATTTTCTTTTGGAATTGAATGAAGTAAACATTTTTAATATACCCATTACAAATGTTTAACACATAAATTATGTATGCTATATTTTAAATTAATTTCAAACATGAATATCATTTTTTCACTTTGTATTTGTGCTAATCTACATCTCTTTGATTTATTACTTCAAGTTGTCCGAAATATTTTGGTGGTGGAATGCACTATTAAAAAATTATAAGAGGAGAAAGATCACATCATGAAACACTTTGCTCATATCTCGTAAAACCGATGCCGCGTCAAAGATATAACAAAACATTTTATATGACTTTTTAAAGTAGTTTTAAAAACACTTTACATCACATTGAACATATGAAAAAAGGTAGTTATCAAGTTTACTTAAGGAAGAGATTTTTTTGGTTTTACTAAAAATTTTTTAGTATAGTTCACAAACTGGAATCTACAATGCTGTAGCATATAGATGGATATACTGCATGCGTGTGATGAGAATATTTATTTTTTACCTACAGAAACCTAAAAATAAGAGTTTCTTGTTTCATTAAAGGCAACGATTTTTATGTGAATAACTCGTTTCCATCTGACAGTACATATCGTCTTCATATGCTACTGTGATCACCAATTATATGGGCCTTGATTTTGTCAAATTCTCGTTGCTTATTTTAGTCTTTTTATTGTATTTGGCTTGTAAAATTTGATTAAAAAATATTTTAAATTGATGATAGTTAAATTTCAATAATACAAAGCCTTTCCTCGTAATATTTTTTTACACGTTTGATAATTTTTAGGGTTCCGTAACTGAAATAGTTTATTTATCTGTCCGTTAGTTTAAAAGTTTACTCACTTATCCCTCTGTTCGTCTGCCACATTTTTTAGAAACTTCTTGATATAGAAACTAGAAATTTGGCATAATAATAAAGCTATTGGCATAATAATAATTATTAACTGGCACAAATTGCAACAGACAACACTATGAAATCGGTATTTAAATATAAGTACTCATTAACTAAATTAGTACTCTAAATTACTTACTAAAAACATGAGTACACACTCAAAATGAGTATTCAAAATACTCAAAAATGAGTATTCAAAAAAATAGTTTATTCCAAACGAAGTGTGAAAATATTCTTTTAAAGCGCTAGTTATGGAAACGCGAAATTGTTTTTATTCTAGATAATATTACATATTTTCAGAGAAAAATGCGCAAAAAAATATTCAACTCCTATGAATTTAAAATAACGAAAAAAACAATTTTTAGAAGCTTACGAAAATGTTGTAGAAAAACTACTCTTCATAATTTGTTTGACAGTCTAGTTAATTTACTTGCGTCTAATTACAAAAGGTATTTTAAAATTTACTGCGATAAATAATAGATTTTTTTTTTTTTTGTCAAACTGATATACTGCCTGCGTATTTTGTAAATATTATGCGATGAAGCTTTAATATTCACCTAAAGTTATTTTATATCAACTTAAATGTATCACTCTCATTATTCGGTTGAAAAAAATTTAATTCCTGGGTCAAAAACCGACCGAACAAATTTAAATGCGGGGCCGTCAAACTCGGCCGGGCGGATAAACTTCGGCTCGCTATGTAGTCATTCTCGGCCGTGATTAATATGTCGCCTACACAACTTGACCAGGACCCGCATAATAAAAATATTCCTCGCCGCTCGAAAATATTTTTTCAACCGTTAACTCTGTCGCGTCTCATAACATGCAGAATATTCGCAATTAAATGAAACTACGTGATGTAGTATTATTTCTACTATCTTTAATTTCTTTACCACGACCTAGGTTTCGTTGTATTACAACATCTTCAGGTGGGATATTAGCAAAGATCTATATATAGATATCTTATATAGACAATAAGACAGAATATACAGAATAAGTTTAGAAAATTTGTACGAGTTTCTGAATTTTAATTAGTCCAGTTGTCTCTAGGAAAAATGTATGAAGGTATTGGTTAATGAACATCATAAGTTTTCACATTCTTGAATGTGTTTAAATGAAAAAAATAATATTAAAGTCAGTTGCTTGATTATGCTTTATAATTTAACAACATTATTTCGTAATATCCGCCAATTGGTATGTCTATTCAAACATTACACTGTTATAACACTTTCAGTTTAAGCCTATTGTGATGAAATTTTACAGAAAGGCGTAAAGAATTAATGTGAATGAAGAGATAAAACATTGAAATATTTTCTTTGAAGTAAATTCCCATACATCGAAATTTGCGATGAACATTTTTTCTCATTGAATAAAGCTTTAATAAAAAAGCATCTAATTCAAGCGATTGAAACTTTTTATAAAAGACATCGAAAGTACCTCGTATAATTTTTTTTATATTTTTTGGAATATAGTCCTTAAGAATCGATATTCGTATAAAGCGCCTGGTACGAAATTTTATGAGGAATTAAATCAAATTTCAGAGCGCACGAAATTCAGGGCGTTAAAAAAAATTAGCCGTTAGATGGTCTTTCCGTGCAACATTTCTGCGCATCTTTAGAGTGAGATATCAATGTGTTTACTTGGCATCGCCTGCCCAGTAAGCACTGCGCATCAATCGTTAAATAATTTCAGGAACATCTTTAATTGACATATTAAATTATTTAATTCCAATTGTAAGCGTCGTTAGTTTTGACTGAAAATATAGCGATTAATACAAGTAGTTAAATGGATACAAGAAAAAGAAACTATACGGAAACAGTCTGCAGATATTGGTCTCTTACAAAGACGTAGCAAACGTGAAGATGAGGAAAATAACGAGATACCTATATAAGCCTAGTGGTATTATTAATGAAAGGGTAAGTATAGTGGAATGGTCACATTAATAATGGAAATAGAATTATTTTATTTATTTATTTATTGCAAAACTCACGAAACACGTTACAGTCACGTCGATGTATAATAAAAAGAATAGAGTATAAAAATATACTATAACTCTAATTATGTGTGCACAAAATGGTTAGAGTATTTATGTATACATTTTCAAGGGTTACTTGTGTTATTAAATATATTAAACAATGATCATTTGTTAGTATTAAATTAGAATTATATTTTCTTCTACATACTGAACAAAACATTAATTCTATCGTAACTGGTTTTAATTTATGAATAATATAGTTAGTTTTTTCCTTTTTAAATATTAGTAACTTCGGTTCAAAAATGTTCTTTCGATACTAATAGCGAATGAATACGGTATCAATACTGTAAACATGTTCACCGCCGCGCAAGCATTAAAGTGTCTGACAAGGAAATATTCATGACATCAACACCATTTGTGGAAGTTTGTGGTTTTCGACATGTACGATTCTTATTCACGTGACATTACAGTTAATACCTTTACCAAATTTTTTTTTTTTAATTTGAGACTAATTAATATTTTGCTGAAATTGAATTCATATTGGCACATGTCAATAACGATGACTAAATGAGACTACTCCTTCTTAATAACGACTAAACAAAACTACTTTTGCTTATATTCACAAAATAGGAACAAGTGAAACAAGCTTTAAAAACTTATAAAATCGATTCATAATTTTTTAAAATTTTTACATCGCGCAATGTGGGCGTTGTTTTAAGAAATTCGTATTTTTTACATTTCTCTGAACTTGCGGAAATTTAAAAACTTGGCATTGAAAGATTGAAAAAAACGCTATTCTATGAGCGGATCATAATACGGTTAATGTGTACGTTATCTTATATAGAACCGGGCCATTACTCTATGGAGATATATATTTATTGCATTTACATCGCATTATTACAAATGTCAAAGCATTTATTTGTGTGTTACTTAATAATTGTTTTATTGAGTGAAGATATTTTTACCAATATTTGTACACAAATAAAACCTATTATTGGCTGCTTTTCTAAATATGTATTATTATTTAGAAAAAATAGATATTTAAGAAATAACATAATATATTTCTTTTAGCGAGCTCCATTTAAGACTTAGGCTGAATTTTTTTCTCTTTTATTGAGTAAACAAACTGATTTAATCATTGTAGGATGATTACAAATTTGATTATTTATAAACTTAACTACACGATACAACTACAAAAAATGTATTTATAACTAAATCAATTTTATGTAGAAAAAGCTGGCGGGTGAACGTTAGTCTAGGTGCATACATATATATTTAGATGTATGCATATCACATAGGAATACGTTGTTAGTTTGCTTCATAGTACAGATATAGCAAGGAAGGTGACTAGTAACCAATAGGGTGATCGATAGATAAAAGGTTTGAATGAGATGGATAAGGAAACGTTAATCGGTTTCATTGTTTACACCTCACAAAAGAAAACAAATATGATGGTGTTTATGTTCTTCTACTCATACAAGTAAATTTTTATACGTTATTCTACTTACTTAATGGCGCACAAATAAATCGTACCCATTTGTTTTAATGTGACTAAGATTAATTTGGTGTTGTAAACAGACAATTTAAAAACAGTTTTATAACTTTTTCGCCTCCGTTAACATATCTGAAGAGTTATTGGAATATGATAGATACTGATATTACCTACATGAAAATAAAACTTCTTGTATAATATTCTTGAATCATAATTTTTTTTTACTTTCCGTTTTTTAAGTATGCCTCTACAATTTCGTGCATTTCATACCATCATATCAAGGAAACAAAGCGAAATATTTAAATGTATATATGTTATTTTTTATTTTTTTTAATCAATATTTCTTTTCTCCCTTTAAACAAATCACAACAGTTTAATTTTAATAAAGTTATAATTTTTATTATTATTAAACTTATTTGAAGATACTCGTTTATAAAATTTCGGTTAGTTCTATTATCATATTTTGTACAATAGGATTTAGCATCATAAATATTTAAATTAAATCAGTCTGAAAGAATGTACTAACTTCGATTTTGGGAAAACTTATTTATAGTCATTTAGAAGCAGAATGATCCACATTTACATGCATAATGCTTTGGATCGAATTGGGTAAGTATTTAACTAATAGGTGACTGGTAAATAATAGGTAACTGTTTGGAGAAATGGAAACTTAGGCATGAAAAGCGAATACTTTTTTTGTTTTTAAATGAAGGTAAATGGTTGACGTTCACGAATTGTTTTAAAATAAAATACCACCAATAAAACCTATTGGCATTATGGTTCATTGACGTAATTCCATATATAAATTGTCATATAAATGCGAAGGAAAGTGAATAAATTTTAACTCCGAAAAATAAATTCGTTAATCAAACTTGTATGATTGAAACACGACTGGGTGCGTGATTTAGGTTGGGTGGCTAACTCCATTATAGTATTTTCCCGTGATTAATATAACATTTTCCAGGCAAAATCAATTGATGTCTATAATCTTTTTCCTGAAAAAATTTGATTGGTTTATCGCACTATCTCAACACGACCATTCTTCTTTATTCATTTTGCCTAATATAAGATATCTGTAAAGTCAGTCTAAACCCTGCATATTCACTCATTTGTGACAGCTAACGACGACGTGGCGACCACGTATTCTAAATGTCCGGCGGTCGTAGCTCTTGCGCTGCTTTTGCCCATTTTTTTTTCAAATCGTCGTCATTCGGAACAGTCTACATTTAAAAAAAATAACTAGCAAAAAACCGTAGCAAAGCGGAAAAGCGTTACGATTTCCACAATGATTTTTCAATAGACTCATGATGTAAGGTCACTGTGTTCAAAGCTGTGAAACATACGCGGGAAGAATGGGAATACATATTTATAATTTTTGTATTTTTTTGTTAATATAGTTTACAAAACAGAATAAAGACTATAAGACTATTAAACTATCAACATTGTACCGATATTCCATTGGTTGCACGTTTACGGTTTCAAGGCGAATGAGCTCAATCCGCGGAACAATTTTGTTTTTCCTTAATAATTGTTAACATTTATTATAAAAAAATATAAATAGAGCACCAAAATTTGAATAAGATGAAATTAATACATTTCTTACATATACTTAACAGAGTCATAGCGAGCCCAAATTCAAGGTATTAAGTTTTTCAAATAAACCCCGCTAAATATTACAATCTTGTAGGTAATTACCACAATTTTTTGTAATCTGTTATATAATTAACGGCTTATTATATTATTTTAGAAAATTTACACAAATTTCTTGTCATGGCCATAATAGAATCAAGTATTATAGTAATTTCTTTGATTGTTATTTCCTTTAATTTGCATTTGCCTGATATTTTATGTATGACAAATTTCTACGACAGTTTATTTTATATTTTATGCTAACACAATTACAATTTATGCTCCATATTTTCACATACGACAATTAATTAACAATATTACTTTATTTTTGCTATTCCTTTCAATTTAATAAGAACCACGTTCCGTTAAGTAAGTGATTTAACTTCTCGTGCACGTATTCATTCATTCTAATTTGTTAGTTTTAAAGTCTGTATGGTATACTCAAATTTTTTCCATAGCTTTGTGTTTTTTTTCACGTAAACATTGGATGACAAATATAAACATACATTTGGATAATATCTTACTGATAGTGTATTTATGTTAAGTGGACATATCGATAGCGATCTAAAAGTGTTTATCACATCTTAATTCTAAATTTGTTTGTCACCATCCCACGCGTGGCACTTTTTGAGACCAGAATTTTTGCATTTTACTTGGGTATAATCTTATTGTTTACTAATACACAAATATTAAAAAGTTTATTCGCAAAATTTATTTAAATAAATGGAAATAGGTCCAGACGGTGTAAGTTGTAATATCTACGTTCACTCTAAAACAAGAAACGCTACTTTCAGTCACTCTTTATTTAATTTTTCACTATTTTGTAAATCATTTGGTCTGCGTAGAGGCTGTGATACGGCTTAATATTATTGCAGTAGTAAGGATAATCTTTAAATTTATATGGTATTTATTAATCTTAACTAAGATTTAAGAAGAAATAAAGAGACAAATAATATTTTGGATTATTGGGTTACCCCGCTTAAATAAAGTTAAATGTGCTTAGATATTATTACATTTTGACTTCAAAGTAGTTTTATACTTTAATCACATGCCTTAAAAATATTCTCAATAAAAAATATTTTAAATACGAGTAGAAACCGCATCACGAAGATTTCCTATTAAAATATTTACAAATATTAATTTTTCATAATGTGAATGTATTACCAAGATCTATGAATGAAATATTATAAGATTTACGATAATCGGTAAAGCTTTCTTTTAATCTTCTGGTAAGATTTAACCAATCCGGTTGTTTTCATGATTTCAATTTCGAGTAGTTCCGGGAGAAAAGAGAAGTATGCTCTGTTTTCGCATAATTTTAGAATATCTGTTTTTGTATTTTATTTAAAAGTATGGAGTATATTTATGTATTCCTCATAACAAACATTTTTCCAATAACACTCCCTACGTACAATTTACAAACTATTTTTGAGTACTTAATTAACTCTTCAATTCTTATATGCATATTTTAAAAATATATAGTTATTGTGTAGCACATATTTTAAATTTTTGGTTAGGAACCATCACATAGTCTTCCTACATCACATAGTCTCTGAGTAAACCGGCCGTGACAAACGGACAGAGTTGCACGTGAGTGACGTTATAAGCGTTCTGTTTTTCTTTTTGAAATGTGGAACCACAAAAATACAATCAAAAGTTACGTCATATGCTTGTGCCCTTTCACAATAAAAACGAAAAAGGGCTTTATCTTTTTTAAGGTTAACATTATTTCAGAAAACTAATTTTCGATGATGCACAACGTGTTACCATTGGCTCTTCGACATTCGAACTTTAGTGTGTCCATTAGTAAGGGTATCACCGGTCAATAAAAAGGCTACAATATGCGTTCTTTAAGTTGCAGTCACTTAATGACTTTATGTAAACCGTTCATAAAATTATAAATTTAAATAGAAAATGTGAGTGAAATATATTAAAAAAGAATCGCGCAACGTTGAAAGAATATCATTAATAAATTTTCACGTTATCTACATAAGTAAAATTGACATAAACATTTTAAATCAAGGTATATATAAATTCACTATATTATAATCCAATTTCTGACGTGTGGATTTTGATATTTTCAAATCACGTATTTTTTTGAAATACAAGTTTCATATACGAGCAAGGGGAAAACGTCCACTAATTTAGACATCTCATGGCATTGTGTTATAGAGAAATGAAAGTGATATTTTCCAAATATTTTGACTAGATATAACGAATTGGAACTCTTGAGGGAGATGAAACGTAGCCTCAAAAAAAATCTTTCGGTGTTTACGTGTGTATGTGCAGGAATCTGCATGTACATGTACATGCATAAGCATGTACGTTTCCTATCTATTTGCATTAACGTTTATAAAATATTACTAAATGGACGATACAAAAATAATATGGTTGTGAGCTATAATTTAAATACTTGTACACCTAAAATGAATATGACGAAAACATGCACCTGGAAATTATCAGCGTTTAAAAATTATCAATATTTACGATAAAAAACATGTGTTATGATTTACAAGTGACATTTTTATTTTGGTGCTTCCAAATAGAACGCGTCACCGGTACATCAATGGGCAAATAAATGGTTTCGTCATTTCTTTATCTATGAGCAGATAGAAACAAATTCTGCTATATGATGAACGCACACAGCTGTTTTAATAATAAGACAGAATTTTACTTTTATAATACTGCAATCACTAATGGTTTTATATTTAATTCGGCGATAGTTTAATATTTAATGTTGCTAATATAGTAAAATAGATTATAGGCGTCACAGACGGCAAACTACTTGCTGATTAGATAGAAAAGCCAATCAGTCCTGATTAGTTGGCCTTAATAGTTAATAGTCTAAGCTGTGAATTTAATATAATGTATTTAATAAGGTAAAATAACACAAGCCCACATCTATCGTAATAATATTAATAAGTATAATGGCACTTGTACATAGGATATCGTTTTAATAAACCTTTAAACCAGGTATAATTATTATAACGAAATTAACATTTTTATGTTAAGCCAGTAAAAAAATTAAAACCTTTCTAAATAAATTCTTTTAAAATATATGCTTTACGAAAAATAAACTCATATAAGAACACTCTTGCGATGACTGTCTGTTTATCGCAGCTGTGATAAACATTTTTATTTAATTTCATTTAATATATGGATTATTAATTTACAATGTAAGTTTTAAGGAATTCGAAAGTACTTTTTTATAAAAGAGTTTTAGAGATGTTTCACTTGTCTGAAAGTTACTAATTAGTTTCACCGGGAGCTCTAGGGTAGGAGTTGAGCAATTGTGACAACTACTCCAATGAATTGCAAACAACTTGTAGTCGTAGGATTGGAAATTTGCTTTCCATGTGAACATCTAAAGGCGTAATATATTGAATGTGAAACGACAGTTTTATTACAAAATAATTTGGAAACTGAATAGGTTACTTAAAGTAACTTTGCGGTTATTACGTTTAGGACATAACTCCAATTTGTTTATAACATGCGTATTACTTCAATTTCCCTGACCTCTATTACCCAGTAATGTATTTTGCCGTGAATGTTATTTTGGAATCTACCTATTTTATATATGCATAATGAACTTTTATTTTACTGTATAATTCATGTAGTATACTAATATAATAGGTGATTATATTTTAATTACATTTAACTTTAAGGCACGTTTTACCTTCTAAAATGTACGTTTTATCTTCAATTTTCACTACCTAACACAATGTATTTTTGGGTTTGACTAGTACATAAATACCAGTTTCAGTATTATTTAAAAAAAATTATTACAAATTAATTTTATTTATCATTCGTATTTTATATAATTTCTTACATAATATTATTAATTGGATATTTGTAAACGGTGAATTTGCTTTTGCAGTGTTCATTTTTGACTAATAGATGACGGGTATATGACAAAATTATGGTCAGTTTTTATCGATATGAAGGAAAAATCACTTTCATTTATCTTTCAAGGTTAACAAAACCTTTCTGAAAAAACATAAAGATATGAAGTCTACAATAAGAAAAAACGGAATGAAACCAAACAAGGCGATGTGGTTTATTTTCAAACAGATTTTAAAACATTCAGTGATACGAGATTTAGTGACTTGCACTTAAGTTTATCCCGTATTCTTCTAAAGTTCACGATCTTCAGAATGTTATGGAATGGCAATAAGGTAATTAATTCCTTTAAAAAAATAACTGCTGTACTTAAGCGGATAAATTTTTTTGTAATTATTTGCAAAATAGAAACTCATATTATAATTTATTATTGACAAAATATTTCGGAGTGTGTATTGGGGTAATTCTCGTTCTAATTTGTTTAAAATGTTAGTAAATTGACAGAGTTTTATATACATGGAAAACTAGTGAAATCAGGGATAGAATTTCTAAATTTATAGTGAGATATATCTCCGGATGATACGTATATTTTTAGTCTTTTTGCAAATTAGTAAATTCAAAAAGTTGAATGAAAATAAAGTGACAAAAATAATTACAAGTCAAATGTGAGTCACTTCCAAGTCACGACTTCGGTAAATGTTCATCGAAACTAAAGAAAAGAGTAAGTTTGTTAAGTTTTTGAGCAACTAAAGAATAGAGTAAGTTAGAATACTGAAACAAAAGAGATATATCCTGCCATCACTAATTTTATGTAACTACAAATTTGTTTTAATTAACATTTTAGAAAGAAATATGTGGAAGAAAAATTTATTTGGTAAAACGTAATTCTGTATCCATCTGCCTGCGAGAAAGCTTTTAGATTTTAAATCCCATTATTTGCGTAAACTAAGAAAAAGATTTTCACATATCCATATATGATTCGTTTTATTTTAACACCTATTTTTTCCTAGCTCCTTGCGGTCGTGATAATATATATTTTAACCTTGAAAGAATATTTTAGATTTGTGTACTCAAGTTACAGTTATTTTAATTTATTATCTTTCATTTATTATCTTTATACAATTTCAAAACATAAAAAGAATTGCAATGTGAAATAAACGCTTAAGTGACTAGGTATTATTTATTTCTTTATAATTCCTACATTACTGAAACATATATCCGTCTTGACATGTCGTCAAGTAGTTGTTTTCATGCAATTTTCTTTTTATATCGTCTCAGCGCAACCTGTAGCAAAAAGATTTGTGAACAACTTGACTTGGTCCTAGAACTCCACAAAATCGTTTTTCCTCTATTTGGAAAAAGTAACTAAGCTATTTCTATATCTAATTTAAAAAATTACAGAGCAAAGATTATATTAATAGGCTTTAACGATTTTGTCAACTTTTGTAATGATAATTGTCACACAAACTTGGTTGCATTACCCATTCGATGTTGTCCTATAATCGAATTAAATATTTGATGTGTAGTAAATAAATAAAATATCGATTAGGTATAAACAGAACTCGCGCTAGCTGAGTTCCTTGCTCACCTAAGTGAACCCATAAAAGTTTAGATATTTAAGAGTATATACTCTTAGATTTAAAACTACTAAACATGCCCTTTTGCTGAAATTTTCGGCACGTTATAGAAATTAGAAATTACTGGAACAGCTCTATTAGATATGTAATAAGAGCAGTATTCCATCTTCTATTTAAATGGCAACTGAGTATCCGGGAAAATAGTGCAAAAATATGGAAACTTCATGTATAAAAACTTACAGCATTTTTGTTGCGTAAACTCCTTATAGAACTAAAAATTAGCGAAGTAACATATAATATATAGGGATTGGTTCAGATGTACTCTTTCGTGATGCAGCTAATCAATGACCTTAATATATGCTAAAAGCACACACAGAAATGGTAAAATACAGAAATATTTAAACTTTGTATGTTATAGGTACTTATATAATAGTACAATATGCAATTTTTTATCTTGACATATAAAAAATTTAACAGGAAATTTTAAAAAAACTTTCCCTCGTAGATGATAACGGTAAGCTGCAATAATACGCAGAAAAGGGCGCGAAACGGTAGAACATTTATTCCGTTGTAATTATAATTGTAGAACATTTTTACTTTAATTATGAATGTTTTAAATAAAAGTATTACTAAAACAAAATCTTGATGAGGTTTTTGTAAATTAGTTCGCGATATTGTAGAAGTAATAGTTACGTAGTTTGATATAGTCCATAATGCTATCAATCTATTATTTTATTTTGATCTGTCAGTTTCTTTAGGTGTATTTAAAAAAACGATAAATTTGATTCAATAGATTTAATGTCGTATCTTATTTTTTTGTCATATTCTAATTTAAATTTTGAATTACAATAAAATTTCTAGCTATTAAATTTCTGGCTACTACATTCACTTTTTCGGTTTTGATAGCCTACATTTTAAACAAAATATAATTCATTAAGCTTTAATTCCCTCTTCACATTCAATGAAGGGAGAATAGGGGAGTTTGCTCACTTTTCTCACTTTTTTTGGGCACAAATGCGGGTAGTTAGTTTATTTATACTCATTCGTAAGTTTCTTAAAAAAAATATAATGAGTGGAAATAAAACAAATATTGATAAAATAATTCAAGTTACATTCCACGAATTTCAATAGGTATCTGCCGCATTACGCTGCACACTACACAATAAGTTAAAACGCAATACGTTCATTTTTTAAGTAATCATTAGAAAAAATGGTAAAACTGTAAATCCTCTAAATAAAGAGGTTATTTCCGTTTTGTCTTGATTATAAAAAAAATACGATATGTTAAAATTTAAAAAAAATACATTCAGAACAATGTTGTTTTTACGAGTGTCAGAAGTCAAACTTTCATATATATTAGTGTTCCGAAGTATCTATTTAGCGCATTAACACAAAGGAATATTTTTACGTTAATTGTCTCAATATTAATACCATATAAATATGAATATGTATTTTACATTGACTGAAAGTGAAACGAAAACTGAATAAAATTAGGCTTTTTATGAAATATAATGATTTATAATCAATAATTTACTGGCTGTTCGCTATTCGCGAAAGTACGTGTCGAAGTAGCAAAGAAGGAAATTCTATCCTTCCCTAGTTTTCTACATAACTGACGTGTTTTACATTTCGTTACGGGCTCATTTCTCAACATACGAACCAACAACGCTCAGGCAAAAGAAGTGTCACTTTAAAACATGGTATATTCATTGAAGGTCAAAAACCTTAAATTTGCACATTGAAATCTACTGACAAATATGAAATTAATGAAATGATAACATTTCTAAAGATTCTTCCTTTTTATATTCTTTTGTTTTATTGTCCCTCTCTTTTTATAAAATCACTCTACGCACATAGAACTGAAGACAACATTGCAGTACTAATTACAATTTTGAGAAGAAGAAACTGTTGTTTGCAGCTAATGTACTCTACGTTTGTACTTGTATTACTAGTATTTACTCTATCTTGGAGCAAGTGCAATTAAAAAAATCATTTGAATGAATTGTCAATAATATATGGTGCTGCTATTTATTGTTAACAATTAACTTTAATAATGTTACTGATTTTAATAAATAAAATTCCTAGAATTTGGTAGCAAAAGAAAGAATCTTAGTAATTTCTTCATATCCGTTCATCCGTCCGTTTGTCACAGCACACTTTTTAATATAAACGAATGAAATTTTGCTAACATGTGTTTCATGTGGAGAAATTTTGCTAACATGTGTTCATCAATAAGTCGCAAAATATAAGAAAAAAAAATTTAGTGTCCTCATGTATATAAATTCAGAGTAAAATTTTATTTCACTCCTATTTTTGAATGCTGTCATAAATACTTTTGGAACGGAATGCAAAGTAAACAATTTTTTTTAATTTTAAGTGGTGTGTGATTGTTAATAAAAAGAGTAAGCTATAAAGATTCTAATTATGTTTACAATGTTTCAGAATTTTATACGATGTATTTCTGGATATAATATTGATAATATTTACAAAAAAATTAGTCACCTGCCCATCTTTAACACTGCCAAATTCAATATTATGAAAGAAAAACTTATTATAAATTTACCACAAGGCAATAGCGTGATTATAAATTATATAGTTTTTAAAAATATATTCTAGACAATATATTATTTTGTAAATAATTCAATAGAAATACTTTGCACTGTTAAAAGTTTAAGTGCACTTGGAAACCATGTAGGATAAGTTTTATTCGTAAATAGCAGTTGCTTTGTCTAACGTCTTTATATGTTGCACTAATCGTTAATATAGCAGCGTTATTATTAGAAAACATTGCGTTGTTTTTTTATCGTTTATATTGAATTAAATAAATTATACTTAGGCTATTTAGGGCTCTTGCCTTCGCGTTTAATTGGTAGAAGAGGGCTCATCCTTTTGCAGACTGTTAAATTTTTCAACCGGATTTTTTTAGTAAAAGAAAAGGATCTTTTTCCGTAATTATCATCATAATAGTACTTTATAAATTGGATCTCCTTAATACCGATAAACTGTATTATTCCCTTCTCATTTTCTAGATTTTTCATGTCCACATATTACCAAAAAGTTAACGCTGACACAATAAATTTTTCTTAAATTTTCAGTACAACTTTCTAACACATTTTATTTAATTTTTGAATTTCTTAATTCATCATTTGAGCCTCTTTAAAACAGAGGTCACTATAGCAAATTTAGCTTTACCCAGGGTGCAGCACGAGGAGGCCTGCCACTTTACACCCCTTGCTCACAAGCTTAAAAAATAGGGAGTAAACCGAAACATCTTGAAGTGTCTCTTCAACATCCTGATAGACGACCTAAGGTTGGCCATAAAAAGAGTTCCTGGGGTCACATGTCTATTCTCTGTAGATGAAGTTCTACTTTGGGCTACAGGCAATGGCATCAGTGTCCTTCAGGTGGCCCCAAATAAAGCACTTCTAAACCTCGAAACATGGGCAGACTTGAACAAAATGGAAGTAAGTATTGAGAAGACTGTTGCTCAGCTTTTTACCAAGTCGATAAAAAACACCCAATCAACCTGAGCTATAGAAGCTTACCTTTTATTAAAGTTTCCTAAAAGGTAATCCATAACATCCATAAACAGTACCACTTTCAAGATCTTAAAAAATCAAAGCATTGGCAAAAAGTGGGAGAGACTTTCGGTAAAGGAACCGATTTCAAGATACCAAGAGAGAGCAGAGGCTGTTGCTTGTTTTTGATACGTTTTCGATTGACTACCGGTTACTACTATCTACAAATTCATCTTCATAGAATCGACTTGGCTGATGATGAGATTTGCCCGCCATGCGATTTTGCGCCAATGGCGAAATTTGTTATCGTTGCGTGTACATTACTGAGCCTCACGCATGTTTATTGTGCTTTGCCGAATTTAAAAAAAAATCTTCACCTGAGATCGTTGCTGGTTAAATAATTATAACTAGGAAATTATTTAAAAAAAAAGTTACTTACGATCAATCTAGATTAATTTAGTTAACAAATATTAAAATATACTTTTAAATTATTTGTGGAAGTCCAGGGAAGGTTCACAGAGTAAATATGAAAAAAATGCTAGGAATATAGTAAAAATAACAATTTCGTTTTATCTTAGAAACTATTTCTACCTGTCAAACGTTTGATGTTCGTCCCGTCGTTCCGAACGTCGGGATGAACATCAAACGTCAAAAATTTAGAAGAATAAATCAAAAGTCGTAAATTTAGAAGAATACTTTTGTTTTTTTTTAATTTGTTTTTGACATTTGACATTGACAACCAACAACTTCTGATCGCAACCATAATATTTTACGGACTTTGGCGGAAATCTGTTGTCTCGGTTAAATTTTATTTTTATATGCGGTTTAATGTATGATGTGATAGTGTATCATGCAGTAAATTAGTGTATTCGTGTGCAGCAATTGAAGAATTCAAGCGGGAACACCACTGTCCTGAGTTCAAAATGCTCCATAATTCCACGGTTTTTCTTCGCCGAAGTCCTGGGTAAAGTTAACTAACGCTTTATGCAGGGCTAAAAGAAGCAACTGTGACTTGACTGTGAGACGGACAATAGGTTATGACATACTGATGACGATATTTAGGACTCTGACTTAGATTTGACTGACTTAACTACAAAAATATTTACGTCAGACAACGGCTGTATGGGCTAGATTCCTTTGCCTTTCCCGTAAAAAAAAAACGTAATATTTTACAAACAAAAAATATGTCGATCCTTTAATTCTAAAAACAAAGGGTGCATGCATTCCTTCTTCCTTTTGTTTGTGATAGTGACGTTTACCGTTACGTGCGCGAGAACTTTCCTTACTTTGTTGATCCTTTGTGATAGTGACACTATTTACCGTCAAGTGTGCGAGAAGTTATCCTACTTTGATTGTCTACAATTTACAATGCCAAGGAGAAGACGACCTGACTTAGGTCGTCGAAGTCACTCAAATGTGTGAAGAGATAACTCGTGCTAACCGCACTGATGACCCGCAGGAGACAGATAATGAAAATAGTCGTATTGGTATGTCAGAATTGCGTTCTAGAATGAGTGAAAATGAAGTGGATAGGCTTAGAATGCAACGAGTTTATGCACATCAGACACAACAACAGCAAGCACGAGCGATCCCGCAGACGCAGTGCTCCTGTGATCCTGGAACGAGCAGTATTCGATCTGGGAATAGATTATTATGCCGATAAATCAGTAACAATTGGGAAAATGACAATCATTTATAAATATTGTAAGGCGTTAAAATACAGAGCTGAATCCACTGGATTATTTTGTGCTCGTGGAAAAGTGAAATTGCCACAATTGGTCTCACCACCAGATCCATTACGCTCATTACTTCTGGGATGGGAAATGATTCTAAACACTTCTTGGCCAACATTCAAAAATATAACAATTGTTTTCAAATGACGTCATTTGGTGCAACTCATATTATACAGGACAATTTCATGCCCACTTTCAAGGTATTATACCATAATAATTTTTAATAATATTCAAATTTATATTAAAATTTGTATCAGCAATAACATCAAATATTTAACAATTACAGATACAAGGACAAATTTATCTCTTATTGGGGGCGCTGTTACCACTACCAGAGGCAGATCATCAATTCTTACAAATTTATTTTATTGGCAATTCAAATGCGGAAGTTGATATGCGTTGTGCTCATAATCCAACAGTGATGACAACCATTGTCCAAGAATTACAAATGTTTCTTCATCAGAATAACGACTTAGTCAAAATGTTCAAAATAGCATTGGATCGGATGCCATCAGACAACCATAATATTGTCATTAAAGCTGACAAAACACCTGTCGGTGAGTATACAAGAAGGTGAGTTCACCGACAATGGACGAAGTGGTTATTGTCATTGTCGGAGAAAATTTGCAATCTAGAGATATCGTGCTTCATCTTCGGAATAATGATTTGAAACGTGTGTCTAAAACACACAGGACTTATGACGCGTTACAATATCCATTAATCTTCTGGCAGGGAGAAGACGGATACCATTTTAATATCAAAATGGTTAATCAAGTAACAGATAACTAGATTGAACAAGCAAAACAATTTATCATTTATGATTGAACCAACAAAAAAGTTAGTGCTATGAATTTTTATTCATACATACTCATGATCCGTGAAGGTGAAGTAAATAACATTTTGATGTGTCCACGGCTTTTCCATCAGTTTGCAGTTGACATGTATTAAACAATTGAGACTGAACGATTGACATATATCCGTTTGAACCAACATCAGCTTCGATCGGAAGAATACATTCATCATCACGATGCTATTAATGCCAATGGCAACGTGAATAACGTGGGAAGAATGACAATTTTGCCGGCCACTTACATTGGAAGCCCGCGCCACATACACGAGTACGTACAAGATGCGATGTCATATGTTAGGCAATATGGCCGCCCAGACTTATTCATTACATTCACAATGATGGCAGTGATGTCATGTCTATCAAACACCAGTTGATAGACATGACATCACTGCCAGAGTTTTTAAACAAAAATTAAAATCACTTATGGTTTTCATAATAAAGCATCGCGTGTATGGCCAAGTCCGTTGTTGGATGTACTTTGTAGAATGGCGAAAGCGTGGTCTGCCACATGCGCACATTTTAGTCTGGTTAGTGGACAAAATAAGGCCAGATGAAATTGATTCCATCATTTCAGCTGAAATTCCCGATGAAACAGTTTATCCAAAATTGCACGCAGTAGTAACTAAACACATGATACACGGACCTTGCAGAGTTTTCAACAACAATTCACCCTGTATGGTCGACGGCAAGTGTTCTAAGCGATACCCGAGAGAAATAATTGCTGCAACCATCACGGGAAATGATGGATACCCACTATATCGTTGGCGACCCGTTGCGGGTAATGGGCGATCGGTAGTTGTGAAGGTAAAAAGTTGGATTGTGCCATACTCGCCAATATTGTCCAAAGCTTTTGATACTCACAACCATGTGGAATATTGTAACTCTGTCAAATCAATAAAGTACATATGTAAATATGTTAACAAAGGTAGCGATATGGCCATCTTCGCTGTAACAAATGCAAATGACGAAGTATCTCAGTATCAGATGGGTCGCTATGTAAGTAGCAACGAAGCAATTTGGCACATCTTTTCATTCGCGAACCACGAAAGATACATGGCAGTTATTGGCAGTATTACAATCAAGGGAACGCGGCGGACAGAGTGGCACGTCCACGGTCGACCATATTAACAAGTTTCTTCTCAGTTTGTCAAACAGATGTTTTCGCTCGCACTTTGCTGTATACTGATATGCCACGCTATTACACATGAAACGCATCATCGAAAACGTTTCAGCGTCGAAAATAAAGGAACATCAATTGAAGGATATCCAAATATATTTGCTTCAGACGCTCTAGTCGCATCTACACAGTACATCCAAATAACGACGATTGTTGTTGGTGAATGTTCGTGGTCCGACATCATTTCAATAACTGAGAACTATTCATGAACATCTGTGTGTGACTTACCGTGAGGCGTGTTAACTATTACAGTTACTCGAGAATGATTCGCATTGGGATAATACGCTCAAGGATTCCGTCATATCTTCATCACCGCATCAAATTCGTACATTGTTTGCGATTAACATATCGACATGTTTCCCCTCGAATCCAAAAGATTTGGGGGGTGAAATATATGGATAACATGTCTGAGGATGTTTTGCATCGCGTGCGCTGTCAAACTTTGAATCCTACACTACAAATGACTGCAGAAATTTACAATGAGACATCGATCATGATAGAAGACATGTGTTTACTGATGGCAAATAAAGTATTGTCGTGTTTAGGCATGTCAGCATCCAACTGTCATATGCTCGATGTATTTAACCACGAGTTGCAAGGAGAACAACAGTACGACACTGAAGCATTGGCCGAACCAGTTCGTACAAATATTCCACAATTAAATCAATAACAAAGAATTGCGTACGATACTTTGATAGAAGCTGTGAATAGTGGATCTGGTGGAATTTATTTCCTTGAAGTTCTGGAGAAGAAGTGTTGAGGGACTGGAAAAACGTTCCTAATTTCATTGCTATTGGCGAGAATCAGATCGCAAAATGATGTAGCTCTAGCGTTGGCTTCATCTGGAATAGCTGCGACTCTGTTAGAAGGCGGACGAACTTCACATTCTGCCTTGAAATTACCATTGAACATACAAATCAATGAAACATCAGTTTGCAACATCGCCAAAAATAGCGCAATGGCAAAGATCCTACAGGTATGCAAATTGATCGTTTAGGATGAATGCACGATGGCCCATAAGAGGTCACTGGAGGCACTGGACAGAAAGTTGAAAGATCTTCGTGACAACTAAAACATTTTCGGTGGGGCTATGATTCTGTTGTCAGGTGATTTTCATCAGACTCAAATTGACAACTAACATGCGAGTGTTCGCAACAAGATCAAACTGTAATTGTGTTTTCGAAGCAGTTGTTATACATTGGAAATAGTAAAGTCATAGTGGACACCTCAACTGGATTCATAACATTACCCACTGATTTCTGTCTTATCACATACTCAAAAGAGGAGCTTATTCAGCGTGTTTTTCCGGACATAGAGCATCAGTTCAATAACTATAATTGGCTGGGTGAACGAGCATTATTGGCGGCGAAAAATAAAGATGTCGATGATCTCAATGCGACCATTCAGAATTTTCTTCCGGGAGTGTTGTTTTCCTTCAAATCAGTTGACAAAGTTATAAACCAGGATGACGTAGTCAACTATCCCACGGAGTTTTTGAATTTACTGGAATTGACTGTACTACCACCTCACAATTTGCAATTAAGAGTAGGATCAGTTGTCATCGTACCGCGTAACATTAATCGACCTCGACTGTGCAATCGAACGGGACTGGCTGTGAAAAACCTAATGAATAACGTCATCGAAGCAACGATCATAAAGGAAAAATACGAAGGATAGGATGTCTTGATCCCACATATACTGATGATTCCAACTGATTTACCATTCGATTTTAAACGTCTACAATTTCCCGTGCGTCTGGCCTTTACAATGATCATAAATAAATCGCAAAGCCAGTCGTTGGAAGTTTGCGGAATAAAGTTGGAGTTTCCCTGTTTCGCGCATGGACAATTATAAATCGCGTGTTAGCGCGTCGGCAAACCATCATCTTTGTTTATTTACGCACCGCAAAACAAGATAAAAAATATAGTTTATCAGAAAGCTTTAAATTGATTAAATGTATTGTAACTGTGTGTGTCTGTCAATATCAAATTGAAACCGTATAAACAGCTAGTGTTATTGGCAAACTTTATTTTGTACGTACCTAATTCTTGTGACGTGACTATTTTTAACGTCAAGTGTAATATATTATAATAATAAAACTTGATTAACTACATTTAATTTGTGTTGTATTTAATGCAGGTAAAGATATTATATTAATTTGTATTGTAAGCAAGTTTCAAATGAGAACCGTACCCTACAAACTTTATTTTGTAAGCTCCTAACCTTTGTGACATGACAATTTTTCAAGCAACATACAAACCTAATGCATATAGAGTATTTTTTATTGATTACGAATTATTTTTGTTCCAGTTAAGTTTTGACCACATTTTTTACTAAAGTTGAAACATTCTGCATTTATCGTTCAGCTTTTTTATTTATTGATTCTGAGGCGGTACGAAGTTTGCCGGGTCATCTAGTATAATATCTTTTAAAAACAAGCTAAAAAGTAATTAATGATGTATTGACTGACACCAAGTATCCATGAAACATTTTAAAAAATGGACCTGGAATAAGGTAATGGATAATGGAATAGCTGGAGTAAAAGGTGAATTTTAGTGGAATGGGGAACCATATATATACATATATATATATATATATATATATATATATATATATATATATATATATATATACATATCCACGTATGAATCTGTGTGTATGTGTGTACGAATATATGTATTATACCTGTAAATATAACATATCCAACTAAGTAAAGTAAGTTATTTAATGTAGAGCAGTTCGGCACAAAGTAACACAAACTAGTACAGCAAGTTCAATAACCCTCTGGAGGACTAGAGTTAACTTTGATATGTGATCTTAGTTAACTTTTGTTTAATATTCACGAAAACAACTTGCGACTAGTTAATTGAATAGGATCCAACCATGCATAATTTAAAGTACTCTATATCGTAATATAATGCAGGGGACTGGTTTAAGTCATTATTTCTACATTGTATTAGTACTTCATAGATACGTATCGCAAATTAGTTAATAACGCAAGATACATAACGTAATATTACTTTATATCCTTTACTAATAAAATAAGAAAGATTGCACTATATATAATGAATACGGAGATAAAATCCTTTAGTTGCATTTTTCAGGTACACAAGCAGATTCTATAGAAAATTGTGATCCGATCCGATCACATGAAGCCGATCATGAACATAAAGTAAAAATTGAGTAAATCAGATAATTTAATACACCAATTCTTAAATGCTTCATTGGCTACTTAAATACCTTTAATTGCGTATGGTGGGGTTATCTATTGAACATACTCCTAGAATTATTTATCCACTTGTCGACATTTGTTTTCTTTATTAAATGCTAAAAAAAGATTTTGTCTTCGTAATTCGGGGTACATTTTAATAAATATAAACAAAACTTTTGATATTTATTTGATGAATGTACAATTTGAAACCCAGCCTAACCGTGGGTAATTAACCTAATCTAACCATTTATTTCCCTTTGAAGTTTGTCAATTTTCCAACGATGTTTAAATATAAAATAAAGTAAATAAAGTTCTAAAATAGTTCAAACACAGGGATAATGATAAACCGACGTAAGAACAGACCTGGTGAAATTACGAAGGTTCCTCATTTCACTACGGAACCTTAACTACAGAAACAAAACACTATTAAAGTAACATTCATGACTTACACAAATTTTCTTGCACATTACAAAGAAATAATCGTTTTTTTTCACGATATTTGATATTCAGTTCGTTTCATTTTCGAAAGAGTTTTGACTGTCAATGTTATGTAAATGACAATATTTCTTTAATTTTCATCTCAAAATACACTTTTAGTCTAATGGAAGTCAATACGTTGGACTGATCAAAAAATGCAAAAAACAATGTAATTTTTCTCATGTGTGGATGGTCACGTATATGAAACATTTTTTAGATGAATGCTATAAGAGTAAAAATAATAAAACAATCCTGTGATAGAAAAATGTAGTTTATTAAAAAAAACACTATTTATGTGTTAAATGGAAAAACTCGTACTACTATATGAATGGAGTGCAGTAAAATAATTTTTCTCCTTTTTTTGGCAATGAACAATCTGGCGGTTTGTGCGCTCAGCGCGTGAAAATCCTTTGCATACAGGCAGTGTGCATTTATTTTTTTACCACATCTTTTCTCGTTATGGTTACATCTTTTAATGGTACAGGCTTCATGGGTCTACGAAGTTTTGTTGGTTTTAGTTCTTTTTCAGTGTTGCTCCTAAATGGTCTTCCTCTTTTGTTTCCGACACTCTTTTGTAATTACATAAAGCCTTCGCTAACTTAGCTCTGTAAACACCTAGGATCATCTTTTTATTTTGGCTACTACTGTTTGCTTTTTTACACAGTACCCATGAATTTATTACCATCAATGTGTAGAAATGTGGTAGAAAATACCAATATATAATTTCTTACTCTTTATTCTTATCCTGCATCTTCCCAAAACCTATTAATGAGATCAATGCTCATCATGTCGGTGTTGTAATCTTTGAAAATTATCGGACAGTGTATAGTAAATTGTTTTTTTTTTAATTTCTTGTCGTACCTAATGACTGTCTCCGCTAATTCCGCACCAACGTAAGTAGATGCCAGTATAACCATTTTGTTGTCTTTCTAAGTAGTCATAGATATGTCTACACCCTGCGTAAACTTACTCCTCCTGTGATCCCCAAGCCGCTGAATATTTAATGAATTCCTTCTGTGTCAGCATTTTACAATTTTACCGATCCAGTTCCTTTGGATAGTACCCAAAGCATAATCGGATCATAGCTACCAAATAAAGCAAGGTATGAAAATTGTGAAAATAAATAATATGATTTACTCTTCGTGGAACTAAAAAAAATCTAATCACAGTATTCAATCATTCCGAGATCTGGCTCACTAAGGGCCTGGACAAACCTTGCTTGTCAGTGTGTATTTCGAAATTATATGCATACCCGGACAGAATGTGGCATATTTGGAAGATGATGTTTCATGAAATGAGCAACTTTCGAAGCTCACGTCTGTTCGTCCAATGGAACCTCTGCTCAGATGGAGCAACACATATGAACAATGATTTTTTTTGATAATCCATCAAAGGTCTTATTTTGGGTAGACGATCATGATAAGGATGATCAACAGATATGTGTTCTGTATTGTTAAAATTAATTACCGATTTTATTTTTGCAAATATTTTCACCGTCGTTTTCTGTATTATATGAATAAAACTATAGTTTAACCACCATTATCTTACACTATGATACTGATACACTGACATTAATATAATGATTCCCAAAATTGGTGAATATCTTTGGCATTTACAGGAAAGGAAGGCTAATAGCTTCTTGGACAATACACAAATTAGTTTGTTCCACAATTTTAATAAGAATGTGTATTTAGAAATTTGGAAAAAAAATTAAATAGAGTCTCTAGCTCTGCTATGCGGGAGAAAACTGTGATCTTCCTAAAAAACAATGCGATCTTTATTCCATACCGAACTACGTTTTTTCCTCGGTCTACTAATCCTCGGCTACGTGACCTGCAAGATGCAACCCCGAGAATACTCTGCTGGATGTCCAGACGACGGATCTGGTATCGGTTCCACTACCAAGGCCTCCCTTGATAAATGTCCCTATTTAATTATAAGTGAAAGGTCTTCATCGACCTCATCACTTTCAGGAGATTCATCATCCAACTCGTTCAAAATATCTTGTCAGTTTGGATAATAATCGATATCATTTTCGTCACCTATACATTATTCGACTTCGGAAATGTCACCATTTTCTAAGTAGTGGGTATCTTCGATATTTCTGTCATACAACCTACAAACCATGCTGAAAAGCAAAATATCATAAACTACAAACCGCAATCTGGAAATTATTCTTAATAATTTTGTATACTGCAAGCGCATACTATAAACGTTTGGCAACATACCAAAAAAAACAAAGTGCCTTAGAATAACAAAGAAGTTAGCGCATATAAATATAAAATATCAATAACTTATCTTATTACTAACATGACAACTATTTTTCATAACAAAGCAGTAAATTATTTGACGTAAAAATGGAAATCAATTTACCTGTAACTAAAACGCATTAAGTTTCTTACTTATTCGTAATGAGGTATGACAAAAAAATATCGCCAAATTACCAAATAATTTTATTTTTTTGTATTATCTGGCTTGGTTCCGTGTTTTACGGTGTGTTCAGAAAATAACGTATTTTCCCATTAGGCAACGATATACATTTAAGGGTTAAAGCTTGAACAGAGATGGTCGTGTGTTTCAGGAAAAGTACGTAGAGGTTGCAATAGTAAACAACGTACACAGGTAGTCATTGCTTTGTGCACGAGTTTGTCTATGTGAGAATTTGACTCTATAAACCAGCATACTTTTAAAAAAATGAAAGGATTTTGTTATAATTTTTACCATTCTACACATTTTTTAAATAAAGCGATTATGTACGCGATATCAATGAAATCGAATTGAATTTGAATTATGATACAAAAGGTTAATATTTTACTTTAGCTCAAAATTAAGTACTATATTTAAAATTGTACTTAATTTAATTTTGAATATAGGCACAATTTAATTTGTTTTTAAATCTAACGATAACAACATGAAAGACCGTCAAATTGAGCTATTTTAGGCCTCTTTACTATGAGGTTTATCTCAAAAACAGCAATATTCAGAAAGTTATAATTTACTTGTACTCAGACAACAAATGTAAAAAATTGTTTTGTATAAAATATATTAGTAAAATTTTACTTTTTACAACTGTGCAATGCATACTAAGTAATATAAAAAATAAAAAAATATATAATACTGTCAAAATTTCTTTTTCTATCTACGTATATACAGAACCCTAGAAGGGTTCAAGTCAATTTGTACTTAATACAAAACCTGCTCATAATTGACACGTTTTATTATTAATATTAACGATTTCATAGAAGGGTTTATAGCATAAGCGATAACAGTAGTTTTTCTTACTCTTTCCATTTTTATTTTCTAGTTCAAAATGAAACCGACATATCGGAGACTTCTAAATGCTTTTTTCTTCACATATTTTTTTGGATTTTTTGGACATTTTTTTTTGGACATTTGAAAACAAAACTACATCAATGGATGAAGTAGTTTTCTATATCTATATATTTTCTATATAGTTATCTCATAGTAACAACAAAATATAAATTGACAATTATCCTTATTATTTTTTGTAATGTTTGAATATATGTTGACTTAAAAATACTTTAAGATTAAGCCTTAGGTATGTGATACACAAATATATTTTTAATGATACACACTAAAAACGAAAAATTATAAAAGTCTCCTCTTGTACTTGTTCTTAACATTTGAATATGTTATGATACCGGTCATATTTAATTACTTCTATATTAAATTTTTGAGATAACTCATTCATGTCGATGACATTTTTTACCAATTTGCTAATAAAAATATCAAATTCATCGAAGCAAAAACACGCCTTAGATCGCTGATAAACTTTCGCTTATTGTATTATAATTGAATTCCTTTCAGCAGTAATATGATCTTTTTCTTCTTAAGTTATATATATATGTATATATATATATATATATATATATATATATATATATATATATATGTATATGTATATGTATACGTATATCAGTTATAAGCTTATAAGCGGTAGAAGAGACTTTTTTAGTTCCTAACCCTAATACTTTGGAATATTTTTCAATTAATTTTCAAATTATAAAAAAATGCAAAGATCAAGCATATTCTTTGACGTTGCACTTAAAGCTGATATTAATTACACATAAAATTCTAAAAAAATATCTCTATTCCTGACAAACGCAGTAATAATTTGATTTTTAAAACATACATTTTAGATCGTATAAAAATTGTATGGTATTAAAGCCAATTATATAGATTTATGAATATTGAATTCAAATTGAAGTGTCCAATTTTTAATTTTTTCATTTAATTGCATAACAATAGTTAGTTGAATTTATTATGATCTTGTATGTCACCTTGATACAGAAGAAGAGTCCTCTGTAGGAGACAGAAGAAATAAATTAAGAGTCGTAAAATACTAATAACTTTTAGCCGATAAAATCTGCACTTTATTGTGTCATTAAAGGTGAAAAGATACTTTAAAAACATTCATAACACCTCAACTAATTTAAATTTATTAAACTTTATTATATGGAAGCGATAGCGTTCTAGCTTTAATTTTGTGCAGAATTATACTTTGGCACAGTTGTTAATGAGTATAATTTCTCTTTTTCTTGTCTATGGGAAGAGAATCTAAAGCGGAAGAACATATCTTTCTAAAACATCAGATTATACTTTTAAACTTCACTTTGTTTGAGATCTCTAACTTTTTATAGCTTAACAATTACAATACTTGGTCTTATTTTGGGAAAAAAAAATCTTTACAGATGTAATATTTTAATGAACGTATTATGTAACAGAAAATAATAAATATGTTTACCAGATCCTCAAAAATATTGTAATATAAATTATCGTTATATAATATTAACTTTACAAAATTTATTTATTTATTTATCTACTTTAATATATCTAGTTGATAAGTATTGCGGACTTATTGCTACGAGAGCAATACCTTATAGCCAACCATAACACCAGTCCAGCTCCGTTCAAAGAACGGCCGGGAATCGAACCCGGGTCCCCGCAGTAGGATGCATTGTCGAAGGCCGTACGCCTTGCGATCGACCCAACACACCAAGGTGACGACGAATGCATTGCTTTAAATTTAAGCAACACTTTAATGAGATTGAATTTTTACAACATAAAAGTTTGATATGTCTTTTGACGAATACATGATAGAATTGTTTCGGTTTTTCTGCGCCAACTATTTTTCTAAATTACATATTTTGAAAAAAGATGACCACTGAATTTGCAGTTTATCACCATTGTATTTTTTTTACTACTGTGTTGATAGGTGACGAGCAATTTACGTAAACAAGAAATAGGGCAAATAACAGTGATCCTCCATGTAGTATTATAAATTGAAAAAAAAAATTCTCCTTTACGGGCAATGTCTCATACTAAATATTACAACTGCGAATAGAGATTAATAAAAGCATACACAATAAATACAGAAAAGTAAATGATATAACAATATGTGCTGTACTGTGCGCCCATTAGGTACCACTAAATTTTAATCGACTTTGAAATATCTTCCATTCTCGAGTCTCATTGGCTCCATTTATCAACGTACTTCCCGATCCAATACGTTTCTCTCACTGATTGACTGAGGCAAATCAGCTCCAATGTCCGACTCTCGTCACTCTGGATCCCTAGAGAATAGGAACATGCTTCACATATTATCATATTACATGTATAGATCGTAACTGAGACTACTGCATTACGGGCGAGCGTAAAAACATTTAACACCCACCCAAATGGAGAACGTATTTTTTGTGTAATTTTTTATGTAAATCAGTAGGTGGATTATATATTTCCATCAGTAGAAGGAATTATATATTTCTTGAATAATAGCTGAATGAAAAGAAATTTAACAAATCTTATGGACTTCTGATTAAGAAAAATTGTTTTACTTCATTTATTGTCATATTTCCTATACCCAAAGTAACACAGTTTTATGTTAATTATTTGAAAAATTCCGACAGTATTTCAATTAAAGCACATTTTTCAGATTAGGAATTTACTAGTCCAATTTGAAAAAGAAGATCAGTGGTAGATCGTTTAAGAAAAGGAACTCATCAATCTGATGCAACAATCGAAACTCTACGGCAGAGTGTATGCCAGGACTAATAAACATCTATCCTTGACATGCTCAAAATTGGGCATTAAAATAGCATCATTATAAAACATTTTGCAATTGAGTTTTAAAAAACAACTGCATCAACCCTTCCATATAACTGGCCACAGACAAAATATAATAGTCTTCTAATAAGTGAAAAAAAACAATTTTAATGTAAATAGCTACGTAAATACACATTGTGGTATGGTCCAATTGCAGATATAATTGTTATCCATATTTTATTGCAACTCGAGAAGATAAATCAGAAACTGTTACTCACACCGAAAACTGATTGACATTTTTTTTAAGCACAACAGTAGAAAATAATTCAAACATACGGTTGCACTGCTCGTACAGCCAAAGTAACAATAGAGTTCCCGTATAACAATTTTAGAATTCATTAATTTCTGATTATGTGAATTTTGTTTGGCGCCTGTCATTCTCAAATTCAACTGATGCAGTTTTTTTTTCTTTGATCGATCCATATACGTGATAAACCACGAACAATTTAACAACTCAAAGATTAATAAACGTGCAATAATAATAACTTGCTTTCCAAAAAGGAAATGGTATTTTGACAATTGTTTTTATTTTGGGGAATTGTTTTATTCGGAGCTTTGAATATTCTTTGAAAAAAGCGAAAAAGTAAGGAAAAAATATTTATAAGAATTATTTTAATTTTATAAAATTTAATTTATTTAAAAAAAAAAAGAATAAAAGTTCCATATTATAATCGGTGGATTATGATATGGAAGAAACACTTCTATCGTAATTTTATTTTACTATAATTGATGTAATTTAGAGATGACACTAGGGGTAATAAAATAAGATGCACAAGCAGTGATAATGGTCAAATTTGTGCATAACATTTATTCCTGTGTCATCTATAGAGAACTATTGTTAAGGTGAATAATTTAAATAATTATGTGGCAATAATAATATACTATAATTTTATATATTAAGGATAGTTATTACCTAATATTTTTAAAATAATGTGACACACATAAGAAACATAACGAACTTAAACAAAGAACTTGACAATAGACACGCCAAATATATTTCTGCATTTGGACATAGATGACGCGAAATAATAAATATATTAATATCCAATGTTTCTTCGAATTGTTAAAAATTAAAAAAAACACTTTCATTTACGAAAAATGAATATAAAATAAAATAATCGATTTAGAATAAATTGCAAATGATCTAAAAAATACTCAAACAGATATAGCCAAAAATACCAGACAATGAAAGAAATTAAAAGAAATATTACCTGAAAAATAAACATAACCACTAATAAGAAATTCATTATCTTAAACAAAAACAAAATGAGCTCAAAATAGTAGAAGAACAAGAAAGACCAATAGATAAGCTAGAAATACAAGAGAGAAGGAAAATATTGCGCTTTTCATAATGTTGGAATTAATAATGTTAGAGGAAAATAAGAAGAAAACAAAAAGCGATAAAAGAGATACCTATGTGAAGTTTCACCGAATAGCTTAAGTTCGCAATACAAAAGTCCATTACAGCCAGAAAAGATAAATAAAACCATAGAAGAATATTTATACTCTTCCAAAGAAAATAAAGACTATCAAAAAACAAAAGACATAGGATAAAGCACGTGACCTGCAGAATTTAAATATACTGAATGCAAACACTGAAAAAAATTAAACAAAGGCTCTCAGAAAGGGAACTTTCCACTTTATGCTAAACCAAAACCGTCTACGTATAAACTACAAAACTCGGAAAACGAAGTAAATAAGATAAAACCATTCAATCTATACTAATCCACTTATATCCCCCCACATTGATCCCTGGTAGATAATGTACGTGAAATGGAATTAGATTACGTTCTTATAGAAAATAAAATGAGATATAATTGGCCTATCAATGGTAAAAAAAGAGATAAAAAGTGCTAGAATACACAAATTATATTTTTATGTAGATAACAAAGGTCCAAATATGTATAAATGGCGAAAACCTACATCACTTAAAGTTTGCCGATTATATTGTCATACTAAGCGACAATTAAGAAGATTTGTCTTATATATTGCAAACCTTAGATGAAGAGAGTCGGAAATGTGTCTTAGAGATGAATCCCACATAAACATTTATAATGACGAACGGAAACCAAACTCCAATAAAAGGCCAACCAATAAAATATGTAGAAGAATCGCCTAGCTGCATCGCCTTTGGAGAAATAACATCGTGGTCACTGGAGGAATCACCTGGACGATAATAGCTGCTGACAGGAATTAGTGGCGAAAGACGCACGAGGCCTTCACCAAAATGAGTATCCCAAAAAAATGCATGGTCGTTAAAAAGTTGAATGATTAAATGGTTTTATTATTATTGGTAATGCCTATTTTGGTTACTGTTATTATTATCACTATTATCTTTAACTTATTATTTTTTAAGTTATTATTTTATTTACTATATTGTTATAGATTTTGTTAATATTGCTACTACTTAATACCACTACTATAAATTTTTATTTTGTTAAAGTTTTATAATTTAGTTCATGAATTTAGTGTTATCATTATTATAAATTTTTACGTAATTGTAGTTTAAATGTTTTATACGGTTTGAAAAAGAAAAAGGCCAAATAATAAAATAAAAAATATAAATAGCGGTAATATTACTCTCTGTAGGGTGTATATATATATATATATATATATATATATATATATATATTATATATATATATATATATATATATATATATTATATATATATATATATATATATATATATATATATATATATATATATATATATATATATATATATATATACATGAGGATACGAGGAGAAATATTTGTGTTTCGTTACTAGAACAGTTCTAAATGTATGTATCATGAAATGTAGTGGAGTAAATTGTTAATTACACTTTATTGGTGATATACCGTAAATTTTTTTTTACGTTCTAAAAATTATTAGTAAGTACTTCATAGTTTTGAGATTGTCCATTAGAAGACTTATAATTGGTTAAAAGAAAAGGGGTCATTAAGTTTACAGATTAATTTTTCTTTGAAATTCTTATTACTTGATATATTGCTTGTACGAGCATGGAATCATCGAACACTATTAATGTATTAAAATAAAGATAACAAATAACGCCATCTGCTGACTATTATGTATATCCAGATAACAAGTAATGCCATCTATTGACAACTATGTATTAACTTATGGATGTAATAAAGGCAAAATGTCAATCGATTCAAAAACCGCGTACCGCGTTTCATTAGGTTGAAAGGCCCAGACCCGTATTTTAC
Organism: Druceiella hillmani; assembly: GCA_039881145.1. NCBI lineage: Eukaryota > Metazoa > Arthropoda > Insecta > Lepidoptera > Hepialidae > Druceiella > Druceiella hillmani. The sequence continues at coordinate 428,161 of JAYKKI010000033.1, read as the reverse complement.
GTTAAAAAATATTAGTTCTTGTTGTGAAATGGCTTGTAATTACATTGTGAACGTGCAGAAATTGAAGAGGCGCAAAAATTACGACGAGTGGGCGTTCACCGCCGAAAACTTTATGATTTTGGAAGGTGTCGACATCATGAAGTTCGAATAGATACGGCGGCAAAGTTGGTAAAACCGCAAAAATGTCATCTCAATCTGTCAACGTCAAAACAGTAAAATGTTATCGATGTAAACAAATAGGTCATTACAAAAATAAATGTCCATTGTTGCAAGAACGATCAATTAATGCATTCAGTGTCGTATTCCTAAACGGAAAATTTGATTGAAATGTCGTGATTGAAGTGTACGTCGATTCAGGCGCCAGTAGTGACATGATAAATTACGAGAACAATATTCTAATAAGTCATATTACCTGTCAGCTAAGGAAATAATTGTTGCAAACCAAACTGGTATGCCAGTATTGTGTTCAGGAGATACACATATTGCTACGGTTGTGAATGGCTCGGAATATGATATTACTGTTCGAAATGTTTTGTATATTCCTAATCTAACTACATATTTGTTGTCTGTTAGTAAGCTAATAGAAAATGGTAACAAAGTGAGTTTCCAGGAAGGAATTTGTTACATTTTTTTCTACAAGCAGAATAAACTAATAGGCATAGCCAAGTTGATTAACGGGGTATACAGATTAAACATAAAATCGGCATGTTTGTTAGCAGTTTCAGCAACGACTTTCGCTATGGTATGGTATAGACGGCTAGGCCATATAAATAGTGGAGATCTAAATATAATGAAAAATGGTGCAGTAGAACTGTACAGTGTGATGTGAAGGTAAACAAACAAGATTACCCTTTCCATATAACAGAAATAGAAGTGAAAGAGTATTGGAAGTGGTACATGCAGATGTATCCGGCCCAATGGAAGTGAAGTCTATCGGACTATCTAGGTACTTCTTGCTTTTTGTGGATGACTACAGTAGGATGTCATTTGTATATTTCTTGAAAAATAAAAGTGAAGTAAATACACGTTTTAAAGAGTTTAAGCCAGTATCAAAGTTATAAGATCTGATAACGGAAAAGAATTTTGTTCAAATGAAATGACAAATTTTTTGAAATAATCTGGTATTTTACATCACCGTACAAATCCATATACGCCGGAACAAAATGGTTTATTTGAACGGCTAAACCAAACAGTTGTTGAAAGAGCTAGATATTTACTTTTTGATGCTAAATTAGATAAAAAGTTTTGAGCTGAAGCAGTACATACGGCTGTATACCTAAGAAATAAATCGTTAGCTTCAGGGTTAAACCATAAAACGCCTTTTGAGGTTTGGACAGGCAAAAAGTTAGATATCAGTTACATACGTATATTTGGCAGCACAGTCATGACCCATGTACCGAAAAAAAAGAGATTGAAGTGAGACATAAAGGCAGTAAAGCATTGTTTAATTGGATTTACTGAAAATGTAAAGATTTACAGATTATACAATTCTGTTACAAAAAAAGTCATTACCAGCAGAGATGTTACTGTCATAGAGCCAAATAATGACTCTGATATGTTTCAGGTCAGAGTGGAAGAAGTACCAATGTCAACATCATACAGTGGAGCATCACAGTAATAACAGTGAAACTACAGATTCTAATCTATCACAATCTACAGCAAGACCTTATGACAGTACCTATGTAGAAGATAAAGTAACCTCAGACAGTTCTTCAGATGCATTTTTCGAGTTTGTTTCCAAGAGCGAGTTGAAAAATCTGGGACAGATTGATAAACCAATACATCAACAGCGAGAAAGACGGAAGCTTGACAGATATGGTTTTGGCAACCTGTGTATATAAAGTGAGCTGGGTATACAGGAAGACCAGCTAACTCTCGAGGATGCCCTAAATAGCCCAGAGTCCAAGAAATGGAGTTCAGCTATAGAAGAAGAACTGAAGTCATTTGAAGAAAATAAAGCATGGGAAGTAGTTGATAGACCAGAACAAGGAACAGTTGTTCAGCGCAAGTGGTTGTTTTGTAAAAAAATTAGAAAGTGACAATAAAGTGCGGTTTCGAGCAAGATTGGTGGCAAAAGGTTTTACACAGCACGCAGGAATAGACTATAAAGATACATTTTCACCAGTGCTTCGTTATTCAACATTAAAACTGTTATTCGCTTTAAGTGTTAAATATGATTTAGAGATAACCCATCTTGATGTTACTACGGCATTCCTAAATAGTTACTTAGATGAAACTGTCTATATTAATTTGCCTGTAAACTTTGTATGTCCTGATAAGAAAAATAAAGTTTTAAAGTTAAATAAAGCCATTTATGGTTTAAAACAGTATGCAAGGGCATGGTACAAAAGAATTGATAGTTGTTTACAAAAATTAGATTACAGAAATTTTATGTATGAACTTTGTTTATTTATTAAGCAAAATGGAAATGTTAAGACATTTGTTGTCTTATTTGTCGATGATTTTTTTGTGTTTTAAAATTGTTCTAAAGAAACAGAATATCTTAAAAATTAGTTGCAGTCTAGATTCAAGTTAAAAGATTTAGGAAATGTAAAGCAATATTTAGGTATGCGAGTCAGAAAAGAAAACAATGTAATCATTGTTGATCAGCAACAATTTAAAGAATAATTATTAAAGAAATTTAATATGGAAAATTTAAAAAAAAAGTACACTAATGGAAGTAAACTTAAGATTAGAAAAATATAGTAATGTTTGTACTCAATATCCTTATCGACAACTAATTGGTAGTTTGCTCTATTGGTCAATTTTAACGAGAACAGATATGTCCTGTGCAGTTTGTTACTTGATTCAATTTAATAATAATTATAATGAAAGTCACTGGATGCACGCAAAACGTGTTTTGAAATATTTGCAAGTTACAAAAAGTTTTGCTTTGAAATATGTGAAGGATAATTTGGATTTAACTGGTTATATAGATGCTGACTGGGCATCAGATTCCATTGATAGAAAATCTTACACTGGATATATTTTTTAAATGTCAGGCTGTATGATATCACATGAATGTAAAAAGCAGCAAAATATTGCCCTATCAAGTACTAAAGCTGAGTACATAGCTATATGTGAGGCTAGTAAAAAAAGCTATCTATTTAAGAAATATTTTATGTGAATTAAAATATAGAAACAATACGCTTGTAATACTTTATAATGATAACCAAAGTGCTAAGAAATTAAGTGAAAATTGTTTATTTCATAAAAGAAGCAAGCACATTGATGTTAAATATCATTTTGTCAGGTCAGCTGTAAATATAGGTTTGATAGAAATTAAATATTTAAAAACAGAAGATATGCCTACAGATATGTTGACTAAAAGTTTAAGTTCATGTAAACATCTGAAATTTTTAAACGAGTTAGGGATTATAAAGGTTGTCAATATGCCATTTTAATTTGTTTATTTGTGATATGTAAGCATGTGTTATCGCATTATTTTAATACGGGAGATGTTAATGTATTAAAATAAAGATAACAAATAACGCCATCTGCTGACTATCATGTATATCCAGATATACATGATAGTCAGCAGATGGCGTTATATGAAAACTTTGTATTAACTTATGGATGTAATAAAGGAAAAATGTCAGTCGATTCAAAAACCACATATCGCGTTTCATTAAACTCATTCGTGATACCAGCTATTAGTTTGATAATATCACGCTTCAATTAATTCTACATTTTTTATTTGATTTTTATTCCTTTTTCGTAACTTCCCCGTTTGTAGTGAAGTACGAAACAAATTCCATATTCGATGAAATTAATATATGAAATTATATACAAAATTGCATCTTTCTATCATTATTTCTTGGTCGCTAAGATATACCTAAATTTAATTTACTGATAATTTTGTTTTTGAAATATTACATTTATATTTAATAATATATTTAATACACGGAACAATTTTAAAGTACATATCAGAACTGTTATTATATTATTTTTTTATTATTTTTGCACGCTAAATTACATATACAGATACACTTAAGTACATATAAAAGTTTAGACATTAGTGTTTCATTAAATTATTTCAAATATTTATAGCATTATGTCATAAGGAAATATATGGTATACAATATTTTTGTAGCGTATTATTTTGCTTAATTTTAAATATAACAACTTAGTGCTATAAGTACTTAAAACTGATATTCGTCATTAATGACATCTAGAGAAATTGGTAATCATTGTTCAAGTTTAAATTTCAAGTTCCAGAAATTGTTTAAAGGTAACAATATTATATTCAACGAATTAATCAGCAATCAAACTTCTTTACCACCAGAAAGATTTGTTTAACCTTCTATGAAACCATTCTGGACATAAATATAAGCAATTGCAATCCATCGTCAGTTTTTTCAAGAAACTTTCTATAAAACTCTCTTTACGTACGAAATCTCAAAAAACTCTATCCTGTAATAAATGTATTAACTAAAAATTCTTAATATTAGTTATTTATATCCAAGCATTCAAGTATCATTATATCCAAGCATCTTTTACCCAAATACTCTAACTGGATCAATCTAGTATTTCCCGCACTCAACGTGTACATTATCGGATTGATTACTTTTTTCTTTCGTTTCTTACATTGGATTTTGGCAAATTTTTATTTGAAAATAGTAGATTTTGATATTCTTTTAATTCAAATAATTAGTAAAAAAAATAATTCATTATTAAAACTTCATTTTCATTAAAAAGTAAATGTAACTACGAGATGTAGTATTATATCTACCTTATTTAAATTCTTAACCACGACCTTAGTTTCGTTGTATGACGTCTTCAGGCGGCAATTTGAAGAGATCTAAGTGAAAATTAATTTCTACAAACTAAACGCGAAATATATTTACAATTAAAAATAAATAAATTAACATTGTCTCTCGAAAGATATTTCGAGAGACAATGTTAATTTATTTATTTTTAATTATAAATATATTTCGCGTTTAGTTTGTGATAACAAATTTATAAAGGTGATATATATTGCTTTCCAATAGCAATTGAAAGCAATTTGTTTAAATGTGAATAAAGTCTACTAATAAATCGTGTAACTAGAAAAAATGTTTATGTGACGTTTTTTTTTAAATTTCTTAAATCCCATTAAATTAAAATATTATAGAAACAACTCAAATATCGTATTTTTACCACTAATATTAACTGGAAGATAGTTAAGATCGTATTGAAATTACTTTCAAACACCAGACGAAACTTGAACAAAAGTTCGAATCCAAATAACCATAACGAAGTTAAGATCGCCCATTTCAGACCGAAGCCCCGAAACTAGTATCGTCAGCGCCCTCGAAGATATAAACAAATTAAGGCTATTCTATGTAATAAGGACTCCGCGAAAAAGCCCTTGAACCGCGCGATTACCTTTTATGCGGAAATAAACTGCCTCGCGTCAATAATGATCCTTCATCCTTTAACCTGAGTCTAGTCTGAGATCTAAATAAAGGAACTTAACTTAGTTTCACTTTTTTTTAAAGAAAAAATATTACTCTATTATATGCGCATAGAAGACTATTTCTATATTTATACATGTGAATACATAAAACAACGTTTTCTTTTTATCCGTTGTTTAAACAATTATTAGACTTATAAGAAACTGATTTTAACTTTTTATACCACTTTAACTACCCATCTATCTTTCGTATTTAAAAATGAAAAACATATAATTTCAAATAACAGATGATATGTAAAACATTCCTACTGTAATAAAATTAAATACTAATTGCTTACTCTTCTGTTATTGCTCAGCACTTGATGTTTTATCACGCCTATGAAATTCAATGTACAAGTAGATAAGGTTTAATTATTTTAAAAATAAATCACAGTTTTACTTAGAAACTTAAATTAGTTTATGTAAATAGTCCAAATCTTAAGTTCAAAAATATACCATATTTGAATGTAAAAGAACGGCCTAAGGAATCCAATCTCGGATCCCAGGTTTTCGGTATTCCAGCCAAAGTATATGCGTATACGACGTTTCCAGATTATAACTATGTTTTCTTAATCCCAAAATTTGAATAGGGATCGGGATTAGCATATGCAACGGACAAATTTTTTTTACGTCTAAGGCATTTTTTTACGTCTATTAGCATTTTTTTACGTCTATTTATGGGGCGGAACATTATCCTCACCTCCGAAATCAACTTATATGTTAGTTAGTAAGCTTGTGTCTTAAGTGTGGTTTTATTATTCAAAATATATTATAAGTGTGGTTTTATTATTCAGAGTATATTTATTCAAAACTTTGTTTCTATTGCTTGCCAAACAATTAGAGGCTTAGTAAATGCTTACTTTGTTTTAATTTCAATAAATAATAGAAAATTAGTAAAAATAATCGCTTTTAAAGCAAATATGATATATAACTTCCTTGTGACAATTTGATGTAGAGTAAAAATTTAAGACATTACATATAACTATACAATTTTCAATATTCGTTTCTTGTTTGTATGGGAAGAAATTCGATTTTCCTTCTTAAAAGGATTTCCTTTTTGAATATTAAAGTTTTCCCAAAAAAATTAAGGGAAAAAGTAAATACTAATTGACATAAATTTTTTCAAGATTTTTAGTTAGTAATAATTAACAGACAGCTGTAGCACTAAGGGAAATGTCGATGTATTAATTGACAGATGATATTTTAAAAAACGAAAAGAAAACTACGTTAGTATTAGAAGTTATAAGAAGACATGCTTGTGGAATCCGTATAATAAACTTATTGTTTGGCTCTACGTACAATTGTTTGAATGAAATAGCATCTTTTTAAATCGCTTCCCATCGCCTTGTATTTAATAAATCTGCAATTTTACGTTAAACCTCAGCGGTTTAATAAATCAAAACTTAATATAACAAAAAAATTAAACCTTGTCAAAAATTAAGCCCGTAAAATAGTAACCATAATATGAAAGTATTGAATATTACTAATTGGACCACTGCAAATGAGTGCCTTGAAAAGATCTTGCAATGCAGTATTAAGAAATTCCTCAAACTCAACAATCTCAGTTTTATTCCATTGTATTCCTGGGAAAAACTCAAATTTATTAAGCCGATTTAAATACACATATTTGAAGTCTTTTTAATAACATAAAATTGAGGAAAACATTTATTTACATGTACAAGAACTGTTTTGCAAAGTAAAACTACAAAACAATGTTTTCTCTGATTACCGTATCCCAGTTATCGTGACACTTTGCGCGAATGAATGCGGCAACAAAGGAGTAAAGATATGCGCTGCGAAGTAGTCTCCAGGAAAATCTGCATAAAGTGAGCAGAATAATTTCCATGAGGCGTCATGGTTATCGCTTGAAACAGACAAGAGTTCAATTTCGAATTTTCATTAAAAGTAGTATAATTTTAAATAAATTTTAAAAATCAACCATATCCCTAAAAGAAAAGCTAAAATAAATATTTGCCAAACCTTGCTTTAACCTACTATACAGGTTTTTCAAATTTTGTTTTATATTTCTGTTGATCATCGTTACAAATTCCTACTTCACATCTTTGTTTTTTTAAACCAGTTTTTAATGGAACTCTTATTATGCGATAAGAAAAAGAAGAGAATTTATTTGAAATGTTATGATAATTAATATTGAACCTTCCTAGGTGGGAGAAATCTAATATATTTGTTTAATAATAATACATAAAAAAACTTGATAAGTTTGAATAACATATGGGTAATATATTTACTCGAGATCCAAATTTGCGGAATTCGGACGTCACTTGTGGTTAAACATGATCACTCTTCAAATGAAATAATTATTTAGAAACGAAATAAATAAGGTTCGCAATACATATGATGTCATATATAATCACCAAAAGCGCTACAGTGTATTCTACTTATCTGTAATGTTTAAAAATAAATTATGAGGATAATTTTTTGTTTTCCTTTTCAGACTATATCATCCAAACTTGGAATCACCCCTAATCTTGTTACGTTATTACTATTATTTTTATATACTATTTTTTTTGTCCTAAACTAATTACCGGATATTTTTTGTTGCATATACAAAATTATGACTATATTACAATGTTTGTATACAGGGGGAAAGAAGCAATTTATACAAAAAAAGGCGGCGTCTTTTACAGTTCTAAAAGTATCAAAACAATAGTAAAGACACTTAAAAGGGTCGCTCCACGGCAAACATGAGCCTGGTATTTTATTTGTTCAAAAATATTAAATTTAAATAAAATATCATAAATGGTAACATTTTAAGAAGTGACTAGTTTACTCTTTAATTACAAAAAACATGAAATTGTGTCTTTTAAATCCGAGCGTAAGTAAATTTTTAAACATTCTGAAATATTATATTAAATATGCTAATATATATATATATATATATATATATATATATATATAGTTATATATATATATATATTAATCTATTCACAATTTTTGATAGTATTATTCACCATGTCAACATATTGCCTAACTTGTTTTTCACGGATGTAACCTGCTTACCTATACCTCTTTAATATTTTCATGTAAATACGAAATACTTTTAATTGTTAATACTTACTAAATATCGTTATCCTCATATTTTCTGATTTTTGATATACATGTTTATACTGTATGATTTTCAGATTTAAACGTTAATGGAACGTTTATTTTATATTTTACTTGCATGTCCCTGAAATATTTCATTGCAACCAGTTCTAAATGAAAAAAAACTGTATATATATATATATATATGTGTGTGTGTGTGTGTGTGTGTGTATGTAAATAAATTTGTTGCATCTAGCACACCTACGTCCCGTTGTCATAATATCCAAATAAAAACACAAAATTAACGACAGTATGGACTTCAAACATGATATAATCAACTACTAATTAACAATTGATAATAAAGTGTCACTAGTACCGTTATAGGGTTTCGTAAGTAAAGCATGCTGATGCGGGTATTAATATCTGATTAACATTTTAATTACTCCAATTTTACCAAAAATATGCAGATGTAACTACGGTAACTTAACCATATTAAAACACCAACCAAAATTAAAAGGTTATGCCCTAAATTGTATCTTTTAGAATCAGCGAAAAACCCCATGGTATATTTTGAGACTGCCATTCAGTATACCACAAACAAGAATGTACAGCAGAGAAAAGAGTATGCCCGCGAAATGAAAACATATTTGTAAACTCAATATTCATACCAATAATAAGCCCCAAAACAAAATAATCTCTGCTTTGATCGTTTCTCTTCTGATGATTGTAATTAATAGTCAAACTAATTTCTCAAATGTAATGAATTTCATCCTTACTAAAGCGTAAATATTTTCACATTCATCAGATACGATTTCTGGTTCACGGTTTCATTTGCTTGGAAAAAGAAAAAGATGGTAGTTTAATTTCAAAATAAACTTTAGTGCGAAAATATTGAATCTCGTAACTGGAAATAGCTCGTGTATTGCAAGACATCGAATGTACTAATGGGGACAAGAGAAAGGCGGGCAGGTGGTGCACGAAGGAGTATTTATTTTGAATAGTTAGCCAAAACTATTTAATAGGATTTGCGACGTGTATATATACAAAGAATAAATTTAAGGTAAAATTAAAAACTGTATTTCTATATTGTTAAAAAACAAATCATCGGATATAAAAATTATTCTGGATATACGATTCACTACATTCATCTATCTTTTCTTCAGCGCTACTATCAGTTTCCATATATAACCGTTCAGGGGCCAGAAAATTTCAAAACAAGTGGCTTGTTCTTTGTTCGTGGTTGTGGCCTACTAGTTCTCTACAGTGAATAAAAAGTTAACAAACGTTTATTTGATATGTAGCTGTTACACATCACTCGTAAAAATTTACAAGAAAATATTTGCCTATACAGCCTAAAGAGATTATTTATGGTTTCGGCATCTTCTTCTGATAGCTGCCCAATCGTTCAAATAAAATGTTAAACAACAGTACTACACTTATTGTATTTGGCATTGAATTCCATCCGTATAGCACGTATAGTCCGTAGGATAGATTGGTTTGTATAGATTTATGGCTAAATGAAATTGTTTCTATTATAAATTTTTGGCTTTTAGGACATTCATTAAATGAACCATTTCGTCTCTAAACACTTACTGAAATTTTTCATTTCTGTTATTTATTATTTTTTTACCTTCAGCTGATCTAGTTTGCACTTCTGAATAGTTAGTTTGTAAGAAAAATGTAGTAATGATGCAAAGAATCTAATTCTTGAAAAGGGGTTGATGTTCCGAATCTCAGAATTTTAAGATTTACTTTCTTTTTTTTACTTATCTTTGGAAGTTAGCCCACAAATATAACATCGTAGATCGGTATTTGTCGCCACATTGTGACTCTTAGCGTCCAAAATTTTTAGTAACAGGGTGTATGTAATCTGCAGTATGCCACTCATAATCGATATTTCCTTTTTTTGCCTGATTTATTATAAATATTTAATTTTATGGTGTGTTACATATTTAGTTTCATAAATAAAAGTATTTTTATTGGTCTACAGTGTATTGGATATTATGACATTGAATTTTGTCCTATATTTATCTGTCCATTTATATTTATTTTTATAATCTTAACGGAATAACAGATTTCTAGACAGTTTGCGTCGCTGTCCATATTAACTGAAGTGAAACTGTTTATACATCACAACTCCATTTTAAGGAGGATTCTAAGTTTTTTTTTCTTTTTCTTTGAAATTTTCTACAACTTTTCTACAACTCTTTCTATTATATTTAAGATATGAAATCAAATCAATATTTTTTCATTAACAACTATTTGATTTTTGTTCCCTTTTCAATTCGTTAAAATAAAAATATTTCTATAAACAATTGTTTAAAAAAATTTTGTGTTTCAGATCTGCCAAACATTCCACAACGTATCACAATTTTGTTTTAATCGCTTTGTCTTACATTTTAATTACTTATAATTAATTGAACAGTTTAATGACACAGTTTTGTGATCAGTGCTTTTAGTGCAAATTGCATGGTAAAATCTTATAACACAAAATGGCTTAAAACAAAGAAATCGGCGGTTTTATATACGGATTAGTAAATTTTCACTTTATCCATAATACCTTTATATTTTATTATAGTTATAATCGTTTAAAATTCTAACTCAAAAATATGCCTGGCATACTTCAACCCCATCACGTAAATCTATTCTGCTTATCACTCACAAACTTTAAAAAGATACGTAATCTATGTCCTTATGGTTATTATACACAATAATGAAAGTTTCTTCTCAATCGGATATGCAGATATCACACCCTTAAAATAAACAAACAAACTTTCCTTTTCATGAAATTAGTATGATAACAATTAATTACTTAAACAGATTACATAGCACCCTTCCTAAATTTTCAGGTCACCTCGTACACAGGTCATCTGCCAAAAAATAACTTGTGTATTCTCATTATGCATATATTTGTAAGATATTATGATGGTTCAGTTATGATTCAGCTTAAATGATGTAACAGTTCAGTCAAACTGACATTCTGCGTTGACTACTCAGAAAATTTTGGTAATTTAAGTTACCATATAATTCTATCCGTTGTTTAAAATTAATATGTAGGGACCATGGACCTAAGTATTTAAGTCCAAACTCAAGTTTCATATCCCTCCACGAAATATCCCATGTCAAAATGAAACCCTGAAGATAACGGAGATAGAGCGGTACCATTAACCTATGAGTATGAACTCAAACTCTGTAACGGAGTTTCCGTCAGAAACATGAAATAAATTCGAAGATTTTAAAAACAAGAGAACTAATTTTTGTTACATATTATTAAGGACTTTTCCAGTACATAAAATAACAAATAAATAAAAGTGTATTGATTAATATGATTTAATTTGATGTTTTTCAAAAATATTTAAAGTTTTGTAAATTTAAAATAAACCTGGTGCATTTTATGTAACGGAGGTAATATTTTGGAAAAACACTATATTGGCATAAGTTATCAGTGTAGTGGTATAATACAAAAGATTGTGAAAAGTTTGAACCGTTGTAATGGTTTAAATCAATTTTTAAATAGGTTTAGTAATTATGTATTTCTCTGGAAAATATTTTTGTAAGTTAATAAAAAAAAATAATTTAAGTTTTGATCTGAGCAATTATTGTATTTTTTCTTGTTTACAAAGTTGGAGTGGGAGGTGGATAATACTCATATTTCTTAAACTCAATATTTGGCAAACTAAACCTGAAAATTAAAAAAATTTTTCATGAAATCTCAAAGTTATTTTAAAAAACTTATTTCGATGGGTAACCCTCCTTTTAAAAAAATACATGTTTAATCGTTTATTAATTGATATAATTACAACAGATGTTAAAAAGTGATATCAAATTTTGAATAGAATTTAGCTAAATTTCATAATTTACCCAAACGATCATTTCTTATTAATTAAATGCAATCCGAAAAAATTGGCAGTGTTTGAAAACTTTTATTATTTTCATTGTATGTCATATAAGTATTATTTTTTAATGGCAAAAGTGTACGAGAAAAATATATACATTAATTCATTAATTAGCAAGATATATATTAATTCCTTAATTAGTAAGATATATTAGAATCGATAATTTTCAAGACAAAGGAAATTATGTTGCGTGGAGACCGCAAGTATCACATACGTATATTTTGAAATATACTTAGAGATCTTTCCCTCTGCAATAGATAACGGAAAAAATGTAACAAGTTTGCAAATGGATTAGCAAATATATCAAATCAGGAAGAATTGATATATAGAAATCGGAAAAGTCACTCTTTTCATGAATAATTTGTTACCCTAGTGAATACCTTACTAAATCTCTGAAAGATATTGAATATAACATTGAATAAAAGATCTTGGTAATTTATTTTTAAAACACCCGCATAGAAACTTGAATATTTTGATTTTGTTCTAGATATTTTGGTGTTTTTACTACTACTTATCAACTAATTTTACTCATGCAGACAACAGGTGTTAATAATTATATTTTTAGTCAGAAAAACATAAAGCGACATTAATTTACTTGGCGTCGTTACTGCAGCTTCACGGAGAGAATGACCGTAAATACCTATTAATCAGTTTCAATAATTTAATTTTCCAAATTGTTATTTGTCGATGGTGTACATGACCTAAGTATGTTTTAAACTGCAAGCAAAGACTGTAATTCATAAAGCAAAGACTGTAATTCGTAAAGCATCTTCTGTGAAGAGTTTTGGAAAAGAAACAAACGACTAAAACGCTCAGTTTCTTAATACTAGAATAAGTTATGGAAAAATTTGGTCAAATTCAAAACTGTTCGAAAAATGAAATATGTATAGTTAGGCTTCAAAATCTAATAAACACAAGAATTAGCTTTACATGTAGTCATTCCATTAATAGTTATAATTAAAGTTTTTTTACACATTTGAAAAACCTTGCATTTATATTACATTAAATGATTACATTCATAACCCTACGGCGTTATGTTTAGTAGCGGTTTATTATCCTGTCTGCTACATGAGAGGACGACATCATAGTTTATTTCAACTGTCTAGAACACACACGAATATCCTACAGCGCTCACCCTCAAGTTATTTAATGTTATATTACACACTTTTGCATTAGGGTTTTGTTTGTTGATTGGTCTGAAAGATATGATCTACAGTTATATTGACATGTATATGTCATATACCTACTTTCGTCAGACTATTCTCGTTCTTTTGTTTGCTTTTACAAGTTCAGTTGTTTTACCACCCTAATGCGCTATGCGGAAATGAGGGTGAGGCTTTTCGTACGTACGTATTTATTTTCTCGTGTAAGCTCAACGATGTATTTTGGTATCGAAGAAATCACAAGACTCGTCTCGAATTCAAAAATGTCATTGAATATATAACATTAAATGGAACCCAATGTGACTAAAATTTCAAGAATGCAATAGCAATACACTGCTTTCCGCTTCGACTTACATAATAGTACAGCGTGTATTTATTTTCAAATAAATTTATATGGGTCTTTGAAAAAAAAAACGATTATTATAAGAACAAAAGCGCATGAAACTTAAAAGGGAAAAATGCTGTCAAAAGCTATTTTTTGTATTTTAATGACACTTTTTAATTTGTAAACTGATCGACTTGTTAAATGAACTTAAGATCTAATGAAAACCACTTTTTTTCTTGTTTAATAAATAATGTTTGTTAACAGTTCTATTGTCACAATAACAGCAAAAATATATATTTTTTTTTATTTCGTTGTTATAATCTTTCTTTTCCACCCGATTGATTGATGATTCATTAGCTTCGAACATTTTTAATTAGACCGAAGACAAATGGAAAATGATGAAAAATAAACTATCGTTGACCTTTACGTCCTCAAATATGTGAGTAATGTTTAGCAGCGGCTGCAAAGCAGAAAACAACATTGGTGTGTCTTCGAAAAGAGACAGCCAAGCAATAAATGATTGATACCAAAAAACTAGCTGCGAATTTCATCACCAAAACAATAGCCATATAACTCCAAAATTATAATAGGTTCGGTTTGGAATACGACAGCTACGAAGATCCAGACAATGGGTTCTACGGCACATTACTTTATGCATATTCCAATACGCATTTAGCAATTCTATGTTAGTGTCATATTTTCATTTACGCCAAAACTAAAAACAAAAAATATTCGTTTGTTTTCATAATTAAATGAAGCTAAGTGATGTATTATTTCTACTTTCTTTAAGTTCTTTACCACGAACTAGGTTTCGTTGTATTAAAACATCTTCAGGTGGGCTATTAGTACAGATTTGTTAAAAGCCCACCAGAAGATGCTTTAATACAACGAAACTTAGGTCGGGGTACAGAATTTAAAGAAAGTAAAAATAATACTACATCACGTAGTTTCATTTAATTGTGAATAATAAATTTTTATAAATTAACGCCAAATATATTCATTATTCGCTTGTTTTATGAAAAATTACTTTATCAACTAATGTACCTTATCATTTTATTTTTATTGAACTTATTTAAGTTTATTTGTTTTAAAAATGGTTTCTCTGTAATTTTTTGAAACTTTTTGCGTTTTCTAAATAATTTCAATGCATTCTATGTACAAGAGAAGGCAGCACCATTTACATACAATAAAATATATCGGTGCTGTTAGCATTAAAACAACAGGGTACTCTAACCTGGGTTGTAACTATAATGGCTGGCCAGTTGCAAATTATACGACAATTGCTCGATAAATTAATACGTATTTTTTCTTCACTTTAACTGAAGATTATAGGAAATAAATCTCATTCTTGGCAGCTTATAACGTATTGCTCTTCTCAAAAAGTCTCAATGATAATTTATATTCATACAAATATAAAGCAGGCCCCGTGAAAATCATCATAGTCTCTTTAAGATTTTGCAGTATTACCATGAGTAGAAGTCATATTATAAGTACCTGGACCCTAAGATCTGCGGACCATCATTTGTTATTGCGAAAACACTCTAAGTTAAGCAATAAGGTTAGATTATCATTTTTGTTTTGAAGGTGTGAATATTTTTTTAGCGTACCATAGCAAAAAAATAAGAAATCAGAACCATTATAAGATCGCCCAACGGAAACACGCATCAATATGTCGAGACACGTGATCATCCATCTGTCCGTCTGTCATTATGGTCTTTTCGAGAATTCACTTTGATGTAGAAACTTGAAATTAAAACGATGATGAAACCGAATATATTTTATTAATTAACACTCAGATATATTTACATAAAAATACTAGAGCGGAAAATGAAGTAATTGAAACGTTACTGAAAATTTTCACAAAACTTATGTTTCCCTCCCTATCTCCGAAGTAGTAAAGTCAAAATTATGAAATTTATCAGAAATTTAGCCAAAAGCAATATAAGTTTTCTAAATCGTATAATTTTTTGAAAAAAAAAAACGTATTTTTAAGCTTATGAAAGGTAACTTTTAATACTTTTGGAAACAATGTGAATATTTTAAGCTTTACATGTGTTTAAGTGCAAAGAAAACCTAGATTGGAAGATAACATTGGTTTTAAATGAACGGTTTAGTTTTGACGCTTACTTCAAAATAATTTATAAGTTAATGGAATGTAAAAATATTACAAAACTTGCCTTCTTGATGACATCTTGATGATTGAACTAAAAGTACGAAACTAAAATATTGCATTATGATCATAAGACACATAATATACCAAAATTGTGTTTCGGGCCGTATCAATTGAGTTGGAAATGGAGATACGTATTCGATACTAAATTGAGGAGTGCAGCCCATGCATCAGGAAAACTTAGAAAAAATTCATTACAAAAACAGAACGCAACAAAATTCAAAACTGAATATTAAACGATATAAATTTTTAGCTCAAACGTAAGCTAGAAGTAACACTAGCAAAAATCACAAAATCAGAATCAAAAATAGAAATAACACAAAGATCACAAGATCAAAATGAATAAGTAAATGACAAAATTAAATCTGAGAATATAGTCAAATAAAATAGGCATTTAAAATGGAACTGATAATAGAATTTCTTTTTAAACAACAAAAATTGGTGCATGAGAGAGAGTAGAGAAGAAGCATCAGTATAACATAACAATAGTGGTACCAAACTTAGGGCAGAATTATATTGGCATCAGGTAAATCTATAAGACAGAAATATACCCGGTATGAGAGATAACTGTATACAATTAGTATAAAACGATGGAGTAGGAAATATTTTAGAAGAAATTAGTTATAAGTCAATGAAGATAATAAGCCTTAGAGAAAAAATATTATAATTTTTATTCTTAATTTATTTATTATGGTGATATCCATACGCACGCGAAGAGCAATTAGTGGTATTTGCTTACAACCGATATTAGTAAAATTAAATGAAGGATTGCCCACTTTTACATGGAACACTATTACTTTTACCTCTTCTCCAATTTATAAACAATTAACAATTCATTAAAATCATTTCAATGTTTAAAAGCATAAAAATTACAAACTTAACGCTCACGATGAATAAAAATTGAAAAGTGCAATCAAGAAATGTAACTATTTTGACATTATTGGCAACAAAAAATTAAAATACACTGTTATATGAGTAGAATTCACACAACTTGGATTTTTACAAATCTAAGTACATACAAAAATGTAAACATCTTTTATAAATGTAAAACAAATAACTAGACTGCCGATTTCTCTTTTATTGTTATAAGTTAAAAAAAGTAATTTTTCATTGAAGTGCTTACTACATGTTAACATTCTGCTTTCTTTTTCATTTTTTAGACTTACGTGGTTAAAATGGATGTGCGGAATACACTGCAAAACGCTTTACACGCTCATAGTACTTAACGTTTTTTTTGTATTCTATAGGATATATTCAATGATGCACTACTCAGCAGGGTTTGTGAGAAAACTATTATTCATCCGATATACCAGTATAGCCAGCATTATTTTTGTTTTATCTTTATTTATACGCATTCATTTGATTAAACTAATTTCTTCTGAAGAATGTTATCACAATCGGTCTTAAATTGAAAAATGATTATGCTAATACATAGCAACGAACGAACGGTCGTGAAAAAATTGTAAAGATCCGTTTATTCATTTCAAGGAAAACTAAAAACTGTGAAAAATATTTTAAATAAAAATGTTCTGCACAAAAAATATTTTTTCTTATATAATGGATGGATAATTTTGGAAAATAATTAAGCATATATTATATTTTCGACATAATATTACAAGGAAATTAATCCCTTACTGGCAAAATAAACGGACAAAACATAAACAAATTTTATGTAAATACGTAAATAATGGACAGCAAAGTATTTTATAAAACCATCCATTATTACTAACTATATGATAGGAGCTGTAATTAACTATAACATTGACGCGAAAAAACATATTTTATCACACAAACCAACACATTTTTCTATCCACAATTAAATCAAACACAATCGTTAATTCTAGTGCCGAAAGCGAAACTTCGAGAGTGAAATGGGACAGCCATTAATCCCGCCCGATTATACCTTCTCCAAACTTATCGGTATCTTGTGGATGTATACGCCATCAGTACCGAAAATTAAATCTGTGTTGACAAATAATATGTGCTTGTGTATATTTTGTGTATATCTTCATGGAATGATCCATCATCCTTTTAAAAGAGTAATGACCTATGTATGAGCGTCATCCTTTGATGAGTAATTTTCGATTTGCGTGCCTTAAGTTTGTAGTCAATCACAACTTGGCTGGGTACAAATTTGGAGTACAAATGGAAGACGAAAAAAATATTGTGCGAGTATATTATGCCGTTCTGTAAATATTACGATATTATAACTTATATCAAAATGTTAAAAATTATGTGGAGCTAATGTTCTGAAGATTTAATTATCAATTTCTTTATATCTAATAACTATACAATCAAATGACAAATGCTAATAACACCATAAATTTCATGCGATATGCTATTACCACTCAAACAGTATTTCGATGTTTCTTACTCATTTACGCCTAAATTGCTGAAAGATTCTAATGAAACGTGCTAGAGACATAGATCACGATTCGAAATAATATATGGCTTCGTTTTTTAACTCTTTACTGGCTGATCAATAAGGAAGGTATAATATTGCAGTGCAGGCGGAGAAATCACCCAATGGAGGAAAATTAAACCCTACAGTTTATTTATGGAGCCACAAAAAATAAATGTAAGCTCTTGCATACAAACAATTGTTTACTTATACAGATATGCTTAAAAAATTCTGTTATTTCTAAAGTTAAAATATTATGAATTTACAGTTTGGTTTTTAAACGTAAGCGTATCAGTAAATTATCAGATAATCTCTCCCATCCCAATATATGGAATATTATATTTAAATCAATTATTTGTTATATATCTGCGCTATATTTTACTCCTTTTCTCTTATTGTCAAAGACAAATATATTATTGCACAATCCACAGAAACCAAACAGAAAGAAGAAATGTGTAACACAACAATAATATGTATCGTAGGGAATTGACAAGCAAACAATAAATAATTGCTGCGTCGTTTATCAAATAACGTATAAAATATTTTCATTAAATTTAAATTTTGTCTCTAAAGCGTGCCGCATTAAGTTTAATAACCGAGATTAGATCGTAGAAATACTGACAAATCTGAACCTTTCCATTTCCAGCTCTGGCATAATACCAACCTTTCAAAAAGAGCAAAAATATAATACCTGACCTATTGCTAGCTAACTTAGAATTTGCCAGTAAAATCCTAGAATGGCAAGTTCTCTATGAGGAGACATTAATTTACCCTAAATATAAGCCTTCCAAATATGGTAAAATAACATGCAGTCATAACGAACTATTAGTCGGAGCTGGAGCCTATTCAAAATATATCAAGCGCAGCGCATCACGGAAAAACATAAATTAGGCCTTATATAATACGGAGGATCTCGTAGCTAGTTTCCAAGGCCTGGGAAGCAATACTCTTGATGAAATTCGAGATTCAAAAACCTGCAAGCTAGCGAATAGATGAAATAGCGGGATCTAAAAGGAAACATATACAGAATTCAGAAGACAATACAGTCCAATGCTAATGCCAATACGAGATAAGGGCCACAGGGAAATAAAATTCAATACAACAAGCTAAGATATAAAAGGGTCAGTATAGCTCTCCAGCTCGAAATTGCTGAGTGTAAAGAAAAAAATAGATAGAAATTAAGGGGGAAGCGGATACAGAGATATCGGAATTGAGATCCAAAATTGTGATCATAATGTTGCGTAAAATTCCCTTATTGTCGATAGTACTATAGCAGGTGTCCTGTTCTTCATATAAGATAATTTTTCACAGACAAGAAGGGTGATGACGCATATGACATATAAAAGATTCATCCTTATCCAATTAATATTTATGGTAAGGTATAAAGAAGAAAAAACATTTTGGTACATTTTAAAATAATTAAGAGCTTCATCTGAATCACAAATATGATAGCAAAAATTTTTAGATCTATGAATGAAACTTCGTAATGTATTAATCATTACTGTATTTCAGAACATAGCAAATAACGTGGATTTGTCTCAAAAGGAAATTAACATAAGTGGATAATAGTTGAATCATTTAAAATTCGCTACCAGTATTATTTTCTTATTTAAACAGCAACACCATTTAAATTAATGACCAACGAACTAAACTCTATAAATCAAGAAATAGGCCCTATAACTAATAACTACATTCAAAATACCGATATAATGACATAAGGTTTCAATAAACATACACTAGTCAAACAAATTCACTTAGAGTAAGTGGAAAAGCATATAAATTTAGAAAAAAAATATCTTCTAGCAAATCTGGGTATCTAGAAATACAAAGACGCATAACTATCCCATGCAACAAAATATACAAATCCATAAATATCTCATGGAACAATTTTCAACGAAATACTCTAATCCGTTTTTAGTGAAATTAAAAAAAACTCTGGGCTCACCTCTATGCATCACAAGTATGGATATGATATAATAATACTAATACAACAATTCAAACATAGAGCAGAGTATGTCAAAATTTCAATATTTATATAAAGAAGGAACAAAGGAATCAGGGAAAAAATAACACCTATAAATACTTTGATTATCACCTAAAACGGAAACGAAAATAGACTAGACACATGGCAAGTATGATCAATAAAAAATTTACAAAAATGGTAAATTAGCATGGCCCAAGAACTAAACGGAAAGCAGGAAGACCGCCAGAGGGATGAAGAGATGAAATTATTAAAATACCTGGATAAGACTGGACCCCGTCCGAATACTGAATACCATATCGATCATGTATTATTACTTGGTATACTGAATGCCACATTCATAACAACTATTTATTATCATACTAAACCACATATCACCTCAAACCAGCATGGCTTCTTACCAAAAAAATAGTAAGAAGCCAAAAAAACACGTCAACAAATATGGTTGAATACATAACGGATATTACATTGATATTGAATACATAACGGATAAACTCAAGCGAGTCGACATAGTCTATACAGATTATAACAAAGCCTTTGATAAAGTAAACCACGCTATTTTAATATACAAATTGCAATGTTACGGATACATGGTGACTCGCTGAGATACATTCAATCATATTTGGCAAACAGGAAGTATCGCGTTGTAATTAATGGGTTCCCGTCTAGTGAACGTCAATCAGAATCTGGCGTACCACAGGGCTCCCACCTCGGGCCACTATTAGTCCGCATTTTTATAAATGTTTTAAGCAAAGTACTGCTCCATGCCAAGCATCTTATGTTCGTAGATGATTTCAAAATTTACAAAAGAATAGAAAACGATTTAAATATTACACAACTCTAAAAAGATTCCGATATCCTGTCAGTATGGTGCTCGAGGAACAAAATCCACCTAAATCGTAATAAATGTTCCTAAGTAAAATTTTCCATTCGCTCCCAAAATTTTCATAGTCAGTACGCCATCGACAATGTAAAGTTTGTTCAACGTAATACAATAAGTTAAAATTTGACAAACACGTAGACCACGTTACTAGTAAAGCTGCGAAGATATTGGATTTCGTTTTTAGGGCAAGCAAGGATTCTAAAAACGTTCAATCATTGCTGTCTCTGCATGATTCATTTGTACGCAGTCAGCTCGAATACGGATGTGTGGTATGGAACTAAATTTTTAATAAATACTCTGAATGCATCGAAAGGGTTCAAAAGATATTTTTGCACCACCACTTTTGTACTTTTGAAGCTGACTTTAAATCTGTGTTGAACAAAATATTACTCACGTACTAAGAGCATCCTTCATAGTATAAATTAAACAAAGACGAAAACGACGCTCAAAGATGAAAACGTACTGACTGCATATTCCTCCATATGCTTATCAACAATACAGTTGACAGCACTCCACTTCACGTAATTTACACGTAATAACAGTAGACCGCATATATATCGTTTTTTTTTCGTATCAAAGTTTCGCACGAATTTAGGATTCTTTGCAATCGTAAATAGAATAAGCCGCGTACCCTGAATAATCTTCCTTCAACTGTAGATTTTTTTTGGGTCTTCAACTTCATAATTTAAAAATGAACTTATTGAGATTGACAGACACAGGTAACTTTTATTTGTTACAAAGTGATATTTAGTGTATTGTTATGCTAATATTTAAAATATTTCAACTTTGTTTATTAACTTCAATTGGTATGTCTATTTCATTCTATGTTTTTTTTATTAATTCCATTATTAATCGTTATTTAATTCACTATAACTAATTAAACATTTTAATATGCATTTTATTGATCGACTCCATTATTGTTCATTTATTGAAATTAATTGAAAATTTTCTTTTTCGTAATATTTTTATATGATAACGGTAACAACAAATTAATCATGCTGTGCCCACTGATTTTGGTGATGTCACAAGAAAATTATATATATATATATATATGTATATATATATATATATACTTATATATTTGTATATATATATATATATATATATATATACACATATATATATATATATATATATATACACACAATTATGTGTCCTTGAATTAAATGGTTAAATTTTTTGACAAAACTGTGTGCCAATAATATATAAATAGATAACACATTCGGGTATAAAAATGTATTAAGGTCTAATTTTATTGAATATTTAAATTTCAGTTTAATATTATCAAATACTTGTCATTAATTAAACTTTACGTGACATTAGTATAATTTTAAATTTAATTATATACACTATCATTAAGTTAAATAAAAAAACGAAGACATTATAGCAACTGTGTCACTATGGTAAACATGGAACTACGTAACTACTGAAATCTCTTAATTTGTATAACATAAAAGATTATTCTTTTTATAAGTAAATTTTGTAAAATTGATCAAATATAAATGCATAGGATTTATTTTCTCCGAATCGTTTTAGAAAGGTACGTAATGTAACCAATATTAAATAAATGGCGCTAGCTCCTAACGACCCTGTTTAATATACTTTATAAATGAACGTAGCCATTTAAATTCGGGCGCTATTAGACTAATATTAGTAATATTATTGTCTTAAAGGGTTAAAAGTAAGGATACGAAACTACAAACAGTAGATATAGTGTAGTCTGTCTAATAACATATCTCCATCGCTTTGTGGTTATAAGATTCGAGCTCAAAATGTAACATATTTTCTTTTTAACGTAATCTGGAAGTTATTTTTATTTAATGTTGACAGAGACATAGTTTTGAAAAATAACTACAAAAATTAACTATTCTAGAATGAATTATTTTGTACTTATAAGTTAGAGGAATACTACTCGAACCGATAAAGCAAATTAACATTATCTTTCAAACCGCCCAGGCACCACTACTTGCAAAAATACCACTTCGCATTCTATATCCATATTAATTGAACCGCATCATGAAGTGCAACCAACTCGTTAGCCGCATATTGTAGACGAAAATGATGGGCTCATTTTGTGCAGTGAAACTATTTGCTTCAAAAATGATCTACAAATATATATTTGCAATATGTTCATCAATAAGACACTCGCATACAATAGCTCAAAATGTATTTATTGTCTACCATTACTAATCGTGGCTTGATCGAATCTAACTTGTTGTCACGAGATTAGTCACCCAATATCAATAAATTTAAAAAAGCACTCTCTTCTGGGTCCTCGAATATTTTATAAGTGATTCATATTTTGACATTTACGAAAAAAAGTTAAGTAATTATTATGAAAGAAGAAGGAACAGATAACAATACAATTAATCAATAATAAGACAACGTTGATGGTATCGCCAATTTATCAGGAAATCCTGAATATTGAACGATTCACGCAAGGACTATGGATGTATAAATAATGCGACGAAATATTGTTTAAACTCTAATACATGACACAATCCACTTCCATAAGAAAGTTCCACATTCAAGAGTAACGAGAAAAGAACCAATTGATAATGTTAACGGCGTGATACGCAAAGTAAACATAAACATTTATCGGTGCCATAGTCGATAGAGATAACATCTTAATTACCTTTTCGTCGCTATCGGTTTAGCGGATCGTTAGTAACCCTTTATTCGTGACAATTAGTAACTATTTATTTGTCCTGGCTAAGAGAGCGATAAATATTATCATCGAAGCGCGATGTTGTGACATAACATCGATTATTATTCAGCTTGGAATATTCATGGAGTAAAATGTTACACGAAGAAACAGTTATTTTTATTCCAATAATTATGTTAATTTGTTGCTGCTTTCGTTTGTTGATTCGGAAAATGGGTTAAAAATTTTGTTTTGTTGTCAAATATTATTTTTCCTATTAAACATTTAAGATTCGGGAAATTTTTTTTTAAAGTTGAAACAGGAAATTTAATTGAATGAATTAATTATCCATTTATATCGGTTATATTCACCCATTTTAATTGAAGAATTGGGCATTCAAATGAACAATATTCATTTTAATGCCCAATTTTTGTCAAATATTAATAATATTTTCTGAATTAACAATCTGATTTAGTAAATATCAGCGAATTAAATAAAAAATAACATTCTTGGAAGACCACTGTTAAAAAATACTTTTTTTTGTTAAAAAAATCTCATTGCAACAAACTTTTACCCAATATGTACATATATTCTATATATTTCCAATGTTCATATAACTTATTTTGATTCAAATCTTAAGCAAAGTGCAAAAACATAAATTTCAATAAGTTACATTACTTTTAGGATCAAAAGTGGGTTTTATTAAAAGAACCAATATCACGAAACCAAAAACCAAAGGTTTTTAATTTAAACTAAAAAAAAAACACAAAAAATTAAAAAGAAAATGTTTTATACGGTATAATAAAATAAGTGAATAGCTTTTTAAACGGTATTGCTGACACCATTTTATCAAACTTTGAAAAATATAGTAGCTTGGTGCACTGCGAAATTTTGTTGTTGTGAAAACCGATGCCTGACAAACGAGTAAGTTTGACACATATTTGCGTACATTTCTTTCATTATTTATTTCCTTGAAATATCAAATTGAGAGAGTAGTTAATCAAAGACATATTCATGCTGAAGTAATATTGAATGAATTCACACACTTCATACTTTCCACGAAACATTCATCCATGCCTTTGTTCATAGTAAGCTTTCTAGTAAAAAATAAGACATATAGCTCTTAGTAATTACGTAAAAATAAAGCATTAAGTACATTCATTATTAAAAGGCATGTACATTAAAATTAATTTATAGCATTTAGCGTCTTTATTTATTTGGAGGTCCAGCACACGCAGTTCTATTGAAAGCTATTCAGGGAAGAAACGAAGAAATTAAAAAAATTTCCGCAAAATTTACTCGCTTATCGTTTCATTTTTATTTACTTTACGTATGGAAGCCAAGATGACGAAACTCGACGAAACTGGAAAATGTATTTATCAGATTTAGTTAAGCTACTATATCAAGATTTTAAATTATGTGTATGTGGCTTACTATAAGAACATTTTCGATAAAGGACCAGTAAAGATTTTTTTAAAATATCTAATAAAATTTAAAAAGAAATAAGCTAATTTAAGGAATAAAGGTGGAATCTTCTCAGTAATAAGTAAATTGTTGGTTATTTTTGTGGATGTAGACATTTTATTTATTTTAATATTAATGATTTATCCAAATTATATTGTAAATTGATTTCTCCTCAATTTTTATTATTGAGATGGTTTTATTTTCAATAAAGTTTGGACCTATAGTTTTAATACAGCATCGAGATATTTATACCTGTTTTCACTTTTAACAATCAAAATTGTGTTTTATCTTAATTTGGATATAACAACAGAATATACTTTATTCGAATTAAAACCTATAAGTCGAGCCGCTTGGTATTTATATTTCAAATGGTTACAATCAGCAATCTGAATTAATAATTTTAAATCTTTTTGCTTTTATACAATCACACCATCTTCTGGCAAAGCTGTGGTGATATAATGTCAACCAGTCTCAACATAGGGTCTAGATTTTGATTTTCACCATCGTCGCTAGTATTTTCATAATTTATGTTTCCCCCATAGATTTTCAATTAAAGCACCGGAATCAGTCCCTGACCCATTAATACCACTACAACACCTTTCTGTAAATAATTTTGCTGTACTCAATACAAACATTTTGCTCTATTCAGGGAAAAATTCAGATTATGGATTTTTGTGATACGTGGGAATTACATATATTATGCACGTTGCGCCATCCACTGCCACGTTGAAGGACAAAACTTTTGTCACTAATTAATAAACACCAAGCTTCATCCTTGAAATGTTATGCTATTTTCGAATCGGAAAGTAATATGTATGTTAATTCAACTTGTGAACTACGTTTATACTAAATTTAGTAAATATGTAGATATTTATGATAATAAGTAAATATTTAGTAATATATTTATGATAATATGTAAATATATAGATATTTATACAAATATGTAGATATTTATGAAATTTCATAAATATCTACATATTTACATATTTAGTCGTGATTAAATGACAAACCAATTTTGTTGTATCCACATTCCAAAATATCTACATGTCTGTATATTACTCCGCCCTACAAATAACATGCATGCCTACTTTGGTAGTTTCATTATCTGTTTGTGTAGTTATCATGCTATAAACAAACTGACAGAGAAAATCAATTGTAGGATTTTTAATATCGGCAGGGAGAAATAAAAATATAGCTTATTTTGTTCCTACTGCTATCAGCACATAAAGTTTATATTCAAGTCTTTAAAGATAACAGTTTATTTTACCAACTTTATGAAGTAATTTCCATTAATGCTTGTTAATCCTTACTTTTTATATACCCAAAAGAAGTATATAAAGATTTCGACAATAGAAATTTGCAAAAAAAAAACTTTAAATGACAAATTTGTAAACCTCCCGATCATTGGAAACGAAATATCCTCTAAAGTCTATTTTATATGCTTTCATAATAAAATAATATATATAAAAGGATTCTAGTAAATACCTTACCTGTCAAGATTTTAGATCCATATGAAAACATATGAGTACTGCGGGATACTGAGCTCCCTAAAAGCCTATCGTTTTTGCGACATATTCACGTTTTCATGCCGGCGTATTGCTTTTAGCGGAATATTGCTTCGAGCGGGTATTGTCGAAAATATAGTGGTATAATAAACACTCAGCATAAGGTTTAGTGACCTTTCAGGCATTCAATTCAGTAACATCTTCTATATTAAGATTTTAGATTTTTAGTAGGACTTGGGACGACACCTTCGTTTATTGTCATATTTATGAATTATTATCGTCCACAAAAAAATCCATAGCATAAAGAGCTCAATATGTGGTATAATCTCCTATCCGTAAAATGCGTACGACCTATGAGTCTAAATGAGGACATTTTCTTCCCGAAAAGTAAAGTAAAATATCTGTATAGTGGAAAATGTTTTATCGACATTATTTAATTAAAATATGTGCGACCGTGAATGGAAAATACCCACATGCCAATAGTTATAATAGACAAACTTTCACTCATATCATAATACTTTATTATATCTAAATTTGATTAAGTCTGCAAATTGTATTTAATTATATACATAATGAATAAATATATCCAAAATACAGAATCGAGATAGGAGAGTAGATGTAATTATTGACTTTTTAAGAAATAATATTTTAGAATTATTTCCTTTACAAAAAGAACTCTTCTTTAAATAAATTAAATAAACCTATTTTTATCGTTAAATTAATAATAGTATATAAGATATTATATATATAAATATATACACACACACACACGCACACATATATATATATATATATATATATATATATATATATTCTTATATCGCTTCATAGTTTCATTTCTTAATCCAAGTTAATAGGATATCCAATTGATTATATCAAAATTTCTATAAAAATGCAAATAATTTTATCATTTATTTAAACTGGGTAAAATTTCAAGAACTTTTAAAAAAACTTCAGGCTTATTTCAGTACGCACGTTGTTGAATAAGCGTAAAGCAAAAGTTTAACAAAGTATTTTTTAGGAAATGCGGAGGTGGAAATTAATTTTTTTTCACGTAGATTCACTTAAATATTTCTGCGAATGTACTTCAATAACTAGAGAGCAAGGAAACGTAACTTGCGTCTTTTTACGAGACGTTTTATTCTTTTCAAACTTTTGATTTGACGAAAGCTTTGTATCGAATTGAACAAAGCTTAATGTAAAAGTTTAAGTGTAATCGCAAGTTGTTACTATTATATTTAACTACGAAGATTATCTTTTTCTTTTCCACGTCACTTGGACGAAAAAATATTCTTGCGTTCGTATTTGTACGAAAATTCGCAGAACTTGATATTTGAAATAATCATTAGTTTAATGTTCCTTGTCTAAAAATAAAAAAAATTCTATTACAAATTATTAATCAAACGCTAGCTAGTTTTTGCATCTGCAGCATTTGCTACCAACTAGTAGAAAACAGTACATAGTAGTTGTAAAAATAAAAAGGTACTCATCGCTTCATGCACGAGTTTCTTTATCTTAAATTTTATACGTATATCCGTGTAATCTCTAATAATCCACACCTTTTTAGGTAAACTTGAAATGTATGTGATGTTAAATAGAATCGTGTTCAATGTTGAATTACAGTACAGACTCTATTTTTGCTCTAGAGAGTTAAATACTTTTGGTGTATTTGTAAAGCTGGGCCACCAAGTATAAAAGAGGTAAATTAGTTATATAAAAAAATGTCATACAAACATAATTTATTATAACTCAGTATCATATTCAAATGTCAATAACAGCATAAAAGGAGGACCACTTAACCATTTTTTTCCGTTTACGTACATTTGACGTTACGTAAAAATTGATCTTCAATTAGATATTTTTTCACAACTTTGCAGCGTTTTTAAGTGTGCATGCTTTCAAGTATTGCTATATAATCATGAGGATAGGATATTTTATTTTCATTATAAGTGCAAATGTGAAGCAGCCTGTTTTTGTTAATCGTTATATATTACAACATAGTTAACAAAATATATGAAGAACGAGGTGCGGTAAAGTCCGCGCCTCTGTAAAATAACCAGTTAGAACGATAAAATATTAATGAAAACTTCAATTAAATATACTCTACATAAAAACGGCTATGGAATTTTAGCAGAAATGATTAAAGCATGCAACAACTTTTCTCTCCTTGACACATTTTAGTTCTCTTTAAGTATATTTAAATCTCACTTGACACTATTAAATAAATCCACCTAACATAGATGTTTTATCCAAAAGATATGTTCATATTTGTTTTACGTAGTTTTTTTATTGAATTCAAATGGCTAAGTATGTCATTTCCTAGATTACAATAGAGTAAGCTGTAATAAAATATATATGGACCACGGCAGGAGACAAAATGTCGTATTATTTTATATTTCATTATATCAGCTTATGCAATTCTACATGGTTACCTTTAACCTTTATTTTTCGAATATTTGTGGAAAGAATATTTTGTCCTTAATTCAGAAGGCGTAGACCAAAATATATTCAGATTTTTCTATATCTCCTAGTTTATTTTTTTGTAAGACTAAACTTTTTTTTTTAAATCAGTTAAGTGCATGCTACGCTCAAATTTCGAGGGATTCAGTTAGAATTTTAATTTTGCTAGGTATTATGAAAAGCAGAGTACACTTTTAGATTAATGGAAATCAATATGTAAATCAAAAGTAGTAAAGTAGTAATAGGGAGATACTACTTTTCATTGTTATTACATAAATTTCCTCATATGTATGACCAGATATTATTTAGGAAAAACCACGACGACAATCGCGAATTAAATATTTCAGTCAGCTCCGTTCAGAATATTTCACGAGTTTGTGTAACCGGTCTACTAGGATTATAATCTTAAAATTTTATAAAATATAGTTTATTTCAGAAATGCGGACTTAGAAACTGAGGCAGTTCACTAGTGTTGAATTGATTAGTTGTTATTCATATGCAAATACGTTTCAAACATTTCATCGTCCACCCTGTCCTCACATAAACAACCCTTACTATTCTTGATTATCGATGATGACACGAAATTGTATTTCATCGATTATTCAAGTCAAAATAAGGGATGGAACAAAGTAAAATTTGTTATAAAATTCTAATATTTAAAATTATAAATTTTGATATTAGACGTAGAATAAATTGTTAAGTAAAATTTCTTTTGGATATATTTTATAATACATCATTTATTTTATTACGTATATGTTTCTATATCTTTTGCAATTAATGTTATTCTTTCACTCTTCATTACTTTTAAACTATTTTTTAAACAACAATTTTTAGTGTTTATTTTCTAAGTGCAAGATATCGAAAAAAATTTAATTACCTGAATAATGCTGTTCCTGAGAGAGAACTCGTCGAGAAGTGATCTAAAGTCGATGTCTTTGACGGTCTCCCATATTGTTTATTATTTTATCTAAAAACAAAATTAAAAAATATTGGCACGTTAATAATACCAATTTTTTATCTTCCATCCTTTTATGTATGGTCCATCGATAAAACTAAATTACCCGTAAATTTATAAATATTATGACTAACGGATTTAACTGAAAAATAAAAATTACCTCCTGAAAACGAAATTAAGTTAATTTTCTAACAAAACAACGACGAGCAGTATAATACAACAGCAGCGGAACGATGTGACTTATTTTGATTTTTAAATCACTTGGCCAGCTTATATAGATATTCCCCTAATTAAATTTTGCGAAGGCAGGTGGCATACCTATCTCCAATTATTTTACTAACTTCCGCTTCACTAAAATTTTACGACAATTAAAAAATATGTACAGTTTTCAAACATCCGACTTGCTCTTTCAATTTATTTCTCAAACGGCAAAAGAATTTCGCGTATTTTATTTACTGTCTCAATAATTTTCACACAAATATTTTTGACTGTTTAGATATATGCTGCAAGCACATAATAATGCTTTATTTTTTATACACCAAGTTTCTACGTCAAATTGTTCACGAGAAAATTTATGTAATTCCCAAACGCTCAAAATTAAGTAACGTATTTAAATATAACTATACTTTGTTATTGGATTAAATAATATATCCTGTTTCTGATCTAGATCTTATGTTATTTAATCTGAAGTCAGACAAAGCCGTAATTAAGGTCCACTTTTGTTTTTTACTATGACAAAGATTTGTTTTCAATTGTCAGCATGTTCTTTATCACTAGCCTTATTTATTGACGATGCCTTCAAATTAATCTTGGCTAATTCTTTTCATAAATAATGAAAAATAAATTATAACAAATAATCTGACCGGGAACTATTCCAACGTCATATCGACTGAGTATACCAAAGAAGTTTGAGAAATAAGCCACATGTTAATATGTAACGATAACGTGTTTTTGTGACCTGTTGTAAAGTAGATGAAACTCCCTTGGAAAGCGTGAATGAACATGCGGGATATTGGTGACGTTATGGATAATTACTTCAAATTTTATACTTACATTGCCAAAACCTATCAAAATATCTCCAAAATTCTGAAATTTGTCACGCAACATCCTCATAATTCTCATGGAGTGGAGTGTATCGAGCTTTAGTTTAATTCTTTAGTCCTGAATATTAATGAAAATGAATTAATCATCTGGTGTGAAACTTCTCATATGATACTGAAGAAAGTATTCGAACAGTTTGGGCGATTTTTGTTCTGCAAAACATGCAGTTAATATCCCTATTTAGTTCCTTAGGATTGCATAAGAGCCATGATCAGTTGTAATTTTTGAAGCTATTTATCGTTTCGAAATAGAAAATTATGCGGGATTAGATCGAGCGCTCTATAACGGCTCCAAGACATTGAATGCCAGCCGGATGAAACGGACGCTTTTCTCGTGACGGTGTAGTTGCGTTTTATTTACCAGCTGTATATCATGACGGCTTCTATTCACGTAATTGTTGGATGAATAGAACTTATGTTGACTAGGTAATATTCTTAGTTATTTCACTAGTTTTAATACGACTATTTTTACGAAAAAAGACGATTTAACTTCTCGAGATCATGTACATATAAATTAATCACTCTAACGAAACAAAAATTACACGGTGAGCAATTGATTGAGAATAATACGACCCCTTTGTAAGAACAGTACTAGCTAAAGATCAAGCAAGAGAGGTGGAGTGTGAGCCATGTGAGGCTCAATCCGATTTAATAGCGAGTATAGATCGATCACTTATAAACAATAGACTGTGATATCATAAATACTCCATTCATATTGACAGCGCCTAAGAACACTTGTGCTGAGTACAGATTTCACGAAATGACAACAAAATATTAAAAAATACTTTTATATTGTTGTACGTTATTTCAATTCAATCCTTTCGGTTATGACTGCAATGTTCACAACGACGTCAATGGACGTCCGGAATCGACACAGTCACTTAATATTAAATGACTTTAAAGAGTTATAGATGATTTTCTTAGTAATTTCGAAGAAAGTTTTATAAAGTAGGAAATATAAAAGCAAAATACCATTTCCCTTACATTTTGTTTATTCTCTCATCATGTTTTTTTAAAGCTGTAAATGTTTAATAATATTATTTCATAATAGCAGGGTGGAGACTTTGCATTAATGGTAATGGCAAATTGCACAATAATATTAGTGTTTCATATCGTTTTGTAACTTTCCTGCACTATTTTTTTTAACACTTTTTCGTCAAATATCGGTCACTTATATGGTTCATGCTTGAATTGTTTTTCCTTAGAGAATTTCATGTCAATTTCATCTACAAGGAACCCGAAAAGCCAATATTTGTTTACATCGTATAGATCTATCTCCCTTATACAAATCTATTTGATTTAAGAACAACTGGGATTATGGCGCGTCACATCAAGCCACTCTGCCGATTTATTGTACAATTCTTCGTACGCAACTCATTGTTTATAACTGTACCTGTTTATCAATTATATTTTACATGATAGTCCCAATTTCTCACAAAATATACTTTACAACGGTTTTTTATGAGAACCATCGTATGTGAATTCTGAAACTATCCATCACAAACTCTGAAAATCTATTTATCCATCAC
The DNA here is from genome assembly GCA_039881145.1 of Druceiella hillmani. Lineage (NCBI taxonomy): Eukaryota > Metazoa > Arthropoda > Insecta > Lepidoptera > Hepialidae > Druceiella > Druceiella hillmani. The sequence continues at coordinate 395,206 of JAYKKI010000033.1, read as the reverse complement.
AAATCTGAAAGGTTATTTTAATAAAACATTTATTATTATATACGGAGGACAGTATCATCTGAATATATCAAGTACAGAAATATGCAGTTAATACAAGGAATAACTTAGTTTTCTTTTATAAATATATTTTTTATCAAATGGTTTGTTACTAATTACGACTAAAACTGAAAGATGATTAAGGGTCGGATGTATGCAATAAAATATTTCGTTTCTCATTAATTACATGCGCGTGCACGCCGGTCCCGGCAGTGTTATGTGATGCTTAGTAATGTGCGTTAGACGTAGACACTCGACACAATGGGATCGATTGAGACACTTTTTAAATTATGTCGATTATTAAAATAAATCCGAGCATGATTTCTTTGTTATAATGTCTTCGTAAATCTCTTGATACGGAAATCGATTGATCTTTGGATATGGTTTAGGTTAGTTTTTTGACGCTAAATGCTCTATTTTTTAAGTATAGCGTTTTTGTAAATTAATATGGCAAACATAAACTACAATAGGAATCAAATCCCCAAAAAAAATTTCATACAGTTCTTGAGATAAATAGCCTAATTTCTTTATTATGAAAATATAGTCATGATTTGCCAAATATAAGGTAACCGTAATATGGCATATTTAATTAAAAAAATATTTAAAATTATTTTTTCTTTGCAAATGATAATATTTAGACATTAGGTATCAAAAAACCAAAACTAACCCATTTTTTCGTCTACTTATTGATTGACTTCCGCTTGTATATTGTAGACATAAAGCCGAACAAAATATATCGATACAAATAATAACATTTTAACAGAGCGAATTTTATACACTGAAAATATTTTAAAAGTGTGATCGATTAAGCGTATAGAATGATAATAGAAGCCAGGAAAACTTTTTTAGAATTTTTGTGACAATATTACAAACCCAAGAGCAACATATAAAAGAAAAAAAACAGACAAATTTTCCTAATTACATGCGAACGAAGTCTTAGCACATCTAGTATGAAATAATATAATACAAAGTAATGTTAAAATAGTAAAACTAGGTATAAAAGAAAACTTAAAAATTTATTTGTACATAAGAAACATAATAAATAAAACTTGGAAATGTTCATAATAAAAATAATTTTAAAATTATTAAAAATTAAAAAAGCCGTGAGCCAGTCGGATAACAAGTGTCTTAATATGTAATCATTTTTTAAAAGACCATTTCAGTAATTTAAATATTTTTTTTTTATTTATATAAACAAAGGAAGAAAATAAGTTGTAAGAAAAAACAAGTTTTAGAGGATTCCGTATATCCTACCTTGGGATGCGGGGATCCACTAATTCCGAAAGTAAATAATCGTTACAAAATTGGTCATCTCTTTCAATTCAATAGATCTTAAGTGGTGTTCTCTCGCCAATCTAGACGGCAAACAGGCAGATGTGACTCTTGGTAATATGCAACTGTCCTTGAACTTCGAAATACCAGTCATGGTTTTGCATTAATTACTCAGTAGTTTTCTTTATCTAATTTCCAAAGAGAGTATTTTTCATGGTATCAACTACCTCAAGCTTGGAAAAAATAAAAGGATATTTAACCTCCACAATTCCGTCTGCATATTTACTATCTGCTGATGTTCCCAGAATGTAATATTTATCATCTATGAACAAACCGCATTTCTCCATTATTTTGCATTCTTAAACACTTAGTTGTCTAATTGCGATGTGTTCATTAGTTTTACCTACGACGCACGCACGCACGTACGCACACACGCATACACGCACACACGCACGCACGCACGTTTTCAAAACGTTTTTATTTTCATAGAATCTAGTACCTAGTAGAACATTTGAGCGCGGAATACCATGAAAATTCGCCTACTTTCACCGAATACCAAAGGCTTCATATTTATGTCATAGTACAATCCGTGCATGAGAAGGTAGCTATATTAATTAAGAACAGACACAATATATGAAGATCGATATATCGTTATATTTTACCTTAATATGAGAAACAGCCGAGTGCTGTTTGGTAAACGGGGTTACCTTCAATAATTAATTTTTTTTTATGTTTAAAACATAATTTAGAAAAAAATATCGCAAGAAAACGTAGTACAAAGGCCATCCTGCGCCCTTGTATTTTACTATGACGTCTAACATTGGTATTTTAATTTGGTCCTGGTATTTAATTGTGCGAAACCACACACCCATTTTCGCCTATTTGTGAAATCCGCCCTTTAAAAGTATTTAACTCTACTGAAAGCCTCGTAATTATTTTATTTTTTCTCATACACCTTCGCTCGAACATTTTATATTAATTTGACAGTATAATTAATTTTTCAAAGGTGAAACTTAATTTTGACTTGATTTAATAACGTAAAATGTTTACAAAATTTCTGTAAAATGTAATTAGTATGACCAGGGAAAACGCCCAGAAACCGGGAAAGTCATTTTAATCGCGATTTAATGATTAAATAAAGCAGTAACAATTTTGGAAATTTTTAGGAAAGAAAAGTATTTTATATACTTATTTTATGCGTTTGAGGCTTTAATTATAAAAGTTTATTATTTTTTTGTTTAAAAGGCATTCAAATTAAAAATGGTGAGAGAATTCTACACGTCTTCCAATATAAAATTTACGATAGATTTCTTGAAAAATAATCTTTAAAATATGTTCGTCGATCTAAATCATAAATACAAAATATGTCCCTATTTATATAATATTGACATGACATTCGAGATAATTACAGAAAACGAGATTATTATAGAAAATTTAAATAAAATTATTCCATCCTAATACTCAGAATATGGGAAAAAAACTTGAGCAAAACTAAATTTTGCGCTTTTTTTCTCTCATTTAATCGCACCTATACTAAACTTTTTTTAACAGTTATAAAAGTTGTTAACGTTTTATTTTGTTAAAAAACACCGTTTATTTCCAAATTATATTTTTGCGGTGATTTTTTGTTTTAATTCATTTTTTTTTGTCATTGATATTTTTGTGTATAAATACAAACACAAATTATTAAATGTTACAAATAAAAAACACACGACAGTGGTTCCTTATTAGTAGAAGCATTTTTTGAACTTTTTTTCTCACAGAATTGATGGTGTATCTTCAATAATTGTTCAATATGTACTATTTGATTGAAATAAAATGAATACCGTAAATAATTGTTTTTGGTAAGTACAGTTTCATTCCACGTGTATTTAGAATATTAAATTCTTATGTAATTTCAAATTAATATCATTACTTTAATTTCAAATTCTTCCTTTAAATTAAAACCCCATTCATCTGATGACCACGATATTACTGTTGGTGCCAAGGACCCTTATTTGTCCAGTCAAACCCCGCTTAAATTTTCCACAACCGCAGAACAATTAAGAGCCGCTTTGGTTTAAAAAATCGTGCGGCAGCTAAGAAGAGGCATTAAATTTGGCTTTCCGTTGTTCTGAATTTGAATGTGAATCTGCGGCTTGTGCTTTATTTTCTGCCGTGCCTTAGGTGTTTTACTGGGAACCTGTCCGCAAATTTGTTTGCTTTATTCTTTATTGTGTCTTTCTAGTGCATAACTTTTTTTTGTGCATACTGACACAGAAATGATTTTGCCACTAACATTCATAAATGTGTATCATGCATGAATATTTAAGAAAAACAGTAATTCTTTGTCAAATCTATGTACGTAGAGTTTATATATGTAAAGTGAAGTTTTTCATGTTATGAGTTTTACCCAAGACAAGAAGTATTTTATATTCGTCTTGAAGTATTTTACATTTATATTAGAGTCTGAATATGTATCAAACTTATAAAGTTTACTTAAATTATTCTTTTAAAAATATACCAATAAAGTTAAAATGGATTGATATAATAAAATATTGTTATATAGTTTCTAGAAATACATTGTAATGGAAATCCTACAAATAACACTCAGCCAAGTTTCAGATATTGTTAAATATTGATGTAACTGCCACCTATCCACAATGACAAACATATGTCACGGCGTCATGGATTCTCTAATATGTGGCGATGAGAATAGCATTACAATTACCATTTGTTGGTCAAGGTGATACTCACACAACATACCAATTGAAAAGTTTATCATATCGACATAATACTTGCTTGATGCGTTGTAGTTATCTCCGTTACCGTTGTTTGGCGTAACTGAAAATTTATTCCGAATATTTATGAAAATTTTATCACGCGCATCCTTTGACATTTCTTGCGTGCTAAACATTTTAACAGAAAGAGACAGAAATAAGGAAGCTTCGTCCTCGGTAAAAGGTACCAAATTTTGTTGCGTGATGAGGTCGATAGATAAGTAGAACAATGTTTATGTTTCCGCTACGTATATTTGTTTCTCTAACTTATAAGCTTAAAAACCGTACCGAAGTTAGATATTCATCTAACTTCGGGCGTTTTTTTTATTAATTTATATTTAAAATGTTTGACATTAATCTATTGACGCCGCAACAAATAATTTTAATTATACGTATGTCCACGCCAGGAAAAATAAGAACAAAAGACATATGAGCATGGAAAAGTTCCTATAATGAAAATATATTAATCTAAAGCCATTGATGCAACCAAAATAATGTGAACCAATCTAGTTTCCAAATATAGAAAAAAGTGATATTTATGGGTAAACGTGATATGTTTTATTTTTTGACGTAAATAGGCATTTAAATTTAATAGGACTAAAAGTTTAATATATGAAATCATTTGACAAGGTTTGGATGGAGAAATTCAGGCGGTATACGGCTCATCATCAATCAACTACTGATATTTTAATTTAAATTCTTATATAGTTTTATAGATAAAAACTTAAATAGAAATGGAAATATTTCAGAAGTACTTGTAATCTTTCTGGGAATATTCCAATATTTGGGTTGGAACTGATAAGGAATGGCCCAATGCGCGACTGAGGCCGCCAGCAACTGAGCGATGACAGCGCACCAACGCATACCTGTAAATGACGAAATTAAATTACAATCGATTATTTACTTTGTTTCGTTTTATTGTTTGATTGAATTTAGTTTCATTTATTTTGTATATTTCTCAACACAAATGTAACTTGCTAGTGTGACGTAATCATGTGAAACCACTAAGGTCATATTCGGATACACCCACACCCCTTTTGTCCGTCACATATATCTCCCTTCACGAAAACCTGATAATGCATCCCCATTAATAAATTCTTAAGCGTTATTTTTTAACATGCAAAATAAACTCTTCTCAAATTTGTTAATATTTCTGTACTCATTGCAGGAGGTATTTCTAAAAAGTGTAAAAATATTTACGATAAATAAGTAACTGAAATGTAATAAAACTAACGCATAAACATTGCTAAAAATGTTACCAAGGGAATTATGAAAAATTATTTTAATTAACGATTTTTTTACATGCAGGTGAATATCAATATAATGAATATTATTCGATGAAACTACATTGGTAAAAGAGTTTGCTATAGACTTATATTATTTCCATATAAATCTAAAGCAAACTACTTTACCAATTTCCTATCCATATTCTGTTTATATTTTTTTTACTTAAATGAAACTTCAACTGCAAAACATTTCATAATATGCAAATACTTATATAAATACACTTACTAGTAAGCAGAAGGGTTTATATTAATATATCTATTAGTCTAATATAGATTATAATGTAAATCAACAGTTTCTTAAATAATTCGAAATATATCCTCTTATCTCATTTTAGGAGTATGTATTTGGCAGTATTTTATGAATACATATTAATTAAAATTTTAAAATATTAAGTTAAGCAAATATTATTTCTTTGATAAAATTTGTAATTAATTTAACAATAAAAATTGGTTTATGGTAATTGTCGTATGATGTTAGTGCCTCACATGTAAGCATTGTTGTAAGCATTAGTTACAGAAATATTTTGCATAGACATACTTTCCCCTGTCCATCTCATTCTCTCTTCTCTGCTTTAATCACCTCCCATTCTAACTTTTCTATTTTTTTGGCACAAATAAAACTTTCTGGTCATAAATAATTACCAAAATAAACATTTTTTGAAGACATAAATAACAAATGTATTATCAATAACCAATGTGGTATAATTTATATAGTGTTTTTATATTTAAAAAAATTTGGATGCAACCTTTCCATGATTTTATTACGTATCCTCTTAACCCACATACGTTTTCAATTATAATTCTATAGAAATTCTCCGCTTTATTTATTTTAAATTAGTTTTAATTCTAAAGTAGTTATAACATACATGAAATATTAATGTAATCGCTTTTTCCATTGCTAACTATTTCCTATTTACAAGAATTATACTAGCTCTTCAAACTTCTCTATGTAAGAAAAACAAAATTATAACTATCTATAACTTCAATAAAGAGAGACATGTATTTCTACAAAATATGGTTGTATTTTTTTCTTTCGTTAAATGCAATGTTATTTACCAATATCTCAGCATAATTCAAATGAATTTTGACTTATATTTTTTTTAATTTGTTTAAAGTATGGCAACAAATTAAATATATGTCAGTTATTAAAATGATTAATGAAAAACCTTCAGCAATATATCTCTTGAAAACTTTATTATTAATTACCACAAGAACCAAAAGACGGTTAAAATAACTGAACTCGGAGAGCGAGTCATAATTTATTTACAAAGTATACATCGACACTCCGAACCACCCCTCTTTTCAAAACCAATATTTATTTAACCAGCAGACGTTAACTTTTCCAATATGAAATTGAATGTTAATTATCCTCAAAAACACTGCTAATGCACTTCTATTACTTCTGCAAAATGTAATGATTCCATTTCGTGGAAAATTACCCGAAAATCTTCCTTGATTAATTTATTATTTGAACCAAGAAATATACTACAATTGTTATAATAAAGACGTGAAAATATAATTGTATTTAATGTTTTTTCTACAAGGTTTTTGTATGATGTGTTGTAAAATGTTTTAAGCTAGCAAAACATGGGGAAAATATTGAATTTAAAACATTGATTACGCAGGAAGCTAACTCTACGTTTATTAAAAAGATTATATCTTCATATGTTAAGTATATTTCCAACTAAAATATGAAAACTTTAGTATATTCTGCTTAAATATTGACCAAGAATTCCAAGTTCAGCGGTTATAAAAATAAATATTTAATATGGTAAAACCTGAAACAGCTAGTAGAAGTCATACGCGATATATTGCCTAATAATATATGACAATACGATTTGTATTATTCTTGAGCCAACGTCTTTATCAATAAATAACGAGGTTTACTACAAAGCGCTCAGATATTTAAACGAAAATAGAAGTAAGGTATTAAGCTGCATCTATATACACTTTTAATTATTTAATATTTTGTCTGTATCATTTAAACCATGGTAGTTTAAAATATGAAAGGTAATTTATATTTAATATATTTTTCAAATAATATACTAACATACTTGTATCTAGTAGATATGCAAAAAGACACCTATATAATAAAGATTCATTATCACTGTTTCATTCAGATTTACCCTCTATTTTATTATTCACCACAACACATCGATTAAAGGCTACTCTCATTTAAAGGAAAACGGTATCTAACCGTAGTCAGGCAGTTGGCTTCACGTTATTCAGAATCTGTCAGAGACAAATGACTGCGGTAAGCTCCTAATTTTCTACAGTGCGGTGGGTGGGATGTTAGAAATTAATTGATGTAATCGTTTAATTTGTTTTGCAATATAATTTTGGTACATGATTTATTTATTGCCTTTCTCTAAGTGTTTATAATCTTGAATTTGAAAAAAATAGTCAAAAGATGTTACAAAAAGTAAAACATTTTTTTCGAAATATGCAGACTTGTCTAAATTACGTAAGAAATATATAAGTTTTAATATGGGTTGTAATTTTACACTAATTAAGATTACGATAAACAATAATTCTGCAAATACTAACACTCATATCCGCATAGGGTTTTCTACAAAAACAAATAAAATATTAACTTAGAAAGAAGTGTTAATGTTACTGTTCTTATTCTTATGATGGTTAACATGCCGATTCATTTTTCACATTTTGTTTTTTTGTAAACAATTGCCTGTTTCTTTCTCACGATCTGTTTTTGGTGATGATGTTTCGTGATAACAGTATTTTGCATTACTTAGATACTAATGTGTAAAAGTACAAAAGTTTCTCGAAAGGAAAATAGTACTTTTTCGAAAATCTTATTCATAGATAATATTACAGAAGAATACGAGTTATTATAAAACGCCACGAATTAAGATATTGCACAATACGAACTCAAAATATAAAAATTGATAATTTCTTTACAAAAACGCTCCCGTTATTTAACTTAGTTATTAAAGTAGTCGAAGATTTTGATTGTCTACAGCGACACTCGAAATTATATTCTAAAACGTAAATATTTTGTTCAGTTTACTTACAATAAGTTGTGCAAAAAGTATCGATGAAACTAATGTGCGATACAAATCTAAAAAAATTATTGCAAATAACTGTTATCATAAGTTTTATATCCGTAACAGAAGGAAATACTGGGGTTTAAGTAATATCGATAATGTTTAATTTTGAATAATAATAACAAATATGGTAATTTTTTTGCTATTTCTAATTCTAATAATTTATTGTATTAAATTCTGCCCAAGATTCGCTGCAAAAACAAAAACAGTTTTATCGTATTTCGATAATTATAAATATCATCACGATCAGTATATTAAATAGCAAATGAGGTCGAATTTCCAAAAAAATGTGAAGAAAAAACGACTGAATACAAACATACCGAACGTATCAAGCCCGCTATATTTCGTTATCAGATGGGAGATCTAAAATGAATTAAAAAGTGTTTGATAATTTTATTATGTAAACGAGTTTACGTTTAAATATTTGTCAGTATTTCAACATCATTTCGACTTTCAATTACAGAAAATATAAATCAAAGTAACAAATTTTATTGTCACCTTTTGGGACACAGAAGAGAGCAAAGATAAAAATACAGGTCACGGTCAACGGTTGCGAACAATTTGTTACCATAGTGCTTTTTTGATGAGGAATGGTATGACAGATTTTTCAGAGTAGGGTCTTCCAAAAACCAATTCACATTAAGATACACATTAAAAAAACTTAGCAAGTATTGATTAAATCTAACTGTGTTACTTATTTGAAGCATTCTTGGGTAAGAATTTTGTTGACTTTTGAACCTTTTTTATAATATTTCTGCTACTGCAGTGAGAGTGTTTCCTGTTAAGTATTGTAAGTTATTTAAAACTTAACACCTTCCTTATATTTTCATAATTAGAATATATACTGTGTAACTTCCTCAAAAATTGTTGTACATATCTTGGATTAATTTTATAATTGCGTTTAAAGCGGACGAATCAAAACATAAAATAAACGTGATTTTCATTTACGTTTTCATTTCGTTTATGTTTTATTGACATTTTTAATTAAACGTAAATTGTTTATAAAATATTTTTGATAAGGCTTTCTTTTCGTAAGCAGCAGTCTTTATGTAAAATAGCAGTATTTAACTGTCGAACTGAATATACTTCGTATCACTAAACAGCTCAGACGAATATTTTGTTACTATGTTGCTACGAGCTACACGAACCAGTCAAACATAAATGTTAACGAACAACGTTATTTTGAGTTCTTTTACAATGCTTTGTGTTTTTATATAACTTTAAGTTCCTGTATCACCACTTTGAGTTCTTCTACCTCCACTTTGATTATTTATATCGTCACTCTGAACTCCCTTATCTTTTTAGCCGGATATATTACTCCTATTGGAACATAAACGTTTTGCATAATACTGCTGTAGTAAAAATAACTGCTATAGAGTTTTTCATAAATAGTTGTCAAAGAAAACTATAAATAGCTCATTTATAAAAGACTCTATATATAAATCTATATATAGCTCAGAAAGCTCGTACTTCTTACATTACTTGAGTCACGCGTGTCAGATTCTTAGAAAATTATATTTTTTAATGCATCGATTTTGGACGATTCCATTTATTTAGAAATGTCATCTGAGAGAGTTTAATTAATGAAAATCAGTGGAAACTTTAATGTCTTCTTTAATGTTTTGAATGACGATCGTCCTAATTAAAGACCTAAAAATATTAACAAAAGCAATTTACGCTGTTACCAATTTACGCTGTACAAAAACCAATTTAATTTGTTTACTGAGTTATATTCTTCATGTCTACGATGAAAAAAGTACAAACTGAATAACTCTTCGTCAAAACAATTTCAACTTGAAATGAATCAGTGCAATCAAAATATATTTAATTATTATTATTACTATTTTTACGTTATTACACTGAATACCAAAATAATTTTATAAATTACAATTAATTACAATAATTACTATCAAACCTCCGAAATTAAATGTATACCTAGGTGTAGCACTGAATTATCAATTTGTAGGTTTATTTATTACCTTGGTACTAAATAAACCTACAAATTGATAATTCAGTGCTACACTTAGATTTTACATTTTAAATGTAATTTATATTCAATAATTAATTAAGTAAAAAAATATAAAATACATGGTAATTTATATGCTTCCGAATGGAGTAGTGTAGATAAAACATTAAGTAAATATTATTTTAATAATAAGTTAGGTTGTATTATAATAATTTGTTTATTTATTTTACATTACGATCAATGCAAATAGTCCTTCTAAGTATTTATATCTAAATCATGCATTATTCAACTAAAATATTTCGAAATTTGCTTATGAACTTTTCAGTATGAGATAGTGTGGTGGGCCAGTGTAGCGGCGGACAGTGTCTCCGTACTTACGCGTATTGAAAGATAATAATTGCACTTGATTTCACAAAAATAACCACAGACATACTTTTTTCTACACTTTTTTGATATAGTTCGTTTTGTTATGTAATTAGTCAATATTGTAAATCAATATTTAATATCTGGTTCTTTCTGTATCACGGCAGTCACTAGTATCTAATATTATGTGTCTAATTTATATTTTTGACCAATAATATACATGTATTTTAGCCAAAAAATAAAGCGGCAGTTAGATTGGTAAGTAAAATGAATGGACATTGTTGAATTTATATCATTTAACTTCAATCAGCATTATCTCCTAAAATATTACCTTTGAAATAATATTTAATAAAATTTTAATATCGTGATTCTGTATTATAATTTTTGCATTAAGCAGTAATTCAAGTCACAAAAGTTAGGTCAACATTAATGAAGAAATTCCAAGACATAATCAACTTTTAGAGAAAAACTATTAAATATCCTGAGGAATTTAATAATTTTTCCTCAGCAGTAAAAAAATCAGTAAGTAAAAAAGGGCAACTTCAAAATTAAAACAAGTAATACTTCCCCTTTTGTACAGAATAACCTGGAGAAGAAATTATCGATATCGATACTCTCAAAGCCCGTCCATCAGAATCGCCGATAAATTTACACGCTACTCCCCACACTTCCGCTACACATCTAGCCAGTAGCCAATCAAGAGATTTTTGCAATTTCTAAACTAGTCCATCTGAACCAGTAATAAATGTTCCAAAAGATAACAGTTTAGTGACAAGAAATAAGTCTAAAGTTGTTATCCCTGTATTTAATACAGCTTGAATGAAGACACAATTCATTGTTTTATATATTGACATTTTTTGCAAACGTAAATATCTTTACCAAAATGAGAAACTTATCTACAGATGTTTTAGGAGCCGTTTCGTTAATCGAAAAAAATATCTCAATTTTATGTACCAATATACTCCTCTTTACGAGCTTATAGTAGTATAGATTTATTCAAATCACGTACAAAATAAATTTAATTGGCCCAGAGGGAAAGGAGATAAAATTTGTTTGTTCACTTTTATAGGCAAGATATATTTTTAAAACATTCGTTGTCATTAAATAGTTTATGTTCCCACGTTACAGATTAATAGTTGTTAATGAATATAATCGAAATAGTTCGAGATATTTTCATAGAAGAATGATTTCGTTCGTATCTGTCGTAATCACTCATTGTTATTTTATTCCTAATTCACGATTTAAGCTCATATTATCACTGATAACTTTGTGTTTAACGTGAGTATATTATAATAGATAATTCTAATAGATAAAGTTTAAAATTCAATTCACTTTTACACCTTCCACATGGATTATTGAGTATTAAAAATAATATTTCAAAATGATATTTTAATATAAAATTTTCTCGTTTTATTATGCAGATTCTATATCCCTCTTACATCATCCTACATCTCCTCCTTTAATACACTTGAAAAAAAAGAACAGAAATAAATCCAGTAAATCAGTAAAAATGTATACAAGTCACAACTAAGTCAATACACTGTATTACCCCGTCAGTATATAAAATTATTTAAATAAGTCTACATTCAATATGTAAATCGCATGCAGATAAAGTAACAGAAGATGCAACCTTTAAAAATAAGTTTGGCTCTTAGTTGTTAAAATTGTCTTAAATTATAATTAGTTAATATAAGAAATATATTTAAAGCTTTAATTGATTTTGCACGCTTCTTATAGAAAACAAATATTTTTCATTAAGCACTTATTACAGATATTATTTGAAGTGTTTTATTGCCATTCAAAATAAAAAAAATAATTTATCCACATGTAATGTTTTGAAAGAAATAAAGTGACGAGGAAACCTAATATTTCTAGCAATTAGTATTTCTCGTAACTTTTAATAAGTATTATCATATTTTTGTTCAGGTATTCATATCATTTCTTCTTTGTTAAATAATTTGACTCAACAAATAGCTTCGCTACACGTGTACTAGCTACTTTATGACTAGTACATATTCATTCTCAAGTGGCCTTAAGCAGCCATAATGGAGTGTTTTAATGTTGTTAGAAGAATAACGTGACTTTCATTAAAGTTGCTTTGCCAGTTGTTTAATTTTTCATTAGATTAGTTTAAAGCTAATCTGTTCTGTAATAACTCTAATATTTCTACTTAAATACATTAAAATTCTTTATCTTTAGTTAAGTTTGTAACTAATTTTGCATATGGTCAAAAATTGTTTCGTAAATTATTAAACTGATAAATAATAAAATCCAAGCAAGACAATAGTCAATATTATTTTATGACACAAGTATTTTGTGCGCGATATATCAATAGATGGCCTTACATACATTATAAATCTATTGGTTACGTGTATCGAGAGCCCAAAACTGCATATATCTGCCAAACATCTCACATGAAAGTAAGAGTACATCTTTAACCGATGATAATGAAAACAACTTGTTAAATACTTCTAAAGAAAAGGAATGTGAAACATATTTGAATCCATGATCGTTTTCATTATGAATATTTATTCAGTCACAAGCCTTTAAACTTCGAACTTTTAGATTTCGGACAGATTTACATTAACTTTTGGGAACATGAAGACATTCTCATCCATATTGCTCATTTTATATCGCGCCGCAATTTGCACGATTTACATCTGTCGTATATTTTCACAAAGCGATCACCATTCGTATTCCAGTTAGACAGTTTGCTTTCTTGTACAGAAAATGAAGGTTTGACTTTCAGTGATTTTTTCTATTATGCCATCTTTTTATTTTTTAGCTTTTAACTTACTTTAACATTTAATGAATACAATTTTGTTAATTGTGTTTTATGAAGATTAAGGTGTAAAGAATTTTGCTGTTCAACTAAAGCCACATTGAGTGTAAACCCGGAGTGCAGTATTATATTGGAGGACTGTATTTATATTATTACTTAACTTATCCATCAGTTTCCGTAGCTTCAAAAATTGGAAAGAGTCAAGTGCATCTCGAATCATTCCCAAAGTACCCTTGTAATTGTGTAAATCTCGTAAAATTACGGAAGATTAATGAATTCTACTTCATTTGAAAATTATTTCAGAAAATTATTTAATTTTTTCTTTAGAATTTGAATGCTAATATCCATTTATTAACCTACACGGTAGTATTCTTGTATCATTCCCTGATATATTCTTTCGTTGCAAAAATGTTAAATGAAACCTCAATTTCATTATAAAAGAAAAATCAAAGTGTCAGCTTTCAAACAAGAAATTCGCGCAACGTAATGTTCATTAATTTATTTTTAAAGCTTTGCTACGTATCTCTACCGTGCACATATTCTGAAACTGTAGAAGCAATGGGGCTATTATTGACGAACGGACGAACTGAGAGACATACCAACATCTTAACCCTTCTTGTTTTGCTATGAGACTCTGATAATAGTGGGACATAATACATATTCTATGTATGTTTTACAGAATAATACCTGGTTCATAGTTAGCCTACATAAAAAAACGACCAAGAACTGATATTTAAAGTAAAACATGTTCCAGAAAGTAATGGTAATAACAGTGTATAATTATCTACTCTTGTACATCATACACCCACATACATGTCTCACACCACATTTGGCTGATTATTTTATTTACTATTAAATAAGACACCAAATTATACAAATGCCTTATGTAATTTGGTATCTTTCGAAAATCATGAAAGAAATTATAATTATAAATGCTTATAACTGAGTCATTTGTTTGATCCTAAGTTGAATACATTACGTGTTGCTCCCCCACTTCTTACATAATTTTAAGTGAAAAATTATAAAATAAATAGAAAAATTGGAAACAAAAGTCAATAAACCCATTAAGTGTAAGAAAAACTCGCACTACGAAAGTTTTGTTAACACTAGGCTCTAATAAACGTTTAAATATTTAAAAATATTTTCTATATAAATATATTGCCTACTATTTCTTTTACAGACATTAAAAATACTGAATTTCTAAAAATTTTAAACGTTAAATAAGTTTACAGGGACTTCCCTATTTTTACACTTCTGAATTTAGTATTTTTTTAAATATATGGAGGGGGGATATTTTTTCTCCAAAGTTTTTCTTATATCTCGGAAGGTAAATATTTTTGAGATCTTTATAGGTGACAAGTTATATAAAGAATATGAGAGTAAACTGTTGAGATATATTTTAATATGCTATGTCAAATTCTACGCATTAGAGCTTCTTGGTCTATCGAAGTATATCTCGAAACGGCAACTCAAGATATATTTCAATCCACCTAGGATCTCGAATGCATAGAATTTGCCACGGGATATTAACGTATATCTCAATTGTTTACTGCCAAAAGTATTTAAATATTTAATCTCTTGCCGGTCAGCCTATCAGTCGGTCATTGAGAAAAATTGTAATGACCGGCTGATAAACTGCCCGACACGAGATTAAAGAAACGAGGATTCATTTCTTTTTGGGATTCGTCCATCCTAATATGCATTTTTTGGGTTAAATTTCAATGAGTGAGCAAATTGGAGGAGGTATTCTGAGACGGCAACTAAAGAAATAAGTGTTTACTATAACTTTTTCTGACCGAGACCAGCTATAATAAAATTAATTTATGTTACTGATTTAATTTTTTCGTAATTCTTATAACATTATAAGAATTATAAAAATTCTTTCATAGAATTTTAAAAGTTTTTTATAATTTAGGGGTATTGTTGAAAATGCTGACAAAAAACCAATTCCACTGCTTCTTCTACTTTGCATTCTAAATTGCTAATGTCAAAATTATTGACAAACTATGTTGTGATGTAATAGGCATATTACGGAATGTAAAAAGGTCTAAAAGCCTTGAACATGCAAAGAATATCAAATTCAATTTATGAAAATAGCAAATATCATGGAAGAAATAGAAACTAATTATTAGAGCAATAATATATTAAATTAAATAAGCAATATTGTTATATCTTCCACAGTTCGTACAAAAATGTTAACAATTGAGAGGATGATTTATAGTGGTAATTTATAATCTGGGATGAAAATCATTTCCTAAGTTGGGTTCAGTGCATGTATGTTAATCGCCATAGATCAAATTAAATAATTTTTTATTACCTCATTTAAATAAATAAATACACAATATTTGTTAAAACATATGCTGATACGTTAAAAAATGTATACATGTACATATAGATATATATACGCATTGCTTATAAATATTTAGGCGCGAACTTAGGACTTTTCGATAAAGATTGTTGAACAGTTTCTAAGTATGTATAAATAAATCAAAGTTCGCTCAGTTAACGACAGTTAGCATCAAACCTATAAGTGGATGCCCCAAAGAAAACAGGTTTTAATCTACCTCAAACATGGCCTTCTCAACTATATGAGGCAATGTTTGTCTACAACTGCAGACATTCACGATACTAACAAACAAATAAACTAACTGCAAAAAGTGCGGTTTCTTAAAACACTGCTTTCTATAAATCTGTCGTCCCTCTCTGTTGTTACTCTTTTGATATGACGACCTTGCTTTTACGTTTTGTGTACACTCCAGTTTGCCGGTGTCATTTAACATTACGGAGTCACAGACTAGAAAACTGGTAAAAACTACAAAAATAAAGTGTTTGATGCAAAACGCTTCATATTAAACAGTATTGAATATTTAACGCAATAAGGAAATTAACAGATAACCAAAAAAAAACAAAAGAATATCCCAAATAAAATTCAATTGAAAACCGTCTTCTTTGAAATTAAATGTACTGGTGGAGACGGTCGTTGAGAAATGAGAAAATTGTTTTGTTATTCTACTTTTTTCGTTCCTCTAAATATGTCCATGATTGTAAATAATTATACATATATATACATATATATATACATATATATAATATATATATATATATATATATATATATATATATATTAGGTTAGTCCTTATATGTGTAAAATATTTTCTTTTCGGATTTTGACGGAGCACCATCTCGTTCGATTTTCTACCCTACAACCCAATTTCAGTATTTTTTCCATTCTTTTTAATAATTTTCATCTTTAATTTAAATAAAGAAAAATAATACACTGTATAAATCACTCACTTGTATTTATTGATGTAAAACATTCACGTGTAAAATTAATATTAAAATAATTTAAATACAGGATATATCTCAGAATATTTCTTCCTGTACTCCTTTACCAACAAAAGCAAATATTGTTTTTACTTTTCACCAATTGTCATCAATTTATTATATTCCTCCATTAAGGCAACACCACGCTGAGCGATATCATTCAATACCCGAACGATTTTCTTTGCAGCCTCAAAATCAGAGCCATCCTCCCAAGTTTCAAGATCTTAATTCAAAAACTGGGATGAGATACCCAGATATGCAAAAATCATAGATTTGCTTAGTTACAAATATGCTTATCGATGCTTTTTGGGTAATATATTCGATATCAAAGAATTTTCTTTTTGGGCAAACCTCTAAAACTTTGACTAAGAAATTAGTGCATTGCCATATTTTGCTTGTCTTGAATTGAAAGTTCGTCGTCAAAAAATGCAAGTCTTCCGACAATTACCATAAATGGGCAAGTATTTTTTCATGGCTACTTTGGCCATTATGGCCATTATATATTTATACGCTCAAAGAATGCAAGCTCTTTTAATAAATGTAAGTTATTTCACGGTGCTGAAAATTCGAAAGGGGCTTGAAACCAATATTTTATGCATATTGTAACTGCGAAAATATATATACCTTTCCTTTTTCATGAATTTATTCTGATGTTTAAATAAGCAAATCTTCAAGCAATACATATCTTTAGTCACCCGTTTAGCATGGCATACGCTTTCTAAATCAAATTCCAGTGACCACCTAAACAATATTAATTTTTCAGGAGCTCCTCCCAAGTAAATGTATGTAAAATTTTGCAACTTTTTTTATTCGATCTCGAAGTCGATATACTTGGAGTTGTTTCTTTGTTGGTGATCGAAGAAGCCTGCCGATGCATTTTTTTTAATTGCTCGCTTTTACTTAAAATTTACTAGTGAAACTGTTAAATGATAATTCTATCGTTAGTTATAATAAAAACTGCTTATCCTCTTCTATGATCATAATACCTAAAGCTTCAATATCAAACAAGTCTTCTATTTTTTGTTGTCAGTCTTGTTCTTTTATCTTTAAAGCTTCCGAGAGTTTTTTCTTCTTCTCTTTATTTTTTCACTTATAGCCACGCTTACATGTTTTAATCTACTTAGTATACAAGCCTTTTTCTACAAATTTATCCTTCACATGCAACTACAGCAGCAGAATTCAGAACGGTTTAATTTTCTTCGTTCTTGTAGTGAAATATGAACATAATATTTCACCAACGGAAGGTAACTTGAACCGTATCAGATTTAGTATTGATTTGCAGATAAACCAAATGTTTGTTTTTATTTCCTGTTAATAAACTCTCGTCACTATTTGTGGACTCCATGACAAGTTCTTATGGCTTGGGAAACAATATGCGCGTGCTCTCGCTAATGACTGAATTTGAACTCAGGTGCGAGGTAGATTCAACCTCGATGTATAAGCACAGGAAAGAAGTAGGAGTGAGAGGAAAGTGAGCTATTGAGTCTCTCTGCTTGCTATTTTTCAAAATAGTCTAATAAGGGTACCAGAGTGAATAAGCTGGATTTATAGTTAGAGTGGTCATACAATGTTCTTTTCGTAAAGTTTGTTTAATGGCAGTGGCTCTCATACATTTAAAAAAATAAATTAAAAATATACGTTTCAATTATTTTGGATTAGAAAATCATATGACGGGGTGACTAGTCAACTCATTAAAAGTCCAAAATTGAAGACTACCCTAATAAGTACAATATATATTTAACCGTGAACGCACCACTTTAAGATGTAATTGTTGATTAAAATAAATGTATTTTTATTTGAAAATAATACCTTATTTTAAGTCATAAACATAAACAGCATCAGCCTATATATTTTAGTTCGATAAACATAAGAAACGTGACAATCTTGAATAAATTCGCTAAAAAGACAATTTATTCAAGACGAGAGAGTGACCTCAACTTTCTTAACTATACTTTTCGTTTATATAATCATGCAAAAGAAAGTTACACAAAAGAAAAAGCTGGATATTTCTATAACTTGCTACCTACCGGCATGGTACGATTTAACGATTCAACAGTGAAATAAAATACATGAGATTGTATATGGACGCTTTTAATTTACCTTATACTGTAACAGCATGTCATGAACGTCAGTAATGTAAGGAAATCAAAGTCATCAAAGGGAAATAAAATTACAATTATGAAATGTATGTGTGTATTTTATATAAAATTAGGTATAATATAGAAATAATTAGTGTATCTTTTGTTAGTATCAGCGAGTAAATTTTTTTGTTTTTATTGCACTATTACCTTTACATACAATTTTTACCTCAACAATGATAAAATTAGAAGTATACATTCTAAGACACGTAGCGAGCAAGACATCTTTTTTTTATATCTATATTTACATTGTAAAAAACAAGGTTTAACCCCTTATTTTTTTGTAACCAGTGGTAACACAGACACGAAGACGGGTAACGAGTTCAGAAAAGTGTCATTAGTTTATTTTTGAAAGAGCGTTATCGACACATTCACACAATTTTCTTTTGCGCTAAATTCTTACGTCAAATGAGCACACGTAATTTAGATTATTATTGAATAATTTATTTTATTTTGATTTTAATTTTCTCTGTTATCAGGAGATAATACCATTCAATATTAACGCAATTTCAAACAAATTTTCTTCCTGTATAGTACCTGAATCGTAACTAACGTTCTCCATTTCGTATTGATTAACTAATAATTTGAACGTACTAGCTAATAATATTACTGTATTAATATTGTGAAGAATTTTCTGCACAACGACTGAAATTATAGTAGCCATTAAAAATTGAAAAAATTAGTAGTTATAAAGATCAGTTCTCTAGATTGACAAAAACCTAAACATCTGATAGCTGAGGAGCCACATCGCAACAACTAATCTACAAAGAGAGCTTAAACAACTCGGTACCACCAAAAAAATTAATCAGAATTTTAAATTTTCCATTAAATTCCGTTAGTGGTTTAAACTGTAATTGACCTTAGAGACCTAAGAATAGACACTAATTTTGTTTTTTTACAAGAGTCGTGATGAAAAATTAATCTCTTAGATTAATTTTTCATCACGACATTTGACGAGACTTTACACGTTGCCAACCTGATAATTGGCCTTATTTGCATAGTATACATTATACAACATTTAAACTATACTTATATTATAAACTAAATGACTTGCATATAAAAATTGCGGGATTACATATGATTAATAGATTGCGGGATTACATATGAATAATAATTCAAGTAGCGCATTCACAGATTTTTACATACCATGTATATATGCGTGGGTGCATGCGTGTGTGGGCGGGCTAGGGGCGGGCGGGCGATCGTGCATGCCTCAGGATGTGCATGCGTGACAATTGAAGTTAATAAATTAATAAGATTGCATTATTATAATTAAGTATAAAAACGCACTCTAGACATCACTTTGTTCCGCGTACAAGTCTCTTGAAGTTGTTATTCTCAATAAATTTTTTTTATATGAAGTTCCAAGGATCCAAAGTTAAAGAAAATTGAAGAAAGCTCACTTACGGTACGGCTCATTATATTTAATGGAACATGAAATTGTTTATTTGTGCGACGCTTTGATACAAGGAAGGGACTATATATATGTCGTCCATTGTTATTGGGTGGAATGGTAAATTAAAATTGCTGAAGAAGGGAATTGCTGGCAATTGAATTGTGGACAAGTTTACAAAGAGTATGCAATTAGCGCGTTTTCGTCGTTGGGACAAAGTGTTTAATTTAAAATGTAAAAAATTCTCTACGTAACAAGTAATTTTTTGCTTAATTCAGCTCTGTATTAAGTAAAAATATCTTTTGAATACTTTTGATGCGTTCAGAGAATTTTTTAAAAACTGGTTTCTATACCACCCACTTATATTCGAGCTGACAGCGTATTAATAAATTGTACAGGGACCTGAGTCTATGTTCACAAAACTTAAGCACGTTTCTCGTTTTTCAACATTGTTCTTCTTTTGTGATTATTTCTTCACTGTTTACGTTATTAAGTAAGGGAATTAATTGTATTGTAATAAGACTAAAATAATGATGACGGCATTCATATTAATTTTTAAACATTGTTTTCAAATTATTAATATGGTAATATAAACATTACCATATTTTATACCAACATATCGTAATGTTTCCTCCGCATAGTTTTACATATTACATGATTTGAAAAAAAATATATTTTATAAATTCAGAACCTAAATTTACTATATTTGTCATTAATGAGATTTTCTATAGTAGGAATACATTTTCACATCTATGTTTTTTTTTAGTTTTCTCGATCATTTTCAAGATAAAAGATGTCGAGCACGTTTCTTATAACGTTGTGAAAATTTTAACTCATCAAATTTGTCTTACAAAATTTTAAATTTAATTCACAATAAATAAGGTCACGTATGTCTAATCCTATTTAAAAAAATAAGTTTGTAATAATTTAAAAAAGTTAGGTCGATATTGATACCGTACATTGTGGTATATTTCAACGGAACTAAAATTTTAAACGATTTTTTCGGTGGCATTATTTTCTTTTATTGGGAATGTAGGTATCGAAATCATTAGCATTTAATAAAAAAAAAGATGTATTGCTCGAACTTTATAGTGAATTTGACTAGACTTTAGTACAACTGCTAAAACTTACCGAATTAAATAAATAAAAATAACTGCACACAGGTGAGGCAAGATTTGAAAATTGTATAAAACAAGACATATTTTTTAGTTAAATTTTATAGTTTACAATTACAAAACCTAAATTTCTCATTTATTATTAAAGCAAACAAGATATTCCAAAACTACTTTAACCAAAGACAATATAAATATTTGGTACTAAAATCTCCGACACTGAATTATCCTCAGAATTGTGGTTTATAGATAACAAAACCGCATTATGGGCCTTATCATATCCAGTGACCAGTTAAGCTTGAATATATCTATTGAAACGGCCAATATGTCTATTAAAACTGTTGATGCTTATGTCAATGTAGAAGACAATTTGCATTGGGATTTATCTTGGAATTGCTTATGTTTGGACTACAATTAGTACTTTCGTCCAAAATTTACGTAAGACTATAACCTCTCAAATTACTATTTACAAAATGATAAATATCTTTGACAGTATGTACAGAAAAAGAAAAATATTTTCTCAGGGAGCCCATTAAGTGGGGCTCACTCGAGATATGTTTCATAATGCAATCAAAAACATTTACCAATACTTTTGATACCCCGTCCGTAAAGTGTTATGATTATTTCTGAGCTTAAATCAGTGCAAGGTAAATATTTAAATAAGGTTTTTTCCCCTGAATATTTAATAATTACGCTGTATTGAACGTGGTGGAAATGAAACTGAAGTTCCATGTTCGTATAATATTCACTCGTAAAATGACATGCATAATAAAAACTTATGCTTATTTCTGATTTATCCAGTCTGACATGAAGCTTGCCACAAATAGTTATACCTCCGCTGTAAGAAGTTCTACACACTAACAGATGCTTTTTGGAACGATGATCAACCTTGTCTAACTTCTGCAATCTAAATTCGCAGATGTGATAAAAAGTTTTTTGCAAATGCTTTCACGCCGTGCTGTGTGAAAATTCCGTTTCGATATAGTAAGTGGTCGTGTACCACCAGTAGATTTCCACATAGTTTTAATTTACCTATGCAATTTCACTAAATTTTAAATGATTTATTTAACCAAAGAGAGTCAGTTTTTGGGTACATTTTATCTTGTTTTTTTTTTAATAACAGTTACTTTTAAACAGCATCCGACATTACATTTACGCAAGGGAAAATTCATTTAAAACGAAAAAATTTCTAAAAATCGTTCAATGCAATAACGTCTATAATTGATTGAAAACGTTATATAAGATATATACATTGCTTTGTTTATTTTATTTTTGCTGTAACAATATAATTATGCCCACATAACAAGGTCCTTAAATAAGCAAATGGAGACTTACAAAATGTTTCAAATTTCGTCATTGTGATTTAATTCTTATTTTAAAAGATTTAATATTTTTTTTTCAAGAATAATCTATAAACATCCCGCAAATAATAAGTTTTGAACTGAGTTTAATAACTCAATAAATTAAATACAAAAATGAAATACAAAATACACAGATTATATTTTTGCTAATAATGGGTTAAACGTCATATAATGACGTACGAGTAAAATGTTATAACATTTTACTCTTAAAAGAAACTCTTATGTAGTAATTTCTTATTAGCCGTAAAAAAGTTGAAAGCGAAAAGTAAACCATGGAAAGTATTTAATATCTTAATGTGAAACTCTAAATATAAAAGTGTTCAACGAGTCCTAAGTACTAGATGTCGTATAAATATTACGTCCTCAAACTTCGTTATTTAGAGAGGAAATAACTAGATAGAATCAATACTAGATCAATCATTTTCAGTAAATTAATGTTCTTTCACACAACTCAACAGGAATGTACGTGTCGATTCTTTCGTTGATGTTACCAAACAAAATATATTCAAATTTGTGACTGTCCTGAATGATGCAGTCGATAGAACCTCGCACTTTTCTGAAAACTTGCTACTGAAATAGATTAAAAAACTTATAATGTTACAGATAAATTTGAAAGCACATCACCCAAAACCGTAGATTTTTGGTTTCAGTATGATTTATACTGATCCCCTCTTATTTCAAGAGCTCACAAATAGTATTGACAATTGTCAGGTTGAACTCCGTCAAGTCTGTTAATAATATAATATTTATATGGCGTACTTGTAATATATTCATATATATGTAGGCCTCAAATTAAATCGTTACTTAATAAGAATGCTTGATGATAATTTTGATGCTAACCTGACTGATTGGGAAAAGTGATTTTATTTTCTCCTCTCAACTGTTTCACCTTTTTATCGCTTTTCATTAAAATTTTCAATTCAAGTTACTTTGTTTAATTCGTATTAACAATTTTGTGAAACGTAAACAACTACGGAACCCAACATTGTGCGTATCTTGATAAACTCTTTGCGTTTTTTTTTAATATCTATGTCAATTCACCCACCTGTGTATGAATGGGTAATTATTAAGTTTATAGTACCATATTTCTCAGAGTGGAATATGTTTAAAAGGATATGTTTTCTAAATAAGCTAAGGAACTTAAAACATTTTTCAATACAAACATTTCCATTTCAAAATATAATATACCATTTATCTGAATCAAGTAAAACAATATTTTCATCGTCTTTTAGGTCTAATTTTGGCTCCAGAATTTCTTAATCATAATACAGAAGAATAAAGGACTTTGGCTAGCATCTTGCATAGATTGAAAAATACCATGTCTTTTATGTTCAGTTACAATCGAAATTAATATTTTTGAAGTGCATATAATTACAACCTTCAGCCAATTTTGCTTAAATATAATAATATCAAAAAGTAAACAGAAAATATAAAGACAAATTGTTTTATACAATCATCAAACAGGAGACGCACCCAACGGGGAAAATGTTAAAAAAGAAACAAATAGAAACCACTTTTCCATCCCGCCACCGAAACATTCGGCTACGCAGTGGGAATTAAATTAAATTTTCAATTACTTTAAAATCGGTATCCACATGTGCGTGCAAAGCTGTTGTTCAATTAAGGGCTTCATTCCTATTCAAAGCCATTTATATCGGTTCAAAGGTCGTAATGCCGTCCAAACATTAGCGACCCGGTATCGTTTAACTTATTGGTTTTAAGTGACAGAAGAACAATTAAAATAGTGATTTGGATAATTTCACCTTACAAAATTGTTCTTTAAAAATATATTTACCAAATATGAATTGATCTAATGCATTCAATATTATTTCATCAGAATACAAATTTGGTTATTTCGTTGCAGCCCCTATATATTTTTGAAGTATAACTTCTTATGGTGAGATGTGAAATTATTTGCAGTAAACTTGATGGTTAACCTGAGAATTCAGATTTGAAAAGTAAGACATAAATGATATCTTTTCTTCACTATGTTTTTCGACAAGTAGAACTTACAGTGCTGTGCAAAGCCATTTGTACCAACTTCACATTTGTTTTATTCAACTTGGATATGTGAACAATTAACTTAATAATCTGAATACGAAGTGAGACAAATTTATTAATTACTTGTATTTATTTTTCCATGTTTACATACTCCATTTTATACTTATTTATTATTCAATATCGAATTGTCTAGTTGTATATACATATATATATATATATATATATATATATATATACATTCGTCCACATTCCTTGAAAGAAACGATTTCAAATACGATACAGACGTTCTCATTGACACCCTTATACTAATGTATAAAACATCTTTAAAAAAAACCGCCTTATAGATATAGGTACTAAAAAGTAAAAAATAATTTCCATTCACATAATATATTTTTTACAATTTGTATCTATAGGTTTGTCTCTTTGTTTCAAAACTACGCAAAAGAGATAATCAAATTTTAGCAGGGTTTCCACTGTTAATATCTTGAGTTATTAATAAAAGACGTAGTTTTTTTTCTATTTGTATTCTATAGGGAAATTTTATGTGAATTATATAAAAAGAATATTCCACTGAAAGAATAGATTCGTGGTCATCTTTGGCGTTATATGTAGTGATTGTCAAATGGAAGCCAATGTCTATACAGTTTTCCATATATACTTTTATTTTCTCGACTGTATAGTGTACGTACATTCCTACGTACACATTTATATGTGTACGAAAACAATTCATATTACAATTTTTGACAGATTCTTTTAACTATATTTTAATTACTTCATTAGTCATCAGATCCTGTAATTTAGACGTTATGTTTAATCATTTATCAAGTTTTGCATTAAGCCTCTAGTACTAAAATGCTTTTTGATTTTCTGCGAATGTTTCGAGGCAATTAATTTACCACTATTGCAACAAAGTTAGTATAAATTATATTATTAATTGTAGAAACTTACTACTTTTAATTTTTTTTTCTCATGATGGAATAAAATTGTCTGGAACAATTAATAAAAAACGCTAATATTATTAAATGTTTATTGAATGTTATAGAATAACCTGTCATGTTACTTGCGATTCTGCCGAAATGAGTGGACCCGGCAGTTGGATGTGCAGAGGATAATTCACTTTTACCCCGATGGAATATAGCAGTTATTGTGATGGCTCTAGCGTCGTTGCTCTTCGTGATCATCTTTGACATTGTAGTGGTAAGTGTATTAATGTGTATACAACAACGGAATAACTATTAACGTAATCGATTAGGGTTATTTGAAAAATAGCTGATTGTCGTTAAAACAAAATTTAAAAGATGACTTTTTTTTAGAAAATTGAAAATAATATTGATAATTATTTGCCATCTTTTTGGTACGCATGATACTTGCGCACATTGTTCAGCGCCGCTCGGCGGAACAACCCGCGAACAGCTGCAAAGACATCGCACTGCGTGTAAATACCGCACTACGGGCAAATATTGGGTATATTAAAAAGAATTATGTGTAATATTTTCTTTTGTACTCGATTAGAAAAATGTTGTGTTTTACGTTTTATTTCAACGACAATTTATTTCTTTACAGCCAATGAATAGCGTCTTTTATTGACCGACATCTATTCCCGGATAACGTGTATATGCAACTAGCTGTGCCTACGCCTTATATTTAGTAAAATAAAAACGCTTGTAATTAAAAAAAAATATTTTCTTCTTCTCTTATATGTTGCACCTGGATTACTATTATCATACCAATTTTCGTTAAAATCCGCCCAATAGATTTTACGTGATACACGTCGAAATTAACATACAGACTGACAAAAGTTCTGAAAGAAAGTTTTTTTGAGCCTCTGTTTTCGTTCTATAAGCTAAATAAAATATTCTTTATAATATTTTCAATGTACGGAATTCACTCTGATACAATTTTATTATATGTGTAAATAGGTAAAATATTCTAAAATTTAATATGACAACGGAAATTTTAAATATTACGTCAAATTTTCCAACGATAACCCAACCCACGATTTTTCAGATAATGAAATTATACGTTTTTCAGAATCATGTAATTAAGACGTTTTAATTTGGGTAAACAATTTTTTATTAGGTAACATCACCAATGAAAATGGCGCGCTTCTGTTAATAATAATCTCCTACGATGTTTTAAATTTGCATATTTAATAGAAAATTAAATTAAGTAATAGTATTTACGTATGAAAAGTAGTGCTCATTTGGTTCTTTTGCAATCCAGTGATATTTTTGCAGGTGTAAAACACCAGCTGACATTTTAAGCGATGTTGTCACAATGCACACGACCAGTCATAGTTGTCTCTTAAGTTGCACTGACTGACGCGTTTTGATACTATGCATTTTATATGTAGTTTTTATGGACACGTGCACGCGCGTACTCTCGTCTATTAAGAAATCAGTATTTCTAGTTCAAAAGATCCATTGCACACAGATGTGTAAAATCGACTCAATATTTTGTACTTACGATAGAAAATAAAAACGACATTATGAAAGAAACACCTCAATTTCTGTGACTTTTATTTTACTTAATAGTTATAATTTCTTAATCTAACGTTTTATTTTGACATTTACGAGTATTTTTCAAAACAAAATTACCAATATTATTGCATTATGATGCGTTTGGTATGATTTAAATAATCCAATATTATTGCATTATGATGCGCCTAGTTTTTGATAACTAAACTAATTTGTCGATACAAGTAACTCTTCAGAATTATTAAAATTTAAAAATAATATTCAGTAAAATATTTTTTTTAAAACCGAAAATTATTATAAAATGTATAATTCCTCAGTTTTAAATAATGTTTTTAAGTTATATATATCTCATTATTTGAAACGCATTATATTCCCGGATTATGGTATTAGTTTAGTTTTCCTCTCCTTTCATAAAATCGGAGAAATAAATCATTCATACCGCCCAAAAACTTAAGTACTTTTCCTTTAAATGACGTTAGGAAAAGGAATTATGAACATTAGCTTACTGTCGGTCGCCAAAGTCGTGACATATATATTTATACGTTGTTATGCTATTTTTTCAAGGTTCTGCCCTTTATCATGAAAAAAAATGAAATTATGATGCGGATATATAGATAAATATTTCTTACTTTATTGGTTATATTAATTATGATTTTCGTGTTAAAATAAGATTGACTTAAGACTGGCTTCATTCCAAACGAACATATGTTCATTTACGCTGTCAAAATCTCTTTTTAAACTTTTAAAATAATCATATTTTGTAGTCTTGAATATATATACCGTTGTAATACATTTGTTGTCGCATGGACCTTCCATACGACAAGAAATTGATTTCACTGGAATAATTTTTATAATTTTCCATAAAATATTTTATAACATCATATAATAAACACTATAACACAATGTCCCTGAAATTGAAGAGTATTGTGATAAATATATGTATATGCATATATATATATATATATATATATATATATATATATATATATACACGTACCATTACTTTGATCAAATAAATTACTAATATTAATATAACTGAATTGGGCATAATACTTATTATAACAAAAATTTTAAAATTGTAATTCCTACACTATTTAAAATAATCATAATATTTTAAATTCCCGCTATCCCTCATATTTAAATTAAAATGTAGGATATGCGTTTATATGATTTATTTCGTTTTCTTTTTGTCATTTTCTTAAATTTTTTTTCATTTCGTGGAATATTTCGTAGTATAATATTTTTTCTAACTCAAATTAGATAAAGAAAAATGATTAGGCATATTTTACGATCTCGCTTGCATTAGAGGTATACCTCAATATTATTATAAAAAGTGGAATTTTTAGCAAACATAGGTAAAATGGTGGACTACATGTAATAAGAAATAAAAATAACTACTGATTTTGAATAAATTGGAATAAAAAAATTAATTTTGAGCGATCGACATTCAAAAAATCTACTTAATGTTAGTGACATGAAATCATTAAATCTGTAATAGTCAATGAAAGCTGTTAGTTGTTACAAGTTTTTAAAAAGGCCTTATTCATATGTCATTCTTAATTAAATATTGACTAAAAGGTGTTAATTAAAATAATCAAGGCTTTACAGAAAATCATCATAAAGGGGCTGACATCGATTTAAAAAATAAAAAAATCAAAAAAGATATTGGACCATTACATTTCGGTGACTAAAAACAAAAGTATAAAAAAAAATTGTGAAAAATCTAAAAATGCAGAAAACAATACATAATTCTTGTAACATGTGGTAACTTTTATTATATGGACGAAAGATAGCATTAACGTAAACGAAATGTAGGGAAGTATACATCAATCAGGCGTAGGAACAAATATTGGGAAGGATCTTTTTTTGGCTTGAGATATACGGCGTGTGATAGACGTCGACTGATCCATCAGACATGTGACGTATGGATATGAAAGATAGATTACGCGAGATGAAATTTCTTCACAAAATAAACTTGAAATTTGTACGAAAACTTACAAAACTTTTCAATTCATAGAACCTATTATTAAGATTAAGGTCGGTGATCATAATACCACTGCATAAATATAATCAGATATTGGTCACTTTTCAGAGTGATGTCCTCAACGTGTTGCATCGGAATATATTACATTTTGTCAATTAATAATTAAATAAGTTTTGTTATAAAAAATCTAAATTCTGTTAAAGTTCCACTATCATTAGTTTTGGGCGGCTGAAAAAATTCCAAATATTTGAAAGACTAGTAACAAAAGGAAACGAGGTACCCGCGGTAATGACGTACAAGTGAGTAGCCAAGAATCGCTGCCAAACTAATTTCCAAATTTTTTCCATCTTCCCTGTCCGTAATAAAACTAAAACTTTTAACGTAAAATCTATTATAAGACCAATAATGTTATATGGAATGAGAATTTATGTCAACTAAAAGGGATAAAAATTTGTTTATAACATTGGAGCGGAAATTTTTAAGAAATATCGATGATGGAAGGGGAGGAATAATGTAGATCTTTACAACCTCTCCAATGACTATTCAACAGAGTGTGATCCTCAAAACGCGGAAATTTAGATGGTTTTTTTTCATGGTCAAAGAATAGGAAACCGGTGGGTAAGTATTTGTTGGTGCGAAAATGCGAAAATAAAATGATTTTACACCACAGATACGGTGAGGAATTTTAGTAGCTAGCAGATGTTTTCTCGGAATAAGGATATATATAAAATCTAATCTTATCGAATGAATAACCAAGCTCTGGTTACATAAAAGTTTGATTTCATATGTATTAATATATAAATCTGAAATAATAACACTAATATCCGAAAATGAAGCAATGCTTACTATATTTGAAAGAAATATATTACGGAGTATTTTGGGTGATATCCGTACCAATGGAATATAGCAAATTTACCTTTTACTCTGCAAAACATAGGAGAGCATGCTATATTGAATTTACAAAAATCCAAAAAACAAAGCGATTTATTTGGTCATCTCATGCATGTGAGGAGGTTAAAACCCCCAAAGTAATTTTTGTAACCAAGCTTCTATGTCCTGGACTAACAGAAAGTTCCGCAGGAGAAAGAAAAGCTGAGATAGGTTGACTGCCTGGAAAATGACCTTTACATCCGGAAAACCAATCTATGACCAGGAATAGATAATTTTATGGCAAACTAGAGAAGGCCAAGTTCCACTATCATTTGTTGTTGGGCCACTGAAAAAGAAAATAAATAATATAGAAATCCTCCCCAGACCTCAGGCATTAGATGCATACAAGATGAAAGTACAATAAAAGTTTTATCTTTTGTGAGATAAATGTGTATAAGTAACAAAAAATTCAGATTAGAGTCAGATTATACATCGTATAACGAATTAAAAAATATATAAACACACGACTGACTAAACCCACGTGAGCTTATATGTAAGTTCGACAGCACTTTTATATTTGTCTAGATTCAGAAAACAGAGTATGACAAAAGCCACCATAAAAAAAGCCTAAAATGTTTATTAGGCAAATAGTCTAATCTATTGTATATTGTAGCAGGAAGAAAAATTGTTGGAATGAATTTTCATTTTCATGGCATATAAATTCATAAGATTAGAAAGTATACCGGTAAAAAAAAGGAAGCACATTGATAACACGGGAGCAAAATGGAAGGAGGTAGGGAAAGTGTTTTCTTTTCAATATATTTTTTATGTTTTTATTACACGATAACCTTTTCAATGTAAATTATAATATTTAAAAAAAGTTTTACTTCTAATGCGCGTTCACATGCATCCAAATTATAATGTAACAGTTGGAACTTGCTAGCAAAGTAAGATATTTCTTTTACTTCCTCAAATCTAAAAATTAGTTACTTTTGCTATTTTTGATGAAAGAGGAAAAAATAAAAATGCTTTTCAGCTCATTCCTGAAAGTAGTGTTTTTTTCTTTTTATGTTTGCAACTACATACAATAGCCAACGCTCGCACACCCAATTTCGGATTTTTAGATCGCACGGATTAAAAGTATGAACTTTATGGTATTATACTTAATTAAGAATATTTATGTTACTTACATACACTTTCGCCTTAATGTTCAATCCCTCTGAGGAAATATCCAACGTTTATGTTCGCCATATCAGCGATGAATGGCGCGATGGTTATATATGCCTATGTAGATACATTCATACTCACGCAGATGATATTCATAGGAAATAAGGCAAGAACGCTGAGTAATATTCCTTGTTTCCCCCGAAGTGGGATAGGAAAAGGAATGGATGTAGGACAAAGCTTCCTAATTAAGTTACGAAGCTCTACAGCGTATCAAGTTGCTAGTGGGACCTCTTACGAAACTGCACTTAAATATCACTTAAACAATATAAGCTTTTTAAGCTAATCTGAAGCACAAAAGATATTAAGTAAGGAGATTTTAGTGGATTGAGGTCTTAAACCGATTCATGTGCCGGATATTGGACAAGATTAATTGCTGAAGGATGATACTCGTTTCGGTCTTAATTATTGTTGATTCAAACGTCACGCGAAATTTGGTGAATATTTCTTTGCATTGTTCAATATGAAATTGTGCAAGTAGACACTTTAATCCGGTATTATTAGTGATGGTAATTGAAAATAACAAAATTTTTAATATAACTAACCATTTTACCCAATTTCTTCATTCTATCTATATAGATAAAATAAAATATTTAATTTATACGCCTTTATTTATATGAAACATTGTAAAAATGAAATAAATTTAAGGACTTAACAGAATAAAATAAAATAAGTTTTAAAGAATAAATGATAACCCCAAAACTTAATGAAAATAAGTGAAAATGCGATTTAAAGCCGCTGTACTGTGAGGTACCATGCTATGATATGAATATTATGAAGTGCGCACGGTAAATTCAGAACTACGAATCTGACTCTTAATTGCTGATTTTGTTTTCAATCTTCTATCACTCGTCTGGGTCGTTATTTTACTGAAAAGAAGAAAGTTTTGCCTAATTATAAATTAGAAGCAAAAGAATACTTTAATTTTCCTACAATACATATTCATCTTTAACCACTAGGTAGTACATTACTGAATCAAACGTAATCCATCGATTATTGAAACGTTACATTTGATCAGTTTTTCATAAAATTTTGTAAAACGAAAACCGACTTGGGTCATACAAATAAGTAGAAATAGTAAGCAAATAAATTCTTTACCGTATTGATTGCATATAATATAACTTTGTAGCTGATTGTTCATTATTTGGAAAGTCAGTCTAATAAAATAAAATAATTTAGATCTGTGGCTAAAAAATATTTTAAAAAAATCTTGAGAAAAGCCTTTTTTTATGATAATAAATATAAACTCGTTGTACCATTTATTTAAATAAACTGTTTATTGTATGTTTCATGTGATGATTTTTTTAGAAGTGAGTATTTTATTATATAATTCAAAGTTTGGTATAAACTAATTATCTACATCGAGACAAATTTTCAATTACGTAAAACGTTATAAACTTGTGAAGAAAATTTTTAATTTCAATTTATATTCTTAATTTTAAAATCAGTGAAGAAATAGATTTAAAACGTGAAGTTACATTCAATTTATAAAAATATGGAAAGCCTGTCCGGATCAAAAGTTATATCTGCTTACGGAAACGCGACGTTACTGTAAAACAACAAAGCCCGACTAACTTAAATCTTAGTTCCGACCCACAAACATAAGTGGACTTTTGGAAACATCTACATGCAAAATCTTTATTTCCGGTTTAAAGGCGGCCTTTACAAACATTGTTTGATGCTTTACACTTTAGACTTAAACGCTGCCAACTTCCCGAAAAGTGAAATAAACTTTCTAGTTTTACAAAACATTATTTCTTTCGCCAGCCATTTAATTAAAGCGGTCTCGCATTCAAAGTTACATCGTAGACAGTATTAGATCTATTCTGTAATATGATGGAGCTGAAATAACTTGGTGGTAAAAATAAGTTTTCAATGTGACTCATTTGGTTTGGGGTTATTTCACTTCCGCAAATTAAAAAAAATCTTCAAAAATGTGGCCTATAGTACAGTAATTATCGAATTTAAATTCATCTATTCTATTTTTATAATAATATTCTTTCGATTGCTATTAAAACTTATTCAAAAATGTGTTTCTTTATTTTTTGTAACAATAACCACTACGGAAAAGTTGATTAACGAAAAACCTAACGACGTTTTTAATGCATTTGACATATTTTTCAATGCATTTGACAATCACCGTGAAACTCATTAAAGCACTGCTATATTACCTAAATGATACGGAACCACATGATGTTAATTTCCTTTATCAGTAATAAAAAGTTTGGAGGAATTTATTCATATAATATGAATCCAAAGAACATTGTTAGAACGTTGACATTTTTTGAACTCATCTGATATTTTATAGCTCGTAAATTAAGCCCGATCTGTCGTTAAAAGACGCTAAAAAATGAGATTTTTTAAAATAATACTCTCTATCCAGATTTATTATAAATATGTGTCTGATTAATGTTAAACTTCAATTCATAAAAACCTACGCGAAGAAGAAAAGTTTAGTACAATATGGGAAAGTTGCAAAAATCTATTAAAGACAGGTTTTTCAAAATAAATTTAACCGGATCGTTAAATATTTTAGATTTAGAGCATTTATATCGTTCTATTTCGAAGCATTTTTAAGATAAACTTGATAAAGCATATAAATGGTCAAATAAAAAACACTCGAGGCTATTGACTTATCTTCTGAACGATGCTGTAATATAAAATAAATTGTCATTAGTGGCTTTATGTTATAGCTAAACATTAATTTAACTACCTTAAATAAGATAAAAAGATGATTTCCTACGACATGTTTTCATAGGGCTGATTTTGTTCATCATTTGGAATTTTTTAATTGCTCTGGCTACAATAATTAAATCTCGTAAATTAAATAATCTGCTCTATGTTTCATCGATTGATATAACAATAGTTAAGCCTACTGTTAGGTAAGTTAGTTATAACAAAGGGAATTTGGCAACTCGTCCAATTGAACTTTGCGTTTTGCCCACGATCCCTGTTCATTGTTTCTGTGTTTATCAAGGATATTGTGTACTTAGCAACTTTCACTTCGAAAGCTATTAAATATTTTTCAATAATCCATTTATCCTCTAATTTATTGTATCAGCAGTTACATATATTCATTACCGATGTTTTAGGATACGGGCTTGTACTTAAGTTTGGTAAAATATATAACAGATTATTGAAATGCGATTTAGGTTTATGTATTATTAAATCAAACTAACTTCTTAATAAGTAATCATGATATTTGAATACTTAGTAATCAGAATACAATTTTTTTATTATTTTAAATTGATCTTCTGGTAGTAAATTTATTTCTAATTGAAAAGCAAATCTCACAAAAAAAAGAGAAAAACTAATAACTTATAATAACAATTTGGAGATAATAGCGTATTAAAATATTTCAAATGAAAGTAAGACCAAATCTTACTATTCCTATGTGCGGCTAATCAAAGTCTATTCGTTGTAGCATTGTCTATGTATGTCAAATAAACATATCAAGGTTTATGCGTTAGAGCATTGTCGATGCATAAAACGTTTGATAGAGGTGTATTAATTTTAATTTGAAACCATAACTGAAAAAGTGTAATCATAATAGGCATAATTACCTATTATTGAACTAAGTTTTAACCAACCTGTGGTTAAAAAATAGATGGGTAGTGACATATGTACGTGACTTTCCCCTTTGTTCACTCTAATTTGTTTAAATTCGCTCTTTAAGTAAGTGTCTTAAAAATAAGAAACACACCGATTAAAGAATTTATTTAAACATATTTTAGTGGACAAAGAGGAAAATCTAACGAACTTTATTTATTTTACATACCAAACGATTATTGAAATGTCGAAAAAGCATTTGATGACAAATTGATGTAGGATAACATATTTTATTATAGTTTATAATTTTCCTTATAATATATTTTCATAGGGTTGAAACATTTTATCATTATAAGATTAAAACTTTTCTGATTAGTTCAAAAAGATACCATTTACGAGATAATAGTTTTCAAAGTTGAAAATTTAAAAAACAAAATTTAATATTTTTTCTTAATACAGGGTAGAATCATCTGTGTTAAAATGTGATATATGTGCACAAAATATAGTTGCGTGTGTTTGTGTGTATATATATACATATGAATATATGTATGTATGCATATATATAAAAAAAAATATATATATATGTATATATATATATATATATATATGTATATATATATATGTATATATATATATATATATATATATATATATATATATATATATATATATATAGTTCCTATTAAATTAAGAACTTGCCATAGGTATTGGCTGAGTTGTATGGATGCCATATTTAAATAGTTAAAAATATTTAGAGCTGTTCGAAGAGAGTGGATTTTTCAATAAGAGTTGAAATAATTTCAGGTGATTTCGGATAACCAAACAAAATTATTGTATTTTATTACTTACTCTAAAATACTTTAAGCTGCTTTTCAACGTTTCCAACTGAACCTGACAAGTAGATGAATTAAGACCAACAAGAATATTAATGTCTGGAAAAAAAAGTATAATTTTTTTAAAAAATGTCTTGGAACTTCTGAAACAAATTATTCATATAGATACAAATAAATTTAGTAAATTTTATGCACTGGTTTCAAAAAATATAACAGAGGTTATTTCCATATTATAAAATTACATACTGTCATAAGAGCAGACGACACAAACATCTTAAAACTTTGAGCGTATTATTTGCAAAAGTTTCAAGGGGAATCTTTCTACCGCCATCGGTGATATTAATTCAGGTCTGTATGTTATTAATTGAAGATCTGAATAAGTTTATGTATAGCGTTACTTATTATTTAAGGTCTTTAATTCATTTAACTAAGCCGCCCTTTAAGCCACCCTCTCATTCTATTTAAAAATAATTGTCGTAAATTTAAAAAACAATCTTACTTTAACAACAGTCTAACCGAGTTGGATGGAAGTGCTGAGAATGTAGACACTGGACACTATTACACACAACATAAAAAGAGAGGACTTTTCCATTATGTATTATACCATAATATCATTACAACTGTGAACAGAAGGCAACATAGGGGACTTATTTTCATTCATACAGTTATGTAGCTCAACCCGTTTTCATTTATTATGGAATAAATATCAGTTAACTGTATACATATTTTATATTTTATGAATCATCCACAGTTTAATTAGTTCTTTTCTTTAGAACGAATTACCACTCCTGTGTTTCTTTACAATAACGCTTACTGCTAGCCTATTTTTAATATGGAGCACTACGGAAACCGGAAAAATAAAACATTTCTTAAATAGTTGCCACTGTCTGGGCGTAGGCATTTTTTTAGTAGTCTACTAGAAAAAGAAGATTGAAATTTGACATATATAAAATAATAGAGTTACATTTAAAAATAAGAACTTCTCAAAAATAGTGCCGATGTCCAAAACATATTGGCATGGAAATTAAAATTACACGGGTCGGAATGATCCTAAATAGCATCTAAAGTATTAATGATAGTAAAACAAATTTATTGGTGTTAGTTTTATATAATAAAGCCATTTTGTTTGTATTTTCATCATTTATCAAGTTATTGTAACGTCGGAATGATACAGTTTCAATGTACGAAGGTTGAAATTTTGAAAGCTGTGCGCGGAATCCGTGTAACACACGTTTACGTTTGTACAAGACGTGTGTCTTATCGATTTAATAGCAGTGAACACCAATAATGTAAGTTCAAATTATATTTTCTCTATTTTATTTAATACAGTCTACAAGATAAGAAAAGGATATGTAAATATTTGCTAAAATAGCTTTAGTTGATTCAATTATTTATAATTACAAATTTTTCCTTAATTTATTATTTTAAATAATTGTACAAAATTAAAAATTACTAACAAGAGAAAATTCTCAGTGGAAATTGAAATCATCGACTTCAATAACATTTGCTTGTAAATTCATCCCAATTGTATTATTATGAGGTATAATTTTATATCACATAAACCTTTAAACTTTGCTTTAATGCATATAAAATTATAACCATATGTGTATATATACATTACAAGTAGAGATATGAAAGAGAATCCAAGTAGTACAATGTCAATTTAGCTCTCAAAATTTTTCAAACGGGGAAACAATTGAGCACCATTAAATATATTGACTCAAGTGTGTCATGACGAGACCGACTGCTTACCTAAGCTCTGTCAGCGTGTTCTGGGGTGGAGTGATGGAGTAGGGAGTGAAAAGCAATAATATATAAGTTAAATCGCATTTTTCAGACTACGAACATTTTTCCTCGCCTGTTTTTAATCTTGGTAAGTAAATATATGAAAAATACCTTTTATTCTTTTATCTCATTTTTACCACTAAACTTGATATTAAATTGACTCACAAAGTTACGTCCCCTGGTGCCAAATATTCCAATCGAATTTTAACGTCCACTCGAAATTACGCTGGAATATACATTTAAACACATACTATTCATCTGTTGTTTTCTTAACGGTTATGCGCAGTCACGATGGAGCAAGGGAGTGCTGGGAATTGTTAATGATGAAAATTGCATAAAATGTTTGTCTAATTAAACCTTCTTTCTAATGTAGCAAGTTCCAATAGGAGAAAGTGCAACATTAAATATTATAATGTTTAAAATCAATAAACAAAAGTACTGCAGCAATATCAATTAAATTAGTAAAGAACCATAAATATATTCTTAAACGTGTAATATTGATCACTCTTTATCGAGGCGCTGTTTAAGTACAGTTGAATGCTAAGGCCACTTTCCGTATTATTTAATAAATTTAAAAAAAAATCAAATAAGCGTGAGTTTATTATTTGAAATAATACGTTTTTTTTCCTTTCCCATTGTTTATTTTTACGTACTCTTAATCGTAATATTTGTGTTAATTGAAATTGGAATACTAGAAATATGAAATATCTTTCCTACTATTTAAAAACTTAATCACTTCTGTTGTGCAAACGTTTGTACCCTGACATAAATCCACACGAATTAGACAAGAGTTATGTCCATTAAATCGACAGTTTATTCCTTTTATATTACTTTCATAATAGAAATTTCACTATTTGACCTGATTACATGGCGCCAGATTTAAACAAATCGAAGAAAATTTGTTGTATATTCTTGAGTCTGAGAATTCACCTTAAAAAAAGGTGACCTGGAATGAAGTTTGCTTTACGGAAAGTTTATTCAGTCCGTAGAGCATCTTACAGTCCAATGCAAAATAATTTGTAGGAACTTTTACCTTTCTTTTATTGAATTTTAAAATGTGAATAATTAACTTAAAAATGATGTAAGTATGAAGAATTAATTAGTTTTCTCATAGATGAATTTATCTGTTTAGATAAATTAATCAATTACTTCCATTTAATTTTATATTCTTATATACTTTCTTTCACAATTTTTTTAAATCCGTTGTACAATTAGTTTTTTCTTTTTTTCCTAAACTAAATAATATTTTTAATAAAGTTAAACAAAACTGTGGTAGAAGCTACTTAACGTAAGACAATGTACTTTACGTAAGACAATGCCAACAACATACTGCTATGAAATATATTTATGCATTTATGATTAAGATATGTTTATTTACGAATAATTATTTTTATTCAAAACCGATTAATTATTTTTATTAATATCAAGTACCGATTTGATTATTTTTAGAGTTTTGTACCTAGGAAGAAAAAAAAACAGAACTCTTGCAGAACAACTCCTTCCTACAATGTACCTCTGTCACAATTGTTTTTCTCAGTTTTCTCCCTTTGATATAGGAGGTTATTGATTCGCATAATGGAGTTTATTAATTCCTATTTCTTTAGAGTAAGAACATGAAAAACATTTCTGGCAATTTTGGAGGGACCTGTTTAGTTTGAAATTGAAAATTCAATTTTTTTACAGATCTTTATGTAGGTTTTGTTTTTATTACCAGTTTTCGATTACATCTTTAACGTCTAGAATACTTACATATTTAGTAGATTTCGGATTGAAAGTATCTATGCCCGGTCCAGCAAGAAAATAGACGAGACGTAATTTTACTCTAGCATTATTTGGAGCCAAAATATCTTAATATTACTTTTTCGAACATTAGATTTTTTTGATAATTTTGCATCGATTTAAGGCTTCTTAACGTAATTTCATTGCCCACGTATTAAGCAATGTAAATAAACAAATTAGCTGAAAAAACAAATTTTGCATCGACAAAATATTTTCTTCCGACCCTTACAATATATAACCAG
The DNA here is from genome assembly GCA_039881145.1 of Druceiella hillmani. NCBI lineage: Eukaryota > Metazoa > Arthropoda > Insecta > Lepidoptera > Hepialidae > Druceiella > Druceiella hillmani. The sequence goes on along the minus strand of JAYKKI010000033.1, from coordinate 355,605 downwards.
GATCGCTGGACCAAGAATATTGTTCTCCTTATCTCCCCTATTCCGCCGCTTCACCCCAGCTTTCAGTTTTGGCAATATCAGCAGTTGGCTTTATTGTGTATATATTCGAGCCCGTATATGTAATTTAATTGCTGTCAATTTGTTACGCGTTTGAAATAAATGTTCCGCGTGTGAACGGAGTTTCCTTAATATTACGATGATTACATTCTCCTTGTTATGTGTATACACATCCATAGCGGTAAGTGTTGAAGCACGATAAATACATAGGAATCACAAATCAAAACATATATATATATATAACATATATATATATGTATATATATATATATATATATATATATATATATATATCGCAGCATTAAAAACAACATATTTTGACATCAGAGAAAATGTGCTTTATATTTCATTTAGAAAGACGTTCGACGATCACATGAAAGACGTTCTGTACAAATTTGATACTTTATCTTGCGTTTTTAAAATACTTTCAATAGATCAAACGAATATAAGAACACGTGTTTCTCTTTCTGTCTTCTGAGAACGCAATAAAAATGTATAGTCATTATGAAAAAAAAATGTATTCGTGAAACACGACGTTATGTAATAATTTTGAATATAAAACTTTAAGATTTATCTACACAAAGACAATACGTTGCTGAATATTTACATTTTACCTGTAACATCATATTATTTCTCAATACACAAATTCATCGAAGAAACTATCGCTGATAAACTTATCGCTACACAGCGTAATTCTCACATAATTCACAGTTTTTTGAATTGTAAAATAAATTGTGCCACCTCCTCTCACTTAATCAACTGGATATTCTGAACAAATGGTGTTTTAAACTGTCAATTTGATTACATGCCGAACTAAATTTAGGAAAATATTTTCACAAAATTTGTTAAAAACATTTATTTCAATTATTTTGCGAAGTTACGTGGCCTAGGATATTTTTAAGCCTTTGCTTAGAAATTTCGTCTGGCCCCTCTTCAAACATTCTCCGGTGAAAATGAGGATACATTCATATTTCAATTTCCAATCTGCGGCAATAAAGTGAATATAGTTTAGCAGCTTTATTGTAGACGTATGAAGTTAAAAAAAATTTAATCAAGTATTTCCATCAAAGATCGGAAGTCTCCTTGATTTACTTTCTAATTGAAATAAGCACTATGAATTTGCAGGATTCTTATATATTTTAATAATACTTGACTTATTACGTTATTTTTCAAGTCACCAAAAATAGAAAACCATCAAGTTTTAAAGTAACTCGCCAGTATTTCTGTGGAAACTCAGCAAAGTCGGCTCCTTTTATGGTATGGTTGAATACAATAAAATGTTAAAAGAAACAATAAAAAAGCAATATCATAGATTTTACATATTTTATTATGACCGGCGATTAAATATAATATATATTATTATTGGGAATCTGTCACCAAGCTGTGAGCATCCACTTAAAGCTGATGAGATGATGATGACGAACTTTAACAATTTTAGTAACAATCTGTCCCAAATGACAAAATTGTGAATATTTTAGTTACAAGAAGAGGAGAGGACATCGGGAGATGAGAAGGGATGTGCCTAAATACTACGCGGACGAAGCTGTAAGCAAAATTTAATTGAAAGAATATATATATATATATATATATATATATATACATATATATATATATATATATAGATATATATATATATATATATATATATATATATATATTCATATATACAGGCTGTCCAGTGGCAGATTTCAAAGTTTGAACAAACATAGTTTCAGAACACAACACATAAGAGGAGCGCGGGGGGGCGTCGTTAGAAGCGCAAGCGGTGCGGATATTTTAGTAGCCATGGAACAGTGGAGTGGAGAACACCGCGCTTTTGCCGTCGAGGCGTACATTTCGAGTGGATTTTCGCTGTCTGTAGCACGCCTTCGATTTAATAATCGTTACAGTATTCGTCGATTACGTGATGGACCATCGATCAACCTCATTCAGTCATGGGTAGCAAGGTTCAGAGCTACAGGATCATCATTAAATAGGCCCAGGCCAGGACCTACACCATTGGTACCCACGGATGAAAATGTCGAGCGTGTTATGGTTTCTGTCGTTGAAAATCCCCGTTTATCACTGCGTACACGTTCATCGATATTGGGAATTCCGAAATCAACTTTACAGGCAATAATGCAAAAAATGCTCAAGTTCCATCCATATAAAATTCAAATTGTTCAAGATTTACAAGATTCTGACTTTGAATTAACAAAAACTTACGCGGAGGTGATGTTGTTGAGATTTCGTACTGCTACCCGGATGGGCAACATATTCTTTAGTGACGAAGCTCACTTTCATATTGGAGGATATGTGAATAAGTAGAACTTTCGTAACTGGGATTTCCACAACCCAAGAGAAATGCATCCAGAGCCTTTACATAAGCCTAAAGTAACAGTCTGGTGTGCCATGTCTGCATCTGCAATCATAGGGCCTTATTTCTTTGAAAATCAACATGGCCAAACTGTAACTGTGAATTCGGAGAGATATGTCGAAATATTAAATAACTTTTTAAGAGTAATACTACAGAATAGTCCATCCTTCAACCAAAACACATGGTTCCAGCAGGACGGGGCCACAGCTCACACTGCTAATGTGTCCATGAATGCAGTGCGGCAGTTATTTCCAGAAAAAAACATATCTCGAAACGGTACCGTACCGTAGCCACCTAGGTCACCCGATTTAAGCCCATGTGACTTTTTCTTATGGGGATACTTAAAATCCGTTGTTTACAAAACAAATCCGAGCACTGTGACACAACTTAAAGAAAATATTCGAGCCGAAGTCAGTAGGATACCCCAGTCGCTCTGTAAACGCGTTTTTGAAAAGATGCGTGCTAGACTCGAAGAGTGTGTCAGACTCGATGGCCGCCATTTGGAAAACGTGGTTTTTAAAAAATTGAATCCGCATTTGTTATTATAAAGTTAAAATAAACCTACTTTGTATTAGACGTGTAGTATTTTTTACAATTTTTCAAACATTGAAATCTGCCACTGTATATATATATATATATATATATATATATATATCTTCATTTTGTTTTCAATTAATTTTAAAATTCTATCTTGACACAGAATATGCCTATTAACTAAACAGGTTACAATAAAAAATTATGGAAATGATATAAAACCAAGTATAATCAATTAGGGCCTACCATAACTTGTGCACTTGTAACATCCCCTCCACGTTGGGCGACAAATGCAATTGGTATAAAAGTTGCGCAAATATTAATATATTCAAACACATATAAAGACAGCACTGGGTTTAAATTGATTAACATTTTCCTTTTATGGCAGTTTCTAAACTGATGACATAGAAAAATAATTAACAATAAAAAATAATAGACAATACATTTGTGTGTTATTAAAAAAAAATTATTTTGAATTAAAAATTTACATTTCTTTAATATGCCATACTTTTATTAAAATTTAAGGAATTTGTAGCGACGAAAGTGACAAAAGCCAGCGCAGCATTAAGTGATAATTCATCGCAAAGCTTTGCTTTCCATGTGATCGCTGCTGTCATTTATTGTAAATTTACCACTTGTAGTTTTGTTGTTCGCTGCTGCTGCATTGTGATATTGATACAATATCAAAGTGCCTTCCTGGATTAAAATAAAATAATTTAATTACACAGGTAACAACAGCATAAATCTAAGAAACATATTAAATTTTAAAAATGTGGAAATTATATTTAAAATTAATTTTACAAATATCACAAATATTTTTGAATTATCTCCACAGCTTTTAAACTACTAGTCATTTCAAATCTGCATATTTCAAACTGTACATCCAGAAGAAAATAATGAGATTTTAAATACGATATAAGTCTGATAAGACCAAACTCAATGTGTTGATTACGTTATGAAAAGTTTCAACGCTGCCAGGATTACACTGAAGCTATTCGCTCACTCATTAGTATAATGGTCCAAATGTCATAATTACGATAACCGCGCTTTTTTATAATTTTTTTAAGGTCTATGACTTTACATTAGTAAGTGATCTTTGAACGTTTAATATTTGGACCTAACACGGAAATCTTTTTTGATAAAAATACATCTCAAAGCAGGATTCAAGCACTACCTGTATGACGACTCAGCATAATATAAGGCAGAATACAATAGTTGCTAATAAAATTGTCTTAAATAAAACTTTAGAAATGTAAGTAATTTTTAAACGTATAAATTTAACCAAAATAGTGAAATCATAAATCCATTGAATATTAATTTCAATGCACCTCTCAGTTTTTGTGTATTTGACTGGTATTACTACCTATAGTTTATCTCAATTTTAAGTAACTTTACTATCAGGATAAATGAGCATTCATCACTTATAATAAAAAGTCTCTTAAGTGAAATATTATAAAAAAGTGAAAAATTTTAACAGAACGTACATCATACCAAGCACGAAAAAAGTATTAACTTTTTTCGTGCTTTTATCTTATTGCAGTGACGTAACGAGAATCTCATTTCCCAGCAAAAGGGAAAGGGTGGGCTGACATCGGTAAATGTTTATCCTGTTAGTTATACATTTTGTGCGCAAATTCATAGTTAGCAGTGTATATTGTCAATAAGAAAATTGTTCCTGATAGTAATTTTACATCATCTGAAACTACATTGATATAAATGGATCAGATTTTAATGCTACATATTAATCTATTTTTTTAATTTCAATGCGAACAATATGTACGACATGACGAAAGTAATTCTACAGAAGTGACTAATTGACTAGTATTTATCATAAAGATTTATATTTTGATATTGGCCGAGTTATAAATTATAGCTCGGCCAATATTATTAATATTTTAATTAATATTATCCAATGATCGTACTATTTGTTCTTTTAGGTTTACCGCTCTTACCGACGAATTTAAGCATATGAAAATGAATTTAATTTTTACGTAAAACTGACTGCTCTCAATATCGTATACAATTATAGAAATATCTATGTTTATTAAATGCTAAAAATAAAAAATCAATGTATGAAATCAATCTACCGAAAGTGGGAAGTGCATCAACCTGTGGAATGTACCTCATTTGTTTGTTTGCCCTCACTGCTATTAGTCTGGAATGAAAACAGTAAGTAGTCCGCCTAGTCTCCAATCATAATATTTATTTACATTATCTATGGAAATAAACCATTTCTTGATCCTTCGCAGATAACAGAGCTATTTTGATTCATTTGGATTGAATTATTCAAACTAAAAGATAATATAACTATATATATATATATATATATATATATATATATATATATATATATACATATATATATATAGATATATAGATAATAATTTTAACATTCCACTGTACCTATGTGCCTGTTGGCGGCTTATACTTGTTTTTTTCTGTAAATTTTTTTGCTAAATATTTTCCCTCTCAATACATTTTATTATTTTGCTACCCAACATGATCAAGAAGCTAAAGTTTTTGTTTACTCTGGTTTAGTATTATTTCATTTTGTTTCTGTCTCTAAGACTCGCTATTAAATCATTCAAACACATATTGACGGATGACTCACATAAATTTGTGAAGCTGCCATATATAATTTTTTAAAAATTGCGGCGCTCTGGTAATCTGACAGATAAATATGCATTAAATGGGATTAATAATGATTGTAATAAATGTCAACTTCGATAAGTAAAGTTCTATTAATAAATCAATTAAATACGCCAAATTAGATCATTTTGCAGAATAAAACTCTGTATTGGAGAGTTTAGAATATTTTGAAGTTCAAACTCGCAACGAATTTTCTTTTCGTTACTGAATATAGATAAAGGTTCAAAAGACCTTGTCTTGTTGAATTTTTTCCTCGATATAAACTTCTTAAATTTTCGTTCAACATTGTACATATTTCAGTAGTGACGATTTAAATAATTGACAAATATGGCTGCAAAATTTGTAATTGATCTTAGGTTTAATTGTATGTTTTGCATACTTTTAAACTTAGAATTTCTAAAACGTTTAAAGTTTTAGTTATGAAAAGAAACAAACTTGCCTAAAGCATATTTGAAACAATATCGATGAGACTGGATCTTATATTCTTTTGAGAAATTTAGAGTATTTTAGGTTTATGAAATATATACTTACAATATATTCAAATAATGAAAAAATAATAATACATGAAAATTTAACAGAATGCTTTGGAGACTCGTATCTCGTGAAAAAGACGCTGTGTAAAAAAAAAAATTTTTTTTGAATATGTTGGAAGATATTCGAAAAACTAATTACTTTTTTATTGTTTATGTACTATACATTCAGGTAATCCAATTAGGATGGAAAGACAAACATGTTAAAATTATAAGAGGTTGGTTTTTGCCATTCGACTACATTAAAAAAACTCTTCGTGGTTTTAAATGCGAGCTTGCTTATAAACCATTTTGGCATGGCTCAAATTTTGTAAATGTTTACTTTACTGAAGATAAAATAACTTTTAACCTCTGCTAATATTTGAACAAGAGAACCCCCTCTATCGTAATTGTACCACACACGACGAGCGCAAAATATTCAGAAGACCTTTGTTACCTTTCACAAAAAGCATTTTCTTCCCGTTCAAAACTTTCCAGAGGAGCTTTTGTGAGTTTTAATATAAAATGGTTCTTTTATTACTACATATTTTCATGTATTTTTCGTCGTTAAGGGTAACGAAGAAGTGATCGTAATGGATTCCATGTCAAGTTCAAAGATTCTTTAATAGAATTCCGAGAATCTTTTTCATGGTAAAAGAAATGTGAAAGATACTTATTTCATTACTGTCGTATCGTATGTTATGTACTTGTTTATTTGACGTAATTAGGTCTGACATATAGGAGATTGGCATAATTTTTTTTATCACGAAACCATCAAATAATGTAATAATGTAGTAGATGAGTAAAATGTAATAAAATATTTCAAATTTAACATTTGCTTCAATTATGCTCTTCTTTCCTTCGTGTCATACGTGCGCGCGTCTCGCGCAAAGCAACCGAATTTTAATAAAATTTTGCATTTCTATTAGAGTTGCAACTAATATCCAGCAACGATTCTGTATTAGTCGCATTCCTCCACATTTTCAGTATTCGACTGAACATCGAACATGACAAAATTGAATTGTTTTAATTTAAATTAGATACGTAGCTTTCTTGATCATTTATTTATTCCTTAAATATTTTTTTTATTTTTGTTGTAAGTCTTAAAGATTTATGTTTTCTCCAGAAATTTAGAAGGAGTAGCTTTTGATGAACTAGTATTAATTTTCCGCATTACTTGGATCAATTTTATTTATTTTTCTAGTACACATTGCTCCTCCATCCTCTTTTGTCACTGCTCGATTTATAGAAAATCATAGGGTAAGCCTGCGAATAAAATGTGCTAATTTTCCCTCTTGATACGAAGATCCTTTTTATTTACGTCTTAAATATGATTATTGTTTGAATTTTGATTTGACCCTGGTCTCACGGTTTGTACTATACACTTTAACTTGCATTTAAGATCTGATAGATTGGTCTTACGACAATATAGTCTCGGAGTAAATATCTTTGGAATGATTTTATATCACCATAAATCGTTAGAACTGCTTATTCTACTTATTTTACAGAATGACTAACTTGTCCAAATAGTTTTTCCTAATGTCCAGCTATCCTACCATGGACGACACCAAATATTCATTATTTGGTTTAAGGCAGAATATACTATTCGTTGTATTTATGCCTTAGAAGCTTAAAGGCGATAACTTATCACATTGTTCCTCATGGTGGTTGAGTAATTGATTAATAGCAATCAGTATAAACAAGATTTAGTTTGATTCTCTCTCAAATTCTCCGTCAAATGAAAGTATTTATTTTATCCTTAGTAATTTTTTTATTTAACGACGCACTCGTGTTCGCATATTAATAACTAGTATATCGTTGCTATCTCCCAGATTCAAGGACACTATTCTAGATGTCCTGCAGAGCAAACATTTTTGAAAATTTAAATTATCTAAAACCGCACCATTTAGTCGTAAAAAGAGCAAACGAAAAACACTACTAGCACGAAAATAAATAGCGATTCTACTTAATTTGTGTGTTCCAAATTATGTAAAAGCAAATTTTATAAATATAGTTTTGTATATAAGTGATATGTAATATAAACAATATGCTAAAGAACATCGATCAAGTTATTTCTCTTCATAATATTATCTACATTTTTAAATGCAATCAACATGTGACACAAATTTAAAGAAGGCTGCGACATAATTAATTAAAATAAGACACAAAGTTCCCGCAATTGAGTCAAAGAACCGATCACTCTGGTCTTGCTACTATATATCTTATTAAAATATAGAAAAATAAGATTCGTAAATTGTGTACATTAGAAAGTTCAAACATTTAACGATGCTGATCTTTTAAGTGCTTTCTTAATCTCAAAATAAATCTTTGGATTTTTATATCAAATTATTGTTAATTCATTAATATTATTAAATGTGTATGGGTCAATCATCACTGCAGCAATCAAATATAAGCAAGAAGTTTATTTCCCGTTTCTGTGTATACATATATATATATATATATATACATATAATTTTTTTTATGAAATGAGTTCATTGCTTTAAGCTATAGTATATTTTTCACCGTTACCAATAAACATGACTTCAAACACTACATCTAAGGTAAAGGTGATCAGTAAAGAAAAAATATCGTTACTAAAACTAGAATTTAATGCATATAAAGGAACTTCATAATATCCAATACTAAGAAATTCTCATGAATAGTAAAAAACATATGTGAAATAAATTTGACCTAAGCTACATTCACAGGAAATTAAATTTTTTACCAGTATATTTGTCATAATTTGTTCTTTAGCCAAATTTGTCCTAATTTTTAATTCAAGTTTTGTTACAATTATAAAATAGAAGTAATTTAGCAGATACAAAACACATTTTATATATTTACCTATTATTATTGATATATAAGATATATAACAAATCAATTTTAAAAGTACTGAGTTTTTCCACGAATAATATTACATTTGTATTACAATTCCCAGAACCTCTTTGCCACACTCAAAACCATTCACCTGTGCAAAAAATTAGAACAAATGCAAATTGCTGTCTTCAATTGAACCTCAAGAGTTATATTGAGAATAAGATACCTGCAGAAGTGAAGATGAAAAAAGCCGGTCAATTACGTCGACCGGTTTTTTTAATTAACCGTTGTGGTTAATTTTTACAAGAAATAGTCGTTATAGCTTATTTCTCACTTCCCGTAATATTTTAAGTTCTCTTTATTGAAAAAAATTGTTTCTTTTGCATAAGAAACTCAAACAGTGGTACTTCCGTCCGCATTTGTCGTAAAACCTTTGGTTTCTCAAAGTCCCTGGGGTCTTTAAATATACCAACAATATTGAAACTACAAACTACAAACATTAGTACATCCACACCTGTCCAACTATTATTAGTAGAGGAAGTTAGAACTTTAATACCCATTGGTTTCCCGTTTCTATTGAATGTAAAATAAATACCAGGTATTTTCGACAATAATAAATGATTAGGTTTAAGTAATACTTTAATATTTATAAAATCAGGACAAATAAATTTTAAAAAAACATGATGCAAGTCTTTTAGGTAGCAGTAAATTATATCACTCTTTTCTAACTAGCTTTTACTCGCGGTTCTGCTCGCGTGAATTTAGCGTTTAATTTATTTATAGCATGATGATTAAAGCGATTATTTATATTGATGTTCAAAAAATTAAAATAACTGATCTTTCGCCGCATCAAATTTTTCCTTGTAATGGCTAATACTTAACGTATATTTTGTTTAATTATACATTTCAATATTTTGCTGTGACAAATTTAATTTAATAATAATAAACATTTTTTATTGATTTCATTGTTTATTGTTCGATTCACAAGCTGCGTGTATCGCACACTAAGGTGTTTTATTACACTTTGGTTAGAAATGATTACATTAGTATATCGATAAAAGGAAATATTTAACTACTTAAATTTTTGTTTGAAATTATTTTTTTCCATCACTTATTGTAAAAAAACATCCTAAACTATTGGAAAAAAAAATCCTAAACTACATACAAATCTACGTATATTAATATATAAAGCATCATCCTATCACATTATTACATTTTAATTAATGTTTTTTTGAGTAATTTCACATTCCGTATTTAACAATATTTAATTACTGAAAATCACGCTATATATTTAATTAATATGTATTTTTTTTGCATAACATAGGTAGTTACACCATCTAAAATATCATATTACCGGCAAATAAAGTTTGTATCAGCAGATAATAACGTGTTATTGATGTACAGGGTGTCCAGTGGCTGATTTCAAAGTTTGAAAAATTGTAAAAAAAAACTACACCTCTAATACAAAGTAGGTTTATTTTAACTTTATAATAACAAATGCGGATTTCATTTTTTAAAAACCACGTTTTCCAAATGGCGGCCATCGAGTCTGACACACTCTTCGAGTCTAGCACGCATGTTTTCAAAAACGCGTTTGCAGAGCGACTGGGCTATCCGACTGACGGCTCGAATATTTTCTTTAAGTTGTGTCACAGTGCTCGGATTTGTTTTGTAAACAACGGATTTTAAGTATCCCCATAAGAAAAAGTTACATGGGCTTAAATCGGGTGACCTAGGTGGCCACGGTACGGTACCGTTTCGGGATATGTTTTTTTCTGGAAATAACTGCCACACTACATTCATGGACACATTAGCAGTGTGAGCTGTGGCCCCGTCCTGCTGGAACCGTGTGTTTTGTTTCAAGAATGGACTATTCTGTAGTTCTACTCTGAAAAAGTCATTTAACATCTGGGTATATCTCTCCGAATTCACAGTTACAGTTTGGCCACATTGATTTTCAAAGAAATAAATCCCTATTATTGCAGATGCAGACATTGCACACCTGAATGTTACTTTAGGCTTATGTAAAAGCTCTTGATGCATTTGTCTTGGGTTGTGGACATCCCAGTAACGAAAGTTCTGCTTATTCACATATCCTCCAATGTGAAAGTAAGCTTCGTCACAAAAGAATATGTTGCCTATCCGGGTCTCAACAACAGCGAAATCTCAACAACATCACCTCCACGTAAGTTTTTCTTAATTCAAAATCAGAATCGTGTAAATCTTGAACACTTTGAATTTTATATGGATGGAACTTGAGCTTTTTTCGCATTATTACCTGTAAAGTTGATTTCGGAATTCCTAATATCGTTTAACGTGTACGCAGTGATAAACGGGGATTTTCAACGACAGAAACCATAACACGCTCGATATTTTCATCCGTGGCTACCAATGGTGTAGGTCCTGGCTGGGCTTATTTAATGTTGATCCTGTAGCTCTGAACCTTGCTACCCATGACTGAATGAGGTTGATCGATGGTCCATCACGTAATCGACGAATACTGTAACGATTATTAAATCGACGGCATGCTACAGACAGCGAAAATCCACTCGAAATGTACACCTCGACGGCAAAAGCGCGGTGCTCTCCACTCCACTGTTCCATAGCTACTAAAACATCCGAACCGCTTGCGCTTCTAACGACGCCCCCCGCGCCCCTATTATGTGTTGCGTTCAGAAAATACGTTTGTTCAAACTTTGAAATCTGCCGCTGGACACGCTGTATAAATATTGAATTAAAATGTTACTAAAAAAATTATTAGGTGTAAATAATTTTTTTGTGCATAAAGAGTCAATAATAATAAATTTTGATAATTTAAATACAAAATATTGGTCTTAACCAATGTTTACTAATGTTTCGTTATGTGAATTTATTAAATATTATTTAATATGTATGTACAACATTTCTTAAATAACTTTGTTTTATTAAAAATTTTAATGAGATTTGAAGCATTAACTGTAATTTAACTATTTAAACATCGGAGTCAATAAATAACTTAAACACTACATTCATTACATAAATAGGTGAAGGCAAAATAGTTGAGTACCATTAAATCCTCTGTTAAACGATTTTCTTTTTATTTGTCTGGTGGCTATTGACGAGCTATAGTGTTATCAATATAAACATTTTAGAAAATTCATAACTGTTTTTCTCCAATCGTCAATAATAATTATGGTCAAATTTCGATCACTTGGCAAACATTATTAAAAATAAATCACCAACAAAACAAGTTCTACTTGAGCAGAGCCGCAAGAAAAAAACTAGTCGCAAATAACATGACATAAGTAATTCACAATCACAAGATACAAAAATGTGGTTTTTCTTGATATATTTAATTTCCTGATTTTCTGTCAGTGCTACCTAGATTAGCGCTTTCTTATTTTCAACAATGTCTGGTAAATATCATTTAATCCACAAGCAATAGTCGGGACTAAGTTAGTCAAGAAATGTTGAAATTCTAACTTCCTCCACTAATTATAGCTGGACAATCCGGGACGGACTAATTACGTTTGTTGTCATGTATTCTTACTATATGTTTCCATGCAGATGGTACTATAAAAACCTTTACCGCTCTGGGTCCGAGGTTCTAGTTGGATTACAGATTTGGTTTTATGATTTCACTACTATATTAAAATTAAAGAGATGAGTAAAAAAATATATACCTAGTTTAAAGACCTAAACTGTTTCCACAGCGTAGACATTTTCTAACGTCTTTTTAATACTCAGCTGTCTTCTAAATTATTTTGATGTGACACTACCAGCAAGTAATTAATACCCAAGGAAATACAAGAGAAAATATATAAACATTTCAAAATAAGTTCCTACGTAAGTTCAAAAATAAGTTAAACATTTCAAAAGACTCATAATCAAAAGAAGTTTGAAATATTCTTGTTTGATTTAGTCAAACCTCTTAGAAATAAGCTATAACAGACAAATATGTAAGATATCTCGGTGAGAAAATTGACTGTCACAGTTACATAAAAGAGTCGTCCGAGTGTAAATTAATGACTTTTATCACTTTTACTTCCGCGGGTGTCTCAACTTTTCCAAATTTATCATTTCATATTTACTTCACTTCATTAATATATCAATCCATTTATCTGAGTAGGTGAATGGATTTGAATATGGCATATTGTTTCTGAAAATGTTAAGAGAAAAATACAATTATGTGTTCAAGAAGAGTGTTGTTTTTTTTTCAAAACAAATTTTTGCATTGCAATTCAGTAATGATGGAAAACTAAATCAAAAATTTAAGAAACGTATTTTTTGTATATCTTTTTTCCCTAAATTATTTTTATAAAAGTTTTTATTTACAGTTTACTATTAAGAAAAAAGTATTAGGTCGGCTAGTAAGTTTTTAGCCACAATTTTGATACTTTTCTAGAGAGGTTCTCGAAACTTGTAGAAGATTTTACTGTTAGGTATAAATAGGACAAAGTGCAGTCAGTTGACAACAGTAAGCGCCGAAGCGTTAAGTCAATTACATAAAAGTTAATGGATTTAAATCGATATCAAATACGGATTCTATTGTTTTACAAATTTCGTTTGGGTCAAGATGTAAAGACTGCCACAAATAATGTACGTCATGCGATGGGCAAGTCCAGTCCATTTGTCAATGGTTATTGACATTGAAACGTAACTTCGACTGGCTGAATCCATTAGTAACTGGAGATGAAAAGTGGGTTACATACGTAAACCATGCACGCAAACGTCTATTGTTGGGTGTCGAAGAAACGGGAGTTTCAGTATTCAAACTAGAAAAAAAAAAGTTGATGCTCAGCTGCTGGTGGAATGTCAAGGGCATTTCTTGCAGAGGGATCAATACAGGTATTTACTGTGAACAATTGAACCGATCAACTAACAAATTGAGTAGTCAACGAAATCGAGTTTATTTTCTATATGATTATGCTACAACATTTTGCAAAACGTACTCGTCATAAATTAGGGGAGCTCGGCTAGGTTCTATTCACTTAACCACCATATTCGCCGGACATTGCACCCTCTGATTACCATTTATTCAGGGCTCTAAGTAACCATTTACGTGAAAAAAAATTGAACGTTAAAGAACACCTCCAAAAGACAATTTTTTGAATTAAAGTCACCGGTATTTTACAAGAAAGGCATATTGTCACTGCCAACTAGATGGCGACATGTAGTAAATAAAAATGGTGCAGACTTAAATTAAATCTAGTGAATCATATAATTTTTTTTAATAAATTTTGACAGCAACCGTGGGTTAAAAACTTATCAGCCATTCGAATATATAATAAAATGGGATAAGCAGAAATAATTTAAGGTTAGGTTTTTTTCTAGCATTCTTCGATATTTGAAAATTCATATTTAGGAAGGGTCCAGTATAAAAAAAATCAGAAATTTAAAATCATTCGCTTGTTTGTTCGTTTGTCCTGCAAATTTTTGTAGTACATTTACAAATATTTGAACGATGTAAAAAAAAATAATATGGTTCATAGACAAGGATGACAGGAAAAATTATGAAGAAATTCTTTTTACGATCTATTATGAAATAGGATTATAATTTCGTCATACCCTTATAATTTCGTCATATCCATCCGTCATGCCGTCCGTCTGTCTCACTTTTCTACAGTTTATGACTCGCGTGCATGAATTAAAAACATTTTAGTTGCTTTATTTTTGCAAAAAGTGACATGAACAACGAAATGCAGTTTTTTTATTTGAAAAAGGGGACAAGCATAGACAAAAGTTCATTTAACTGCTATTCAGCGAAATAAACGTTTATATCTAAATTTAGTTTTAGAAAAATATTAAAATCAGTACCATGTTAAAAGAAAATTTTCTATAATACAATGATCGTGATATCGTTCAACATACAGTGTAGAAGTATTAATTAGTCAAGAGGATTTTTTTTAAGATTCTATATTTTACTCAATCGTCTGTTAACCATCTACGCGTTGACCTGCCCAAATATCAAAGCGCTGTTTCTGTGTCACAAATGAAGATGTAAGCTTCATGAATTATTTATGACTTCTGCTAATATTTATTTCAATTATGAAATTTATTTTTCACATTTTATCAACGGGTTTGATAGTGTTAAGTTAAATACTCAAAAACCAAAATCAAAAATAAAATGATATTGAGAGGTGCATTTTTCTACAATAGTATTGTAGAAGTGAACACCGATAAGTAAGCTACAGGTAAATTCGTTGGAATATGAAAAATGTTTCACTGACACTTTGGATATTTGGACCGAAATTAATTAAAATTGATTAAAAGAGTTATTTCTTTATCAAGGTAATGTAAAATCACGTCGAGTACCCGAAACTAATAAACTCTCAGACTAAGATTGGAGATTGGGTAGAAGGTTTACTACAATTTATGTTCTTTTTCTCGCGGTTCTCTCCGCGTGATTTTTGCATTAATTTAATTATAGCGTGATGCTCAAGTGACTATTGATATCGATGTTCAAAAAATTAAAATTACTGATTTTTTGCGCTTTATATTTTCCAGTGTAATTGCCAATATTTACGAATATCTCGGTGAATTATATATTTAGGTATAATGCTATGAAAAACTTAATTTAATTATGCTGAATACTTTCTACTGATTTCATTGTATGTAGTTGAATTGCTTAGCCGCCTGCATCGTATAAAATTTTTCTCTATTCCTGAAGAGTAAACTTCTAGGAGACACTTGATTAGTTTTTGAAATAAAATTTTAATTCAATTTTTGTACATCAAGAATGCTGCATCATCTGCTGAAAGGAACTTCATTTGTTAATTTATATATTTCAGATGGCGTAATTGTCTGTGCTATGCAAAAAAAATATTATTAATAAAGATTTTCGTTAAATAATATTACAAAATAGAGAATGGGATGTACAATTTCTCAAAAAAATATTCATAAAAACGAAAGTGCGCCACATGACTATGTTTTATATATTGTGGTGCGTAAATTTGTATGTAGTTTAGGATATTCTTTTCTATCTAATAATGGATTTAAATTTAATTAAAATTTTAGTATTTTAAAACGCATATTATGTACAAGTATTATTTATGTATAGTGAAGTAAAATGAAAGTGTTTATCATACTTAAATTAAGTTTTTTACAGCATTTTATGGAAATATACAATTTAAAGAGTTATTCGCAGACATTAAAAGTTCAATTTTAGAAATTTGATGCGGCTAAAAATCAGTATTTTTCGTTCTTTGGACATCAATATAAATAATCAGTTTAAACATCATATTGATACGTGCAAGACGTGCATCAGGTTTTTTTTAAT
This sequence comes from Druceiella hillmani, assembly GCA_039881145.1. Lineage (NCBI taxonomy): Eukaryota > Metazoa > Arthropoda > Insecta > Lepidoptera > Hepialidae > Druceiella > Druceiella hillmani. The sequence continues at coordinate 339,425 of JAYKKI010000033.1, read as the reverse complement.
TACTTTTTTCTAATTTTATAACTATTGCAGTATTATTTGAACTTAATGGTCTGTTACCATCAATAAATACCTGAAATGTTATATTTAATTTTACAATCAATAGTTATATATATATATATATATATATATATATATATATATATATACATATATATATATATATATACACATATATACGGTATCTGGGAGAAAATGTCGTACAAAGGAAGACGTGATTCGTTAGCTATAAAGGAATATTTTCGTTGAAATAAAATATTAAATACGTCCTTTTTCTACTTGAGTGCAAAATAAAAATAATACGATAGCGATATTACGTGTCTTAAAAAGAGTTATGTAACTCTTTTTAAGACACGTAATATCGCTAACGCACGCACACAAGCTCACGCCGGCCGTACATAACCACTACATATTATTACTCAATGTATCGAACAGCTTATATTATTCTTTCACTAATACCCGCGCCATTACGTACTTTAGGTCAATCTGTTACTCTGTTGTGACTTTATAGAAGGACAAACGAATATACTTTAGCATGACATTAGTTAGGATAATAAAACTGTAAAATTATTCTGTATTCCCGTTGAAGGAATTTACAAAAATATACAGGAAATATTTTTTTGCGTTTAAATTATTAGTCGTGTAAAAATATGATCGTTAGTGTTCATATTTTCAAGCCGTATTTTTAATTATACTATTTTAATTATAATACAGGCAATCAAATGATGCAAAGAAACAATAATTTAGTTGCACACCACGAGCACTTCGCTACGCTACTCGTGATTTTACGACTAGTAAATATCTGTTCTTGAACGGCGGTATTTTGCAGATATTACCTGGGTCCAATTATTTTTTGTAGCTTGATAGTACAGTCATTGAAAAAAATGCAGTTTCCAGTCAATTTATTTAATTTTTGGATAGCTACTCGTGTTTTAGTAAACGTACGAAAGAGAATTTATCGATTTTCACTATTTCCGATTCTGCTAAGCATAAAATTTGCAATCATTTTTGTTTTGGGGAATGAATATTCTAGTAATGTTGAATGTTAGGAATGTTACAGGAGGCCTTTGAGGATGAGATTATGTCTCAAAAATGTTTACGAGTCGTAAAAAAACTTTAAAAAGGTCGAGAAAGCGTTGAAGGCGAACAGCATCCCGAGCGACCATCAACGTCAACTGATGAGCAACACGTTAATCAAAACAAAGATCTGGCATTCGAAAACGGTCGATTAACAATAAGAGACGTTTCTAATACTATTAGATTATTAGATATATGAGGTTCAATAATTACCATTTTAAAAGATTTTTTGTGCCCTAGACCCGTCAAATCTTATTTCGTTTCGAAAGTGCTTAATTTTTGGAATTTGATATTGTTGACATCTGTGAAACAAAAAATTTTGATTACCAAGATCTCACGAAATGCTCCATTACGAGAGAGGAGACTTGGATGTAGGTTTAACTTCAGCAACAGCAGATCAATCGAGTGGATATCGTCTAAAAGACCGAAAAAAAGGCGCCAAAATCAAGGTCATGTTGACAGTTTTCTTTAATTATTTTAGTTTTCTTTAATTATCGTATCGTAATATACAATGAATTCCTTCCAACTGGCCAAAATGTTAACAAAGAATACTGTTTGAGTATTATGCGTCATTTGCGTGATGTTATTTGCCTCAAAAGGCCGAAATTACGGGCAGACAACTTTCGGTTTTTTTCATTATGATAATACATCAGCTCACACAGCATTGATAATTCGAGACCATTTCACAAAAATTAAACTCATACCGTTTTGCAACCGCCGTATTTGCCAGATTTAGCACCGAGTGACTTCTGGCTATTCCCTTAACTCAACAGATCACTCCGTGGACACCGTTTCATCTCGATCGAAGAAACAGAAGCTGAATCGAAAAAAGCATGGAAGTCCATACCGGAAAAGGACATTTCAGACTGTTTCGAGAATTGGAAAAACGTTGGTATAAGTGCATCGTTTTAGATGGGAATTACTTTGAAGGCGACGAAATCGATTTGAAAAAATAAATATTTTTTATTTATTAAACAAATTCTTTTTTGACACAGTACACGTCTTTAAGTAGGAAACTAATGATATTGTTTATATACGGGAATCTAAAAGTAGTTCTTGAGAAAAAATCTACATATTAGTTCAGCATGTAATCTATACCTACGTAAAATGTTTATTATTATAGATTACTTTAGAGTTACAGAGTAACAAATATTCATCTATCCACCCAAATTCACACATGGAGCTGAAAACAAATTTGTTATTTATTCTTTGCTTTCATATTTATAAAATAAATAAGTGATGATTTTATATATATATATATATATATAAATATATAAATATATATTAATTATATACATTTTTATTAATTATATATATATTTTTTTTAGTATATGAAACACGACTCAGCTAATTTTCCGTCAAGACACAAATATATTAACATAGAGAAAAACACATTTTGTGCATCATATGAAGTGGTCTTGGTTTTTTAATCTCTTTATGAATATTTCAATTGACAGATACTTCATCCTTTGTAAAGGACGGTCGATTATTCTTGTTGGCGTTCTTTTATGTTTCTAGATATATTAATTCCTATGGATTTACTTTTTAAAAAATAATTATGGCAACTGTATTCTTAATAAAATTATTAAAATTATTAAATCGGATAAGTAAATTATAACAGGCAGAAGTAAACCGACAGGTTTATCAAATTAAATGTTCAACATGACTTGTTACTTTACATTTATTATATTGACGAAAATCATTAACTTGATTTGGAAATTTTATAAGATATGACTTTTTTAGCAACTTTTTTATTCCGCATAATCACATTCTTCTAAGTCGTCGGACAAGCGTGTGTATTCTCAATCCAGAGATATTTTCATCAGAATATTATTTTGTTACAATTAAAAGTATGACAAAGTAAAATGTATTTTTAAATCGCATTAAATACAATAGTTAAGTGTGGGACAATTTAAATAAATTGTAAATTTCAAAGTCCGTTAGAGAAAACCGAGTTCAAGTGTTCAAGTTTAATATTGTTACCAATACGGAATATGGCACTTCGTTTTATCTATATTTTTAGGAGATGAAGTTATGAAAATACAGAAATAAAGACGCGAATGCATTGAAAGGAAAGCGGCGTGACAAGATATGGCTGGGTGTACTTCGTCACACGTAGTGTAAAAAACACCGCACCCGATCGCGTCGCGTGTGGCATGTGGTGTTTTGATGATGCATTGACATCTTTAACTTGCTTTTAAACTGATTGATTTGCAGCGTGAAGCAAAGTCTTTCTCCTAGTTTTATTCAATAGAACTTCCCAGTTTAAAATTCTGCGATACCGGGATCGAATTATCTCTGTGTGTAAATTTGTTGTAGTGTAAAATTAGTGGTGCTCGATGATATCAACAAGGATATCGATAATCTTTGTATAGCATGAGGTCGATAATCTTTGTATTGGATATCAATATGTTTAGCAGATTATCTTTTAAACAATTTTAGTTTTTCGATATAAGTAAACTAAAACCATTTTCAAGGGGAGTAACGATTATTTAAAAATTTAATTAGATTAAAGACCAATTAAAAATTTATTCAATTATTACATGTGCATAAGGAAGAATTTGTTAAATCACATATTTTGAAAAATCAAATAATTTTTTTGAGAATAACATTAATATTATTCTTTAAAATCCTTTACAACAAGAATTTTAAAAAAATTACAGTTAATTAGTATTGTCTAAGAAATTTTAAATACTTTAGAGTTTGGTGTGTGAATACTTTAAATACAAATATTCTCAAATTGAAATGAGTATGCATTATTAAAAGCAATTAGTTAGAAATTATATCCTAACCGCTTTCAAAAATACATAGTTTTCAAAAAATCAAAATAAATTTCCTAAATATTTATTATATTTCACATTGTTCCATAATTTAAAATAAATTTCAGACATTTCATGAGGTAAGCTTCAATAAGATATATTAACAAAATTATTTAATTTAAATAAAATATAATATTTTAAAGTGTTTATAAAAAAAGTTTTAAAAAAAATTATGTCAATGTTTACACTATATTTTATTCAAATAGAATTATTTATTTGATATTTTTATAAGGTTATCCTTTAAAATATTTGCAGTAATTATTTGGGTGTTATGATTATATTAAAATTTTTAAAACATAGGATTAAAAAAGGAGAGGCGGGTGAACAGAGGAATAATGAATCTAAGTTACGTTCGAAATAACGTTTGTTTTTGTTTTTCATTGTATTTGTTTTTTACAAACATTTCGTGACAAATGGTACGAATCTCATACTACTTTTATTAAAGTACTATGGAAATCCTAGGACAGAAAAGTATACAAATAATATTTTGTCTATACTGAAGATAATGTAAAACCTAAATTGTTATGGTTTCGGTTACCTTTGCAGAGAATTCGTTAATTAAATAAAGGTGAAAAAATCAAAACTAAATAAATAATACCCTAAAGTAATTGACCTTTTTTCATTTCTGTGCCTTAAACGAAATAACATTTATGTAATATAATATATCTCTGATCTCCCTTTTCTGAAGCGATGACGGCTTGTTATCTATTATTTTTATTATCCAATACATTTTTCAAGTAATAATTGGAATTGTTTTAAAAACAGGACATGCTCTTGAAAATAATAAAATAAGGAATACGAATTATTTAAAAATAATATACCACAATCCTGAACCCTAATTATTAATTGTGCCATACTTATTAACAGTAGCCATAATCATTAATTGTAGATATAGAAAATGCCGGTATATTTGATCTTTGACACAGTTAACGATGTGCAAGGTCTTCGCCCATTGCTATCTATAGACTCGCTGAGCCATTCAATAGCCAATTAAAGCGCAATATTATTGTAGAAACTATAATTATTTCCAGTTGTAAGAGCTGTTTAGCTATAATCAGAAAGATGTTGCAAATACCGAAGTGGAACTCTCTGGAAAAAATAACCGTGAACGGGCAGCGCGAAGTTTTTATTTCAATAAAAGGGACGAATAGTGTTTCTTACCCGTACTAGTAAATAAATATATAGATTGGAATTTCATTAACTTCTATATCATCTTAATTACCAAAATAATTTTGCGTTCAAAATAATTTTATTTTAGAAGTGTGTTTCTCTTCAAATCGAACTTTTCAATCCAACCTTTTCCAAAGATTTCCCTCAAAGCTCTAATAAATATAAATTTTCTGAAAAATATTTACCGTAAAAGTAATATATTTTTATCCTAATTTACCTTTTGACAGAATTTAATGCGACTACGCTTGATATGTGGTCATTTCTATATTAGATACACTGATACTTAGAATTATCAAGGAGCTCACTTATTCCTAATGTTCCATATTAATTCTTAATGTAGTAATGGAAGTTTGCAACATTGCGGTAGGGGTACAATAAAACGTGTGGCTCGTTTTCTACTTATTACCTCAAGGAAATAAGGTTGAAACATGAGTTCATATAATGAAAGAACATAATATCATCAATATTTGGTGATTGTAATGAAAGATGGTGGGCTGTCATAAATAGACGTAGGTATTCGCATTGACGCATTGATATCTTCTTATCTTACCTTTTCACATGCGTAAAATTATTATTCGGCATTCGAAGAAACAGAACTTTCAACAAAGAGCAGAAAGTTTTTAATGAAATAACTAAATCAGAACGTCAGATAATATAACTCTCAAATTTTTATGAAGAGAGAAAGAGTCAGCTAATAATAAATTATTAATCTTTAGCATCGTCATTATTTTTGTTGACTTAACTTTTTGTACAGTTTATAGAAATGATTCAGTGGAAGTAATTTTCTTTCTTAATTCCTTCTCAAAATATATTTAAAAAAATTCAATGACAAACATTTATATAGCGGTAATTTATAGTCGTGAAATATAATATAAAAATATTCTTGTGTGGAACATTTATTGTTATCTAGAATTTGGTATTTAAACAGGGTATTGTTTAATGACGTAGGCTTTTCGACATTTTTTATTTCAAAGGTTTGAATAAAAAACTAACTGAATCAAATATAACCTATAGCTGCGAATTCTTGAAACGAATTTTTTACTGGGTAAGCATGTTAAAACATGTAATTTTAATAATTATTTCCATGCCTGAAAATAAGTAAATAAAAGTTAAAAATTATGAAAAAGTAAACTTGTGTTTGTCGTACGTTCAATAAAAAAAATATTTCTATTTAAATCCTAATACTAACTACAGACGAAATACTGAGGTTGTTTGTTTATATTGTGGTCTTATTTTCAGTCTCGTTTCAATTTCTTAAACAATTTCGGTGAAATTTTGCATACATATAAACTGTATCATAGAAATAGACATGAAATGATTATTTTTTTGATAATTGGATAATTATTCAGTCAGGAATAAGAGCGTTAATATAATTATGTATATACAGTGACCGAAATCGACGCCATCCCATGCGTTGCAGTCACAGCCCAACGACCGTGGTGCCGCACTAGCGGCGAAACGTCAGAAATACAGTTTAACTTATTCGCGCGTGCCGGCGTCATTTAATGCCACTGATGTACTACATAAAGTAAAGGATGGGTTTAATAAGAACATTAAGTAGGCTTGATTTCAATCTAACAGTTTAAAAAGTGGCATAAATTACAAGCCTAAGTCATTTGGCTATCGAAAGGATATAAGTCTTGTTACGAATTATAAATTGACGCGAAGTTTTGCGAATGCGTGCCGAACACAACACTTGCGCATAATAGTGTCGTTATTTAATATATTTAAATGCCGATTAAAAGGACTGTTCCGTAAATTTGGATTAATTTCGATTACAGTATAATACAATGAGAGTGTTACACGTGTTCAATTTTGTGGTATGGTAACAACTGCGTACCACCGGTAAACATGTGAGTGCTCTCCATATAATTAATAACTGATGATTTTCGGATATGGTGACAACTGCGCACCATCTGTTAACCGTTGAGTTTATACCATGTCTTTGATGAGTGTTGACTTTTGTTTACCATTGAGTCATAAATACTTGATATTTCACTCTTACCATTTGTTATACACTAATTCTATAATTGGTTAACTGGTGTGTGACTATGTACTGTTATTCCAGACGTTAGCTATACTATTAACTTTAGACTTGTGTCATATTCGGATTGTATTGTGAGTGTTCCACCTGTATAGAGTTGTAATCGGTCGTTTGCATTATAGTTACAACATGGTTGGCCGTGACAATAGACGTCACTTATCGGGCGGTTCCTCGTTGGAATCTCAAAATGAAAGAGCGAATAGGATGCGAAACCGTAATAAAGAAACTGAGAAGCAGAATAACCGGATAAAAACGGCGCCGGTACTGTAATGACGTATTGCCTTCGGGGCTGTGCTCTAACATATTGCCTTCGGAACTGCGCAAATACATACAAATTCACGAAGGGATAATATTTTTAATTTTATTTAGATTTTGACATTATTTTTTTAAAGAATGTTTAGTGTCGTTGATATGTTAAGTGACAGTCAATCGTTTGTCGTAATTTAATTCAACGGACATGCCACTCATAGACGGCGCTCAACTGCTACTCTTTTACACACCTACCGGGCGATCTACGTTTTCTTGTTGTCAATAACAATATCTTGATACTCGCGACAGTTAGTTTTCCATTAAATATTATACGTCGCCTTAGCATTAAAAAAAATATTCAACTTGCTGTTAGTAATATGTCGGACATCTGTGTAGCCATATAATGCGGTATATAATTAGCCAAAAGTAAACTTTATGATATTTTAAATACGAATTCGTAATGGATATTCTATGATGAATATACTTTTAACTCAAGGACTGGTCTCTGTTTCACATATCGTCCACATTATTTAACTTACCTTCGCTTCGCCAAACCGTAGTCAATCCAGTTAGCCAGCCAATTTTGATAAAACGATTCCATCACACTATGAAATTATAACAACTTGAAAGGGTAAAAACGATATTTATTTTCAGAATTAATCTATTTAAAAAATAACTTTGTGAAATAAATAATTATAATATTATTTTTCTTACTTAATATTATTTTTAATATTATATTGTTTATAATGTAATATTATTTTTTTCCATGATTAATATTATTCGTTAAAAATGCAAAATTCATTTTATATATTTAAATTTGTTTAGACGCACTTCTCTAATGTTTTCTAGCACACATATATGGTATTTGCCATACATTATAAACAGTGTGCTGAAATAATTATGGTATTATAATTTTGTTACCGTAACATTTGCCCTAAAGACCCAGTAAAATATTGAAAAAAACAGTAACTTTTCGCAGCTTGACAATATTGTATTCACGCTTTAATCTCACTAAAATTATAACGAGGAAAGTTTGTTTTATTTGTTTGTATGTTTGTTTTTAGAGAATCGTGCAAAAACTATTGATTTGGTTGGTATAAAACTTTCGTAATATTATAGTTTATAGTTTCCAGATTGCCAGAAATTATATAGTATATACGTTATGTAGTTATCGATATATAAATGAGAACGTTAACCGAGTCGAGTAAAACATCACTCATCTAGGTACTTTCATGATAAACGCTGGGAAAATTGTTTCAGGTACTTTAATACTAGAAATAAATTTAGGTATAAAAATGTACACAGAAAAGTGTCGAATAACAAGTGTATAGATGTTGTCATAAATGAGCTACTGTAATGGGTGTTTTTAAGTTTAAAAAAGTGGTGTGAGGAAAGAAGTGAAAATTATTATTGTCATATTAAAGTAGTTGTAAGTCATGTTTTAAGCATTTATGGATTTAAAACGTGAGTGTTGAGTATTTTTAAGTGAAGTAAAAGGGTTTTGGAGAGAAGAAAACCAAGAACTAATTCCCTCGAGCAAACTTGGCAATTTGAGCATTAAAATTGTACCATTAATTCAGGAAAAGCATTTTTATTATTACGTGTTTCTCGATTATCTAAGGAACAAAAATATTGGGCACAATTTGTGTGGTCACCAAATACATCATAAGAATCATTTAGGATATCTTCTGATAAATATTGAATTTTTTCGTCTTTTTTTTTTTTTTTTGTATTCTGCTTAGCACAGCAATCTGTTTTTCACATTTAGCTATTATTATTGGTGACTACAGTCTGCGTATGTAATTTAGCTGTGAGGAGAATCCATCGATCTCTCTCACTTTGGGTTTAGAAATCTGCTATGTAGGGTTGGAATACTGTTCCTTCTTAGTCGTGAGTGTTTAACACTGCCATCTCCTGATAGTTTGGTAGCCAGTACATTCACATGTTCAGATAGCTTGGTCTGGTATTTAAGACTTCTGCTGGCTATTTCCTGTTTCACAGTTGTTAGGTTCAAATCTCGGAGTATGTATTTGTTACTTATACAGTTTGGGATTTGGAACATATATCTCATTGTCTTGGTTTGAAATCTTTCCAAGATCTCGTTGTTACTGTTAGATGTTGTACCCCACAGCTCGATCCCGTATGTCCACACTGGCTTTAATATTGTTTTGTAGACAGCCATTTTGCTTTCATTAGATAGTTGTGTTTTTTTCCCTATGAGCCAGGACAAACTTCGCAATTTTGCATCTAATTGTTTACGTTTATTCCAGATGTGTTTTTGCCACGTCAATCGTCTATCTAAGTGCATGCCGAGGTATTTAGCAGAATTTGAGTGCGGTATCTGTTGCCCGTTTAAAGTAATTGCTGGGCAATCTCCTTTTCTGAGACTGAATGTTACGTGAACGGATTTACTGTTATTCGCTTTTATTCTCCATTCTGCAAGCCACGCTTCAACTTTAGTAAGGTGTTTTTGAAGAAATATAGACGCGGTTATTGTTTCAGAATGTACGGATAGTATAGCAGTATCATCTGCATAGGTGGCCATTACTGTGTCAACATTTTTAGGAATATCGGCAGTGTAGATCAGATACAATACGGGCCCGAGGATACTGCCCTGAGGGACACCCGAGTGGATTTCGTAGAGTTCTGACGTTTCAGTGTTGACTTTTACTTCAAAGCATCTTTTATCTAAGTACCTTTTTAGAAGTAGATAAAATGAGTACGGTAGATGCTTCTTTATTTTGTATAAGAGGCCCATGTGCGAGACTTTATCGAAGGCCTGACTTATATCAAGAAAAACAGCGGAGCAGTAGTCTTTGTTCTCTAAGTCTTCGTTAATTGTGTTTGTTAATCTATGAACTTGTTCGATTGTGCCATGTTTTTGTCTGAAGCCAAATTGATGGTCGGGAATTATTTCATTCAGTTTGGGTTGCAATCGACTCAGCATTATTTTTTCGAAAAGTTTGCCGACCAGAGGGAGTAAGCTGATTGGCCTGTATGATACAACTTCAGCTGCTTCTTTACCAGGTTTCAAGATCATCACAACCTGGGCAAGCTTCCATTGGCAGGGGAAATGACAGAGTTTTAGACTTGCGTTGAATAGTACTCTACCAGGTACATTAACCCTTTTTTTGGTAGGTTAGTTAAGAGAGTAGTATCTATTTGGTCATAACCGGGAGCTTTTCTGACTGGGAGAGATTTAATTTGTCTATTAACTTCTCTGGGGCTCACTGGTTTTAATGGAAGACATAATTCACCTGGAGAGTTTAAGAAGTCTGTTATTTCTTTGTCTTTTTCCAGGTTGCTGCTCGGTAAAGGCGTAAAGACGTCTTTGAGGTGTTCTGCAAAAGTTATTGCCTTCTCGTGGTCCGATCTGGCCCAACAGTTATCTCCTCTTATAGGTGGCATGTGTTCTTTCGGTCGCTTAAGATTCTTAGTAGCACGCCAAAGCGAGTAATTACTATACTGGTAAGGCGTGAGGTGGGCTAGATAATTTTGAAAGTTCAAGTTTTCATGCTCATTAATCATTTTCTTGAGTTCCTCAGTCGCTCTGGTCAGGATTGTTTTATCTGGGGGATACCTAGATCTATGCCATTCTTTCCTTAATCTACGTCTTTCCAATACTTTCTTCATTATGTTCTTCGGATATTCTTTGTTAGTCATTTTATTTATTTTGCTTGTGGAGGTTGATTCTTTGGCTGCTAGGTGGATTATGGAGTTGATTTTTTCTATACTTTTTTCTATGTCTTCTTCTGTTTTTAATTTGACATTGAGGTCAATGTTGGAGGAAAGAATTTCTTTGAATGTGTCCCAATTTGTTTTTTTATTGTAAATTCCGGTAGGTGTTTTTGAGTAAATAGCTACTTTGCTCAAAGTAAGGATGACTGGAGAGTGATCTGACGATAGATCGTCGCACTTCTCAACATTTTTATAATTTCGATCGATGTTTTTTGTTATATAAAAATCTAGTAAATTAGGTGTTTTATGGAAATCCGTAGGCCAATAGGTTGGCTCTCCATGCGAAATACATTCTAAATTAAGATCTATTGTAGCTTTATAGAGTTGTCTACCCTTTGGATTGATCAGTCTTGAGCCCCAGGACGTATGCTTGGAGTTCCCATCTCCTCCACAGATAAATGTTGAACCAAGCTCTTCGAAGAATTGCTTAAATTCATCAGCAGTAATTGAGTGTCTTGGTAGACAGTACACAGCGGTTAAGATTGTCTCCGAGTTTTTAAGGATGACTTTTATTATGCTTGCTTGTATCTTATCGGTTTTGTAAGGGTTAAGAGTATAATGTTTAGTGTTGTTCTTTAGTATAACTGCAGTGCCACCGTGAGATCTGCCAGAAGGGTGATCGGTCCTATAGATCGTATAGTATTTCATTTTCACGTGGGAACGCTGGGTTAGTCTTGTTTCGGATATCAAGGCCACATCTATATTCTCCGATATCATAAATAGCTCAAGTTCCTGACGTTTTTCAGTAATTTCGTTGGCGTTCCAAGTGAGTATACGCATGTTTAAGCCCTCTGTGTGGCCAGACCTGTGATTACTTGAACCATCCGATCCATCATGCTGTCCATCATGTTTTTCATGATTTCTTGAAATCTATTAAACATTACGTCCAATAAATTGCTGATTTGGCTGTTGTCTGTTGTTGTGTTAGGTGGAGTGTTACTTGACTGCAGATTAGTTGTTTGCTCCATACGATCTTTGAATTTAGTTTTTAGTGCATCTGAATAACTTCTCGAGTGCTGTACTTTGGTGTCATTTATAATGGTTTGCGATGGTATTAGGACATATTCTGAGGGTGTTGGTTTACCCTTGTCTGGTTTTGCTTTGATTTTGAAAATTCGCTCTTTGTATTCTTTATATTTCTGACATCCTCTGTAACTTGCCGGATGGTTGCCATGACAGTTTACACATAGGGCGTTTATCTCTGGAGGTTTAGTGCATGAGGTCGTCGGATGGTCGTTTCCGCATTTCACACATCTGAAGGGGCGGAAACATTGATTTTTGGAGTGCCCAAATCTTTGGCACCGTTTGCATTGCAAAACTTCCTTTTTTTTGTATGGTGCCTCAATTGTGACTTTAACTTGGCTGATATGTTTGATATTAAATACATCTTTATTATTAGGTCTCTGTTCTAGGTCTACAAAATATAGAGGAAGTTTTTCTTTGGTTACCCGATGTAGCACGTTGACAACTTGTCTTACTTCGTGTCCTGTAGCTTCAAGTTCAGATTTGATCAGTGATAAATCTTCCGATGCATGCAAACCTCTAATTACCACTCGATAGGCTCTCTCACTCTTTAGTTTGTAAGTATAATGATTTACATTTTTTTCGATGAGAGTGTCTCTTATAATTTTATAAGTTTCGATGTCCTTAGGTATTAGCTTGACAATATGCCCTGACCTGAGCGTGGTCAATGTGTATTTCTCTGTGTCCACAACCTTGTTAATTGTGTCTCTTAAAGGTGAGATGTTTATTACACCTGTGACAAAAATAGGCTCTTGTTTAGGTACATATTCTTTGACCTGGTTTACAGTTTCGTGATCTTCGTTGCTGAGAATATCAAAGCTATTATGTACAGTTACCGAAAAGTTGATACGCTGGTTATTTGTTTTCTATTTCAGCTGGGCTTTCGTTTCTTTTTCTTTTGCTTTTGACATGGTCCTGCTGCCAATTTTCCTGAGTTTTTTCTGCATTTTGTATTTCAGAAGGGTTTTCCTGACTAGTAACGGGATCCGGTTTACTGCTTTTAATATATTGCCATAGGGTCGGTTGGAGGACGGTAGTGGAGTTTGAGCTGCCACTAAAGGACGATGATTCTGCCTAGTTTCGCAAAGATCTTTGGATAAGACTTGTGTTAGGTTGGTTTTATGTTGCTTTATGTTTTGTAATTTATTTTCGGTTTTATTTAGATTCATATTGTTCCCACGAGTTTGGACGAATTTGTGGTCACTCACAGGGTAACGCCTTTCCTGTGAGAAGGCTATATACAAAGGTGTTCGCCAAGTTCACCAAGGTTGGCGCTAGAGACTGGGCGCCCTCCCAGCCATGCATCCTTTTGGCGCGGTCTCCACCGTAGGATTAGGGTGAATTTTTAATGAGGCTTTCTACCTCATGACACGGGCGGTTAAGCCAGTGCCCCCGATTCCATAAACAGGAGTAGCGAGTCGTGGGGATCATTTCCTATCGCCCACTGGAGAGATCATTCGGGTTTATTAACCGCCGCCCGAGGCTCGGCGTTGACCTTCTGCGGCTGGTACGGCCAAGTTCTCCGCCAACCCTCCTCCTTTTTCATCCTGGCTTGGGACCGGCAATGGCGGAGTTCGTCTTCTTCAATTTTTTCGTCTAAATTTAATACTTGTTGCTTTCAATGACGAATCGCGAAATTCACCCCCGTTCTTAAACGTAAATTCACCTTTAACGATTGTTTATCGATTAAGTTAATTATTTTCATGTGACAGTAAGATTCAAATTTTTTTTTTCAATCTGTTAATATAATATCATTTTAATAGTTTGTAAGCAACAAAAAATTATTTTTGCGTTTTTAGTCGTCTTTTTTTTAATAAAATGAAGTATGGTGAAATATTTTTCCTGTAATGTTAATTGAGCAATTTTTGAAAGCTATTTTCTACCAAAACTAAGCTGTAAATATTTTTATAATTACGTAACTTACGTCAATGTAAAATGATATTTAATACAATATAATTTTACATTGACGTAATTTTTCGAACAAATCGATTGAAGCGTTTTTAAAAAAAATTAGTGTGGTGAAATTATTACTTATTCTGAGATGTAGATTGTAAAATTTTTGAAAGCGATTTTTAACAGAACAAAACGGTAAATAATTTGTTTTTAAATGTTAATATAACATCATTTTATACTGTCTTAGTTTTTTAGACAAATTGCTTGACACGTTTTTTAAATAAAATGAAAAGGTGGTGAAATTGCTAATTTTGCATGTGTATACCAGTAATATTGATTTTAAAGTATTTGAGAGCATTTTTTACCAAAATTAAACGGTAAATAATTTTTTTTAAAAATGTTAGTATAACATAATTTTAAAATGACTTAGTTTATCAGAAAAATCGCTCGACGGGTTTTTTGAAAAAAATTAGGAGTATGATGAAATAACTACTTATTCTGTACTGCAAAATGTACACAAACACAGTTATAATTGTATTGGTTAAATTTATATTATTTGCAGCGAGTTTAGATAACATGTGAGTTTAGAGAATATATATTTATAAGTGATATTAGATTAAAATCTATTGAATATATTTGGCGTTAGTTTTGTAGAAATTCATTATTCACAATTAAATGAAACTACGTGATGTAGTATTATTTCTACTTTCTTTAATTTCTTTAACCACGACCTAGGTTTCGTTGTATTACAACATAGGTTGTGGTTAAAGAAATTAAAGAAAGTAGAAATTATACTACATCACGTAGTTTCATTTAATTGTGATTAAAATCTATGATGTTCTTATGCAGGATCCAGGATTGTTATAAAAATTAATTAAAAAATTGTCTGTACTATATATATATATCATATAGATATCTCAATTGTTATGCAAATTTTAATCGAAAAACATATATTTCCTTGTGATGAGTGTTGAGAGCAGTCTATTTTAGGAATCCTAATTCTACTGTAATTATTAGTTTTACTTTTTAGTTTAATGTTTTCACACAATTCAGTTTATATTTTTTTAACCATTTGTTTTTTATTTGCATTCTTCAATTTTTAGATTTTATTGTCCTGTGGCTTTCCTCTGTAATTAATATATTGAAATTATGGCATCAAAATTAACTATCCAAATACACAAAAGCAAACGAAGAATTATTAATTAATTATGCTACAGTTAATTAATTAATTAATTAATTATGTTACAGTTAAATTAATTATTTAATTATGTTACAGTTAAATTAATTAATTATTTATGATACAGTTAATTTAATTAATTAATTATGCTACAGTTAAATTAATGAATTAATTATGTTACAGTTAAATTAATGAATTAATTATGTTACAGTTAAATTAACTAATTAATTATGTTACAGTTAAATTAATTAATGAATTATGCTACAGTTAAATTAATAAATTATGTTACAGTTAAATTAATTAATTATGCTACAGTTAAATTAATTAATTAATTATCTTACAGTTAAATTAATTATGCTACAGTTAAATTAATTAATTAATTATGCTACAGTTAAATTAAAACCAATAAATAACCTATTCTAGGACTAAAGAAATAATGATTTTAAGCAATGAGCAAATCATAAATGTAAAAGACCACTATTAACGTAAAACCAAAAACATTTATATAAGCTAAAATTGAGATGTGCATTCACAATTCTGAAGTGAAATGAGCGCTTAAAGACGTCCGCTCGCAACGAATTGTCCACGCGTTTCAGCTTGGGTTGCTCACTGAAGTACTTTTCCTTCCCATCTCACACACGACACGTAGCTGCTACCCCATTCCTCCATTTATTATCAATTCATTCATTATTTATAATTTTTCTTTCCTCTCCCATATTAAATAACTATAATATATAATAGTTAGCTTCGCTGAAAATGTCACCGAAGTACAATTATAAGCAAACATTAAAGTACTTTTCATTGTAAAATAATGGCAACGTGAGCTTGTATAAAATTTCTATAAAAAGCATACTTTTTTGAATCATAATACGAATAGAACACGCGGCGATTACGTCCCTCTTGACTTCCGTCTAAGTAGATTCCGCCTTTGTAATGAATAAAAGGAATGTTGAGGTGTATAAAACTTTAAGCCACTAATTAAGTCGCTAATGGCGCATTTAATATTTAACTGGGCCAATAAAGAATAATTTGAGTAAAAACTGACGAAGCAAAAGTAAACTTCATGCGGTCGGTTCAAGCTTCGAGTGCGTAAAAGAAAAAAAAATCTCGTTGGCCGCCATGAAAAGATTCAAGGTGACCGAGCCATGGATGATATAACATTCGGAGGAGTTCGGATATGGTTAATGGGAAATCATTATTTGGATTTTTTCTTGTTCATTAATTTGCTGCCAAGGGATTCTACATAACAGTCATATAGTGTCCAGAGTAAACGAGGTTATTATGAAGAGACGAGTAGAAATTTATAAATATTCGTTGTCGAACTGATCATAATTTTATATTTTAACATAATATTTTTATATTTTCGTTACATATTTTATAATTCCATTGGATTTTTAATAATATTACGTGATTGAGTTGAGTTTTGCAACAAAATATAATGGATGTGAAATAACTTACGAATATTATTTTATTTAATATTTTCGATACACAAGTCAGAAAATTTGTGCGTTTCAGCACAATATTATGTTATACGCATTGTTGAATTTGTGTGAGCGAATTTATTGTAAATTTGCTCACACAATTGAAGGCGTGATTCGAATGAAGTGACAGAATATGGAAAGAGGGCATTGTAACAATATCCAATATTTATTTCTTATATTTTGGAAAATAGTCAAGTCCTGTTTAATTACTTCGTAATATTTTAAAACCAAAGCTTATATACTCGTATTACATACGTTAGTCTCTTATCATAAATTAAAACTACATTGGTCTATATATCCTAACTAGTAG
Source organism: Druceiella hillmani (assembly GCA_039881145.1). Taxonomy (NCBI): domain Eukaryota; kingdom Metazoa; phylum Arthropoda; class Insecta; order Lepidoptera; family Hepialidae; genus Druceiella; species Druceiella hillmani. Next base: position 322,447 of record JAYKKI010000033.1, on the reverse strand, counting down.
CACATTTATGAAATATAGTTTATCTGTTCATGTGTTTGTATCTCCGCAAATTGAAGCATAAATGTAACCCAAGCTATGTAGATGAAAATAGGGCACATATTATCTCGGATTAAAACATTGGGAGGGTTGAGAGCATGAACATAGTTAAGTACATAATAACACGTCACATGTTAGCCTAAAATAACCTACTGCAAGGCATAAGTCAGGCCATTTCTTCGATTCCGTGCATCTCATACAACTTAGTAATTTCCAATGTTAAGGTTAAAATTTTTATAAGAACATGTTTTCCAAATTACAGCAAGTGGAAAATTCTTCGCGCGTTTTATTTAATGACTGCGGTATAAATCACTGTCTAATCTATTTGTTAGAAGTTAAACATTCATTTAATGTTAATGAGTACGGATCGGATTATACGGGAAGGATTCCGGAAAAAATAGAGATATGTATTTAACGAACCTTTAAAATTTACATCGTGTGCCACGATGCATCTGAGATAGTATATCTTAGTTATAAAAAATGGGATAACAACGTTTAGTAAGGACATTATTGTCTAATAATTTGGGTCAAATTTTATTAATAAATGGAAGAGATATAAAATTATCACGTGTAGCGGCTCCGTAGATATTACAATATTACACAACAAGGGACTACGGGGATAGCTTTATTATAAACAACTTGTCAATTTATATGCCATTTAACGGACAATGCCATAATATTAATGTTATAATTTATGTGCCATTTAACACGTGATATACTACGCGCGACTCTTGCTGACTAAAGCGACGGACTAGTGCATGGGACAAAGCATGTAAAAATCCACGAACACAATGCTACGGAACTCTAAGTTTATTTTTATCGTACGCGCATTTGACTGATTTTTATTTGTCTTTTATGCATTTTTAATATGACTACAATATTTGTTAGCAGTCGATGTAGCAATTACTCTATGTTTATTTTTTTGTGAGTAAAGTGTTTATTAAGAAAATAAACCCGCTAAGTGCATGGAATTCGCGCGCCGAGGACTCCGTACTCAATGCCTTATAAATTGCAGTAAGTTTGATTCTCATCAATTTACAAATCGTAGCCATAACCGTTTATTGTGACTGAAAAGTTTTGCTTACGGCGTCCGCTACTATCGGCTCATTGTAATTATGGGAATCTTTATAATTAATGCAAAATTCAAAATATATTTTACATATTTTATTTTAACAATTATTTTTTCAAGGTAATTACGTAGTTTATAGGATTTATTACGTTTTCTTTTATTTTCAGACTTCCGTAATTATTTAGGATTCTTGAAAGATATAGCACACATATATTTACGTTTTGGAAAATGAATATTTATAAATAGTTTAACAGAAATATTATATTAACATAAATATATATATAAATGTGGGCGGAACTCCCGAGTACGAGTTTAACGCGTACTTGACAGCTTTTTTCATTACAGGGTTAATTGCCTTTAAATCTCGCATTTAACATGGCTGATGTTACTTTCACTGTTATTTTTAGTTATTTTAGGGACGGTACTAAAAATAATTATATTAAAATCCATACTATTCTATTGCAGAACCCGGGACCGCCATGAAAATTTAATTAGTAAATATTGTTTTACGTTGTGCTTGATAATTTGGACCAGCCAGTAATCAGATAGGTGTCCCAACTGCGATCTAAATTTCAGTCAATGAACATAAATTTCCCTGCGACTAGAGCGATATATTAAACTTTAATTTTGAAACGTATAACGGGTAAAACGAAACTATAACAAAGTTTGTATTGTGACATGGAACAGGAACTAAACATGGAGTAAAAATTAGATTTCTTAAATGGTTAATTTCCTCGGGACTATTGTTTTAACATGGGATTAATGATTGGTTTTCTTTGACAGAATCATATTACCTTCCCTCTTAGGTACCTGGGTAATCAACTATCTAAATTCACAAAAAGAGAAAGATGATCTTATTAACGTCAAGCCTATGCTGATATTCTATTCCCAGGACTGAAGTAATACTATTTTTTTATTAGTTATTACTTTTTATTACTTTTAGCAATTTTTTTCTGTATAATGATATTTGAAGGGTAATTTTTTATTTTTGTCCTAAGTCACGTATATTCACGAGAAGACCATCAACGGGTTATGTATTACCTATTTATTTAAAATTTATCGTTTCTACCTTTCTCTCTTCTGACAAATGCCTACATCATTATGTTTTTTTGGAAGTCTTCACTATAATGTCCCACTCGATAAGTTCTACGGTCAACAAATTTTTTGTATCAAAAATTAAATATTACCAGTACCATTTTGATAATGTTAAAACATTATATGTTTTATGGAATACTATACCGATTTAAATGGTGGAAAAAACTCACATAGTTACTTATCTGAATCCTGAATAAATAGTACACATTTTTGCGCAATTATGTACATAGTGAAAAGATCAATTAACTCATGAGATCGCAATAAAATATAATTCTTTAAGCATCACTTTTGAACATCAAACACGATTCAGAAAAGGAGTCGCTTCGCGCACAACAACCGGCAACGATGTCTACCTTCACACCTCTGCTTGCTGTGTATTCATTCTCACTCGCGCACGTATCGTAACGGGGTAACGGTTTTCTTGTACATTTTTGCCACGAGTCAAAACTTAACGCGACGTAAAATTAAAATAATACAGTTTTGACATGCGCAAACAAAACTCTTTCCTGATATGTCCAACTTGACTTTATTTCTTCACTTTTTAATTCTGATTCTTTAACTTAGGTAATAAATTAATATTAACTTATTTTCTCAAAAGAGTATCTGTTTTTAAATTGTTGAAGTATATTTTGCTCACAAATAGTCTCGTCCACCCTTACTAAGTATTGTTAAAGTAATCATATATCAAATTTCCGTAAAAAAATAGAATTTTGCCTAACCACACTTTAAACAGAACAAGAGACGATATCGTCCCGTCCCGTAGAGAGAACTAGGAAACGGATATTGGTAAGTCATTATTTGGTCTTTCTTATTCTGCTGGTAAGAGATACGGCGTAACAATAGTTTAGAGTCTAGTATAAAAAACATTATTATCCAGAGACGAGAAACAATTGGTAATATTCGCTGTTGAAGTCATCTTTAAATAAATAGTATGTATGACATTCTTATTTTGACCTAATTGATTTGGCACAATCAAATTTAATTGCGAACATTGTTATGTGACTAACTAAAATTTTGGCAAAAGGATGGATGTGTAGTCATTTATGAGAGTAATTTTACTTAATTTTGTCCATAAATAAGTAGATTTGTTCGTTTTAATACAATGTTGTATTTATTTAAAATTACTGATTTTCAACATTGTACTACAAGGAATTGCTGGACAAGCAATTCCATATATTATTTCAATAAACTAAAAAAAGTTATTAGTTGAAAGTGAATATTTTCGCATAAAATAATCTTAAATACATTTATTATAAATTTGAAAAAGGCCAAAGTAATGAAATAATTCCATATTATAATAATAATTCAAATGAAATAATTGTATATTTTAAAAATAATCATGACGGTGGTGAAATTTGTTAGTTTAATTGCTAAAAATGATTACAATTGAGGTCATATCTCAAAATCCTCAAAATATATCTGGGTTTCTGTTTTTGTTGTTGCATTTATTCGTGAGCAGAAATTTATTTGCTAAAAATTTATTTCCCGAAATAAGAAAAGCGGAAAAGATGAACCAGCTTTGTTAGGCGTGTTTCCTATGGAAGTTTAGCTTTAGGTCTTGTAGTAAATTGAATTGTGCTCGAATAGAATTTTGTGGATTCGATCAAAGTCATATAACTTTTGATGAGGAAATTATTTGACTTCGCATGAATTTGTTTTAATGTTTGTACTTTATTTTCCTTTTAAATTCAGTTATTTTAACTACTTCTATTTGTAAATATAGAAAATAAAAGTAGTCGAATAAAAACTATATAATGTTATAAATAAGAACATTGAAATTATTTCGATATGAGAAAAGAGCCTTGAATTAAAACATAATAAAACCGGAATCAGATTGTTTCTTTACTAGATAGTTTTATTGGAAGTAAATGCTATTTGTAAACATTGTAAAATATATCTAAAAACAAACATTTTGAAGATTTTCTGCTGGATATTTTTAAGTTTGCTGTCGCATAAGAACGATAAAAATGCACACTCAATGATGCAATTAAGTGAGTGAAGAGCATCAACCAGTTAGGCTGCCAAATTACTTAGGCAAAACATTTTTACGATAACAATTTGCAGGGACGATTATTAAAATTTCTTCATTTAGTCGACTTCAAGAAGAAGATTGTAAATTCGAGAAGTACGAACATATAATGTCGCCTCCACGAATAAAGACGTGAAGTGTTATGAAATGTTTTTAGATATTTTTGTAAAGCCATGATCTCTGACTCTATTTACATGTTCTTATATTTTTCAAATTATCATTCGACTTTATAATTTTTCCTATTATATTTGAAGTTCAGTATATCTATTTATTTTATTCGCAGGAAAAAGAAAATAAACTTTAAATCAGAAAAAGAAAATACTCTTTGGTTAAAATTTTATTAACCATCTATATAAGTAATATTTCTTTATGACAAACAAGAAAGGCGAACGACGGAATGTTTATAATTTTTCATGCCTCTCTTCCTGTCTGTACGTCCTTATATCACAGTATTATAAATCTTACTATTTAAGTTTTATTATTATACAATTTTACTGCAAGACAAAGTTTAATTAATCTTAAACCACAAAAAGTCCGTCACGAGTAGAATTCGTGTTGCAAACACATTTAGACATTCGTACATATTTAGACATTCACAAACATTTAAGGGTAAACAATATTTCAATTAAACTATTTATATATATCAATTTTCCAGTAAGTAAATATATTGCCCACTATATCTTTCACAGAAATGAAGTCATGTAAATATTTAAAAAATTGTAAGATCTAAGATAAACGACCTAGTTGTCTTGTAATCTTCTAGTTAGATTTTATCTACCCTGTTTTTTTATTATTTTCGATTCAGTAGTTTTGGAAATAATGGCGGTAAATTCTATTTCCACATATATTTTTTTGAATTTTCTTAACTATGCAATTCAAAATTATGAATGACATATTTTTGTATTTCTCGTAACAGGCCTTTCAAATTGTACCCACACGATTTATAAAATTAAAAATATTGAATACCGTTTTTACTTCCTCTTTGATATTTAAATAGAAGAAAAAGATCCAATTACTAGAAACATGATAGCTGAGACTCTGTTTTCAAAATATATTTAGTCGTTTTGACACCATTTTTATATTTATACCGTGAATCTATACGAAAATAATGGCTTTAATAATATGTAATAGCTGGACATAAGGTTTTTAAAAATATGGATTGGTTATCGAAATATTGTGAAAAATGTATTTTTCATCTTTTTGTTTCTAAAATTACCAACTACAACCGGCTGCTTATTAGGCGAGACGCGCTCAGTCAGTCGCCCACGGGCTATTGACGAGTGAGGTTGTGTTGCAGCGCGCAGCGCAAAACATCTTAAAAACTCGCTAAATTTCTTTATCGGCGAAGTATTAATGCAAATAAATCGCTTAAATTCAGTAAACTCCAGTCTTGATGTACGGTGCCCTCAAACTGAATTGTTTGATAATGATTTTTAAACTTTAATGTACACAATTGATACATAAAGCCGACTTATTGCTACGAGAGCAACCTAAGCAAATATGTATATATATATATATATATATATATATATATATATATATATATATATATATATATGTATATATCCAGTTCCACTCAACAAACGGTCAGGAACTGAACCCAGGCATATTGTTATTAAAACGAATGACCGATTCAAATTAAGATAATATGCAATAAATAAAATAAGAAAATATTTCTTACTTTATTTTTTACATGTTAGTTAGGCGTAAAAGAGAAAGCAATTTTCATTTTATGAGATTTTTTATTTTATTACAATTTTCTGTTTCAATAGATTTAATGAGGCGTGTAACCTAATTGTTGCTTAATTATTTTGCAAAGAATTTGAACTTAAATTTAAAGTTAAACTTTAAATGATACACATAGTTGTGTGATGGACATCATTAGCTTACAAGGTTCCCAACAAAGCCTAAGGTTTTCAAGGTGTGCCTCTTCAATACCAAAACACAATAAAATATGATAATTTGTTTTCTAACAGTAAATCCATAATTAAACAATGTCCTCCGTACTGATGGCAGTTTCCATATGTTACGCATTCTCTGATTATACAAACATTTTGCAAAAAGTATACCTTGTTAAGCGTTTTTGTTTATAATTGTCACCCTTGCAACACACATATAACTGAAATTCTTAAAATTAAACACGATGGTTCAATATTACACAAATAAGTTTCTTTAATTTTTTTCACAGAAAACATTCAGCAGCGTAGAGAACGAATGACAGTTAACGCACTAGATCGTTTTCCATGCAATGAATTAAGAATATAGTAAAGGAGGGATTGATGATGTATATCATTGATGATGTACATATAATACATGCGTATGGTTAAGGCGTTAAAATATATGGGTTGCATTCGATGCATCGATACAACGATGCGACGCAACGCTTAAATCATGTGCATATATATATATATATATATATATATATATATATATATATATATATATATATATGTATATATATCATCAATCAATTATTAAGAATTATTTATTGAAATAATTTCGATATAAAGTTACGATAATAAGCACAAGATCTAATCAAATTTTACTTACGATTTTAAAAAGTATAACAGTTAAAACTTTTTTATGAACAATGATCAAAACAAAGCATATTTTTAATATTTCACCTAAGAAAATAATATACGTGAAATGCTGTAAAGAAATCATTATACTGTTTTAACTTCGAACCATTTGGTATTGCAATGTATTTTTAAAAACGTATTAAAAAAAAATATTGTGCATGTCAGCTACGACGCGCGAATATTTCAAATAGTAAATAAATATCAGTATCATTAAATGTAAATGGAAAATCCTTTAATAAAAAAATGTTGACAATGTAATTATTTTTAAGTAAAACAAATGAACAAGATCAAATTTGTACAACAAAATTAAAAACATTTAATAACGTCAGACTAAAAACTTAAAATTAAAAGAGACTATTTAATTTTCTAGGATAGAAGCCAAATATTCACACATAATGACATTATATGATAATAATTAAAACATTTTGTTATTGAAATTCTAACTAACTAGCTACATGATTCCCTTTACCTACAGCTAGAATATTGAATTGCGCATTCGATTAGTTTGAACTATATGATATAAGCCAGCGACTGCTTTAACTCATGAAATTATTAATACCTATTTATCCTTAATATTTTGTAATTCAACACAAACTTGCAAAAACAATCATCTTGTTTTCTAACAATTGAATTCGAGTACGAATGATGACAGAAACAATTCTGTTAATGAAACGCAATGTATGGTTCAATTTGCCCATAACTAAAAAAACGTGCATTAAATTAGTCTGTACTAGATAATGCAAACTATTCTTTCATAAAGTTTCAATATGAATATCCTACTTGATTGGTTAACACTCCATTTCATTGAACATTTTTTTACTAATCTCTTACCAAATTATAATGTCTAATTATGGACCCTCATTAACAAAGCTTGACCAAATAAATGCAACGTTAACGATTAATAAATAGTTGCCACTCTTTTTGTGTAAGACCTAAAATATAAACATTAATATTTTTTAGCTTTTAAATGTTTTAAACAACGTGCTACACTGTCTTTTTGCATACAATAAAATAATACTACATGATTTATGATTGAAAATTTAACTGTTGGTTGTGAAATTAAAAAAAATATAAAATAAAACACAGTATAGGCAGAAAAACTTGTGAAAATAAAAGCAATGAAAATAAAAATATTGCAAAAAAGTATATTACAAACAATATTTAAAAATACAAAATAAAATAAAAATGCATAAGTAAAAAAATTATTATAAAAATCTAAAAACATATTTCATTTAATTTTCAAGTCACTCTCTGGAACTTCAGCACCAGCCTTCGATTCTCGATTTTGATTTAACGGAAATTCCTTGCGAATTTCAAGGAGCTCGTCTTCTCTTCTTTGTCTGCTCCATTTCAGTGTTCGTGCAGTTTATTTTTAATTTTTCCGTCTGAAGCAATGGACGTTAGCTGAAAGTGAACCGGATATTCGAATGCTGCTGGTGCATCTCCTGCGTATTGATACATTCGTGTCCACGTCCAACATGGTTTCCTGTATCTAACCCCTAGGTTGACTCGCAGGAATATCTTCCGTTATCTCGGACGATGTTGGCCATTTTTCCGCGGATTTGGCAAAAACTTCACTTCTATTCGTTAATTGTTTCTCGGATCTGTAGATAATTGACTAATTAATACAGTATAAATTCATAAAATCGACCATTCACAAATTTACAAAATTTAATTTCAACACATTTTCGCATATAACTTGAAAAGAAAAAAAATAAAAGTCCAGTGGAAAGGTTTGTAAATCAATTTTACAATTTGTAATCTTAAAGGTGATTTAATTAAAAACTATTTTGTTTCTAATACTGATTCTTCAATATTAAATATAAATTTGAGTAAAATTCACTTCAAATATATTAATCTAAAAACTTTCGGGGCTCCATTGCTATATTGATTATTCGTTTCTAAAAAAAACACTATAAATAAAAAAATTATTGTATGCTTATTTACCTCAATTATATTACACACCTTTTTTTACCTCGATTGAATTGCTGGTTCGGTGCAGTAAAATCGCTTGACGGGACTTCCACTATTGCCCTGGCGCTATTAAGGAAACGATGGGGTCAATTTGGATGCAGCTAATCGCGGCTTCTCCGCCGGTGGCTATTGGCTGCTGCCTTACCTTTGCCAACTCTCTTCTTTACTTTGCTTTTATATTAAGCCAAAGTAGGCACAGTTGACTTTCTTTTGCCTAAAGAAATAAATAAAGTACACGTTTCTTAAGAACATATTTAAAAAAAAAAGCAATAACATTCGTGCAGTCAAATAGTTCGGTATCCATAAAACAAATTAATTCCGACTTCACCTTGAACCATCATATAGATTCTATGAAATCCAACTAAAGAGATTTAATTTATCATTATACTTTAGAATATTCGCATGTCGATTGTTCCTATCTCTTCTCTCTACTCAACTTCAAAAATCGACTCAGATCCCATATACCATAACAGAGATTATTCGTGCTACAAGTTTATAAAAATAATACATCCTTTTATGACCCCGTAATTGGAATGTGCGGATTATATAACGAAATTGTTTCTCAACATCCGTCAATCCATTTTTCAATCGAAATTATTAGCATTTAAAAAGGAAATACAAAATATATTACACTAAAAATAATAACAGCTCCGATGGAATTAATGTTTTGTTCAGTATGTAGAAAATAATATAATTCTGAGTTAATACTAACTTTAATAATTGATCAATATATTTTGTAATATATTTAGCAACACAAGTAACCGTTGGACGTCTATACATAAATACTCTAATAATTTTGTGCACACATAATTAGATTTATAGTTTTATATTTTGTTCTTTTTATAATACATGCATATGACTGTAACTTGTTTTGCTAGACTTTCACTAAAAGATTAAATAAATTCTTTTTACATTATATACATATATATATATATATATATATATATATATATATATATATATATATGTACATATATATACTATACTTACCCTTTCATTATTATATCCACTACCATTATATAGATATCTCGTCATTTTTTTCGTCTTCACGTTTGCTCCGTCGATACGTTTATTTTCAATTACGTCTCTGTGAGAGACTAATATCGTTTCTGTGTAGTTTCTTTTTATTGTATTCATTTTACTACTTTTGTTAAATGTAATACTTCCAATCGAAAGACATTTCGCTTACAACTGTCAGTAAATAATTTGATGTGTCAATGAAAGATGTGCCTGAAATTAGCTGATTACACTTTTTTTAACGCTCTGAACTTAGTACGCTCTGAAGTTCTGATTTCATTATTCATAAAACTTAATAACGGGCGCTATACATGAAAAGCCGTTCATAAGGAGTAAAAACTTTATTTATAAGTTTTTTCGTCAAAAAACTTTATTTGTTATGTAGGCACGTCTTCGTTATGGGTTTGTTACACGAATATAACTTACACTTTTTTTTCAATAATATCAATCAGGACAGTTTTACTAAACACATAATTGTAAAAAATAATTAAAACGTGTGACGAAATAATTATCACTTAACCCTTATGGATAGTTTTCAAATGGTATATGTAGTCACCGTTTTATTTAAAAATTGCTTTGCAAAACGTACTAAGAATACGATATTAGAAATTGTAAAATAATAGTTTTACACCTTTTTAAACTGACTGTACTTCATGCGAGTGACGGCCCGATCCCCGGCGATGTGGGATCATCGGCGTGTCCGCCCATGCTACACTTCTATATTTCTTACTATTTCTCACGCTCACTTTTATATTTCTTACTGAGTATATCTGTATTTAAGGACATATTTATGAAGTCCCACTGCTCGATAATAAATATTTGCTAGTTATAAAATCACCAATACATACGTAGCGACGCCGCTTGTTGGTGCGAAACAAATTTAGTCTATTCGCAATATCTTGATAACGCTATAAGCATTAAATTTAGGCTATAAATTTGTTACAATTTTAACTAAAATGAATGTCTATTTGTTTTATATATTATTTATTTGGTAACCAGATTCATTTAATTTATATTATTAAAATTATGTCAAAACAACAATAATAATATTAGTATTATTTCAGTTTTAATTCGGATTTCATCCGTTGACCAGTCCGGCTAACCAGAAATACTATGGACAATGATTTTATCTTCCACGTGAGGCTTTATCGAGGCAGCAGCAGCTAATTACGCCATTGAATGTTTTCAACCTCCAACAATGTAAAAGACAAAAGAATAAGATAACCGCAGGAAAATTATTTTTATACTTATTTAAATATTCGATAGCTCTAAGGAAACCATAAACGATTAAGTCGTTCACTTGTGACCCAATGAACTATGACGGATCTTACTCATATACAAGGCAAATCAAAAAATTAAAAAAAAAATTGTACATACACGTGAACAAACATTTTAAATGACTAGTTATTGAAAAGAGAGAGGTACTACTTACTAAATATACCACATGTTCTCGTGATGCTTTTTCCTTTTTCATCATCACATGTGCGATGTAATTATAACTCCAAAACGAGTAAAGTTTGTGTCAGCTGCCCAAAATGCCTAATGAGGGGCGAAATTCTCTAATTAAATCAATGCACCAAACTTTACTTTCAAAACACTTTGTCTTATATTTCTCTTTGCTAAAATAAAAGCTTTTCATTAAGTACTCATTTTAGTTAGCTAAGCAATAATTTGTAGTCTTTTTTTGTTTCGCAAATATCGATTGTAAGAAGAAATGGCTATGAAGCTATTGGGTCCTCACATGACAAAATTTTATTTTAGTCATCTTTAGTTTCCAAAGTTCATCTCTAGTTCCAAAATCTTAGCACTAATGGAATGTGATCAATGATCTCTTAATTTCATAAATCTTGATAATGTAGGATCCACCAATTTCGAAAGTAAACAGTTTTGATAAAATTTCACTAAATATGATTCCATGTCATCTTTCCAGAATTAGTCATCCCTCGCTATAATTTAATTTTTTTCTTTTTTACTATTACATGAATTTAAATTGCTTTTTCGACAAAATAAGGAAGATGAAATGATCGTCTTACTGCTTTTTTGCATTTCAAATTAATGTATATTTGTCTGAAATTAATCCTCTAAACTTACCTCTTTTTAGTGGTTTTGGAGGAATAAGTCTCAAAAAGCCGATTTTCATGAAATAAATGTATGAAACCAATAAAAAGTAATCTCATTAAATATTAGATGAAGGTTTGATCTATGTTTACATGTACAAATTATTATACGACATATTCCCAGAGTTCAAAGTAAACTTGGTTAAAATGGATGTTCAGACAGACGGATATCCGAGCAAAAGTACTATCATTCCGTTTGCACCATTAATGCAAATATTCTATAAAAATCAGAACTGCAAGAATCAGATCATAATCAAGCAGATAAATTAAATATTTAAGTTTTACAAATATTTAATAACAGGAAATTTAAAAAAAATAATATTTTGTTTCTATCATATTTCGCGGGAGTTTGAACAAAACTTATAATTATGTAAAGAACAAAACTTGTAATTAAGTTTTCATTTTTTTAATCATTATAATTTTCTCAGATAATACTACCGAAATATTACTTTCACAAGCTTTCAAATATATTTTTCATCCTAATCTAATTATTGATTATCTCTGATTGTGCATTATTTATTATTATGCTTTTTGAAGGATAGCTTAATGTTATTTATCAAAATCAATGTGACACTTTCTGTTTAATTGTCAATTTATTTTTTAATTTTTAAATAGCAGCGCTAAACACTTTAAAATTCCAAATAAACAAACCTCGTTCAACATACTCCGGACATCCGACTTCATACCATCAGGATAATTCCACCATTTGTTTATCATATCTTCATAGAATTATGTACATATTTGCCCTTAAACAGAAATAAAAAGTTTATAAGATGAGCTCATAAACTATTATAACTAGCGGCATATACTCTCTTTTGTTTTTACTTTTTCTAATATAATCTTTATTTTTTTTTCCAGTTACTTTTTCTTCCTCCTTCTGATATAGTAACAATTATCAGCACTTTACCGCCTCTACGTACTCCTTTCATTCAACGTCGCACATCAATTAAAAGGTTGGCCCGTTTAAAGAAGTATACAATAACCGACCGTGGGAAAGGGCGTAACTCGGCGTAATTTAGAATCTGTCGGCGGCAGGTGATACAACCAGACGAGTGTGCGCTTTGTTCTTGTTGCCAAGTTGTGGTGTGGCTTCGGGTGTGTAGCTTGATGTTTGTTTAGATCCTAAGCAAAATAATAAAATACCGTAATTGAGGAGGCTTACCTTTCTACAATATTATTAATATTTTAATTTAATTTTAACTACATTTTCATGAATGCAACGCCTTTTTAAAATCTACGGTATCAAATTAATTTCATCGAAAATATGTTTAGAGAAAACTTTCTTTTGTTGTATATTTGTTTTTAAGATTTTCAATATCAGTATCTACCTGAAAAGAAAAAAATGGACCCTTATAAGATTGCTCACATGTCTATTTGTCTTGAAATTTGGCATGGTAGTAAAATAAAATGTTTTTTTTTATTTCTGTACTCGTTGGGGTATCGTTAAAAGGGGCTATATATAAAATTTTTAACTATGTATATTCTTCATAATTGTAGGTTTTCTATCCTTACAGATTCACTGAAAAATGTGCAAAAACTATTTTCTCCTCGTCCAATTTTCAAGATTAGATTAGATTTGGAGAATCTTGCGAACAATTTATAGGACAACCAATGCAAAGCAATGGGTCGCCATGTCATAATTTTTAAAATACGCACCATATTTTTAAGCCTGTAAATATGTAGTAGATAATATATTTACTTTGTGAAAAATTAACATTTGTGAATAATAAAACAAAGCTCTATTACAGATATATAGCCAATTAAAAATCGTACTGTCTGCATAGATCCACAGTGATAAAGTTGCCTAGAGTCGCTCTCCTAATTTCAGGAACTTGTGTGTTAATAAACCAGTAATCAAGTTTAATAACTCATTATCCACTTTCGATTTTCAAAGCCAAAATATTACAACTAATAATAATTAGATTATTTGATGTATGCGGGTAAAGTATGAAATATTATTCAGTAATTAAGAATCTTTTACACATTAGTTAATTCGTATTTTGCTAAATAAATCGGTACCTTCACTGGGTAAAGATGGCAATGTAAGTTATATTGGTATTTAAATGAAATAAATACTATATATTCAGGCGATAAGTCAAGAATGATTTTCAAATTTTACTTAGTATTCCATTATCTTATTTCTTCTTTCACTTCGTATTCCATTATCTTATTTCTTATTGCACTTCGTATTCCATTATCTTATTTTTTCTTTCAAAATGATGACACTGTTTTTCAATAAACGGCCATCCTCAGAAACACCGAGGTTTTAAACTTATATTAAATTCAACGTCGCTAATCATGAAATTAAGCACACGCTCCGCTACATTAATTCCATTCCGCACACTCTACCAGGGAGAGATGAGTGGATCAATGACGATTAACAGGAAATTACTTATTCCAAATGAGTTTGACGACGACGGCAGGAAGTCCACTTCAAATAATATAGGGTTGGAGTTTTGAAAGCTTTTTAAAGAATTAAAATTCATAAGAAGGTTCTAGGAAGTTTAATAATTACGGCAACGAATGACTAAAACTATTGAAGGTAGACCGCATTTTCTTTATCTTCGTATTCTGACTCTAGGAAAATGAAAATGTTTATAAACACATTGCGTACTTTACGTCACATTATATTTTTGGATTTTGTACAGTCGGCTTTTGAGTTGATTATTTGAAATGCTATGAAGATATAATGAAAGGAGGCGATGGATTTTTATGTATAAATCAATAAGTCAATATCTGTTAACATTTAAAGGTCTGTGTTTTTCTAGTTTCTGATCTCAAGATATACTGTCAATTTTAAACAGCAAAAACCGGTCAACTGCTTTTTCATATAGATGTAAAGGAAGGTTCCGTAAAAATTGAAACATTTTTTCTCCTGTCTATAAATTGAACATTTTATTTGATGCAATTGTTTTATTTTCAATCACTAAATTTTACTGAATAACAATTTATAATGATAATTATAAAGTAATTATTCTAAAATTAGAAGTGAAGTGCGTACCTTTTACATATCTGCAGTTCATGAGCATTTAATAATTCATTGGTTTGGCGTAAAATTTGAAAATTAAAAGGAAATAAACGCCAAATGCGCCAGTCATTAAGGTGAATCTCATAGATTGTTTGAATTTATTTAATAATGTATTCACATAAATAGTTGCAGGGAAAATTGTCATCTTTTCATATTTAAAATTTAAATGGCTCTAAAATTCCTACCTAAATAATTATAAAAATAAATATTATTTTTCAAGGCACTTCTTGCATTCATTTGCTTGCAATCGTCACGTAACTTTATCATAGCCCAGGAAGGAAATTTAACTCGCATTCCTATTAAATAAGACAGCGAGAATAATTAAGCATACACTACAAATCGTAGTTTATACTTCAATATTGTTAAGTAAAATGTGATAATTACCTCACTCTCTGAAGACCACTTTTTGAGAGATACATGTCTATTAATGTTATTCACAACTTTAGGATATTAGATTTTTTACATGCGTAAGAGAACAGTATACCTGATATACGCAAAACAGTAGTTAATGACATTATGTGTATATGCAATTTTAAATTCATACTTCGCAAACATTTTGTGCGATCGTGTAAAATATGAAATTAACTTTTATATTAATGACTTTGGGCGGTAATTTACAATATAATCCGTTATAAGAGAAAATGAATTGTGCCGCAACTTTCAACGAGAACTAGGCCACTATCGCATATATCTAAAGAAAGGTTGTCAAATGAGGCACAAATAGCATTAATTTAAATCCCAGTCGTCCTTTTTATTTGACGGCATAAATTGACTGTCTGTTAGAAAGTGTTTCTATTCGGAAGTGTTGTGTTTAACTATTCTATGAGAATTTTCAATAAAGTATCTTCCTGAGAATAATTTGGTGTCAATTTGCCTTGGGTTAGAATAATATTGAATAAGCCCAGGCGGGCGTGGCATGACGGAGAGCATCTGATACTGTGAGTATGTGTGTAAGTGATATTTGTGCGCTTTCAACATGGGATATAATATTTCATGCCTTCTGACTTGATTTCTTTAAATTTTTTTTAAATTTCATTTTGCTAGGTAAGACAGTTATACTGTTTTGTGTAACAATGTATTGTAACATTGACAATATTTCGTTAAAAATTTTATTGAAAAAAACAGCTTAGTGAACAAATTTGGAGCCAGATTTTAAATTATTGAGTAAATATATTTTCTTATGACACTACCCAGACCTGCATTATTGTTTTCAGTAATATATTTTTTCCCCCGAAGCTACGAGTAATATATTTTTTCTTCTAAAAAACACTTACAGTTTGCTACGTGCAAGTACAAGACCGAAACCCTGGTATTAGTTATACGGATATTTTTGCAAAAAATAATTGCACAGGTTCATGAAATGAAATATTTAAGATATTATACTTCAAAGTTATTTAATTTTTTACTTGTTTCTAAAAATTTCACGCAATTTTGCAAAACCAAACCTAACAAAACCTATAAAATACCAAAGTTTTAGTGAATTTGATTTTTGTAATGCAGCAAAAAATGGTCCATTTGATAACTCATCTTAGTTATAAAAAATAATTATCCTTTTCTCTTTTGAATTTTTCTTTAAAATATTTTATCGAAATTGTCGATGAAGTAAAAAAAAAATTTGTATCAAAATTTGCAACTTTACTATTTGTAATAGACAGAATTACAGATTGACCATTTTACTTAGGCAATAAGCATTTTATTTTTTAGACAGTGCTAAAAACGAAATCATTCATTAAATATTTACTGTAGGTATTAATTAAATCATTTTGAGCCTTCATCGACCGTACTATGTATATAATAATTTTTATTACTCTTCTACTCTTTCACGCAATATTCACAAATTCACGCCTGAATTATATAATAAATAAATATCATTTAATCAAATTTCATCATTACTAAGGACAGGAAAATAAAACACTGTTCACTTTATGTGCCCGAGGCTCAGAAATTTGTTTAGCCAAACATTTTTTTAAGAAATCATATAACACCATTCACTGATAAAATTTTTCAAATATCGCTGTATCATACAAAAGAACTTTGCATGAATAATGTCGGAACAAGAATCAGGGACCTAAATCATGTTTTATAATAAATCCTTCTCTTAAGTTCTTTTTGACAGGTACAGTTACGGTCGTGATATAAAAATATCGTTTTTTATCAACGGCGCGTTTTGGCTGTGCCTGAGTAAAAATTGCATACCTTATAAAGGTTTGGTTTGTTTTACTAAAATATACAACAGAAGGCAAGTTATATTAGACGGCGTGTAATTATTGTCAATAAATTATCTTGCTGTCTTAATTATCTTCATACGTTACTTTAATGAGTCTAAAATAGTTCAAAATTTTAACTCGAAAATGTACCCGGTTCACTTCGAATACCTTCACTTAAACCGTTGTTTTTCTATATCCACATTTTAAAAAAAATATATACATACATGCCAATTTGGACACTAAAATATGTACGGTAATGAAGTTTCATACCATTGTCGCAGGCCGTTTCGCGCTGAATCCTAAAAACAAACAATCCAAACTTTCCTCTTCATATAATAATTGTGATTAACTGTATCCTTGCTGATTGTACAATGTATACTTATATTTTTCTAGTTATACCCGCGAATTTTTCCGCTTCTGAACATTGAGAAAACGATAAGATTAATATAAAAAGCATAAGTAATTAACTGTAAGATTAAAAAATTTAATGCCATCTATTTTAATCAATATAAAATAATTGTTTTTAAAGTACATACACCTTTTACTGAAACGTCAAATGGTTAGGTATTCTTTTTACTTGGTTGATTACAATAAAAAATAGCCTGTGTGTTACTATAGACCCAAGAAAATCCATCACTAAACTTTTATCACGACCTTTTTAACTATTATTCCATGATGTGCGAACAAATAAACAGGCTAACAAGTAAACGGACATAAATTCCAAAAACAATGTCTTCGTTCTCTGTTACTTTTGTTATGTTAATCTAAATATTTTTTTCTTAAATACCTTCAATATACAGACACGCCAATTTTACTGAATGTATAAACCATAAAGAAAGTAACAAAATTTATGCAGCCTAATATTACAACAACCAAAATAATTAAAATACGAATATTTACAAAAGATTTACATTTTATTCATGATGCTGGAACAAACTAAGCTTAAAACGAGTACACAGTATATTGAAGAATGTCTGCCCTCATACGTCTCCCCGCATCGTGTTGCTTATTCAAGCATCTATACTCATTGCGTCACGCTAGACTTCATATTAATGTATATTCATTTTGCCGAAGTAAGTCTTCTTTAAAGAAATCCTTTCTAAACCGTGAAGCATTATAGAAACAGATGTTGATGCCCACGATCGAGGAATCACAGAATATTTGTTTATGTCTAGCATAAACAGAAGTAATTAAAAGCCATTAGAAAATAATTGAAATGAAACAAAATTTCTAATATAATTCCAACTACTTTTAAAATATAATTTAAAATGATAGCCGCTAATGGCAGCGACTGTACAGGTAAGATCAAACATATCTTCATCAAGATCCTCCCTTCATGAAGTCTTATCCTCACTTTCAGATATAATATTCTTGTAAAATACTTGTAATAAAAAAGTTCTAATGCTCTCTCTTTTAAACTTAAGGTTGTATAATTTAAATGTTAATACAGACAATGAAGGTAAAAATTAACAAAGAAACAACTTACGGAAAAGGACACATAAGGATTTCCTACTTCTAATATTAACGATCGGGAAACTGTGTTTGAGAAGTAATTTTCTGTTTGTTTTTCCATTATGTCGTACATTAAAAGACCTGTTAATTGCGAGTGTAACTTGCATTGCAAGAGTTCTATATACATTTAGGTATAAATAAACTTTCCAGGCACAATGTACTCCTGTTACGCGGTTTATTAATATTAATGCCTTTTTTCACCATCAAAATAGATTACTTTGTATATCATTCAAGGGGCCATGAATATAGTCAAAAATTAGTGGATTATGTGGATAGGAATGTGTGGATAGGTATAGTTTTCCCGTAAATTTCAGGAAAATTTTCAATAAACCTAATTTTTAAAATTTTTTAATTTAGTACCTTTGGTGATAGAGGGAGAATATATTTTTCTGGATATTTTCACCTTTATATTCAATATTGGATTTCAAAATTTTCATACAATTTAAAAAAATAACTACAAAGTCCCTCTAACCATTTTTTTTTAATTTTCAAAACATGCACCAATTTTTTTAAAAATCTACTTCTTTTCTCTCTTAATAAAGAAAAAGTACACTTTGAGTTTAATTGCCGTTACCCGATTGTTAGCCATACTTGTCTTTGATTTGTACTGTTGGGAATCGAAAGGAGAGGTCAAATTTTTACAGGTATAGGTTTTACTAGCTCGTATATAGTGTTTAACACAATCTTTCATTTCCTTTGTATTTCATTTTTACTAAAATATTATTTTTATATTAATTGTCGGTATTGTTTTTTTAATAATTTAAATTTTAGTATTCAGAGCAAAAACTATTTCTTTTCCATGCAAATATGATTTGTCAAATAAAGCTTGGTTGCACAACAATTCCATAGTTAATATATACGTTTTCCATATTTATTTTACGGGAAATAAAAATATTTTACAAATTTTTATAAAAACATATGTGCCCCCGTTTTGATTTAAAACATTCCTGCTCATAGATATTTTAAAAATATAATACGTCATTTTAGAGATAAGAAAGAACAGGCTTTCTGTATGTGTTAAAAATGGAACATTAAAACCATTCAGAATATTTTTAGTATATCAAAATCGAGCCATTTAAAGTGTACAATTTTTTTTAGTTTTAATTTTTACATTCAAAAACACAAATAAGATATTTTTTTAATGCAACAACTACTTTATATTTCCTTTTTATATTTATTTCGTCATGCGCGGAGAAATCGACTCACTATACGGGTTTGATTTAAATCTTGATATTATTCACGGAATCTTAAAAATTATGCAAAAATAAATCTTGTAAAAAAGAATAAATCTAATTAATCAAAATCAAAATTGACATCATTTCATCATCGTTCAGTATAAATAAAAACAAAAAAATTGGTTAAAGAAACCTGCATTTTGTTCTCAAAAGAACTGTTCAATTAATTAAAATTGAAGTAACTCATTACTTCAATTTTAATTGAATATTTTTCTTTCACATACATATTTTATTAACTACCTACATATAAATTTGTTTTTAAGCTTCCTGGAAATAATCATAATGGTAATTAAAATACAAAAATAACAACGTATATAACTAAAATAGAAAATATTTGAAGAAGAACAGAACAACACAGGGAAGTGAATTATCTTGTCTGAACCTAACTATTTAGCAACAAAACGGTGGCTAGATCGACTTACGCAGCTTTGTCACAAGTCAATACATGGATACATACATTGAAATGTATATATGTACAAACATACACACACATATATATATATATATATATATATATATATATATATACACACACATACGTATAAGTAGTAATTATCAATATGTAGATAAATTAGTGGAAAATAAATATATATATAGATAAGTTAGTAGAAAATGAACACGGGTGTACTGAAATCCACATAATAAAAAAGAACCAATTTGCACATCATCATTGTTGAGATTTAAAATAAAGTTTGTTCTATCAAAAACCACATATACAGAATTTTAGGGGTACTCATGGTTGTCTTCTCTAAGAAAAACTATCAAGAAAGCTTTTTATCTACGGTGGTACCTAAACTTCTTTAAATTATGTGGGATCTTGGCTTCCAAAATTAAAATACCCCACGATACCTTTTTATTAGTTTTCATATGTAGGTTTTGGTAATTGCTTAACAATAACATATAATTTTTTAATTCAAGTGACTACTAAGATTAGAAGAAAAAAGGTATTGATTTAATTTTTAATTCAACGAGTACTTTTTTATTATGATCGATGGAAAGTTGATCGACATCATTAAAAAATGATAGAAAAAATAAAAGTAAATAGTCAAATAATAACGTGTATATAATAAGGTTAAAAGAAGTAAAATGAAATAAATGTAGAATTCACCTTCGCTATAAAAACAATTGAAAATTCCATCGAATTGAGCGGTGTAACTCGGGGCGGGCAAATTTATGCCCAGATATCAACACGCTCTTTAAAATTGTTGTTACTTTTCGCCTCTTACGATATCAGAAAACCTTGTGGCGTGACTTTCCCGAGACGAAAACTTGGTTCCGCCATGTAATTTGATGAGGACGTCGATAATCCAAGTGGTGAAATTAAATGGAAAAATTGTGACGTTATTTTTACAATTATTTGGGACTTTGCGTATATATAACTGTATATTTCAGAATCTCGGAAAATTTAATATGAGTTGAAAAGATAATTGTATTTGTATTGGATGCACCTTATTACATGTTAGAAGCTGTTTGTAAGTTCAAATTTACATTTCTTTAGGATATAAGAGTTAAAGTACTAGTTTCTTAGAGCTTTTAACATTAAATATCTATTCTGTACTGTTTGAAGTATACATACGCTTTATATTATTAAGTAATAAAGGTTGTATTCCTAAGCGCGCATAACTCCTCCACTGGACGCCGAACACACACATGGGTTGCCGAACACACCATATTTTATTCCAAATAATGAAATAAAACAAATATTTAATGATATTTATGAAGCCGATGCAAATCCGACGACACTTAAAATTCTGAAAAGCTATTCAGGCTAAAGAAGGGAATAAAACCCGTATATACTTACGCACATAAACAAATTACTATTTTCTTTTATGGACGGAAAGAATTTAGATAAAAAGCGGGGAAAAGCTCAAACGATACAATAATTCGTTATCATGACCATAATCCAACTTATTCCACAAATAACGAATTAGTTGTTTAAAAACCTCTAACATAAAATGAATATTCATGTATTATATTATCATACATCGTATGGATTCGACCTCGTATTTTATAATTTTTATTCATTTCATTTTGTTTCTAAAAATTTGAACTTTGAGGTCTTTGTTTTATGCAACTTAAGCTGAGGGTGCTTCTCAAATTGATGCTAAAAAGACCAGTGATAAAGGGTGGGTTCAGTGATTTATCCTATGATATTACGGACAAATGCCAAAGCGAGTGGGTTATAGGGGAGGTTACACAGAAAAGTAAAAGGAATAACGAAATTATTCTTTGTTTCACTTTTAAGAACTTAACAACTATTACTGTTTTTACCGCACTGTATGCGATGTACTCATATGACTTGGTTACTTGGTAAGAATCATTTTTTCTCAGCCTTACAAGGAATGTTTTTGATTTCCTTAAGTTAACTTTTGTATTCTCTTCCATAAATTATTCAGAAATAAATTTATTTCTTTTATTAAATAAGATACTTTTTACGAACCACATAGAGTGCTTCAATAAGAACATTTAAAATTTATTTACGTTGTTTTCACTCTTCGAATCAACTGATACAATTATTTTAATTTTTAATAAATTTAAAGGTTTATTTATTACAGAATAATTTTGAGACTTAAGGGAAAATATATCAGTTGTAATTATTTGGTATTCTACAAATAGGTATTATGCACCTCTAAAATCTGCGTGTCTAAGGGGCGTATTACAACTTAGTTGCTAATAAAATATACAATATATGTACAACGTAGTTTACAGTTTGTCAGTATAATCAGGGAATAGTTAACAGAAATTACGGAATTATAATTGGAAGGAAAATCAGACGATTAATTTTTTCATAGTATAACCGATGTTTTGTATTTAAATTATTTTGTTCAAAATATATGTTAAAATCAGTAAATTTGTTTGAGATAAATAATTCGAAGCTAATACTTCATTAGAATTAATTAATTTAAAATCTGAGTTAAACGGATTTAAAGGCCCATTTTTCCCTTAAAACAACGAAAATATTTTCTTTTCAAGACGGTCTTTTAAAAAGTTTTGAACATTTGAGATTTTTCTGCGAAATAGAAAGAATAGAAATTTTTGTAGTAATACAATCGCAATTTATACAACCAACTAGGTATAATCAAGTAACAGACTTCATGTTGCATAGCAGGCTGGGTTTTTCTTTAAATAAATAACTTTTTGAATATAATTAATAAAATTCTTTTGTAACTCATTCCATTCTCGAGACACATTATTCAATTAACACAAGGGTGAAATATCGAGCTGTATTTTACACACCGGACGCCGCATGGAGTCATCACTGCAATAAGACATGACGCGGCGAATCTCTTATCGTGATTTTGAATAGTAAATGATGAGTGTGATCTAACAGAAAAAAAATATTCTTTATGTTGGTAACTCAATATGTTTCCTTTTTTTATCATGTGGTTTCTGATCATGATACTGAAACGGTTAATTGTAAGTAAATACTAGAAAAATTTAAAAAAAAACATGAAATGTAAACATATTTTTTCCAAAATGAAGGCCCAAACCAAAAAATGCTACAGATTATTTTCGTCTCATGTTTTCGAGGTGAAGTCAAAAAAATTGTTGCAGTATCAATTAATAATAAAATATTCATAAATAATTTGAGTACCGATGAACATAGATAGCAAAGAATAGGATAAAACAGGATAACATTTCCTTTCGTCTATTTTAATTGATACACATACAAACAAACAATAATCCTGAAAAAGATTGGGTGTATTTTATATTTTAATATTTTACAAGTAGATATGTAAGGATACAATCTGCGTGCTCTCGCATGCACTCGTCACTAATCATGAAATTCCTTAAAATCGTAACATTACGCATATTTTCACCGTAACATCCATAATATAATGCATTGATTGATTTTAAACTATTGTTATCTTAAATATAATTTTTCAAACTTAATACAGTTTACATTATAGAGTAACGGAAACCGTATAGTATTCGAGCGAGTATATTCATGCTGCCCCAACGGCTACAACCTGAAATACGATTCTTCGTGTCGTGTTTGTTTTAAATCGACTCCACGTCATGAAAGTGTAGGCTACTGATTAAAAGTCCACTTAATGGTGCAGCGCCAGAAGGTAAGATGGGCCCTTGTTAGTTTTGCAGAATTATTCGAAAGGATATACACAATATTCATTAAGGTTCTTCTTTATAACTAATTATTTAGTGCTGTTTATATAATTATAGAACTGTAATAAGAGCAAACTCCTGAGTATATTAAAAGTCGAGAAGTGTTACGTCTCGACGAACAAGGAGCGGGTTTTTCCCAGATTGAGTTAAATCGATGCACGGGCATCTTTTTTAATTACAAAAAAAATGTTTTTAATTCTTTTTTTCCTAAAAGTCTGTTTAATAATTATATCTATAAGCGCTTTTTAATGATGTAACGCCAAAAAATGTAACGATTCACTATTTTTATACAAAAGTTTTAAACATTGTCACTCTTGTTGAACAACCATAAAAAATGAGTTAAATCGGTCTTCCTTTTGGCTGCCGACATGTTATGAATACGCATTAAGTATTTAGTGGTAAACGAAAATCATATAAGAAATATTTATCAACATTAGGGACCTTTATAGTAATATAATAACTACAACAATGCTCAAAAGATCACGTCTATTTTTAGTTATTACTAAGGAGATAGGTCTGAAACAGACATGACTAAAACAGAAAGAAAAAAGGTGAAAAGTCATTGATTCCAACAATTGCTTCTTCTACAGAGTACATGGATTACCAGCAACGCCTAGATCAAGACAAAAAATAAAAAATAGACAAAGCTGAGGTTCGAAAGAAATAACGTGTGGAGAAGGCTAATGCTAAATTAACGGCTAAAACTAAATTAAATATATAGATTCTGAAACTAATAAAAAGGTGAAAGCAAAAACAATAAGTAAAAAGACGCACCATTCTGAAGCAGGACAATTATTATAGTCTGAAAATATTACCAGAGAGATAACATAGAAAACAAAATATGTACTAACGAGATATGTTTCAAAACTGGCAAATACGTAATTGTAACATAGGAGGGTGAAATTTTTCCACGTCTTATCACTAAAGTATCTGAAGTCACTTTGAAAACTTATGATGTGAAGACCATAACTACGAGTGGCTTGGACACAATTACTGGTCAGGTAAATTGACGTTGGCCAGAAAAAGACGACATCCTAACGTACGACTGTAAAGATTTTGTAAGGAAAATTAAGGCCCCGATACTAGTCAATAAAAGAGGCATTTATTCTGTACCAAATATGTAGTGCAATTTTTTTATCTTTGAATAGGTATCTAATTCATGCATTAAATTACTGGCAAAATACCAATATTCATCACACAAAAGCTTTCAAACTCATATCATGTTTAGTAATATATTAAAAAAATTAAGTCTTAAGAGCCTTAAGATGCCGAAATAGGGGACATTTACCGTATTTCAAAATAAGAATACGAGAAATAGAGATTCAGAACTTAGTTTGAACAATAGAAAAGTCATCATTAGGGCAACGAAATACCCGTGTGTGAAAGAATTATTTTTGTATGAATACGGTCTGGTCGCCGCTAATTCTAGTGGAACAGAATTTCTTACGCGATTCTTATTTGATAAATGTTTTTTTTGCACCCTTCAATGCGCGCAATATTTTTAGATGCATAAGAAATCACACAATTTTCCTACGTATTCGAATTTCAAATATGATGAGGCAAACATAAGGCTGAGGTAGTATGTGAAAGTGAAAAATATTGCTGCTAATTATTTCGCAAAAAAATTCATTCAAACCTAAGACCAGCAGTGTGCAAGTGCGACGTATTGTCGTCTCTGCCGCCATTTGCTTATAGCTAAACATGTTTAATATTTAAATGTATAAGAAAATTTTGGGATGATTTTTCGCGGTAAAGGTTAAGTCATACGCCTAATATTTACACTTGAATATTTACTTCTTATAAATACACTATCTCGCCATTTAGGGGGTGGTCATAAAAAAACATTTTAGACCATATCCTCTCCTTGTGACTAGGCAAGATAAAAGAGAAATGTAAAAGTTATGAAAAAATAGAATGAAAATGGTAATTTACTACACCAATTCTACTAAACGTCTCAGTTTATCTGTAAACCACAATTATTAATATTATATAGGAATGCATCGCATAAGAATGGGATATTGCTGAAATTGGAGAGACAGAAGGTAGTGTCATCTTGTTATATACAAAATTCTGCTGTTCAAAGGAATTGATGACATCACAGAGTTTACATCACTTTAAGGCATTGTCTGTATGCAATTTTTTACTAGGGACACCATTTAAGCAAACAATAAAATTAAATAGAGAATCGTCGATGCACATCGTTTCTTGGTCAGAAAATTAAGGTGTGCAAGGTTATAAATTTACTTTCTACACAAATTTAAAAATAATATAATTATCTGCACTGTTGTGTTTTAATTTTTTTTCCAAAATATTATATTGGAGCATTACACAAAAACTGAATTTCAATTATTTTTTTTTGATAAAGTTCCCATTTCAATTGTTCCATTATATATCTCGAGTCTAACAACGATGCAGTTCCAAATTACACTAACGTAAACATTTACAGATAGTGTTGCTACTCGTATTTTAAAAATAAATGTATGTATGTAATTTTAGGTAACACACTTTATGTTTTTTTATCTTGTTTTCAGCCTTTGTCTAAAGGCGCTCGGCCGAAGTGATCGAGCGAAATAGAACACATCAGTAATGAATGAGCTATGATTTCTGAAAATAATCTGACACGTTTAGTAATCTACTAAGCACAAAAGATTAAAATTATATTAGGTTAACCATATTTTTTTTTATCAACAAATAATATTTGATTGAATAATGTTTATTTTTCCTTGATTTTTTCTTATCTTGTGTCTTTTTCTTTCCAAAAATTTCATTTGTATTTTATTTATTTTAAAGAACATGGTAACCGTATACAAGACATCATCTTACAACGACACTCTTTTATGGATCACGTTATCTGGCTGACTGGAGGGCGACAAGTTTCTAATTTCGACGAGATACATAATTAAAATCATGCATTTACATTGAAAACGGAATAACGAAACATAAATATATTTGAACTCTGAAATCGACGAAAATGTACCTTATAGTCACGAAAAATCGAATTAAGTCAAAAAAGAAAGTTAATTATTTCATTTCTGAAATTAATACCTGAAAAACAAAAAAATAATTGAGAACATGTTGTGATGGAAATAAAGTTTAACAAAATGTATTACTTTGGAATAGATTTTTACTCACGTCGGAACGAAGGAAGAGGTATATGCCTTTAGGGTGAGAGATTGTTTTTTTTGTGTGTGCAATTCAAAGTTCCTATTTATCTCCAAAAATTTTGATCGATTTAGATACGGTTTTCTGTAAAATGTTTTAGATTAATTTGCGGTAGTTTTTACATAAGTGTTAGCTTATCAGGGTGCGATGTGGCACTTTGTTGCAAACGAATGTTCGCATTTATCTCCAAAACTGTTTAACCGATTCAGACGCGGCTTTTTGCAAAATATTTGGGAATAATTGGCGATGGTTCTGAGATAAGTGTTGCGATATTAGCTCACCAGGAAGCGCTGAACATTTTACTAAATATGGACCAACTAGTATTATGTTCAGTTCATAAGGTAGCCACATGTAAATTCTAATTATTTTTGAATACATAAATTTAATTAATAAAATATTATTGCATCGTTTACATTACAAAGTATTTTTCTGCATTGAATTTGTTTTTGTCATTTTAAAACTAAAAAGTAATTTGGAAATATAAATAGTTATAGAAGTTATAATAAATAAATATATAAGTCATATTAATATATCTCCTCTGTTAAAAGCACTCTGTATTCCTTTTGTCACCCTTTTTGTGATTTCTGCAATATTCCTTCGAAAATAGGAATTTAACAAAAGCTTCTGCCATCACATACGACTAAATATAACAAAGGAAGGCCAAAAGACGACGTTATTATACCTCGAGACGCAGAGGACGTCATTGAATCAGATATCAGGAATCAATAACCCTAAGACGAGTATTTATCCGATATTAGATCCGTTTGCTTCCGCTCTCGCGCCAGCTTAAAAATATGAACTTTACGCTGAGATATTGGTGCTTCCTTTTATTAGTTTAGCTATTTCCTTGGTTTTAGCTTTTTGTTGCTTAATACATTAACAATACAAATGCCTTTGCTGAATTGATATCAATTAACTAATACAATGTTACAAGTAGAGAAGAGGAAAGTTTCAATTTAATGGAAAGATGTATTTTTCGGGTTTTGTTTCAGCGAAATAAATGCGATACGACACGCATATTTCTGTGTGTTATTTTTTGATATTAATTAAAATTCCACAATCTACCTTGTTTTAGTAAATTTTATTATTATTTTATTAGCTGGAGAATCTTCACAATTTGTTTTTTATTCCGTTAAATTTACGGAGATAATTTTTTCTGAAGAAGTCGAATTTTCTTAATACCGGTTGTATCGAAGCTCTCTCCCCTGTTTACGTGTGTGTGTGTGTGTGCGTGCCCGTGTGTGTATGTATATGTGCGTGTACATGCGTGCGTGCGTGCGTGAGTGCATGCGTTTGGACGTGACTGTCTTTGTGTACTCGATGTATGGTCTTCTCAACTTATGGAAGAATATAAATTAAATTTAGCTCGAAAGTTGCTGACGATTTAAGAAAGATCACAATCTGCAAGTATTTGTCTGTAAGATTGTATGTTTAAAACTGTTATTAAACGACGTTATAATGGATTGGCTTGATCGTTGGTAAAAGAAACAGAGGTCGCTGTTTTTTAATTCACTCACTATCTTCGAATTAATGAAATAATCTAAGATATTGTCTTTTCATGGAACGGCTGTATTTTAAACCTTAGCGTAATTTAAATCGTTTAAATATTCGTTTTACGGTGATTATGTTTTATGAATAGAAATAAAGCCTAAGGGTACGTTTCATTGTGTTATGCAATTTGTCACGTTTGTGTCGCAAAATATTTTATTTGACAGAGTTTGGATGTTGTTCATAAATAAAATTAACTAAATGTTTAGAAGAAATGTTAAGGTACATGTATACCTACGGCACGTGTTTTCATATTGCTCATATTCAAATATGTACTGAACATGAGTTTTTCCATTTATTCTGAAAGCTACAAATAATTGCATTTATGGAGGGAAGAATAGTTTGTTAATGAAACTATTATGGAATCAGTTCTGTATATATAAAGCGTGGTAACTTTTAGTAAATTTTTGAGAAACAGATTACACCGCTTGTATATGAACCGAACATATAAAGGTGCCAGCGATTTCCGTTAAATTCGCAAAAGAATGGAATTAGTTATCATATTATTTAAACAAACGTGGGAAGTATCAATAACTTTTCTCAATTATGATACATTTATTTGGAAAATTTATTAATTAGTGTGTGATATGATATCAGTCTCTAAATTTATATAATTTAGCTGATTTATAGAAAATAATTAATTTAAAACTAAATGAAATAAACGAATACATAGATAGTAGTTGGAGAAAGTGAATTTTGTTACATAATTATAAATTGGAGTAATCGCGAAGCGTTTTAGTCTTGCTGTATTTTGAGTTTTTGGTGAAAACCTTTTTTCATCTATATGTCTCTAAAACCCCGAATGTAAAGCTGGAGTATAAAAATGTATTTGAAAATTTCTTCAAATTCTCCAATGCGAAGATTAAAGATTATTTAATATTTGTTGAAAAGTAGCGTGAATGTATTTGCGAAATGGAATTTAATAACGGCGATATGATATTTATTGACAAATAGCGTAAATGTATTTGAGAAGTGGAAATTAAATATTGTTTAATTGTTTCAGTCGATTGCACGTATTGAAAGGGAAGGTAATAATACTAACGTCTGCATTTAATTTCTTTGTGTAGCGTGAACCACTTGATGGATATCCATGCGTAAGGTGTTATTGAATTTGTCTTTATTTCAAGAATATCAATAATGGCGGCCACTTTGAAGCTTCGAACACGAACAGACGTAGCGCGGGCAAAAAAGCGGTGGAAGGCGCGCGCACGGGAACGCCGTACTTAATCTTAATGCTGAGATTACTTAGTTTTAGATGTATAATGTACAAACTATGGATTTTTTTAATGGATCATGTAAGAATTTGATGAAATGATTTATATATAAAATGTTGAAGTTATATAAAATAATATCAAAAAAGCAAAAGACCGACTACAGGAAAAACTTGAAAAGGAAACACATTTTTTTAACCCTGTCAAAATTTCTTTGAGTAGTGATTGGCAAACGGGATCCGATTTTAAGCAATAAATCGATTTAAATCAAAATTTCATTATCGTATCTTCCAACGTATTATGGCTTAAAAAACAAAAGAATGGTTTTTATTTTTTTTTTCTCTATCAACTTTCTGTAGTCAATGGATTCAAAAACTTTTTTTCATGTAAGCGAAGTCTATCTTATTTGAAATTTCGATTCATGCAAATTTATGATGTTCCATAAATTAAGAGTAGCATAGTATTCAAAGTTGTGAGCAAAAAACCGATATATAAAATCACGTAGAATCCCTCAACAATTATATAAAATCCCACAGAATTCCTAAAGATTAAATTTCAATTGAAACATTCTTAAGAAGAACAATATGATCACCTATAAATTTAATAATTTCTTGTTACTATTTTTTGCTACCATTTGTTTGCAAAACGAATAAAATTACAGACTATATCCATAATATGTTCAAGTAATAAGTACGAAGTATTTACCTTGTTCGATTTGTCTTCGTAAACTCTTTGAAATATTTTATTATCATATGAGAGTCTTCAAAATATTATACGAATATGTACAAAAGCTTAAAAATTATGTAATTACCGTCAAATTAACTCCCAGTAAATTTACACCCGATAAACTTTTAGTCATTATATGTAAATAAAGCTTCGTTCACTAAAAGCGCTTGGTTCATGTATTTTAATATAATTTATAATATTCAATGCCTTTATTTCATTAATATCCAAGGGCGCGGGGTTCCATTGAAATTTGTTCATGAGTGAAGCAAATGATAAGGTTTCCGCAAGGTCGCTTATTATTCTTTTTCCGCTTTATGCATATACAGAAGTTGTTGAATTGGAAGGCTGTATCAATTAGGGAGACGAAACAAAACTGGGATGATTGCAAGTTATTGTGAAGTACATTTATTTAAAGATTTTCGACAAGCTGTGAAAAATAGTTATATGCGCAATCATTTTCCGTAATATATGCCCTGTACATGAATTCAAAAATATTTTCCATGGTTTAGTCTTGAAACAAAGAGTATTTGTAATTTGCCATATCCGCGCATCTTTATGTTACAGCCCCACAGTTTTTATAGTGTCATACTTTTTAGAATGCAAATACATTCTTTAATAGAAATTCAAATCAACAAAACATATAAAAATTAACCTATTTTTCATTTAAAAATAAACCTATTTTTCCAATAATGGATTTGAACATTATAACTTTCAACAAAAGAGTATATCAGTTACCTTGCATTAATAATTTTAAAATATATAGACGTCTACGAAACCATACCTTACGGGTGCGTCGAAGACACTCGGCCGTTTTTTTTGTTTGTTATGAAATTATTTAAAAACTATTGTATCAATTGACGTAAAATTTTACAAAGGAAATGACATATCAATTGTCGATATCATTTTCTTTTAAAATTCTGCGTCAACTGGTACAATATTTTTGTCAATATTAAGCCTTAAAGTTTAATTTAAGATGTAACACACTTAATTATTAAATTATGGTCTAGCAAAAATAATAATTTCCTCTAATTTTGTGTAGGTTACGACATAATGACGGATAAATATAACAATATCATCATTTTACATGATGCTTTACACTTTTATATTAACATTAAAAAAAAAAGTTTAATTCCAAATGTCAGTAGTTCAGATATAAATATGATAATTAATATAAAATGAAATTATTTCTAGTGCCAAATGGCATTGTTTAGCGACAAAATGTTTGTTTAATTTACGTAGTGTACTTCTCTGGCCGCTTTTTGTCGCAATCATTGATAACGCTGCTTTGATTACGCACATAGATTCAAAATTGAAAACGCGCAAAAGTCACTTATAGATAAATTTAAATCGACATTAGACTGCAGTCAAAGATTCTAACTCTGATTACAGTCATAGCCTGGATGAACTGCAAAATTAAACCATCACAAAGTACAATGCACCTACCATGTTTTGAGATATTTTGACCAAAAATAAAAGAGAACTCGAAAATTAAAAATATCCCATACTCGAAATTGACCATGTAAGTTGCTGCCTGGTCGAAATTAAATATTGAAATATTAATGAAATTTTCTGGAACATTCTACAGCTTTCAGAGAAAAATTTTAATTGTAATAATTTTCAATATAGTAATTATAATAATTTTCATTAGAGTCCAATCCAATATTATTATAATTTTTTTAGCATTAGTCGGTGCGTATTTTAAAAAAAGGGAGAAATATCAGCCTAATTTAATTTTTGCACACTTTGCTATGGCCACATACAAGTTACCGAAAACTATGTAAATTCTGTTATGATGACATGATATATGAGACGCGTTGAAATACGTAATTTCCTCAATTTTTACACTTGTTTGGTGCTTTTTGATTATCCGATTTTTTATGCAATGAAACAATGAATTCGCTTGTCTCTTCATTTCACAGCCAATTTGTGGTAAAGTTGTAAATTTTTATATAAAAGAGCATATTGCTGATGGTTAAATGAAATAATAATGATTCAGAATTGCTAGTTTACCAAACTTGTCGACGTCAAATAATCAATTGAAGAGTGTTACAGAAATATTTTATAGCTTGAAAAAAATGTTGGCATAATTTTATTATAACTAAGAAAGCTAATAAGTGTAATATTTTTTGGGAAAAAAACATCAACACTTTCGTAAATTTTCCATCACTATTTTTTTGTAAGCGATATAAGCTTGCAAATATAAATGTAAAAATAAAAAAAAAAAAAAAATATATATATATATATATATATATATATATATATATATACATATATGTATATTATTTTATTACCTTTCGTCTTGATGTAAAAAAAATCAACTTAATTCTTTTTTAAAACCAAAAACACTGTAGAGTTATTCCAAAGATTTCACTACCACTTTTGGTTTAAAGAGCCACTAAACGAGTTTCGCAATGAATTTATACTTTTATTTGAATTACATTGTTTCCAGAACTTTTAAGGGTTTAATACTAAAAAAGGGAACCCCTGTAAGTTCGACACATTCGTACATTGGCTCTCCAACAGTCGCAGCCCCTTAGTTTCTACAATTTTAGACCCGTATGCATAATATGTTGCAAGTAGTTGCTTCGGAACAGAATTGATATGTGAAAAAATATTGCAAACTTATTTTTTATTGTTTTTCTCCAAATATGTAAAAGGGAGAGAATTTTTCTTATATAAACTGAATTAATCACTGAAATCTATTGAAATAGTTCAGTTCTTATTTACCAGTTTTCCTTTTAAGTTTCGTTAATTAAATACAAAGTTTCAAATGATGTTCAACATAATCTGGAGGATTACGTTGAAAGTCATTAAACAAAAAGAAAGGGAAAAATTCTAGATTCTCTGATTTGATTGGAATTTTCAAATACAACTATTTTGATTAGATTTTATCAACAATTTAGAAAGACGCGACAACAACGAATATTTTGTTCATGTCTCGAAAATGACTTATGTAATAATTCAACGTTGGAAAATATTTTGACACTGTTTCACGGGTACTTTCTTGATAATTTAATAATTTAGTTTTATTTATAATTTCTTGCGTTAGGAATTTATTGGTTTTCAGAAAAAATAGGAATATAAGAGTTTTCTTATATTTCATAGTTAAGAATTTATATCTCATAAAAATTCTGCCATTGTTCTCCATTTGCTTAAATAAAGGAAGGTGTAAATATAAAATAAATAACAACATTAAAAACTTTTCTAATTAAATTTTTGCAGTGTTTGATATTTTTTTTTAAATTTTGTAGTTTTAAGTAATTTTATTTTAAAAGTTGTTTTGAAAATAATTAGTTTTATACCGATGATCGTTTTGATGATAATATTCATTGCCTCCTGTTTACTAAATAATTATACAACATTTTTTTCAGATAATTATATTTTGCCGTTGATTAATGTAGAAGACAATAGTCGGTAAAAGTCATGGTCAAAACTCATTCTGTCGACTTTATTATGTGGAACTTTATTAGGTTTGAGCGTTGTGAGGGGCAATAAGACTGAACGCGTTTTTTGGGTCGAAGCTAATGGATTTTTTTGTTACAGGAGCTTTTATATAGTTCTGACCTTTTGTGGAATGACCTACGGCAATTTTATTTTTCTACATTTTTATATTGTTTATGACACATAACTTTATATCACATTAGACCCAAATATCATTAATTAAATCTGTCACAAGGCCAACTTAAATGGTAAGTTCAAAATAGGACCTCCGAACAAGTGATTTTATGAATATACTAATATTTAGTTGGGTTTGTAAACGGTTTTGTAATAGTCAAATAATTTAATATTGATGTAAAACGTCTAATGTCGCATTTAGATGGGAGTTAAATTATTTCGATAGCACGTCGTGATGGGCCATTCGGCCAGCTTTGCGTCTTGTCGGCTTTTTCCTACTTAATTCGGTCAGATTCCCGTTTTTTGGCACGTTTCGACGTAATTCGATCAGTTTCACGTTTTGTCGGCTGTTTCCATGTCAACTCTTTCTTCTCTACTACGCAACGCACACGCTGCTTTGCGAGTGTGGTAGTGTATCAGCATTGTTTCTTATTTACTAACGCTTACAACTTTAGTAGTCTATATCGTATAAATAATACAACAACAAAATTCAGGCATTTCACATCCGCTAGGCGTCCCATGAAAAACGTACCACATAGTTAAATACTAAATCAATAAGAATATAAATATGTATTTAGTAAATATACAAATAAATTCGAATTCCCAATATTCTGTATTACGTTTCATCAAAAAATAATTCAAAATTCGTTTTAAACGAAAAAACTTAATCGTGAGTTTGATACTTCATTACAAATATTAAAAAAATTAATGGTAGTTTTTATGATTTATTAAAATGTTATGGAAATTAACTTATGATTGTAATTTTACGTTAATAAATTTAATTATTTTCTTCAATTACTTATATTGTGCAATATTAACAAAGCGTTTTTTTATATTTCTGTTCCCGCAAATATTTTTTCAACTTTCGTTTTTTCTTAATCAATACTTCATTATAATCTGCCTTCTTCATGATCTATTTATTATCGGCGACGAATCCAACAACAACAGAACTCACTCAGTTGATTGTAGCTGTTTACACCCTTTCAAAAAATTAAAGACTAATGCGACTCTATGAGTCTACATGGGCCAACCGATTAGGATATTCGTTGTAAACGAGGTTGGGCCATATTAAAGATCCAGGCGAGAGAAAACACGTGTAAAATGGTTTGATTCGGTTAATACTTTATGATTATATAAATGCAATAATTTTACTTATTTATTTGTTATTAGCTTCCAGATTTATATTAAGTTTTGAATAGGTTTAAGATCCAAAAAGACAAAAAGTTAAGCTTGCCAAATGCGAGTTGAACTCGCAGACGGAGAATTCCATAGCACCAAACAATATTCGTTGAAAGATTATTTTAAGTCCTACTACCTTAATTTTTTCCATAATTTTACACACGTTAGTTAAAAGGTTAGAGATTGGGACACAATTTTTAAGATTTAAAAGCGCATATCTCAATAATTATTGACTTAAATGAAAGGGTTATTTTGTAGCCGCTGTACAATTTTTAGAATCTATCCAACGATATCCCACAAGCCTTATGTGCACTGGATTTTTCCTTCCATCCTGCAGTTACATATATGGAGTGCAATCCTAATATTGTTTTCTTCTTAATTCCATTATTTCAATGCACAACGACCATAGAAGGCATCTGCCATCCAAATTTCATGTATATAGTACCAACAATCTATAGTAAAAACAATGTTTGCCATTTAATTATGGAACCCTAAAAAGTGACTATATGATGGTAGAAATGTAGCCACAAATACCTTATCCTGATTTTGTTGATGTTACCACAATTATTTTGGAAGCCTGTCTCAGTTTCTACCGTAAATTTTACTTAATGTTTAAGTTTATTTTGTCATTAATTTTTCTTTAAATATTTTGGTAAAAGTAACTAACTGGATAATTCAAAGAAGGAGAAGAGATTCAATAAAGTTCTAAATCTCGATAAATACAACGCTCATTAGCGACGTAATTTAAGCAGTCAAAGAAAATAAGATTATATTGCAATATTCCATTGAATTTTATTAAATAAATTAGTTACAGTTATCAAAGTTATCATTAGCACAAGGTATACATAGTTAGCAATACAATATGAAGACGTCTTGTTTCTTATATTTTTTTAAATTTTTTTTATTGATGACTAGAAATTGTGTGATTTTTAAATGTATTTTTTTCCTTAAAATTCCATGTGTGGTTTTCAAAGAAAACCAAAGCGTCCTAAATATGCAAATGTACCAAAATGATAATAAAGTTATTTAAAATGCATAGTAATTGAAATTAATATGACACGAATTACTGATCCCTCGTAAGCTGTGACATCAACTACTGGTCCAAGCAACTACGTAATCACATTAATAAAGACTTTAACGGAACAGAAATATATTAAGACAATATCTGGCAACGCTGCGTTAATAAATAAAAGTGCGTATAAACTGATTACCAGCGCGGAATATTTGGATGTATTCTAAGCAGGCGAAACAAAACTGAATTTTCTTCTTCGGTACGAGTTAGA
This sequence comes from Druceiella hillmani, assembly GCA_039881145.1. NCBI lineage: Eukaryota > Metazoa > Arthropoda > Insecta > Lepidoptera > Hepialidae > Druceiella > Druceiella hillmani. The sequence continues at coordinate 285,700 of JAYKKI010000033.1, read as the reverse complement.
ATACCAAACCCAAGACCGAGGGGTTATTAAGTATATGCACGATTTATTCGCAAAGATAAAATATGCGAGTTTAGGGGAACTGTACTTGTTATTTACAATATTAATTTACGAAGATTTTTTTCTACCAGCCCATCTTTAATATTTAGCTTACTTATCAAACGTTTTGAACCAACAAACATAATAAAAACTTATGTTAGCATTGATAACCAACGAAACTATTTAATAAAACTGTGTTTTTATTAGAAAAAATAGGTAATAAATAGATGTAGCTTGCCATATGAAGGTACGACAAACTGCTACCCAAGGAAATTTTTAATAATTTTTTTATGTTATTTGTTAGCGGGCCAGCAATGGGTATTAGGGATACTTTAAAAGAAACGGCTATTTTAGTTCCAGTATGACGTGCATCTCACGTAAAGAATTATAATTAAAGAAGATATGCATACCCGCTGCTGAATTTTTAGTGCTTACCATATATTGTACAAAAAAGTTGATATTATTATGGAGAGTATCTTCATTATAACTTTTTTATCCTTTGTTCTTAATTAACCGCAAAAGTTTGCCTCCAAGTTGTTTAGAAATGAAAATAATTATTATTTTCTAAAATTTTAATTTCTAATCGTATAAAGTATTCTTTGTCGGTATTTAATTCATGTTCAAAAATGTGGATAGGAGTAAAATTCTCTCAAATTAAAAATGGATTTTCATTTAATGTTTCAGTGAGAATTGAACGCGAGTGAAACAGAACATCTGTGTCATATCGCGGAAAAAAAACAGGGAATGTTTTGTTTAGAACTTTGACAAGCATAGCGGCTCGTAAAACGATCCAGCTGTTATATTGAGAGAAGCAATCTTTCGACACGGGTATTTTTTTAAATGTTGCTTGGTTTTAATTTGTTGCCAGTAGAGACGAAACGGATAAACATCGCATAACACAATATATAAGGAAAATGGAGGAAATATTCCATCGCTCAAAGATTTTTAAGTGTCAATTTAATCGTTAATACTGATTAATAACTAACGTCGCTGTAATTAAAATAATTATGTTATTGTATTATTTTTTGCCGAAAAATTTTGGTTAAAATTTGATATTTTTTGTGTTTTAATGCCAAAAAAAGACAGACAAAAGGTTTTAAATACCATAAATCTAACCCGCTAAGAGTAGATCACTTGGATCTACTATTTATCCACTATTTATAGAAAGTTTTAAACGTGTTAATTATAAAGTTTTTGCATTCGAAGTGAAAGTGGGAAAATTATGTATTTGAACATATCTTATTAATCTTGAAGTGTGGGTTTAAAGTAGTCACGGATGGTTCAGAAAGGTATACTTTCATGTAAGTACACAGTGGGATTTATGAGAAGCTAAACGTTTATGGGAAAATTATGTCTTCTTCGGCCTTATTCCCAAAATAATGCCATAAAAAATGTTTTATGTCAAAGAGAGATTACGGAATACTGTATTAATGCCTGAAAAATGTGTTATGTCAAAGTGAGTTTCCAGGACACACATATCAAACTTCATTTTTATCCTCTGAAGCACTGCATACAGTTCAGATCAAAGCTCTCTCAACTAATATTTACCATCTACTCTTGTAATGTCAATTGGTTTTCATCGTGCAATCTTTACATTCTTCACGTCTCTTTCGACACCTTCAATTCCATGTGATTTATGGTTTGGTAGCCGATTCCACTCTTTTTTTCTAGCGCCTTCAACTTGGGAGAATATTATTTTCTATCAGGGTCTGAGTTACTTTATCCAAATATGTGTTTAAGTTACCTTATGTTATATGCGTTGATACATTTAAAATTGTTTGGTTTTAAACATTTGTTAGTTCATTAAGCATTTTGGTTGAAATTTCGGCACCTTATTTTCTTTCACTGTGTTATTAATATTACGTAAGAATCTCCTTTTAAAAATTGACACTTATCTTCACGACTTCGATATAAGAGCAAGTATTCACATCATGTTAATTTCTAGTGATTTTATACATAATATAGAAAGAGTTTTTAGCTGGTTAGACTCTTTTTATTAGAGATATTTTAATTTAAAAAATGAAACTGATAATATCCTGTAGTTAGAAATAATTGTAGCACTCAATATTATCTTGAAATAATTACTTTTAGATATGTAATTCAATAGATAGCAAGGCTGAAGAAATTTATAGGACAAGAAAGTTAATAGATACCCTTAATTTCTGAAGGTAAGCTGAATAACTAACTTATTCATACAAAATCAATGTTATTGATATTATAACTAAGAACTAAACGTTTTTAAGTTTGTTTATGAATTTAAGCGGACACGTCATGTTAGTTACTTGCCAAAAAAATTAACAAATTCACACAATGACACCCAAATAACAATCGACTACGTGTTGTTCACTCTACTTATTCCTACTACTTTATTCACGCCAAGATTTTTAGTAATGCTAACTGAACTATTTTAGTAAATGTTTATGGTTCCGTAGCTAAAAGATAAAAGCGAAGCCATAACAATTTTGGTATGTCCATGTGTCCGTTTTTATGTCACATAATTTTAGCTCGTTCGGTTTAAGACGAATGTAATATTATAAATGGTGAAGGGATAAGGAAATAATAGGATTTGCAGGGGAATGTAATATTATAAAGAGTGAAGCATGTGTAGCAGGGAAAGAGTGAAGCGTGGGTAAAGAAATGGAGTAAAAACGGGAAGAAGCTGGGGAGTCAGGGATGGAGGGAAAGCAAAATCTTGACAGAAACTTATTTTTTACGTGATCCGTCCTACATGAAAGTGATTTCATAAGTGAGCCATTTACACGATAAGTCCTTTTTATCTCTAGAATAAATGTATTTAAATTTGTTTCACCCCTAATGCTCTTTGAAGCTTCGAACACTCTTTACAAATTAATTTAGACTTAATAAATTTATATTTTATTAATTTATATTATTATTACTTAAGGCTTAATTAATTTATAAGGACTTAAAAATAGACCATTTTTATTCTGGAGGCGTCATTAAGAAATAGAGATATTGAATATTAAGTTAATTTTTTCAATGCCACTAAGGACATTTTTATGAAGCGAACTACATAATGAAAGCCTATTATCACCTATTTACGCCTCAGTAAATTCGCCTCCTGCCGCGTCGTTCCCCTGTCATTAGACCATTATAAAATAAATCATTAGGGAAATTATAATGTGGTTGAACTTTAATGTACTTAAATTTAATTCATTTTATTTAGTATTTCTTTTTTGCTATTTCTACATCGATAAATAAATTTGTTATATTATGTTCCTATAATTTTTAAGAAGTAGGTTGATAAAGGTTTGGTTTCTTTAACTTGTCTTGACGACAAATCATAAATACTGACAAGAGTCTGACATCAGTCCCGGAATATGATGACAGGAACTACTTAATGGTCAGAAGTAGATTCACCATATTTGCGTTCATTTGACTTTTTTTGCCGATTTCGTTGATTAAAAATAGTGGTCAAGATATGATGATGGGACCTGATTATCGCAATCGCAACTCTTCGGTGGCAAGGAATAAATACATCATGTTTAGGCCAGAGTGTCTTAATTTGATGAATTTTTGGTACTCCGCAATGATGAGGAGTAATTCAACGAGCTCTGGTTCTTTTGTCTTTTTTTGACGAATCCTTTGGTCAAAATCTCTTAGTAGGACAGGCTGATATGACAGGAACTTATTAAAGACGAAGAATAGGTCATCGCCTTTGAACTTGTTTGACTTGTCTGACAAGTCTTTTGGTCACAAGTGGTGGTCAGCGTCTGATGATAATATCGAAAGATGATAACAGGTCATATTTATTATTCATTTATATTTAACAAAATAAATATGCAAATGAAGCTAATTGCAAAGAAATAAAGAGAACTATAACATATGTAGTCGATTGGATTTATGCTAATGCTTAAATTGCAAAAAAATTGAAGTCCGGTTCCACAGTTTGTTACCAGTAAATATAATTTCCCATTATTTCTTAAAAGAAAATGAGTTCCTAAGAAGTTGGCATAATACGGCTGATCGTAAAGTATGAAGGCTTGCTAGATGAACAATATTTGAACACGAATACAAGACACTATAGGTTTGTGGTGTATTAGGTCATCACTTTATTTAACATCAATTCATCATTATATTTTAGCTCAATGCAATTTCAACTTTTTATTAAATATTTCTTTTGAAAACATTTTACTTTAAATAATATTAATTTTCATTAAATTTTCCTTTTTTGACGTGTCTATAAAATAGATATTTCTTTAAAGGTAAGGAAGTATCTGTTGTAAGAAATGTCTGTTGTTACAGTTTTTATATCCTAGAAATATCTATAATCAATTAATATCTGGGCAGTAAGAAGCTATGCTTAAAATAAACTAGATTATTCTTTAAATATTAAACGGATTAAACATAGACTTTGTACGTAGTATGAATTTTAATTTGGTTCCAAATATCCCTAGTTTAATACAATGTTTTAAAAAAAATTACATGTACATTATATACTGAAACTTTTTGCTCCCACTTTATATGCATGAGGCAATATATTAAAAACCAAACAATATATTGAGATTCCCATGTGAAATATTTATTTCAAAAATGTTATGTACTTTGCTGTGTTAGGCACACTGAAGGATATTATGGATTTTTTTTGTTACGAACCCTAAATTGCAATGTTAAACTATGAATAATTGGTACAGTCACAACTAATAAGTATTAAAGAAATTGTTTCACTAAGAAATGTTTCCTATCCTTTTTGAACGTCTTCACTCTGTTGAAATGGTCAATAGAAAGATAATTACCTTACTCGATGCTAGATGGGTATTATTTTTATTTAAAAATAAGTTTTTAAGTCAGTGAAATAAAAATATAGTTTTTAAATCTTATCACATGTTTGATTTATTAAATATTCCGAAGTTAGGTGCAAGTAAGATGGTCAATTTCAACGGTGTCTTAATTTTTGTTTTTCTCTCTTCATTTCATAATGTATTCATTTTACTTTTTGTCGTGACTTTTAAAATAAATGAAATATTTCTGAAAGCTTGCAATTTTTTTAAAGCGAAAGCTATGCTTTATAAAATATTATTTTGGAAACAACTTACGGTCATATTGTAGTTGAAAGTAAAATCATATTCTTAAAGAAAACAGTTACTTCATTATGGATTTAAATATAGTTTGGAAAAATTTACTTTAAACGCTATTTATATATTAGCAAAACACAACTATTAATGTAAGCTCAGTTGTTTATGGTTAAATATTGAAATGTTATTATCCTGTTAGAGGCAGGCCAAAGCATAAGTAAGTATACCTATAAACGTTCGGATTTTAATGTTTAATAATTCCTATGAATATTCGTAAACTTAATGAATCTCAAAATAAAAAAAAACTTCATTTACGTAAATGCCGCCTGACGCTGGATTGTTTCTTAGACATATATACTTCAGTCTTAGTAAAAAGGGTTATGTAAACATTTAAAAAAAAACCTTAAAAATGTATGTTACTCAAATCAGCGTCTTGGGAAAATAAGTAACATTGACTTTCATGAGTCTCAAAAGTTAACATTCCAAAAAATTTGTATAAAAATATCATACCCTTATATGTTTATGGAACTCTTTAAGCGTGTATGAAACCCCGTTGTGTGAGATTTATTCTATATATATTTAACAGGGTTTTTGTGTAGAATGACGTGAGTAAATACGTATGGTTTTGTACGTATGTAAGAAGGTTCTTCCTGGTATATTTCGTTCACGCATTGTTTTTAAATAAGTATTCCACTTCTGTGTTTTTCGTTAGATATTCAATATATTATTTAATATCCTAATAAACCCAGAAAACGATTTAAAGTAAAACCTGTCTTCTTTTATAATTTATTAAAAGATGTTCGTTTGTGTAATGTTCGAAGACTTACCGGATACGTGTTTACTGAGACGCAAACAGATAACTGTAATGGTCTTTAGACTATTGTATTCGTTTCACAATGAATTGTTAATATTTAGTTTCCTCGTTTTGTTCAATCAAAGAATGACCTTAGAGTCTATCATAGGAAGTTACTCAGGAGCGAAAGAAGGAAGTAAGATTTAAGCGACAGCCATTTAAATTACAAATATCGAACATTCTTGTTTAAGAAAATGTAGGTGCACGATTTTTCTAAAATTTGTTAAAAATACTCTATTTTCAAAATGTATTGCATATGTTCTTTAACTATCATTTTAATATTATAACAGAAAATAGGATAAAGACTTTCATGACCGTAACCCAGTAATAAAGCAAAAATCGATACCAAAGAAAAGAAAGAAATTTAAAAAGGTATGAAAACACATTCTCATCATATATGATGCTAAGTTTAGTATAATATACAAATTTCAACAGATACATTGAGACTGAACTTTGAGTACTTAAATCGAATCGAATGGAGAGTTTCTTGGTTGTTGATGAGCTTTAATATTACACATGTAGGCTATCGTGTTGAACGTTTGAGGGATTCCAATTTTGACTTATTTCGATGTAAAATGAAGATAGGAGTGAGTTCAATAATTAAATGAGTGTGGCTAATGTTAAGGTCTTTAATTATAAATAAATAGGAAGCAGGTGTAAATTAGAATAGTACCTTTTCAAGTTTTGACCCTTATTCAACAAAATTTCCATGTCTTCAGAGTTCCCAACTGTTTATTGTAAAGATAAAGTTTATAACTAAATTTCCACGATAAAAAGGTATTTTTTTTATAAAAAGTTAACATCCTCGTACCTAAGTAATTTTTTGAAATTTTCACTTTTAATTAATCTTTATTATTATGTTCCCACAATAATTTTTTTGTTTATATTTCGAAAACAAAAATTTTATTCCACAAATTAATTTAGATCACACATATTGTTGAAGATATTGCGTCCTAATTTATGGCGTTTCGTTATGATTTGAGACATAGTAGCAACTGCATATTTCACTTCTTTTCTGCAATTTTCAAGTGAAGAAGCTGCTTGAATGGATTTCATGACACGCTATTTATGTCCAAATTAGTATTCGACATCGGAAACGATGTGTTTATTATTTAATAAATCTGCAGCCAAGCAACATGTTGCTGTTAAATTTGGTTTACCTATATTTCGTACAATAGACTAACATGCACTTGCGACATTGACTCACGTGAACTGCGAATACAATGAAAAATATGTTGAAATGTTTGTCACTCGTGCGGCTGAGTAAATTATTGTGATACTTGGTGCATGATTCGATTTAATATACAACAGAGTAGATTACATTCTTGTCAGAGAGATAGTAGAGCTCTTGCAACATGACCCTCACTGTTTTTACACAATATTACTGCGAAATGTCAATATCTCGCGCAATGTTGATAATAAATCTATAGCTTACGTGTACTAAATACCAAGATTTGTATTTAAATCTTTTTTTGTCGCCTTAGTCAAAACTTTTCACGGACAAAGCCCCGAGAAAAGCTAGTTTAAGATAAATTATATGTATAAATTATAATTATGAATACTAACCGATATAGGAGAAAAATTTATTTCTTAGCCAACAGACTAAAATTTATAGAATTTCAGGGAAAAAAGGCTAACGACCTCCAGCACCATTTTTGTACAGATATATGTGTAAACTACATTGTAACACAAACTTCAAATAATTTAATAGTCTCTTTGAATAAAATCTCATAAAAACCTTCGACTCCAAAAAAGGCGTACTCGTTGCTGTTTCATCAGCGTTCAATTTTTGAAATCTATATTGAATAGAATGGAGCGTTGATGAAAATACCACTAAAGTAAAAATGTCTAACTCTTTAGAAGACTTAGAGATTTTTTTGCAAATAATTCGAAAATATAAATAATCACAGCGCGTAAAATTCTATACGAACTTAGTGTACATGTCAAATCGATATCTTTAATATTTATTGAACAGGAAAGTTTAAAACTATAAGATATTTTAAAATAGGCATTGAACAAACTTAATATTTTATACACCCTTGTATATTTATAATTAGCAATATTTTTTCTCCAGTTTCATTAAACATTTCAACAACCTAAATGGTAACCCCATTTAGGTTACCCCATTAAAATAAATTTTGTAAATAATATTTTCTTTTTACTCTCAAATTGATTAAAAAATCAGTTGATGGTATTTTCTGCGTCTATCTTTGTTTACTACTTATGAAATTGGAGAGAAACTGATATTTTCTTTCGAACACACCTACAACAGTGGTAACCACAAAATATTAATCATAAGAACACAAATGTATGTAAAGTAGCCTTGGGCAAAAAGTCACACCAGGGTTTTCGGCAATCATTCAAACTTTGTTTAGCTGTTAAGAGTAAATAAAAATATGGATATGCTTAATTTAAGGGATTGGATACTTCCAAAGGAGATTTTAATTGCGCAAAATTAAAGAATTTTATTTTGATGATTATCTCTTTATATGTAAAGTGGAGGCAAAATTTTGATTTCCATGTATCGGGTTATTATAAATTTATGTACATTATAAATAAATTTATATATTTATGTATAATTTATATATTCCCTTCCTTGTAATTTTAGAAATGATGCAAAAAATTGGTAAAGTAGTACTTTGAGGAAAAGTTAATCTAAAATTAAATATTACATGCATATTATATATTTTCGTGAAATAAATAGGAAACCTCACTTTCGCTTGTCTCGAAAGCAATTAGTTTGTTTTTATCGTGTAGCTCCCTTTATGACTTTTTTTCATTATAATTCTTGGCGACTCTAATTACAGCATTTTTTATCTGTTATATATGTTGATTTCATCCATCAAACGAAAGCGCGTTTATAAAATATCAATGAATTGCATTTTGCAAGTGAATTTATTTAATACCTTTTTTTAGCTCCACTTGCAGTTGAATTGATCGCTACATTGTTAACAAAAAAAAAATTAAGTGATAATTTAACTGATTTAAATAAACCAGTTATTATTTTCTACCTGTACTCTAGAAAATGTTAAGTAAATGAAAAATCATTACGTGAAAATAATAAAATATTTATTTCTAAAGTAAGAATAATTGCTTGCTAGGTATTAGCTGCACTCGATGTAAGCTTTGAAGTGTGTAACTTAAACAAAGGTAATCATTTTGGAGTACGTAGTATTTCTACTAAATTATTTAAACATTTTAATATTACTCGTAGTTTTCACCACGGAAAGTGTACTAGGCAAAATATTTCACATATTTCAACAGATATCAAATTGTAGGAAATTTTTACAAAATTACATTTGACGAGTTGAACAAGCCCTTCAACACGACTTTCATGAAGTGTATAATATTTATATGAGTTCCATGTATTAAAATATTATTTAAGGCGATATTACAACGTAATTTATAAATTGTCTTTGCTGACTGCAACTGCATATTTGAGTTGAGACCCCATAAGGGTTGTCTGTATGCCGTAATGTTTATAAATGACCGCACAAAATATTATTTATAAAAATAATAAACGAAAAGCAACCCATATAGAATATACAACCGTGAGGTATTCTTGAAATCACGAGAACACACGGTCGTTTAAAACTGTTAATTTTCATTCCTCGTTGCTTACTGCTGAGATAGGAGATAGACCAGCCAAGACAATTACCATTTATTCTATTAAACGAGAGTTTTTACAGCAAGATAAGATGAGCAAACTTGTCAAAAGCTTTAACATCAACCTGTGTCTTACAATTCATAGATTTGAACAGATATCGGTAATCATACCGATATCTCTTCAAATCTATGAATTGTATCTTATCAACACTAACTAATTTGTTATTATATCAATAACAGATTGGTTAATGTTGATCAGTTCCGTAAAAATTTCTGCTGCTCTTCAATATTATGCTCACGTAATCCCGGATATATCCTTTTATCAACCACTTTTTTTTTAAATTTCTTGAGTATTGCTTACAAAATAGACATTACTCGATAATTTTCGACAGATTGTTTATTGCACGGTTTATGTACTGGTATTACGTGTGTAATATTCCAGCCACCGGGAAATGTAACCTGCGCGACATAGTTTTTAAATATTATAGTAAGTGGAATAGAAATTGTATTCTGCATGCCTTTGTTGATATTAATTTGCTTGAGACTATTTTATTTCTTTTGAAGCGAATGGAGTAACATTAGTACTCGTCTGAAGTTTCAAATTGTGGTGTGGAAATACGTTCTACTCGAAGGTTTTACGAATATCATTAGAATTGAGAAATGGTTTCTGTTCAAAGGTAGTTTGGGGAAAATTATAAAACATTTGAATCATTGCTGGAACATCATTTGATTTCTAACCATGGTGGTTCATTGATGATGGATATCCTTCAGACTTTTTCAAGGACAAAATATACCACCAAACATCCTTTATGTTATTATTAATAAGTGTTCTAGACGTAGCACAACAACAGTAATATATTTTTTTAAAACTAACTTCTTAATTTAGAGAATTCCAAGTACACAGACAAATATTTTCCATTTTGCCCAGAATTGTTTCGTTTTTTTTACTTGGGTCGACTTGGAACATTTGTGTTCAATTATGTCTATATGGGTCTAGTCGTATTGATTTTTAAAACCCTATTGAAATGGAAATATAATATTTTCTGCAGATCTCTTTTCAAAATTAGGCTAAAACTAAGCGTTAAATGGTCGATAGAGCGACCCTTGCTCATGGCTTTTATCAGTGTTTGTTCTTTACATTGATTGAGGTTAACATTTTGCTTTAATTGCTTTAAAGGCAGAACAACTTTTGTTTAATATTTGTTTTAATATTTTATTAAGGAAGTCAATAAAAATATCAAAATATATTACATCAAATAATTTCGATCTTATATATATATATATATATATATATATATATATATGTATATGATAGCTAACGAAAGATAACTAAAGTGGTGTATTAATCAGGGGAAAGATTTACCCTTAAATTTTTACATCATGTACATAATTTTCAAGAAAATAGTAATAAAACTCTATCAACAACGTTCTTCCGCAATGACGAAACAGTAAGAGAAAAAAGTATTACAAATATATACAAATAAAACTGCTACAAGTAATGAAACTTTTCAAAAAAGGCGAAGGTTAACATTAATTATAAAAAATGTATACTTCGCTATTAATCTAAAGTTATGTGCAATGTATTAACATAATCAATTTAAAAACGGCGAGATCTTTGTGATCTTCCTGAATTAGCCGATTAGTCGAACAAATCCTCACTCTTTATAAGTAGAGTCAATGCTTTAAAAAAGTTACTAACAGACAAAAATATTTACAGAACAGACAAACATAATCAATTATTGTAAGTTAATAAAACGAATACAAGACGTAGTTAAAATATTGAAATTAGTGAAGTGGCCGTTAAACCATCGAAATACTCCACAATCTTTAGTCGCAAATGGAACAGCAGAAGAAGTTGAGATTTGGCAATCCGATAGCGATTGAAGCATGGGTAATCTCGTTGTGAAACGAATGTTGTTACGTGCATTCAGAATATGAAAAAAAGTGAGTGTTTTTCTATTTCTAATCTCAACATTGGATGGGTTATCACATTAACCTTTTATAATTTTCATGAAATAAAGGAACAAGTACAAATTTCTTATTACCTGCATAGATTTATATCTAATCATGTCCAAAACGCTAATATGACGGTACATTTGAGGATAGAATTCATAATTTTTAAAATGGAATACAATTATCTTATTTTACAAAAGAATTTCAATGGAGATGGTTCTATAAAATATGTAACTGACCTATGCAATGCTGATAGTATTTTTTTTTAATATTTCCACTTTACTGAAAGGCTAAAAATGAGGAAAATATGTCGGGTGAATACGCATTTTTAGTTTCCTTCGTTTCAATTGTTGAAGCTTTTGGTAATACTATTTTAGGCATCTATTAAATTAGATTAACATAATTTAAAAATACGAAAGGAGAACATAATTTTAGCACGTATACCTAATATTAGTGTAGATGTAACGATATTTTATCTACATATATTTATAACGACTTGAGTTTGCTGGAACATGAATTGCGTTTGACAAGGGAGTTCTTAGAAGATGGGTCTTCAATAAATACAAATATTTAAACACTTTCTAAAATATAAACATTCTATTATTGACCGCTTAGCTAATTGTTTTTAGGATTACGTAACCAAACTGGGTTCCCCTTATAATTTTACCACTTTCTGGCTGCTGGGGCTGTTTTCTGATACCAATAATTTTTCACAATTGTTCTACTCAATGGGAAAAGTAATTACCTAGTAGTTTATAGTTTGGTGGAATGAGTGAAAAAAACGAAGTGTTCAATTTATTTGTTCATATTTTTAACGAATTTGCATATTTGTATTTGAAAACATTAATGTTTTTACTAAAATGTAATTATCATTTAAGCAATACAAATTAATTTTCTCCCAAAAATATCTTTACTTACGACAATTTAGTACTTGCATTTATTATTATAAATGACTAAATAATATTTATGAAATCAATGAACTATGGTTCGACCTTTTAAGTTTAGATGAGTGACTAGTGGGAAATTGCTACCGCAGATATTTCTGTATATCTGTAGTTTAGTCATTTGTCTGTCCCAGCTTTTAAATTTTCCACTAACAGTGAAAACTATAATGATAATATTATTTTGATTTACCTATAATGGTGATCCATTTTCTTAGATTTTTTCATACTCAAGGTTTTGTTTGTAATAATAAAAAGACTAAATGTAGTTATGGTTGACAAAAAAATTGAATATAAAACCTTATTTTAATAAAAAAATAAAGTATTTTTCTGTAATAAAATCTTCCCCGGTAACCGGAAAAAAAATATCTTAGAAATTATCCTACAGATTACATATTCATACATATACAATTTTAATAAGATTGAGCTTTTTTCAGCGTGATAGAAAATTTAACCGTGAAATCAAGGGCAGTTTTCCCAAGCCGAAATCTCGTACGCGGAAAATGTGCGCGGGACTGGCATATGTCTACGACAATCATTTATCTCACGTACTCACGTCACGTATTTTTTTTACGTATCTATGTCGTGTTAAAACTCGCGAATGTATTGAATTACTTGAAAACGAATAATCCTCCCTTAAATTGGCATAATATTTAATATTTCTGGAGTAACGGGGCGTGAGTCATACAAAACAAGCAAGTTAGGTAAGGGAGGTGACACATGGGGGACGTTTTATTCGACATGTTGATCAAATAAGAGCTACAGAGGAGACAAAGGACGGGGATACTCTAGAGAATAAACAGGGGTTGGAGTGAGTGGCTCGTGTATCAAGCGTACAATGTTATAAACTGAGAATTTCTAATGTTTTTTTGTTCTTTTGCCACGTGTTAACATTTTTTCGTTGTTTCTGTCACTTATCTAAAAATATATAGCCATAGCATAAGCACAATTTAAAATTTCGTCATTTTCCGACCAGTTTTCATAGTTTTTCCAAGGAAAAGTTGCTCAGTCGGTTAATAACCTTCCTCGAGTTCCTCGAAGTTTTTTTTATTTGACTTTTAATTACAAACTATGTTTTACTTAGGGTATTAACATTGAATAATAATCGTTTAATCGTATCATTTTAAATGTAATGACCTGCTTCTATGAATATTTTTCCACATAACATTTTTAATAACTAAAGTGTGTACGTGGACAGGAATTTACATCTCAAAAAAAAATTTTTGTTATAGTGCGTCAAAAGGTTTTCATGTTAGATGGTATGGTGCGTCAAAGAGTTTCAGGTGGACATTAACTTTTCATATTTTAAACAATGCTCCTTGATATTAATGTACTTTGTTTTAAAACTATAGTAAAAATTCAAGAAACCTCTTATTTTCTCCATTTGAGTAAAGTGATCCAAGCGTTACGGGTGAAGAGACCTGTACTTTTCTCTTAGCACGACGTAACACATAGTCGATTCTAATTATGATAAATAGTTCCACGTTTAAAAGGGAGCAGCATAAGAATACATTTAGAATGAAAAGCAGTAAAATGCATAAACTTCCAGTTCTTCTTGGTCGAATACTATTCTTTGAAAATCCATTTCGTGATTTAATGATTATAGACATATACGTAAAATATAACTTTTGTACCATATTTTTCTTTTCGCATTTTAATGTTGTTTTTTGCCTATATATTTGTATATATATATATATATATATATATATATATATATATATGTATATGAATATGTATATGAATATGTATATGTATATGTATATGTATATGTATATGTATATGTATATGTATATGTATATGTATATGTATATGTATATGTATATGTATATGTATATGTATATGTATATGTATATGTATATGTATATGTATATGTATATGTATATGTATATGTATATGTATATGTATATGTATATGTATATGTATATGTATATGTATATGTATATGTATATGTATATGTATATGTATATGTATATGTATATGTATATGTATATGTATATGTATATGTATATGTATATGTATATGTATATGTATATGTATATGTATATGTATATGTATATGTATATGTATATGTATATGTATATGTATATGTATATGTATATGTATATGTATATGTATATGTATATGTATATGTATATGTATATGTATATGTATATGTATATGTATATGTATATGTATATGTATATGTATATGTATATGTATATGTATATGTATATGTATATGTATATGTATATGTATATGTATATGTATATGTATATGTATATGTATATGTATATGTATATGTATATGCATATGCATATGCATATGTATATGTATATGTATATGTATATGTATATGTATATGTATATGTATATGTATATGTATATGTATATGCATATGCATATGCATATGCATATGTATATGTATATGTATAGGTATATGTATATGTATATGTATATATATATATATATATATATATATATATATATAGATATATATACACACACAAATATATATATTCACATATATATTTAGCTGTAAGTTATTAGCAGGGATCGTTGTTGCTGAATAGAAAAGGAAATAACGAAAACCGCTCTTTAATCCATTTTCATTTGCTTTTGGAACTTCCACACTGACTAGTAAGCATTATAATTTTGTATCCGTGATGTGGCTCCATTCATCCTCACATCACAGAATTAACTTAGCTTTGTCATTTCATAACCTTTTATCACGAATTCGCATAAATACATGTTGTATGTAATTCAAAGGCAGATGTGGTGTGGTTATGAAAAAATGATTAAGGTTACACTTTAAGATGCATGCTAAAAATAAAGGTGTGATGTGTTTAAAGTTGACGTGAATATTTTTGTGCTTCCCATTGAACGAGGTATTGTTGGATTAGTTTTTGGAAAAACAATAAATTTTGCCATTGTCCATTATATAAGCAATTTTGGCGTTTTGTTATAATTTTTGATAATATATAATAAAAATGATGAAAAAAGAAAAGAAAAAAAATAAAAATGAATAAAGTTTGAAACTTTTCAGAACGTGCGTTGGAAAAGCTAGCATTACTTAATTAATATTTGTTGGTTATTAAACATTTTATTTTGCGGTTCCTTTGCCTAAAGTTTTGAAAAAGCCTAAATCTGAAATCGTAATGTTTGAAACTGTAGAAAATCGTATTAACTAAATGTACGTAAACGAATCACTAAAGTTACATAGATATAACATTTTCGTTTTCTGTTTGATATATTGTGTATTATATGATACTCGATTACTCGTATGTGTAGAAAAGGAGAAAAATTTTAAACACAAGATGTCTAAGAAATTTTGTAATATTTTATGGATAATATAAATATATAAAATAAAAAAGAGATAGCCCTATAGTGCAAATATTTCCATGCATATGTTCATATAATTTGTTTTGGTAAAATTACTGTATATTTTTTTATTTTACCATAACGACAACGTCGTGTAATTCTTCGCCGCACTTAGTATAAAAATACATATTTACACAGAGCCATAGGCTCACAGGTCAAAAGACACAAGTCACTGACATACAGATAAACAGACACAAGTACAAAAGAACTTGTTATTTTGATATTTTTCATACTCTATTAATACTTTATTAGAAATTTCTGGACTTTGATTTTTTATTAATTTGATTTCTTTATTTTTGTGAAGTGTGACATCCGAAAGAAAAATACTTAGTGTCGCTGGACGGTTAGGTTAGTGTCGCTGGACGGCTGGACGGTTACGAAATTATTTCGACACGATAATAAGACTTCCTCTTACAAAAAAAATTACGATGATAACAAATACATTCTAGTAAAACATTGAAAAACGAATAAAATGGTACACTTGGTAGAGATTGAGGTAATCAAATTAATTTAACCGATTTTCACTTATCGCAAATTAATAACAATCTGGTCAGGAATTGGAGAACTGCACTATAACTGTGTTCTGAACAACTGAGTTTGTGGTTTAGCTTCAAATTATAAATCTCAATTCTCGCTGTCACAAGCAGGTTCTGAATTTTCAGTAATTTTTTCACTTTTCCTGAAACTAAAAACCCTCTTTGAATTTCTTGACATATACCTGCCCTGTGTTGCTTAAATTCTATTTTCGACTAATAATCAAGTGACTGAAAATTCAGTTGAGTTGACTAAAAATTCAGAACCTACTTTTTGCGCAGAAATTTTAATAAATATTGATGAAACTATTATTGAAATAAAAATGTTCGACGTGGGATGAGAAGAAATAAAAACGTTTTTTTCCACACGATTAAAATATTTTAAAGAAAAGGACATTTCAAAGGACATAAAAGTTACAGCTCGAAAACGACTACACGAAATTGGTTAATGTTTTATATTCATATATTCATATCTATATTAGTTGTTAAGAAAAAAGTTTTGAATCATAAAATATTTAAAAATAGTCATTGAACCAATTCATGTTTTGAATTATTTTTTTATTTTACACTAGCGATGTTTTTTATTTCAAATCTTTGCATTTCTCTACTGAAAGGTTGTTTGCAGAAATATTATAGAATAATTTTACAGGGAACACGTATAAAATTGTATCAATAATAAATCCCAATAAGGTTGTTAAAGTTATTTAAAAAGTGTTACAAGATACATGTAGTAAATAAACATGAAATACACACCGTCAAAAACATAGTAATTTAATAATTTATTATGGAAAATTAATTTATTTCACAATCAATTTAAAAAATGTAAAACCTCTTATGTTTGGCGTTTTCTTTTTTTGGCGTTTCGTTTGTTCTTGCGTTTGTCAAATTGTATAGAATATATCGAGGAAAACATTACGCTTACAACTTAGTGCCAAAGCTTTAATCAATTTACTAAGAGGTAAAAAATATTTTCAGAAGAGACAAATAAAAGCAAAGATTATCAATAAATACGACATATAGAAAAAAAATATTGAAAGTAGTAATCTACCCAGTAAACCAAACATATACTCCAAGATCTTGACTCTAAATTTGCGAATGGAACAGGATAATTGGAATGGAATTATGAACCGATAGCAAGTTAAGCAAATTAAGCCTACGAGCAATCGGGTTCGCCAACGAGAGAGGCGTAAAATGACAAAAATGTATCTGTCGAATGAGAGGAAGTCATTATCGATTTTCCCAAGATTTTTTTGCATTATTTTTTTTCAATTTTTCAATTTTTTTCAGCTTTCGGTAATTAAAATTTAGACATATCTTGAATTTAATAAATACTACTTGAACAATTAAAGCTAAAGTTAATTTTAACATACGTAAATAAAATTATTTTGCATCTAACGAAATGTTATCTACGTACATATATAACGATGTGAGTTTGATAAACTTGAAATTTTTTTGACAATGGGGTCTTTGAAGATGAGTCTTCCATAAAATATAAATAATAACTAGAGAAAATGTTTTTCTTTCATATTATTTTTAAATATTCCAAAATGTTCCTAAGTTAACACATTCTTATATTAACTGCTTAGTTGGCCCTTTGTTACTTAATGGGATAAGTAATCATCTAGTAGTTTATGGTATTGTGGTGTGGGTAGACGGAAATGAAATATTCAATTATATAGTCCTTTCTTATGCAAATGTATTTTATTTAGAACGTAATTAACATTTCATAAATAAAAATTATTTCCTGTCGGATATAAGTTTATTTCAAAGATTTTAGTGCTAGCATTTATTTTTCTAATGGGCTCAATAACATTTGAAATCATGGACTTGTATTTTAAATTTAGATAAACAAATAGTGGGAAACCATCCACGGTCGCAAATATTTCATCTGGCATCCGTTAATTTGTATGTTTTTATAATCTACGTTCTCTCTTTTTTAATTTTCTACAAAAAGTGAATGCTGTGATCATAATATTAAAATCATTTAAATATGAAATGAGAGCTCAAAATGTGTAAAATTAAGAAAAAAACTAAATATTAGTATGTAAAAACAGCTTCTTTGCCTTCCCGATTACAAACCCAATAACATTTTGTTGCAACTAATCCCGTCTTTGAGGTATACTATTTCAAAGTAAAGTACTGGCGACTCGGTGTTTTCCTTAATTTAATTTTTTTTATAATAAAGATTGTGAATATGATAAATAGAAGCATCAGTATAATATTTGCATTATCATTATCTTGAAAATTAAGTTTCTTTGTAATGAAAGCTCAGATAAAATAATTACATTTTTTTAGAGTAATCCCAAAAATCCTGACTATACCAATTAACTTAATGTTGAGCTTTACAGTTTTGTTATTATAATTTTAATAATTTTAAAATCTGATATGTGACCATTGAAAACAGTTGTTTGGTAGCTTTAAATTTTGAGTGGTGTTAAAACAAATTAGTAAAAAAATCTTTATTATTCTTGATGTATCGAATATTATGCAAATTATGAGCACTAGCAATAAAAGGTCTCGGTTTAATATGTACTGATGTTTGAATTTGATAATAATCAAAAGTTAAATAGAAGAAAGTTTTCTTATCATTTACTTTTATGCCGGATTTGCAATAAATTTGTGTTAAAAAATATTTTTTGATTGTCTCAGAGGTGAATTAGAATTCGCATTGAAATACTATATGCAATCAGCTGACACTTCATTGATAGTGCTTTTGATCAAAACCTTTAAATAATAGCGGCGACGAAAATGTAATAGTATCAAAGTGCAGTAACCAATGGCAGTTTTTCCACACTTTAACTACGAATGCGGTAAATTCGCGCAAGACTGGAATAGTTCTACGACAATCATTTACCTAGCCATACCACGTCATATCTTTCGCTTCTATACGTCATGTTACTTAATATGCCAATACGCCCAATTTACGCGTAATTCCCGTAAATATATTTTTGTTTGAAAATTAAATTCAATTTAGCGTTTACTTAACATAGTTATACTAAGTTAATTTTATTTACAAATTTACCCAGCACTCAAAATTATATTACAATTATGTTTTTCTTCCCTTTATTCCCATATGACACCACCAACCATTCTTTCGTTTGTTTAAATTGAAATGATATGAAAGGGCTTGTTTTTCTTATTCTGGCGTTAATTGTTACATTAACCTATTTATCGTTTACCCTTTCAAAAACGGCGTCCTCAATTATTTGCTCCCGTGCAGTATATCGAAATTTTCTTCTTCTCATGTAAACTGTTTCCATTTTTAATTGAACTATGAAATTAAAGGGTTGATTACTAAAAAAATATTCCTTCTTACTTAAAATGATTTTCGATGGTTGTTCAGTTTTAGTAATGAAAAGTTAAATTTTTCGTCAATGTTATAAACACTTTTTCAAGTTTTTCCATTCCTAATTTCTATGGAAAGGTTACACTACACATTCAAAGAATGTTACCCATATTGTTTACTTCATTTCATTCTTATTTTATCAGTCCTGTTAAAATAGCTATAAATGATTTTTTTTTAATTAACCACCGCATACCATGCGTATTTGATTTCGGAATATCTCGTTAGGGATATTGATACTTAGGAATTTTCATTCATTACGTAAACCACAACGACGCATAAAATTATTTAGTTACAACACATATTATTCAATGCAATACAAAGGTAAACAAATCAGTAATTATAATTCATACGATATATCTTCCAATATAATTGTTACAGTAATAACCTTGGACGCAAATTCGCGTACGGACAATTTTAATAGCTTTTAAGACTGGCTTTGAACGAAATTTTCCAAATAATTCTAATTAAAGCGAGTGCATAATTTTTACATTATATAGATGTAGTGTGTTGGATTGGTCACAAGGCATACGGTCTTTTACTGCGCGGCGCCATAGGGACCTAGGTTTGGTTCTTGACTGCTCGTCCTGCAGAGCTAGACTGGGGTTTTGATTGGCTTTAAGAAATAGCTCTCGTAGTCTCAATAAGTACGCCATATGTATCAATTAGATACATGAAAGTACATAAATATAAAAATAATGTAAACAAGGACAATATTTATTTTTTAAAAATAATTAATAATAGAAATTGACATGTACTTTTAACATTACTGAGGGGTGTAAACTAAGCGCCGATATTTCATCGATAAAAATTATTGCTACTCTAAACGGACAATTAATCCACATTTTAACGATATCAATATTGTAATTGTATTGTAAAGCCCTTTATTCTGAACTAAAAGCTTACAAGATATCTCGCAGTTCAGTGTGCCTTTTGACATGGGTTTCCTCTAGCATCTTCCATTGTGTTCTATCATGCGCTACCCTTCTCCAGTGGAGTCCAGCCGTAAGTTTTAAGTCATCTTCCCATCTTGTTGGTGGGCGCCTTCTATTTCTCTTACCGTCTCTGGAGTATCAGTCTGATACGGTTGTGCTCCATTTATTTTGTGTATCTCGGATAGTGTGACCGGTTCACCTCCACTTTTGTTGGTCTATTGGAGCAAGTATGTCAATTACTTTAGTTTTTTTCCTGATCTTGCTACTTCCCACTTTATCCCGTTTCTTTAATGCTGTCATTCTTCTTTCCATGGCTCTCTGACAGCGCTTTATCTTCTTTTGGTGATGTCTGGCGAGCGACCAACTTTCACATCCGTAGGAATTACTGGCAGAATACAGGTGTCGAAGGCTTTCTTTTTTATTGAGATACCTAGCACTTTCGATTTTAGGATTTTTTTCAAAGACCAATATTTTTTCCATCCGTTTGCTATTCTTCTGTTGATTTCTTTTGAGGTTTGGTCTTCGTGAGAAATTATTTGTCCTAGGTAACAGTACTCTTGAATACATTCGAGAAGTTTGTGGTCGATTTTTATAGTTATTGGTTTGGAATTTGTAAGCAATTTTGTCTTGTCTTCGTTCATAGTTAGACCTACTTTCTTCCTTTCATCATTTAATATTTTAATCATTTCTTCGAATTATATTGGATTTTCTTTAAACATGACTATATCATCCGCGAATCTTAGATGGTTCATTTTTGCGCTGTGTATATTTAGGCCGAAAGCTTTCTAGTCCAGTTTGCGGAAGATACTTTTCAATACGGCGGAGAATAATTTCGATGATAGGGTGTCTCCTTGTCTCACAACTCTGTTGATTTTAAACTTTTTTTGCAATGTTTTTAGTTGTATCCTCGCTTCGTTATTTGAGTAGATGTTCCTTATAATTTGTTGTTCCAGGCTCTTCCATATGTCATTATGGGTTATACTGAAATATTTCGAAATAGCAATATAATTTTTAAGCATGAAAATATATAATATATATCGCCTAACATACTTTTGGCAGACGTTAAAATATAGTGCATTTCTCAAAAACTATTATTTTTTTAATGATCGCTGTTCCGGCAAACGTAAGGGAATATTTTTAGGGTCCATTTTTTTAATTAAGCCTTGTGAGAGTAATTTTGAAGGTGAGAGTGGTGCTATTGAGGACATTCTCAGCAATCATCAATTTCAAAAAGAGATATAGACAACTACGGAACACTACTTCATGCGTATTCTGACGCGTACTTGCCTAATTTTTAATAGTTCATTTCTATGTAAAGAGACATATTGTTTGTATAAAAGTTTAGATAAAACCGATTAAGTTGTTCGGATTGGCAACAGCGATTACGCTTTTTATTTCACCAGAAATCCGAAACATATAACGCAAATAATTAGAAATAATTATATACATGAATCTCTTATGAAAGAGTGCACATGCGCATGGTCGATTCGATTCCTTTCGGCGCCCTAAAAAGATGCCTCACATTTTGTGTACTGATTCCGTAATACTCAACGAAACGTCTTTCTTACAACACAAAAAAGATTCGGCACGCGAAGATTGGTACAAACCCAATTACCTTTAATACGGTTCCCAGTCAGCTTGCCACATAAAATATTATTTACGTGAGATATTCTCTGGATGGAATTTGCGTCGTCTGATTAGGCGTTCGTGGAACATGTGGTCCGGCTACGGAAGGGGACAAAACAAAAAAAAATGGGGAAGGGCTGAATTCTTTAATTCAGAAGAGAATTGACGTGGACGCCGTTTTTCTCTCCTTTTGTCTGTGTCTAGAAATCCTTTTGTTTTGAAAAGTGGCTTCAATTTAATATCGATTATTTTGTTAGGAGATAACAGAATTTTTAAATTTAAAAAGATAAAATATGCCTCACTTGTATGTGATTAAATTGAAAGCTAATATTTATAGGGTATTTGACATTTTTTTTATTTCGTAATTTATTAGTTTAAATGGCACAAATACATGGTATTGAAATCACGTCTATTTTAGAGACGCTAACAAAAGGTATGATTTGTAATCGTGAGATTCTTTTTATCTTATTTACTTATTCACAAAATATTTTGAGTAGAGGATGGCAAACCTAAATAAAATATGTCTTAAAAAACAGACTTCAAAAAAGGTAGGTATTAAAAGTAAAAAACAATTACCTCAAAATATATATCTAATTATTTGCAATAAATAACTAAGTTATTTAATTTTAAAGTCGATGCCAGCATTGCTGATCATCTTTCATAAATTTAAATTTGTATATTATAAATACACCATTACTGAATCTATTTAGTATTGTAAATATAATGTACTTTAGGTACAATTTATAATTTAAATTATAAAATAAATTAAATTATAAATTTTTTTAATGTTTAGTGATTATTAATATTAATAATCATACTATATGAATTCAATTATTTTATTTTTTAGAATATTGTATAATTATTAAAAGTCATTGGCAAAAGCCATAGTTTATCCACAACACACGGAAACGAAGCTAAAGTAATAGCAGCCAGTGGTTAGCCGTTAGCCATTGAAGAGTTCCGTTCTTCATATCCGGAATCCAATATCAGATTTTGAAAAGTAGTAACTAAAGTTAACTAGTAGCAAATATATTGAATCGCGATAAGCAGTTGCATCATTCATCTTCGGAACTCATCATCAGACCCTGATCTTGTCGATGGTGCAGTTATTTTGTAAATTAAAAACAACCAGTAGTGAATACCCTCAATTACGGTTAATTTACTACCATCCGATAAGGAGCTCCATTGTCCATATATAGAACGCATCAACAGACTCTGACAATGTCGATGTTGTAGTTATTTTGTAAAGTCACATCTACCAGTAGCAAATATCTTGAATCACATTTAATTTACAACCATCTGGTAATTCCATTGTTCATCTTCAGAATTCATCATCAATCAATCTTACTAACACGCGATTTACTAACACGCGTTAATGAGTTCTATTATCCATCCTCAGAACTCATCGTCAGACCCTTATCCAGCAAGTTATGTAGTTATTTTGCAAAGTAACAACTATCCGTAGCAAATATCTTGAATCATAGTTGACTTTACTGCCATTCGTTAAGAATTTCCATCGTTCATTTCTGGACCGCATCATCAGATCATCATATTTACGTAGGACCGTGTCATCCAAATCAATCCATTCAATAAAGAATTATCGCTGAACATACATAAAAAAAGTTTCTGGTGAATTGAGAACCTCCTCCTTTTTTGAAGTCAGTTAAATATAATATATAAACTACTATTACGTAGTCATAGTCATAATCATAGCATGTTTAATTTAAATACAGAATTTTTCAAATATTGATCAAGATTCAAGGTGTCTTGGTATTTGAATTGTCAATTAGATCTTGTATCAAAACAGACGTAAAATCCAACAAGTTTGATAGTTCCTAATAATTATGTAGTAGAAAAATAAATTTGTCGGTATCCGTTAAATCCATGAATAAAAAATGTACATATTGTTAAATACTATTTCCAATATCAGGTTAAAAAAGTACATAACCTGTGAAAAGAAGTCTGTAATAATTTAAAAGTTACATGTCTCTGGGAGATAGATGGGTAGACATGTTACATTGTCACTACCATAGTTACAGAATTCGGAAAATTATTTAAAATTGTTGAAAATAACTTAAATTACAAATTACGCCATCATATTTCTGAATATGACGTGAAATGAAACGTGTTAAATTGGTATAAAGAAAACCTATAGTTTGTGAAAATCCTCTTCGAAATCAGACAAAAGCATCAGCAGGATTCGAAGAATACGGCACCGCCAGGTCTCGCGGTTTAACAGCAAAATTAATTTTTATATGAATCTACACACATATACACACACACACACACATATATATATATATATATATATATATATATATATATATTTATAATTCTTTCGCTTAGTATTATGTAGTATGTAGTTTTGGATATTAAACATTGAATAAGCCACACTAGAAACTAATAATATATTGGAGTAGTTCAAAAGTGGAAACTAATTAAATTCCAGGCTTCTGAAAATATAACAGGTTAAAAACATGCAAATTGTGTACAGGTTTTTGGTGTTTCTCTGGGGGTATTAATATAACATTTTAGGAAAATGGCGGAAGGCGGGATAGCGCCTTGCTAAATCGATTGCTTTGAAAAATAACAAGTTACGTAATAGTTTTTAAACGGAGGTATTAGTAATAAAAATGTAAACCCTTTTTATCGAGAATTGAATTTTTTGGAAAATTTCTTCAGAATATGTCTTTATAAAATTGAAATTTTTGAAATGACAGTATAATACAAGTTGCCCTTAAGGTGTTGCAATAAAACGCAAAAAGAAATTTTGAAAGACTGACATAATTAGTGACAAGCTTAAATATCAATAACCCCTAC
Source organism: Druceiella hillmani (assembly GCA_039881145.1). Lineage (NCBI taxonomy): Eukaryota > Metazoa > Arthropoda > Insecta > Lepidoptera > Hepialidae > Druceiella > Druceiella hillmani. Next base: position 260,665 of record JAYKKI010000033.1, on the reverse strand, counting down.
AGCTTGCAGGTGAATTTCGATTGTTATTTTAGGAAATGTGTCGCTAGTTTTCGGCAGGAGGCTGCATGCTCGACAGGCCAGACTGAAGTAAAGACAACATCTCTATAATTATAATAATCGGGAAAGATTTGTTTATTATCTAGTAAATTTACGACCAAGCTATATATGATACCACAATTACCAGCTTAATTCACAACTTTTCTCACGTAGAATATTAATATCACTAAATGTATGTTTGAATATTTATTTGCGGTGTAATAGCGTTCATGAAAAATTTTATTGCGAGAACTCAACATTTGGGTCATCATATAGACTACTTTGAAATCTGGGAAATAATTTAATTCCTGTAGGATAAAACACCATATATACTATGTGTCAGTAGATGAAGATACAATATGTATAGTAAACCTATTATTACTCATGTGTCTCGAGAACACAAAATTAAGCTGCCTTTAAATTGTCACACGAACGTGGCAAAAGTATCTTAACACTGTTATCTACGCTCTCTTTGGAATTAATCATATTTCGTGTCATTTTGATTAATTCTTAATAAATTATGTATAGTTGAAGAATACTAGCATTGATCGTTAATAAATCGCACTGAAATAATTTTTAGATTTATAAATGTGACAATTACATTTCATCATAATTCAGTAAATTATTTTTTTCGATTTGACTACATAAATAACAGATGGAATACTTAGATAAATGCGAGTCTCTAATTGTGATAAACTACTAGTTCATGGTATAGAAGTCGAAAGATGCCACAGTAATAATTCTGGGGGCAAAAACTAATCATTTTTATTCTAATAACATTTTTAACTGATGTAAAATATCTTTCTCTTTGATAAAGTGGGTTTGGCAAATTTAAATATTTTTCTTTATATTTAGAATTAAGGTAGACAGTTTATCGCAGGCAAAAGAAACTATTGACAGTTTTCACAGCTCAAATATTCGTAAATATCAATTAAACAGTCATAATTAATATACTCCTACGTGAATTCTACGGTCGTGACCTTTATTAACTAAATGTTATTTTATTTCGTATTACGTCTGTACTAAAATGCGATTTTAGTTTATATTTAGTTTGGGTGAAATCGTATTTTGATAACCACTCATCTTTCTCGTAAGAATAATATTACAGAGTATGAAAACAAACCAGGATCTATGGAAGAAGAATAATACATATTACGGTCGTTATGTATCGTATTTATGTGCTTTAGAGGTTTATTTGTATGAATTGTTTATTCACATTGCTTTCCTCTCATACGCTGAATTGATATAGGCGCACAAAAATCACGGGTCATATATTTCGATTCTGGCAATGCCGTCATTTCATTTTAGGAAAATCGTACATTAATTTAAACAAATATGTCGTTAAAATTACAACAGTATTTAGTATAATAATGAAACGTCCGAGAACTTGTTAAAGAAGGAATCTAATTTGTATTATTAACGAAGCGCGAATTAATTTAAGGCATGATTGTTCTTAATGTAATTAATAATGTTATTATCGCCCGATATTAAACATTACCTTAATTTTAAATATTTTTCAACGCTTAAAGCTTAGTACGCACCGGTACATATGTCTGGAGACTTATCTCTCAACTTGTCTCCAGACATGTCGTCTTTAATATCTCCCGATATGTTTTTCGAGATAAATGAAGTTTTATAGCATAATACAACATTACCTTTTGAGTTTCACGAAGAGGTAAAGTTGCATTACACTAAGTACGTGGCTATACACCTGACTTTGTTGAATAAAATAAGACAATAAAATAACATGGGTATGCGAATTTTTTACAAAAAGTGTGATGGAAGTTTAAATATTATATATTTTTAACAATCCGCATACCCGTTGGAAATTCAACAATATATATATATATATATATATATATATATATATATAAAATCATTAGGGGCAATAAAATAGCTCCTCAGTTCAAAAATTAACAAATATTTGAGTCGGAATGAGTAAAGAAGTATCGAGAGTGGATAAAACAGGAATCAGTATAATGCGCAGCCGATGACAGAGGCTCGTATCGTATTAATCTAAACCCAACCCAATCATAATCCGGATACACCCGATCTTTTTCACAACATAGAAATTAATTCAAAATAATTTTAGGACATGTTTATAAAAGAGATCTATTAATTTTGGTATAGATCTGAATTCACTACTACACTTCAGCGTCTGAATCTACAATCAGGCGTTTATACTTTAGTGTCTGAATCAGCAAACATGTTTTTATACTTTATGGTCTGAATCCGCCATCATGTATTATTCTTCGATATCTGAATCCGTAATCAGGCGTTAATGTTTAAGTGTTTGAATTCGCAAAAATTTGTTAATATTTCAGGGCCTGAACCCGCAACCAAACACAGATGCTTCGTCGTCTGATTCCGCTATCAGATATTTGTACTACAATATTGGAATCCGCAATCACGTGTTAATGCTTCAGCATCAAAATCGACGATCTATCGTTAATGCTGTAACATATGAATCCGCAGTTATATTTTAACGATTCATTAGGATTCAGTAGGAATCTGAAATTATGCAATAATAATAACAGTTTAGGTAGCGAGACCGCAGGTATCGATACTTCAGTGTCTGAGTCCAAAATCATGGGTTATATTTATGTAGTCAAAACAAAATATTGAAATCATTTTTTCTTGATTATTTTTTACACGCCAACCGTAGTTCAGGCGTAGATATGATAGACTTGTAATTACATGCTATTTATAATTGAAGGAACGGGAATCGTTTCCGAACAGATTTGAGTACATCTCAATGCAATCCCATTCAATACGCTCAAATTACGATGCCTTAATATCAAGTCGGAAGTCTGTCATCATAGCCCTTGGAGACGAAAGAAGGCGAAAGCCGACTTAATAGTAATAGCCCAATAAAAGTCTACGTCAACAAGCTAATAATAGGGATAATAATAACAATTTTGGTAGAGGGACCGCGGGTGGCAATGCGGTGATATCTCAATGCGAGCATTCCGTTATTTGTTTCCTGTTGAGCAGGGTGACCAACCTGTCAACTGTTAATGCATGGGTTATGTAGAAAAGCACGATTTTAATAATATTATACATAATTAATGTAAGTAACTATAAAATGTAAATTAATAAACAAAATTCTTTAAATTTACTTTCAAGTTTCCTTAGTGCTTAGTTGGACTCATTATTCAGCCACGTACGTCAGTTAATCAGCTTTACTCAAACGTTTTGAACGAAACATTTCAATTCCGTAAATTTTGGCATTAAGAGTAAAATTAAAAAGACGCACTTCTTTTTGAATTACCAAACTGTCTACCACTTTAAGAATTATCAAAGTAAAGTAAAAAAATGTTCAGTGTAACCAAACTGGTAAATATTAAAATATATTCGCCAAAATATTGAATTTCTTATTCGAATATGTGCAAAATTCGGATCAAAAATGGATGACCTGCAGTAATACGTTTCCAATGTTTGCATAATTTTACTCGATCAAGTAATACAATTTGTTTCATTTGGAGTTTTATTGTAATCTGACAAAAAATAAAAAATGTCTGTCAAGTTTCAGTAAAAGTCTAAATATTTGAGGGTACATGGTATTTTTTTAATTGTTTCCAAATTTACATATTATTTTCCCAATGTGAAAATATGGCTTAGTATAAGTTTTAAAAAATAATAAATTTCTTAACGACTATGAGGCTTTAAATATTTCCTTTAGTTTTCCAATAAACCTTAAAAAACACTATTTCATAATTTTAGGTTCTAAAATGTTAATAGTTCTGGAGATAGACTACTTAAAGTTGTGAAAAAACTGAGTTTTTATCTACAGCATTTTTATATTAAAACTCATAAATAGGTGCAAGTAAATAAAATGAGTATTTAACTTATCGCTTCTTAAATTTTTATTAAAATATTTTGGATTGATAACTGTAAAGATATATGTTTTATCACTATCTTAATGTCGAAGTTACGACTTTGGACGGTTTTTGACTAAAATAACTGTGACACCCATACAAACATATGCGTGAATGACTTTATAATGGTTATGTCCTTACTTTTGATGTACAGGACTCTAAAATGAATAGGATTTTTAAAAAAACGTAAAAAAGTTTTAGTGTATACATCGGTTGTGTTCTTGTTAGACTTAAGATCTTTGACATATTGTAGTGACATTTTTTGAAAAAAAAAGGCACATCGTCTCACGAACTTACATTTATTACTGGAAAAATTGTTGAAGTATTCACTTCAGCAGCATACTGAAATGACATAGAAAAGATCATAATAGTCATGTTAATTAAAAATGTAACGCAGAAACGCTAGCGTAAATGTAAGTTACAAAATTAACATGTTTGTAAATTGATACCGCTACTATTTGCTAAAATGATATATGAAATCCAATTTTACGATTTTTTTAAATTTCGTGTTGGAAAATTGGGAGAGGTATGAAGAGGTTATATGGAATGAATAATATGGCTAATTAAAAAAATCCTTAAACATCATTTATTATATTTTAAAAGAACTTCCAATGAAAATTTCACTCGATGGAGTGCATCATGTAATTTAACTTCATTTTTATACACGGGTATTTCTCAAGTGGAAAAATTATTTTATAATTACACTAAATGCCTTTAAATTAACTCAAACCACATTTTCACCGATTTACCATTTCTCAAGATTTTGCGATGAAATTTTTCCACGTACCTGTAATGACATATGCGTGAATGGACCGACACAACGAAATTAAAGGGTTCTTAATTAGTGGAAACTCTTAAAATTTCAGAGGAGAATAAACGTGGTCGTGATTTCCTGATATACTGTTACCCGTTTTGTCAATTATTTATTGTAAAACGAAATTGAAATATTTATATGATTTTATAAAATATTCGCAATAAATTTTATGGTCACCGCGACGAGAGACTACGAACAAAGTCCCTGGTAAGAACTGATCCTCTTAGCCGGGTATGATCTAGACAACTAAGGTCACTTGTTTTATGTCTTTGTTTTAAGTCTGACGATATATTGGGTTTTTGAACCTGGGGATGTTGATTTTGACTGAAGGCCAGCAAGGGACATTCAAATATTTGAATTTGCAATGTAATGGTGGGAAATTTAAATGAGCGAAATATCTTTCCTTTCGTGGTGTTTTGTTAGTTACGTACATAGTTTATACTACGTAACTGTTATTGATGATGCAAGCTTATTATAAGAAGATTTTAAGGTCCTTATATGAAAAGTGAAAACGAAATCTTTGACCATTCGACTTTTTTTATTTCAAGTGCATTTGGGATACATATCGAGAAAGAAATTTTGTGGATGCCAAACTGTTTTTCTAGAATTTTACGTAAACGTTCTGGAGCTACCTTTAAAAATCATTAAAATACATATCATCTTCGCCTCCCACCCCTATCACGGAAACCTATAAAGTTTATAAAAAATACAGTGTTGTTAGAAATTTTGCCGGAAAATTGTAGAGATAATTATGGATTTCGTGGTTTTTGACAAAATAACCAAAATTTTTGAGAAAAATCACGATAAGTTTTTTATGAATAATAATCAGGAGACTTTAGTAATAAACTCACTACGCAATAATCTTTTTCAGGATTTATTTTGTCAAGTGACGTGTCTTATTATTAAAGAATAATCAGTTACGAACGATTAACGTAATTAAATTTGGCACCTTACTTCTTATTCGTTTTACCTCTACTCATTCGATGAAAATTTATGATTACGATCATGAATATGGTTGTCGTCGGACGTTTGCATTACTTTCTCTGTTTTATCATAATTACTTGTACGTTTTTTGCCTCATTATTACTAATAAGCTAAAAATGTTATTAATTTAATTTAAATATTAAAATATTATTTATTTTATGTGTCTTTACTGTGATTCATAATCGTCCGTCCCTTACAGATACTGAATTCTGTTTTATTTTTTTGCCTGACGTTAATGGTTGAAAGCTGATTCAATAGGTTTAATAGCTAAACTCCATCATATATCTCGCTACATGAATAATGGAAAAAAGTGATACTAATTTATTTTAGCATGTTATATTTGTATACGTAATAATTTACGACTGTAATTCATTATAATAAACCGCCATTAGTTATCATAGTTTCAAAAGATATTCTGAACAGTTTATTATCAATAATATCGTAATTTGATTGATTGTGTAAAAATTGATCTGGTGGAAATAAACAAAAAAGACTAAATAAAAAATAGCGACATGTGTGGAAATCTGTGCAACACAACCACTCGTTTGTTCATTACCACTTTTTTTACAAATTGTAATATAGCGTTACTATATTAATGGTAAATTATTCAAATGATATTTGTGGCTGTAGTTTGACATAGAGCAATGTAGAGGAAAGCAAAAGAATATTTCTTTAAAAATACTAAGAAAAACTATTTTTCCGAACCTGCCAATAGGTAAGATATGTACCAAAACAGTTCACCTGTGAACTTTGAATTCCTTTATACTTTTCTACTATTTATATTTATAATATTTTATATATTTTATATATATATATATATATATATATATATATATATATATAATTGGGATTGGGAAAAATTTTAAATTGGTTGCTTAACGCAAGTCGAGACGAAAATTTAATCATTTAATCTCTTTAGCTTTTATTGTTTATTGTTCACAAATAATAAAACACATAACTTAGGTAAGTTATGTGTTTTATTGGCTATGTAATTCTAAAAACTCTTTTCTTGAAAACAATGTATATAATATCATCTCATTATGTAATAAAAAATACATTTTGCTTCTCATCTTCTTTTATTACAAGCAACTTCATTAACCTCGTAAAAAAAAACAATGCTACTTTAATACGTTGAAAAAATCACTAAAAATCATTATTTTAAATTCAATTTCATTTGTGAGGGTAACTTTGACAGTTGTTTAAAAATTACTTTATTTAAATAAAAAAAAGCCAAGGAAACGTCACAACAATTAAAAATTCTGGTCGTCAAGTAAAATATATTAAATTAAATTAAATTATGTAGGTAAAATTGTGTGCAAATTTAATTTTATCAAGAAGCATACACAGTTCTATGAAAATAGGTCAAATTTGAAGTAAAATTTTTACGGTGTGTTGGGAAATCGTTTGTAGCCCAAATTCATGTCAAGCCTGAGAATTCAACCTTGAAAAGTAGCCACGGATGACGTAGGTCATATACGACATTTGCCAATGTATAGAATTTCTTATGGAGCGGTACAGTTACCGCATTTGCAGCACACATGGTATCCGACTTGAGAATTCAGACCGGAGAAGTTAACTAAAGAATATATTTGAGCGAAAAAACGTTTGTTTGCGTCTTAAACTTGAGTAGATACCATAATACCCATTGAGAGAAAATTTTCTGTTAGACAAAATAACCGATTTTAGATTTCCCAACGCCTACAACATATTTATTGTTTGTGGCTAAAATAATACAACGCGCTGCGAATTTACCACTTCCATTTATTTCTTTTATTAACGACGTTTTCAACCTTTTGATGAAATTACATAAACTTCTTATAGAAATGTTACTCCTGTTGTTTTGTCAACTGAAAATTAAATATTGTTATATGCCTCGCTCTGACAATGAGGCATATATCAAAATCTTCAATACGTTTCACACAACATAATTATAAATAGGGTCTATAGAAACAACTTTCTTTAAATATACCCCATACGTAGCTTTAGAAGCAGAAGACTAAAGAAATAGGAACAGAAAAAAGCGTTATTATTTATTTATAAAAATTTAACAATTCATTTATATCTGCGTTTTGTAATGGTAAATCAATATTGGAGTAATATATATGTCTTCAATAACATGAAAGTTCAAGTTGTTTTGTAAAAAACCGTAAAGTGTAAATAGATAACTGGAGCCAAGTCATTGTAGAGCATTTCTAGAGAAGAATGTAAGATGAGTCAGTTAGAGTTTTATGTCTAGATTTTTAAAATGTTATATTAAAACGCTTAATAATCAGAATTACGCAAAATAAACATTTCAGTAGTTTTATAGATTTCATCACGTGGTCAACCGACAGAGAGATGAGCATTTATTGTTGTCAAGTTTAGTATCATGATAGATATCGAATTCCAGCATTTTTAGACTTCGGGAATTCGCTTGTGCTGAGTTATGGGGTGTTAAACTATTTACGAAGCAGTTAGAGTATCAGCAAATTAGTCGTTTACCATCTTTCTTTTCAGTTTCATGCAAAATAATAATTAAAAACTTTGGAAGGAATTTTTAACAAAAAATTAAATTATGAGGACATGCAAGTATTCGTCGTTCAAATAGCACAAAATCCATAAATTTTAGAAAGTTTTTAATCTCAAGTAGTTTTAATTTGCCCCTCGAAGAATTAAACTGTGCTCACATAAGAATGATGTTGAAATGCAACTGTACTACAGCAGTCAGCATGTACATACAGCGAGAGATCGCGTTAAGAGAAAGTTGTTGCCATCTGAAACCAGAACTGTACATGTTGAGAGACCCTGTGTATTCTGCGAATTAAACATATACAATGAACTGACTACGCACACAGGATAGAAGACAGTACAGTCGACGTTTTTAAAATATAATTAAAAGCTGCCCATGTCACTTGAGTAGACTAGGAACGTCTAATCTCGACTAACTGATATAGATGTAATTAATGAAGTAAAGACTCTGTCACCACAACTCGCGGTATACGCTCTTTTCAATAATCTGAAATACCAAAAATATCCTTAATGATGCATACAATATATATGGTTGTATCAATATTTCGGAATTTTTTTTCCTATCGCTCGTCACAGTTACTTCTTTTTGTACTTAAGAATAAAAACTGAGAATGCAAAACTATATTTTATTCTTCACTTTTAAACCAAATTGTTAAATGAAAATAAACCCATATTAGAGATACTAATTAATGACTCATATATTCTTTCTTTCGTCATATGCAAAAAATTAGAGTTAAAAAACACGCAATTCTCACAAAAAAGGTCACATGCGTTAACCCATACTACATGTCAATAAAAGAAAATGCTCGAATTACATCCGACCAGTCGGTCGCTGCAAGCCCTCGAGTAAGTATCAGGCATGCGTCATTCATTCACTGATCGATTCGATGAACGACATTTTCGAAAAAGATTGAATGTTTTACATCAACCATTCATTCATTTCCCATGACGATGTTCGAAATGAAGGCGTTTCGTTCCCTTCATTTATTCATTAATACGATATTCGCTGTAAATAATATTTGAATGAACGCGTGTGTTTCATCGATCAGCTTTCATCTGAATTTTGTTATTGCATCACTGTTCATATAGCTTTATTAACTGGATGATCGCAGCGCAAAAATTCAAATTTCACGTCTGGCAAACGAATGAAGGAATTAAGAAAGTAGGATTATGATAATCATAATTCGACATTTTGATCATTTTTGGTCGTTGGTATTGAACATAAAATTGATTGTAATTTTTAAAATTTTTTTTACTATGTTTTTGTTCAGATTTTTATAAAATAACATTATTTTAATAAATATATTTTTTTTTCTAAAAAAACGTGCTATTTAAACTTCTAAGTAATTAATATTCGGAATTTCTCAAAAAATATGGGATTTAAAATTATCGCTTTATCATTTCTATAAACTTTAACAAATTCTATTTTTGTCAGAATTTTTGATTTCTTATTTTTAAGCTTTATAACGACACCCACACACTACGTGAAATTTGAAAATAAGGTTAATATAAAATTTACCCCTTCTAAAATTGTTATTTCAATATTTTGGTGTATTAACTATTGATATATATATATATATATATATATATATATATATAAAGTAAATTTACATCAAATCATGCTTAGAATACTTCGAAGATTTAGATTCGACTCCAGGCTTCTGTCACTTTAGGTGCTGTATGATAAATCTGGGCGGCATGAAAAGCACATGAAACTATATTGAAGATTTTGTGCCTTGTGACGTCCATGATTCTGAATTAAAGGATGTACTCTCTATTAAATAGAAAATGTTGCATTTAGAGTGTTGCAGTTGAATTGCTTGCACGTATTAGTATTGTGCTTATATGAAGTAGTGATAACTATAGAATAAGTTTTGTGCTCCAATTAATTTCTAAAAATTTTCTTATGCCCTAATTTATTTCTAAAAAGATGTGTTCCGCTTCGCGTTATTTAAAGAAGCATAAGAAAAAATTAAACAAATTAAAATTGTTGCCGCGCTATAGATTTTAGTGTTTAGACATTTGCCAAAACCAGTCCCTAATTCTATTGGTGGTAGATCAAAAATTAAATAATTGTCTTTGTGTCGCTCTTAGTGAAGGATATTCACTATAGCGTTTTCCATTGACTATGCAGTTTACAGTAGTGAAATTTATTAATTATTTATCAGAAAGTCTGAGGAAATAAAAGAAAAAGTGTCGAGAAATCGCGTCGGATCGAAAAATGACATCTACATTTCCTATTTTCGAAGCACACGTACAGCATCAAGACGCACGAATATTACGTTCAGCTGGTCTTTATTTTACCCTGAAGTGAATGCTCGTGCTAACGAATACCAGAAACAGAAGCCAGGATGGCGGTAGCTATTGCATCCGCACTACGACCTTCCTCTTCTAGCTTGCTATGCACAGACGTGCTAACGAGAATACTATGTTAGGATTAAAATCTTGCCGTATAAACGTCTAATTTCAAAAAGTTTTCGTTATATTAAATTATCGTTTTATAAAATTACTTACGTTTATTTCATTATTTTCATTGAAAAAATGTAACGAAACATTAAAACTATTTTTTACATCTTGCAAATTTACCAACATAAATTAACAATTACCAAATTAAGTTGGAAATTGGTGCAATTGTTTCTTGCTACCTACTACCACGAAACCTACCCAGGGTGTGGTGGAGGATCGTGAAGATATATCGCAAGCTATTTCGGAATTTAATTGGGTCAAAAATACATTCAGACATAAAAAGGTTTATAAGTTTTGAATTTTTAAAGGCAACCAACTACAACGGACAACTCAATCGATGGAGTAAAGGACTGACCCTCGTAACTGAAGGAAGATCTTTACAATTGTCGATGGCTTATTTCTTTTTTGTCTTCAATATGGCATATTTCATGTTTTTGAGTCCGACAATATATTTAGTTTTTAATTCTGGAGATCATGTTTTTGATTGAAGGCCAGTGTGGGACATACAAATATATAAATTTGCAAAAGGATGACTGGAAATTTAAATAAAAAAATTGAGAGGTGTCAAGGGACACCCGGATGGAACGAAGTTCCTTTCATTTAATTAGTGAAGGAATTGTAATAAAATGTTATTTCTTTTAAGTTATAATAATAATTATTGTTATAATTTTTTATTATTTATTATGTACAATAAACCTGTATACACTCAACAAAATAATGGTCGCGACACCACACTGTTCAATGCGCAATAGAAAGACGAAACGAAAATAACTGGCTTGCTTTCTATGAGAGAGAGAAAGACTGACAGAGAAACACGCGCACGCCGCACGGCTTGCAGCGCGCCCGCTAGCAACTATAGCAAAAAGTGTCGTTACAACTTTTGGTCTTAATTTTTTCCGTATAGCCCTTTCGCAACGCGCGATAAGGAACTTCGTTCCAAAAAAGAATACTTTTTTGGCAATATTTTATTAGTTTAGTATCTTTACATGATGTGAATGCTATTTATATTAATAGTTTAACTTATTCTATAAAAAATGTTCACGAGTTTATATAAAAATGTTAGAATGAAAACTTTGAGCTCTGACTTTCTTGCATATGTTGAAAACGATTGAAGTTATCTTTAATTAAAAAAAATCCTTTTTATAATTTGCTATAAATGCAGATGCTGAACTAGCAATAAGGAACATTCTACGGTGCAAGAAATGGAGGTGGTTGAATAAACACTGAAGAGATTGTGAGGACGAAGAAAGGGGGCAATGGAATGGAACTGTCACAGATGTAAGTGTTGATGGACTCGAGGTAGTCCATGGCAAATCTCGAGGATATCTGTTGCCAGGCGTTTTCTGAAAGTCAATTTCGGACGGTGACCATAAATTGAATTCCTCGGCGAAAACTCCGGAAAGTCTTTGTTTACGCAGGAGATATAATCATTTGTTGCAGTAATCGGAACACACAAAAAAACTTATGAAATCACCTCGATATTTTAAATTTTCCCTTTGTCCCAAGATTCGTATCGATCATCTACTAATTTATGTCAATTATCACATTACTACTTATTAATCAGTCATAAACAACCTCCATAAACTTTAGCTCATTGATTGATCATTTATGATTATGACTAAGAATGTCAATGTTCGTTTGACGTATGCATTATTTTCTTTATTTTATCATAATTACTAGTATGTTTATTGTCCTCCTTATAGCTGATGGGCTTTTAATTTCATTAATTTCAATTATAACACTCTTTCATTAATATTTTCATATTATTGGCAATAGTTCGTCCCTTACAAAGATTAAAATTTGATTTGTGCTCTTACCTAACTTTTATTACTGCAAGCTGATTTAATTGCTTTTACAGCTAAAATGCAGATAATTTTGGAATGAATAATTAGAAAAAATAATCTAATTTCAGTACATTCTGATACATTATATGTTTACACGAAATAACTAAGGAGTACGTATTATTATAATCCACATTTATTTATCATTTTTATAGTTTAGTAACAAAATATCGTAATAAGATTGATTTCAGGTAAATTATTCGATCTATTATAGAAATATTATCGTGAGGTAAAGAATATAGCGATAGACGGAGAAAAATACACACAACAAAATTTAATTGCAACTTGATATCTCGGACCAATATTTAAATCCTAATGACAATAAATATGTTGGATAATATTTTTGTAGCCTTCATTTACATAGTGATATCTTGAGTAAAGCATAACATAAATTCTTTAAAAAGAGGAAAGTATAAAAAAAATGCTTTATTAAAGGTCTGTTAGTATGCCAAATACATAGCAAAAAATTTACTGCAAATTCTTGATTGTAAATTATTTGTTTAGGTAGAATGGTAGCTAGTTTCTGTCACAATGTTTAGACAATGATTGAACTAAATATCTGAAATTTATTATTTTTGATAATTTTTTTTCTTTTTGTTTTTTTTCCTTTGAGATGGCTCAAGAATTTTTTTAAATAAAATCTTTCATTTCATGCCCTTTTTCCATTGTTAGCAATTTTATTTATTAAATATTAATTATCATATTACTTATTAAATTAAATAATTCAATCTAGAACTTGTATTCACAGAAACCTTTAAGATTCAATTCATTTACTTATCCAAAACAAAATTTTGTTGGAAGTTAAATAAAATTGGCGAAGTTTAAAGTTTTTCTTTTGCTTTTTAAGGGTCTTTTTATTTTAACATAGATACATTGTTATTGTATAAATATAAATTAAATAATATAATTGTTAAATCAAATCTTTTACCAGTTATAGACGTTATTATTTTAAACGGATTTCATCAAAATAGTTTTATGTAAAACTTTATATAAGCATTGAATTTATCTCTACGCGTACATAGTTTTATGAAAATAGGCCTACTATTTTCACATAGTAGGCTAAGATATGAAACAATTTAGAACATAATTCATGTTAGATTTGCAAATGTAGACTAAAGAAGTTAACCGAGAATGATGTTCGTTCTAAAGAACAACAGTCAGTGTGAAGAACTTTGCAGCGGGAATACAACTATGTGTACTAAACTTCATGCTGGACTGGAGGAATCAGACTCGAGAGGTCAGCCACGGATAACATTTATTCTGTACAGCGTTTCTCAGTGCATATATTCACTGACAATTAATTGTTGTATAAGTCGCAGTTTTAGGACTGATAGTAAATTTTCGAAAGAGTGTAACGTTTTATTTTTTGTGGCTTGGTCAATAATCCCCTCAAAATTTTGTAAAAAATATTAATAAATTTCTACACATTGTTATGTGCGATAAAACAAAAAAAGATTACGTTTTATGTCACACATTTACGTTTTTGTATATTTTTCTATATCCTGCGATAGTATCTACAGATTTGAATGATTTTTTTGCAAAGTAATTTTAATTAATTTTAGAGAGAATAGTTTTCAACTTAAAAACCATAACGGAAACTAAATGTGACAAATGCGACGTGAATACTGATATGATATTTTGGATTTGTTACATATTTTGGATTTGTTACATTTAATTTCCTTACTATATAAATTACTGTATAAATATCAACACTACCTAAAATAGCTCGCTGGACAGGACAGGACTCAATCTTCCTATGAAATGAAACTGGAAATGCAAACTCCTTCTATCTTCAGTCGTTAAATTGTTATTTAAATTTCCTTGCTAAGGCTCTTCTACCACCACAATTCTTATCATTAAGTAAAATTGTTTAATCAAGGTTATCTGAAACGATCGTGTATTTATTTATTTTGCTTATTTACGTAATTGCTTATATAGTCATAGTCATAGTTATATTCGGTATTGGTACATAAAGGATACTCAATTATATCAATTTGTACATAGTAAATTTAGAATCAAAAGTAAGAAAACAAATTAAAATAATGATTTAAATAATTAAACACGTCACCGACTTAAGAATTAGAGAAAAGCTATATAAATTAAAAGAAAGATTCGACACATTTTTAACAATGATTTAATTAAAACTAAATAGTAAACGTTTTTACTAAATATTATAAACGTGAATTCAGCGTAAATGTTATTATCAAGTAAATTTAATATATCCACAAAAATGTAGCCAAATGTAAACTTATACTACCAGTCAACCGGAACAAGTAATCGTAACATTTTAACTATTAAATAAAAGTAAACTACTAAAAATACATTATTACAAATTAATAATAAAACAAAATATCAAATTGAATTTAACAATAAAACTTATTGTAAAAAGATTAGTAACATGCTACTATTTCATTTATTTATAATTAGCTTCTTATATAAGCATGTTTTTACTGTTCTCTGGAAACGATTTCTTTCAAAAATTTTAATAGTTACAGGAACTTTATTAAATATATCGGCATCGCATATGAAACTTTTTGAAACCCAGAACAGACATCGCCAATCGTCTTTGATGTTACGCTGTACCTACTATATATATATATATATATATATATATATATATATATATATATATATATATATATATATATATATATATATATATATGTACCTACTATAACATGTTCGTGTTCACCAGAGTTTAAAGAAACGTTGTTAACATCTTTTTGGCAGACATAATATTTTTATATTCGTAAGCACTAGGCACAGTCATAATTTGCATGCTTCGATACGCTTCCCCACATGAGGCTCTAGATCTTAGACCCGCTAATATTGGAGTATGCGTTTTAAAGAATTAATAATCTATTTGAACATATCACAGTTTCCCAAAAGAGCAACCCATAAGGCACAATGTTATGGCAATAAGAAAATAAACCAGCTTTGCGGCATCTACCCCGCACAGTTCCATTATTTTCTTTATGGCGAATGTAGCGGCATGTAATTTTTAGTTAGTTTTGATAAATGATTGTGTCAATTCCAATGTTCACACATATAACTACATCCAAGATTTTAACTTGATTAATATTATTTAGAGATATATTATTCAGTAACTCTTCGAACAATTCCTTTTTACATTTTTTACTCAATCCTAGAGTAAAAGGAACAATATTTGTCTTATTCTTATTTAGAAATAAATTAGTGTCTTTCAACCACATTTATAATGAACTGAAGATTTATTTCATACTTTTAATAAGTTTTACATTAATAGAATTGTTTATAAACGTATTTAAAGTCGTATCATTTGCAAATATGAAAATATCAGTATTTCCATGAGAGTAACTGTTGAGACCATAAACGAGGAAAAGTAAAGAACCTACGACGGAATCTTGACATTGTTTAATATCTGCAGCTTGAGATGTTTTTTACAAATGTGATTCATTAAGTTCAAATTTCCTTCTCCTTATACCATAACAGTTCAGCTTGCATAATAATATACTGTGGTTCATGTAATCAAAAAATTTGGCAAATCACAAAATAGCTTTCTATTATTCCATTATTTATCCAGTGCTAAAAATATGTTTACAACGACTATATCAATTGAATACGTTGCAGACATTGCTCCCTGAAAACTAAATTGGTTGCATTTTCTAATGTAGTTTATAGTGAGAAAATGCATACGTTTTATCCTGATACATTTTTTGAAAAACTTTCTGAATGCGGACGGAATAACGAAAGGACTATAATTTTTTGCTTCACTCTATGAACTTTTTTTTAAGGGGTTCATCACTTTTGTCTTCTGCTTTTGTCACCTACACGACATACGGAAACGAGCGAGTGCGATTGAGAACCGAAAATAAATGCATTACTAATTCTATGCTCACTTCCTTCTCGAGGCTATAGGACACATACCATAAATCGACTGATGACTTTTATTTCACATTTTTACATAACCCATTTATTTGATCAACCGTAAATGTTCAAATTATAAATTCGTTCGAATTTTATTAACGTACAGAGTTAACCAAGACAGGGCTGCTTCATTAGGTGCAAATAGAAAAATTAGTTAGTGTTTTGGTCATATTCTAAAATACTTGTTGCAGTGTTAGGTATATAATAATAGTTATGATCGGCTTCCTCTCATTTTATGAATACATCATTATTACTTGCAAGTCAGCATTTAACTTATTCGTATATATCATAAAATTCCCGGGGATACCCTATTATCAACTTATATTATTAATTTAGTGATAATCAACTGCATTAAGACTTCAAACGATACCCTCATCGTAACAAATTGGAAACAAATTAGTCACTTTTTCTTCACAGAATATAATTTTGTTCTTATATTAAGTAATGTCGATAATCCTATTAATATCGAAAATATACTCAGAAATTATTCTCAGTGGCGTAATTATGAACTAACTTGCTGCCTGTACTTACGCCTGCACCTTTAGTAAAGACTATTGAATTAAATATGTATGGAAGTTACACTGTTACCGAAAATTATGTTCACATCGAGTCACAAGCAAGTAAACAACTGAGGGTCTACATATCTTCGCCAACAACGATAATTGATTACTTTAGAATAGTTGACTAGTAGTATTTTCCTCGAAGTACCATTTTTGAAATTGAATTACAGAAATTTTTCAAAAATTATTGAAATGTTTTCGTTCTCATATTAAAATTTTTTTCAAAATATACGTTTTTATGACGTTGCATAAACGTTGTCGTCGATTGAAGAATGGTATTCTTGCTTGTTACGTCATTATTAATTAAAATAAAATTTAAGTATACTTTGTGAAGTGAACCCTCTTAGTACGAGTTAAACTCATACTACGAGGACTTCATATATAATTAGGAACATAATTGATACATAGTATTTTTATTATATTCTTCAAAAGTCTTAATGTTCCTTTTGAACTTGTAAATGTATGTATGTAGTATGTTTCTCACAAAGAAATTTAGTATAATTAAGTTTACAGAAACTAAGTGATAGCTTCTGCATTTGTTCATAATTTTGACTCTGGCAGTTTAGGAGTTGGGGCTGATGATATTTTTGTGAAATTTTCAACAATATCTCTAGAATACAAAATAGAAGAAAAAATATGTTTTTGGAATTCTTATAATTTCACATCCAACACGCTCGTATGAAACATAATAAAATAAATATTTATTTTAAAACACGAAGTTACTTTGCAGTTTATTTAATTCATTTGTATGGAGTTTCTGCAGTTAACATTTCTTTTCACTACTTATCAAAAGGTGCTCGACTATTACTCGTAAACTAGTAGAGTCAACTTGGCTGTGATAATTTTCCTTTTAATTTCGTTACATACGCTATTGTTGTGAACACTTTTCAGATATTCAAAAATAATGGTTTACCTGGTAGGAGTGGTTACACGTAACTCCGGCGAAAGTGACCATTTTTAAGCTTAATCATTTGTAAACGAATTTCCTATGGAAAATTATTAACAACGTACCACCAATATTTTTGTAAGACTTATTCAAACCAAAACAATAAGACTATAAGGGCAATTTGGCTATGACAATAAAAAATTAGAGAGTATAAACGACCGTTTCCGATGCATTAAAATTTTGAGGAAAGACTGGTGGCCGCAAAAAGAATATTACATATTAAAGATATTTTCTGGTTTAAATAACTTAACTCGCTGAAGTCACAATGCCCGCAGACTCCACTTTTACAAACTATAGAAAACACCTTAGGTGGCGGTATTGTTCACTATTAAAAAAAACAATTTTTATTTAATTAAAACGTTATAAACGTTAGAAGAGTTTTTAAGGAATCTGATACACCTTGTTACAAACAGAAAGACTACAATGGTTCTTTAAAGTTTCGTAAATAAGGCACGATTTTCTCAACTTTGAAAGTATGTAGGTATGCCTTTCCGCCAATCTATTTCTTTGTCACAGTTTTGCAAGTGGACGTTTTTTCTGAATTAGATATCGTTGCCAAGGTCTTTTAAAATGAAAGTTTCCATTTACTATTTTTCATCGTTAAGCCCTGTTTTCGAAGAGATAAAATTCATAGTAGCCTACAACTCCTCTCCCTGAAGATTTCTGGTTGATTTTACTTCTCATTTCAACCAGATTTGATTCTAAATTATAAGTTAGGAAACTGATGAAGCCCTAAATTTTACTACTTTTCATAACTTTCATTATTCGTAAATTATAGAAATTTCCTCGATATATCAGGCTGGATATGGAATATGCAAAACGCGGCTTTTGATCTTTTGCCCAGTTAGCAACTCTGTTATGGATGGTTTAACTTCTCGATTAATATTAATGAATTATTTCAAGACATTTTACCTTGCTTCGTTGTTGGTAGTTTGACTACTGCACGTTCGTAGATTACATAATTTTAAAAGCTTGCGTAATTTTTAATAGTTGAAGCTCTGGCTACTGAGTCCATGACATGTTGAAATATTGTTGATTTTATGGAATCACGTAGATGATTATTGAAACATATTTTAATGAGAAATCCTGACAAATAGTCAGCGCACCAATTGGTGACCCCGGGCAAAATAGTAAAAGTTGATGGCCACTTATTAAGTCACGGCTTTCATTCACCCTACAATAGACATTTGGAATTATACAGGAATGGGCGACATACCTACACGTAATCTAATAATTCAATATCATATATTTGCAAACATTTCTTTACTCCTACTGGCACACATCTTGCTAACTATACAGCAATGTTACAGATGAAAACCTCTAAGTCGAATTTCGGTATACGGAATGGCTGCCAAAGAACCTAAAGTGAAATTAGATATTTTGTGTAAGGTGATATCCAATAAAGTTCTCTCATAAACTTAATATAACAGTAAATATAGTTAATTTCATTATTGATCTAGCAAAAATTTGTCAAATATTTTTTTGAGAAACCATATATTAATATTTACATTCATAAACATGAAACACGCTAGTTAATTACTAATTTTATTTAATATCCTGCGGCGTAAACAATAAATGTGAAAACAATAAATATTGAATTTCGCATGAATTTGTTTTATAATTTGTTAACCACAAAGTTGGGACACTGCTTTGTTGCTGTGAATAACCACTAAATTAGGGCACGCAAATAGAAAGCTACTTCAACAAAGAACGCAGGTAAATGCTCTCCGTTACAAAGCCGAGGAAATAAACAAACATTATTTGTCTCCTTGGATTTCCTTCTCGGTATTTGTAGCGTGTGTAAGACGCTGATAGTATTGTAAAATGTATCACCCGGTGAAATTGATGGCCGTCCGGTTTCAGGCTCTACGTTTTGCTCTACGCCATTAGAAGTTAAGATTTTGTCTGATCAAAATATGTATGGAAAGAGGATTTGGTTTGCATGGGAAAAGCCTCCACTTTGTGTCAATCATAGGATTTTTTTATTTACAGCGTACATTATTGCTCGTTTCATGTAGTTAGTAAAAGCGAATTGTTTTTGTGAAATATTTTGCTGCCCATAAAAAGTCCAATTACGTGAACACTTAGATTTTTTTATGTAGCATTTTTCTGAAGTACTCCCCCGTGTATCTAAATTTGATTGAAAGATAGTTTTCTTACGGACCTCATTGGGTGAGATATTATTAATAAGTCTAGGCAATCAAAAACAATAATTTCATGAGTATCTAAAGCGTTTTGCAGTGTCCAGAAGATTAATTCTTATCCATATAAGTCTAAACCTGAAGAAAAATTAGAATAAGGATATTTAGTATGCAATTAATGCAAAGTTATTTTGATCAATTTTCTTTATTAAATGAAAGTGATAAAGGCTATAAAATTATTTGTCTGTGAAAGATTTACTAGTCAACATATATGACTCGCAAAAAATAACCATATTTGTTAATAATTTAATGAAGATACTTTGCACGTCGACTTCACCATCAGAAGTCACGCCGACTTCTAATGGTATTTAGTGGGTATGTTTTCAATTGTTATTGTACTAATGTGGGAGATTAAAGTTACTGAGAGGACGCATTTTTCCTATCGAGCTACGGGACGCCAAAAATAATAAAATTATATACATTTACTTTACAAATAGAGATGATAATCTAACATAAATAAACTTCTTATCTTGATAAATTCAAAAGAAGATATTCACAATTACAAATAATGGTCTAGAGATTCTTAAATCCAGGAGACAATATCAGGCTATTTTTTACTTAAATTACAAGTGCGCAGGTAAAAATTACAGAATCGCTTTCACTGGAGCTAATTAAGCAAAGATGATTTCAAAACGCAGATAAACAATAAATAGCATTTTTTAATTATTCGTAAGTTATTGTAACATGACATTTCGTTATCCTTTTTCTATAATTCATTACTCAGCTATGTTATATCTGCTAGCTTACAGAGTTTTTGGTTTACGCCGTAAGCTGCCTGAAATCTTGTAGAAACATATAAATTAAAATTCAATTAGGAGATTTTAGTGATTTTGCGAAACAATTTGCATAATGTGAATTCTCCAGTCTTTGATAGATTTATATGTTTTATTGGCCTTTATTTAGGGTTCATTTAACTTATTGTTGAAATGCACAATTTTCCTCGTAAATGTTAATGTGGTGCGTTTTCATACATATTTTTAATATAACAAAAATTGGAGCACCTTAATTATATGTTCAAAGAGTACCAACGTATTTAATGGCAGATAAATCGGATGTAGTTTCTTTTTCGACGCAGTTCACATAGTAATATTTTCTTTTGTACATCTTCAAAGTTCTCCGATAAGTTAGTTCATATTATTATGGATTATGTCAAACATTTTTATTGCTTTCTTCACATATTTCCTGTAGTGTTTCTTGTCTCTTATGAAATATTAATATTGATTTCAAATAAAAAAAAAAGTATCAGAGTTTTATTTGATATATAGTAAGTTAATAAAAATAGAGAAAAAGCAGAAAATATAACCACAAAAAAATAACATTGATAAAAGTAATGGCAGTAAACTGGCGAGATCGCAACTATCGGTTTCCTGACATACAATAAGTGATCGGGTATCTTTGTGCGTCTTCGATCGTTTCCGCTTTTTTCTTGTTCCCGTCTGTATTCTCAACTAAACCTATGGAAACGCTGTGCAAAATACAAGTTCCACATCAGATTGAGAGTTTTTAATGAATTTAGTCAATGTTTCTTCATTCGACCTATTTACTTTATTTTCGACGTTTCCATAATTTAACAGTCTTGTAAGTTTACCCTTATCTGTTTTGTACAACACGCTCAAAATATAATAAGTTTCATTTCCCATGAGTGTTGTTGGACACATTTTTAACGATTTCACCAGCCGTAATAATGTTTAAAAATAAGCAAATTATTTTTAACATTTTGAATCATTTTTCATGATTCGACTTATTTTTTTGTTTCTTATAATTTCATAACTTAACTCATTGTCTTGTGGTATTTTTATCGTTGTTTTGTACAACGCATACTAAATATAATAAGTTTCATTTGCCTGGAAAACCTTCTGACACACATTTTTTATTAATATAATAATGACACTAGCTTCAAAGTTTAAAAATAAGGAGACTAATGATTTTCATTTAACTCCAAATTGCACATTTCTGCTTATTATTTTAGACTACATATTTTTAAGCTTTGTGTGGAAAACAATTCAATATACATGAATGGAATAAATGTATATTACAGTGTATAAATAAAATAAATTCTAGGAGAGCAGCGGAATAAAACAAAATTAAAAAGGACAATATCCTAATGGATGAAAATATTGCAGTCAAAAAACAGAACATGATATTTAAAATAAAACACGATTTGATTTTAAGAGGACGCCCATATGAGCAAAGTGGAAATGCTATCGGGATAATAATGTGTGAGAATGTTAACGTTGGGTTTTTAGACATATTTTATCGCCAGGTGCTAGATAACAACCCTGCAAATTGAAACTTAGAATTCTTGACCTGTATCCTGTTATGTGTGTGTGTCGTGTGATGATTTGTCAATATTAAACAAGAATAAAAAAATTTATATTGAATATATTTGGCGTTAATTTTGTAGAAATTCATTATTCACAATTAAATGAAACTACGTGATGTAGTATTATTTCTACTTTCTTTAAGTTCTTTACCACGACCTAGGTTTCGTTGTATTACAACATCTTCAGGTAGGCCATTAGCAAAGATTCTTTAATATTAAATAAGAACTTGTGATTGTGACTGTTTATGGAAGTACCTTAAAGAAAAAAACGAAATTTTATGAGATCAAACAAGTACTTTCCTATCCATCTAAAATAACCAATTATTTTTAGAAACTGTGCAACTTATAAATTTGAAATTTGGTAGAGTAATACAATGTTATTTTGTTGTAGCCAGAGTTTGACTCGTGGTTGTCAATTCATTGCACATCGTCCATTTTGAATCTAACGCGTTATTTTGTCGAGGATTGCGATGACGAAAGTACATATAAGTTTCATCAACCATATAATTGTCTTTTACAGTCGCTAAATGCTATAATAATAGTTGTAGTTAAAGTTATTAACTTTTTACATAACTTTTAACCCGGCCTTTAAATGACGGTTAATTCAGGTAATATTTTCAAGTTTTCTATTTTCTATGAAGTGTAATTCCACAAAGTCATATTAAATGCACATGTCATTACAATCCTATTATAATTGCCCTTTAATGTAAATTTCCCTTTTACAACATTTTTTTACAGTCTGTGAATGCTGCCTGTTGGTACTTCTTTATACGTTTAACAAATATAAAGATATTGGTATTGTCAGTATCAATATTTAAAAAAACTACTGCAGATATAGGTGCAAATGCGACAGGCTAATAAATAAAAGTAATGAACCATTTAATTTACTTAATGATTTTTATTTAACTACTAAGCAAAAATCAAGTAAAATTGTATATTTGTATTCTCCGTAATACATATCAATTTAAAAGAAAATGAACAGAAAAATCGCGCCACGTAAAATTTGGACAATAAATTCATTGTTATTTTTACTCATTGTTATTAAATAACATATATAAGTATCCACGCCCAAGTTAAATCGATATTTTCATCTATGTTTATTAACTGGCTGTCAGCCGCGACGTCATCCGCGTGGATTTTTTTTAAAGAAAAGTAAGTTTGTTCAGCTATGCGAATTCTTTCTTTTCTTGAAACAATTTTTCTAGAAAAAATTAATTAAAAATTAAATTTTAAAAACGGGGTTTGGGTTTTTATAACGTGCCAATAACCATATGAACTTAAGAAAATGCGGGTTTCAGTTTTGTTTATTCGTATAACACATTGAAAGTAAAGAAAAACTTACAAATAATATTTTTATCAAATGGAATTGATTGTATTGTACATACTGTGCGGCGACGTGACAATTGGCAGGCGCGGGTTACGGCGACTCTACACATCGGTAACACGCGAGCGAACTTGTTTAGTCTCTATGTTACTTATGCTGCGGTACTCCGTGTAAAACTCTCTATCTTTTTGGAAAAGTTCTATCAAAATTGATTCAGATATATCGAAGATTAGCTCTGGAAGACAGACAGACAAAGTGATAGAGAAAAATGTTACAAACTTTCTTTTGGGTTCGATAACGTGCGAATAACAATAAAAGCTTAAGAAAAGTGACATGCGTTTTTTCTTACTTTCCTCTAATTTTATAATCACCAATTTGAAAAATAAGGAAAAATATTAGACACGAGTTAAAGCTTTTAATTATTGACAAATTCCTTTTAAGTTTCGTTAAAGATTTCAAAATGTAGATCAATTATGGGACCCGAAATTATACGTTTTCCAACTTGCACTCAGTCCCTTTTTATTTTCCCATTTATTTAGAAGATAAATAATTACTCATTTCAAATAGGCAAAAATGCTGAAATTCAGGTTGAAAATATTGATGTGGCCTTTCTGTTTCAGACCAAAACAAAAAAATATTATTTTGTTTTCCGTAATTCAAAATGTTAAAAATGAAACACTATAAGGTTGAAAATTCATAGTCCGTCTGGTTGTGTGTTTCAATGTCATATATTTTGAATTATAAACACATACAAACGAAAATTTGTTCCATCAAAATAGTTTCACGTGGGAAATATTTAAACAGCTCCACAAATTCGACAATTAAGGGCAAAATTAGTCGGCAATTATCCTGATCAACAATTTCGTTTTCGGTTAAGAAAATTAATATTTATGACTTATTGCGTTGTCCTTTATTGAGATTCCATCCAATAAAGGACAACGCAATAAGTCATAAATATTAATTTTCTTAACCGAAAACGAAATTTTTGATGTCCCTCTGTACATATGTATAAAGCCTAAAAGTTATAAAATAAAATCTTTATTAAAATATTTAAGTTACTTTTTCTGCGAGTTGGGAGTGAATAATTGTTTATTCTCATGCCTCAATATATATATAGGATCGTTAAATATTATGGGGGGTGTGCCGTAGTTACGTTTTCGGTACAGGGATCGATTTCCGAATGATTAGTCTTTAAAATGGTTACGTTTATTAGAGTCTAAGGAGATTGGGACACGCTCCATCCCAATCACGTAAACTGCTATTTTTGAAAAACGGAAAAGTTTTCAAATAATAATTTATACATATAATGAAATTAAAAGGAAATTTGTAACGGCTAACTATGTTATACTAGTATACGGTATTTGACTAACTTACGGCACGTAGTTAGATTTGTAAAAAGTTCATAAGTCCATGAAAATGATTTAAATAAATTGTAAAAATAACTTAGTATTTTAAATTTATATTTATTATGTTTGTAAAAGATATACTGGGCAATATATTTATACATTTACATATTAAAGAATAATATGAATATTTGTAAATAGTTTACTAGAAATAATATTTACACTTTAATACTTATATACTATTTAAACTTAGATATACCATTTTACTGTATTATTAGGTGCAAACTACTATAAAAGGGAATCTACTTGTAAAAGTTTGATGAATTTAAAATAGCTTCATTTTAAATTGTTAAAAGGACTGATAGTTCCATAAAATTAACTTTACATTAGCTTTCTGATACATTTAACCGTTTTGGGTTATGTTTCATGTAGTATTAAGAGATAAATTTCTTATAAAAAAAAGGAGGAAAATAATATATCGCATTTTATATTTAATAAAATATCAAAATTAAATTAAATTCTGTTTAAGGCACAATATCTTGCATAAGTTTAAATATTCTATGTTTTGTACTTTTATATAAATCCGTAAATTTGATTACTCAGACACGAATGGTAGTACTTCATTATTAAATATTTATTATATGAACTAAAAAAAAACCGCACATTTCGATACGCTACCTTGAAGAAATATAAACTGGAAGCTTTTATTATTTGTCCTCTTTCTCGACGGATAGAAAAATATAATTTCACCATTTTGTTAAATTAATGTTACCTAGTACGGAACCACTTTAAGTGTTAGGAATAGTTGCAACTAACTATTAAAGTCTTCTATTATTGGTAAAATTTGCTAGCAGTATTATGATTAGATAAAGCGAGTTGCTTGCTGCTAGTTCATTTTTTTAAACGGGTGTGAGAAAATAAATTCTCCTGGTGTCATGCTTGATCGCAAGTTTGAAAAAAATTAATTTTATTTAGATAAAATATTTAAAATTTTAAATTGCTTACAAAAAATTGAGAATAATTTGTTAGTCTCTTAATTATCAAGTTATAGATTACGCGCTAAACTTTCCGGAGCAAAGGCAGATAGACACGGCCAATCAATCATGAAATCAAATTTGTAAAAAAAGTTTCTGTAGAAGTTAAGAGAAACAAAATAAGAAGGGTTTTACTATTATTTTCTCATTGTGTTGGCTATTAACTTTTTAGCCAGGACTTTTTAAAAATGTTGTTTGAAAGTTCCGGAGCATTTTCCTTTATAAGGTATTCGTAAATAGGTTGATGTGCACTCAATTACAAAAATAAAAAAATGCATTTAAATCGATTTGAAGTGCGGACTCTTACTAAATGATTTAATTTATCAAAAAATTATTTAAAATAAAACGCAACTTCGTACGGCTAAAGCAGTTAGTAACTGGTGATGGAAAGTGGGTTAAATTTGTTAGTTCCTTATAGAAATGACAAGGGAGTACAAAACATGTACATCCTTTTTACTAAACTACTCAATTTAAAATCCTCAAAAATAGGTTTTTGGAAACCCTACGTGGGTTTCCAATGTAGTGGGAAAACTAGAGAGACGATTCGAGGTGTCATCTTTTTTTTAAAAAAAAGCCCTATGGTTTTACACCCATAAAGATGTAGTGGATCATATATTTTTCTATGTTGACAGCTATTGTTCTCAGAAATCTTCCGACGTAGAAACTTAAATTTAGTATGGTGATGTATCTTAATAACCTACACCTAATTATTTAAAAATATTTATGTACAAGTTAAAGACGTGGTAAATGAAAGTTTAAAAAAGAATTTGGTTTTCCATACCTTGTGCAACATTATTACAAAAGCTTGTTAGGAGAAACACAAAAACATTTTTTTTCATAATTATAAATTGCCTATTTAAAAAATGTGCCAAAAAATATACGAGCCCTGTTTCGGAATCTACTTAACCAAACTTCAGAAAAGAAATATTGTTGGTAAAATCTGACTTGGAGATCACAGAGAAACTCTAGTGGTTATCGTGGATTTCACATTTTCGAAATATGCACCATGTTTTTCGCCTGTAAAAGATCCACCTCGGGTTCCTGGCAATGAGAGTTGTACTCGTGCTTGACAGGTTTCCTAGCAATAATTTCAATTATTTATTAGCAGCTTTGATAATTAAAATTATAACTCTTTTCAAACTTAACTATGTACTAGATCTGCATAGCTAATTTAAACCTTTACCCTGAGCTGATATGGACAGATGTGTGATCTTGTTCAGAAGAATAATTTTATTTCTATTAACCTCGATTAGATTATTAACACATTGCTTTGTATTTAATATTATGGGAAGTTAAGAAAAGCTATGCTTTTAATCTCATCATTATATTCTTTAAATTTGGAAATTCATAAACTTAGAGATAAACAGATACGCTTACGGTTGAGTTGTGATGAATAAAAAAAGATTAAATTGCAGAGAACTGAAATGAATTTGATAATTACGGATAACTAATATTTTTCTCTATATTAATTTTATAAATCGGCAATTAAATAATGAAACAGTCTTCCAATCAATCACTGCAGTCTGTTAATGGAAATAAGTAATCCACTTTGAATATTGACAAGATACCTTGGTGTGATATCTGTGATGTTTTCCTATGAATTAAAAAATCACTTTTTATTTTGCATTTCCTATTATTTACTTATTATTTCAAACTTCCTTTTCAAATATTTACACTTTAGCATAATGCACGATAATACGAATTCCAACATCAAAATTCACATTTTTACTGGGGAACGAAACTTTATCCTAAGATTTTATTATTTCATAGTCATGTAGAGAAATAGAGAACCCTTATAATTTCGTCAATCTTTCTGGCGGTCGGTGGTCGGTGGTCGTTAGAGCATTATTTTTTTAAATTTCAGTCTGATCGTAATGAATGTATTAACTACCCGATGGAAGACAAAGTTGAATTACGTGAGAGAAGTAGGTGAATTCCGTATAAACAGGTATGCTTTACAAAATGCAGACAAAATTCATTTTTGTGAAGTGCCTCGTCAAAAGACCCTTGCAAACCTAGTCAAAGAAATTTAATTCTAGAACTATTTGTATTGAAAAAAATGTACAACTCAAAACTGACAAACCTTTTAGGAAATTGGCACATGTAATAGAAAAATTAGAGAAATGTAAACTAAAAAAAAGAAATTCACACTTAACCACAGAAGGTAATCATTATGAGGTAATTAGCTACCCTATTAGGATTTTAATGTAAATGTATTTTTGTTTAATTTTTTTCATGGAAACTATTAAACACTTTTGAAAAATAATAAAAGTATCTTAAGGTCAGAAAAAATTTTGCTATGTTTTTGAAAACTTCGATAAAATAATGTAAATTTTTTTTAAAATTTTTTATTGTTTAGGTCGAAATTCTATCATTAAAAATTTATAATGAAACTGTTTTATGGCATCTATAATGAAACAGATTAATAAACGATATTACAATTTTTATTTTTAAAAGTAGAAGACTAAAATTCGAATTATGTTGAAGTTAAAAACAGACTACGAAAATGTTGCCTTTTCCTTTCATACAGTTCATAGATGTAAGTTAAATTTGGTAATGAAGTTTCTTTCCAAATTTCTTAGAGCACTTATTCTGACGTATTACTCTTCATTTTCGACTTCTCTCTTGTATGCTGATGTGTAGTTATGTAAACAAGTTTTTAAATATTTTAATCATATTTAAAATTGCTTCTGACCTTATGGTACTTTCAATGCTTTGATATCGCACGTGCATTAGAACTGATTGCAAGCTGTTTGAACATAAACAATAAAAACTTTATTTTATGAAGAAATTGTAAATTGTTATTACCTTAAATTACTTTTATTTAGGAGCATTAAGTTTTCATGAAAAAATTAAGTATGAATATTTTTTGATAGTTATAAGCAGTAAAATTTTTTACAACAATTTTTACATTATATGTGGCAATTTTTAAATAATTTGCTAGTTCTGAGTAGTGTATTTTTTTATCAGCACAAACAGTCAAACTTGGATGACAAAAATCACTTTTTTGAGAGAACCGTATTAGTTATCCTAAAATGCTTGAATTATTCCGGTATACTTAATTTAAAAAAATTAAAAATCAGGCTTAATTTGTAGTCGTGGCACTCAAAATATCGTCTTAGAATGGCTTATCGTCCTTTTTTTAGTTGATTCATGACCTACTAGAGTTCCATAAAAATAATTTAATAAAAATTTATTGCGTTTATAAATGTTTTTATAACCGAATAAAATATATTGTAGTTATAAAGTATTAAATTGCGTGCGGAACCCTCGTGAAACTAGTTTTGTTTGAAATTAACAGGTTAACCGTTTGGCATATTTGTTCCAAATATCAACCAATTATTTCTTCAGAATGTATTATCTCACTTAATATTGATTAGTAAATCTACATCTGAGATCATTCCTATCGTAGTACTTAATGTGGTACTCACGAAGAATTATTGAGATTTGTTCTCTTAATGTCTTATATAAGTGTAATAAGGATGAAGAAAATATTATACGCTGCATATATTGACATGACGTGGATTTATCCAGTCGTTGAATCCTTACTATAAGAAAGATTAACTTACAGCTTTGTCCCACATGATAAGTTTGTTGTAAATTTCTCAAACACTGACAATCTCAAAAGGCTCGAGTATTAAAAGGATGTATTTAAGTTGTTAAATTTTAAGAAATTTATATGTGGCATTGATAAAATTATTTGTTGTTTAGTATATTGGGTGCCTACTTCGGAGACTAAACTTTCTCTCTAGCTATACATTGTATGCACGTAAGTTCAGGTCAGGTTGTGCCGGTTGTGCCATTTAACACTTGAGTTCTCAATGTGTTATTTATTGTTTAGGACCCGGTCAATTAACGACAAATCAACGACCATGTAGTTATTGTTTACGACATTTACACTTGAGGAGTGTCAAAATATTTGGTCGTCGCAATCGCCGAAAATTGTTAATTTGCCATTATATCACACATTTTTTTTTAAATATGCGCCTGTGAAAATATGGTAGGCAATAAATGTTCAAGCGGCGCAACGTAAAGACTGAAGTAAATATAAAGTAATAATTCAATAAAACCAAAAAAAATATGTGACATTACACAAAGCAGTGTAATTTTACAGTATATTTAGAAGAATTTAAAATGATGTACATAAAAAAGATGTACAAAAAGTGCGTGGATTTATTTCATACAGCATTTGGGCTTTGGAGATGACTCTAGAGTATTATACTTTATATACACCTTGGACCATTTATTGACATATTGTTGTAATATTTTTATTATTGAGTAACAAACACAGCGTTCAATCTTACAGTAATTATGCGTTATCATTTTTATTCGCTTAACTAAAATCATGACCTATACCTAAACCAAATGTCGTCGGAATCTATCCAACCGATTAGGTGTGATTGATTAGGAAACATTTAAATACACTTTAAATACATATCCCAAATTTGGTGTCGATTTATTGCTTGGTTGCAAAGTTATTACAAAACAAAGCGATTATTAAACTAACCTTCCTTTTTTATAACACTAATTTGACATCAGCATTAGTGTTCTAATATTAGAGCACGTAAATCGACTTTATTTTTACAAACGATGATGCTCTGTGTTGCAAAACCGAGAAAATAATAAAGCACTTATAATTTTTCTTTGTCGATTATTTTCTCGATATCGATGGAATGCTGGCAAGTATACCCCCTAAATATATGCGTATAGATTATCTTGAATGTAAAATATTTTTATTATTTCAGAATTTCTCTTTTATCAATAAGTGGAAACTAAAAACATACATACAGCGCTAGATATTTATTAAGTTGATTATTCACATTTTGTGGGAGTTTCTCAGTTCCGTTTAACATTTTATTTTAACGTCCTAATTTGCAAAGTAATCGCTATAAAGTGACATGGGTTTTGTCTCACAAACCTCTAATTTTATAACGGCCTGTTTGAAAAATAAGAAAAAAATATCACACGCCAACGCCAACTTTAAATTGTAAAAAAATTTTTTTAAAATTTGATTAACGATCTCAAGCGGTAGAGACAATTATGTGACTAGATTTTATGCGTTTTCCAACTCACACTCGGTTGGTTTTAATTTTCTATTTATTTAGAAGATAAATAAGTACTCATTTCAAATAGGTAAAATGTTGAAATTCTGATTGAAAATATTGACGTGGTCTTTCTGCTTCAGATCAAAATATTAAATACCATTATACTCTTATAATGAAAATTCGTAGTTCATCTGGTTATCTGTTTCAATGTCATATATTTTGAACTGCTCGGCATACGAACAAAACTTTGTTCCGTCAAAATAGTTTCACGTGGAAAATATATTCGTTTTCGGTTAAGAAAATTGATGTTTATGTTTTATTACGTTTTTTATATTAAGATTCCAGAGTAATGCTGGTGTATTTGCCCGTCTGCATGTTGTCACTTTTTACTTGCAGACTATTAGGGCTATAAAATTTAAATTTAGCATGATTATACATATGTATAAAGCCAAACATTTTACGAAATAAAATCTTTCTTAAAATATTCAAGCTACTTCTCCTTATTATTTATGATATCGATGAATAGGTCTTTCAATAATATTGGGGGTATGCCATGAATACGTTTTCGGTACAGTATTAAGCTTTAAAATTGTAACATTTTTTAGAGTTAGAGTTAAGGACATGGTGACACGCCCCATTCCCATCAGCTAAACTGCTATTTTTGAACCACTAAAAATATTACATATATATATATATATATATATATATATATATATATATATATATATATGTGTGTGTATGACCAAATTAAAAGGAAAATTGTCACAGCTAAGTAGGCTGTACTAGATTCCAATATTTGTCCAACTTATGGTACGTAGTTGGATCTGTAAAAAGTTCATAAGTCAATAAAAACGACTTAGATGTACTGTAAAAATAATTTTGTATTTAAGAAATAACTTTATTTAAGATTTGTAAATAGTTTAATGGAAATATTTGTAAAAATATTCATATCGGTCTAAGTTTTCCCGAAATCGTAACAATTCGAGTTATTGTTAATAACAATATTAGTTATATTTCAGTATATATATATATATATATATATATATATATATATATATAGTATAGTTAAATAAATTCGGTCCATAAACCCTACCAGAGGGGTTTTATAGTTTGCTCTATATTTCACTATTATTCCTACAGTGTTATATAATAATACATCCTTGTTTTAACCATAAACCACTTAAGTAGGATATTCGACAGTTACGTGCCGAACGTTTTTAAATGGGGGGGGGGTGATGTTGATCGCCTGCTCGTGGTGCCCCCTGCGTAATCAAAACGATCAACCATAGATCGCCTTAAAGCGCGCTGACCAGAATGTCTACGAACCTTTCCCAAAAAAGCCCTTTTCAGGGCTCGGTCACTAGCCTCCGCACCATCTTTTGGAATGCAGGAGGCCTCAACAACGTAAAATTCTACAATTCAAACGAAGCATTTCCCATGCAAACGTGGATATCTATTTTATAATTGAAGCGGGAGCAGCCACTGAAACTCCTGATTTTTACCCGACAAGCGGATATGCGGTCTCTGTCCTCAAGAGATCACGGCAAATAGCATCCGGAATTTGTATAGGGGTTAGAGATGGTCTCACAGCAAATTTCAAGATAATACATGTGATGGATGATAATGATAAACTGAAGCTGTTTAGATTGAAGTTTGGAAGAACAAACAGCATTTTAACATCATCAGCATCTATAACCCCCCAGGAAACTTACCATCCTATACAGAAATTGAGAGAACTATCCAACCCGACAGTTTAATTGTGGGAGATTTTAACAGTCAGTCACCGAGATGGGGCTACACACAACTGTCGCCTGTTGGAAGGCTTACTCAAGATTGGATAGATAACAGTCACCTCCAAATCATTGATACCCCACCGACATTCCTATCATATGCCGGACAACTGTCAAGACCGGATCTAGTACTAGCCCATTCGAACATCGCTGACAGAAACAATGCAAAACTTCTCGAAGATGCTGGGGGTTGCGGACATAGAGCTATCCTCATAACTGTACGGACAAACAAAACCAAATTTATAAATACCAGAGCCCCCCGGTGGAATTTTAAAAAGGCAGACTGGAACAAATATCGAAGGCTTACAGATGAGGCCCTGGGTAGTAAAGTACTCCCAGAAATACCCGAGAAAGCCACCGACCTTCTAAATCAAATTATCTTAGATGGCGCTTACAAATGCGTTCCTAGAGGACAAGTAAAGATGTTTAAACCCTACTGGAGTGCAACACTTACCTTGCTGAAGAAGAATCGCAATTGATCACGTAATATAGCAGAAAGATCAGGGACCCAGGAAGACCTGATATGCCTCAGAAAACACCAGGCCGAATTACATAGAGAAGTAAAAACCTCCAAACATTTAGCCTTCAAGTCTTTCATCACTGACCTGGACTATCGGAGAGATGGCTTAAAAGCACATCGTTTTATCTCCCGGCTAAATAACCATGCTTCTAAAAAAATGCAAAACCCTATTCTGTACTCAAACAGACCAGTCACTGACCCTTACGATGCTGCAAATGCACTGTGCAAACATTATGCCAAGATCAGCAGAACGAAAGGGGATAGGGATATTGAAAAGACCCTATGTAAAGGCCCAGTGCCATCTTGCATTAATAAAAAGACACACGAACTGTTCACTTCGCCTTTTACAGGAAAGGAATTGAAATTGGCCTTGGCCCAGACTAAACTAAAGAAAGCTGCAGGTTGTGACGAAATTTATCCGGAATTTATTGTCAACTTGGGAGATGAAGCCAAGAAAACCTTTTTGTCATTGGTGAACCTAACATGGAGTTATCACGTGCCCCAGCAATGGAGGAAAGCTGAAATCATACCAATTCTGAAAAAGGATAAACCACCGGAACAGCCCGAAAGTTACAGGCCAATCTCCCTAACTAGTGCCAGCTGCAAGGTAGCAGAGAAGATGGTCGCCCTTCGACTAAACCAATATATAGAACAAAATGGTGTACTCGATGACGCCCAAGCCGGATTTCGAAGACACCGCAGTACCATGGATCATGTGGTAAACTTCACGCAACACCTCAAAGACGGTTACCAAAGAAAGATGTCCACTCTGGCGGTTTTGGTGGATCTCAAGGCCGCCTATGATACCGTATGGAGGCCAATGCTCATACACAAATTAGCTACAAACGGCATATCTGGAAACCTTTTCAAGTGGATCAAGTCATCGCTGTCGCAAACACTCTGTCGAGTTAAATACAGTAACCGGAAGTCGAAGTTTCGCATTCAAAAGCAAGGCCTTGCACAGGGAGCTGTGCTCAGTTGCACATTATTTAATATTATGATCAACGATGTACTTGACGCCGTCAGAGAAGCGCCCGGTATTAAAGCTCTGCTATATGCGGACGATTTGCTCATGTGGGCGACGAGCAGTAGCATTATAAACTCTCGAAACAGCGTTAAATGACGCACTCAAAAGGTTGGAATTGTGGACCAGTCAAAATTCGATGACAGTAAGCTCCACGAAAACCACCTTCCAATTGTTCACGCTCTCCACCAAAATACCCAGCATCTCACTGACCTACAAAAACACAGCGGTGCCTTGGTGTTATACTTGATAAACGTTTAACATGGCGCCCTCACATCGAACAATGTGCGGAAAGAGCAGCCAAAAGAATCGGGATATAAAAAAGATTAACAGCCACAACCTGGGGTGCAAGCCAGGATGTGTTGATTACCACCTGCAAGACATATATCAGACCCGTCCTTGATTACGGGAGCGAAGTGACCACCACAAGTAACCGTACCACCCTCAGTAAATTGGATACCGTGCAGAACACAGCGCTTAGGATAATAACGGGAGCGCCTAAATCCACGCCCATTGCTGCTATGGAGGCACAAACCAAATGTAGTTCAATGGAAAGCCATAGAGGGAAATTAGCCCTCCGTTTTTGGCAGAGACACAGAAGTGTTTACACGCAATGGACGAACTACAGACAGGCCACTGCCCGACTGAAAACCCAAATATCCCCATTGGCCTCCTATAAGAAGCTGGCTACAAAGTATGGAATTGCCCTGGAGGAGCCAGCACCACTTACAAATTACTGCGAGTTTTTATACAATCTACCGAAGGCTAATTACAGCTTAAAAAAACACAATCAGACGAAATCAGCATCCTTGGACATCGAGCTGAAACAGGCTGCCCTGCAAACAATCAGCGAAGAATACCCACAACCTGATTGGTTACATGTATACACAGACGGGTCATCGTCCCTGAAACAGGGGCAACCGGAGCTGCCTACTAATTTTGAAGGATTCTTAGCAGTGGGACCCCTCAGAGCAACTACGATGGAGAAATAGCAGCTGTACAAGCGGCAGCAGCTGAACTAAACAAAATAGCCCCAACACCTAAAGCAGTCTTCTTTGTTGACTCACAAGCGGCTATCCAAAACCTGTCCCGCAATACGGAAACAGACTGTAAGAGAATGATGGAGACCAGAAAAGCCCTAGAACTTCTGGCAAATAAGGGATGGCACCTCATATTGCAATGGATCCCTAGCCATGTCGACATCTTTGGAAACGAGAGGGCAGACATCTTGGCCAAAAGGGGCGCGTCCATGGCTCAACCTGCCTGTATGCCCTCGCTACAGAGCATGAGGGCCATCATCAACAGGGCTATTGACCGGACAGGCAGGCAACACCTCACACAGCTTTCCGTAGGGAAAAAATGGGAAAGTCTGGTCACCATCGGACCCATTGACCACAAACTACCACGAGCTGTGAGCGTAGCCAGGTTCAGAATGCAGACTGACCATGACTACCTCGCAGCACACCTACACCGCATTGGTGTTCTCCCAACCTCTGAATGTCCCCTGTGCGGACACGATTTAATGAATGCGGATCACCTGCCGGACTGCAGTGGAATCAACCGCCAGAGGGACGATGATGACCCATTCAAAGATGTTCATCTATACTGGTCGGCGCGTCACCAAATGGCTCAACAGCCAAGGGTGGGCGTTGGCTAGTAGTAGTAGTAGTTTTTAAATGGTTTAAAATTAGGCAAAAATATTTTACTATATTATTATATAGCTAATATTATAAAATTAAATGTATTTGGAGAAAGTATGGCGCATTTGAAAAAGCTTTACTTGATAATATTGACAGCTAATTTAATAAAATTGATTTCACATTACCTTCCTGATACTTATAACCGTTTTGGTTTATGTTTCCTCTAGTGTTAAGTGAGACATATTTTACAAAATATGGAGTAAAGTAATATCAGTAATATTTACACACACACACACATATGTATATATATATATATATATATATATATATATATGTATATATATGAGTTCTGATGATCAGTTGGCATTTCTAGAGGCATTAAATAGAGAAATTAAAATAAAAAGTTAATCCTACTTAATAAAATGTAATTTCCTGTATACTCAGTTTTTAACCATTAAAATAATAAAGTGGTCTCTTGAAAATTGGGTCATCGAAGTAATATAATAATTTCAGTTAAGTTTTATTCCAGACAACTCTTTGATATTTTTCAGCAATCTTGTGTTGAGTTCCTTGTAATTTACAGGCGGTACATTCATGACGGTGGTCTTCAGATTAGCTTCATCATTGTAAGTCTCCATCTTAGTCCTGAACTTAAAGAGGAAGGTTTTGAACTTGATCTTTAAGGGCAAGTTTTTATAATAATCTATGATACAGTCAACGGCCCTTTCTCAATAGGAATTTAGTGATAACATTAAACCACACACCGCAAAATATACTCTTCAAAAATTAAAGTGTTGTACTGAGTTCTAATGTTTTCCAAAAGATTTTATAATTTTTTTGTGGCAAGTTTCAGTTTGAAAAAAGTTAAATTTTAAATAATTGATCACTTTTTTTACAATTTTAAGCGTACCATCAGAAATATGCACGAAAATGTAAAAAAAATGCATTCACCCCTAATTTTTACTGAATCAAAGTCATAAAGACAAAATCAGAGTTGAATTAGAAGATTACAGAAATACTATAAAAATTATACTAGATCTTACCGTTTTTGGGTAATTCGCGAATTTTTACGCCCATAAAATTGGAAGGCTTAGGTAATTAAATTTTTAGTTACTCAATATAAAATTCTGAAAGAATGTGTTTTTGGAAACCCACGTAAATATTGTTGGAAAACTACAGAGACCATTCCAGATGCCATTATTTTTTTGAATATGCGTTATGAATTTGCGTCAACACAAGATATAGTAGGCAATATATTTAACTTTTAATGCTTATGATGATTTTGCGGTATATTTATGATTCTGAAGCTAATGGAAAAAAATGCAATCTTTATAATTCAAGTCGTGTCTATCTGTTTATTTGTAATAAGTTATAGCACTACAACCTGTTCAGTTCCACATCGATGGAAGAGGTAGTTGAATTACATGAAAGTAGAAGTTGAATAAGGTACATTAAGAAAATGAAGACAAAAATTATATTCGTGAAGTGCCTCGTCAAAAGACTATCCCTTACAAACCTCACCATGGTGATTCTTAATGCAACCGAAATCATTTAGTAATATTTTTTGATACGGTGTTTCCTTCGCGCGATACGAATCCATAAAATTTTCAACATTACCCTCTCTCTCTTAATATTATAACAGAGTGTGTAAAAAATGTTAAACCAACGCATTTAGTGAGTAATTTCACGCAAAATTTTTTTAGTCTACTTGCATTGGTATTGTATTTACAATAAAAAATATATATAAATAATGGAAGTTCTATGTACTCCTGAATGTTTCAACTTTCGTTTATATATATCTAAATGCGTACGAAATTTTTCTGGTGCAAATTCTGCTCGAAATTAAGTCGCAGTTAAGTTATTAAAATATCTGCATATGTGATGTACGATGGTGTATGGCAGCGGTTGTTTTTTAAACTTCCATAATGAAAAAGAAACCCTTATAATCGATTCACGTTCTTCTATCCATCTGTCCGCTTGTTTCTATGTCCGTCTTTCATAGTCTCACAGACACTTTTTCAAACAAACGCTTAAGATGTTAATCTCAATTACTATATACTGAGTACAAAAAAGAGGCAGATATGCATTCAATATCTCTATGCATTCAAGATGGAAGTGAACTTGTGTTTGGGCACCGCATCATGACGGAGTGTAATTGGACAGCTTTTTTGAAATAAAATTAAGAGTTTATTTAGCATTTGATATGTCTAAATACTTTTTGTGAAACATTAAAATTCTAGCATGATGTGTGTTCACATCTTTGTCTTCTAAATGTTTAACCACGGATATGAGAAATCTGAAATTATTCTAAACATTTGATTAGACTTTGTAAATAATTTTACTTAATTTGCGTCAACAAATTCCAGAGGCCATCAGCAAATTCCAGAGATTTAAGGTCTGAATCCTATCTTGTTTGCTTCCTAACTTAATTACTAACATTTGAAAACTCACTTACTTTTATATGTATAAATAATTAGTAATCAATAGATGTTACCTTCAATATATTTCAGAAATCCGGCCAGAATATATCCTGTTAGTAAATCATAGTTATTACGTATCAATCTATGTAGAGGAAGAAGACGCAATGTCAGAAATCAGGCTTTTAATAAAATAAAGAGCTCTGTTTAATACTTGTGTGGTATATTTGTTGGATAACGAGTGTCTGTAGTAATTAAATTATGGACACAAAAATGATCAAAACCTTTAACGATGCCCACACTGGCCGAAGAGTCACATTCAATCTTTGTAGGATAATCGTTTTAAACATATGATATAAATAACTTGCATGTATTTTGTAAACATCTTATTCTTACATTAATAATAAACTTCTCTCTCTAGCTCCTTTTTAGAACTAGGTACACTTTTTCTTGTCTTTTAAAATAATTAAATTTACACCAAACTTTCAAGTGACAAAATAAACCGAATTCTTTTGGCTCTATCCACATCAAGTTACGATTAACTTCTAATATTTTAGACGTTATGTTTTCGCTGCGCTTCAACTTAAATATTACATTTCAATCTAATACCACTCTTGGTGTGCAGTAAGTCTACTTAATTTTATGTAAAATATATTTTCGTAATGTGCTTTTTAACGTTATTTTAACAGCCCGTTCCACCCACATTATTACAAGTATATACATAATATTAGGAAAGTAAAAAGCATGCATTATAACATTGAGGAAAAGTATCCTTCTACGCTTTCGCAACAAAATATTAATTTAAATCCAAATCAGGACAAACGTAAACTTAGTGCAACATGTGGTAGGCATTGAAGTCCTCTGTCAAACTAAATTAGAAATATCTTAGTCACAAGTGGTCCTGACAGACAACTTGATTTTGAAACGGACGGTTAGCTTAAAGAGCGGAATATTTTTAGAGCAAGCGTGTCTTGGAATTTATACCCATAGTTTTACGACGTTTTCTGCGTAGATAAGCATCGACCTTTCAAAGCTATACCCGTACACACCCTAGAAATGGCTTATTATACCTATTGGAACTCTAGCAAAGAACCATCATAGTTTCTTCATCATGTACTTCTGTCGGTTAATCAGCTTCTAAAATAAATTACATAAGTAAACGTTTTATATCGAGATACCAATTATTATATAATGAAATGAAAAAAAATTGTTTACTCTAACTTCCCACGCATGTAAAGTGGGACGAATTTTTCTTCATTGATTAGGTTTCAAAACTGAAATTGAGGTTTCGTTTGCCACTTTTAATTTGTATGCGCTATTTGCAAAATGTTATTACACTTCAAATTAACGTGTGTACCTATTCCTTTAATTTTACTGCCATGGGTTTGAAAAATCGGAAAAAAATCATATACATAAACTTCAATTAAATTTATTTGTTTGAATCGCATCAACACTTCCAACAGACTTATATAACTGCTAGACCTGCTACTCTATGTGGGCTACGAAACGTTCCCACATAGGAAAGAAATTATAGTGATCGTCTGGACAATATACCATCGTAGGCAACCTGTGAGGGCAACACTGGGAGTTGGTAGGGAAAGTAGCTCGTTACAGCAGGCCAAAGAAGCAAGGTTGGACTGGGGGGAAAGTGAAAGGTTAGCGCAAAATCTTGTGTGGTGCAGAAACTTAAGATTTGGTACCAGATCAGGCAGAGCGGTCGTGGTCATGAAGAGCCTATATCATCATTGGTTTTTGATGTGACCCTCCACACAATTTCTCGCCATCTTAACATATTGGCCGACATCCTAGTGCATTTATGTAGAGCGACTCCATAATTTTATTTGATCAGCCTATCGTCTGAAAGATCTGCCACGCCGTCTATTTCCTTCCACCCTCCCCTGGATCAAACGCTAGTCCAAACGCTCTATGGAGTCATAGTTTCACCTTCAGACCTGGCCAAATAACTTCAACATTCGTAACTGTACTTGGGTTGATAGACGCTGCGTGATGCCGAGTTCTTGATGTATGGAGGTGTTTGTATGAAACTCTGTCCATGACACTCCCATCATTTTCCTCCAGCACCACATTTTTAGGGCATCTAATTTGCACTTTTCCGCCTCTCGCAATGTCCACGTCTCGGATGCGTATAAAAATATGGGGAAAACTAGTGTTCCTACGAGCCCGGTCTTAGTGGATTTAATTAAGTTGCGATTCCCCCATAATTTCTTTAGCTTATCCATCGCTGTCTTGACTTCATCTACGCAGCCCCCATTATTTGAGATTAAAGCACTAAGGCATATATAGAACTGAACCACATTGCAGTTCGCAATCTGTGTCACCTCTGGCAAGTTGTTATTGGCGCGTTCCATAATCATCATCTGGAACATATGGAAATTTTATCTTTCCCAACTTTGGCTTACACAGTTAACTTTGCCCACCATATGTCCAAATGAACGCAACTAAATAAAACCTTTTGAGAATCGCAACCTAATGGAGAATGTCAATTATCCATGAGTAAGTGGCAAATCGGTGCCGACAAGTGTAATCTGTCCCTTGACCTACGTATTGCACCTTCAAAATGAAAGTGACTCTACTCAAAAACTAGAAAGAAAAGCAGTTAAGATAGAGGCCGAGGTAAATGTTTACATTCACACATTGGTTTAGGGAAAATCCTTTTTTGGGCTTGAACCATTATCTCAATTTTTGGTGCTGTACTGCGCGATGTTTACACGAATATTTAATTTTTTTTTCTGACCCTCTAATTTCAAATGTCAAAAATATTTTTAATTTAAACTACATTAAAATAGTGGAAAAAATTTAAATTTATGTTACTAGCGTGACATAAATTTAATTAGGGCAAAGTTGTATAAGTAGTACACCCTAATGGAAAATGTTTACAGATTTAAATTAATTAATAATTTAATCAGAATTACTAAAATTACATGAAATGCGATCTAGATTGTACTTCACTAAAATAGAATTTAAAGTTAATCGGATATTTTCCATTCCGTTGCGTAAACATTTCGATCAAATTTAGCTGACGAAAAATTAAAATAAAATAAACATAGCCCATATTTTATAATATTTCAAATTAATAAACTTTTTAACACATATCTTTTGAGATTATCGGCGAATGATTATGTTGTTGAAAAGATTTTAATGTGAATTTTATTTCGGGACTGACTGAATTTTTAATGTTTTGCGCTATGAACAATGAACCATAAATTTTACCATTATGTTCAAACATTTTACAGATATATTAGTGAATGTATCGGATGAACTAAATTTTGTTTTGTTTCAGTAAATCTGACTGAATTGTTTTCCAAAAATACTTGAAGTGGTGTACTGTCTTAATGGGCGCTCAGCTTTTGTTTGAACAGATATGTAAATATTTATAAATTTATCTCCATATATCATATCTCAAAGGTGTTTTTTGTCGGTACGCCATATCTCCCTTAATATTTCATCAAAACCAATGCTTGCGCTGTCATTGCCAAATTTAAAAAAATTTACGAAAAATAAAAAAAAATTGGGATGAAGAAATTTTAAATTTTTAATTAAATTATTTTTCTAATTACTCACACGGGCCAGCTAATGTATATACAAATACACACATACACACACGCATACATACATATATATATATATATATATATATGTATATGTATATATATACATATATATGTGAATTAAAAAAATACACGTGTGTAAATATACAATTTTTAAACATTTTTACTATTAATCTTCTAAAGCTTTACTTATTGCAGCATCATGCTCTCCGTACTACTCCACGTACGACGGAGCGCTATTTACTTAAGCTGTTAGAAGTACTTTCATTAGATTTTCCTAATAAAATTAGATATGGAAAATTGTCGGTTTATGAAGTAGTAATAATGTGAAAAGTTTCCTTTAGAATGGCACGGAAGTTTAAGTGCTAGATACTGCTATGAACAAAACACGCAGATGGGAATGTTTATTTTCTTGTTTTTTGTGTTTTTTTGATACAAACAGTGCTATAATTTTAGTTGAATAAACTGTTAAAAATTTCTATTTTGATTTTTAACAAGATACAATATTTGTTTTACTTTAATACAACTTATTTTAAATGAGACAACAGTCAAATACTAATTAAGTTTGTAATTATAAGTAGAACAAAGGCTTTTCCTTTAGTTATACTATAATTATTGGTGTTGTTGTGCTATATATATGTTATAATTGTTGTACTATAAGTGTTGTAATATGTTGAACATTGATTTTTACCGGTCACCAAAACATAAATTAATTTACAATATGTTACAATAATTTTAGAATCTCTTGTTTTGAGATGAAAGCATTCTCACGTAAACCAAATGCATCTGATTTTTGTTCCTAATGTAAGACACAACTAATGTAATTTTTTCACGATTTGTTGCTATGTATCCTACATAGTTGTGGGAAAATATAAGAACATATACATATACACACGAACACACAAACACATATGTATATATATATATATATATATATATGTAAATATATATATATATATATATATATATATATATATATATGTCGTTCTTCTCAAAAATTATTTCATGTGGCATGAAGCTATATCTAATATTGATTTGTATCATAATAAACATAGTTTTATGAATTCCGTTATTTTCCTTTTTAATATTACAAAAGAAAAAAAAACATTCTTCCCAATGTGAAAGAGGGAAATGATCAAATTTTTCTTTTAAATCGGTTTATTTTGCGATCTTTCATTTAATCTTGCATTTCAAGAGCCAGTGATCATTTCAAGGTAGATATTTCAGGCACTGTTCATTTTGTAGGATGGTAGCTCTATATGATTTGAATAAAAAAACCGAAACCTGCGTAAAGTATTGCGGTTACTTGCGCACCCTTACATATAA
Organism: Druceiella hillmani; assembly: GCA_039881145.1. Taxonomy (NCBI): domain Eukaryota; kingdom Metazoa; phylum Arthropoda; class Insecta; order Lepidoptera; family Hepialidae; genus Druceiella; species Druceiella hillmani. Next base: position 217,170 of record JAYKKI010000033.1, on the reverse strand, counting down.
AGAGGTCATCTTACAATTGTACCCTTAAATTAAGCAAATTAGTTGGTGGAATAATGTTCAATTTTATTCTGAAAATGTGTTTTATAAGAAGCCATTTTCAGACGCGAAAACATTATTCACCTACTGCATATTAAAACAAGTTGATCAACTTGATCCACTTTGATCAACTGTCAACTTGGTTACAAATATTGGTTAAGCTTGTAATTTAACTACTGTATAAAATTGATATTCTTTCTAATACCTACGTTTCATAATAAATAGTATAATTTTAAATAGTCTGGTCAACGTTTTATAGCCGTTTGAATTACCCGGCAGTTTCTGAGAATGTAATTTTACATAACCTAAAATACGTTCAAATTCGAAATTGCCTTGATCATTTTTTTTCGATATCATGATTTTCACTTTTTAAAGTACAGGGTTGTGTAAATAACCGTTAATATTTAAGTAGGCTTCTGTTTTTTTATTCAAGTAATATAGAACAAAGAAGGAAATATTAGAATGCTCCAATTACCACTCTAAAAAGGTCGGTGATTCTCACTCTGGGGGTTATATTAGGTTTATCTGAATTTTATTTCATAGAGTTATTCCATATTGCAAAACAGAAATAAGCTTTCTTTCTAAATAATTTTCTCCAACTCTGCATTTCGTTGCGAGCATTTAATATTTGTCTCGGTTTCTAGAGATCTCGTTATAAGTGTGCACTTATTATTTAAATAATTATTTGTTTTTGTTCATCGCTACAAGCGCTTTCACATAATGAAGCTACAGAGATGTTACATGTTTCGCCATAACGGAAATAACGCAAATGGCCGAGTCAAAGAAAATAATAATTTTCGAACTTTGTACCGAAAATATGTTGCAGGCCGTCAAACTTTGTTTTTCTTTAAAATCAAACAAGTTGATAACAATTTTCAAGATACTGAAGTGTCAGAAATTGGCAAAATTGATCCGATAAGACCCTGTTTAAGGATGTATATTTGTAACCGGCGACGATGATCACGGAGTAAATAATATCGGGCTGCCTTGGGCTTAGATTGGGTATTGTATATTTATTATATTTAATAATTGAAGTAAAATATACGTTAATTTATTTAAGAAAATATCTAACGCAAAAAAATCTTTTGCAGCAAATGATTCGAGAATATTCCTTAATAATAATTATAAATATTCCTTAGTAAAAATATTAATGTAATAACATTAATATTTTTACTACATTTTATTAATTATCGCAAAAAAAACTATTTTTCATATTTGGAACTGCACTATTTAATAAAATTTTAGATTTTAAAATTCTTAAAATTATGACCATACTACCTTCAGACATTACAATACTACTAATATCATTTTTATATATGAAACATAAAATTAACTTTTTTTAACCGTTGAAATATTAGCAGAAACGAAAACGCTATTAACCTTAAAGTCCTTGCTCAACTCATCTTAATAATAACTATAGATATATTTTATATTATTATAAATAAACTATAATAAACAATATTTTCAGAAAATTTATCTATTGCTGAATACATAGAAACGTAATGAAAATAAATATTCCGTTATGCGTGTATTTTTATTTCAAATTTGGTTGGTTTTTTATGTATGACTTAAAATTGATATTACGATTTAAAATAATATGAGCATTATATTTTGTGTCAATAAGTTTACGAGGCATATTTTTTTATATTTGCGATTATCTATTCAGAACGTAAGTTATTTTTACACTAAATAAAACTGATTAACCGCCCGTTGGAACGCGCACAACCCAGGATTCTGTAGTTGTTTATACCTCCTTAATTTGTCGATGCAAGTTAATCAAAATATTTTCATTTGAGAGTTTTAATGAAATGCTGGTATCTAGAACTTTTTTATACTTTGCATGCATATCGTTGGAAAATCCGAGGAAGTAGGGGATAGGAGACTTCCAAACGGAGTTTGAAGATTAAAAGTGGCGTGTCAAAACTTAATTTTGCTTCAAAAAGATAGACGGAAAATATATGTATTAAAAGTCTTTAGTGAAAGTAATCAAAACAGGAAGCACCTAATTAACCGTAATATACAATCTCGTCAAAATACATTCTTATTACCATCATTGCTGATTATGACTTGACATCTATGTGGCATGTGACTGAATAGGCTTTCGACATATTTATAGGATAAAGTGAGCCAAATGTTATGCAGCTGATAAAGTTTTTCTTCTAGGCTTAGATTTTATCAGTCACAAAATATTTTGAATTTTTTTGTGTTTGTAACACAGTGTTTGTGGGCCATTTCATCCTATATAAACATTTTTTTCCTCGTGAGCAGAGGCGGATGCTCTGCTTGGAGTCGTCAACAACAATAGTATTTAATAACATATAATCATAATAAATATGTTATTAAAGTTTGCAAATTTTTATATTAACTATCACTAAAGAGGTAAAGACCAAAGTGATATTTGCAGAGAGGGCATTAAATATTCTGGTTGACATATGGGATAGTTAAGAGTGTCCTGACCGAGTTTGTTATCAGGAATCAACCAAGCTCAAATCAAAAGCCCAGATCACAATTTACTGTCTAAGCAACATAAACTTACGTTAATAAAGCAATATAACATCTCTATACAAATACACGATCGAGCCTAAAAAATGCCTTGTCTGTATAAACGGCATTACTTCAACATCTATCACTGCTTTTTGGTTCAAACGCAGAGAAACGCATTTTCATAGCGCTTAAAATATTTATCGCTCAATATAAAATCCCTTTGTGCAAAAAGCCGCCGCTGAGTAAAAACGTCTGTGTTGGGCTCGAAAAACCAACTACTTTTTTTCTTTCATACAAATGGAGTACGGAAGAAATGGAGTGGATACAGTTAGCCAACACGAATTATGAGTCCGTTAGTTTTTGTGGAGCAAACTGAATAACATGAAATAATTGTTTATGTTTTAAAGATTTTGTATATAAATTTGAAGAAGATATTTCAAATTACTTAAGTTCATAGCAATACTGTTTTTCCGTCCGTCTTCGAAAAGTATCCATGTCACTGGATGTCTGCTTGGCTTTGGAGCGGATTATTAGGGACGACCGCTATTTTTAAATTTTTTTCAGAAATTTATTAGATCAACGTACATACTATATATTGTTGAACTTAACTCTTATTACAGATTCAACAGAACAAAGTAAAAAATAATTCTCTTCATAACTGTTCTCCAAAAAGAAAATATAACTTTTCGTTCGTAACATCTATCAAGAGGCCACTATTTGCTGCATTGTAAAAGTTTCAAGTTTCTACTTTCAGTTTTAGAATGTCTTCGAGAAAACTGTCACAAATATAAATATTTTGTTTTCCAAATGTTTGGACGAAATACTTTTATTTGTATAAAACTGCCCAGTTTTTATATACAAAATAAAACAATAAGTTACAGCAAAAGTGATATAAATGGTAAAAACTCTATATATATATATATATATATACATATATATATATATATATATATATATATATATACACATACATATACACATATCGTTTACATTGTTGTATTTATTACCCTATAACAGGTATAATTGATATTATTCGTATAAGCCATTTTAATGCTGAAAAAGCAAACGAAAGGCTGAGCTCATGAAATTAGTTTGACCGACAGCTGGCCTAATGGTGTAATTTCATTCGAACTTCGACTAATGTTAACAGCCGCAATGACAGAGTTGTTTACGACGTTCTGTCATCTCGATTTGATGTAATTTGTACGGGACATGATGTGAAGATAGATTAATCTCTTCCTTCGTTAAAATGAAGCAAATAATTAACTTTAAATACGTCACAAACTTTAGTTGCACAAGTAATGATCTAATTTATGGGCTGACCTAGCATTATGGGCTGACCTAGTATATATTATACTAGTGCAATAGGTTTACAGCATTTTTTTATCTCGTAATAAAAGTTTACGTTCACTCTGAATATTTATGGAGATTGTAATAAAATTCATTATCATACATTTTAATTGATACGTTATGAATTCTCGTAACTTCACGCGCAAAAGTCATTGCGCTCTCGAAGTTATGTTACCGAAGCAAGTGGATAAATTATTATACAGAAATTTAGATGATTTAGCTTCATGTAGCATGTGATAGAACTTTGTATTCGTAATTAAAGGATAATAATTAATATCAATTTTTTTAAATATATTGGAGGCCTGTTTTGGCGAAATCACTAAAATATTTTGACTAAATATTGTATTTAATGAACAAGAAAACCGTAAATCACAGAAGAAAGGTAAAAGCGTTTGCAGTGGAATATATTACAATAATATTGTATAAATCGTGAAATCTAAATTTATTAATTGTTAACATTTTTTGCGGACCCAAAAACGTAAAAGATAAAATCATACCCCATTCAATTATTTGACAGGTAGTAATGTAAGATCTGTAAAAGGGTAACGAGGCATAGAGAGATGCAGCAAATAATAAAGAAAGTTTTATTTAACACCAGTGATGATATCAAAAATATCATAAATATTTAAAAGCCAACCGAGCAAACAGCGACCACCGAGTCCCTTGCCGTCCGTTCCTACAGCCCATCTACGAATACTTTTTATTTACTGCGGACAAAAATTGTACGGTTTGTAACGTTTCTACGTCCCAATAAATCATCGACTGATGGATGTTTCTATATTTTTCTAATAAATATACGGATATAATAAATATCACAATACATAAATGTAATGTATAGAAATAATGGTTCATACCGCCTTATAAAATTTAACATCTGATAAAGTTACTATCGCTTAGAAAATACCTTAGATTTTATCGGACTGATGTTTAATTAATAATGATATAGAGTTTCAGCAAAAGTAGCATGCAAATCTTAAATAATTGATTGATTCCATTTACAGTAGGTACTTGTGAAGAGAAAATAGTCCTCACGTGAAAATATAATTCTAATTCAAGAATTGTAACAGTACATGGAATTGATGAGACGACGATAGTCTTTGTATGGTGCGATATATAACCCTGTCCAAAGGTAATTTCATCTAGATAATTCAATAATGTTTTTATAGAAATAACCCTTAAGCGTATGCATTTTGTTGAAATCTAAATTAGAAGTAATTGAAATCCAGCAATAACATAGCTTTTTTTGCACGGCTGTCATTTTTATTTAATTTTTTAAGCGTGTTCACATTGTCTATCACAGAGCCATTGGCAATATAAATTTGAAAAGAATTCAAACATAAAAAAAGTAATACGGTCTTATTGTCCTTTAGGCAACTTTTCTACTTTCTTTTTATTTTTTAACTTTAGTACATCTATAATTAGATAAAATTAATATTTATCTTTCAGTGAAATTAAACACAATTATCATAAGAGGACAAAGAATATAAAACTATCAAAATACTATAAAGCTATAAAAAAGTAGCCATTACAACATTTTAAATTGACTGAAGGTATTTCTTATTCATGGTAAGAATTTAACTAACAGTTATTCATAAAATACAAAAAAAAACAGAAAATGATTTTGGGCGGCATACGTTATATTGTCAATAATATAATCCAGCCTTTTATTCGGTTATCGACGTTTCATTGTTTTGTATGGACCGTTTAACGACTGTTTGTAAGTTATAAGAGTTGTTCGTGCATTGACCTTTAAAACGACCTTGTAATTTTTTTGAATCCATTATGCCGGAAGTATAAATATGAGGTCACTGTCTACTAGATAGCGACAAATCACATATAACAATAATGAATATATAGTTTTTAATAATGAATAGTAGTTAGTATATATATATATAAATTTTAAGGGGGGGGGCATTCAAACATTTCAAAGAGATTCTTTATATCCTTTTTCAAAGGCTGCTAGTTATAAGACTCTTGCAATTATTTTATTTTTAGAGATATCGAAAAAATATGTCACCACTCCCTATTTCCAAGACTCTGAAAGTAGGACTGGGGACAAAAACCGAGTTTTTATAAGGTTATGCAACGGTTGTAAGGAAATTATAGGAATGGTTTTAGATATGTTAAGTTTTGAAATATACGCCGCGTTTTATAAGACATAGTGGGTAAATATTCAAAAAGCCTATTGCAGAAACTGTGAGGATGTGACAGGGAAACTGATGAACCGACATGGTAGAACTAGAAGATTTTTTGTTTAACAATATCACCATAATTTGCTTTATGTTAAACAGTATAATTAAAAGACACTAAACCTTTTTATTTCAAGTTACCGACCAAGACAGTTGTAAAAAAAATTATTTTATCTATTTACACTGTTATTTTTTATTTCCATGTTACAGTTAAGATTAATTTTCATTTCATTCTTTTTTAAACTGCAAAGAGTTTAAATAAAATAAATATTGATGCACTCACACTGAAACCGTAGACGGTGTAATTCCTTTAATCCCCACTAATCTGAACTGCTTCAGTAGATCTCAGAAGCTGTTTCATTCTAAACGCTGGCTATTGCATCGATGGTGAAACGCCGTGCAAGTTGTTTGGCAGCAATAATTTTGTTCTTGACGGCCTCTTTTTGGAGATAGCCAGCATTGTTTCCTGTATTGGGGCCATGCTCTTAAACATTATTTGCATTTTTCTTGACGTGAAAGTTGACGAGAGTTTATCTCCAGTTAAATTAAATAGTTTTGAAGTTAATGGCTCGGAGCTTCTGTGGCTGATCTTTGACTAGCAACGCTGGTAAACAGATCAAATATATGTTTTATGACCGTTTTCGTTAGACTCGATATATTTCTGTATGAATCTCCGAGTACGTCTTCGTTCAATGAGTATACCAACCATAATTCCGATTGAAAATATCGGTGGAAATCAAAAAAGCCTTTTCTTTTCCAATATCCATATGGCCGTTTTAAAAATGGGTACAAAATGGAGATTGATGTTGTGAATAGAGTTCGGTGTAATAATCCGTGTGCATGTAATGACAATTGTCATAAAATATTAGGTAGTAATACTACACCGTCTGTCTAAACAGATTAATAATTTTATGTAAAAAAGTTATATCTTCCAGCGTTTTTCAATATTATTCGACTGTTATGCTAACGTATTTTGTTTTAATAATAGCAAATTAGCATTTGTCGCTCCTACAGAAGATAAACTTCCGTTGGGTTTGCTTTTTGTTTTACACCCGTGCATGATTTAGTGTTTCGCCACCTCTGAACTTAAGAATGAAAAAAAAGGAACGCTGTATGCCTGACTCACTGTCAAGACTATTTTTATCAGGAACTACCAGAGGTATCAAGCTGAAATGAATATCCAGTACTAAGGTCAATGACTCATAGCCCCTCTGAAAATTAAAGCTTTTATTTTAGTGCAATAAAAAGGAAAGGATTTTCAAATATGTCGTTCTTTGATATTGACTCACTCAGCAAAACAACGGTGCACCAATACTGCTAGAGTCTAGAATTCGGTACGTAGGAAGATCTCACAAAAAATATAAATAATATCTATATAAATATATAAAAATCGCAGAAACAAATTAAAAACAATAATTTAATTGTAATTGAATGTGGAATGAGCACGTTGTTGATTACATATTTAGGCAGTTCTGTTTAGATTTATTTTTGTATTTGTAAAATACCTACCACTATGCTTTACGAAAATATGATATAACGGTACAGAATCCTTAAGTCACGAGGTTTACTCGACTTGATAGTTTTTTTTCTATGTCATGTGCCTTAAGAACAATATTCCGAACACCCATTTTTTAGTAAGCGCCCTTTTGTATCATGTAATTGAATAATTTATATAATTCTGAATTTTAATAATTCGTTCACTATATTACCCTAATTAGTATTATAAATTTGAAACTGATTTTATTTGTTTGTTACTTAAGAACTTTTTAATCAATGAATCAATCTTTATCTAATTTTGTATTCTAATTGAATAAATTAAGCAATACTTTTTTCATATACTTCTATTCAAGAAAAACGCATAGTTCCTTAAGAAATAAATAAAAACCATTCTTACGGCGCCGCTCAAACTTTTCGCTTTGGAACTATAAAATTACTAATAAAACAATATGTTCTGCCCGGCGGAGGGCATGATTATAAACATTCATTGCCCATTTTTGTCTCGCCGAGTGTGCGCTGGTGGTATTTTGCAGTTCGTGTATATTTTAACATATTCAGGGCGGATGTCGATATGTTGACGACACAAGAAGTTTACTTTTTGTGATTGTTGTCGACACGTTGTCAATATATTGTTTATTCGATTTTTTTATTGTATTTTCACTTAATTTCAACTTTAACACAATTATTTTTTATTAAACATTTCTTATGACGTCGCTGACACTTACAATGCTTTGCTACTAAAACATTAGAAATTTTTCTTGTATAAAATAGAAGTAAAACCAGTAATGATACCTATTTGAAAAAAAATAAGATTCAGTGAACTATAAATATTTTCTCCCATTAATATCGGTGCCAGGTAGCACATCTCGAAATCATCGGCCACTTTCGACGTGTTAAGCTGAAAGCATTACACAGTGAATATAACTTCGAAGGGGTAAGGTAGTAAAGGTTATTGACGCGTAGACTAAGAACAACTTAATATTGTGAAGTACCAATACATTAACGCGTAAAATACCGAACTAATATTTAGCGTCAAAGCAAAAAAGTATAAGCGGCACCTTAAAAAGTGTTATTTCTGTTATTCTTTAAGGAACTATGTGTTATTCTCGAAAAAAGTGTATGAGAAAATATTGCTTAATTTATTCAATTAAAATACAAAGTTTGATAAGGATTGATTCATTACTTAAAGAGCTATTAACTAATAGATAAACAGATAAAAATTCAATTTTTTAATTATAATTAGGGTAAAATATTCAAGGACTCGTTACAATTTAGAAGAGAGTTGGAGAAATTATGATGCGTTGACATTAAGGCGCTTACTATAAAATAAGTCTTCGAAGTATTGTTTCGTGCTTACGGGACATAAAATACAAAAAGAAACGATGAAGTGCGAGAAAACTCGCGACTTGAGGATTCTGTACCGTTATATCATATTTTCGTAAAGCAAAGTTTGTCGGTATTTTACAAATACAAGTATATACGTAAATCGAACGACTAAAAAATTAATTAGACATGTACTCATTTCACCTACAATTAAATTTTTATTTTTAATTTATTGCTGCTAAATTTATAATTTATGTTGTCGCCCCACGGCGACCGCATTTTTTGAGTTGGTCACAAGCATACGGCCTTTGACGATGCGGCGCACCGCGGGGATCCTGGTTCGATTCCCGGCCGTTCGTTGAACTGGGCTGGACTGGTGTTATGGCTGGCTGTAAGAGATTGCTCTCATAGCAATAAGTCCGCTATACGTATAAATTAGATACATTAAAGTAGATAAATAAATAAGTAACTTTATAATTTATTTATTTTAAAGTGTTTTCTTTACTTTTTCTATGAAACCTTCCTGGGTACCACATTTCTATATTCTAGCAATGGTGTTCCCCAACTGTTTTGATGAGTGAGTCAATATCAAAGTACGACGTATGTGAAAATCCATTTCTCTTTATTGCATTAAGACAAAAGTTTTAATGTTTAAAGGACTGTGAGCCATATACCTTAGTGTTTGATATAAATTTAAACTTTTGGTAGTTCCTAATAAAAATGGTATTGATAGTCAGTCAAACAGACAATGGACAATAAAGTGATCCCATAGGAGTTCTGTTTTTTTCATTCGTTCAATTCAACTTCAGTTCTGAAGTGCGGGATACTAAATAAAGCCAAGATGTAAAACGAAAAGTAAACCCAACACAAGTTTACATTCGACTGTAGCATATGTAAAATATTTCGTTGTTTGTATGAAGGGATACATAAATAAAATATTTTAGCAAAACTATTGAATACTATTGAGGAACTCTGAAAAATCATAATTTTTTTCAAGCAAAATTATTAATTTTTTCAGCTAAACCGTGGAGTATTGAGAGTTAATATGCTTTGCCAATTATCTTTATATGAACACCGACTAAAGTTCCCAAAATATCCGGCTTCGCCCTTTTATTTTGTTTTTCTTTAGGCAGTGGCCTCGCTTAATTAAATTAACGTTACATTATGTAAGCGCAATTAAATATAGAACCCGCACCGAGGTACGCGCAATTAAGATAAATAAACAATCTACATAATTAACTAAATTAACGGCAATACAACACCATAAAAAGGTTTATTATTAATGTAAGATTATATCTGATGTTTTTTATTAGAAGCTCAAACAAGTAAAATTAGAATCCTGTAAACATGTAAAATTAAAACCTCCTTTGCAAAATAATAAAAGTATTCAGCCCATTTCCCTGCAAAAACGGTACTGGCGCCTTTTTGCATATTATAACCCGGTTATATTTTATATGCAAATACATGACTGTGCATTCTTCATGGAGGAAAACGATAAAATCCGCTGACAAAATATAAAAGACCAAAACATGGAACATGTTCTCGTCTGTTGTATTTTGTCAAAGTTAAATTTACTTCTAGTTCTCTAATGAGGCAGCACGTACTTTACCGATAGTATTTTTTTTTGGCAGATCCTAAAAGACATGTCTATCTTTCATTATTTCTATTCTAATTTTTTTTATTTTAATATTAAAATTTGTTTCTCTTTTGATTATACAAATAAATTGTGATCTATTAAAAAAAATTTTATTCCAGATGAGTGGTTCATCTGGAATAGCATTTATTTTTAATTTTTACATTTTTAACAGAAATGTATTATGGTAGGCGATGGTACTATACCATAATGCATTGCTATTAAAATGGTGGTTCATCTGGATTAGCATTTTTTTAAGTTCATAATTATTTACGTAATCAATTCAAGTCAAATTTTTTGTTGTTTTTTTCCGACAGTTATGTTCGCGGTGACAGAGTATATCTGTTTTTTCTATCACGAAGAAGAAGATGTTTTTTGTTTTTTTATACACGACGAAGCTCACTTTCATATTGGAGGATATGTGAATAAGCAGAACTTTCATTACTGGCATGTCCACAACCCAATACAAATGCATCAAGAATCTTTACATAAGCCTAAAGTAAGTCTGGTGTGCCATGTTTGCATCTAGAATCATAGGGCCTTTTTTCTTTGAAAATCAACGTGGCCAAACTGTAACTGTGAATTCGGAGAGATATGCCCAGATATTAAATTACTTTTTCAGAGTAGAACTACAGAATAGACCATCCTTCAACCAAAACACATGGTTCCAGCAGGACGGGGCTACAGCTCACACTGCTAATGTATCCATGAATGCAGTGCGGTAGTTATTTCCAGAAAAAAACATATCCCGAAACGGTATCGTACCGTGGCCACCTAGGTCACCCGATTTAAGCCCATGTGACTTTTTCTTATGGGGAAACTTAAAATCCGTTGTTTACAAAACAAATCCGAGCACTGTGACACAACTTAAAGAAAATATTCGAGCCGAAGTCAGTAGGATACCTCAGTCGCTCTGCAAACGCGTTTTTGAAAACATGCGTGCTAGACTCGAAGAGTGTGTCAGACTCGATGGCCGCCATTTGGAAAACGTGGTTTTTACAAAATGAAATCTGCATTTATGGTTATAAAGATAAAATAAACCTACTTTGTATTAGAGGTGTAATTTTTTTTTTACAATTTTTCAAACATTGAAATATGCCACTGGACACTGTACCTTGAGTAAATTGAAATTTATTTTTTGGCGTTCACTGTCTAAAGAAGGATTTTGAATATTGAATATATTTGGCGTTATAATAGAAATAATACTATATCACGTAGTTTCATTTAATTGTCATTAAAGAAGTGTACTACTTTTGGTGATGTGTAGAATTTTTTACGGTGCAGTGGGTAACAATTCGTGACATACTTCACATCAGACGTGAGAATTCAGTTTGGAGAAGTAACTTAGGGACAGTCCTCATTCTCAAAACTCTGTTACTATGTAGGATTATTTACGGCGATGGGGTAACGATTAGAGGCAAATTTCATGCCAGACTAGAGAATTAAAAATAAAGTTTATTCTACACAGCTATTGTCAACGTGTTTATTCCCCAATAATTGTTGTGAAGGTAATGGTCGTAAAGTTTTAAGAAAGATAGTGTATTTTTGAACAATAACGTACGTAATAATAATAACGTAACGTCTTTATTTATTGTTTGTGATTCGACTAATATGACTCTCTATAAAATTATTAATATCGTTTCTTTTGTTTACAACCTGAGTTATACGAAGTATACATTTTTATATTTTTATTGATCAAAAGATAGGGCGATAATAATTTATTGTGACCACCATCAGTGTCATGATAAACATAATATTCCATCATTTGCATTGGCTCGTGAGGGTGGCAAAATATCTATGAAGTGCTCAGAGTAGTTCGGATATTAGTGAAATTAAAGTGAATTATCCATATTCTGGAATTATCTATGAAATTTAATTTAGTTTTTCTGTTCTCCTTAAACTAAAAAAGGTTACCAATCTTAGTGTAGACGTTTTCTTGTTTTGTTTTAGTAATTACAATTATTTTTATATAGCAACTGAAACTGACATGATGCAAGGTAAGTTGCATTTAAAACAATGCTTTTTTTATTATCTTTAATATTCTACCATCTATTATCGTTTAAAGATCTGGAGTGACCACTAGCGTAGTATGGATTTAATTGAGTAGTAACGTAGGCTAGGGTAAAGGTAAAGGTTCAAAAAAGGTAGGTAAAGGTTCAAAAAAGAGCTATTACTGTTAAATAAATTAAAACAAACTACTTATATGTGTACAAGAAAGTATGTACGTGGCGAATAAATTAATAAAAAATTTGTGATATATAAACAAAAGCTTTTCATATGATATCAAATTAGCCTTAATCTTTCACTTTTTATTTTCGAACCCTCGTTTTGAATAAAAATAAAAATATTTTAAAAGTTCTTTCACTATAAATAGATGGGGATAAACAAATTCTACAAACTTCAAGCTGAGAGTAATTACAGTCGCCGAGAAAAACAACCATGACGTACGGTCAGACACCGAAGTTTTACCTTACCATAAGGACTCTTCTCTTAACTTTTGTTCATTGAACATTAATAAACCACCACATAATTGTATGGATGGTTTTCTGAAGAGTGCAACGTAAAAATATTTCAGATGAGGGAACTTTCGTCAACTTTATTGCTCTATACTATGTCGATTCAAAAAATACATTGTTAAATAAATAATTATTTATTCGATTTTTTTAATGTTTCACGTGTTATATATTTTTTTAAGAGCATTTCAATAAAAGTATTAAAGTTTTCTTCGAAAATCAGGCATAGTGGGTTAATCATCAAGCCAATAAATATTTTACAGACATAGATTTTTAGTTTATACTTTTTTCTTTTATAATATTTTGATGATTGAAACGGGAAAATACAAAATGATAACTCATTAGTCAAATTTCAGGGCTTTTCTTTCTGAGTACTTAAGTAACAGTTACTGGAAATACTTGAATGTTCCGCCCTCTGCCGCCCCCGTACCATAAACTGCGAGCTGAAAGCTAGCAGAGATATGCGAGTGCAGGTCCTGTCACGTCACTCCGATCCACGATACTGAAGGTTGGAACTATTGTTCCTGGTAAAGCCCATTACATTCGCTGTCAGTATTAAATATTATAATGTTTTTCCATATACATTATAAATTCAGAGGCAAACAACATGTTATTTTTAAAATATATTTAAAATTTTAACAATGTAGCCGGTGATTTTTAATTTTGTTTTCTTCATGTTAAAGCGACAAGTTATTGTCGTTCAAATATTAATATATAATAGGAGGATTATTACCAAAGCAGAATCTTTATCATGACACTAAACTTATGAACATATATAAGATTGTCAATAAACAAAGAGCGTGATTACGTAAATATAATTGAACAATTTAAATGAAGACTACGAAATATTGATTAATTTCCTTCGAGCTGCGCTACTAAAGCAAAGGATCATGAAAATGGTGAGTTGAGTGCTATTCATGGTTAAACGTATATTAGCAGTGATCTTTAATAAGCAGTTAATTTATTATAAACTGATATAAAGCCAGATTGATAAAAGAGTTAACACAGTCATTTGATTGCTTGATTATTGAAATTGCAAATAGGCCGATTAGAATTCATGTTTTTTTAATTAATTATGTGTATATTTTTTATTTTATTTTTAGATAAACTAGTTATATCACTGACTATGTAAGCAAATAGACTATGCATTTAAGGCAAGATTTATGAAACCACGCGGGTCAGTTTTCGGGCGTGCGTGAGTTGGAGAGGTAAACACACTGTCAACACTATGTAGTAGCCAACACTAGTATTGTTTGCAAATTTACGTGCATAAAGCTATGACCGATTCGATGAGCAATTATTTATTTATATTGATAAAGTATTATTTTATCTGAAACAAATATATATTTAGCAGCAGCAGAAACTGGGTCAAACGTCAAAAAAATATTCCAAGTCACTGAAATATTCCTTATAGGCAATTCTTACGCAAAAAAATTTACTCGTTTGTGAATGATTTTTAATTACATGTATTTTGTATGAGGAAAATTTAAGCTAATTCAAACAATAATCGTAAAAAATGTATGTCATCTTTACATTGATGTTTGTGTATTTCAACTATCTGTATAGGCAACGAAGAGTGGATCGAGCAAGGTTATGGTTTAAGGTCAGCGGGATTCACCTTTAAGTCAGTACCAAAGTAAGTGACAATACCTTGGTACCTACGTATCTCGGTAGTTCCATACATCAGAAAAGAAGACGTATTAATAATCATGTAAAAAATCGAAAATGAATTTGAATCTCAAATCAGTTTTTTACTAATTTCTCATCACTTTCGATAAAATAGGGTATTTATTTGCATTCTATTTTTGTGTTTTTCTTTTTACAGTCAATAGATAATAGCACAACAATTATATGACTTCAGAAAGTATTTTCATTGGGATATAAATTTGACTTATGATATTAACAAAATTTATATAATATAGGAAAAATTTATTTGATATCGTTTACCATATTATATAATCACCTTTAACCCAGAATACAATATTTCAAATGAAGAAATACGTTTGAAAATCTTACATTCTTATAATGGCACCTATTTATTTGGAAATGTTTTAGATAATTATAGAACAATGGCTAAGATGTTAAAGTACGAGTAAGGTGTTAAAATGTATATAGACTGACCTATTGGCTATTAATTGGCGATGGAAGATATTATCATAATTAAAGTTGAAGGTATTTTTATATTATGATGATTAAATTACGATGACTCACTAGGTCATAAAGAAAGGAATTACGTTAGTATTTTCAGTGCCTTTAAAAATATTAATTTTCATGTGATTGTCGTTTCTATGTCTCTAACATAGTCAAATGTGTTAAACGCATGTCGAAATATTTATCCACAACAGTTCTGTCAATTCGACTGCGTTAAACGTTACCAAGGTCAAGATTTTATTACTGTTAAACCTTAGCGAAAAAAAAAAGAATGCATATATATATATATATATATATATATAAAAATATATATATATATATATATATATATACACATACATACATATATATATATATATATATATATATATATATATATATATATATATTCGCAATCATACTAGAAGTATAAAAGACACAAAAATAGATTGTAAAATTTCTTCAATTCATGAATGAGATTTGTAGAAATAAATAAAGAAGAAATTAGTATAAATGACACAAAACATCTAATTTAACATAAAATTGCATGAGAGCGATATTGATAATTAAATTTGAATGCCTAATCCGTTTAATTTTGAATCCAAAATCATGTCATGAGTTTATTTAAATTTGGCGATATATAAATTACTGAGCTACTTTACTCCTTAGCTTACAATAGAAGAGTGTAATTACATTGCAGCAATTACATTACAGTCTTGATACTGCGTAGCAAAATTAACGTCTTCCTTTTTTTTGCTGATACTAAAGTGTCTAGAGAAAACTGCGTTAGATAAAGTGTAAAACCAAATATAATGTTGATCTGGGCTTTCTATCCATTATTTTTTTTGATTTTGTGGAAATCTCTAAGAAAGAAAATATTATTTCTGCTTAGTCTCTTCTATAGTAAGAGGTTACAAATAAAGTTTGCCAAAACAGATGATAATAGACTTAAAATGCAACACATTTTATTAACTTTATATCGTACGAAACGCACAATATCGATATTTTAAGCCTGTATACATACATCACTATTATTCCTAACGCCATACATTTCGTGACATATAATTTTTTTTTACGCGAAGAGCATGTTCTAAACCTAAACTGGTAACGTGAAGCGTACCACGCGGTGGTGTCGTTTTACACCACTCCTTGCCTTGGGTTGCTCTCGTTAGTGCGTAGTCTATGTGATTATATAGTGAGTTATACCGTCACTTCATCTCAGCAATTTAGAAATGCGATATTTCTGTCATGACCCCAGGTGTACCGTTTATATTTTTTGCAGCATATTTATTTGGTCAAATGTAAGATGTAATGAATATACAAAGAAGTGATAAGTTTTATGTTTGAATTTATTATGTAGGCAGCACAATAATACTAAATAAAATTTTCCAGTATCTCATTAAAAATATCTGCAAAAGCTTCCAGTTGAAAATATTTTTTTGTATATAAATCAGTGCAATTTATTTGATAATGTTGTTTAGTTGGAATACTCTACAGAAAAATGTATAAAAGGTGCGTTTATCGTCGGCGTGTACAGTGTCCTTGAGGTTCATCAAGAATGAACATTATTCAGTATTTTTTTAAGATAGGAAAATTATTAGAGTGATAGGGATGGTTGAAATAGCGTCATAATACAGTTTGAAGGATAAAATCATAGAAATATGTGAAAGCTCCAAATAGCAGTTCTGTTACGTAACATTGTCAGTTCTATTAAAAAGTCTTTACGATGTAATCGGAGACATATGAACGTGTTAATCAAGAAAATGCTCGGGGGACTAAAGACTAAAGACCTAAATTTTATTGTTGGTAAGGACTACAAATGATGTAATTAAATACATCATTTCCTGTAATAATTTACTTTTAATAACAGTAATAATTTATTTGTCGCGAAAACTTTATAAGTTTTACGAGCAAAACGTATTCAAATAGACAATTTGTGCTATAACATTTTTTTCAATTCAAATATGAGGAAGGTGAAGAAATACCTGTTTATTTATCTAAGCCACAAGAAATAAAAAATTAATTGTTATAACACAATAAATTAATGAAACTATTATAAAGTGATGGACCATGAACAGTGGGATTCGTTATGGAAAAAAAATGTAAACCAGAGAATCAAAATTTGAACACGAAAATATTTAAAAGTATGGTCGATGTGAAATGATGAATACACTTTCGTTTAATACACAATGTAACTTATTTAACAAGAATACGCGAAGCATTAAACTACGAGCTGTATATTTGCTTTGGATTGGTATCGACTCATAAAATCATGTCCAGGTATATTATATCTTGAACAGATGCTGATGTATTTCATGAGTGAAAATAGACGTCACTCAGAAGAAAAAAGACGTCACCCATAAGAAATTTCCCAGCACTTTCCAATCTGTAGAGTTATACAATATAATGTACAAAGTAATATGTTACTTTATTTTTTTATGTAGCTAATTAAACTATAATTCTAAGAAGCCATCACTACTGTAAACCTTAAAACAACTATTAAGCCTTCAGTTGAGTTGTTATTATTTTACGTTTACCTGTTAAAGTCTAAAATAGCAGTGCACATCAACCAAGGCTTTCACAGGCAATCGTACCAACATACGCGTATACCTTTGGAATAATTTCAGAGTGAAGTTAACTTATTACACTTAATTTTCTAAGAGATGATAAATGAAATTATCATACATCAAAATCACAGCCTTGTCGAAGAAGCGGCTGTGATCGAAGATCAAGATTATAGAAGCTTACGTAAATATACGTCATTCCATTAAAATGTCTTGTAAAGAAATTTTTCACCATAACACTATTTGTCGTATTTTGCTATATCTTTGGTAAGAGCAGTTAGTTAGCATGTTTCTGGAACTGTTAGTATAGCAGTTCCAGAAACATAGGTATGTTAAAATAAGGTACTTGCCTTTTTCCGTCAATTCATCGATCGATAAAATCACGGTAAGAAACTAACGACATGATGAGAAGGTTTCATGTAGAAAAAATGTTTATACATATAGAAAAAGATGTTCTGTACAATGAGTTGTTTTCAAAAAATACCCAAACTCCTGTGCAGTTTTGCTCAATATTTACAAATTGATCTTTTGCGATAAACCATATTGCTGAAAATATTAACTGTTCGTTCCCTTTCAAATAAATTAATTTTTTTGGTTTCTTTCTTCTGTGATATTTGGATTTCCAGCGATGTTTTTATTTGTGTATTATCCATTTCTTTTTTAAATATCTTTTAAAATTCTTTTCATTTTATTTGTAACCACAAGCCGTATAGATATTTCTTTTTCTTTCCAATGAAATTTCTGATCATGTAAATGTCAAACGCCACACTGTTATGTTTAATGTTTCATGTTCGTGTCCAAACTTTTATATTGGATTACAATGTACAAAGGAGGGGGCGGCACTTTTAAAAATTGATTTTCAAAGTACACAATTCAAAATGACATCTGTATAATTTTGGTACCGTTTGCCAAAGTGACCTATAGATTTTTAGAAATTAAGCATCAAAAATGAGTAGCATGGAATAAACCTTATATGAACGGAATAATTTTCTTATTTTTAGGGTTTTACACTT
Organism: Druceiella hillmani; assembly: GCA_039881145.1. Taxonomy (NCBI): domain Eukaryota; kingdom Metazoa; phylum Arthropoda; class Insecta; order Lepidoptera; family Hepialidae; genus Druceiella; species Druceiella hillmani. The sequence goes on along the minus strand of JAYKKI010000033.1, from coordinate 198,438 downwards.
CAAAATGGGAAAAAAACGTAACTATTACAGGATCACTTACATGTCTGTCAGTCACAGCCGTATTTGCTTACAACGGTTTGACGCGGAAACTTTGAATTGAGATAGAGGTAAAGGATATCAGCCCATATGTATATTGCGAATAAGTTAATATATATCCCACGTACCCTTAAATATACATATGTTCCTAAGAATGTGGAATAACTACATAGCGCAAATTTCACACTCACTTTTTTTTTTTTATTTAATTTCACTCGAAATCATCTTTCAAATTTTTAGCAATATTCTTCGACCCGTAGCCTTTGTCTCGTTACAATATCAGACTATTATAAACAGAGATAATATTGGTTAATATTACACGTGATCATATACATAATATCAAGTAATATTAGTCAATAATATATATATATATATATATATATATATATATGTATATATGTATATATATATATATATATATATATATATGTATATATGTATATATATATATATATATATATATATATATATATATATATATATATGTATATATATATACACACACAGACACATAAATTGTGTGTGTGTGTGTTTACAAGAGTGAATATGAAAATACACTCTTCTTATTTATTTTAATACGTTGTCACTTGTTAAAGTAACTGGGCAGTTGATTACTCTAAAATTTACTGTTTTAATCAAATTTAAGGAAAATACAGGTTAATCAACAACAGTACTGAATATGAAAACTGATTATGAATTATGAACTTCTAAGTTTTAATGGTGGTGATAAAGTGGAAATATCTCATTCGCTCCCGTAGAATAGAATGAGCAATACTGAAAATGATATCATAATTCAGTGTTACCGCCTTCGCCAAAACGTAAAGTTTAAACGGCTATAATATTAGTCAAAAACTCTATTAAACGAACTTTGCTCACACAGTTCGAGTACATTTTTTCAGGTTAAAGCAATTAAATATATTTGGCTGCACGTGTAATTAACAACGCATATAATCATTATTCATTTTTAAATATACAGCCCTGTTTCGAGTACAAAACTTATTTTTGAGTACACCGTCTGTTTTTGAATGCATCGTTCTTGGTTAAAGCAATTAAATATACGAACAGTACATATATATATATATTTAATTATTACTTTTTGAACACTCCGTACATGACTCCTGACTAAAGTCATTAAATGAATATTGGCCCCATAATATTTTTAATATTTAATCATTACTTTTAAACTATTGTTTCAGTCCGCTAATACAGAAGTACTGATATGGTTGCTGAGCCTTCATAATGTTTCAAAATTACAGCCAATTCCTAATATTTCTAACCGCATGTGGGATATGATGCTTTTAACAAAATGGTTGTGCCAAGTATCATAAAACATACAAACCGTTATATTGTTACATAGCACAGCAATATAGTTTTCAATAATTTTTTCGACTGTAGATATGAGCGAAGATAAAAAGAACGTTGCATTCGGGACAAAAATAAATTGTCATGTCTTTGCGTGCTCACGTTTTTACATCGAGGTCAGAATGTGGACAATTGTGGAGAGATGACGATCTGCTAATCTTGACGGTGGGGTTAAATGTCATCTTGAAAGCAGTATTAGGAGATAGGAGAAATAGGTTGGGAACTAGGAGACTATGGAAATAGGTTAATAAAATATATGTTTTTAAAGTCATTAGACTAGTAATGACATTGAGAATGCTTAATTACAGACATTTAGATACAAGTTAGAAACGGTTCTGAAAGTCAACACAGGATCCAAAATATTTAGGTTTACGATTAAAAACAATTTTAAGAGTATAAATAGGTAATATATAATATAAATATAATATAAATGGCAATATAATATAAAATATAATATAAATGGCAATAATGAATAATCTTTAAAGTATTCTAATAAACTATTTATAAAAATAAACATTTACAAATGGTTTAATAGAAATATTATTTACTCTTAAGGGCTAAGGCCATTCAAGGCATTAAACATAAAAGCAATTATATTTTTTTTTCAATGAATCATACACACCACTAAGTATGCATACGGGGCCTTATGCTGCACATATTAACGTATATTTGCCAGAGCCGTGTCAATTTTGATTTAAAGCAAATGTGATTGGCGCATTTTTTAACCTATTATAATAAAGCGTGTGCACGGCGTTAGCTAGTCAGAGGCGAGCACGACTTTCCTGTAACCCTGCCCCCCAAATTTTGACACTTTGTTTCATAATGAATATCTTTAATTACTCGTCCAGTAGTTATAGATCCATAATATTAATAAAGTAGTACTGAACATTTTTATGCCTATTTATTTTTATTTAAAACTGGATGATTAAATCAACATTGGATAAATCCCAGTACAATTTGCTATTACTTTGTGTTGCCCCCAAATTGAATTAATTAAAACGATCCTAGTGAGGAATCTAAGTAATATTTTCTGTATCGTATATCTTATGATTCATTTTACTACGCTTGTAATGATATATTACATTGAAGTAATTCTGGACTACTGCTTCCGCTAAAACTAAAGCTGAGTTTGCGTCATGTTTACAATTTTCACATTTCATTTTTTTCAAATAGTGTCGGTGATATTCTGTGTGTCATTTTATTCAGTGCAACCGCTGAAAGAAGCTGTGGAACCACTTGTCCTCGAACGTCTCTTTCACTTTTCAAAAATTGGCAGCCATCGCTTCTTCCGTTTCCCGTAATTGTATTTATAGCAGTTTATCTCTTCAAATCTAGTTCATAGTATTATAAATAATATGATCCACTTACGATCCTATCCTATTTTATGTCGTCGATAAAAAAATAGATAATTCAATTTTTTTTTCGCTCAAAGTGAAGTGAGATTTTTTTTTAAAACACATTTATGGGGCTGTATTTCTATATAATTACCGTCTTTTATAAATATCTAAGTATATATTTATTTTTAAATGAACAATTGGATTTACTATTGTCAAAATACTTTTGTTAAATTTTCTGTTGAAATAATACTAATAAATTTAATGATCAAAAAACATTCTTGGATAATATGTTTGACAATTTGCATATATATACATATATATATATATATATATATATATATATATATATATATATATATATATATATACGTACACAATCGAAATAAACTTATCTTCCGCACCGTGGTCACGTTCGGAGCAGAAGACCGCACAATGCAATCCTAAATAATTCATTTCCCAGTCGTCACATTTTCTTTCCTTAAATTCTTTTCAAAGTTGATTGTTAGGGTAAATGTTGAACAATTTTTCGACAGCTTCCACAAACCATGTGGCTGCTTAAAGATTCGAGGCATGCACGACTTTAAGATAAGCCATGTTTCTAAAATGAAGTCAATTTCTAAAATGAAGTCAAAATAAGGCTCCGTTAACAGAATACCCATGTTTATTAAAATTTATTTATCGTTTAAACACGTCAATGTTTATTAATCAGCTGTATCTTGTCTTAGCTGAGACAATGGTGACTGGAATGGACTGTATAAGTAATTAAACAAAAACAACAGGCCAAATGCGTGCTAGAACACGTATAAAGTAAGGTTCTGTAGTCTTAGACTTTATTTCTTTTAATTTTAAATTCAAATTAACTGAAATAATTTTTATTGAAAATGTTTATCCTTAATGCTAATATCGGCAAATTATTCTAATTTATAATTGTAAATTTTAATAATAACACTGTTTTTTTAAATATTAGGTTGGATATTAATGATTCCGGCGCATCCTCCAGAAGGGCTAATAATAAAGGCCAGAAAATATTTTCTTCATACCGTAACTATAGTAACGACGATAACAACATGGCTATCAAATATTTACTACTGGTATTCACTCACAGTTTGTATACTCTCTTGGCTTTAAAAGTAATAGTTTTTCAGCTACACCTTCCAAACTACTTTCTTGATAAAATCTCATACCCTCAAAATACATCGTTGCGCAGATGCCATTAAGCAACATATACCAAAAAGAAAGCCAGAAATCAAGTGGAATGTCATTTAACATTTTATAAAATTACTACGCATGTATTCATATAAGCAAATTTTTCGTGTTATCATAAAATCACTTTCTTCACTGATTTTCGTAGGTACAATAGTAATATTTTTTATTATCAGAAGTAGAGAATTCACTTTCGCGCGCAGTAATAAGGAAATTCTAAAAAAAACGGTATTGCAACTGGTATTGTGCTCAGAAAGGCGTTCAATATGAAGTGAAATCGTAAAAACCAGCTAATCGACCAGAATCATACATTCAAACAGTCGAGTAACGACAACTAAGAACAATTCCTTGCAATGTACGAGTTTAATTTTCAGTTAAATACAAATTCCTATGAATTAGAAAATGATTCCATTTTTTTAAAATTTATTCATGATAATATATAATGTAAATAGAGCTAGGGAAGATTTCAACGTCCCGCTATCTTGTTCCGATTTTATCATATGAAAGTGATGTTGATCATTTTAATTGAATATTAATAATATATTAATTAATTAGCAAACATAATCACACACATATTTACATGTTATCATACACAAGAACGTGGAGAGTGGATTTGTCAAGTCATTGTATACTGATTTCTGGCTTTCTTTTTGGGTTATTGTATACTGAGTTGCAAAAAGGCATGTTATGTATTTGTTTTCTTCTAGTAGCGTGACGCGCGATATATATACACACACACACACACACACACACAGACATATATATATATATATATATATATATATATATATTTATTATGAGTATTATTTTATCCTCTTTCGTTTTTGCATATTTAGATGGTATTAAAAGGGAACCACCGCACATACGCAACTCATAAAGTAAAATTTTATTTAGTTGTTGCGTTAAAAATATGATGAGAAGATGTGGGTATGGAAAGTAATATTGGTTTATACAAAAAAAAATCGAAAAATGGAATGGTTGCGAGATATTATCATCAACCAATATTTGTGTTGTCTGTATTTCAATTTCACGATAATTTTTAGTAAAATTTCACGATAATTATTAGTAAAATTAAGTATAGAATTGAAACTAATTTTAGTGCAAAAATTTAATCTCAGTCACAATTAAAACAAACCATATTAATACTAGTTTTAAAATAAGTGAAAAACCTAATAATTAATTCTTCAGCATCCATACAAAATTACAAATTTATTAAATTATACGCCCAAACCGCCGAATAAATCACTCCCACAGTACATGTTGCGGGCCAACTCGAGAAAATTCGGTAAAAGCTCCCTTAAAGCTTTGAAGCTTCGATGAAAAGTTAAAATGTTCACGAGGTTAGGTTGGAACAAGAACCACGACGTGACAGGCATTAAAAACAGATTTGTTAGGGTGCCACCCTCTGAGTGACGCCTACCTCGATGGGCTGAGCTCCAATACTTGCCAGTCACCAGCTCGCTATAAGCTTCGAACGCGGTGTGGAATATTACAATCATATTAGTGAGGAATATGAGCGTCTCATGACACGGTGCTTTTAGTAGGCCCTACATTATAATCAGGCACGTTTCAGCATTTGCTTTCGTATATCCAAAATTTGACTAGGCTAATAGCTTTTCCGTATTAAGTCCCCATTACGCCTTTCCATTATATTCTATATTGTTGTTGAAAGCTTTCGATACAGCGTGAGATTGATATTATATTCACATTGTATGGAAGCTATATTAAAATATGGGGAAATTTATTTTAATGGGTTTTCCCTTTACGACCAATATTTGTTTTTTATCCAACTACGGTAAGGTAGAAAATGGTTACGATTTTAATTGCTTGTGTATGTGAGTATGTGAACATAGATATCCTCTCCTAGGGCCAAACTACTCGAGCGATTTTAATAAATGACGCTTCCTTCGATTTATGTAAGAATGTTATAAGCTATATAAATACAATAAATACAGTGTGGTACCCGCTGGCAACCATAAAGTCCCGTATGATATAAAAACTTCACTAATAGAATAGATATTCAATTAGAGATCGAATAAGAAATTTTAATAATAATTATTCTATTTCCCTTGCAATTATCATCCATTTAATGGAACAAAAACAAAGAAATTAATGTACCCTATATAGTGACTAGCATATGCTTTTCGTAATATTTTCTAATTTTTTTTGGTTCTTGACTAAAGCGAAACCAAAATAAAGGCACATTATATTAACACACTATGTGTATTAGTTATGGCGGCCGATAGTGTGACTCTCCGTTTCGTTTAGGAAATATGTAATAAGCGTTATTATTATCAAAAACTATCCGCTATAAAATATGGAAAAAAAATAAAAAACACAAATTTTTCTTCACAATTGGATGCCTGACTGCCATGCACGATTTGTATTAAAAATATGCGTCTAACTACAGAAAAAAACAATATTATGTCAAAAATGTTCATTATTTTATTTGTTTTAACTTAAGATATCTAGAGACGTTATTGTTCGTAAAAGCTGTTAAACCCGGTTTCGTATTTTTTCGCAACCGATTTTTAGTTTTTGAAACTATATACAAATTGAAGAATGTAAATAAATGTAGTGTATTGTAATTTTATTGAATTTATCGGTGTTATGTTTTGTATATTATATTGTATTATGCAGCCGATATATTCTTGCATGCAAAGCAATAAAACCCGTTTCGTAAAATTATTTGCACGTTAGCTACGCGCTGTTGATAAAAGAACGCCTGGTTAGGGGCTCACGCACTTTCTGCTATTTACAAGCCCATCAAGAAAATTAAACATAACGACGTCGCATCACTTCTGATAGATAACATAAAAAAAGAACGTGCAAATGGTAAACCGAACCCAGTAATCGGCCTAACTGATTTTGGCAAAAGGGTCATTAAACAAATAGTTTCGTTTTACACTAATGGTGAACATCTTTCAGTAAAAAAAAATATTGGAAAAATCAAAGTAACGTATTAAGGGTTTTAGTGTTGTGTATAAGTAAAAAACAACTCCGGATTGAAGAAAGAAATTAATGAAGAGGCGTTAAATTCGTTGTGCTCGACTCAAGTTTTTAAATAAGTTGAAGGAGTTGGAAGAGGGCAGAGGCACGTACACAAGAATTTATCTTGACTGAATTCGGGTTAATCAGAATCATTTAATTAATCGAATCTGGCTTGATGAAAACAATGAAGATGGTCTAAAAATATTAGAAAAGGAACCAGAATTATAGTTTTGTCATGCAGTTTGTGCCAAAAACGTTTCTTTGCCAGACGGGAAATGGGTTTTCGAGCAGTAATATCAAACAATAACGGTTAACATTTTGAAATTAACACTGAAGTGTTTACTGAGTGGTTTCAGCGATTGATATTAGATTTCGAAGAGTTATGAGTCACGCACCTACATCGGCGCGAAGGTAGACGAAATACAAAAATAGCTTCACAACAAAAAAGTTAAATATTCGAACGCTAATTTAAAAGCAGTAATTTCGCAAAACGTATATTGGTATAAATTTGAAAAGATTTATTATTTAAACTAATTTGCAAACCAGCACGGTCATAAAGTTGTACGTTTGCCACCTTATAATTATGAATCTAGCTCTGGTACTGGTGTAGGCGCAAGTAAAAGGCTGCAGATATCGAAAAACTAACCCATCAGGCCATTCCAAATGTCTCAAAAGAAATTAGGGAAACTGTGTTCGACGCAGGAAACCCTACAAAACGAAGACTCGAGAAAGACACATATCACAACCTTCCATTATTTATTTAAATTACTATTCTGGTGATGACGAATCAATGATGATTTTTGATACAATAGAATTAATTAGTTGATAATAAATATTTATCATTTAATTTGTTATAGATAATAAATGAATCAGTTATTAATATTCACATGGTCTAATATTAATTAAAATATTTGAAATTTTCTTTTATATGTACTGGGAGATTAACGATATTTAAATTGTATTGTTTGGTCGGTTTTATGATATAAAAATCAATGTAATGATATAATTTTTAACAAGTCTACCATGTGTTACTGTTGACTGATACTAACCTGCCCGAAATTATCATTACTGTTGATCTGTTGTTTTACTGTCGACGAGACTATCACAAACAACAGATATTGGTGATACATATTGAAATAGTGACGGGATAGTATAATGTTGAAATGTAATATATATTTATGCTTTTGAAGATAAATAACTAACTAAATGGCACACTCATAACAATCTTTCCAGATATAGGTCGCGTATGAGTCCATCATATATTTAATGTCTCTTGTATGTGAGTCCTTTCGTAGTCTAACGGGTCTAATTGTTGTACATTTGGAGAAATATATAATATTAGTTCCAAATTCAGTTTTAAAATGTATTTTACCAATAAGCTTATAAAATTCTAAAAACGAATGAATCATTTATTAAATTATGTAATAATTATAAAAAGGAAAAAGATTGTCGTCTAAATTGCTTACCAAATTATATTTGATGAAATCGTCATTTTATTTTACAACATTTTATTTAATATTAATGTATTGATAAAAATCTTAATATAATCACAATTTGGCTATTAATATGTCATAAAAGATTTTTGACTTTTATTCTTGAAAGCTCCACTTGAATACATAATAAGATCATTATGAATTACGGTGGATTACGATACACAATTTTTTTTCAGAATTTTAATTTAAAAACAGAAGTCCTTAAGAAGAATTTAAAAACAGAAATCGAAATGAATGAAATTATTTCCTTTCAATATTACATTTTAGCAATCTTGCATAAACAGTTTTCATAACAACACGACCACGAACTTTACTTTCCTGACTATTACGGATAGAGCATAAAACGATAAATGGTAAATTTCAAGGTCTAGTTCATCGAACAAATTCGATTAACGTTGTGATCTTCAAAAAAAAATACCCCTTATCGATATCAAGATTACGTTCGAATTACTAATTAAACTCCAGTATAAATTTCTTGCACTTTGATTAAATTTATAAAAAATGGCGATAGTATCTGTAGAAACATAAATTTTTCCGTTTGCAAAATAAACAAAACGATACCTCTACTAAATAAAGCATACAATATATCGTAGACGTGATTGGTTGTTTATACTTTACAGCTTCATATGATGAATTTGAAAATAAATATTTATAAATCAACACCTTTAAAATTAAATTTAGAGGAAATCTGTCGAGTGCAAGTAGAGCCCGAACTACTAAAGTTCCATTCATATTTGGTTCTCGTAAACATTGAAAGGTATAAAGTATTTCTAATAAAATATTTACAAAAATTATGTATATATGTATATGTATATTTCAAAAATCGTAAAGTTTAGGATAGTTGCTGTAGATTTTCTGTAATTAAAATTTTTACAACCATGTTTTTTTAGTTTTTTTAGGTCAGTAATTTCGAAAATAGGGAGGGGAGATCTGCGTTTTTATGTATTTTTTGTAATATTTTTTAAATCTTCAATTTAAAATTATGAAAAAGTCTTTGTCTTTTTCTTTTTTTCATTACAAACTATTTCTAATTACACATGACGCAAGAAATTTAAAAAAAATAAGACCTATATTTACTTCTTATATTAATACTTTGAAAAGGTATTAATATAAGAATTGAAGAAGGGGTAAATATGGGGGTACAAAGATATCGTTAATCGGGTATGAATATAGAAAAACGTAAGTATATTATATACTATATGTCCCTCAGCCCCTTATGACTATTCCTTTTACATGATGTACCACACCACATGTGAAAATAAATAAATTCCAATATCTTATTTGCCCCTTTCAAATTATCAAATGAATATTTTTGAATTATAGCTATTGAAACAAGTGCGAGTTAATAAGTGTTATTGTCGTGCCTAATTCTATATTTCTGGTAAAGTGGTTCTTGAGAAAAAACTGCTGTAACGGACAGATGGAGAGACACGTGAGTGTTCACAATTCTGTTTTTGTTTTGAGGTACAAAACCTTAAAAATGAAAGAAACGAGTCTGATAAGAGTTAAAACGTACCAAAACAGCTGAAGAATCTACAGTTTATAACGCATAGGGTATTATTAAAAGGAATTAGGAGTACGAATCAGGAATATTGGGCATATGTGTGCATATATATATATATATATATATATATATATATAAACAAGAACGAAATATAATTCAACAATGAACAGCAAAAGTGTCGTGACCGAGTTTGGATGATGTAGATCTGACGATAATTTATTAAGAAAATTTCCAAAGTTTTCACACGACTATGGACGTAATAAATATTTTTTTTTGCAAAATTAGATTATAATCAAAGAGCCGAAAGGCAGAGACGTGAACTCTTCACTGATAAGGAGTAAACTCATTAACACGTATACTTGTGTGTCTTCTTCAATTGTGAACAATTTTTTAAAATTTATTATAATCTGTTTTTGTCTATTCTTAAACGGTTCGAGTATTAGTGATGCTGTGGACTTTGTTATTACCTACTTTTGTACCGTCTAATGTAATTCCTTCAATTGATCGGCTGTTAGCAATGCTATGAATTATGTGAATACTTTACTTGTTTGTGTGACATTGTTTCAAACGTTGATTCATTGTTAAGTATATTTGGTTTCTCATACTTATCAAACTCTGTATATAAAGCATGGTTTTTTTTTAAACTGCTAACAAAGTAAAGCTTATATAAATGCATTGAATGGAATAACAAATTTAAATGTTGATTGCAAAAAAACCAGGATTAATCGGGGAAAATTTAATTGATATCGCAGTAATTAAACAGTTCAGTAGCTGCGCAAAGCCATATAAAGAATAACGTTTATTCTTATTTAAAAATATGAACATTTAATGAAAAAAATTAAACTTGAATTAGGTTTAATTTTATAAAAGCGTAATTATAATAAGAAAATATTTGTCATTACGTTACGGTATCAGTACGGTTAGCTTTAAACAAGTTTAATAACGTTACCGTTACAAAACACTTAAACTATACTTCAACTGAATTAAACTTTTTCAAATTAAAACGGAATTTATATGAACTACTTTAACCGTTCAATTTTAACTTTTCTCATTTTTGGTTTCATTAGATAATCAAGGATTACAATAACTGTAAGTAGGTAATGTGGTAAATACAATTCTAAATGTTATAGACACTTCAGAAATATGGGTAATGTATTAAAAAAGACTGTTTATAAAAACAAAGTTTACGTGCTCAATGGTCCATAAGACACATGTACAAATTCTACGATATTTTTCTTGACTTTTGTTAAATATTATTGAAAACATTCGATTTAAGGAAAAGAAACAAAGAAATAATTGAATAACGAATTAATTCAGCATTACCAGATCTGATATAAAATTTGCTATAAATCGTTTTACACTGCTCCATAATTTTTTTTATTTCATAAAGATTTGAAAGCTTCTGGAATTCAAACTTCTTACTTGACTCATATTGAATGTTCAAACTAACATATGTATTAATGCAACAGAAATTGCTTGAGAAATGAGACACAACGAAACCTAGGCCGTGGTAAAGAAATTAAAGAAAGTGGAAATAATACTACATCACGTAGTTTCATTTAATCGTGAATAATGAATTTCTACAAAACTAACGCCAAATATATTCAATATTAAATGAGACTTGAGTATTTTTATTTAAATATTTATTTAGATGCGGGTAAAATTTCAAAAAGTCTGGAAGCCGAAAAAAGGTATAAAGTTATCCAAAGCTGCCTTCATGTGTTAGAAATACACAAACAAAACGGCAACGTCATAGGTGTTAAGTAGACGTGCCGAAATTCAATTTTTTTTTATAAACGAGATGTGAGAGCTATTTATTAACTTATACTTGAGAAGGTTTTTTATGTTGTATAAAGCAATAGCATGCAGTAGTATTACAAATACGCACGTTGAAAGAGACCTTCTTTTTAGTTTGCTCTTGAGCATATGCATACATGTTTATAAGTTTATAATTTCATTTTTGCTAGATCCGTTTACACTTAACATGCATGTTCACTGCGGTTAAAAGTTAAATTAAACGTTCTATTCATATTATATACATCAAGAGTTTTGTATGGAAATTAAATATGATATTTAACATCAACACCATCTATGATATTATACATCAATACTAACATTACTCAATATTATTTAATGTTTTTCTCTGCTGAACATACCTCCAAATGTATAAAAAACATAAAAATTAGACCTTAACGTTGGCAGCATACAAAAATATTTATTAAAATTTTGTATTTTCCTAAAATTAATTTCAGGTTTTTATTTTAAACCCAGGTAACGTTTATACATCCACATAGGTTACATGTATTTTGCTATCTATCCCAGAGCCTTTTTCTGAGTTATTTGTTAGCCGAGTCAACAGATTTCGTTTATGGGGAAATAATATTGGGCATCATATGGTTGGTTTTGTTCCAGTATGACATCTGTCTTCTTGAAAGAAGTTACACCTATTAAATAAAATCTAAAAGTAAATTGTGTCTACTCATGAAGATAATTATCATATACGTGAACTTTATATGTGCCAAATTAACGAATTATTGTGGCCTTGTATTATTATGGTTGGTAACTAATAAATCCACAATGACTCGATAAAAACTGAGTCAATTATTTCAATGACTTAGTTTTTAGTAATGACGCGATAAAAAATGAGTCAATGAAATCATTCCCAGCCTAAGTTCGAGTCATCTATCAGAGCTACTCTCATGCTGTCATTAGAATAGAAAAACGACTAATTTTTTTAGCAAAAAGTAGGAAATCTTCAAGTCTTCAAATCTTCAAACGAACAAGTCAAATTGAGATAGCAAGTTAATTAGCTGCCAACCTAATATAATTAAGCAGATTTTCCACGAATGAATGAAATATTTTCCATATTATTTCAAGTAAAATCTTGCAGAAACAAATATATATATATATATATATATATATATATATATATATATATATATATATATATATATTCACATATATATAATGTGGATACATAATTAAAATATTTATTCATTATGATGAGAGAAAAATTTCTCCTTTCGATCAATATTACATAAAAGCTGTGGCGGAAGCTTACGCAATGTTTTTAAATAAATTGTAGACATGCAAATGATATTCACGAAGTTATCGTGTGTACTGTTGCACTTTCTAATTCATAACGAAATTCAGAGGAGAGCATATGAACTGTAGTTTAGTGATAGGAAAAACTAAAAGTTTCAACATGTCCTTGATTAATGTTTTTCCTGAAAGATTATCAAATATGAGTATGTCAGGTTGTAGTCATATCACTGGTATACTAGTTGTACCTGCAGAGCAACGGCAAAAAAATACTACGGCGATATTAACCCAGTAACGTAAGAGCTGGTATGTAGTCGGAATACAATTAGTTCAGGTCCGCTATTGAATAAAATACAAGACCCTTGACAAATATTACATTCTGGACTGATTTTATACTTTTTATACTTCAATTTGGTTTTGAGAGATAAAAAACCTAATAGAGATCGAATAAATCGAATAGTACTACTTATTTATTTCGAACAAACATTTCTCCAATTTGAATAAAACTAAAGCGTAATTATTAGATCTAAGGGATAGTTCTTTAATTGAGGAGTAATTGAAATAAACGTAAATTTAAGGTCTCTAATTTTCTGCCCCATTTTATTAACAACTTTTTAAGTAGAGTTTATTTTTCCCGTATAAAAGTAAACAAAAATGTTCGATACGTTAATTGGGATTTGCTGTTCCAACTCTTCATAGCCGGCAGGTAAATTCCGAAAATATATTTTTATATTGTATTGAAAATATATATTGTTCGATATTCTTATTTTAATCCGAAGGTATAATGGATATATTTGACAATAACAATGAAGGTTTACGAGATCAGGCGGCCGGGGATTTACCAAACTGCCGAACAGTAGTTCTGAACCGTTTTCTATTTCGAACAAATTTATTTATGTTTATCTCGTTCATTTTTAGATATTTCACATAAATTTTCTAACTAATATAGATAACTACTCGGTTTAAAGCGTCAAATAAAAGAAAATTATGAAGGTGATATGTATAAAGTATGATTATATTTATCTATAAAAGGTGTAAGTATTTGATTGGATATTGAAAAACGATATTAATTTTTGTAAATAGTTTAATAGATATACCATGTACCCTTGAAAGTCCATATATACTTAAGTATTTACCGAATGCGTACGATACGAGTTCTACTCTTACTTAACAAGTTTCTTAGTTAATACTTTGAGTTATGTAATTTTTTTTTTCTAAGAATACAAATATGTGACGACGATATTTTGTCATGTTTGACGTTTTAAATATTAGAGATTTTAAATTTTTCTTAGTACATCGTAAATTCTATTTGGAAAGAATGAAATCAATGACATTAGCAGTATTGTTAGCTAAAACTCATTTAAGTTAAGACGTAATATTTTATTCGAGAAGATATTCTTAGCAGAAATTTATTAAAGAAATAAAGATACAGGCAAAAATATTACGGATTTTAGAATATATAATAACGAATTTTTTTTTCTATTCGACCGCGAAATGTTTTACTCAGATTATTGACCTCTATATAGTATAGAAACAATTTCTACTGTATCTATTTCTAAAATAAATCAGCGGAACTCATTGTGTTAGTAGATATGAATGGTTTTAAATGAAAACAAATAAAAATTATCCTAGCGGTTTATTCATGACCTGAATAAACCGATGGATAAAAAGTTGCCATTTTCGGAAATAATTATAATTGAATCGGTCATTTCAAAAACCTCATAAGTCACTAAATTATAATTTTTCAGGAATCAATAAAAACTGTTTCATGCACAAAGAAATGAGTTTTACCGGACTTTTTTGTGCCTAATTTAGTATTTGAGTGGTTAAACATTTAAATTTTGAAAAATCTTAACAGTTTATTAATGAAAATAATGAAAAAACCTAAAAAATTATTTTTGACTTATGTTGTTTTAGCAAGAAATAGGGTTAGTGGTATACAATTTAACCAAAACAATCGTAGTAATCATATTTTTTATTTCTTATTGTTGAAAATCATATTTAGAAATAACCTTACTAACATTTTACATGTATTAATTTGCCATGTTTTAATATCTTTAAGCCACATAGTCACATTCTCCCTCATTCTTATCTGGATTGTCTTCAACATTTACAGCTGGCCAGCAAACAATATTGTTATAAAATGGCATAAGTTATTCTACAATGCTATCCTAGACTTGCTTTAAATCGTCTAATTTTTTTTTATTTATTGGCACTATTAAATCATAAGCTTCGGCTAATGGAAGTGAAACCGAAGCCATTCTTAAATTCTAAAACATCGTCAGTTTTTAGCTCTATGACTCTAAATGTTGAGCTGGAGTTCGAAACCAAATCAATGTATTCTCCTGGGATGTAGATACGATCATGTTTTCGAACATTTTTTTATGACTCCAAAATCACGGTCAATGGTAAAAAGAATAACCACGTGTGGGAAAATACTGATAAAATTTTTTAAATCTTTTAGAGTCAGCTAAAGCCAAAATAAACCTCAATAATGTATTATTTTTATTTTGACTAGGGCAGCCGTCGGAAAATAGATATAAATACTTAATATATTTTTTATATATCCTTAATATATTTTTTATATATCCCAATATTATTTTTTATATAATGCATCAACATTGCACAAACCTCATTGGCTCCTTTGTTAGCGATGCCTTCGTGATACATGTAAAATGTCGATTTGCCTGTTTTTAAATCCTTAATACCAAAACAGTGAATCCATAATTACCGTAAGTAAATAAAAAAAAATTGTGTAGGTATGTGCGGCAATGGTAGATTTTGCATAAAAGCTAATGTTATAGCTACAACATCATCTCGTTCCTTACAAATCTCTTGAACCGATGAAATTTTGTTGTAAAACTTCCTGGCGCGTCTTTTATGGATCATTAATTGAGCTACTACTGAACGTTTTAACTTTATTAGTTTGTTTTAAAACATGGAACTGAAAAGCATTTAGCCTCTGTGTAGCATTTTCTTTTCGAGGACGCCTCCGTTTTATAGGAAACTTTTTAATAAGTGGTAGAAGAAATATATCCTGCTCATTTTTTGTTGACAATAAGTTAATTTTTGAAATGCAAAAGTCCATATCATCTTGGTGGAAATTCGTAAAACATTCCTTCTTACACCTACAATAATTAAGCGATATATTAATATATATATATATATGTATATATATATATATATATATATATATATATATGTGTGTGTGTGTGTGTGTGTGGTTTATATAGGCCCCGATGAAACATGTTGACTGAATAAAGGTTTATGGAAAACTTGCCTGCAATTTTCACCGGTAGATCTCAGGGCTATTTGTTTTTCTCGATAATTAGTATGTGCCAGTCCTTTAACTTTAGATTTTTTTCTAACATTTATTTTATACTTTGAGGGATTACACGTTCTCTTCTTTTTCGGCTCATCATCACTCTTTGTTTCACTTGAAGACATTTTAAAGCTAAAATATTACTTTTCGCACAAAATAGCTGTTAAGTAAAAGACACAAATGTGACATTAATGACGATTGTTATCAAATTGAAGATTTCAATATTGTTGAACCAAAGAATAAATCAAATTTAAAACGTCAAACTCATTCAAACTAGTCCCGCCATCTAGTAGCCATCAATTAAACTAGTCCCGCCATCTAGTAGTGCATGCAAAAACCTCATAAGTCACGGACTAATGTTGTTTTTGCATTGAACGTCTTATTTGAAGACGAATGATTGTATTGACTTACGTGGTTTTTACCCAGAATACTCATCTCCCTTTAAAGAAACATTTTCAGCAAAACAAAACATTTTCAGCATGTTGGAAAAAATGTGACTTATGAGTTTTTTGAAATGACCGATTCAATTACTATACGTTTGGCAGCAGTTACAACTTTCAAAATTTTATAATCATATATACAAGTATAATATCCTTTGTTCAAGAAACATTTTAGGGGTATGGAAAAGTTTATTTTAAAAAGTTACATTGGAAAGTTATACTGGATGGGAACAAAGTTATGTGCGTTTGTATTTCTAAGAAATATTTGAAATAGCTTCTGTATAATTTAACCCTTTTTTATGGATTAATGTTTTGTGTATGTCAACCTAAAGTAGAACTATTTTGTAGTTCACAGAAATTGTGAGATAACATCTAGTCGCTGTGAGGGGTGAGAAGTAAGATTGTAATTTAATGTATATATATATATATATATATATATATATATATATATATATATATGTATGTATATATATATATATATATATATATATATATATATGTATGTGTATATATATATATATATATATAGAGAGAGAGAGAGAGAGAAGAGTTCCGTAGTTGAAATTGTGGCTGTTATTTGATTGAGCGTCTTGATAAAATGCAAACGAAACAATAATGTTTGCATTCTCCAAATCCACGGTAGAACAAATAGAGCACTACATTGCACATTGTTTGGAAAGTCGACTTTTATAAATAGGAAAATACCAAGTTAAAGTAGTAAATGGAACTACCTCACTAAATGCGGTAGCAATAAAAATGTTTCTATTTTTTTTTATGACCTGCCTGTCGGGGTCATTAAAGAGATCCTCCTAAAGTAGCACGCAAAAAAATTTTCTCATTGTAACTTGTACGAGGAAATGCGTATAGAAACTATTTTAGGAGTTTACTTTATATTAGTTGAAAGCCCATTTGAAATTAAGGGGTAATTTTAAATTTTCCACTGATAGAAAACGGCAAAAAGACCTGGCTGTCAGATAAATTTATGCAATAATATATTATTCGTGTATTCATTTCTTTGTTCTAGCATATTTTCAGGTTTTTATAATTGCTTTCATAATAACAAACAACTGTAATGTTCTATGTCATATAATTTATCTCTTTTTACCCATATAATTTAAGATTAAAGGTAAGATACAAGGTTTTTAATTTTACGTTACTGTATATTTTAATTTCGATTATTCGTTTTTCCGAATATTATTTATCAAACAATATGATCAAAAAGGTTAATAAAATTATTTATTAACCTTTTTGGTCATATTGTATTTATTAGTCCAAACATCCTATTTAAGGAAAAAAAACCATCTTTTCCTCAAATATAGTGCTTCCTATTCACCTTTCCCAGTGAATTTAAGATGATACTTCAAATTTATGTACAAAAAATGATCTTGAAAAGGTTAAAAATGGGGTTTTCAGTTACGATTTCCGAATATCTTCGACGATCGCATTCACTGATAAGGAAATTTCAGGGATATGCCGTATGTATCAGTTTAATTTTGAATTTAAAATTATCAGTTTCATCTTGTTGGTAAAGCAGCAGGGTAGTAAAAATGCATATTAATGAGAAACTTACTCCAGCAACCCGTACTATCTTATGTACCGGGTATAACGGGATGTCTGTCTATTTCCTTTATTCGCCCGAGTTGCCTTTCTTGAATTCATAATTTTCCATTAAAAGTTTGTCTTCACCTGGGCTTTAAGACGAGTGCACATTATGTCTTCGTCTCTATTTAATTATGTATCTTTAGCTGTGCAGAGAAATTGCTTTATGAATATCGGGTTGGCTTTGGCTCTGTGAAAGTGGGCGTGCCCTAAATCAAAAACTTTAACAGTTTCCAAGTTACAACCAAGTCAACGAACAAGTCAAATGACTAAATTATTTTTACTTTATGTACGTAACGAAACATAAGGTGAAAGCACTTTACAATATTTAAATGACTGAAAGACCATTTAAAATATATTTCGAGGTCAATAGACATGAAACTTGAGAAAACACGGACTGGGGATGTTAATTCTCGATGGAAAGTATGCAAATATTTAACAAAAATAGTCTTTATCTAGTTAAAAATAGTCTTAAAATAGTCTTTATCACTCTTCTTTATTTTTTAAACAAGGAAATTTAAATTTTAATGACGGAGTCCAAACATTTTTCAAATAATTTTTTTCAGTAAGTATCAAGATAATTGTTTATTAATGACTCTGATCTTTAATCGATTTGGATGAAACAGTCATTTGTATTTCATGGACATTTGTTACGGTCATAATATCTTTAATTTTACGAGTTTGGTAATAAAGTAAGGAAGCTTTATAATTTCATTTAGCTCATCCATCCATCCGTCCACCCGTCATATTTTCACAGCGTCTGTGCATAAAATTATGAGAACTTCGACTATAAAATTTAGGCGATTTCTTTGCACGCCCTTTCGGGCAGAATTAATTTACCATTATTAAAAGGCCCGTTTGCAAAAAATTAAGTTTCACGCAAATGTGCAGTCTGCCAATCCTCCTTTCATTTTCAACAGTGGATTTGAAAAGTCTAGAAATATTTTAGGTATCTGAATATTTCAATTTGTAAAGAAAATATTTTGGTTATTTTGGCATCAACAATTTCAAGTGGTTCTACATTAGTTTTAACACATAAAACTACGGAATTCTTCTTTATGTATTTTCCAAAGCTCACTCGGTTAGTTGTATTACGTCTTAATTTTGTTATGACTCCCTCATTAAGCGTTTACTTTTATTCATAAAGATAAAAAAAATTTCAGGTTCATGCCATTTTTGGATCCGTCTTATCTCATATTTGTTAATTTTTATCAAAGAAATTTCCTAATATTTTTACAAAAAACTTAAGAGTGTTGAATGTTTTTGTAATACTCCAATTTCTAAAAAATAATGCAAAGGCAAGAAGATGCGTGTAAAATCAAACGGACTTAAAGATAAAGAAAAAAAATTACAATCTTGTAATAAAATGGAAAAAATAATTAAAATTATTATTTTCCTTCCTAAATATTCTTTTCCTTCTAACTTCCCTGTCCAGACTAGTTAAAACTTTAAAAGTTAGTACATCTAAACATTTCCAACGCATAGAAAAGTAGAAATATTTGTGCACTTAAAGTTACTTAAGTGTATATATGTATATATATATATATACATATATATATATATATATATATATATATATATATATATATATATATATTATAGCTATTAAAGCATTCTACATGTTGTTTTCGTATTCTTTCAACTACAAAAGTCGTCACATTTATGCTTCTATAACGACGAAACCATGTTACTTTTATACGTACAACGAAAACTACCCAAGAATGAATTGTTACGATAAAATTTAGTACCAGTTTTTATGTTGGAAACATTGCAATTTTTTTTTCATTATAAATGCCTTATGGCAGATGATTACGATAAGAGGATTATAGAAATATCTCGAAGTTTATTTTTGGCAGATTCTTCAAATCTAAGATGTAGTACAGGGGACGTATTTAATGAAAACTAAACGCAGTCTTGTTTTTGTTTGAGGATCTACAAGAATGAATTGACTTGCTTAATGCCCTTCTTCAAACAAAATATGATCCAAAATGTCTCCAGTGGATTAAAAAAAGCAGAAGAATTCGAAAATTTTAAGGCGGTTTTGGTTTTTGCCGGAGTATGCAAATCAAATAATAAACATGTTAACCAGGCGTGGCGTCAGAAAATGATAGTCTCCATGCTAAAATACATCTACTACATTTTGATGACACAACTTTCATAATTAGATTGTGCAAAATCTCAACTGATATGGATACACAAGTACAGTACTATGATCCTTGTCTTGAATTGTTTATGTTCCCAAAAACAACAACTGTATTGGTTGTTGTGTATTTCAGTTATTGGTTGGAACAGTTTTATGTTAATATAAAAAAAGAAAAGAGGATGATACAGTATAACCTTTTTCATATATTGCATGCGAAAACAACATTTTCTGAGCGCCTGAAAAGGCGGTCCCGTGGGGAACCTTTTTTAAAGTTTTGTCTCAGCCAAAGGGTTAAGTTCATAACTACTGACTTGATCCAAGCGCACGCTCGCAAAACATTGGAGTCGTTGTGCGGTTTTCACATTAAACCGGACATTGTTCGGAATGTCACCATTTTAAGTGCTTCGACAGACACTTAACCACTTAGAAAGGCTTCGCGTCAGAGATAAATTCAATAAAAAGGATGTGAAAGCCCCTGAGGTCGGTGTGATGGCGGATTATACTATCCATGATACATCTATATATATTTAATACTATTGGTGTTCCGTTATGAAAAAAGGAATCCTCCATAAGAAATAAATAATTACGTCATATCCCTACCTGTATTTGTCACAGACTCACAGTTTTTATAGTTTTACACATATGTGCGTGAGATTTTGCAAGTAGATACTTTATATGGAGTTTACATATAATAAACGAATTACGTTATATAAAAATGTCTCCTACTTGTTACGTTGTTTTTTTTTACGTGTTAAGGTAAAAACACTGTTTTTTCGATGTTACTTTTGTACCTTCTTCAATGGAAACCAATGAAAAAAAAAAGAATTTCTAAACATTTTACTAAATGCACATATTAAGCGGACTCCTTACTTCGCAACGTACGAACTATACTGCTACTTAAGGTTGAAAAGAGTAAAGAATTGTGAAGGGATTGTAAAAGAAAGGATGAGATTATATCCTTGTAATTTTTTTTTTTAATAAACGGTAATACTTTTCTTGCTTTTAATAAATGATTATTTCATTATTTTGTCTCAAAATATTATTAATATGCAAACAAATTTAACTTCCAATGATTTTGGCAACCAATCACACTATTTTTTTACTTTAATTCTTGTACTTTTTGAACAATTACTTAATTACTTGCATTTAATAACTTATGTTTAACTTTAGCATTCATCATATAGTGGTTGAAAAATTTGCAGACAGTTTGAAATAGGCCTAAATAAAAATGTACTCAATTTAATTTAATTACGCCAACGGAATGGGAAAAGAAAAAAATTCCTACATCGTTCTATTTGTCTACGTACGTATGTGTAGAATGTTATTCGTATTATTAATTGAACTGTTTAGTTTGTTTTAAGATTGTTTTGTTATTCGTATTATTAATTATTTTCAGGTAATATAAAATAATAATTACATGTTTTTTGCACTTTTGAACATTTTAATTTTGTTTGTACTTCAAATTTATATTATATATTCTGTTCCTTTTTATAGTTTACTTCTATTTTCTTGTTTCATATTAAGGTTTTGTAATGACAGTACTAATTTTCAGAGAAATCTTTTAGAGTTACTGTTAGTTAGCTTAACAAGAAGAAATGGTTTCAAGGCAATTAGTTCGATTAATCGACTTGATTGTGTAATGTATATTGTAGACAAATAAAACGAATATAAAAAAATTATATCTATAAATTTTAATGAATTTACATCTCTAGTTTGTAATTTAATATATTGGATACAAAAGTAATACTTTGTTTAGAACTTGTTTATTAAATGTAAACTTCACGAATTTCAAACCGCCTCTGTCTGTTAGGCGTTTTGTATACATGTATGTTAGAAGTTGAGCCTGTGAACATTGTATTATATATTGTTTGTTTCATCATATATTTAAAACTTGACATAAAGCAATAAAAAAACTTACAATAGGTATGTTGTTTCCAAACCCACTTTTTTAAATATCGCTGGTGTAGGATTATGCGTGATTGCCTTTTTTTGTCTGTTAATGCCTTTAACAGGACTTGCGTTGGAGCTATAGGTTTATTCCCAGTATGACAATATTTATACATTGTCTGAAAAAGGATATTTTATATTTTTTATGTTAATTATCAGGAAACCAAACAAACAAATGTGGTTTCGTTTAGATAAAATTGAACCTTGTCAACAATTTTCACGAATATTTTGTTGCATGCAAATAATTACGTAGAAGGATTTATTTTTAAACTCAAGTAATCTGGCAATTTCCACTTCAATTTTTTTTTGTTTCTTTGGCATTTGAGGTTTAACGCAAAGAAAGTCCAACGAACATATAATGAAATATCAGAAGAACGAGAGCGCGGGATAGAAAGTTTTGGTACAATTTTTTTTTGGTCATTCTACAGAAGAAGCCTTGTGCCAACTTATATGAATATTATTTTTATGCCGTTTACTAATATTGGTTGTAAGTGCAGCTATGGGTCCTGCACACGTTCGAACCATGTACAGTAATACATTAGATTGCAGCCATAATTTATTCACCTATATCAAGTACCTTGCAATAGACAATATCGATTGCGGTCCATTAGATTTAAAGGGATAATTAAAAAAAAAAACAAAACGGCAATTTTGGGGTGTATCGTTCTAAAAAGTATGGAGATAATCAGTGATATGTTCGCAGTATGTTACAGTTATAAAGCCGTTTTTCACCAAAGCAGGTAAACAATAAAAATAGAGTGTTCCATAAAGTGAAATAAGAGAAAAGCAAAATTTTTAATCGTTGAAGAGGCCCTCTTCAGAAATTTAAAAATTTTCCAAATCATATAAATATGTGCAATATCGAATTGCTAGAACACACTGTCTTTGGACATTTCGAATTTAAGTGAGTAAATAGTTTGCATTTTTATAGATAAATCTGCTTTTCAGGGTTCCGTACCTCAAAAGGAAAAATGGAACCCTTATAGGATCACTTCGTTGTCCATCGACGTAGTCGGTCTGTCAAGACTCTTCATCTCAGGAACGTGTGGAGGTATCAAGCTGAAATTAATTAAAAATACTTAGGTCTACGGTCCCTTGGAGCCAATCAAGCTTCTAAGTCGTGATCAAGAAAAATCAAGCTTGTAAATAAACGCAATTAAGAAGAACCCTAAAAATACGGTCTGATAAAACAGTCAAAAATCGTTAATTTATAGTTATAAAAAAAAATTTTTTTTAAATTTATCTAATGTAAATGCGTCTAGGAAAGATTTAGTAGGCCATATATATTCGTTCAAAAAAATTAAAATGTTATAAATAGTTTAATAGAGACATTATGTACCGTCAAATGCTTCTAAATACCTAAATGTATACAGAACCCTCGTAGTGGGAGTTCTACTCGTGATTGACCGGTTTTATTATTTATTTTTTCAACTGTTACGCAATCTTTACGACGATTCTTTAAAAAAAATTATTTTTTCATAATTAATTATTCATTTCAATTAATATAAGTTTATAAAGGCAATTGTTTACCTATGAAATTAAAAGCAGTTTACAAACGACTTACTGAGAAAATGAATACGTTGGATTGATTATAATGATAACGGCAAACTGCCTTGCTCGGGGTCATTGTTCAATTTAAAAAACTTTTGTTTTCTTCGGGGTGGGTTTATTAGATTAGGAGAAATAGGATAAGTGTGGAGTAAAGGAAGCGCTGTACTCGGACTGTTTCTCATGTTATCTTTGTCAAAATATACTCAGAAAATTGTCGCGAGTAGGGAGAGATAGGTGGGAAAATAGTTCATAATGTGTAGAGTAGATAGGTTCTCTTAGATCCATCAACAATACGAGGAACTATCTAGTGCAGCACTTTGACAGAACAAAACCTTCTGCTTCTGACATTCTGTCCATTTACTAGACTTGTTTAAACGCAAAAATTACATTTAAACCAGTAAATAAATAATAAATGAAAAACAGGCACTTTCTTTAGTTATTGGTACATTTTTTCATTATCATTTTTTTGTCACCAGAAAAAGGTGGGGATCGCGTCACAAGAAAAGACAAAATCCCTAATTTTTGAACCATTAAATAGTTCCTGTTAATATTTCAGATGCTTGGTTTTAGTTCACAATATTTTTACTAAATGTCTTCAACTGTATTCTTCTAATTCTAACTTGCTTTTAGTCTTTTCGTCTCAAGAAATTGTCTATTTTCGGTCTTTACCGAAAAATCGCAAATTTTTATTATTTTTACGAATTATTTCAAAGAAACCCAATTAGTTTTTTCCTATTTTGTTAATAAATCACGACCCATAACGCATATACCTACTATAAAAGTTTAACAAAAAAACGACTTCAAAAAAAAAATAATATCCTTTTATTTTGAAATCCCTCCATTAACTGATATTCTAAAAGTAGACACAAAAGAACTAGTGTTTATTTACTTATTTATAAATTTATATTTAAAGGAAAATTAAAGTGGTCGTCAAACAACATGTTATTTTAAATTTGGTTATCACATTTGTTGTGTACCGACGTTAAAAAAATTTTAATTGAAGGCCATAGATAAGTATATAAATATTAATCTATTTGTACTATCAATAAAATAAAATATTTTTATTGTAAAATTAATTCTTTCGTTTCTTTAAATTTTATTGTAAAATTAATTGTTTCGTTTCTTCGCAATTTCTAAAGCCGGTTTCCCTTTTTTTATAATTTATTTTATACTCTTCATTGCGTTTTTTACTAGTTATTTGTAGTCGTTCAATATTTTTGTTTTATTTATAAATTTTATGGCTCACGATATTCTATGTTACAGAAACTGTTACGAACCCACAAAGAAATCTATACCATCTCATCTGTTGAAATCGAAACAGGCACTTGTAGCGTTAAATGAAGATCAATATTTTCATATTTATTTACATAATTACATATCAGAGTGCAAGTGTGTATATATATATATATATATATATATATATATATACGTACGCACACACACACACACACATACACATATATATATATATATATATATATATATATATGTGTGTCTACATCAATAACGCTTTTTTACCCTCTTTCGGTTTCACCGTAGTCGATGCCTGTACTTTTCACCAACCTCACCTTATATTCTAGTTGCTTAACGCCATTTTTCTGCTTTTGTATAATACTAATACTAATACTAATGCTTTTGTATAATACCTAATTGCTTCATGTCTTTGTATATACCTTTTTTGCTTACGTCAAGATGAGTCAAACAAGTCTAAACTCGATGGGAATACTCCGCACCATTGTGGCGATCCTGTTACTGTCTTACGTCTCCATCATCAGACCCTGGCCACCATTTATACTAATAGAATCATTAAAGAAAATCAAATGCGTTTAAACTCGATTAATCTAAAAAGAAAATAAAAAAAAAAATAAATTGTGACGAGATGTTCTATCCAATTTTTCTGGTTCCATCATCAGACCTTGGCAACTATGTGTGACTAAATTATTTATGAAGAATCTTTAATCAATGGGCTTAAACACGTTCCCAGATTTTCCTAAATATTCTCATATTTAGAGGAATTTGACAGTACATATCAGCAATTTATAATCAATTCCTCACCATGAGACCACCTAGGAAGTACGCCCTACCACTTATACAAATAATTTTGAGTTTCGGTATACCCAGTAAAAAGTTTTCAGAGAAAATACATAAATTATAAAAAATAGACGGATCAAGTAGAAAACCTCTCCTTTTTTTAAAGTCTTTTAAAAATTAGTATTATGTAATTGCGCTTACAGTAAAATCAAAATACAAATTTATTTGGCACTTCGTATTATCATTTTTGGTTGAAATTAAAAATGTATAAATTGATTAATTTTAATTGGTGTTTAAGCCTTATTTATGCCTGTGAGCAAAAAATAGTTTAAACTCCATACACTTAATGTTATAAATGTAAACAAAAAGTTTGTGTCACATTGACGTTAAAGCACATTTCTTTTTAATACTTAATGTGGCTTTGTAATATTGTAATATTCAGTAACGTTTATATTACATTTTTATAAGTTATTCATTGACGTTTTTGTTAAGAAAGCGATATTTTACATTAATATATATATATATATATATATATATATATATATGTATATATATATTACTTCTTTATTAACTGGTAACTTATTAACTGGATAACTTTGCGACATAGAAACTGGTTGTAAATTTAAGTCCGACATAAATGTGCGTCCAACGGCAATTATTATTACAAAAGCAAGCGCGCCGAAAACTAAAAAGATGTGGTGGAAATTCGGTCAACAAATATTTTTAAAGCGGAGAATACTGCCATTAGGTGAACTTCACTCTGGTGATTTCAGTGACACATTAATCATGAGTACGCGACAGAGGTGCGAGTCGGTTTCCTAGGCGCCGGCCGGTGGACTCGGCCGGGCGTATATTTTCGTTCGTTCGTATATTACACTTGGAGTTCGGGATCAGTTATTCATCAATTTTTTCATGTTAATGCGGCTTTGTGGCATATTTCACGTGACGTCAAAGGTGCGCAGTAAGGAATGTGCTTTTTGACGATATTTTATTTGGAAAGTCCGCACGTTTTGCGGTGAAATATAAGTGATATTTATTTACGACCGGTCCCCATTTTATGGATAGATTAAATATGTAAAATATTCGCGTTTTAGGTTTTGTTTATGATCGATTATTGTTTACACTTCTTGTATGCATTAATATATTATTTCTCGATCTGGTTACATGAGTACAGACGTTGTTAAAAATAAACATTTAGCAGTAATTTGAAAAATTTGAAAAATTGAGAAAAATATTATTTTTTCTTCAGTTTTCTTCAGTCAGATATATTATTTTACCTACCAATTTTATTTACGTTAAGTTATATCCAGCAAATATATGTACAATGTTATGATTAAAAATGCGATCCTCAATTAATTATCCAAAATATTAAAATATATGTAAACCAACTTTTTTATATAATTTGCTTATATTTAATTATATTATAGTTTCTGCCTTGAAGGATACCCGATGTAACTTATTTATATTGAAAGGGAATTTCTTAAGAAAAGTAAAACTCAAACTACGAGGATTCCGTACAAACTTACACTCCATTCCATTCCAAAGAGGATGTTAATGTACTAAGGCCATATGAAATTAAACCTGAGACTTTGATTTCCGTGATGTGGATTTATTTGCTATTTTAGATTTAAAATTTATTTGTTCCATTATTTCTACACAATATACTTACATAACTTAGATCATCAAGGTTATATAATATATTTAAGGGTATTTAAAATACAAATATCATTATTACCAAAAAAGAAAAATTAATAAAAAGATCAGTTCAGCAAAAATGTGAATTTCTTTTCCCAAAATTCGTATTTTTTATTGAAAAAATGTGTTTAAAAAATTTTAACTTGAAAAAGTTTATACCTCTAAGTTTCGTATGATCGACAGCATGGGTTATAGTCTTTTCTCTTCAAAATTTCACAATTCATTATCTACACTTTTAATAAAGTTGCAACGGTATGAATTCTGTACATAAAAGCCAGATAAACTTTTTTCAGAATTTTTGTCTGTATGCCTGTATTTTTATTTGAGCGGGTATCACGCAGAATCTCCTGGATGGATTTTGGTATTATGATAGTAACGAGGAGCAACATATGATAGAAAAAAAAACAATTTTTTCCCCTAATCACACGCGAACAAAGTCGTAGGCACAGCTAGTATAAAAATAACAGTGTAAAATTTATATTAATAACATTATTTACCGTAACAGTTTATTAATTTGACATGGTGATTATAATAAGTATATAGTTAAATATTATACGGGATGATATACGATGACTTTTGTGAATGTTCGTTGACCGTTTAAATAGTTTACTTTAAACATACTTTGACTGTCAAATCGATTTGTTTCTTCATTCCATTTTTTTTTCAGTTTGAATAAAGTAAATATTGAACAATGTTTAAAATGTTTTAACATTTCATTTATTGATGCTGTATTTTAAATTATTTACAAATTTTATTGTTATTTTTCAGTACGTGTTTTAGGTAATCTATATGTCTTTAATTTATTACGGCAAGTTGACTGAAATAATTTCGGTGATTATGGAATACATGATAAAAAATAAGAGGAGGAGAAAAAAATGCACTGTGATACGCTTTGCTTATATCTCGTAAAGGCCATGACGCGTCCAAAAGAATTACGAAATATTTTAGATGGCTTTTAAAATTAGTTTAAACAACTAACACTCTCCATCACAGAGGACGTATGAAAAGAAGGTCATTCACAAGTTTACACACGGGTAGATATTTTTCTTATTCTGCGTTCACTAAAATATCCTCACAATAGTTCGTGTACTGAAGAATCCATAATGCTGTGACAGATGAATGGATAACCAAACTGCATGGACGCGACGAAATTAATTATATTTTATCTACAGAAACCTAAAAATAAGATTTAGTTTTTCATTTCTTTAAACGCACCGCTTTTTATGTGGATAATACTTTTCTGTTTAGTAGTCCTTATCGTATTACTTGTGACTATTTATTATATGGGCCTTGACATTGTTCCATTTTGGTTGCATATTATTATCTTTTTATTGTGTTTGGTTTATAAATTTCGATTTTATCAATAAATTTTAATTCGGTGATAGTACGGTAAGTTTCGATAATTCAAAGCGGATTGTGTCATACCTTGTGATATTTTACTCGTTTTTGGCAATTTTTTGGGTTTCGTCACTCAAATAAAAACGGAAATTTTTAAGAGTCGGACCTTTGAGTAAACTCACATGTCCGTGTCGTCTGTGCGACTGTTACAGCCATTTTTCGCCTAAAATTTTGAAATAAAAACAAGAAATTTTGCATTTTAATAAAGCTTATTTACTGGCTTATTACAATAGAATGTTCAAGAATTCTAAATACGGTGTGAAAACATAGCTTGAAAACGGTTGTTATGAAGACTCGAAATTGTTATAATTAACGCTAGGATATCTTCAGAGTGTTAAGTTCAATATTGGTTAAGAATTTAAATAAATTACATATAATACTACATCACGTAGTTTCATTTAGTTTTGAATAAAAATGAAGTCATTTAGATATGTTTCGAAATTTATTCTATTTCAGGAAGTAAAGTACTTGCGATAAAAATTTACTTGTATATTTGTAGAAATAGTGTTCAAACTTTTTGTATTTGCAAAAGTCACTGTATTTAAACAAAGCGCGCAATTAAAGATTCGGTCATAACGTACTTGAATAAAAATGAAACAATTGATTTTAATTTATTTTTATATTTAATAAAAAAAATTACAGATTGATTAAACGTTGGGAATACATAAATACCAAAAAGATAAATATTTCCAAAAATATAAGAAAAAATAAAATAAGAAACAATTATTCTTAAATTTTATACAAAAGTACCTAATCATTTACAGTAAACTATCAAGCAACTTCATAATAGCATCTTTAAGTAGTCAACAGAGCACTAAAATTGTAAAGATTAGCAGCGTCTCGAACACCGCCTTATCTAGGTAGATAACCGCCTAGATAAATGTGAAAGTCTGGTGAACGCTGTGGGATGTTCGTGCGCGCTTTATAGAACTGAAATAAACTGACTTCCTCTTGTATAATAACCCGGAATACAAAGCGATAACTTGAAGAAGAAATTTTATGGGTTGAGACTTGAGAAGTGATTTATGGGTGAATTATGATCTAAGCTTTGGTCTATATACTTCATACGCTGTATTAGGCTAAAATTTAATCTTCTTTATCTCCTATAGTTTTATGGTGAGCCAGTGCAGAAATAGGAACTTTAATTTTTACCTGATTTCGAGATTCTTGTACTAATTGACTGATTATAATTATACGTTTGTTATCTAGTATTATTTTTTCAAGCATGCCTATTAGAGTAAACATTTTATTTAGGGCGTTTACTACATTTATCGATATTTGTCCTAACTCTGTTTCAAAACTTAATTTAGAAATCTATCTATTCCACACATATATTTAATTTTTTTATAAAATAATGTGTCTATTTGCCACTTTATCATAGGGTGGCCGGGGGTTTCCGTTTTTTCTAATAATTCCTTTGTGGGCTGTTGTCTATATTTAGCTATATAGCATGTTTAACATTTATTAACAAAGTTCTCTACTTTTTACACATATTTTTGAAAAAAATATTGTCTTTTTGATTCTGGAATTATGCTCTTGATTCCCATAGGTCTAAGAGAGCGTTTATGGGTTTCTTGTATGATGCGGTATTACTCGTCATCAGACAGAATTTCCTCACGCTGTTTAGTATACTAAATAACCCTTAGAACTTTTTTATTAAAGTTTAACCTAAAAATTTCACTTAATACATTTCCTAATTCTTTATTTTCTATAATTATTCCATATATATTATTATTACAAAAAAGGTTTTACAAATTTTTTAAAACCTTCTTTGATATTATTTTTATTTAAGCAACATTTCAAATCTAAACCACTATCGTCTCATTTTTTCTATTACTAATACGACATCATAATTACTAGAAAAAAATAAATACGTACAATTTCATATTTGTTTTATGTTTTCCGAATATTTTTCGCCATGGAGGCGTAACAATATATTTATTAGATGTTTTAATTACAAATTTTTCTTCACATCTAGGACAGTCTTAAAATGTATTTATCTCTTAATGATAGAGAAATAAATGCTTTGTTACCTCCGGTATAGATTAAAATTTTGAATGTTACGTTATTACCTACTTGGTTAATATGTGGTATTTTTTGTTTTTCTTGGTAATACGATATTATTTTTGTAGTGGGGTTTAGAGGCTCTTTCTAAAAAAAAATTATTAACTTCCCGTCAAAACATTTCCTGTGAAGTGAAACCTCGTTCTAAGTTACGTAGTAAACGTTATAGTTGCTATACGATCGAGATGCTAGAGAGCGCACAGGCACGTTACGTTGATGAAAATTAATATTGTTAATTATTATTGAAAATTAAATTTTTATTGAAAATTATTATGATATTCAGATTTCAGATCTATGATATTCACATTCATGATATTCAGAGAGAAATTATTATTATTAATTATCATTGAAAGTTAAATTATTATTGAAAATGATTATGATATTCAGATTTTAGTTCTATGATATTCAGATTTATGATATTCAGAGAGAAATTATTACTGTTAATTATTATTGAAAATGATTATGATATTCAGATTTCAGATCTATGATATTCAGATTTATGATATTCAGAGAGAAATGTGACGGTGGATATATATAACTTTGTTGCCAAAAATTTAAATTGGTATCATAATTTTGTTGCGAATATTTGTTAAAAGTCAATTTATATTTCGATTTATAATTAATACCTTTATTTTTAATGTCATAAATATGTTAAGTTTTAAAGGTCATTTAATTATTAGAACATTATGAGGGCTTTAACATTAGATATTAGTGTGTTTTTTTCCAGTAAGGTACGTTAATAATTAAATATATTTTAGCCCTATTAATATAAATATGCATAATGTTCTACCATTTCTATATTATTAATTTGTTCTACTAATTCCTTTTTAAAAGAAATGATCGTTGTTTTGTCTCCAAAATAAAATTGTTATAATTCTTATTCTTTCTTAAACGTAAAATTTCAGTTTGTAATGTAATCAAATTTCTATAGTCGCCACAGCTGCGTTTTAATTTTGACGCTATAGAATTCCAGTCGTAATTATATGTTATCATAAATAAAGTAACAATTGCTTTACCGGTTACTCTTGTGAGTAAGGACCACCTGATGTATTTGGGATTTGATTGGTAACATTTAAGAAAGGGTATAAGTTTTCTGAAGTACCATCAAATTTTGGTATACGAGCTACCCTGGGAAGGTTTTTAGAATATTTCATCCTCATCCATATTTGGTTGAAGTCACGGAGGATTAAAGATATTTTGTTGGATAATTACAATTCAATTAATTTCCCAAATAATTAAATTACAAACTTATTACTGTGTTTTACTTCAGGATTAGGTTTAGAAAAGGCGAGATACAAATTACTTCAATATTAGGATTAGAAAAGAAGAGATACAACAGAATGGACAAAGGAAAAGTTACTAACATGAGAATACGTAGCAGCGTTGTCTTCATCTAAGGTCCCTAAAGAATTTCCAATGTTTTTGTTGGGATTGTGATCCATTTTCTTGATTATGCTTGTAGTGTCGTAGCCACAACGTATTAGAAAGAAGCGAGGCCCCTGTTCGGGCGCCAGTTAGGAAATTCGATGAGACGAGAAAATTACCTTTTTTAAAATAAACTTTATTTAATAATGATATTGCATAATACAAGACGACTTAAAAATATCTAATGCGACTGCGCCTGCTACTTGTTTGTATCTGCCCGCTTCCCCTCCAAAAAACAGTTTTTATAGTCTTTGAGCTCTATACAACACGTTCCCATGATACTTAAAGATCTGTTTCTAATATATCTGTCATCCGGTAGCGATTCAATCGTATATTTGGCGTAGGATCGTTGCAATATCCCCAGGCACTTAGGCGGTGGATAGTTGCGAGAGAGAATTTGGCATCCACTGAACTCGCCCATCCACGCGCCCATGCGTTTGTGTGCATACGTGTGCGCTTCTGCATAAGTGCGTGTACTTATATGTGCATGAATATGAATGTATATATATACTTATATATATATATACGTGCATAAGGATGTATGTTTCCCATCCATTTACCTTAATGATTGCAAAATATTACTAAATGGGCAATATAAAAATAATAAACCCGTGAACTGTGATTTAAATGTTCATGCACCTAAAATTAATATGAAAAAAATATGCACTGAATATTATCGATGTTAAAAAGTATCAATATTTACGGTGAAAAATATTTATTATGATTTTCAAATAACATGTTGTGTTTTAGTGCTTTCAGACAAACAGCATCAGCGGCACATCAATGGTTTCGTAATTTTTTTATCGATGAGGAGGCGAATCATCATATTTGAATAATACTGAAATTACTAATGATTTATATTTCATTCGGCGATAGTTAATAAGATTTTATTTGTTCTTTTATTTCAACCACAAATGTGGTACTGTATATTATACCTCTGTTCCAACTACTAATATAGCATTACATATAAAAGGCATTAAAGATGGAAAACTACTCGCTAATTAGACAGAAAATCAACTTGTCGGTATTTTTGTAACCAGCAGAGAAGGTCGCATTGATATTTAATAGTCGAAGCTGAATGTCAAAATAAAACACATTTACATCTATCGTAATAATATTAATAAATAGCATGACAGTTGTGTGGAGGCAATCGTTCTAATAAATCTTTTAACCACGTGCATTTTAACGACAGTAACATTTTTATGTTTAACCAATAAAAAAAACCATTACCTCTATAAAATCTGCGCTATTCGAAAAATGAACTCCATTAGAACTCACGTGATGTTTATTGCAGCCGTAATAAACAGTAATATTTTTAATTATAATTTCTTATACCATATGGAATATTAATTGATAGAGTAAATCATAGGGAGTCTAAAACTATTCTTTTTATGAAATAGTTTTGGAGATATCTCTCCAAATGTGCAAAAAACAAGTTCCCCATTTTCGAAACTGCTAAAGTCAAAAGTGTCTTCTAAGAAAATTCCCTGAAGTTTACCGAAAAAGTAGAGAGATTTTTCAACTTCTTGTAGTTTTTGAGAAATTAGTAATATTTTTATGCATGTTAAAGACATATCTGGCAAAATATTTTCTTTATACAAAATGAGTTACTATTAGTAAATAGTTTAATAGACATATTATGCATCTTAAACATTAATATGTACCAAAGTGTGCACGGATTCCTCTTAGAGTAAGTTACAATCGTACTTGACAGGTTTTACTTTGGGGTAAAAATTGAGAACAACACGTTTCAATCCTAATTAAATACAACTCACATAATCGCGTATGAAGTAGTTTTTCAGTATCTTAGCTATAAAATTCACACGTATAAACAATAACATTACAGAATACTTTTGAAATAATTTGTTCATAATATCATTCCCTAAAACTCTACTCAAGTCTACCCTCTTAATAAGAAAAGTACGTAAATAAACTGTGTACTTTTTTGTGAAATAAATTGGTTTGTCTTTGTTTATCGAAAGTAAATTGTGATACAAGAAAATTAAATTTTTGGCTCTTTGCAAACAATCTCTGACTTTAAACTGTGTCACTGGATTACGTAAATATACCCTAGCATCTAGCGTTCTTTCAGAGTATCTTGTAAGATTTTGTAGACATGAAGCAAAGAGATTATCATTGCAATCGATTACTGGCGAAGCATAATTGGTTTAATAGCCATCTTGAAAGTTCCGGTGTGGTCTAACTTCTTTTTTGACGTCAAAACTGTTCGAAATTGTCAATAAAACCAACTAATCAGCTTTTTTTGTGTTTATTCCTAGTTAACTAGTGATCAATTTTCACTGTATTTGAAAAATAATATTTGAAAATCGTGTTTCCAATAATTATCTTTCTAATTATTGGGTCATTATCAACATACTTACTTATAACGAGACCATTTGGCCACTTTTGTAGACTAATATACACCTAAATGAGACATCTCAGTTGTCTTAAAGTTACTAATTAGTTCCACCGGGAGCTCTAGGGCAGGAGTTGAGCAGCTTTAACAACTATCCTATTAGTTTGCAAACAGCCTGTTCCCGTAGGATTAGAAATTTGCTTTTCACGTGAATATTTAAAGGCATAATATACTTTTGATTGCAAAACAATTTAGAAGTTGAATAGATAAATTAAAATAATTTTGTATTTTTTTAGGTTTGGAATGTAGCTCTCATTTATTTAAGATATACCTATTACTACTATTATTAAAAAATATATATTTTAAGTGTAAAAAGTGATTAAAAGTGCTAAAAACTATAACTTAAAGTGCGATTCACTGATACAATATGAAGAACAAAGGGAATACCAAGTGACTTTTAAGAAATTGTGATAATTACTACGAACTTTAATATTGAGAAAAAGTTATTAAAACAACAAAAAATACCATTAAAGAGACACTACAAAGTGCAGTACGAAAACATTAAATACATGAAGAAAGCGAACTCAGTGCTAGATACGAAAAATAGTGATACAAAGAAAAAATAACCTAAAACCTATCTACAAGATGAGTCATCAAACACAATTTCTAGAAACTTCTTTGCCAAACAAAAACGTTTAACGCCATCTAGTGACGACTAGCGCACGTTAGCACCATCTGGGGGCTAGTGGAGATACTACTAGACAAAGTGCGTAACTATACGATCGAACGTCTACCAAGCTCTTCACTAATACCACAAGAGGGCGTTATAGACATAGATGGTTGACTATGGCGGAAATAATGAAAACACTTGAAAAAATACAAAACGACATGGAAGAACAAAAAAATATGATTTTAAAAAGTGCAAAAAAAATAACAGAGGAAATTACAAACAACATCAATGAAATCATGGACAAAAGACTCCAAGTCTGGGACACCAAACTGCAAAAACTGGAAGAAAAAGTAAACAATCAGGAGGCTAGACAGCGCAATCTAGCATTTTTTTGGAGTGGAGGAAGGCGAACAGTCCTATTTGGAGTTAGAAAAAAATATGATGAACTTTATAAACAAGTACTTCACAACGAAAATAAACTGTAAGGACTTACAAGCCATAAGAAGAATTGGTAAAAGAACAGACAAACCCCGTCCTGTCATCATAACATTTACGACACTTGGAATAAAAATCAATATTCTTAAACAAAAACGAGCTCTCAACGACACTGCATACTACATAAAAGAAGATTATCCGCTAAAAGTATTAGAGAAAAGAAAGGAATTGCAGACACAAGTAAGAATCGAGAAAGAAATAGGAAATAGAGCTATAATAAAATACGATAAATTAATAATATTAAAAAACACCCCGGAAATCACAACAGGAAACAAGAAAAGAACCCTTTCAACATCTCCTGAAAATAACTTAAAATTCCAAACACCCCAGGGATCACGAACACGCAAAAAGAACAAGACTCTCAGTGCATCCACCACTCAACGTTCATCAAGTTTCTCAGAGGGAGTTGTGAAACCCGGAATGCTGAATTATTTGATAAGTAAAAACCCTACCAAAGCATAAGATGTAAGCGATGAAAATAAATAACAATCAATTATAAGGCCTCTTTCAAAAACCAAAATAAAAAAAAAAGAAGAAAACATAAAACACACGAAACTCAAAACAATAAACATCTCCCAATACGGCTGGTCACCGAGGGAGAGATCGACCAAAACCCTTCAAAGAAAAACAAAGAAAGGAAAAAGAAAAACATTTTTAATATATGTACCTATTCAAGTCGCACCTACCACTGCCTACCAAGAAAACAGTTATGGACTCGGAGATTCTACCGTGTCTCACTTACGGCTGCCAAACCTGGACGTTTGACCTTAAGACTAGTAGCAAAATCCAGACCACTCAGAGAAGAATGGAGAGAGGCTACTTAGGTATCAAATTAAAAGATAAAATACGAAATAAAACCATCTGCAAAAAAACGGGTATAACAGATACCTACTCTCTTCAAAGAAAATGGAGATGGGCGGGTCACGTGGCGAGGTACGCTGATAATAGGTGGACACAAAAAAAATATATATATATATATCATCCAATGGACGGGACTACAAGGTACCAGAGCGAGAGGCAGACCCAATGCCAGATGGACTGACGAGATCGTGACTACAGCAGGTTGTGAGTGGCTCCAAACAGCCAAAGATAGAGACGAATGGCAAGCTTTGGAGGAGGCTTTTTACCCTAAGACCCCATATAAATTAAATTAATAAATAATATAACAATTTTATATAATAATTGTCAATGTAAATTATCATGAGCATTAATTAATTTTACTATTCTATTTTAATTTTTTATACAATGTATACAAATGTCATCCTTTATAATTAATGTTGTTATTTATTATTTTTTTTTTATTGCATGTTGCATGTATGTAACTTTTTGTATGGAATTTAATAAAGCTTTATTATTATTATTATTATATTACTTCAATATCCACAATACCTATTGGCCAGTAATTCATTTTGAAGTATATTCTCTGAAAAAGAAGTGTGAACATGTTTAAAACCGTCAACTAGTTGAAAAAAAGTTAGATTTCTATCACAATTATTCATGTCACAAAGAAACATTTTGTCTCCAATCTAGGAGCTTGGTTAAAAAATATTAAAGAAATATCCGCTTTGTCCTAACTTGAACTTTGTCGTTTTATACGTTATAAGTAAACCTTAGTGTATACATTATAAGTATACTAAGTTACGTCGATTGAACTGTATAACCCGTATAACATACAAAGGATGCTAGAATATATGTAATTCAATAACTTGGAAACTTAAAAAAAAAAATTAACAAATTCAATAGCCATTCTCCCGGTATAAATAACAATACACTTGTGATATACAAATATAATTTCCAAAACATGCTTACTTAAAACATATGTATTTAATCTTCAAACGAATAATCGATCAAACGAAGGCGCTGAGCAGTATCCAAGCAATGACTATAATATAAGCGTAAAGGCATAGTTATAAAAATATAGGATGTGTATGAAAGAAAGTGACAAAGTTACGTATTATGATGTCAAAACGTTATATAATAAGTGCTTTTTATTAAATTTAAATCAGAAATTTGTCTTCCCGCCAGCCATCGAAGTGAGAATAGACAGTCTTGATAATGCGTTGAGGCATCTTCAAATTGGATTAAGG
Source organism: Druceiella hillmani (assembly GCA_039881145.1). Taxonomy (NCBI): domain Eukaryota; kingdom Metazoa; phylum Arthropoda; class Insecta; order Lepidoptera; family Hepialidae; genus Druceiella; species Druceiella hillmani. Next base: position 160,247 of record JAYKKI010000033.1, on the reverse strand, counting down.
AAAATGCGCACGTAAATTACTGGAGTCGGTTCTTATAATTCTAATAGCTTGTTCATACATAAACAGATAACATTATAGAAAGGCTAAGAGAACAAGAAATAAAAAGAAAATATGTTAAAAAGGTAATTTTCAACCAAAATTTTTACATTTGCTTTTTCATCTCAAGGGGCTCTTCACTTGTCTGATTCACGTAAAAGTAAATTTCGTTGTATCCATGCTTACTTAAATGATTACTTTAATTTGTATTTTTATGAACCTAGCCTCTATCTTCATCTTCCGTCACCATCCACAGTGCTTCGTACTTGTCGACATTCTTGGATACGCCTTACAAATATCTATAGATCCAAAACCTACAAAGGTTAAAGGTAAATATGAAATTGATATGTATTTATGTATATATATATATATATATATATATATATATATATATATATATATATATATGTGTGTGTGTGTGTGTGTGTATATATGTATATTTCGTCACCACTTTCGTCGGTTCACAAAGGTCATATGGTAGTTTCAGTTAATTTAGAAGCACACCTTGGACATATCGAGAATAGGCTTGCTAAGTGACGCATAAATACAAATATAAATAAATAAGTACATGATAATTTCATCCTCAGGAAGTAGCCTTATATTTCGGCTAAGTTATATAAAAAAGAAATATCACAGATTAAAGACGTAAACCACCTGAAAACACACTTCGGTCGACGACTCACCTGGCTTAAATATATCTGGAGTTAACGCAGTGTGATTGTAAACTAAGAAGGTTAACAGGGAGGAAATCCTCAGTTTCTCTGCCAAGCAAAATTGATATTCGCAATACCATACTAAAACCAATATGGAAATATGGCATCCTGCTTTAGAAATTCGCCATCTGGAGAAATATTCAGATCCTTGAAAAAATTTAGAGTAAAACAATGATAAATATATTAAAGATCTTCTGCCACATAAAAAAACAAATATGTATACATAGACTTCAACATCAGTATTGTCAAACAAAAGATCAGCAACTATAGCAAGAACTACCAAATGAGGTTGCTGAAGCCACTGAGTAAGCAGCACAGCTTGAAGTACACGAAGCGTAAATACCACAGATTCAAGCGACAAAGTAACTGACTTAATGACAAGATTTAACAACAATGTAAGTAGATAGGGAAATATCAGAGAACGTTGATCTTAGAATATAACATGTTCCAAGATAATAAAATCGCACAGAAGAATGGCTTATTGTAATACAGATCGCCACGGTATGAAAAAAACTGCAATACTGAGGTGCCAACGTATTTGACTATTGATCGACACACATAAATATAGTTTCACGCAAAAATTACAGGACATCGAACAAGTATATGCTCTTATTTTTAATATATGCTTGAGGTTCGAGTCAATTAAAGGACCATGTAATATCACAAATATTCACCCATACAAGAAGTATATTTGTAAAGTGTCACTAGCTTGACATAAAATTTTTCCTTCAAGATCAGAACAGAGCAAGCATTATTTAATGCTGTTTTGTTTTATAGTGAAAGTAAAGCAAAAAATATTTTCTACAAAACAGATGCCTTCAAAATTGTCAGAAAAATATTTTTAGGTTCTCACTGTACATTAATAGGTGAGTCAATAAGCTCCATTATGCGACTCAATAAGAATCCACATCAAAGGGAGGAAACTGAAAAAAAAACTGACAGAGGTACATACGTATAAAGAAGTGATTCTATAAAAGTTTTTTTTTTCCTTTCTCAGGTATATAACTCTAAAAATAATAAAATCGATATAGCATTTATGATGGTAGGTATCAGGTAGGAATAGAAATAATTAATCATAAATAAATGTGTATTTATAATAAATACACAAATATATTCCCCTTCCCCTGTTAAGCAGATACTTGCGTCATAGAGGTACTGTCTAAATGACACTTAGACTCAAATGCCGCCTTTCGTCATTACTTAATAAAATAAAAAAATATATGTATCAAAAAAAATTCTTCACAAAATTTGGAATAATCATCAATTTATTATTTCAAATAATTTGTAGATTTAGGACGTTTTTTAATCGAAACGATTTTTTACTCCTCGGCAGTCAAAATATTTTTTTTTCACATGGGCGGTATTGTGTCATTTCTTAATCGACGACACGCTAGTTGGAATTTGAATAGCGGAAATGGGAAATATCTTTTTCTCGATATTGTAGATACTGGATCAGTCACTTACGCTTATGCAAATACTTGCACACTGGCACATGCATATGAACTATATGAGTGTTGTACCCATTATATAGCTAGTTTACTTTTTGTGTTTTACTGTTAAAATAAAACTTAACTTTTGACGTGTTAACAAGGCGTTACCTTATCGGATATGGGTAATATAATAATTCTTAACAAATAAAGTATGCAAATAAAATCAAGACACTTTATTTAGTTTTTTGCACCTTAGAAGTCAGCCTTCAGAAATTAGCTGCCAATGAGGTTTGTACTTCACAAGCTTTGTCACTAAAAAAACACTTGACGTTTCTCTAATTGAATTTAAAAATGTGAATAATCAACATAACAATGACATAATTGCGTAAAGAGGTGAATGAGTCAGTTTCTTTTATATAATTTTACGTTCTTATGCTCTTTGTTTTATCCATTCTTTAATCACTATGTACGATTACTTTTTGTCTTAAAACTGACTTGATGTCGATTAACACATTAAATAAAACTGTCGTAAAGCCCTACTTCTAAGGTATGCTCTACTGAGCATGAATACTTTTTAGTATGGTATCTTGCTGCTAAATAACGTAAATGATATTGTAAAGTGATGCAGGATACTGTGTAAATAGCTTTATAATAATTTTACAAAAATACCATTTAAATCTTTACTTTCTGTTATTTATATGTTTATAATTTTTGTAGATAATGTTTGTAATTTTTCAGAAGTACATTCAAAATTCACTGGGCTACATTTTTAAAAAGCACCTCCTTATTGGCAATTCGCAGAGTGCGTTTGGAAGAGTTCGTTTCACTAAGACGAGTTTCTATTGAATTATTTATTTGTAAGTATATTAATTCATTTTTATGAGTCTGTTCTTACTTACATTTAAGATTATCTGGGGCAATATATTGATTCAAAAGTACTACTTCATAAGAGCTGCTTATCACTTAGGTTAAATATATTAAATATCTTTTAAAAAACCGACTTCAAAAAAAGTAGTTCGTAAAAAGTAAGAAATAATTAACTCAAAATAGGTACCTACTTATTCATAATAAATAAATAAGTTACTTATTTTTGAAGTCGATGTCAGCGCTGTCGACCAAATTAAACAAATTAACTGATTATTTTTTCTCTCTTTATAAATATACTTTTGCGCGTAAACTAAATGCACGCGCACAAAGTCGGGTGTAGTGTGTTCAATTATTTATGGATCGTAATAGGTTTTTCAAAATAAAATTATTATTAATATCAAATTTAATTAGGTTACTTCATAACTTTAACACGGCGAAGGGGTGGTATTCATGACAGATGTCAACTTTAGTTTTAGGTGTAAAACGAATGAAAAGTCGCCGTGTATACAATTTGTAAAGTAACCCACACAAGTTTGCTATACAAATTTATATTAATTTTCCCGACCCTGTAAAGTTGATAACTACATTAAACTACATATTTTCAGATAAAGTATAAAACCGTAAAGAATTTCTTCCGCAATGCAATTTCACCTTCTTTGTCAATGATTTACGATATAGTTCACAAACTGAAGGACAACCGTGAGGTCAGGTTTTTGAAACTCGTCTAGATATATGAGGGTTTTTTTATATGTTATCGATTTTTCAACTAAACAGTAGGTAACAATTACTCTAAAGAAAAATATCTCTCTTAAGGTGAAATCTTATAGAAACGAGAAACGATTTCACATAGAATGAAACTTTTAGTAAATTAAAAATACTCCTAAAATGTTAATATCTTTTTGAAACATCCATAAAGTCTCTGTTACTGATAGTAAAAACAATTAACTAATTAATAACACTTCTAAAGATATTTCTACATTCTCGGTCTTGCAGACATTTTGGCAATAAAAATTGCACTTTTGGCACTCGCAGCATATATTTTGTGTCTTCCTATTTTGTAAATAGGAATAATTTAGCCTTTTTTACGATATTTACGCCTTTTTTTAATTGTGAATCTATTAAGATGTGATTGGAAATTCTGTTGTGCAGCTCTCTAGTCAGTTTTCTTACTCGAGTGATCAATTTACTCGGTAACGTAAAGTATTTCGCTAACGGTGACGTATCATCTAACATAAAAATATGACCCACATTGGATTTCACTCGCAGCATTTTTTACCTGACCTGTTATGATTAGTTCATCACCTACACGTATGATATTATTAGCCCCGAGGCGAACTTTAGTTTGATAGAGAGATTTAAACCTAAAATGTTGTCCTTCCTGAAATAGCACTTATTGCAAACCTTAGATTCTAATGTGATGTCTGCGTAATATGGTGATGAAGAATAGCCCTTTTTATCTAAATGTTGAGTATTTTCTATACAACTTTGTTCCTGTTATTTTCGCTATCTTGGCTCCACTCGCACACATGATCACTTCTTTATCACTGACATACTCGTCAAGGTATGCTTCAATAAATTGAACTTCGTTTTGATAAGGCATTATACTGATGTTACCTAAAAATAAATATATTTACTATTTTTATATATTAATAAAATAAATAAATAGCACATAAATGTAATCTCATACGTCCATACGTAACCAATTTATTTCAGGAAATATATACCTTCAACTAAAGTTGATATGTCACTGATGACACGTGGTCCTGACAAGGAAAATGTAAGCAGCTACTTAGAATTTTGCTTTTTCATAATTTGACTTCTCTAAAATAGAAACATTTAAAAAGACATAAGCTCTCTGAGGCCCCACATGGACGGCGACGGGTTAAAGTGGCTTTAGGGATATTCTACTTATAAAATACATTTTATTTAAATGTATCGTCATTAATGTATATCTATCTGCTCTCAAACATTTTTATGTATTGCTGATCATGTATAAAAACGGAAATCTTCATACAAGTTCAGTAAGTTCAATTTGCTCGCTTTTAGAGTCTCATGCCTCAAAAAAAATCAGATCAGAATTTTATATCAAATCGTTTTGGAGACATAGACTACTAGCTTTATAATTTATATCAATGTTATTTGTCTAGGAAAGAAGTACATATTTAATGGATTTTCTTTCGAAAGTCTCTATGCCCGTTCAAAGTAACGAAAAAGGTATAATTTATCTATAACCGAAGGAAATTAAGATTTGAAATATTGATGAACTTTATAGTCGATTTAGGAAAAAAAATGTTTCAACGAATCCGGTACATTCATAGTAAATATTCTTGTTCTCTCTCATTTCTTTTTCGATGTACTGATTAGGATGAAATATTTTACATTAGGGAATTTGGGAGTTATTGCGGTATCAAAATAAGGACTTTGCAAAAAAATTGTTTTCGTATTTTCTTACTAAGATTAAAAACGTGATAAAGAAAAAAATATAATTTCAAAACACCTAGATTACTTTTAATATGACATAATAAACTGAATTATATATTATAATTCTGCATTTCTAAATAGAACCAAAATATTTTAACCTGACTTCTTTTCAACAACCAATTTCTCGTAATAATTTCGTATCAATTTAAAATCACATAACGTAGCTTCCCTAACCACATGCGAAGGAACATAGATGAACAAAGTTTAGTTAAAAAAATTAAATGTCGCACCGGCACGTTGTCTGCTTTCGACAATGTCAATATATCACGAGTTTTGTAAGGGCTCGCTGGACCGCGAATATTTCCCACTTTATCTCCCCTATCGCGTTGCGTCGCCCCAGTTTTCAACATTGGCAATATAGGCAGTCGGTTTTATAGGAGCCAATATGCCTAATTTAATTGCTGTCAATTTTTTCCGCGATTAAAATCAATTTTGGGAGTTTAATTTGCTTAACATTATGCGCTGTTCGTATTCTCTTTATTATGTGTACGTGCATATATTGTTGCAGTTTTACATGGCTTGGAGCAAAGTATAAAAAGAATATAATAAGTTTCATGAGCCTTATATTCTTTATATATATATATATATATATATATATATATATATATATATATATATATATAATATATAAAATGAATATAAGCCTCGTGAAACAAAAATACAATACCATATAATACTCATAGCCTAATAATACGTAACAATTAAACTAGCTCTATTAACGACCATCGACATTTCTATTAGAAATGAAATAAACGATAAGATTTTTATTTAAATACTTACTAATGAAATCTTGAAGATCATCTAAAGTGTCAAGTCAAATATCTTCATCACAACACATTAAAATTAGCTACGTTTAACTGAAATGTTTTATATATATTTGGTATTTCATCTTTCATTTTAAGTGTACTTCGTTTTAATAGACCAGGTGAATATCCGGACAAGCGTTTTTTTTTGTATAAAGAAAGTGCTGAAAATGTATAAAGCTTTAATAAAAGTAATATATTTATAAAACACGAAGTTATGTAGAGAATCTTGAATAACAAACTAAGTAGGTATTTATTTCTATTAAAACTGGTTTCGATGCTAAATATTTCTATTAAAACAGGTTAAGATGCTAAATTTTTCCTGTAACGCAACTTTGTTTCTTACTTTATAATCGAAGGAACTTCGTTCACACATACTTCACATTTTTTTGCCGTCATATGCCGTCTTATATATTTATGATTTTTCATTCAGTTCATTTCGAACATAAATTTCAGAAATATTTTTCTTTGTAATTTCCTGTTTACATTTTATTTATTTTACCTGTTTCAGCTGTGTGTTACAGAAATTTTGGCTTCATGCTCAAATGACTCCTATAAAAATCAAAATATTACTTCAAAGGTTTAGGTTTTTCATACATATTATTTTTTATGACTTCAACAAAAACAAAAATATGGTTAGCAATATGCTTATGTTTGCTTGTGTTAACACAAGCAACTACCTAGCAACTAAAGCGACCACCTACTAAAGTGCCTATGCCACTTACAAAAATATTTAATAAACAAGTCATAAAACAAATCATTAAAATACGTTGGTCAATTTCTCTTCAATTAATCATTTAAACGTTTCGAAAAAATTTAGGTTTTAAAATAAGTTTAATAAACTTGAGTTATATACTAATTGAACCTAGTTATATAGTAATTTATATATATATCGAGTTATATACTAATTGACCTTACTATATTGAACCAAATTTACGAAACAATTTTCCGTGAAGTAGCTTTTGTGGTTATCGAGACTCCGGACTTTCCATAAAATATGTTACTCATATTTATTCGAACTATTCCAGAAAATAACGCGACTGATGTTATTTTTAAGTGGAAAGCGTCTTGTTTAGAAATTTCGCCTGGTCTCTTTTCTAATCTTCTCCCTTATAAATGAATATAAGTGGTTATTCTACTTTACAATTTATGACAATAAAATTGAAATAGTTTAGCCGATTTATCATTGACGTATGGAGTTAAAAAAATTTAATCCCACGTTTCCATCAAAGACCGAATATTTCCATGAATTTCACCGGTGGCTAGATTAAGCACAATAAGTTTCTAAGCACCATACAGTTTTTAATTCTATTCACTAAATAAAATATACGAGCAAGAAAATAAAAACGCATATCGATATCTTAGTTCGCAATCCAGTTATCTCCACTTTTGTCGAATTGTTGTTTTTGATACAGACTCTAATTATAGATATTTCCGCACATTTGTAAAAAATAACCACTCCTTTAATTTCGTAGTTTTTGAATAAATAGCCACGAAAAAATCAAATAACTCCACGCCATACAAAACGTTAAGATTTTGACAGCTAACGCCCATTTTTTTGGCATATTAGGTGTGTGCGCCTTCATATTTTTAGTGATATGACTAAGAAATATTTTTAAAAAGTGCATTTTCTCATAAAATAATAATCACTAAGGGTACAAACTAAGTGTGTTTTATATTATTATTTCAATAGGTAATGTGTTACAAGGTGTGTTTTTGTGATTAATACAAGTTGTGGAGTTGGCTGTTTTGCTACATGATATTTTAGTTTTTTTATGGGAGTTGATCGTTTTGCTTCCTTAAAGCTTGGATAGGGGCATATTTTAAAATGAATGTTCTTCTTGTAATAATAAACAAATCATTTTCTAATATAACAAAATAATATGTTGTCTCAAATGTTTACATTGCTGTATCAAAAATATATACTTTATTTAACGTAAATAACCCAACATTTGCAATAAAGTTTGCACCTATCCGAGCTGTGCGATTTAGTGTACGTATTTTTGATATAATAATGTTAACATTCCTGATACTACTTTATCACATAATATAACTAACATATTGCAATCTCTAACCATTAAATTTTCATCCACTTTTTATTGTTTTATAATCACATATGTTCTGGTTTTTTTCTTTCATTTATTATAGATGGCGATGTCTCATGGTAAAAGAAAATTTGCATATGCTTGAAAAACAGCCGCATGTTGACAAAATCTCAAATCCTGACGTTATTTTATTATTTATAAACAACTGTTTTCCAAGATCACATGATACTTCACTGCCTGATAGCACAACCTTAGTCCCTTTAGCAACTTCTATTGAAAAAGGGCAACAGAGTGTGATTGAAGACGATCATGTATATTTTAAACATAATAAACATCAAATTGCCAGTCCAAGCTTTCATTCCATTACAAGCATCGATTTGTCTCCTAAACCATTTACTTCATATACCAATACTATAATGACAGAATATGAAATATTTGAGTATATTATAATTGAAGGGATATCAGAACCTGAAATTAGAGCCTCCTTTTCTCCAAGTTTGTTAGATCCTAATCAAATTATAACTGATTTGTGTACTAATGATAGTGACTTAATCAAAAAAATAATGTTTTGGAAGATTGCTCATAAAACAACTGTGATGTGCCAAAAGAGCTCTTGTGCTCCATGGTAGTTGAACTACATGATTCTTTATTATATTTTCTTTTATTCCCAAGCTATTTGAATACAGTAGTTCTGATAGTGAGTCCACAAAATTTCTTCAAAAAAAAAAATTGGTAAGTGAATAAGAAAGAATGGGCACGCAAAATTAATAAAATAAATAGGGAAAGAAGAAGAGAATATTACGTTAAAAAGAAAATTGAAGGTGCATGGAAGAACGATATAAAAAAGCTAGTGCAAGTAATGAAAGAGCGGTGTGGATGCAAGGAAAAAAGAACGGGGCTATTAAATGTCACCTAATAACCGAAAGTAAGAGAAAAATAGTGTGTGAAAGATTTTAGAATATGACATGGGGTGAAAAACACGTGTATATAAAGAGTTTGAAAATGTTTCATGCGAACAGACCAAGAGACTGTAACTATCCAAGTACATCAAAAAGTCAAACACTCTGTTTTACTACTTAAAGAAAGATGACCAAATAATAAGAGTTTGCAAAACTTTATTTTTAAATACATTTCGCATAGGAAAAAGAAGGTTTGGAACTGGAAGATGGAAAACAAAGCTTTATATCATTAACGGAGGCCAATAAAATCCCAGTTATTACCTTAAAGCCCTTTGATACAGAACTCAAAATATTGCAGGACTTTCTAGATGATATACAAAAAATGCCATTTCACTATTGCTGAAAAGGAACAACACAGTTATATGTGCAACTAGATATTTCATAAAAACTATTGACAAATAGCAAGTTTTTCGAATCAACTGACAATAAATAAAATATCTTTATTCGAATAAAAAACATATTTGTGTGCAAAAAGGCAAAGAGAATAAGCCTTGCAATATTGAATATCTATTTCAAAAATGTTTAAGATTTAACGTTCTAAAAGTCCATCAGACGAGGCATATTTAATGGAGATACAAAGGTGCAATCACGGGCTTAATAATTAGTTCAGATTTCGAAACTCGAAACAATTTATTTATCTACTTAGTACACTATTAAACTTCACTAATATTTTGCTTTTATTTTCAGGTCACAGACATGCGGGTTCACAAATACGTTCCCACTGGCGAAATTTATTATAATCTGAAATTTTCTAAAGAATTCAAGTTACTCCCTTAGAAACCATGCCGGACCCGTAGAACACCCGAAGGAAAATTATAAAAACGAAATATTTGGGCCTTCAACAACTGAAAAATTCTACAATACTAGATTTTCAAAAATAATATGATAATTTGCCCTATGAGGACTGATTATTTAACTTGATTTAATAAATTAAATTTGTATTTTCTTAGAGCGTACGCTGTACGAAACCATACAACTCCCTTATTGTTCTTTTTATACATTTATAAAACGGATTACTCTGAAAACGGACTTTTTAACTCGAATAATTAAATATAAAATTGTAAAACTATGTAAATTACGTGTCATTACATTTTATCTACCAAATAGTTTTAAATTTTTCCGAAATTTGTCATAATTTTAAAATAATTGCGACTTAAGGAAAATTTACTGAAACGGAGTTAACCGACTTGCGAATTAAGGTGTAGATATATACTCATAAATAATTACAGGGTTAGGTAAGAGAAATTATTAAAATTTATGAAATTTTTAAATTTTTGTCCAAATCTTGGAACGACAGTAATAAATGTTTTAAATCGAACAAAAAAATGGGCGAACATGAGTGTTGGGTCAATATGGTACCGAATTTTCATGTACGGAAACGAAGAAAACTGGTAATTTTAATTCAAAATCACACCACGAAATTGTGTATACGAAGTTTATCAAGTGAAGATAGGCATCTTCAGACGTAAAGTTAAGAACTGCAATAGAAACTATATTGTGGGAATAATCAGTTAAGTGTCTAATTAGAACTCTACCAATTGTAAAATTAATTATTCCATTAAATAAAATAGTTTTCTTGTGGATTTTATTATTTTAATTATCCAAGATTGTTCCTACTCTCGCGATTGCTTGTAAGTGTTTAATTTAGTAAGCTATATCCACCTTGGAAATAAACAATTATGAGATGTGTGTGTGTATATATATATGTATATATATATATATATATATATATATATATATATATATATATAAAATATATATATATATATATATATATATATATGTGTGTGTGTGTGTGTGGGTGTGTGTACGTCCCCGTTTTTTCCATAATTTAATTCCTAGTATCATGAAATTATAAAATAGTTAAACTTCACTTTACTGTGTCTGTAACGTCAATTCAAAACATTAACGGTACCCTGGTTCCTACGGTGAAATATATGCACATATAAATCGTAAGATAAAAATCGTAAATATAAATCGAGCATATATATACAAATATAAATCGTACTTCGTATATAGAGACTGTTTCGAGTAGTAAATATTGCGTTACTTTTCATGTCGCCGAAAATTTAAACACCTTAAGAATGTATTTACAAAATCGCACTGCGGGAGAATGAATATCTATTAGTCGTAAAATCACTAATCCACTGAGCGACGCCACTTGTTGGTGTGCAATAAATTTATATTTTATTCGCCATATCTTGATAATGTGCATAGGCCATAAACGTGTTGCAATTATAGCTAAAATGAATACACACGTTTTATAAATTATTTATTTGGTAGCCAGTTTCATTTATACTCTATTGTTAAAATTCTGTCAAAACAACAATAATAATATAAGTATTATTCCCATTTTAATTCGGATTTCATCCTTTGACCAGGCCAGTTAATCAGAAAAACTATGTACAATGATTTTATCTTTTAATAAGTAGTTGTAATAGTAGCTAGTTACGGCGTTCATCTTTGACCCTTTCTTTCAATCGCATGTGCTATGTCATGTTGAACTCCAAAACGCGTAAAGTTTGTGTCAGTTTCCCAAAATGCATTGCCTGATGAAGCGCAAAATTTTCTAAATAAAATTAAATTTATGTCTCAAACTTTATTTTTAAAGGAATTTTTTTCATATTTATGTTTGTTAAAGTGAATTTTTCTTATGTAATAGTCACTTTAGTTAACTAAGCAAGCGTTCCATGTTCTATTTCCAGAATTGGTTCTCCTGCGCAGTAAATTCATATTTCAATTTATTAATACTAATCCAGACCGCAAGCTGGCAGACGTCGCGGTTAACGATACGAAGTTTACCTTGTATTTGATAAAACCATAGTAGCTTTTTATTGATATAAATTTGACCACAATTGTATTTCCAAAGCTCATTTTTTTATTTTATTCCTTCAACTGGGTGCAAATTGAAGTTAGATAATGGACACTTAATTTCTACCATGCTGTTGGTGAGCTGACCGTCTGGTTAAAAAAACATTACTTCAGCTGCACATTGCCCAATATAAGAACCTCGGGGAAGAAAGTAAACTCTCTTTCCTCCTAGATATGTGGCAATGCGCAAATAAAAGCTTTCTGCTAAATTATTCGTTTCTTTGTGAACTAACTCATAAGAATGTAAAGATAATCTACGAGCGATGTCAGTTATATTATGTGAAAAACTGCAAACATTGTTAATTCGGTAAGAAAGTTCTCAATATTACGCATATTTGCGGTACGAAAATAAAGTAAACAGTTTGAATAATCGCCATATATGTGATAGGGCCCATTAATTATATATATATATATATATATATATATATATATATATATATATATATATATCTTTTTTGTAATATCATTTTTTTTAACAAACGGCATATTTTGACTTTTCCAATCTTTCGCGAACGAATCTACACCCCAACGCAATTTCAAGTAATTATCCTGTCATGTTCTCAATGAATTGGATATGTTTGATGAAATTGCTAAGAAGGATTTAGAGTATATAATTATACAAGAGATGTTTTTTATATTCTATTTTACGTGCAGTGACATATTTATAACACCAGGAATCTCTTGAAGTAGAATAAGTGCTTGAGTCTCCATCGACAATCAATTGTGAATAAATGAGACCATTTTCTGCAAGATATTTTTCAAATCCTCTTGCAATAATGGCTACCTCCACTTTGATTGAAGGACCGGTGTGATTTTTAAAACAGGTATGTAATGAAGTCTTAATGCCTTTGTTGGACGACCGAGAACAAGTGAGACAGTACTTATTTTACTTTTTTGCTATTGAGACCTGTAATTTGATTAAATATACTTATAATTTGTAGCTTAGTATTTATAATGGTAATAATTTATCTTTACGCATATTTACGTTTTGACAACATAAATTTCTATCAAGAGGTGGGGGTGATTTTGGTGGCTGGAACGTTTGGCATATATACATGAGGTGAAGGGAGAGAGAAAATACCTGTGTGGTATTTATGCAAAGAGACACGAAGCGTCTTCCACCATGAAGCGTCTTCCATCATTCGTCAATACCACCATGGAGCGTATGCCGCTGGATCTACGAGAAAGTTATGGATATCTGTAACTATATTTATGAGTAAACCTCGTTTGATCATCTGCCCATCATCAACAAGACCATTCTTAGCTTACAGTAAATGAGCTATTCTCTCAAAACATACCACGATTTGTAAATAAACAAATTGCCAAATGTTTTTCGTTTCGCAAACACTTAACAAATACCTAAAGCATTATAATCTGTAATCCTGGTACCAACACAGCCACCACAAGTTTCTTTTACATTTTCTTAAGAAATATGGTCAAAATATTTCACAATCATTAAATTTTAAGAGCATTCACTTAACTTTTGTATTTCATTTACATTTTATAACACTCACATTTGTGCAAAAACGTGAATATTAAAACACCTTTATGTACGTTACTTTTCACAATTAAATGAAACTACGTGATGTAATATTATTTTTAATTTCTTTAAGTTCTTTACCACGACCTAGGTTTCGTTGTATTACAACATCTTCAGGTGGCTATTAGCAAAGATTCAAAATGTATGCGCACAAAGGAAATCTTTGCTAATAGCCCACCTGAAGATGTAATATAACAAAACCTTGGTCATAGTAAAGAACTTAAAGAAAGTAGAAATAATACTACGTCACGCAGTTTCATTTAATTGTGAATAATGAATTTCTACAAAATTAACGCCAACTATATTCAATACGTTACTTTTATTTTTATATTCCGTTGATCGTCACTCGGTTGCTGAGGCTAAGCAATATTTACCTACTAAATAAATATATTTGTGTATCCGTAATTGCAGCAAAGCATATTTTGTAAATCACAGAGCGGTGAGGTGTATTCCAATGAACGATTATTGTAGAGCAGATACACACTTAGTACTATTTATTTTTTCAGTAATTATTGGACTAATTCCGATACTTTATACATGTATTGTTTTTGTGATCACTTTATATACGGAATCATTTTAATATATATACTGGTATTTTGTTATCTATGCAAACTTGTTAATTTTTCACATCACTTTCTTTAAATAATAATTCCCCATAGATTTTATAATAATCCATCCTTTATATACACGAAACGCTATGAATATTCGTGCGTAAATGTTTATATGATAATTCTGTTACAACTACCGTAGCGTAATAAATTATTTAATATTTGCTTGTGTTATAATCGTTGTTATTTTCATCTATTTTCTTTACATTTCTGTAATAAAAAGAAATGTGTAGTAAACTATGATTAATAATAATAACAGAAATTGGTCACACCACAAACTTCGTTAGATGTGTTGATACGCTTAGAAACGAACGTGTAAATTACAGCATAAAATCAATAATGCCCCGAAATGTTAACACAGCAGAGAATACTAAGATCATGCGAATATTTAGAACAAAACATATGTCATGGACGCTAAAGAGTAATCGTTTATCATAAACTACGTTCAGTGTCTAATAAAGAGTGTAGAAGAAAATAATCCTATTAAGTATAAGGGTAATATATTTTCGCATTATGACATTCCTTTAAAATTTCGGTTGCTCTTTATGAGGAATAATGAGTGTAACCTGTTTAAAAGAACGATTGAAAATGACGTGCAATACTACTAACGTTATGTTAGAAAATATAAATTAGGCCTAGTTTTGAGGTAAGATACAGGTGGGCCAAAAGGTTGTTGTCGTTTCAAAGTTAAATATAAAAACTACTATAATTCGTACAACATTTTTTTTCTTGTATTTTTACGAAATAGGAGTAATGGAATTTTCATGACTTAAAAACAAATCAGCTTCTTGAAATTCTTGAAAACGAAGTCCCACATTCTGAAACAACCGGCGAAACGTTATCCTCGGAATATTGTAAATTTCCCGGATATTGTTTCTCTTGAGTTGTTGTAAAGTTGTTGGACTGTTGTCGTACACTACAGATTTAAGGTAGCCCCGTAAAAAATAATCACATGGAGTGAAATCTGGGCTACGTGGGAGCCATTTAATATTCCTCTTTTGTGAAATAAGTTTTCCCGGGAAAATTTCATTCAAAAGGGCTCTGGAGACCCTGGCAGTATGGCATGTGGCACCATCTTGTTGGAACCATATCCTGGATGTATTCCCTTGACGTTCTTGCAAGGCCGGAATGAAGAACTCTCTTATCATATCGCAATAATTGTTGGCTCTTACCGTCACCGCGCGACCTCTTTCGTCCTAAAAAGTATGGCATGATAATACCGTTTGCCAATATTGCAGCCCAAATGGCAAGCTTAGAGCTGTGAAGTGGACATTTATGAAGTCGTCGGGGATTAGTCTCGGACCAGAATCGACAGTTTTATTTGTTAACGTGGCCGTTAAGATGAAAGTTGGCCTCGTCACTAAATATTACGTTGAAAAAGTTGTTAAAGCGGTTGAGCACTTCATTAACAAAGTTCAAGCGGTTACCGGCATCATTTGGCTTCAAATATTGCACAATCTGGATTTTATAGGTTTTAAGATGCAAGTCACGTTTCAAAATTCGCCCCAAAGTTATTTTCATAATACACGCGGACACAAAAAGCACGCTGCGCTCCCGTGTACGGCTCCATGGCGTCCAAATTTCCAGGAAACGACGCGTCTCGCAATATATACCCTGCCCCACCGCGCCGCAAGCGTCCGAGAAATTAAAGATTAAAATCGGTAACACCCTTGCGGCCCATCCTATATAATTAACCCAAGCAACAAAACTAATTGAATTTGATAAAAAAAATAACGATGTAAGCTTGGTAGAAGATTGGATATCAAAAACAAATGTTCGATATCTCACCTGCATTTCATAAATTTTTTATAATTTTTAAACCAAACTAACAGGTTACACAATCTTCCTATATTTTTTGCATCATCACGTAACTTCTTTGGTTGTTTATGAGGGGAAATAAAATATTTCGTCTGTGTTAAAATATATAAATGTGATTACTTACAGAAATACTACTAAATTCATACCAACAATGGATCAACCAAATATATATATAAGGACGATTGAAGCCAATTTTTCACACAGTGTTTTAGAACATCGATCATTTAAAACTGAATAACTCAACGAGTGGGTTTAGTCAACCTAAAAAGTTTTATTAAAAAGTAAAAAGTAGTAATTTTTAACAACTTTGTTTAACTTTTACCACTTTGTAAGGGATAAAAGTAAATTTGATATCCTGTATTTGAGATTTGATAACAATTGATTTACATGCGTAACCAACTATTAACTTAAATCTATTTATTATAACTAATTCTTGTAAACTTCATAACGGAGAGTCAACAATTTTATAAAAATGAAGTTACACTTAAATATGCTTGGATTTTTGCTTGAACTCTAATAAATTCTTACACGGAGAAGTAAATTTATAACCAACTAAATCAGCTGAAATTCTATTGATCAGCACAAATATAACCATCGCACAAAAATTATAACCGTCCTTATTTCCGTTCAGCATGAAAACTAGCAAGCCTAAAAAAAGTGTTACAAGATGAATGAAACTATCTTAAACTAAGGGACCATAAAAACTAGATTAGATTATGACTAGATAGCTATGGACTGTTTTGAATGGTACAATTTTCAATTTTTCAAGACGATTTATTATTTTTTAATTCTTAAATTAATTAATGTTCATTTAATTATTAATATGTCACAAGGTCAGATTATTCTAGTAAGCTTAGTTTCGGTGTAACTTATTTAAAAAAAAACTGAGAACTTACAAGTCACAACTTGCAAGAACATCCTCGCAATCCAAATTTAAAAATCATTATTTTAAATTTCCTTATTGAACTCTCCATGTGCGAGTTCCGTTTAAAATTGAGGTTCTTATCTAAATAGCTACGATGATCGTGTCATCGTTCAAGATACAACAGTAAGACACAGTAAGACTGCTAGTTCAAAGTTAGCACACTTGAAAAGATAGCGACAGAAAAATTAAAAAAAAAATGTAGAGTGACAGCATTTTTCAGCAAAAAATTTGTGGAAATAAAGACAAATAAGCAATCTATGAGTATATTTGGTGGAATATCCAAAATGATTATTTCCTAGTTTGGCTATTTCAATCGTAATAAATCAACATTGATTAGAATATTTGTTTTGCAAAATAGTATAAAAAGACATCAAGTACAGTACGAAGGTTGGAGACTGGGTAAAATGTTTACTGCAATTTACGTTCGAGACTAATAGCAGCAAGTGAGAGCGACAGGTCGTTCAACATGCTGATGGACTTGTCTCTTGTGCTACATTTCATACGTTGAATTGGTTTTAATATTCAGCGTTTAATATGCTCAGAGGCATTGGATAGTTGAATTCGGTATTGAAAACAGTAAATTGTTGCGACCACAAAATAGTAAATAATCTTCGTGCTGTAAAATTTGATGTCGAGAGCAATAAATTTTGAACGGGTGATCACTGAATCTCATTCATGTTTGCTAACTTGTAATTGACGTTTCCTCACAGTTACTTTCGTGATATTTTGTATTTTTAGTATTTTTTTTATATTTTTCCTGAATTACATATAGATGTTTCATTATTACTAGTAGATTCTCAATTATTCTTTTAGACGATCTCTTTGTGTTTAAACCTACATATATTAAATTCTATGATGTATTTTTTTTAAAAATGATTAGAGAAGTTATATTCTAAACAAAAGAAATAAGTAAAAGTGGGAGCTGGAATTTAACAAAATTAAGTCTAATTAATTTCATCAACAAAATTATAGGTAAGATTAATTATCACTATCGTAAGCGTTAAATAAATATTTTTACATGAAAACACGATAAATCATTATAATAAAACGCACATCTTAATTTTATGTATAATTAGGTAGTATAAACTGTTAAGTAGTTAATAACTATAAACTGTTACTTAAGAACACAGAAACACAAAAGGTGAGTTAACAATCATTTACAAGTTACCTGTGAAATGTATATTTATCTGGATTTTTTCGATGCAAAGTATCACAATCAAGAACATAATAAATCACCGTTGTTCCAGATATCAATATTTTGACAATGTAATAAAAGATTCATTCAAAATCACAAAAAAAAAAATTAATTCAAAATACATTGCAAAAACAGTTCTATGAGTTTTTATTTAATTTTCTCTTTCTAACACATAACATTGATATTGTACATCAAACTTTTTCATCTATGTAATACAAAAGGTATTTGATTATTCCCGCCGCGACACTTTGGTTTCATTACGGTCGCAATAACTAAAAATTTGTTTTTGAAAAAAAATTGATAATTTGTACGAATCTTATATAACTTTAATTAAAGGAATAAGATTAACTGCTTAATTTCAAATATGGGTAATGCGGGTAATTTGAAAACCGTAAAGTTGCAAATTATATCTTGCATACAGTGAAGGTAACGCAAAACCAAAATGTTTAACATTGAATCATAAAATCACCTGAACTTAATTTACGGCTTCAAGTTCCTTCGCATCCTCTGATTTCTTAAATTTTAAGGAAGGTAGATAGTTCAATTTTAAGATTAAATTTCAAAAAGTCTATAATATATAGGTAGTACAAGGATATTACCTATTTATTATTTAATTTTTTTCCTTTGTTTAAATTTCAGAAATTAGTTATATTACATAAATATTGTTTCGACTACTTAAGGGAGTTACTGACATTTTTGTGTCCTTTAGTCAAGTTGAATCAACATTTATATAATACAAATGTTCTAAGATATAAAATATTTAAGAAAGTATTCGTAAGCAAATGAAACGGACAATCGTAATAAACTTACGATTAACATTACATTTTGTTAATATTAGTAACGTCATATGGAGATGTCAGCATGGAAATGATTTTGTACTGTTAAGGTTGATGTTTAAATATTAAAGAAAACACGGAGATTCCTTAAATTTAATACTAATATCACATTTAATTTCTTTAGTTTTTCTACATCTGACACTAATGTAACATCTGACACTAGTAAATACAATATGAATAACATTTTTTTAACAAAGGGATAATTATATATTACCTTCATAAAATAACAGATAATTAAATATTCTTTTTGGTCTTACATCTCGTTTTTAGTTCTTGCATGTCTTCCAGTCAAATCAACCTGCTTTATTATCAGAACTACTTTTTATTTAATTGCTTTTAAATAGTCAAAAACTATCACAGTTTATTAATTGCCTAGTATTGTCAGTGTATAAATTTCACTATTTTATTTAGAAAAACAGAATCTCTTTAGAGACAGTTTAAAAGATCGCTGTTTGAACAGAATACTAAATGATATTATTCTTTTTCAATTCTTTCTGATTAGATTAATTGTTAAAAATTATAAAAAAGGAATTAATTCTTCACATATACCTTACATTATTAACTAAATTTCTAATGACATTTCATGACTGTCACGAATGGGACTATTAACAGTATAGAAATGATGGATAGATTGTCGAATTATCTTCAGAGGAAGCTCGAAGCCTATTAATGAGAACATCATTATTATTTTGCACTACATTGCTAGTAAGACATGCAATATGATAGTTATTTAGTTATCTGAGCTGAACCGTTTTGTTATCAAGTCCCGTGAAAGGATTGGATAAATATCCACTCGTTAAAAGGAGATATAAAACGGCCGATTTTATATTTAAATAAAATAAGACTTTTAAGTAATATACAATGTCTCTCTGGATTTCTGTTACTACATTTTATTTCTGAATAATATCTTAAAAGTTACTAAAATCGTCTAAAAATGCAGCTAGTCGATATACGTTCTGCAATTGCTTAATATTTAAGTAATGTAATATAATGTATTATTTTTTTTTTTAAATCGTCACTAGCCAACATAAATATGTATTTAAGAATTCCTTAGCAAACTTGTAACACTTCAAGCTTTGCGCTGTTCGTCTGTCTGTCTATTCATCAGTATGACATAGCCATTCTACTCGTAGACTGTTAGGGCCAAGAAGTTGAAATAAGTGGTTTTTCAAATTTTGAGAAATGGTTATACCCATTTATAACATCTAGAAAATCATGAACAAAATATTTAAAATATTTCTAGGGTTACTCCCTTAGATATAAAGTTGGGGTGGATTTTTTGTTTAACATACCTTTGTGCCTGGTATTGTTGAACAGATTTTTCAAAAATATTGAGGGAATGAAAATTGTTTCTATATAGCGATCATTTATGAAATATTAAGTTTTGAAGTAATAATTCTTTACAAAGTTAAATAGTAAACTTCACAAAAGTAAATTGAAAGACATTTAAACCACCGCCAACGAGCTCACAGAGGATCGCGCTTGCTACTTCAGTTTGATTCGTGAATCTTTTTTCAGTTTTAAGAAAGGCTTGTATTCACGATCGACGTACTGATGTGACGTATAAACGGAAATCTCTTGGAGTTTTTCATTTACAAAAATGCATACATCTTAAATCAACCTCAGTCCGACCTGTGCCGTTATTGCTTTTTTTACCTAAAACCAGTATAACAAAACAGTCGTATCCAATCATGGATGATGTGATACAATCCGATAGCGATATCCATTTCCCATCTCTAAATTTCTTCATCGAATTTTGACTGTTTTTACATTATTAAATTATTTACGCATTAATCGTTAACGTATATTAAAAATACAGTCCAATTGGCAAAACTCCTCTTCTTTGATGTCAATTAAATACATACTTGGCTCATTCTCTCCAAAAGCTGATATAAATGGAGCCAGCGTCCATGATTTCTATAAAATGACTAACAATTTAAGCATAATGAACAAAATTTAAAGCAAAAAGTTAATAAAGTGAAAGTGATTTTTTTTGCCATCCATTTATTTAAGGCTGAAAACTACTATTGTCTAAACTACCTGAAAACAACTAGTTTTAAGTTTTTTCACAATTCTTTCTTTCATTTCTTTCAATTATAATTACAATTTTATTAGTGATTTAATTTTCGGGAATGCATTGTATGCTATGAGATCACATGAGAAGAGAAATATCCCCAATCTATCCATATAGTTTAATATAAAAGCTTATAATTGGTATATTTTTCTATCAGTTGTTTTTATTTTTAATATTAGTTGTTAATTGAGCTAAATTTTAATTAAATTCATGAACAACAGCAAATTTGCGTAATATAGAAGTAATATGGGAGCTGCCGAGCAATTTATGTAATATGGAAGTAATATGCTACGAGTAGAGTTCGCACTACGAGGGTTCTGTACAAAGGTGTACCTACCTTACGAATATGAAAGTTTAAATATATAAGGGTATACAGTATTTCTTTATTTGCAAATGTTAGTGTTATTCTTCAGTAAATATATAATTACATATCTTTCATAGGTATGAGAAAAATAACCTGGTTGCCTATACCTATTTAATTCATTGTGCATATCGGCTTAAGTAATTTTTAATGGATTACTTACTACTTTGGAAGTACAACAGTATTCCGATATAATATTTTAGATACGAGACAAGAAGATTTCAGCATCACTTAAAAGTAGAATAACGAAGAAAAAGAGTATAATAATCCCCCATAAATATCCATCGCCCGGTAATTCTGAAACTTATAATGACGACGAAAGCGATTTAATTCTTTCCGAACACGACCCAAAGGTTTTTCCGATTGCTATGATTTATTATCGCTTTTTTAGTTTTTCCTGAAATTAAGCTACATAAGCCTAATTAAGTATTAAGGGGACAGTATTAGGAACTTAATGAATGAACGGCTTAAAATGTTCGTACCCCGCGCAAATTTTATTTCCTCATTTTAAATTCTGAATGTAAATAGACGAGATTTGTAAGGGCCGATATTGCTACGGGTTTGGTTCAAATTACTATTCAGCAAATTTTTGCTTTTATTGAAAACTCAATATTAGGTTTTGTTATCTATATTCTGTAAAACGAACTAAACTATGACAGGATTTGGCTTATAAATAACCGCTCAAAGGCAGACGTTATTACAATAAAAACATATTTACTATTGTGATCCTCAGTGTCTAAAGTAATGTATTTAATATGAACTGGAATATTACGAACGATTTGTAAAAAAATCATCCATCGTTTTAAAAATTCCACAAATTTCATCACTTTTACTTATTACACATAAATGCTTCTATAGTTTAAGCTTCATTTAGGAAGTATAGTAAAAAAAATATCTTCAAAAGTAATCGTCTCATCTTGAGAATAATATATAGTATACATCATTACGGTACACTAACGATGCTGTGAAAAAATCTATTGAAAACTGGAGAGCTATTTAACGTTCATATAGCGAAATGGTACAATGACTAATGTAATTAAATATCATACATGTATTTTTATAAAAGAACTAAGAAAATAATACCTTTTCAAATATTAATTACAAAAGATATCGGACATTTAACAACTGAATTAATGCGTAAGAAATGTAACAATAGAGATGACAGAAAATATCATATTTAAAAAAAAATTAACTATTTAAGTCTTATATTACTATTTAACTTCGACTTAAATCATTATTTATTTACTCGTTGCTACGCTCATTAAAATAATAAATTTATAAATTATTCTTAATTACTTCTTGCTGTTAAATATTTAATATCTTCTAACTTACATTTCAATTCTTTAACTGAGCTAAATGTTAAATTTTGAAATGCAAATAGCAACTATGAGGCAACCTCTGAGTTATGCGTAAAGTTATCAGAACTAGAGAAGTGAATTAAGGTAAGCGAAGCGAGTCAATTTCGCTCTGGCGACTCTCCCCTTCCATTTGTACGCGGATCTTCACGTTTTATGAGACTTTTTTGCAGTTGCGTTTTTCGTAAAGTTTGTGAATGTATAATTATAATATTTTACCATGTTTTTTACATTACCTAAGCTCATTTGAACATTTAATTTATGCTATCTGCCACTGTAGCGGCATAATCAGTATATTGCGTTAAATTTTGCAGAGACTAAAGTAGAGTATTAAAAAAGATAACCGGACCGAATGATTTTACCATAAAATTGGGAGAAAATATCTATATAAAATATCTATATAAAATATCTATATCTTAAAAAAAAGAATGAAAAAATTGTGATCTCGAAAATTATTAAATGTTGTGTATGTTTTATATGTAAAATAAACGAAGTGTATGGTGAGAAAATTGCAAGATATGATTGAATTACGTACATGTTTACTTTGGATCGATATAATTTCCTATTTTGTTTAGCAAGTCTTCCATCTGCAATTCAGCCTTAAGTTAGATAATCACACGTATCCTTAATGACATAACAATGAACTTCCAGATATCTGCGTGCGAGGTATGTTCTCGAATAT
Organism: Druceiella hillmani; assembly: GCA_039881145.1. Lineage (NCBI taxonomy): Eukaryota > Metazoa > Arthropoda > Insecta > Lepidoptera > Hepialidae > Druceiella > Druceiella hillmani. Next base: position 136,648 of record JAYKKI010000033.1, on the reverse strand, counting down.
GTAAATATTAACAATTCAAACGTGAAAAAAGTGCAAAATACAAATGAAAAGTTTTCCCCATTTTTAATTTATTTAGAACTGATTTCTCGTTATGAACAATTATTCAACGTTTCCATGACGATTTTTTTCAATGGCGTGCGCTGTAAAATTTGAATTATATGACCAACAATTCCCAATATAACAGAAAAATGATTTCAACGAAAATGCATTATGCTATGCTATGCTATGTTCTAAAAAGAACAAGCAAATTTGTAACCGCTTGTTAATCGATGAACAAAAATAAAAAAAAAATCTGTGCTATTAATTTGATTTAAATCATTCATTCACTTTTCTTTTGTAAAATTAATAAAAAGTTCAAATAAATTTTAAACGTTGGTAAAAAGAATGACTATATACTTGTTTAACCTAAGGTAATTATTTTATAATTTTGATTGGCCCTTTTGTGGATTAATTATCGATAAGTTTCTAACAGACACGCTTTCACGTAGGGAAAATCTCACATTTATTTTGTTTTAAAAATAAATGGGCACCACATCGAGCGTCCTACGGAACCTGCTTTCATCTCACCCTTCATTATTGCCTTTGTTCACCAGACAAAAATTTAATTTCCCGTAAAAGGCATAACGGAAAATGTGCCGTGACTTTGGTAACTGTGTTTCCCAATTTTTGGAAATAATTTAACAGGCAGTAAATTATGTTTTGCTGTATATATCTGAATGGTTCTCTTAAGTTAGTTAATTATGTTTTGCTGTATATATCTAAATGGTTCTCTTAAGTTAGTTAATTATGTTTTGTTGTATATATCTGAATGGTTCTCTTAAGATAGTTAATTATGTTTTGATGTGTATATCTGAATGGTTCTCTTAAGTTGTTTGATTTCACTTAAAAACTTTTGTCTAATGTATTTATTGAAAAACGTAATTTATAAATATTTTTTTAAAAAGATTTACACAATGTACGCTATCACCCATCACATAGCTATATAATTAAAGATCGTGTAAAGAAACCGAAGTTGGAAAATTATGTAAAACTAGACATTTTTCTTTCTTTATATGCCTTGGTAGAAAAAAAGGAAATTTCAAGTTTTCTTTTTAAGTTTATGGGAAGGCATGTCATGAAAATTGGTGTCTACCTTACGTTTGTTTATCTGTACATGAATTTGAAACGTGTGATGCAAATGTATGATAGTTGTCGTTTGTTGCTATAATGACAATATACCTAAATTATAACACTTGGGCTACAGTATAAATTTGGCAAGTATATTTACATAGAATAAATAAATATAAATATATATATATATATATATATATATATATATATACACACACTCAGTTCGTTACATATTGTCATAAAATTAGTTCACAATTTTATTATACACATAGAGAAAGAGAATCAATTAACTATCAATTTACTCTCCCGACCATTTGTTCTGATTATGTTGTTCATTAAACAAATTTCCATTTATTTACAACAATTAAAACTTTACATTTTGACATTAACATGTATGTCCCTAGACATGAATTTGATTAAACATCCTACCGTAACCTATTTATTAATTATTGAATAATATTAATGACTGTAACATATTTGTTAATAACTCATTAAATATACGATATATGTTACACGCACTAATTCGAATTATCATTAGAAAGATTTCAGATGTTGCTATAAAAACTAATTCACAAATTTTATTAGATTAAAATATTTGAAAGATTTTGTGATTTTTTTAAATTAGGACGTATAACTAAAACAGATATATGTTGGATCCAGTCATTTAAGAAAATGTTTTGAAATTCACGATTCCTCTCTATTTTATATGACCTGTGATTAATTACCATAACGAAAGAAATGTTGTTCCACGATAATGTCACAATGAAAATATTTTTTAAATTATAGTTTTTATTAACAACCTAAAATAAAAATGTGTGTAAAATACATTGTTACTGAAAAGCAAATTTACCTAGAAATAAAAAAATTAAAACTCAAAATCGTTCATAAACTGACAGAGCTATTCGGATGCTGTCATTTACGGACTGAAGGACATACTCACAAAGAGACCTCATGAAATCATTTTTAAAAAAAAAATGATTTTCAATGGTGAGTGATAAAAGTTCTTACTTATGTAAAATTATAAGTAATAGAATTCAAATAAAATTAAAAATGTTTTACGCTGTTTCCCTTCTTTGGATGTTTCGTTTGTTTTTAAATTCTTCGTTATTTCCTCAATTTTATGTTCGGTTTTAATTTAAAATTTAGTTAATTATGACTAAATTAATATTTTATTATAAAAATACGTTTATATCAATTTAACCCAGTCTATTTAACATTTTAGATAAACTATTAAAATACAGCATGTAATTAAAAATAACTCGGTACATATATGTTTTATTACATATACAGCAATACTTTGGATTTAAAAATAGTCTAATTTTCGAAATATAAACCAAATTCTAGAATCCATGACGTCATAAAATTTTACTTAAAAATTCTTAATAATTTTGTTTATCAAATAATCACCAAAAGTTATTCAACAATATCAAAGATTACTTATGACAATCGGGGGAGAGAACCAGGATCCCTTTTAAAATTTATATGCTTCCTTTATTTACACATTTCATTTTTTTATTATAGGTTATTCATAAGTATGAATATATCACTATGAAACTTGTAAAGTGGTTTATATGTATAAGAATAATAATATTTAGAAACGAAATGCTCGATGTTCAAATTTTACATGAAAATATTCAATATAAATAGCATTTTTGTGAAGTGTTTCTAACTTGTTTATAATTTCAGGGAAGTATTGATAACTGTGAATGAAGGGACAAGTGTTTGCGTCTTATATTATATATTTACAGGGAAGGAATTTTTTGACCGTTTTCAAATTTCAATGTTTGAGAATAGATGAATAATTTTAAACTCAGTTGCGGGTAGTTTTCATATAATAAAAACATAAATTCAAAATGGGAAAAAAGGTAAAGGAAGATTTAAGTCATATTATATGCGAGAATATAAATCATGGTACTCGTACAAGAAAATCTACTTAGTATTTTTTACCTTGATATAAGTGTCTCAATGATTGTCGACCCATCTGTCCAACATGGTGATAATTTATTTCTTTAGGTTTCAATTTTTTACATTACAGATTAAGGGGACAGATTTTAACGAGCAATATCACGAGGCATACGGAGCTTCTGTATCTTTTTACTATCTTTTTACACGTATAATTCAAATAGCCTTTAGTTACTGGATTGTTAAACATTTCCATAAATCAATAAAAGTATTGCGATAGCAAGACAGCGAGTTCGTGCACGTGCACTTACGTACGTGCTTGTGTGCATTTGTACGTGACTGTATTTAAATTGATGATGCCTTCTGAATTCAGAATTGAGTCGGATCGATAGTTTGCATCATACCCACATTATGAAGAATATTGATAAGAGCTGATTCTGCGTAGAGACATGACGAAACTGAAGAAAATATGGACATTAGCTTAATTTGTATACAATTTGCCATTATTTTTAGGGTCCCGCAGACAGATGTCAAAAAACATGACCCATTTACTTTTGTTATTTCTGTCTGTCCGTTCACATGCAATTACATCATAAATCTTTTAATTTAAGTTCAATTCTAATGCAATTTTGTCGTTATGCATATATGAATATTACTAACGTATGAACATCGAAAGAACTATACTTTTTTTTATAGAGCTATCCTTACATCAAACCAGGGTATAAAATATGTTATCTTTGCAGACCCATCGAATGGGTTGTAATAGTAAATTTTTTTTTAAAAGGAAATAAAATTTATATATACATACGGTACCCGGTTCTATCCACTATGAGTATATAAAACATCAAAGAGTGTTTTACTTTTTCCATTTTCTTTCATTATTATTTAAACTAAGCGCTGTCATCGTCAACAATGCCAGAAACGTATTATTAAATCTATAGTCAACATATATATATATATATATATATATATATATATATATATATATTTACATATATAATCCTTCTATGGTCAACCGCGACTAGAGGACACACTCAATAACACTAAACCAGTTACCATACAGTATAATGTAGTACATACAATAAATTGTTTTAGTTGGTGAGGCAGTTAGAAGTAGGAGTTTAAGCTATTGATTTTCCTATTTATGACCTATGACTGCACCCAAATGTGCATTGGGGGAAAGGGACTTCATTACATTGCCAATAATGAAATATAAATACACATCAAATATTTTAAAGAAATTTCCCTGAACACAGTCAAGCAAATAAATATATCCTCTCTGTATTACATTTTGACAGCCGCTGAGCCATCTTGAAATTCATCCTTTTACATTGTAAGCTTCGGTACTTTTTGTAGTAAAATGTCTCTGACGTAAAAAAATCACAATGAATATAATTGTTTCCTCTATTGACGCAGCAAATATTTATTTACACACATAAATGAACTAATTGGTATATAACTATGTATCTAGAGAGATATTAAAGTTGGTTTAATATTATTTTAAATTAAAATTTTAAACATACTCAGATAGTGGCGAAACACTTGTTGAAACATTTAAATCATTACTCGAAAGAGGTGTATTTTAATTCGCAGTTAATAACGTAATCCAAACATTTAGACCGATCCTTTTGAATGTGATAGGAGAGTTATAGTTGGAAGGTGTGAATTATTATTGACAATTTTTCACAGTAAATATTTATCTACATAGCATTATAAGTTGCAGATTATCATAACTACTTTCAATTTAGGAGTGAAAAAGCAGGAGCCAATATCGGTTCGTAATATAACAGTTATTCATTTATTAAATACCTTTCCTTTGCACTCGTGATTATTCTGTTTGTTATTTTTTCAAAATTACGAATGCTCTCCGCAGCTTTACACACTCCACTAAATCTTTGCAAACGTCTTGAAAAAATGTATTGAATTGAGAGCATCTAACAAATCGAAATGATTTATGTTGATAATATGAAAATAATATTTGAGACAGTTTATGTCGCTTAGGAGTTAAATTTATTTTAATGAAAAACAATTTTTTGCACTTCCTATACTAGAATTATTATAGTTCACCTTCTATAAATCCGTCATAATCGGCGTACTGAATCACATGAAGCTAACATGAATAATGTGTAATTTCAAATGTAAGCTTTTCTTTCTAATCTTCTGTTTTATGTATTCGTTAAATGCTTATATATTTTTAAGAAAATCATTGCAGCAAATACAATTGTCGTACAGGTTCTGCTTTTAATCACAGATAAAAATTCCTCCAGTTTAGTGTCGGTTCAACATAACGATATAAGTTTTTACTTCTATCGATTTAATTTATAAACTATTTTCACCTTTTCCCATCTCATTTATCTCATTCAGCAAAAATTTGTGCCTTGTTAAACTTTTCTAGATTTAACGACTTTCTTCCTCTGAAATGCACTGGGCGGGTTATCCTATAGCTGATGATTTTCTAGCTATTTACATGTAAACGAAGGTGCGTCATTGAATTAATTTATTCATAAAAATATAGTAAATATCGCTACCAAACAATATATTAAAACTACATATTTATGTAATTAACTAATTAAATTAAATAATAACCTTGTTAATATTTAATACAGATATGGACTAAACTCTTAAAGTATAAAATTGCAAAGTTAAGTCAAATTACATGGAGTGCTTTTTAAGCGATTCCAGTACAGACTTTCAGAATACGTGAAGATTGTTTTGACATTGACATCTACTAGTTTAACTGAAATACTGAGTTAAGAATAAAATGAAGGTCACAGTGAAAGATCAACTTTCATTCACGCCTTCACTTTATTGTTAACTCAGTATTCGAGCGCCAACGAGTGTTGCTTTTGAGATTGAAACTTCCAAGATGAAAACGATTAAATCAATTACGCACCATTTATGAAGTAAGTTTGTGCCACTTCTAGTATTTGATCGATATACATTTATACTCTTGAAATGTACTATTTTATTAATTGTCAACTTCTTCGTAATAGCGACATTTCCATGTCTAAATGCAAAATAATGCCATTTATGTTAAATATATTTTTAATCGGGTCAACGATTTCTCGAATGTCAGTACATAATAATATTCCTTCTTATGTGTTCGAACTCCCTCTCAAATGCCATTTCCTTTCGCTCATTAATTTTGTAACTTTTAACTACAACCATCGCATGTTTTATTTTTAGCTGTTTAATTTAACATAAAATTTACTATACTCGGATGCATACATATTTCAATTTCAAAAATTCGTACATTTCACTTTAGTTTCACTATCCAATTTATATCCCAAATACGACGTATGGAACTTAACGAATTGAAAGTTTATTAGTTTTTCCTGTGTTTTGAAATACTGAAATAATTGAGCGCAAACTTATTAAGGACCAGATTGTTTCATGTTCGTGAAAATTTAAGTCGTGTTAATTTGACATTTTCTTGGAAGGAAATTTATTTCTTTTTTTTTGCCTTGGAACTTTAATTTATTACTTTTTTATATTTTCAGAAATCGTTTATCTCCGGAGAAAACGTTTGTATAATTTATGTGTAAAGCACAAAACTGTATTATTCCGAAAATGTAATTTAAATTTATTTCAGTACGACTTGTTTCAAGTACCGAAAGCTCGTAGTCTATACTGTGATTAGACTATATTGAAGAATTTACTATGAAAAGATGTTATATGAGTAAACTAAAGAAAATGCCTAACTTTGTTTTCAAGGCATGTCAGTAGTATTAAACATTTTGGTTTATCATAACGAATGCTCAACTTGGTTCACCGCTCCTTGAAGAAATATAATAATTTTCTAGTTTGCTCACCAGCGGTGATATTAAAAATATTTTATGAATCTATTGTGAAATTCATACTTGTAGGCAAATATTTTTTTCAAAAAGTTGGCAGCGACCCCAGTTCATGGGACAGGTACTGTCCGATATGCAACCAATAAAACGAAACAAGGGAATATTGATTAATTAATTTATTCGTCTAATATAAACCATCCGATTACATTTAAACCATTTGCTATATTTTAAACTATTACCAACAACGGTACTGCTACTTTTCTAAGTGTCCGTAATTATTCCATAATCAGATTTGTGGTAGAGTAATCTCTACCGCAAATCTGATTATGGAATAATTACAAAGTTCCAAATAGTGCCTGATTATTTGAATCGTTGGCCAAATTTACTTTCAAACCACGCTGGCCAAAAGGGTTACATAAAGATAATTAGCGGAATTACTTTTTATATTTTACACCATAATTAATGCTTTCCGAAATAGCGGAAAGCAAAAAAGTAACTTGACGCAATAAGCGGAAAGCTTATTGCGTCAAGTTACTTTTTTCTGACCAACAGCCAAATCGGTCGAGTGCTCGATGTAACAGCAACATCTTGAAATTACGAAAATAACAACTAAAAGTTATTCCTCCATTGTATTTTTGTGTAGTACAAAAATAAAAAAAAATGTATACTTTGAAACTGTACAACGATTGCCGAGCATTAGCTTATGACCTTACAAAAAGTGCACTATTTGGTGGTAAATCTCAAAGAATTTCAAAAATACTCCCTCATCATATTTTTTCTGTTTCTTTATTATGGTTTCGATAAATTTATTTAAATTTTAGTTTTTATAAATGCGAAAGTAACGACTAAGGTCTGTTAATTACGAATAGAACTCGGCCTACGATTATTCTGTACAAACCAATTTTTAAGTGTACCATGTTATTTCTATTAAACTATTTCAAACTAACGTTACTGCTATTCACACTTTTATGTATTGTTTAGTACATCGTGCAAAATCATGAGAAAAAAATATAAAATAGTGAAACGAAAACAAAAAAAAGTTACTTCTGAAGTATATATTATTTTTCGAAACCGATAAAATTAATACACGAAGAACTATTAACTCAAACTTTCAACTCCACCATGCAAAAAAATATTCGGTGTCTGATTTCAAATTCTTATTTAATTTTTTTAAACTTTTTGATACATTTGACATCAAAAGTTTGTAGCTTGGAAATAACATAAAGTATGGTTGAAAATATAGTTTAATATGGTATATACCCTGGTTCAATATTTAGCATGGCCCCAAAATGAAAAACTACACATAATCAATATGACCAACACTCAGCTGACGCCACAGTTAATTATTTTACGGCATCCCGCGCAGATAGTACGCTCTGTGGACTGTAAAATAACAAAGGAACCTTAATGAGATAAGACTTTTTTTTGAGACGCAAATTCTTTTCTCGTCAACATCTGCTTATGTGTACCGATATAAATCATACTTTGTGCAATATTAACACAGAGTAAGATTTATATGTTTCTTAATCTCACATATTTCTTTACTTGAAGTTATCCTTAACCTCATGCTATCCTTGTGAAATATTCGTGCATCATTTTTACACCTAATTACAGAACACGTGTATTTTCTGAAGCTTTTTTTAAGGGTTCGTTTTAAAAATGGCAACAACTTTTATAATTTCGTGAGGTCCATCTGTTTGTCCATCCGTACATTACTGCATAACATATTTTTTAGCTTGAATTGAACTGGCATTTAATTTGACAAGAAGATGTTAAATTATGTGAATACATGGGAGTAAGTCATTTAATTTTATTCTTCAAACCTTCCTGAAGTTAAACAATTAAGAAATACAAATTAATTAAAAACGTGTGATCGCAATTCTAAAGAAAATATTTTCGTAAAATAAATGAAATCAACTTGAAATAACGACATAATTAATTACAAAGGCCAGATACTATACAAATTAATTAATAATAACTTTTCAGACGAATGTTTACCGTTTAATTTCAATGTTAGTGATTTCAACATTCAATGACTTTTTGCAGTAAACAATTACTTTTCTATTTTAAATAACGAAGAGGAAGGAGAATACCCGCATATGGCTTTGACTATAAAACTAGAAATATAATATTTCTTTTTTGATTTAAAAAATATAAGAAAGTCATAAAACTTAGTAAATATTTTATATTGTAACAGGTAGAAAATATTTACAATATTAGAGTACAGTGAAAATATATAATAGGGAGTCAGCTAAAATTTTGAGGGATTTGTCAGGTTTAATCTCTCAAATATTATTTTTTATCTTTCTTCTTTTTCCTTTTCTCACCTTTCTCTCCTAATAATAAAATGGAGCTCTAATATTCGTATTGCAAGCGATAATTCTGACAAGTTTAATAAATTTTTTTTTATTTATTACATTGCAAAACTTCACTTATGTGTTTATAAAATAGGTGAATTTCCAAAATATTAAGAATCGTAATGCTTAAAACGTCAAATACACATTAATAATGAGTAAATTACTAACAGATAAAAAATACATAAATGTGATTAGATTTCGCCTTCCGTTGGGAAACACAGGTACGCTTTCGAGATGGTAAATTTCCTGTTAATTAGAAACATGGATATAAAATTAAAATAATATAATTAATTACTACATTTAGCACGAATATTTTTTAGCATTTCATTATAGATAGTCTTATGGTATTTAGTAATTTTTAAGAAATCAAAAAATTAACGTATACCCTAATTTCATATTCTATCTTTAGCTTTATTTATGTATTTTATAGTATTTAATTAGTATATATAGCGAGAACAATCTTTTACAGCCAACCTGAACATCAGTCCGGCTCCGCTCGACGAGCGGACGGGAGTCCGAACCCGGGTCTCCGTGGTGCGCCGCGCAATAAAAGTCCCTTGAACAACCCAGTATACCTTTTGATCAACCCAACACACCACGGTGACAGTTTATATTTATATTTATTATGGAAGCTTGTTTTTAAGATAAGGTAAATACATGCCATTTTGTTTTACTAAGATTATTTTATTTTAATAATTCTAAAGTTAGCACACTAAATATTTTTCCTACTATTTCTTAATGGATTTAAAAAAATGATTGATTTTCCACATTCTCTTATACCAACCAGTAGTAGGTAGACCAACATAAAGTCGCCCATTGGAATAGCATTCGTCTCTCAAGTAAATAGCAACTATTTGTGTGTTTGAATCTGAGATTTAACCAAGTATGAATAACGACAAAACTACACTATTCTTATTATGCCTGAACCACGCATGTTACTATTTTATGGCTACCCCTATTATTTTACTAACTTTTGTAAAATTAGTCCATTCATATACTAAGATTAAACTGGTTGAATTGGCTTTTATCAAATTTTTACTTTGAAATTAATTTTCTATATTTTAATCTATTACACAATATCACACAGTGAAAATATAAAAAATAATGATCGATGTAAACTGAATTAAATGGCTATTGTGTTTCAAAAATACACTCCAATAGTTTCACATGGAACATAATTTTATAAGTCAAATCGCAAAGCAAAATCGTAACCTTACGAAAATAACATTCGAGATGGAATAGTAGAAAAGAAATTATAAATTAAACTATAAAAATAAGACAAAGGAAACAATCTTGACAAAAAAATTAATTATAATGTTGAATGAGTTTCAAAAATTGCAAAATATTCCTAATCTTCTTAAGGAATCTAGGTTTTCACAACTCAATAATTACACTGAAAAAGTAGAAAATGATGGTATACTCGTATTAACCACACGTCTGCAGCACGTGCCAGTTCGCGCGGTTGTGCCGGCGCAATGTTGCTATTTTAGAGCTGCGTTCGCCCCTTACACAACACTCTGCATGCCTGCGCCTGCTGGCGACTCCACCGTCTCATTGACAGGGCAGCAATTTATTTTTATATATTCAAAAACGCAAAATATTTAGCGTTTAATTAGCGAAAAAACGCTAAATTTTTCATAATAACAATTAAAATAATTATTTAATTGCATATAATACCGATTCTGCGCATTTAGTCTACAATAACTCAATAGTTATTGAATATGTAATAATTTAGTCTACAATAATGCAAAAAATCTAAGATAAAGAACAATTTTGACAAAAAACAGAGTAGTAAATTCCGACTTAATTACATTTTTTAATTACTAGTACGTATATTAAGGATTTTTATAAATAATTTATATAGAATACACAATAATTTTTCGTGGTTTTTGATCAGATACATAATTCGTCCTTATAATATTATATATCTAACAATTTATTTAGCGTAAGCTAAGAAAGCAATAAATTTTGTAAATGTTTCCCTATTTTGATAAATATTACTAAATGTTACATAAACTTGGCCTTCTGAGAAAAAAAAACGTATTATATGTTCGTTTGAAATAACGTGGCTTTTTAACATTGAAAGAATTTGTGAGCTTGATCCAGTAATATTACAGTTTACTTCTGACACATAAACATACAGAAAACCAACTAGCACTCGCTCATCATAATATTAGTGGAAAATGTTTACTAATTGAATCATAGTTATAAAATAATTCTTTTTTTAATTATTAACTAGCTGAATAAATAAACTGATTACAACTAATGCAGTGACATTTTATCGACACAGTGTAATATATTCACTGCGAATAAGTAATGTCGTTTGAATAAATAAACATGATAGGTTTATTGGAATTTGTCTACGAATTTCCAACTTTCATTTTAATATTATTTGTGCCTTTTCTTGTCTCAAAATTCTACAGATCTGTCAATTAGTTTGTCCACAACTGGTGATCGATCGGTTTCGGAGTTAACAGTCTATTCTCGTCTTAAAATGGAATTATAATTGCAAAGTTTTAATTAGTTTATTTTAAACGCACTTTAGATATGTTATGCCATATTTAAAGATCTAATTACGGAAAAAGCTAAAAATAAAAGAAAAAATACCTCTCCAGATCTCGCCTTGATTTCTTGACCTTAAGTCTCGCAATCTTCTTAATGAATAATGGTTTTTAAATAATTGAAAATTAATTTTGTTGTTACGCAAAATATTGTTATTAAATTATATATATATATATATATATATATATATATATATATATATATATATATTCAGATTTAGATTAAAAATAAACATTCTGAAAAGGAATAAAATTCGCATTGCGGTAGTTCGTTTCCCTTAGGTACAAATTAAACTTTAGACATTTACAGGTACTTAATTTTGTAATTAAACTGTTGCCAATATTAATATTATTTTTGTTTTTTGACAATGTAAATATTTTGCATGAAACATCTTTTACAGCGTAAGAAAAATTATTCGTTACCTGTAATTTAACGGAAATAACTTTCCATTGAAGTCCTTACTGAATGATATTATCCTGATATTATTGCATTTCACATATTCATGGTAAAAACTTATGTTGGAGAACACAGTACACCGCTTTTGAAAATCATATCTTGTAAAGAAGAAGATATAAAAATCTTATTGGACGTTACCGATTTCATCGACCCTATGGAATGGGATGACTGCATGAAAATAAATTTTATAATCTATTTCAATGCCTGGAGAGATGCTTCAAAAAATATTAAAAGTTATTTTTCATGGGAAAACTCTTGTTGGCCAATCTCGTCCAACATTTTTTGAAGGGAAATTATTTGAGATTTCGCGTCACACCGAGAGCATGACGTACTTTGAGTACACTCGGCAGTAAATCGAGTATTCCCGAACAAGAGAAACGTAGAGCGGCCGAGTTAGTCAATGTATTTTCGTTTAGTGATTTTCCCCTTTGGCGCAGCGGTAAAGCCCTGGATATTGTTGGAAGTGTTATTTCTTCATTGAATTGAAAACACGTTTTTATAATATATTTTTAAAAAAATTTCATTTTGTGCTGTATGTTTTAATGGCGTATATATTTTTACAGTGCGTTTAATACAAGAAAAACGGATTGTCGACGGTCTTTGTTCAAATCTCACTGCTCAAGTTTCTTTTTTTGTAATTTTGTTTATTAAAATGTTATTTTTATTTATTAATAGAATTCAAACAAAACTCCCCTCCTGCCGCGCTTAGGGTATTCTCAGTACATAAAACTCACATTTGAAATGAAGATATGCATTTTATATTTGACCAGTGTATTATTATATTATGTGGTGTAGTAATTATGTAAATTTTATAAATTTGTTGAGTACATTTGTATATACTAATGCGTATTTGTTACGATATTATTTGATGTCAAAGTGAATAAAATGTGATTATTTGAATGTGTACTGGTTTTGGTTTGTTCACGTATCTTTGTGAATGTATAGATCGTGCACTACTATTATTAATGTTAGTTATTATTATTTCTTAAGTTTCATGTTCAAAATTTCCGACATGAGCATTACGATTAAAATGGTTTCCAAAATTTTCACTTCTACAGTATGGTGTTAAGCACACCAATTTTTTATATTTTTGTTTTTATGTCATTTCATATCAACAATATATCTTCCTGTATGTTAACTAATGAATAGAACATCAAACTTTTAGGCTATTATCAGGAAATTTTCATATTCACTTCATTTTGAACTTTTCCATGCGTGATGAATTTTAACCATCCACATGCCTGACAAATACAATAGAAAGTTTGGCAAGTACAACCTTTCTATTATATAATTGCCATTTTATCTTATCTTTTCGTTTTTCATCGATGATTCAAACTCAGCAGCAAGAAATTAAAAGCCAATTGCTTAAGTGCATACGCAGAAAACTTTTTATTATTTATCTTAAAAATATTTCATAAATCTCTTAGTAAGCAAAGTATTACTAGATGTAGTGGCTAACCAAATTATTTGTTCTGTTTTGCAAAAGTGTATTAAATCATATTTACATTTATAAATTTTCTTCATATTCAATATTTAAGCGTAGAAAATAGCTTATAATTTAATTGTACCGTTTTTATTCCATCTTTGACGAAAGATATGTATATGTATGAATATGGTGGCCTTATTTGCAAAAGATTAACCTCTTCTAGTCATATATATATATATATATATATATATATATATATATATATATATATATATATATATGTATATATATATAAATCAATGAAATGATTGTAAAATATTTCATTGTAAAAAAAATTAAAAGAATTACCAGCAATTAAAGATGTAATTAATCATGAGAAATATTTATTTTAACCTCGTAACAGATTTCAAAGATGATAAAAATAAGTGACTCTTTACACTTTACTTTTTAGTCTTTAATTCCGTAATATGAAAATGACCCGTTGTCTTTTTAAAGTTCTATAATGTAATATGGAACTCTCTTATTTGGTTATATCTCTCCGTCTATGTCTGAATAGCAGGGTCAACAACAGGAGGAACTTGTTTCTTATTTAATCTAAACAAAATCAATATTTTTTTATGTAACAAATGTAAGATCGTTTTAAAATAAATTTACGTTTTTAAAAGTAGAATATTTCTTCAAAAGCAAAATTTATATTAATTAACGCAAAATTTTTAAACTGTTTTTTAACCATGTAAAACAGATATAATAACCGCCCGTTGCAATTCATCCCTGTATGACCGTAATGACTGCCAATACTAGAAGTGAGGGTTAATATTTGCATTATTAAATTTGACTAGTGCATTTTTTGTAATTTGTATGTTGTACAGGTAAGTTGACTATTAATTTCATGTGTATTATGACTATTTTCAACTCATGTGCTTCATATTTCACAAAATTCTAACTGCTACAATGATTTAATATAATTTTGGCGTCCACAAGTAAAGACGACTTTTGTTTTGGCATTTTATAACATACTTTTATTTTAGCGTATTTTTTGTTTTGTGGTTTCTAGGTACACAATTATTCACTGAGAATCGTAAAATAATCACCGTTCTTCAGAGATTGTCAAACTTTTCAAATGCTGGCTTCTGCTGTTCATTTATTTCGAAATGTTTAACAAAAACCGTAACGTATTTAATTTTATCTTTTCGATATGATATAAAAGGGCCGATGAGAGTCGCGTATATCATTTTCACTTTCCTAATTATTTGATCCAAATTATACTTTACGATCTAAATTACGTCCTGAGTTTTGCCTTTCGGGGATTAATTGATGAGTTCAAACTTCTGTTGGGATTTTGTCCATTGTAATTAGAGAAATCTTATTAAAACGAGGTTATTTTATTTTGCCGTTTTCTTAAAAGGAAAGTTATTTCTCTTATTCGCCTAGACGTTTTCAATTTCAGCAGAAGCGTTCAATCAAAAGTTTTTTTGTCATTCGCTTTGAAAATATAATAAAATTTCAAAGTTAGTGTTTACACATATAAATTTACTTAGTGACAAAATTTATAAAAGTAATAGTTAAAATAAGTATACAAAAAGGAGCAGGGGTATGATCTACAACTCAAAAAATTATATATGTGTATTATGTATGAATGTGTGTGTGTGTATTATGTATTAATGGTCTTATTATTGTTTTAAATAGTGATATTTAATTCATGAACAAAAAACGAATTATAAAAAATATTTTGTTTAAGTCCTTTAGAAGTCATTAACGCTTCAATGCATCTGAGCATAATCTTTATATATTTTTTTTGCTCTCTGTCTTATTAAAGATAGATGGTGCCATTCTTTTATTAGGATTTTTGGTCATATGATTTTTAGACATTATTTCTTCTTTGGCTACTTTCCTGGGTATTACTTGGCCATGGTAAGACATTAATTTATTTACACCCAAGAAACTGCTAACGCTCCTGGCTTTATGACAAAGTGCAGAGGTGTAAATGTGGAGTTCTTGCATTCAGCAAACCATTCTTGCAGTTGAAAAACCAGTAATTATAATGCTAATTTAGCCGATGTTTACGGGCCCAGACAAATCATTTTTACTTATCATTTTCATTTCAATAATTTTCATTGAATCATTTTCATAAGGTCGAGGCTCCATTTCTTTGTTGGCCTGTGAGCTTCTTGCGGAGACGTCTTTTAGAAAAAGAGCTGACTTTCTTCTGCAAAACAGCAGATGTCTTTAAGCAGGTTCCTATTTTTAAAGAAATTTCTTAAATGTTTATTTGTAGCTAAGTTTGTGTACTTACAACCTTGAAAGGAGATTAATGTAATGGTTCTTCTCTCTGAATGAAGTTTTAAGAAAATCTTCAGTCGTTAACTTATCAGAAAATCTTCCAACGTAGACTATAACGATTTATTATACAGTTTACATTTTTTTAGCAATAAATTAAACAAGTTATTTGGGTTTAGTTTTTCACCGTTTCCGTCAAATGAGCCAACGAATTATATTAAAACATTTAAATCCAAAATGTGTGCTAGTGAGATATGCGGTGCGTCTCGTAGTTTTGACGCTGTTTTACACGTTACAAAATACAATTAAATTAATCACTATCAAAAAAGTATGGTGATGTTAATAATTAAAATTATAAATTATCAGACTTGAGTAACGTGTGGAGAAAGCTTAATATATGCTACATTCCATATCGTTGGGATGCGCGGCAATAACGTTGAATTTGCTTCACGATGTGGCCCGTAGGTGCGAGCTTTTGTACTCGTTGTTGCGATGCCGGAAATCAGGGTGTTATAGGATTTATATCGGTTATTATTGCCATCCGTCTACAAAAACTTTTTAGAAAGTTTTCAATCTCACCATTCGTATGTAATAAGAAACGACAAAACTGAACGCTTCTCTGCTGGTCACCTTTCTCGAGACATGAATCCAACAATTAAGATGTGTATTCGCAAAATGTCCTTTATTACAGATGCTCCCACGAGAGGAATTAACACTTTTTTTAAATATTATTTCATTACTATTAAATTGGAAGGAGGGGGTGAGAGAAGGGAGCATGTAGAAGGATAAAGTGAACAATGTGTAAGTAATGTCGTGTTTGAACGTTGATTAATTAAAAACAAATCGGCATTGAAATATATTACAAAACCCCTTCGTAAGTGTACATATAAAAATTAACTTGCAATTTGATGCAATAGAAAGCATACTTTTATTTGCACAAAAAACTGACCAAATTTTTCATATACTTTTCCATAGGCTGCAGCTACATTTCTTATCCTTCTATGTGGATCCTCATTAAACTCTTCAAGTATGCCTTTACCAATAGCAATACCGTACTGTCTTACATTTACTTTGGATTCTTGAAAATACAAGTTGCCTGTCCTATGTTTGAAATGCATTACGGCGTGGTGACCGCCTATTAGGATACTGCTCCTGATAAACGTATTTTTTATGAGTATACTCTGTCATGATTACAATAACGAAAAGAGGTAACTAAAACTTTTAAAAAAATAAATAAAACAATAACAAAGTTTAATAAAAACCTAATTTAACAAATTAACAAAAACATGACAAAATTTAACAAAAATATTAAAATTAAAAGTAAAATTTAGATAATAAAATGAAAAATGTGTGTGTAGTCAAGAACAAGTCGTTGTCACGAACAGTGTTATCACGAACAGGTATGTTGTCATGAACAGGTTACAACACAACTGTTTGTGGTGGATTATAGGAAAAAAAAGAGCGGAGGTCGCAATCGATTTTACCTGCGCAAGAAAGGAACAAAGTATATTTTGTTGCTCACTTTCTATAATTATCTTTATCCACCACATGGTTATTGCGGAAATCAGTTTACTTCCGTTATTATAGTTCGCGTATCTCAGGTGTCTTTATGAAAAAGTATCATTAATTTCATGAAGTTATTTAAAAGTTTGCTTTGTACATGGTATATCGGTAAAATAACGTGAATTATAGATTTTTTAGTTAAGAGTATTTGAATATCTTAATTACGATTAATTTTTTCTAACTGCAATGAAAAACTGGATTTTAATATTTTTTTCCATTTATTCCCAAGATTTTCTTAGGACATAATATTATTATCCGCTAAAATTTTCCTTAAAAATATTCTCTTTAGCAACGACGATATATGAAACCAAATCATAAAAATTATGGTGAGCTGTTACAACCATAAAAACAATAGTTAGAAAACCTTCAAGGGCTTAGTTCGTGGATGTTTTTCAATAAATTAATACCTCCAAAACCATTGAATTTTACATGGAGGATTCTATTTAGCACTTTAATTTTTAATGATACTTTAAAACGTTATAACCAAATATATATTTTTTTTAATTCCTTCCTTTTACATAATTTCGGAGGAAATCGGCAGTTACAGATGAACTTTCATACAGATAAGGGTTCCGTTTTTGATTCTGATCTACGAAACCATATATATATATATATATATATATTTATATATATATATATATATATATATATATATATGTACATATGTATATACATATATATATATATATATACATATGTATATACATATATATATATATATATATATATATAAATACACACAAGATTTTAAAGCTAATTAAGCCATTACTTAAGTTCCTAATGCCTTACTCAATATTTAATTGGATTCATAAAACTTAGTGTAAGTAAAAACTGAGGAATTTAAAATGAATTCCGTGCAATTTTTAAGTGTTCGGGACGAAAATATAATACCGTTGGATGTCATCAGAAGTTTCCAAATGACAGAGCAATGGGCCACATGATACAAGATTAGTTTGGAAGCGCGTAATTGAAAACCAATATTTTACTTTTCTTCTTCATTAATGTGCAGGCGAGGGATTCTGCATAACAACAATTGTCTAGTGTCCAAGGTAAAAAAAATCCTTTACTAGTTACTTTTTTTTGTAAATAAAGAAAATATGAAAACGGTCAAACAAAACTACACAATGTTAAGAGTAAAAACAATTTGAAATAAATCTAATTATATTAGAACTAAGGAAAGAATATTATATATATATATATATATATATATATATATATATATATATATATGAAACTCGTGGCCATTCTCTTTCTCCCTACTAAATATTTTTTATGAAAATAATTGCGGTTTATTATGAAAATAGACTTAAAACAAGGATTGTTTGTATTAATTTTTTATTAAGTTTCATGCCACATGGAAACTGTACACTCATAAAATGCATACTCATTGGCAAAATTCACAAAAATATGTCTTATCAATAACAATTTACACCCAAAATTACTCCGTTTTAGTCGATCCCAAAAGAAAATTCTGAATTAAATAGGTATGGAAAAATATCGTCGCCTGTAACGGAATAAAGCCGAGAGATGCTGTAAACTGTTTTTTTTATATTTTTATAAATAAGTAATCTGTGAGTCCAAATACTTCTTTTCAGTTTTGCAGTTTTCTTTATTTGCATTAATAACGTTGCCATAATTGGATATGTGATATGAAGTATATTTATTTTGTTCATAGGAAAAATAATATAACCTTTAAATCGGAAAAAGAAAATAGCTGCCACTTACTGATTTAATAATAACTATATTAATAATATTTTTTGTGGCGGACAGAAATGGCGAAAGACGGAACCCTTATTTTACTAATTTCGCCATATATTTTCGCCTGCCTCTAGTTCGGTAGATCAAAACTTTTTTAGTTTAAATTTGACCGAATTACAATTTCACAGAAACACGTAAATTAATTATCGCAAAAAATAAAAATAAATAAACTACACTTTTTTGTGTAGACCAACTTTTACATGAAACTTGGGGGACGAAAAACGTTTTTTCGCGGTTTCCACCCAGTAGAGTGTTGTAAAAAAATCTTATAAAATTCTGTTAAAAATGTAATGCATATTATTGTTGGGCATCTCCTGTACTAGATTTGACTCTCAAAAACGTTAAAAAGTGAAACCTCCACTCTAATTCAAACTATTTATTTGAAATAACTGAAAAACACGACAGTATTTTGCAAACACTACAAACAAATATTTCTTAGTGGCATTAATAAATAAAGAGATAGAGGCAATTAATTAATTTTTCCTACGGCTGTAAAATATACACAAGGCGATATACTTACGCAGTTTAAAATAATATTAATATGTGTCATAGTTTAATAACAACACTATGCAATTACTGTTTAACCAATTTATACGTCCCTAAATGCCTATTGAATCCTTCTAACGCGAGTTCTACTCATACTTAATATATTTATATTATATACAATGCAATAAAAAAATACGATATAAGTTCTTAAATATATTAAGGTAAATTTAAGTAAAATACATTCACAATAATTCACAAGTCACTGAATGGTATTATAAAGTAAAAAAAAATGATTATTACACATGTTTTATTGTAAAACATTAAAAAAGCTGATGTTCGCTTCATCAGGATTGTTTTTCTTTAATCTTCTTAGTTTATAAAACTTTCTTGATGAGATACTAAGGAAGAAAAGGTCATAAAACACCTTTGAGAAATAATAACTAGTATTTAAGAAAAGAAAATGTTTTTCTATCAACATTCTAGCTGCTTTTGAAGTCTTCACATTTTGAGTTATTTTCCAACTGCAGTTTTCTGTTTTTCCCTAAAAGTAAAGTTTTTGATATTACGGTTTTTTCCTTTGGAATATGTTGTATAACCGTGCCTGCTAATGCAAAATATTACTGTTTTTTAAGGTAAATTTTTCAAATATTTTTACAGACTTTCTGGGGTAGACGTCCATCTTCCCCAAAAATGGAAGATGTAAAAAAATTGAATTGTCGGTTGTCTTGGTTCCTACCACCATCATCCTATTGTCATATTGATGATGGTGGTTCTTTAATTTATATATATATATATATATATATATATATATATATATATATATGTATATATATATATATATATACATGCACCCATATGTGCCCACATTGTAATTCATTCCTTAGAGCAACGATACAATAATACACCTAAAAATTGTAACATGTTCACTCAAATCACAATATTTAATAAAGTTATCGCTATAACTGTCGCTATAATTGTGACTAGCACTATGTAGTTTCTTAGTTTGAATAGACTATAATTTTAATCAAATAATTCTCTTGTGACGGTTAAGCAGTTCAATTTTAGCGCTTATTTTCTTCGGATTGACGTAGCTTTATTGGAATTTTCAAAACAGCGAAAGGACTTGTTTACCGATATAAATTATGTGGATATTTTGTATCTGTGTGAAAGAACTTATGACAATGTCGCTGAAGATCGACGACTATAACAGGAGTTGTATATCGGCAGACGGCTATTTGATGTTAAATTGCTTCCTAATATTATTCGTCGTCTGTACGAAGTAAGATTGCGTCGCACTGAGCCTAGGATCAAACAAGTCAACAAATGAATTCTACAAGTTTTTGATGACGAATTCTCTAAGGGAAGAGCAGAACTTAGTTTTTCAATAAAAAAGTTGCATAAATTGAGTATGAAAATGAAAACGACTCCTTCCATTTCACCCTGTCGCCGATTTCATTTAAATGCTAATATTGAAATTTATACTGTGGACGGATGAATCGAAATTTTAAGGTGAACAAATTTTAAGCATATATATATATATATATATATATATATATATATATATATATATATACTAACTTACAATAATCCTGCCATTTATTCAGTATCTTGTATTGAGTAAGTTGCTATTTATAAATGAACAAAACCGTTGGAATTAGTTATTAAGTAAAATAAAATAAAAATTATTCAATATGTTTCACAGATATTTAGTCAGATTCCAGTTTTACTTCTCCAATTTAAGTTTTTCTTTTAAACATGCATCCAATATAAATAAGATTCTAACTTTAACAATTACTATACTTTTAAATTTTTCGTTTCGTTCATTTGTTTGCCAAACCAAAATATCTAATGATATATAAAATAGCGATAATACCCACTTTTTTGCCGTCTCCAGTGGTGTATAGTATTATTATTTATAAATTGATATTTTTAAAACTTCGACTTGTTTAAGACATATGAATTGACTTTTACTGTTGTGACGGTGAAGTGGACAGGTGGCCTATGTAAGTGCAATATAATTTCTTCAGAAAACGGCAGTTTTCCGGAAAACTATTTTGACAAGTCCACAAAGAACCGTGAGATGAGTGTTTTAAATTGATTAATTTGTACTATATTAAAAACTACAGGTTTTATAAACAATTTTCGAAAAAAGTAAACCTATACCTACCAACTTAATATTACATGTAGTGTGGTTTAGAGATTTATTTTATAATTGAACGAATTTCCATTTGGTTTTAATTTGACCACGTAAAAAAAATCATTTTACAAACAGGAAATATGTACAAAAGTTATATTCTACGAGTAAACCATATTTATATATATTTTTTGAACTATTTTAACTCATCTTATTTTTTCTTACTTCTTTTAGCTTAGTAAATTAATTAGTATGTATTAGTTTAGTTAACTTTTAGTATAGTTTATTTGTTACTTCAATTAGTTGGATACGTTAACGTTAATTACTTAGATTAAAATATTTTTGGTCCGTTCATTTTTTTTTCATCTTTTGCCTTTTAATTTTAATACTACAGGACCAACGGTCGTGTGGTCAGTTTTACATGTGGCACAAACCGTTAACGATACTTGTTGCGTGTCTTACGATCATCTCATTTTTATGCGTGTTTATTCGCGCTCCGACCCATAAACTGCGTATTAGCGACTATCGTTAAGTGACTCGGCGAATTCTTCGTAATTGTCTGGTCACCATTCTCCCGAGTTTAATATGAGGCAGTGAGGGGACCCTTTCGATAGAGGAGGAGGAAGTGAAATACTGAGATCGGAATTGGGGGCTTTCACCCTTAGACTAGTTTACACGACAATATACATTGGTAATGAATTATTTCTACAATCGAATGATCTAGTCGTGAGATATTCTGTAATTGATTATTAAATTTTGTAATTCAATGATCTTCATAATGGAGTTGTAAGTAACCCTAATTACCACGATTAAATCGAAATACCACAATTAATTTAATGATTTTTGTTCTTATTTTTACATTATAATTATAATATATGTATTTTTTTATTTGCATCGAAACTAATGTTTTGACAGAAATAGACACATAAAATAATTCTTTTAATTCTGGTTTTGTTAGCTTTATGTTTATGTGATCTTTAAAGTACAAGCAAAGTAAATTTATCGTCGCAATAACTAATTTGTTATGGCATATGTTGCTGACAGTGTAAATTGAAAGGTATGTAATTTATCCATTTAAACAGTTTAAACCTTGTGTATTCATTTTATACAAATAAGCACGATTTGTGATAGACATGAGCGTCAGAGAAGTGGCAAGTGAAAAGAAAAATAGGAGAAATGTAGCCGCTTAGTAGAACAATGCTATTTATTCTACAGCTTAATTTATGAATTTAAATTCATTTCTAGCTTCATTACTTTCCATTTGAACAAAGCTTCATTACTTTCAATTTTGACAAAGTTGATTGAAATATCTTCTAAAAATAAATCAGGAAACGATATCAATTAATGTGGCGAATAATTCATATATCATTTTTAATTAAATGTTATCTTAAATAAGTTTTAAAAAAATTATTGTACTGTTTATAATGTTCAACAGCATTACAATTATGTTGATGAAAATAATTATAATGGATATTAATTTATCTTTCTAGCTTAAACCTTTATATGAAATCGTCAAAAATCAGCAATACTGCACGAGCATCATTTTGGAAAAATGTGATATTGAAAACCGCCCAAGGTTTAATCGATTCAGATTAACCTATACTTCTCAGTAAGAACCATTCAAATAAAGTTTACAATGGAAAAATAGTTGGATATTATAACTATCCATTTGTTAAATTAATGTATATTTCTACAATTTTAAGAAATTTAGTGCGAATATCTTTACTACGTAATGAAGTAAAGGCTCGTGTGTGGAAATTAATGTCAGCCGAATGTTTCTGCCATGATTCAGGATAATACTCACTGTTATATTCTAAAACCAAATAAATATTTAAAAGTAATGTAAAACTTTTAAAAAAGGTTGTAGATTTTATGAAATCGATTATTTAATAACGTACAAGAATGCAGACAAACATTAGCTGACTGAGTCTGATTTATTCGCTTTTACTCCTTTAACTCCTGTTATTTTAATTTTTAAAAGCATTAACAGTAATATCTTTTTTTTCTGAACGTTCGAAAAGAAGTTTGAACGTTCAGTTCAATTGATAAAATATTTTATAAATTAAGCTAAACAGTTTGTTCTAGTACCAGAAAATCCGATTTGGCCGAGGAAGACCTTTAATTTTCGAATAAATAAATTATATTTTCTACATAAATTTTTTTCATTTTTCGTTCTCGGTGTGAATTCGGGCGGCAATCACGTTGAATTCAAAACAAACACGGGCAGGAAGAGGAGCGACAAAAATACTATTACTCGATTTTATTTAATGGTTGAAACAAATGGTTGGTAACCACTTTATGTAACTAAAATTTTGATCTTGGATTTCATCTGTATTTTCAAATGCAGATGGACGCTAAATTTTTAATACGCTGTTATAAAATATTTTTATAAAGACAAGGCTTACATAATCAAGCTAACCTGCGAAGTTTGTAAATACGTGTATTATCTTATTAAAAATTATTCAAGCACGTTGTTTCCGGATTTATTCTGTTAAAAATTCCCAATTAACTTGTTTTTAAAATTTTAAAGTACTGTCGTTTATTACTTATTTTTGATCTACTTAAATAATAAATTTGGATATATCATCTCTTATCCAATATAAATAATTGGTTTTATATATAAATAAGTGTAGTTAGTAAGTGTAGCACTAGTGTGTTATCTCTGAAATTTTAAGAAGTAAGGTGTAGCAGTAACCTCTATTAATTTGGTAAAATTAGTAATTCTTTTAAAATAAACTAAAAAACATGTCAATATTTGATCTCAGTTTATAGAGAATGACGCGTGTGTTGTGTCATCCCATGTTTCTCATTACAATTACGATCTGGATACATGAAAAATATTAAATGACACGTCCCATTCCAGAAACATTAAAGAGGAGCAAGAAATTCTCAGAAATCACATTATTGATTTGACGACGAATATAATTTTGCGTTGAAATAAGTTTCATATCAACAACGGAAAGTTGAATACTTTACTCGATATTGTTCTATAAATTCCTTCCTAATTTGATAAGCAGTTTGCCAACAATTCTTTTGATAATTGATATCCATTTGGTTATACGTTTGGCTCCTAACTTTACGCAGTGATACCGACCACATTGCCTTCTCTATACAATTTTCAAATTATTTCTTATTAAGTTACTCGTAACTTCATTAGGTTCCATTAAATAAGGAAAGAGAGATGAATGAAAACCTATATATATATTATAGTGATTCAAAACGTACTTACTTTCAAGTGAATTTAGCTGCGCCTACGACTTAGTTTGCGGGAAAATTTAGACCAAAAAAAATATTAAGATTGTTTTTCTCTTAATTTAATTAGAGTAGCATCGACGTAGCAACCCTCTAGTTATTATTATAAATCGATAGTCGTTTCAAACTATTTTATCAAAGCGAACGCTTTGTAGCACAGTTTTAAGTTAATTATTTCAAAATAACTTTGACGTACTTAAAAAATTGCGGATGGAATAATTGGAAGAAACTTATTATTTTTTTTCGTCTGCCTATATTATTTTTTAATATTTTATTTTAAAAATGGTGGAAATAGTAAATTCAAGAAACTAAACAAAATGAAATAGTCTAGAGCTCAAAAGGTCTAGAGTTCAGGCTATCCTGAACTCTTAAATATACATGAATATTTAAATTCCATTATGCGGTTTTTGTTGTGTCTTAAAAATTTGAGCTCTAGACTATTCTAGAGCTATCTCTAGCTCAAATTTTTAAGACACAATATAAAAAACCGCATAATGGAATTTAAATATTCATGGACAATTACAAAAGAGACTCTCTCATCAGCAAGAGCATAGTGCACTACATATCACGTATTATTATGGAAAACTGTTATTTATTAAATTTAACCAGACCTAATTAAACAATAATATATATATATATATATATATATATATATACATATATATGTATATATATATATATATATATATATATATATATATATATGTGTGTGTGTGTATATTTATATATATGTATATATATACATAAAGTTTATGATAATTATTCATTATTGTAATTCTTGCCATTCACGATTCATTTGCTTTTTCATTAAAGCTACGAAATCAATATTACACAACTTTTGAAAAATCTAATTAAATAAATCAATATAAAATCTTTGTTGAAAATATAACTAAGCTAATTACTCAGTATCTTACTGTAAAAAAGCACTTTAATTACATAAAATTGCTCCGAATTTAATATACCTACCGTTGTACAGCTGAGTAAAATTTTCTTTGCTTAAGCTCAAATTCAGTTCAATACATTTTCCTTTTTGGGCCTAATTTTTATTAACAAGTAAATGAAATTATGTTATATCTACTTTATTTAAATCCTTATCCACGACCTGAGTTTCATTGCATGACAATATCTCCAGGTAGGCAATTTAAAGGGATATTCAAAAAAAATGTTTTCTAAATAAAAATAAGGAACTTTGTTACTTAATTGATGTTTGCTCGTACTGAATTCAAGAAAATTATTTTCGCGTATTATAAATTCCCAAACCTAATGAAGTTTACTGTAATAATATATTTTTTTAATTGGACATTAATATTATGATATCATGTACGTATGATTAAAAATTCATTGTTTAGTCGTTTGAATGAAGTAACCTTGCAAAAGATTATTAACGAATGAGAGAAATAGATTTCTTATTAAGAACTTTTGGGTAAAGTTGCTAAAATTATACTAATATCAGAATTAAATTTTTCACATATCGTTACTAATGCTCCTACACGTCCAATAAGTAAATTGAAATTTTTTTCTGTGAAAATTTACCAAGCTATGACAATATAATTTCCGCAAAATTCGTTAATTGGTAGTTAAATTTCTTGCATAAAAGAAAAAGAAGTGTTTTCATAGAATTATTAATTAACGTAATATACTTTATTTATCACCGATAAGTAAACAATAACATGAATACTATTCCAGGTTTTATTTAATGATATTATCTGTACAGAGAAAATAATGCACTTTAGTTTTAATACAAATTGAGGTAACTGGGCATGAAGAGTAATTTGATTCCACTTTATTCCTTGAATTATTCCAATTTTATAGATAGTTGCTATCATGTATTAATTGAATTGATTTAAATTAATTTTAAGTGGGGTTTAACTACATAATAATTATAGTTTTTGGCACGATTTTAGAGTGTTTCCGTTTTATAGTATGTGATTTTGAAGTACCAGTTAACTTGTCTGTCATGTTTTTTGTCTACTAACTGCCAATACCAGCGGGAAATCACTTTTCATTATTAATTACAGGTTTCACATTATAAATAATTATGACTATAGTTATATTCTATCAGACTGAAAACTTACGTACTATGTTATAATTTTAAATGGATTGTTAATCTGGATACTCATTTTGTGACACGCGTTCTTAGCATTTGCCGAAAGATTAAAAAAATGTGTATGTTGAAATATTGAAAAGAAAGTTTGGGCCATTTATGTTTCATATGGCAATATTATTACCCTCTAATAATCATTGAATTTAATATATTTTGAAATATTAATTTGTGGTCAATTTCCTTAAAAGTCGTAATGATTTATAAATTAATTTAAGCTTGTTTAAATATTTCTTTTTGTTAATATAGTTAAATTCAAAAACTGGTGTCGTAAACGGTTGTAATCCAATCTTTACAATATTGATTTAATTTTACAAATGTATATTACTAAAAGAATTATTTTAGTATTATATTGTTAACTTGGCGTTGTTCATATACTGGCTATTGAACAAAAGGTAAATAAAGTTGGACGACTATTGCTTTTGTAGCAGCATAAAGTTGGATTGTTTTCACATAAAGGTGCAAGCAGGACAACAAACTGTCAAAATGATTCTTTGCTTTAGTTTTTTTTGTAACCCTTATGAGAATTTCGTGAACATTTGAAAATTGCGATCGAATATTCCGTAAATTTTTTAAGCATTTATGCTCTGTACATAATGTAAATCTGTAAATATTTAACTCTTATTTTTCTTCATTAAATATCTGGCAATATTAAGATTGACCTGTCTATTTTTATATATATATATATATATATATATATATATTTATATATATAATTATATATATATATTTATATATATAAATATACATACATACACACACGATGTCCGAAAAACAATTTATTTTCGTTAAAATAAAATTTAAAAGATAATTTTTCAGAAAATTTCAAATAATGTCCATAATTATAGTCATCTTTCACGTAGACGGGATTCGGGATATCTTTCGTGGACGGGATTGCGCACATTGTTTTGCTTCGTTCGGCGGAATAATCCGCCAACAGCTGTGAAGACATCGCCACTGCGGGTAAACACCGCACTCTCGGCAAGTATTGGGTATGTCAAAAAAGAGTTATTTGTAACACTTTTAGAAAAAAGGTATGTTTTACGTTTTATTTGAACGACAATTTATTCCGTTATAGCCAACGAATGGCATCTTTTTTGTCCGACATCTATTCACGGACACTATATATGTATAGTCCCAAAATGGCAATGCTTACCTAGAGCTTTGTACTACGTTGTTATTTTATCTAGAAAATTAAAGAAAAAATACTACAAAACGGAAGTTACAAAAAAAATCGTCTCCTTCCAAATACCAACATAAAATTTATGATTACTGTAAAATAATGATTAATTGTTATATTTCTTGACATCCACGATCCACTAAATCAATACTTTCAACGTTTAATTATTTTTACATTAACGCTGCGAAAGCAATATTATACAAGTTTTGAAAACTTTAATTATCATTTTTGCTTGAATTAATTAATGAATATTCTCACTTAAATAAGCGGAAAATGTGCCAAAATCGAACCAGATCGGGAAGTAATTTATGGAATTATTTTGCACATATTAAAATAATAAGTTACTAGTCTTGTATCCTTGTCTTTTATTATTTGTTATTAATTATTATTTGCAAATTAACAATAATATTCTGAGATACTTCTTGAAAGTTAATGATTCGTGTTACTGTTCTGAGAACTCCTCTAAATCCACGCCGTCCATCGCCGGGCCATTCTTGAAATTTTGATGAGAACCATTCAGCTTTTTATCTCTATTTCACTCCGCTAAATGTCTTGTTGTTTCCCTCGTGTTAGTTAAAATTAAGTTTTGGGATCCAAGTTATATCTTAAACGCGTAATTTTACAATTCAGAGTTACTAGTTTCTTATTCCCCGCGAACATTTTAAAGTTTTTGAATGTGTAGCGTGCTCATTCCAGCTAACTATTCGAGAAAAGTCGGGCTCTTATATAGGTGTAGATTTCACTACGATATTGTATATTCTTTATAGTTACTATTTTGATATATTCTGTAAATTGTTTCATAAGTTAAATTGAATAACACATAGTTTAAAAACAATTGACATTTTAACAATATATGTATGCACGGTTGCTAATTTAATTTGAGTAGTTTGGAAAGCATACAGCTAAAAAAATTCAGTTCACTCTCTTCGAGAAATGAAGACAACTATTCTTTAACACACAGAAAGTTATAAGATCTAATTTAGGATCAAGCTCCAAGTAAACCCATATCTGGATAAAAGACAGTTGCAGTACTTGGCCGTGGCGGATTTTAAAATTATGTAACATTGCTATTATTTTGTAATATTTAAATCATTACTAGCATAATGAATATCGATCTCTTTTCATGTATACTCGTAGAATGAGCTGCGAAGAAATTCGCTGCAGACGATATGCTAATTTTCCATAGCTCCGCAACACTGCCAAGTCGTATAACTTTCTTTGACCAATATAGACTTAATTATGCCTGGGCACTTCATGAGATATAATTAAATATAATTTTTAAATATTAAGAGATAGCTAGTCTCGGCAAAATATTTATATGAACTGTTTTTGATGGGATCTCAATTTGTTTGTAGGTCGCCCTTTGAACTGCCTCTTCGCAGACTTTCCTCTTTATCTCTCTTATCTCTCTTATCTCAATAAGCCGTCTGGGTTGCTCATTTGCAGACGTTCCTATTTCACCCCTTCTGCTTGGCATGTGCCTCGCTCTTGTCGCCGCCAGGGTCGCCACCGCCACCTATTCGTTATAAGGCGCTATATAAAATGGTGTCCACGCCTCTAAATGGCACGGTGGCGGCAACGCACCCTGACACCGTCGTGTTTGTACATTGTATATAAGTGTCACATTTATTTTGTAAGATAATATAATCTTTAATACCAAATTTCAATTTTGGAAGCCTACTGTGTATTTTATGACTACGAGAAATTCTTAGACGTTAGTACGTATAAATGTTTATCCAACCCACTGCGTTGTGATGGACGAGGAAAATCACTTATTTTTTAATACACTTTATAGAATATAAAGAAGCGCCCTAGAGATTTTGGTGATCTTCAGTAACTGATAAGTAAGTGAATAAGTGAGAAAATTATAGATTTTTTATAATAAAAGAACCTTAACTAGTTAAAGTAGAAAAATTAAATTTGATTTCTATATTCATTGTGGTAACTAAATTTTTATTGTGACAATAATAAATTTGAACTTTCAAATATTATCGACACCAATGTTATGAGAGTACAACAATACAGCGAATAGCTTCGAATTATTCTATGGGCGTGCCAATGGTTCAATTAGAAATGAAAGAATTTAGTTTATGGAAAATTAAATACTTTTATTAATGCATAAGCCTTTTGACGTTGGGCGTTTTATTGCAGCGAAGCGCCAATTAAATCAACTATAAGTAGGTTATACGTATTGATATTTCATTGTGACGAAATAATGTAAATTAAATAATCATTGACACATATTAAATTTTTTATCATGTCCAAAGAAGCTACATGTGATTTTAAAGACGGATGATAAAATAAAAACCGTCATAAAACTTGCTTCGTGATGACGTTACAAACGACAAACACATATTTCACGTAAAACCTCATGGAACTCTCCAGCGGGACTACTTCGATTTCTTATATATTCTCAGTTTAAGTACTCCAAGAAGTTTCTCCGTAACATGGGAAATGAGAGAAAATGCTTTTAACATGTATATACCACAAACTGGACGTTATGGAGGAAAACTTGCCCGAGCTATGTGCCTCAGTTATGATTTTGTGGGACAAGAAACGTAACCGTAATACGGTAGAATTTGCGATAAGAATGTCGGTACGTACATGGAATGACGCAAGTGAACGTGACCTAATCGTGTTTTATAAAACATATTTCAATATTTATAGGAATATATATGGGAAGAAATTACTGACCACCACAACTCCCAAAGCCTAACGCTAAAAGCGTACATATATTATTACCTCGTGAGGTAAATGAGAAAAAATGAGGTATTATGAAACAAAGGACTCCAAAGTATGCTGATTGTTGTCTACTTCCGTTATTTTTAATAAAAAACGTAAAAAATCTTTGGTATTTATTTAAGATATCTAACTTCTAATATTTTCTTGATGCAACATTTTTTTTTACAAAAATTGATAAATTTGTATATAAATAATATCAATTGTAACGTATAGAATTTGTAAGAGCGCGAGTGTCGATGTGAAAAGTAATTATATTGGAACCATATAAAAGATTATATTCATACCACTCGTTTGTTTATGTCGGTTGCAGAGTTCTTTCAATAAAATTCGTAGAATAAGAGTTGGCAATATCTCATATATGAAATGATGATAATTTTTTAAGCTAAAAGCTAAGTATAAAACGATACGGCACTTCGACGGTCTTCGGCAGGAAGTGGTATCATAAAAAGCTTTACAATTGAATCTTTATGAAGAATTTTTAAAAATAAGTTTAAATGGTTCCTCAGATGTATATTATCACTTAACAATTTTAAAAAATCAGCAGTATATAGAAAACTGTGTGATGTGCGTGTGACCTACACATCATTTGTGATGTGCGTGTAACCTTCTTTCCTATCTTCTCTCACTGTTTTCAAATGGGCTCTTGCTAAAATATTTCCCGAAATGAAAATTAAAATTTTTTTCTATAACGTATGCGACTAAACTATTACATCTTACAACTAGGTCAAAATTCAATTTTCTGTTTCATTTGGTTTTTGAGAAACATACCTACGATAGACAGAAAGACAGCCTTCACAAAACAAGCCAAGACAGCCTCACAGGACAATTAGATATCGAGGTGTTTCCATTTTATTAATGTTTTATTTTACCAATTATGGCAAGGGACATTAAAAATTCAATGGGTTATTTTGTGACATTTATTAACATGGCATCATTATGGTAGAAACCTCTTACACTAATGTCGAAGTGAGCAAATATAACACTCAGACTAATATTTTAATTGATTTGTTAATCAGTAAGGGATCTTATTTTAATATTTGGATAAAAACTCTTGGGTACATGCATTATAAATATTCAATAATATAAATGTAGCAATTAAACTTTTCTGCACTGTAATACGAAAGTAATTTTTAAACTACAAAAATGCAAAAAAAAAGTTAAACTCGCCTTCCTGATATTCACAGGAACGTGATAAATAACATTTTTAAGGAATATAAAGTACTTGTGTTAATTGCTTTTGTTAAATATTAATAAAATAAACTTCTTTTACTTTAATTCAAGCCAAACTCGCCATGTTTACAAACAATCGGTGCAAATAATTATATTTTTTTAAGTCAAACAAATTTCATATGTCCTTGACACATAGAATTTTGAGTTTTGGAATTAAGTGAGGAGGGTCCTAAATCAAGTTTCTGGGAATTTTAGCAACATTTGAGGACTAGGTAAAAAACAATTGAAAATAAAGTTATTCCGGGTCATTATGACCTAATCTTAATTCGAGATACTAACGTTTCAATACAACTAATTTCTTGCTATTAAATATTTGGTTATCGCGTAACATGGAAAGAAAGCTAAAACCTGGATTATTCGGATTTGTATAAAATTCGATTTTTTTAGATGTGGTACTTTAAATAATATATGTACATTTTGAAAATTATTATCGATTAATAACTATAGGGTTTATTGACTATAGGGTTACTGCAACCTATCAGCGGCGTTGCTTTTTCACCTAAAACATTCTCTGGGGTGTTCGAGCAAATTTACTTCTCTCATGAGTGCTAAATGTCGAAACTTAAAATGCCAATTAAATGAGGTAGAAGTTAGTGAATGGTGTTTGGTCGACACATTTAATAGCGACAAGTTTGCTTTATTTCATAAATTACAGCCTTTTTATTATTTTTAAAATTATCACCTTAAGTGAGCGAAGAAATATTTTAAAAAGTTGACGAATAATGTTTATTAAATAAATGTTACAAAAATTTTTATTTTATAAATAATATAGTTGAAATTTGCATATTTGCCTTCGTTGTTATTTACCATATATTTGATTTAAAATTATTATTGTTATATAATTACATTTACTTCTTTTTCGATTCTGTTTTGTCGTATTTTATAACATTTTAAGGTTAAGCCGTAATTTAATATAATAAATTTACAAATTGTAATATAATTGAAGCTTTACGTTATAGGATATTTCAATTATCACAAATAGTTCTACGTTGAAAAGCCATGATGGTAAGAAAAATGCCGGAAACAATGCACAAATTATAGATTTTACCAAATGGTTAAACTATTTGGGATACTGAAATTACTTTTATCACTGAAATTTATCAAAATCTTTCATGCTCCATTTTCATAGATTCTAGAAAACCGCACTACATAATTAAAAAAAATAATATATATATACATATATATATATACACATATATATACATATATACATTTTTTTTTCATTTGATTGTAAGCGACAATAGAATTTTCAAAAGATATTCTAAAGTTTTTGACAAATTTAATCAACGTGTTGTATATTTATCCTGTAAAATAAATTAAGTAACTGTAGCCATTTTTAGGTTTTCACGCCTCAAAAGGAAAAAAAACGAACGTATTTCTTCAGTCTATTCCACCACTTTATCTCAGAATATGACTTGATGTTGAAATTTAGCATGGAAATGAAGCATATTAACCCGCACACATCTTGTTAGCTAACAAATTAAGTACTTGATTTTTTAAAATTCCATATTAAAGCTCATTAAATGTTTCTTGCTTTAGGAAATCCATAGGATTTAGATTAATTATAAACATATCTGGACTTAACTCTGAGTGTCGTCATTTCATAAAACTGTCTGATAAATATAGATAATTTTCATTCATCATTGATTTCATGTGTAATATCCAACGTACGTGTTTAACGTTTCAAAGTCTCAAGGAATTAATACGCCATATTAATAATATTTTATACCTTGCTGAATATGTCTTCACAGACAGGGACCAGGGCGTATAAAATGAATACCACTATAAAGTGTGTTTAAATATTTTTTTACTTAGTCGTACCTAAACCTCTAAGCAGATCATTATGCAACTTGGCATAAGGCCTGTTGATGATTTATACTTTAACTCTAGAAAAGTTTAATTTTTATAGACAGGTACGTTTTATATTTTTTACTCAATGCCAAAATCGAATACTACAAATTTCAATAGATAGCGCATCACGTATCTCGTCACCTCGATTTGAAAATCAATGAGGATAAAACTGCAGCAGAATACTTGTTTGACATAAATTTTTAATCTATCGCTGTTTATGTGTTATACTAATCACATTAAATTTTTTGTGTCAACCGTGGGCCAAATTTTCTTTTAACATTTGATCAAAACGAAAATCTTATTGGTGAAGGAAATTTAAATCATCCGTGATCGATTTTCGTTCTTGGAATTGAAATATGGAGTTACAGAAATTGGGCTAAAATTTATACACGTTCTTAAAATTTCGAAAACATTTCAAGTTGTTTCCTCTGAACATATTCACATATTTTTTTTAGTAGAATACGGTCTCTTGAGCGTTGTCATCGTCCATCGTTTACCGTCGCTTTAAACTTTTTTACATAATAATTCTTAGTTCAATCCTTTTCATTAATCCTTCTTTGATTTATTTCTACTCTATTGATGTATATATTATCTTTGTCTCACTGAAAAATAAAATCTTTTCAAAATATACGCATATATAATTTATTTGATTGTAATAAATATTATCATATTTTAAAGATTGTTCGCGATTTAAATTATTAGAAAGTCGTGATCTACATCATATCTATATTTACATCTCGGCTCAATTTAAGATACTAATCTTGCTTAAAAAAATTAGTCTATCGTATAAACGTAAAAAATGTTCTTGTTTCCCTTGGTTCGATAAATTATCAATGACCGTTAATTATTTTCAATTTGGTTTCACTGAGGCTAATTTTACATTAGGTGGAATAAAGGGAAGCGTATAATTTACTTTTTGTTTCTCGATATTTCGATGAATTTTATGTTTTGGAAAAGACAGTTACGTTTATTAGCAAATGACACTATCGCAAGTTTTTCAACAAAGTATTTCATTTCTCGAGGTCTATTCTTGACCGAATCGACATCATTTCGAAACAGCATACATAAAAAAAGAGCTCACTGCTCAATTAAATTATTTCACCATTGTTACTCTCAAATCTATTTGCTTTGAACTTGGTGACTGTAGTTATATCCTAGATGTTTATTGCTGAATTTAATTTTAATAGTTTATTTTTTATTTCGTAACTATTTTTAGCTTTTATTTCAAAGATCTGTTAAAGGTTGCGGGAATCCTATAAGATATATAAAACCATACATAATTTATTCAGGTTATGCCTATATATTCACATATAAAGTTCAGAATTATGTTTAATTTATATTATTTGAAATAGCTCCTTTTTGTAGATTTGAGATTTTTATCATTCTTAGTTTTTTGTAAGTATAGTCTTATAAAAACAACCAAAATACCTGCAAAGATAGGTTCCGTAGTGGTATATACATATTATTTAATTAATTTATACAAGTTAAACAATCTAATAATCTTTTCTGTATAATATTCCGTTTATAAAGCACTTGTTTGAACAATTCCTTTCATGTGGACTCCAAATTTAAGAAACTTTTATAAATCTAAAATTGTAGCGGGTCGTGACAGATTGAAGGAAATACATGATAAAAACAAAAGTTTTCACTACAATGACGATCGCTATAGCAGAAGAATTTAGTCATCAGTTGTCGCACTAATATAACAGGGTATGTTAAATATGTCTTTACATTGCATTTTTTAGACACATCTTCAATTTAAAATAATACTTCAGTCGTTTCTTTTATTATCATTTATTCTAACGGATATTTTAAACGCAAAATATGCTTTATTTCTTTCTTTGCATCACCTCAGTTTCTTCGTTGATATTTTTCAAGATTTTCGAACATGTCACTTAGTGACGAAAATAAATACAAATTATTTTTTATACTGAAACAAAATTTAATTTTTTAACATTAAAAAACATTACTTAGTCGGATAAAATGCTTTTACTTACCTGGTGCTAGCGTTAAGCTACTTTCTTTTTAAGCTATTTCTTTACTTTCGCTATCACACCTCCTTTTAAATAACACTTCACATCTCAAGCTACTTAATAATTTCCAATGCCACTATCTTTAATTACATCATTAGGGGCAATTTATATTTTAGCTTGTACTTTAAGCTGAAATCACAGGAACAGATTTGACCATTTCCATTCGTCACTTTTAAGCTCGTATACTCTATTCATACTTCATTAGCGTGAAGTAGTTAAGTAAGTTAATTTAATATCCAGTACTTAACTCTCACGTCCAGTAGTTAAATGTAACGTCTCTTAAAATATACTTTATGGAATATAATGGCAATATAATATATGGAATATAATGGCAATATGTAATGGCACCAGATCGTAGCTAGTATTTTCATAAAATCTTTCAATATATTTTGTGTCTAATAAGAATCGAATAATATATTTTTGTATATTTTTTTTACATTCGATTTATTTCCTTATGCCTTAACTTCTAATTTTATTCTTCAAAGCGATTCTACATATTTTTCAATCGTGTAATTATTTTGAAACAAAAACTTTCAAGGTGTTGATATATCTAAGAAAAAAAATATTAATCATATTTACGTTCTACTTCGTTTAATAACAAATACCAATTTTGAAATCTCAATTTATAATCACATGAAAGAGAACTTTAACTATACAATGTATGTTAATAATGCTTACATTTCATATAACAAAGATTTATAATCTCCTGGCTGTTATTCGGGGCTGAACTTGCATTGTCGATAGGAATATTATGTATATATATATATATATATATATATATATATATATATATATATATATAAATATATATATATATATATATATATATATATATATATATATATTTATATCTTATATTTTTACTGTCTTTTTAGGTCAAAATTATGTTTGCACCGGATACAGGCAATTTATATCTTAGCTTTAAATTAAATCACTGTAACACATAAAAATTTTCATAACTTCTACAGCTGGCGATCTCAATTCTTACCGTATAAATAAATTTAAATTCTCTTAGACAATATTTAATCGAAACGTATAAAACCTAGACTTTAAGCTAAATATGAATTTTAAAAATAAGAAGTTGAATATGAATTATTATATTAATTAAAACTTTTATTTACATCAGCTTAATAATTTAATTGTACCTAACAAAAGACAAACATGCAAAAACATTAAAAAAAAAATTTGTTTAACTCAGACATGCCCTGATACATTATTATCCAAAAAATATTCAATATATGAAGTTACCAAACACAGATGGTTTCACAAAAAAGCAATAATTTATGTTTCTTACATCGCAATTAACCAGAACTTCACCAGTTTTATTTATCTGTATGCATGTATCAGGTCGATAACTGAATTGAAAAGGTCATGAAATTAGTTATTTATGTTTCAAAAACAATAAAATACAGAAATTTCATATCGGATAACTAATGTTGAATTAGTAGAGAATTAATATAGGATAACTAAATATCAAATGGTTGCGTCATATCAATAAACTCATAAACTTCTTTCACATCCACAGGCAGTTGTCAAAGATCTCATTTCACAGGCACAAAAGTCACATAAAATAAAATCTCGACATACTTAGGAGAGAAAGTAAATAGAAAACATGAAAGAGAACAATACCCTTGGGTCGTATGCAACTATAGCAGGAACGTCTTTGATACATGTTACATTTTATAATTAAATTATGAAACATATATCTCATTTTATGTCCTTTATTTTTGGGTTAAATTAAAAAAACTGGTTTATATGCTAAAAACCAGCCAAGCAAATCATAAGAGAAAAATGAAAGAGTGTTTTTCTCAAATTAAAGAAAAACAACTAAAAATGGTTTTACAGACGAATGAAAGTACGATATGTGACTTGTAAAAAACTACACATCAACAAAAATTTGTAAGTAAAATCATTTTTGGCGCTAAATCCAACAAGGATATCTTTAATTAAAATAAATTATTAAAGGACTAGTCATATCAAAATTTAATGAAAAAAACCTAGGTATTATTGATTATTAAAATTTTACAATATGTTTTAAATCGCAGATTGTTTCCAAAATGTAATTTTTTGTTGCGCCGTATTTTACTGCCAACCTTATTACTTTCATATTCGAACTAACAATAGAAAATAGTCATAGAAATGAAGTTTACACCCTAGAATTTGATTTGTCAATCGGTCATGTCCATTGCATGCCTGAGGCCTACCAGTGATTTTAAAATCTGCAAAGTGTTTAACCTATCTTAATGAAAAATGGTATCCACATTTTTGTGAAATATTTATTTGAACTAAAAATATGAAATCATATCTTGAAAACGGCACGGTTTACCCGATGTATTACTATTTGGGTGCCCTAGAATAAAATAATAACAATAAAATTAAGCAGACTGAAGTCGCGTCACCCGAACCCGTTATTTTTGTATCTCTTCCTAGTTACAAGACAACTAGAGAGAGAGACACGAAATGAAGAACACGGTACAAAATAAAAAGAACAAACCGAAGCGAGGAAAATAGATAGTCGTTACAAGGTTTTTTTTTTCCTTTTCCGACCTCTATTTAAGATTTCTTGTTTACTAATACTTCATTAGATTTCTCGTTAAAAAAGTGTGTTTACAGTTAAAATGTCGAGGGAAAAAGGTCGATCAATAGGTGGCATTATTTATCTACAGAATGGTGCCGCTTCGAAGTAATATTGTTTGATCATTACGAAGACTAAAAATAAATAAACATACCCCTTCAGCTTCTTTATCAAGTAAACAATCTTCCTGATATTTACCATTGCAAAAACCTACGTATTATTACATTGAAAATATTTTGATCTAACTTGATATAAGTAATTATATATAAATATTTGTCTTTTATGAAAATTTAATTTATAAGGCTATAATATAATATTAAATGAAGATGATAATATAAAACTAAACAAATGTTATGTCCCTGTTATTTAATGCCGTTTATTATTTTCTCATTTCGTGCACTATTTCATTCACACCGATGATGATATGACACTACGAAATGTTTCTTTGTTATCACAATTAAATTATATAGTTTTGCTAGTGGGCTATACATTTTGCAAGTTGAAAAATGTCTCCTTGGACTCAACAATTAATATTGGAATCGTTGTTTATGGCACTAAAATATTGGTAAAGTATATTTTTCCTTGAAAATTTTCAAATCAAAATCTATATCTTGTTTTCCTTCCCGTCTGCATTTAAACTAAAGGATTTTTTATTTATTTATATCTCTAAAAGGAGGAAACACCCTTTTTTGGAATCAAACCTAATACTTCCAAATTCAAATTGCAAAGCTTTACCACTAACTTACTTTGAGAAGCGACGAAATAAATATATACTTGTCGCGTACTTTTTCACTTTTTAACTTGTTCTAACTCTATGTTAATTAGGTAAAAAACTGGAATTATCTGAACGATTCGTCCACTACCGACAAATTATGTTATAAATTCTTAACTTAACTAGAAGTACCCAAAAACTTGTTTATAACATTGCACAAAACGTTCCCATAAACATTTGGGCGAAGAATTTTCCTACGTATTTGTTTTCTATATTCAAAAATTAAATTTTTATTTTATAAATATGATAATAATAATATTAATTTAAGCCAGAAACTAAAGCATTATATATGTAACAATCTTATTAACATCCACGATATTTCCGAAACGTAATTCTTAGTAAAATTTTGAGGAGAGGGAGGCTTTTTTTTAAATAAAGTATCTAAAAAATTATTATATATCTGAATAAAATACTCATGGAAAGAAATTAAAAAATTAATATTAGGTGAGCATGCCAGGTCAAAGAATGTCCAATTCCTTTTTAAATACACCATTTCTTTTTTATAAATATCCACCACGGTTGAAAAAAAAACCAACGTCACGCTTTGCTCTTAGCATAATACAGTATGTATAATACAAAGTTAGATTTTTAGAGTTTACTCCTTAAGAATCGATTTTTATATACATCGCCCAGAATCGGAAGTTCAGAGCGTTAAAAAAGTGTAAGCGTACAAGATTCAGAGCGTTAAAAAAAATATTAACATCGCGATAATCGCGATGACAGAGTGTGACACACATATTGGCATTTACTTATGGTGTGATCGCAATGACGGAGTGTGACGTGAATATTTTACTATCGTTCGCTGGTATCAAGATGTAATCATTAATTGTCATTATGTGTGAATATTTGTGTCTCCCATCCTATAAAATTAAAAAGACTCTTTTAATTTTAACTTCTTAGTCTGACGTTACTAAATGTGTATAATTTTATTATATAGATTAGATTTTGTTCATTTGTGTTTTACTTGAAAATAATTATATTGTCAGCATTTTTTCTTAAAGAATTTGACATATATATTTAATGATATTGATATTTATATTTATATACAGTGCTTTTTTCATTTTATACATTCCAAGACAATCGTACTTAAGGAGTAAACTCAAATCGCGCGTCGGAGCTGACACGAACAATTTTGTTTAATTTAATGACATTTTGAAATTTTTTTTAAATAGTAAAATAAGATTAAGTAAAAAAAAACCAAAACGATACTTAAGGGATAGTAACGGGATAATGATGGGGTACAAAAGGAATTACGATCTGTCGATTATGATATACAATGACTACTTTGAACGCAGACAACGAGGGCGCACTTTGTATGTTGGTAGTCAGTTCATTCCACAATCTAATGGGAATACAGTGCAGTATTCCGCATTATATGATCAATGTGTAC
This sequence comes from Druceiella hillmani, assembly GCA_039881145.1. Taxonomy (NCBI): domain Eukaryota; kingdom Metazoa; phylum Arthropoda; class Insecta; order Lepidoptera; family Hepialidae; genus Druceiella; species Druceiella hillmani. The sequence goes on along the minus strand of JAYKKI010000033.1, from coordinate 95,697 downwards.
CGGGATTATTGAGAATATTATATATAAAACATACGATTTGGAGATCGGGTCGGTCTCGAATCTTTAACAATTTAAGTCGTAACCAATACTCGGATCTATGTTTAAATTTTTTAAAGCCAAAAATATATCAAATACACAGATTTCCAAGTCGTTATAATTGATTGAGTAAATGTCCGTTTAGATTAGAACAATACACGTTTCCATAATCAAAAATAAGTTTAAGTAGACTAAAGTTTCATAAATATTAATTACTTTGAAATGGAAGAAAATTTTGAATCCGTTTGAGGAAATGTATTTTGAACAAAATTTTACGACTAACATCACTTATTTAAGCATGTCATATTGATCAGTTAGTAGGCCAAGATTTTTTACAGTTGAAGTTAAAGGAACAACATAATTTTTCATCAAGAGCTGTGTTAAATCAGATATAGATATTTTTGCCAGAAGTTTTTGCCTGCTGATAATAATAGTCTGCTATTTAATTGGGATAATCAAAAAACCCTGTCCAGTACCTCACTGACTGATCAAATGTAGGTCTGCATTTAGTATATTAATGCATGATAAAATTTCAACGACACGGTAGTGAGAGTATATACGGAGACTATTAGCATATAAAGGAAAATTGGAATACTGTGTTTTTACTAGGGACCAATAAAATAGAAAAAATAAGTGGAGAAAAACACCATTTTGGGGTACTCCGACAATGAGAATATTCCACTTTGAATAATTTTCGAAAATTGCTACAGCCACGAAATTGGGGGATGAACCAATGTATTAAATTCCAATGTGAAAGTCAATGTATTAAAATGTCAAAATTCCCAGATTTGGCTTAAATTATTAAAAAAAAAATTGAAGCAATTCCAACACAACCAGTTCATAAAAATTTGGGAAAAATATTGGAAAGGTGCTAAAACTATTTTTCAAATTTTATTTAAAACAGCTCTACGTATATTCTTGAAAATATACATGAAATTATTGAGAAACCATTTGACTTAGAAACTCGGTACAGTTATTAATCATATCATTATGCATAGATTTAGATGAAAACGAAATAATTGATTGATCAACAAATGGATAAAAGTATTGAAAGAGTTACGTCCTCAAAATACAGTGTTTTTTTAAATTTTATATGTATATTATTCCAAATTGATTATTATAAATATCCACCAATTAATTTGAAACAAATCGTAAAAATCCAAAAGCAAAATATTTCTGGATGGAAATTCTCAAAAAATATGATACCCGGAACTGAGAAAACTAGACTTACTAGACGTTTACCTAAAATTTACCACAAAGCTGTAGTGATTGAGGGAAAACTCGTCTTTAAAGAATTAGGATATATTTACGCCGCTGAGAGGTATATTAGGTAACATATTTGCGTGATAACAAATATTTTTTTATATTGTTATTATAGTTAATTTAATAGAAATGCTATATACCTACCCTTTAATATTTCTGTGTAACTAAATACCCTAAACCCTCATAGTGCAAGTCCTATTTATTTACATATTCATGGCAGATTATTTTTTACGTACATATAAAGAAAAAGTTAAAACATTTTGAATATTCAAAACATATATATATTTCGAAAAATAATTCCAAATATACGATTCTATATATCGCGAACAGTTAAACTTGAACTGTCGACCTTCTCCATTCGGATGCGAAATGTTTTCAACATTACATCTAAATAGTCACTGCTACTCAAATTTTTGTAACTTTAGAAAATAAAGGTAGTGCAGACATACCCGCTGAAGCGTTTTTTATATTTTGATATATTAAACTGACTTTTTTTAAGCAATACATCTTATGGGTTTCCGCAACTTTCTTATTTGAAAAGTGACTAACGAATCAAAACAGTTTACGGTGAGAAATCTATCGGCTCTTTTTGTAATATTCTGGATCTCGTTACGTTGCCTTATCAATGTTGTATATTTTATTTTACATTTTAAATGTAGAAGACAATTATCACTATTTTGTATAAAATTTATTGTAACAATTTTGAATAATTTAAAATAAATCTTCCATAAATTTTGAAAATTATTTTCAAGCTTTAATTGAGTTGTCTGTCTCATAGTACAGATCTTGTTATACTTATTTTATTTCATAACCGTAATTTGTCACAACACAAACAATTAATTTTTTGACAGGTTATAACTTTTTCAACAAACCCAAAGTAATACGTTTATAAATAAATATATATATATATATATATACATATATATATATACATATATATATATATATATATATATATACTCAATTTTCAAAAAATTAAAACTTTATAACAATGACCAACTTGAACATAAATAGTTTACGTAATAAAATGTGTATGTACATAATAATGTTACATTAGCTGAAACATTTTGGAGAAGTAAAACTTTAAAAAATAAATAATATATTTAAATGCAGGTACAGAAGCGATAAGCCGTATGATTTAAATACTTACATTATTAAATCCTAATGTTGATAACCCCTCGCTCTTAGAATCGGTGGCTTTTTATGTACCTGACTGTTACGTGAAAAGAGGGAATTTAGTTTATTTCACCACCCAAAGGTAATCTAGATCTCGTAGCGTTCATTTCTTTTCTTTAACAAGAACGGAACGCACTTGCATTTTTTGCCCCCTTAACCATTTTAAATTGGTAGCTAACGATTTTTCAAGTTTAGTTAGTTTAAAAGTTTAGTAAAATTAGTTAGTTTGATATTAATTCGATTTTCTTTGTGGTTCTTCTTTTTTATTCCTCAGTTTTTGCATTGTTTTTTTAAACAATTTTTTTTGCCATCTTCACATGTCTAATATTTTGGGTCAGTCAATAATTTGAAATGGAGCTTTTAAGAAGTAATTAAATAAATAAATAACCTTCGTTTCACTTCAAAACAGCTGGCTAGGAATGGAGTTTTTCTTGTCGTATATTTCTGGTCACGTGAGAAGCAAATATTATGAACTCTTATCTACACAGAAAGTTTTCTTCAATACATATATTGGTATCTCTTAATATTTAGGAGGTATATTTCAAAAATAATATACGTACTAAATACAATGTTTATTTTTGACATGTTTTGTGTATTTTACGAAACATCTCTTTACATTTCGTCTGTGTGGTGCCCCTGATTCTAAAAAACCAATTGCCAACACCATGTTACTTTTTTTTATATCATTGAGATCCGCACATATTTTGACCTGTTGGATTTTGTTAGGTAAATGTTACAAAAACAATTCTAATATGGATCAAAACTGTCCAGGCAAAACCTCTTTTAACTTTGCGAACAAGAGATAGTCCTGCGAATTGTCTGTGAGAAAAAAACTGCCTGCTCGTACTGATGCAGTAAATAAATCATAATATTGATAATATGGGAACGTGTAGAATATGTGACTTACAAGTGATCAAGTCAGATCAGAGTTTTTTGTGCATTATTGTTTTTAACTTCTGCGAAACGACTCGATAATATATTTCTATGACAATATTCTGCATAAAACTCCATACTTAATGATTTCTTGGTAAACGTAAGCGAATATGATTATTTACTTGAATATTTATTTCGATTATCAACATTTTTTATATCGCGATTAGCATGAAGGTGCAACGGAATTTATATTTTAAGGATACTTTAAAAAAGCAAATGATGTTGGAATTGCGTTTTTGACGAAAATTTGACCATTTAATTCGTGACCGATACTTTGACATACGGTTACAGTTTTTTAAGGCAAAAAAATATAAGGTCCAAAATCACCTAAATTTGTTGAGTAAATATACATATGGATAAGAATAATACAGTCTTCCATTCTGTAGTAATTTTCTTCTGTAAATGATAAATTAGAACTTTGAAAAAGTAATTATCATTATATGGATTTACTAGCAGAATCCATTCTTACTCCCTCAATTTTTGTGTAGCTTATTTTTTAATACATGACCGATTATATTTTACCTTAATGGAAAGAAATAATACAATTATATGGACTACTTACTTAAGCTAATGATAATTCTAAACACTGCTAAAAAATATATTAACGAATCTTGACTTCAAATAATATATGTGAATTCATTAAATTTCAAAGTCATTACAGTGCAAGCACAGATTCCATTCTTCCATTCAAAATGGATAAATTTGAATTTCTGGTCATTCTAATATTTACGATGACAATAAAAATCTAATGAGAGGCATTTGAAAAGGAGCTATATATCTTCCAAAGTCAGTGTTTTCCTATGAATAATTTTCCATGGCTCTGCATAACGTCTGTCTTTCAAAAGTGTTAAGATATTTTTAGCTCAGTTTAACGAACAAAAATCCTCAAAGATTTCTAAGGATTTAAATATAATTTATCATAGAATTTGTTAAATTTTATTTGATTTATTATTTTATAAAACAATAAAAAAAATATATTTGTTTTTAATAAATGGGTTTTACAATTTATAATTGACACAAATTACATGTGTATTTTTATTTATACCGAGAGGAAAGCTGTTCAATTAAATAATTTTAACTAAATTCATTATAAAATTATAAATATTCTAGTCCCGTTTGCAGACCGTGCGGGTCGAATTGTTCAACCAACATAATGTCAGGCAGTACTAAGGTATATTATAATGTATAAAATAATTTTTTTTTAGTTTTACTTGAAAAGTGGCCATTTATTAAATCCACATCGGCATGGCAAACAAAATATTTTTCAAGTTTGTTGGTATTGCGGTACCGGAAGGCAATGGATAAATTTCTTAAATACCAGTCAGAACTTATGTCAAGTCTATTTTAAGATTCCTATACTACATATATCTAAGATTCTTATACTGTATATGTCTCTGAGAAGAAATGGCTGAAAGTAGACAAATAGATATATACGTTGGTGATATCGTAAGAGTTATCTATTAGAAATGTATCAAAGTAACTTTTTTCTATGCGGAAAATTTGATGTAGACCTCTAGTGAGAGGATGACTTCCCATCGCAGGACTCAGCGTAACCGCTGTCTTCACCGTTCAAGTAGAGACAGCGGTTGCGCTGAGCGCTTTCTGTATTCATAACTATTCCCGCTATCTGGGACATGCCTTCTAAATATTAAAATGAATCTCTAACGTAAATATATTCTCTATTTTTTATATACAAATAAACCTGACGAAGTATATTATTTACACGATGGTCAAAACCAAATTTAAGTGAACGGACAGAAAGACGGACAGACAAACGTTGCATTGTGTTACAACTTAAATTTATTTAGTTTTTTAAGCTTATTTAATTCAGAAAGGACAAAAGTAGAGTTATTATGCACCAGTATATGCATACATGCATCAGTATATCGGCCGGCTACCATCATTTTTCCGAAACCGTTAGATGTAGAAACCTGATATTGTGTAGTGATCCAGGTAAACCCACACATTTTTCAGTAGTCAATATTAACAATATTTGTACAAAAATTTTACAAGGACCAAATAAAATGGTGTGAGATAATAAATTTAAGCATTCAAAAGCTATATTTTCAGAATGTCATGTAAAACAGTTTTAGTGACATTTTCGAAAATGTTCTTAAAATGTTTTCCCGCTTCCCTATATCGAAAACTGCCACAAAATATTTTAAAAAATTAGCATTACTCGTAATTTAAAAAATAAACAATAGAATAAAAAATAAAAATAAATAAATAAATAAAAATTAAAAAAATTAAAAAATAATAACCACATCTGTAAACAGTTTAATAGAATACTATGCGCCCTTAAATGGTTACAAGTGTATAGAACTGACACGGGTAGAACTCGGAGTTCTATTTTTATTCGTACATGTTTATTTCAACAGGTTTCGATACCAATTAATAAAAATAATATGTACACTCTAGAATATGGAAAGCTGCTTGTGAGATATCGTTCTAATTTACGCCTTGTAATTAAAAATGAATACTATTTTTTTCCCTAAAACACCAGTTATTAATACTTTATTATAAATAATTCAGCTTCGCGAATTAATTATATCGACAATACCTCGTGTTCGCATTGCATCTCCGCACTGAAGGCAGAAAATATGCTTATATTAGAATAACGTTATAGCCAATAGTCTATCTCATTAACAACAAACGATAAGAAATCAACAAAATGCTTTCTAATTGGTTGACGTAATTCGCAAATTTTTGCAAAAACGTTTATTTACTTGATAAACCTGTGATATAATAGTTAATTTTTTTTCATTCCCAAACAAATTAAGTGCGGCCAATTAATAAACAGTATAAAGCGAGAGAAAAAATTTCCACGTTTCAAATAGTTGATTTCGTTTATTTTCAAATCGCTCCTCAAAACAAGCTAAAATTATTCCCAAAATAAAATTTGTACAAGGTTAGGTGAATATCGAATTTTAATAAATAGATAAGATGAAAATAACAGACATTAATCTGTGTCGCTTTGAAAACATCAACGGAAACAAACAAGAAAAACAGTTCATTTGTTACGTTTCAGAAATCGATCTAAATCACATATGCTGTCAACCTCGACTGCGATTTTCACTCTACAAGAAATTGAAATGTTAAGTTATATAAGTTTTATTATATTTACTGGATAGCTTTTTTTCTGCATTATATTGCATTCAGTGGTGCGTAATATTTATAAAAGGTGGGATATTCAGTAGAATCAAATATATTGTAGTTCTAAAATATTATTTTAGTTTTTAATTTTATTTAAAATTACTGTGTGATAAAATTTACAGAAATATATAAATATTGTTGGTAAAGAATTGAACAGTGGCTTTAATTTTTAACATATTTATTATTATGAAATAAAGTAAAATATGTGTTAACGTGATTTTATAATGCCGAAGAAAATATTTTACGTTAATCAATTTAGAAAAAAAGTGCATCACAAATTCTACATCACAAAAAATAAATATGTTGTTATTACTATTTTCGTATTATTGCCGATTTTAAATTAAAGTAAGTGTGCTATTATGAACGCATAGAGGTCGCTGATAAATATCGATCTCGGTTAAGAATTTTATTTGCATTGTGATTTTCAGGCTTCCTACCAGACGGAATAAATATTATTCTTGTGAAGAGAAAGTTAATTCTATTATATTATACTATCATCTCAATCCTAAAAAAAACATAACAAAAGATAACCTACAAACTAATCTAATACAGAGTAGTCGGATAATTTGACTGAGTGGTTGTGGTCATCGTGTCAAGTATGTTGCAGATGAGTAATACGCCACAGGATATGTTGTTCCTGTTTTTCAGCTGTTCTCCGCGTGCACTCGTGCAGGAAGACGTCAATGGCTGCCTCGACCTAACCTATCCATCTCATCAGAGTTTTCCCACGTGTTCTGGTATCTTCCCCTTTATCCCGTACCACAAGGCGTTCACGTTCAATACAGTCGTTGCTACGCTACAAAAAAAATGCATTATGCGAGTTTATACAATATTGGATAAACACTGCCTGATATCAAGTATGAAGGCAGTACAGAACTTAATACACTTAATACATATTATACTTAATACATATTATATTATATTCTATCTTTTTTTTCACTTTTAAGTAGTGTCCACGTCTCTGTGGCATAGAGGTGAATGCTAGAACGGATCGGATTTTTGTTGTTTTCGTGATGTTACTGTTCTTCAATATCTTCCTCAGTTTGCCCATAGTAATCCTAGTTAGTAATCGTCACAGGTCTTTTAATTTTGTCAATACATCCGTATTATGAAAAATTAATGCCCCTGGCATTATTAACAGGCGTCAGCTTATCTTATTGCTACTGATTTTCGGTCCAAATTCAAGGCTGATATTTCCCATATTTTGCAGTAGAATTTTCATATGACGAATACTAATTGCGATTAAAGAAATAAATATTATATATATATATATATATATATATATATATATATATATATATATAAAAGAAGACTTTTTTTGTATACTGCAAGATGAAATCAATTTGACTTGTGTGGCGTGTATAGACACGTCAACTAGAACAACGCCCTACAACTGCAAATAAAATATCAAACACAAGTCAACTAATTCTTGAATTCTTTTTCGCAATTCAAAGGTACCAACTACAAGAGTAGGTCTTTTAATAACTTAAATGCAAAATATTTCATCCCCATAAACAGTTTAAACACTAATTAAACAGTTATATAATTTATTGTTCAATCTTTACAACTGAATTTGCTCCACTATTATAATACGTTTAAACAATAAAAAGCTACATTTTCATATCGAAACTTAAACAGTTTAATTACGGCTGGTATCAAATGACCAGCTTTATAGCTGTCTGTTAATTATACCGCCCTTATTAATTCAAAAACCCGCATCTAATGGAGTAAAATTCCTCTTTCACTTTGAGATTTTAACTTTTACTGTTCTCATTTTCCAGCGAGGTATTTTCAATGTTGTTAACTGTAAAATTTTTGTGCGTAGATAAATTCATTTTTGGCTGAAGTCATATCGAGCAATTCCGTATTTTTTATTCATTAACTTGCCTCTCCGGAACGTATTTTGAATAAGTAATGAGGGGTGTCTAAATATAAGTCACATTGAGAATTTTTATGGGATCTTTAGAATTCGTAATAAAAATCATGATTTATATTGCTTTGTTGAAGTATATTTTCGTTTACTTGAAATTTCCTTTTTTATAATACATAAGTATATGGGAAGAAGGCTATCCTTTTCAACAGTTTTTTTTATAATTCAACGCTTTTATAAAAATACCACATATATCAATTCATTTTGTTCCATTAATATTATTATATATTTTACTTGTCCGTACTACAAATATAAAAAACCTTAAAATCGTTTAGCTTAAGGAAATATACTTAATTTGAAGATATTTGTTGCCATTGCTCCTGATTAAAAATGAAGTTGAAAGATATTTTTATATTCCGGTCCCAGCCCGAGGCTTTGCCAAATCCAGTAATATAATCAGTATGTTAAAAGAACTTTAAATCGTTTTCTCCCGTAATTTTGGCAGCCATTTTCAATTTTTTCTGTGCATTTTTCCCCACGAAGCTAGTGATGACAAATTCAATCTTTGTAGTTTGATTTCATAGGATCTATATTATCGACCAATATGAAGTCTACAGCAAAAGCTACTTGAGAACCTCTCTTGTTAGTTTTCAAATCTCTCACTGTAAGATTTGTAGAACGGAGACAAACTAAGTGACCCACATAAAAGTGATTTAAAATCCCAATATGGTTTTAAATTCCTTACTGGAATGAGAAATTTATCCTGGAAGTCGCATAAATTTATAGACAATATGGTAAGAACGAATGTCAGTTTTTCATCAAAAAGGTCATAGTAAGAGCAGTGATCACAGTGAGAACGAAGGGTTAGTTTTTCATCAAAAAGAATAGTTTTTCATCAAAAGAGCAGATTCGAAACGTAAAAAAATGTATTAAAGTGGAAAATGAGAAAATTGGGCCATACGGTAAAACCGAGGAAGCGAATGAAGAAAATGGTTATGTAATATTTAGAAGACTTTGTCGGTGGTACGTTATTATGAAATGCTGCAATTAGTAAAATTTGAAACATAGAAAGTTAGAGATTGGTGTCGGTTTTCATGGATATTCACGTAATTTCATGGATATTCACGTAATTTTATTCGATGAAGGCCTCCATAACTAATACACAAGCTAAGTAAAAAATGAGTCAGTGTAAAACATAAAAATTTATTATTAGAATTATATAAATATTAACTCCAATACATTATATTCATGTATTCTATTCATTGTTATACACAAGTTGTTTTTCCACTTTTGTTTTCAGTTTTTGTGCGATATTTTACATACCGTTAATCTGGTTATTTTTTATTTAAAATCAGGGTATATTTGAAATTTTTCTTATTAACTAAAATACTGTGAACGAAAATGATGTTCGTGATCCACTAAGATAAAATACTGTATTTTCAAACTAAGAAAAAGTAAAAAGCAACGAAACAATAACATCTACGAATGAACAAAAAGGTCCAGTCGACATAAATAAAAAAAACGAAAATGACGGTACAACAAAGCAATTCAAATTTGAAAAGAAATAAAAAAGGAAAATATTTTACAAGCTCATTTTCACCGGGTAATTCATTTTAAATAAAGGCGTGCAAAGTAACATATGTGGTATTGACAATATGTTGAACGTATAGTTCAATTTTGTTCCGCAGTTTAACGCCGTATGGTATTAAGGAGCTTTTCAAAATTAATTTTTATGTAATCATTAAAGCTAATTTTTTTACAATTATTGAATTGAGGATGACATTGCTGTAAAAATTCTTGCGGTAAATTTAAATCATTTAAATGCCTTAAATTACAAATAACCATATATTTAAATTATGTATCTCTTTAATCAATTAGATAAAGACATGAATTAATGTGACTGATGATGGTGGAAGTATTCCCAGTGAAAGTTATGCAAAGAATATGCTTAGAGTTTTAAGATATATGTTTCGTCTCTTTTTATATCAGTACGTAATTTTAAATAACAAAAATAGCCTATGTAATATTTTTGAACTCGGTGCATATAGTTATTGGATTTGTGTTACTTATTTTTAAATAATCAAACAAATATATAATAAAAATAGGAATATCTAAGAAATCATACATAAAATGAAAGGATTTTTATCCTTTCATTTTATATATGAAGCATAAAAGCTACATTAAAATTATGATAAATTTTGAAACAAAAGTTGCTAAGTACATAATATAGAGTATTATAGTGCTAAACACAGAACCAGTGAATAAGGATCGCCGGCAAAGCGCAAAATGTAATTTAAGGAGTTGCGAAATCTCCTTTGTTATAATTAACTTGCCTAACAATTGGCTTAAATATTGTAACATCAATCGATTAAACAGAACCTAGATTATTTCCTTTATGGAAATAAATTATTGCGGCCGGAGCGATTAAGTAACTCCAAATGATGAACGGGATCAGCCATATGAAAATATATAGTAAGGAATCATCACTTTTATATATTATTTAAGGTTTATAAGTTATGATTTAGCTATAACATAAAGTAACTAAATTGTTATATTTTATTTATAACTGAGCAGTTACAAATTATATTTAAACGGTTAATGGTTTAACGGTGCCTATAATTAAAATAAATAAATATCAACTTAATTTAATTTACTGTAGCGAAGCGTCCATTCGAATTTGAATAGTTACAACGCAGCAGACAAACTGTTTCATTAATAATTACAACAAACTATCTGTGTTCCGTATAATAGAAGAAAACAAAAAACAAGGTTATATAAACTCAAATTATTGACTCTATTTAACGAAATTTGATTTACAATTATGGCTGAAACGGTAGAAACCTAATTTGATAAAACGTAAAACTAAGTTCTCTCCGTGCGACTATTCCTGTACAATGTGCTCGTAAGATATATTTTGTGGCTTTTAATTCATTAAAAACTTGAGTTAAATTTATTTTAAAACATGAAGGTTTTGTTTATTTAGTTAACATAAAAAAATAATTAGCTAAAGTATTGTCTTGAAAATACCTAGTCATTTACATGATAACGTTTTTTTTATGAACCAATTCAAGACAAAATACTTCCCATCGTCCTCAATGAAATATTTCAAAGTAAAGAGGCAAATTTTAAACGAAATCATAAAAATCAAGATGGTCAAATACATCATTCACGATTAAAACCGCAAAAGGTCATGGCCAAAATTATTTTTTAAAAAATATTTAAAAAGCTCTCTTGCCTAATCTGATTACTAGCCATTAAAACTTTCTGTATCTTTACCTAATTAGGCAATATACAAATTCCATATCAACAGCTAATGCGAAATTGATGGGCATCGGCTATAAAAGACGTAGTAGATTTACAATTTCGTTTGAAAAATAGAATAGTTATATATTCTAACAGGTGAAATATTATTTAGGCTTTATTACGTATGAGTGGTTTATCTTGTTATTAATTATTTACTTTATATCATATTTAACTGCAGACATTTACTTTTCCTAGTAAAGTTCACAAAAGAAGACCAATTTTATTTTAAATTATAGCATCCTTCAGAAGACAAGTCAATAGTTTCATGTGCCTTCCATTTAATGATTTATATGTCTCATCATGTTTATCCTAAAAATTCTGCGAATTAGAAAGATCTAAACGCCCTAAAGCAAAAATATTTAATACAAGGCTAAATTCATTTTGAGAAACGTCATTATTTAATTTTTTAATTTTTTCAATAATGCCCTAAAATCTTCTTTGTGTTATGTTTTTATAAATGAAGTGCAAAATTAATTAGAGACGTTAATATTGCATATATAGAAATAAATTTAATTTACACACACATACATATATATAGTGAGAATTGTTTAAAAAAATATGACGAGCCCATTGTTTAGTGTCTTTTGAGTACAGATCAGACTAAACTTACGGATTATTAAATATCTTATATGACTTCCAAAAACAAAGTATTTTGGATTCATATTATAGGAATAAATTCCTCCAAGCTTTTGATTATCTATAAAAGAAATTAAGATCCTATCATTCTGTATCTATTACATGATGTGACGCTACGTAAATGATTTTCAAAATGATTGAAAAATGTATCATGTACATTAAAAGAGTCGTCAGGTTTTTCCTTAATCAATTTTTCCGTAAAACAGAATGAATAAATCTAAATCTGATAATGACTATATTCCAAATAAATGTATTCACAAAGTGTTCGACATTTTTCTTTGTTTAAGAAAATGAAATAAGCCTAACCCAATTGAGTCATATAGAAAACTTACATCCGCCACCAGTCATACCAGCTCCATCACATTACAGAGTAGATCCATTACTGTTTGCGATATAACTTTGAATGAAAGACCGCTTTAATTAAGTTCTTGCAAAAGAAGTAAAGTGGTCGAAATCTGGAAAGTAATATCACTTTTCCGGAAGTTTAAAGCATCAAACAATATTTATAAAGATAGCCTTTAAACCTGAAATGAAAATTTTGCTGAAATGCAGATGTTCCAAAAGGCCGCTTATGTTTGAGGGTCGGAACCAAGAATTAAGTTTTTCAGACTTTGTAGTTTTATAGTAACGGCGGGTTTCTATATGTGGCGTGATTGGTTGGAGATAATGATTTAGTTATCACGATTGATTCAGACATGTTTTCTTCCGATTTTTATACATTGAACATTAATTTCGAATTTTAAATTTATATCTTGACTGATTTTAAAAGAAAGGAAATTTATAACGATAAAGATAATCCGTTTGTACCAAACTTTGAATTATATAATAAAAGACTTTTAAAACAAATAAAAGTGAGAAATTTCACCTGATTAAATATAAAAAACATATTTTTTTTAATAAATTATGATAAGTTTACATTTATTATCTTAAAAAAAAACGTTTTCAAAATAAATTTTTAGCCACAACTCTACATAATTTAATCTTATTAGATTGACTTTCCAGATGCTACACAACAGCCTACAAAGCAATATCCAATTAACACGCTACATAATTTGTTTGCTGTTTCTACTTATTTGTATGATACAAGTCCGTTTTTATTTTTATAAAAAAAACAAACAAAATTTAAATTTCAAAAAACTAATCAAATGTGAATCATTTGAACGACCGATGGATTCCTCAATAAGGTACTATCTAGTGGTTAAAGATGAACGTCCAGTGGTAGGAAAATTCAGATATGTTTTTGGTCTTAACTTTTATTAGGACAAATTAACTTTCTTCTTTTTAGTCAAAATAAAGTCTCGGACTCGTCATAGATGACTGAAAACAAATTGAGCAGTTAAGACTAATATTCATAGCACTGAATTTGCTATAATTAAAGAATTCATACCACAGCATGGTACCTCACAGTACAGCGCATTTTGGATCGTATTTGGCATTTATTTTAATTAACTTTACGATTTTCATTCATACATTCAAATTCTATTTTATTTTATTCTGTTCCATCCTTCAATTCATTTCATATTTACAATGTTTCATATAAATATTCTACTCGTATAAATTAAATATTTTATTTTGTCCACATAGGACGCATGAGAAATGTCGGTTGAAAGGGTTAGGTATATTAAACATTCTATTATCTCTAATTATTATTCCCAGTAACATCTTACTATTAGCGCGCTATTACATTAAATAATGCAAAAAATATTCACTAAACTTCGCGTAACGTGTAAAACGACAATCATTAAGAGTGAAAAAAGTATCATTCCTTAGCAATGATTCTTGTCAATCCACTGAAATCTCCTTAATATCTCCTGAACTTCAGATAAGCTTATATTGTTTAAGTGATGTTTAAGTGCAGTTTTATAAGAAGTCCCGGTTGGAACTTGATATGCTTCAAAGCTTTTTAACTTAATTTGGAAGCTCTGTCTGACATCTATTCCGTTTCCTGTTCCAATCCGGGGATAGCAAGGAATACCACTCAGCTTTGTGGGCTTATATGAATATCATCTGTGTAAGTGCGAATGTATTTATATACGCATACATATCCATGGCGCCATTCGTCACTTTTGCTGATAAACATAAAAAATATATATTTTATCATAGGAATTAAGGCGCAAGTGAAACCGAAATAATATTATTTATTTTATTTATAAATTACGAACATTTACTTTGTAATGAATTTCACGTCTGTATTAAAATACATTGTATTTTGATTGTTTAGGAAATGTCTTTGCATATATATATATATACATATATATATATATATATATATATATATATATATATATATATATATATATATATATATATTTCTTGTGTATTAATTTCCAACTTCCGTTATTAAACAATCGATCGAATTTATAATATTTGTAAAACATACGTACTAAACATGTATTAGTGACACGACTTATATACAAAAGCAGTATGAGTAAAAGGTAATGGTAAAATATCAACTTTAATCAGTTATCGATCTCATTTGACTTACTCAAAAGTATGCCATATTAGAGTGATAAGAGATTAAGAGGTACTAATTAATACAACAGTAATTCAAACTATGATTGCGGATTAACTAATAAAAAAATGCCAAATGTACAAATGTTGATATCTTTTAAATAGTAGATATTTCTAATAATAAAAGCAGCCAAGTGCGAGTCATACTCGCACACGAAAGAGTCCGTAGCATCAAACGACATTAAACTTATAAGTTTATACTTTTGAAACACTGCAAGAAACAAAGTTATAACTACCGAAACTATTCCATATTTCAAAAACTGCCCAAAGTGTCTTATTCAAACCAATTTTTGATAAATATTTATTTTAAGTTCTGATACATAATTTTTTTCAAAATTATGTACATGTTAGTTGAAAATGAGCGGTCAGTTAGATGGGGGGGGGGGATACTTTTTAAGAATTTAAAAGCACTTGTCTTACCTACCACTGACTTAGACAAGAAGGTTATTTTGTAACCTCTATATCACGATAAGACCTATTTAACGATATCCTACAAGCCTATAGGCACTGATTTTTTTTCGTCTCTCAGTTACATGTATGGAGTGCCACCCCTAATATATATTTTTTTCGTATTTCCATTATTTCATTGTACAGCAAGTCATAGAAGACATCTACAGTCCAAATTTCATCTATATATTGCCAATAGTTTCCGAGTAAAATGACTATGTCATGCGGACAGCCAGACAGATGGACAGGACGAAATTATAAGGTCGGTTGTTGCCATTTGGCTACGGAATCTTAAAAAAGGTTGATACCCTTTATAAACTAAATAGTTCTGAAAAAAATAATCTTACTGTTAATATCTTTCCGTAAATGTTTACCTACAATTTAAACATACCTCTTTAAATAAATGTTCTTATTTATTGCACGTTATCGATTTGAAGAAATCGCAAGTATGGGAATTAAACAATCTTATCTACTTAATATGCAAGTAAATGTAGGTTCATCGATTTAACGGAAATTCCTCAATACGAAAGCGTCCAGAGTAATTTTTATAAAAGTTATACCATCAGCAGGGCTATAGATAATTAGGAAGTCTAAATTTAAAAAAAATATAATGATTTCAAAGTGCAATGGGTGTTTTTTTGATCTCTGGCCCAAATTAAATGTGTGCTACTAATATTCCAATCATGAAGTTCAATTTGTACTTTGGATACAAGGCTATACTTTTATTTTCCCTAATAGGATTTTGATCTCATAGAAAATGGAATAAGGCATAATTGATAAAAAGATAAGATATTTTGAAAAAAATAAAGTTATGGTATATTTAAATTATAATTTAAAGTGTAAATTATCTCAGGGTATAATCCATTGATTATACCATTAACATTGTAAATTAATGACATACAAAGTCACAGAGTCCAGGTAATTTTTGGTAAAATATGATTAAATTGTAAATAGGGATTAAATTGTCTTTTTAATATTTAAATGTCTTTAAATAGGACGTAAGCGCTTAAAATGTCAGAGAAGAAATTAAAGTTCCAACTGATTTTCAATAATTAAACTCTCTCAGATACTACCTCCAAATAAATGGAATCGTGTAAAAATCGGTGAATTACAAAATATTAATTTTATTAGCGTCGAACTGCGCAATTCGAGCTTATGAAGTAAGCTTTCCGCGCTGTATATCGATTTCGAAATCTTTCATTAGTGAGTTCTTTACAGTTATTTTCGACGAATATTCATCCAAACTCTATAGCCGTTATTTTTACGTGAAATTTTTTTTTTTTTCAATCAAACTATAACGTTTGGTTAGGACTAATATGTAGCCAACGATACAAAAACTTAAAGTACCATAATAAGAACTCAAAGTATCGATATAAGAACACAAAATAACGTCGTTGGTTACATTGACCATTTTAATGATTTAGTGGTTCGTGTACACACAGTAACAAACTATTTATCCGAACGGTTTAGTGATACGAAATCAACAGTTGATTACAGTTATTTTGCAATTAAAAACTTAAGTTAAACCTAAATCAGACGAAAACGTAAATAATGTTTACGTTTCGGATAGAATTAAAAATTTTAGTTTAATTTTGTAAATTTAAATTTAATTTATTTTACGTTTTAGGATTCGTCCGATTTTAATGCACACCATTTACAATTATCAATTAAATCCAAGATATTTATAAAAAAAATTTAAGTAAGTTACATATTAATTCTATTTTAAGGATAAAAATATGAGGAGGACATTAAGTTTTAAATAAGTTACAATCCTTAACAGGAAACATTATGACTGCGGTAGTAGCAATAGTATTATAAAAAAGTTTCAAAGGTCAACAAAACTTTTACTCAGGAATGCTTCAAATAGGCAACATAACTATATTACATTACATTACTTCCTCTATGATTTCAATAAGAATTCATAGAACTTTTTTCCTATTCAAAATAATGGTATTACAATTTAAATTACTGGTTTTCTCAGGCTCTTATTTTGGACTATTTATCATGCAGTTGCTCATCAGAAAAGCACTATGGTTAAAATTGATTCAAATCGTTCTGAAAATTTGTTCCTGAGATTGATTTATTGTGAGAGTAAATTATATTTTTACCGGATAGCGCTAGAAATCTAATGGCATATTGATCGGAATTATTTGGAATTCGCAAGGTATATATATTCTTTGGCAGCGCCCGTTGGTACGCCATAGCTCCCAACAGTCATAATTATGGTCAACGAGCAAAAGCAAGTTTAAGAAATGAAGAAGAACAACTGTGATTTGTATTTGTATTTTTACGCTCTTCTATGTCTCAAAAGGTGAAAAAAGAATCTGTAGTTTTTGAGTGATATTTTCTGTAATTAAAATTCCAAAAGATTTTAAAATAATTCCAAGCATCCAAATATTTAAACGTAAACTCACTCACACTCACTACCAAATAATAAAATTATCAATCAATTTTTGTTTCATTTTAGATCTCCCATATCGTGACAAGATGTAGCAAAATTAATACACTCGCAATATTTGTATTGAATTGTGTTTACTTATCTGTCTAAATCAAATCTGGAGCGGAGTTTTTTAATGCAATAAATTATTAAATGTAGAAATAGCAGAAAAATGATCAGATTTGTTTTTATTATTTAAAATTAAACATTGTCATTAGAAAATAAGACTTACGACACCCAAAATAATTATTTAAAACCTTTCTTTTTAATTAGAGTTGGTATTGTACAATATCTTAATTATTTCCAAATAATTATGACTAGTTTGTACAAAACTCTCACTTTGTAGTTTACAAGTTTGTTAACAATGAAATATTCTTATTTGTGTCATATTTTTATAGTAACTCGTATTCTTCTGTGACTATATTTATGAAGATGATTGTTTAAAGAAGATGTACTTTTTTCCTCGTATTTAAATAATTTAAAATATATGTGTTACGAAAATTTTTCATAACCACTATTTTTTATTTATGGAATCATGAAACAATTCGTAAAAAGAAAGGGCCATTTGTACAAAAACACAACGTGAAAAATTAATGGGCATGGAGCTATCATGAGGAAAACAATTGTTTTGATTTGATGATTAACATAAAGATTTGATGATTAACATTATGTAACCCCATGCAGATATGAATGTCAGTACTTGCAGAATAACTTTTTGTCGTAATTTTAATTAGCGCAAAATTGGAAAGGTATCAAAACTAATATATTTCTCCTGTAATTTACAGCAGCCTACATGTATATTTCGAAAAAAAAGTACTTTTATGTCGCACTTTTGACTACTATTTATTCAAATTAACGATTATAAACATCCAGAAAGACTATAAATAAACTATGTATTAAAATTAGATAAAAAAATTAATCAAACAAGTATACCGATCATTTTCTAACATCCCACCCACCGCACAGCTGATAACTTGGAGTTACCGCATACCGCAGGTTCAGCTGATAAGTCCTAAATAACTTGGAGCCAATCGTATGTTCACGCTTAGTTGACATGTTTCTTTAAACAAGAGTCGCATTTAATCGATGTGCTGTGGTGAATAATTAAAGAGAGAGTAGATCGGAATTAAGCTAGGATAATGAATATTTACGTACATATATGTTCGTATGGAAACGAGACATAAGCATCTTTGTATATTAAATGAAAAAGGTCTTATATGTAAACTTTGTGTGGTATTTTAACTAGTATGGTGTAAATATCCGAGCGCTTCGTAGTAAAATTCATTATTTATTGATAACGATGGTATGGTTCAATGATAGAATTACGCGTCTCGTCATATATTATAAACAAATATATCTCGCATTACTTCTACACGCTGTTCCAGGTTTTCACCATATTTTTAACACAAACTAAAAATAATAATTTTTATTACTTTAACTTTAATGAAATACCTATCTTCATGACTAATTATCTCTTTCGTCCGTTCATCCGAATGCTAGTGGTACTTAGCTTGCAAACGGATTGCTTTGACTCAAAGTTAAATATTTAAAATTATATATAATTTAGTGAATGGAGCCGACGAGGTGGTGAAGGACATTTTGACCTAGGCTTGTTGATGTGTTTTTTTTAATCATAGGATAACGATGTGAGAATCTGTCAAGTGTGACTTGAAATATATTTTTCTAAGCTATATTTCGAAAGTGACAATTCCTTGGAAGCTGCGATTTACTTCAAATCTTACTCATAATTGAACTTGATCAGCAAATCCATATAAATATAAAATACCTTGAAGGCATGAATAACAGAAATGAAATATTGTTTTTCTTATGTGAAATATATTTATGTAGGCAATATCTTTATGCAATGAAAAATCATACCAACATCTATGAATACATTAACAAAAATACTCTAAGCCCTTACATGTTTCAACCTTTGCTTCTATTGCCGCTAGTTCTGCTCATGTTTAATAATTATTTGTTTCATCAACTCTAATTAATATAAATAAGACTTTAATCAGTGTTATTGATAACACTGTTGATGAATCTACAACTGACATTTTATATTTAATGAAAACACTAAGTGGTTTATAATTTAATTTGTACCTGTACAAGATTTTTGATGGTGTTGTCATTCAAAGATAATGTTCTTGCGAATATATTTGATCGTAGCATTTAAAATAGCTAACAAGTTTGATACATTACGTACATGTTTATGTTAATGTTCTTAAACCTAACGAGGTGGTTTTGGTGGTTTTTTCGGTAGAACAACGGTATTACTTAAAAACTTTATCGAAATCGTTTAAGTGGTTAAAGGATTATAGGGTAAAAAACAAACACACTTGACTTTTTAATATTTGTAGGGAATTTATTTCACCTGTACATGTGAAAGGCGACTAACTTTTTTTTTAAATTTAAAAGATTTCGACCATCGAAAAGGAATATTTAAGAAAAGTACAAACGTCTCAAAAAAATTTAAAGGGACTATGAAGCCGACCATCAAAGAAAAGGTCAATCATCAAAACTGCCATTTTAGATTTATTACGTTATAATTTATTTTAATAACCGCTGTACTTTGAATTCATTTTCAATATTTAAGCAGAAGATACTAAAGCTACTTTAAAAATATTAGTTTATTTTTCTTAGTAAAATAAACTTATTTTTTTTAATTGTCACTATCATCAATGGTATCAATTTAACCACTCCTTAAATTGACAAAATGTGTGCTCATTGCTTAAATGTATATGTCACTTTAAACAAAACGTAGGTACAGAAACTTCCTAAAATAGACCGCACCTAAAATTGGATACCCCAGAGATTTCATATTTGGAAATATTCTTACATATGAAGATAAAATCTTTTTAATAAACGTAGTTTTAGCTTCCCGCATCAATATTTTTCCTGTGGGTTGCTGGCTTAAACACAGCATGCAAACTTTAAAAGTATAGTTCGAAAGTTTTGTTTGGCTATTAAGCATGCTAACAAAGAAAATGGAAAAGTTAGTATTCGAATAAAAAGAAAATTATAATTAAGTACGCGTTAATGGCTCCCTGTCTATCTTTATATCTACATTTGAAACATAGCTCTGGAAGAGAACGGAGTAATACGAATATTTCTAATAATTTCCACATAACTGAAATTGTAATAACCTCAATACTATCGTATTGGGAGCTCTAATGAAATAAGTCGACACAGTGCGCGACGAGCTCACAATACAACTCATATTTACACGTACAAGTGACCTCAAAGAAATTATATTAACATCTGATTTTGAATGTGCTCTTGAAGATAGAATTAATATATTAAAATAAAATTTTATCGATTTATTTACAAGAAATGCAGAATTTGATTCTCAGATAAAATTATAGTAAACACACAATTATTAAGATGTAAAGTCATTTAAACAACTTTTCTTTGTTAACCTAATTTCTTGGAGATAAAACGTCAAATGTATTTTCACGTCTTTTTTAAATTTACTGTGATGTATTTCTCGGTTTAAATCGTAAATTAACCAAGAAAGATATTCGAATAATTTTTGTCAAAATTGATTAATTACGTTTTGCAGAAGCACAGTCGTCAGTGTCATAGAAGGTAATTAACATTAAATTTCACCTCCATAAAATTAACATCTGCTGGGAAAATAAACCTTTGTTATGAAGTGACTGGTTTGGAGTGTTGGTGTACCCTTTATAAATAGCTACGACTCGCTCCCAGAGTTCAGTTATTTTAACCGTCTTTTGGTTCTTGTGGTGATTAATAATAAAGTTTTCAAGAGAAATATGTTGTTCAAGGAGTTTTCATTAATTATTTTAAGCACTGACAGAATGTTTAATATGTTACAATACTTTAAGGAAATTGTAAAAAATATAACAGGTAATTTTTAATTTAAATTATGCTGAGATACAGGTCAGTAGTATGGCATTTAAGGAATTATATTAATGTGTATTAAGTTTCATGTGTATACTTAAAGAAGGTATACTTCTTTAGAAAAGAAAAAAAAATTAAACGGAGCATTTCTAGAGACTCATCATTAAAAACAAGTCCTGACTTCGAGAAGTCCATATCCAAAATTTTAAATTGTAAAAACACTATTCAAAAAATACCATATTGAAATGGATAATATATTTGTTACGTTTGTCATAATATATTGGATATTGATAATATATTTGGCTTGTCTTTAAAAAAAATATTTACTTTACTGAATATTTTATTTAAGATAACAAAGTTTTATTTATTTAAAAAAAAAATTCAAAAAAGAGTCTTATCCTCTTCTTCCACTAACTTGTTAAATTACATTTTTCACTTATTTTCATTAAGCTTTTCCAGTTAGAGTGGGGAATTATTAAAGCAGAAGAAGGGAGAACGAGAAGGAAAAGGAAGTAGCTCCGCGTAAAATACTTCTAGAGATAATGCTTCGAGCAATGTTTACGTATTAGGTTTATCCATACGTCAGTTACCATAAGCCAATTTTTGATGTAATGAGATACAAATTTTATCAATAAAATTATATATTTTTAAGTTAATATTTTTAGATTTCAAAATAATATCTACTCCCATGAATATTGAAAAATTTAATAATTGGATAAGATTTTTATAAATAGATAAGGTAATTGAATAATTGATATTTGAATAAATAGATAAGATTAATTTAAAAAATTCATTATAATTATATGGGTAACATTGGAACAATTTATTAACATTATTTTTATCATGCTTCAGTTACATAGTTACCATTAAAATTTACATATTTTAAAGAAATATCTACGACCACGAGTAGTGAAACGTTGACGAATTCGGGAAGACGTTACCTTGCACGTTATTAAAAAAAGAAACTTTAAAAAATTATTAAGGTGCATTTTTTACGAAGAGCGAAAGACGTGACGGGCTAAGGCGTGCCCAAGCGTCATCCAAAGACGACTTTAGCGGTTTAACGTGATTATATCACAATAGCGAGTTATATTTGTATTGAAAAATAAAAAAAATAAATAAAATTACATTCAATCAAATAATGAAGGAAAACAAGTTGAATAATCAATTATAATCTTATTTCGTATTAAAAGAACATGAAGAGGTTAAATTTCTTCGTCCAAATCTTGTCAAATCGTTTCATACATTCAACTTTTCGTTCATTATAAATAATATATATATATATATATATATATATATATATATATATATATATATATATATATATATACATATGTATATATGTGTATGTATATTTATATATCTATATATATATATATACATATATATATATATATATATATATATATATATATGTAACATTGGGAGCAAAGCTCGTACATTTTGTCACCAATGAGAATTTTAGCAATGAGATTTCATGAAGAGTAAAATCTATAGCAATCCAACGAAATCTGACATTTCCATTTATGGATCTACTGTAAGCCTCTACATTTTTAGAGAAAAAAAAGTTAATTAACTCCGTCGTTATGTAGGACGAGAACGTAACAAATGCTGTCAAACTTACTCTAGGATTATTCTTCAATTCAGTATTTCATTTTGGCATGCTTGTATTCTGCGTATCGTAGCGTAGGTTGTAGACCTACGTTTTTATTGAAGTTAAAGCGCGTTTTCGGTTTTAATGTTGTAATTAACAAACGCTATATTCTCGTGCTACGTAATTGACAAGTCAACACATTATTATTTCAGTAAGAATGTCATGCAAAGATCAACCAATAGTACCAGAATTAATGAGATCGCTTTAGACTTGATTTATTGACTTATATCTGCTTATAGAAACGTAAAGAATTTATTGTAAATTACGTGTCCTCCATTTTTGCTTCGGGTTTCGTGATATTTCTTTTTTGACGTGTTTTTTACCGATTTCTATCAAGTAAGGCGACGTGGACTAGTTCTGTGTATGTTACGATATCTGTTTTTCACTTGATACGAAAGTTATTAACAACTTGAGATTTTAGAATGTAATAGGATGAGATACTTTTACTTCAGCCATTTTAATCCATCTTTAACGGAATTCTAGTCCAAGAAAATTTCAAATTTTTACGAAGAGAAAACATTAGTTGACTAACTCAAAATTTCTATTTTACGACTAACTCAAAACTTCGTAAAAATACTATAAAAAATAAATGACTACACACATATTGTATGGTTAGTCCATAATCAAACCTTAAGTTAGCGTAAAAACGGGGATATCATTTCATGGCGTAGTAAAATTACATTAGAGCAATGCTTCCATAAATACTTAAGTAATTTAAGCAGCAAATGCTTACGTATTTATTCCAAAATTCAACCAATTAAGGGGCGAATATGGGTTTGAAATTTGTATGTAAGGAAAACGTTGTTGATCCTAATGACTAGAAAATTCGTAAAAGTAGTTAAAATTTAATAATTAAACACATGCTTTTTTTAGACACCAACCTCCAAGATGTTTAAATGAGGGTTCAAAATTTGTGATAGAGTAAAATTGTTTAATGGATTTATTTATTCGGAAGGATGATTTGAAAAATTCTTTCTAATAGCGACTTTTTAAAAATTTTACCCTAAAGTGATGAAATAGGATGTGTCAAAAGTGGTCAAAGTGCTCTAATAATATAAAATTAAATACTCGTACGTATTTTGCAGTCCTTCTGAAATCAATTCCAACAGGGTGAAATTATGGTTTAAAATTAGTAATGAAGTAACATTTTCAAATTATTTTATTAACTTAAAACTTTGTAATATTATAATAGAAAATAAATAAGCGACAATGGTAAAATCTAGTTAATAATCTGCCTCTAAGTTATAAAAAATGACAGTGAAAGACTCTGTGCATATTATGAAAATTTTTAAATTGATCGTTATTGCGTACATTGTTGATAAAACGTGCTACGTAGATTTAAATCACATTTTAAAATATCGTTTGCATTCATTTTGTTATCTATTAGATTCATTGGACTTTTCTTTTCTTTTTTTGGAGCCATTTTTTTGGATGTTGTACTTTGTACTAGTTCTTTTATTTCGGATTTCTTTTTGTTCAAAATTATTACACTGGCTGTTTACTTTCTTTAGGCTTCCAATATTAAATTCTTAGACGTTTTTTTATTTTATAGTGGCTTTTGTGTTCGTATTGAAATTTAACTATTTTGACAAATGGTTGATTAAATAATGGATAGTAACAAGCCATGCAACCAATCCTCGTGTCTTTAATTGAGAACTGAGCTTGCCTATTTCGATCTCTTTCTTTTATCAAGTTTGCTACAGGAAAATTTTCAATAGAGGCCCGTAAACAAATTGTCGATTTTGTACCACACAACGGAAATGGGGAAAATTAAAATGCACCAAATGAATAATACTACGTAGATATAATTTAGCTTTCAATATGTGATGTGTGAGAGTACACTCATACGACTTTGTTATTCCAGTTAAACCGTAATAACGATCCTCATCACCGACGGACTACGATGCATACATTAGAGGATATAAGACATCATGACGTATGTTCGGCATTGTGGATAGGATCTTGGCGTTATCTGAATAACACACACATTGCTAGGGTGTCATTCAGATAACGCCAATATTTAACAATATAGGTAACTTGGCTGAGTTCAGTTTACAGGATTTTCATAACCGTTACTTGCTTTGCTACAAAATCTATATCAACGTTTTACTACATCAATCCGTTCAAACTTTTGTTAATTGATATATGTGAAAGACAATTGTTTAATCAGGGAATTATTAAGAAAAATTTAAATGTATTGTAAATATGATAAACCTTTTATCTCGGGCAAAACTAATAATTCCACGCATGTATATCCACGAGCAACACTTAACGACATATCAAGAAACTTCACTTTATAAGTTTACAAACTCTTCGCATATAGAATCAAAAAACGATTACTGTAGTTATTAAAGTGTTAATATAATACATACATTTTGGAAAATTTATGATAAAATAATTTATGATTCAGTATGGCAATAAAGGTGAAGAATAAACTATGTACAGTTTCCCAGCACAACTTCTAAAGCACAGCGGGGAGTAAAACGCAAGCCGCAGGTTCACCTGCCGTTGACAGATTTAAAACAATGCAAAACCAAACTCCATTCCTCCTTTTTGCTATTGCGTGATTCTTTAAACTAAAGCAGCTCTTAATTGATGTACGGTTGTGGATAATTAAAGCGGAGGTTCACCGGATAAATAATGGTGCATGTCACCGTCGGTAAAAATATAATTTGAAAGAAAACCTAGTTATTTTTATAATGATTAGAATTTTTATAACTATTAAAAAAAATAGTATAAGTGCGATTAAATCAAAGAACATAGTGCAAAATTCAGTTTTTCTCTTGTCTTTGTCTCACATTTTTAGTGTTAAATACAATTATCGAGTAGCTTAACGGTTTTACCAGAAACTGATTCGATTTAGGATTAAATCAGTCTTCATCTTTGGTTCATCAGTCTTCATCTGTTTTGTTTTTTTTAAGTATTTACTGCCACATTTAAAAAAAAATAAAGCACGCACTACGTTTGGATTTTTTATCTAAAAACATTAAAGAATTAGATCGTGATATAACGAACTTTATATAATTATTTTTGCTTTTAATTTTATTTCAATTTTCTACAATAATCTTGAAAAGATTGGCTTGACGTGTCATGATTTAATAATTAAAAAATAATGAATGATCGAAATAGTTACCCGTCAAATTTGGAAGTAATAACATCTAATCATGGCCGTTATATAATCCTCAGCAACTAAATAAGGACTTAAGTGTATACTTTGTAAAACAAAATTCGACCAAATTTATTAATACTTTATTTAGTATGATAGGTTTCAGATTGATATTGGATGGCTCATTCATTTTCAACATAGTAAGCACTACAGAATTGAAGTAAAGCTTAATACACTCCACTCCCATTATGAGGATTTCGAGTGACAAATTTCAGAACTTTCGAAATATTTTGATAGGTTTTGACAATGTAGGTATAAAATATGAAAGGCGAAATTTTCTTTCTTATTTCATTTGCCGTTTTTCAAAATAAAATGAAAGAGCAAGTCGGATATTTTGAAACAGAACGTATCTTTTGAAGTGAAAACTTCTTTATCATCGTTGTGATTTGAAAGTCGATGAAACGAAAAAGCGACGCCAGACACATAAATTCATCAGATTTAACGCGGGAGAAAACGAAAAAGCGACAGTAAAAAGAGACAGACACATAAATTCTTAAGATTGAACGTGGGAGAAAATGAGATAGGAAGCATTATACACAGTGTTTCTTATGTTCGTGGTTCTCTTTGTGCTCTGCTTCGTACCCCCTCCACTCGTGTTTACCAAGGCATAGCGAGAGTTTGCTTGGGTCTCAACGTTGTACGTGTGTTAATACGTGTTTATGCGCGCAATTGAAAATTATATTGTGAATAATGATTGTGAGTACTTGTATGTAAATTTTCATAAACTTTAAATTTGTGTGTATTGGATCATATTCTGAATTAAAAAAGAATATAGATATGCAAAAAAATAAATAAGAGATTAATTTTATTTAATTATAAAATTAGATCCATATTATTAATTATAAAACTTTTCGAATTATTTTAGTTTTTATCAAAATTAAAAATTGATATTAAACTTAAAAATTAAAATTTAAAATTTTTGAAGGTTTCACTTCTACCACGTGTGAATTGCACACACGATTTTTTTATTTATTGTCGAAACATTTTAGTGAAGTGGAAGCTAGTAAAATAATTGTAGATAGACATGACACTTGTCTCCAATGATTCTAGAAGGAGAATATCAATATCGATTGGCCGAATGAATTAAAAATCGAAATAAGTGTTGTCTGTCTGTCATTGTCGATTAAATTCTTCGAAAGAAAAGATAAAACCCATATATTGGAGATAGGTTTATTATAACTATAAGTTGTTTTAATAAATATATCAGAGTAGGCCCTAATTACGTACAGAAGTACGCTATGAGGACTGGAAATTTGTTTTGGCTACAGTTGCTTAAATACTTGTCCGACCACAGTACAGTCCACCCTATCGCAATATAACAGAGATGCGCCCTTGTCACTAATAACCCGTGCTAGTACCTAAGTTACGTTTTTACATGCAAGAAAAATCGTACAAGGCTCAATAGCAACTATACCAATGTGCAATAGTGAACAATGTTGGAGTTACGACGCTATTGGATGCCTAATACATAACAAATTAGTAACAAGTGGCATTACGGAACTTTTTAGGAGTATTTCTCCCATTAAAAACAGAAAAGAACAGGGTACTACATTTTTACATGCAAGAAAATTCGTACAAGACTCAATAGCAACTATGCCAATGTGCAACAGTGAACAATGTTGGAGTCACGACGCTATTGGATGCCTAATACATAACAAATTTGATCAAATTAGTAACAAGTGGCGTTACGGAACTTTTTTAGGAGTAAAAAGGAGGTTAAAAAACAATAAATTTAAAAACAGTAAAGAACAGGGTACAAAAAATATCTGGCAAATGTGTTATTTTTTACTGAAACAAAACGATTCTTAATTCATTTTTACTATAGAAGAACATGGAATAAAATATCAGAAATTTAATTAACTTTTGTTATGGCATCATTTTAGGCAATTAGAAACTGGGCACCTAAGCCTTATTTTACTTTAAATTGACCAATATATCACATTATATATTACTGCTCTAAAGCTATAAGTTTTGGAGATGATAAACATTTAAAATGGGACATACATGTTTTTTGCATTGCACACAAATTTTGACTGCAAAACGTAACAGACTTGTGTATTTAAATATCGATAGTCAGTAGTTCTCTTTGTATATTGTATCACCATAAAAGATGAAACTTTTACTTCACTGCTTTATTTACATTTTGCTCTTTTTACAAATGTTCACAGCGTATTTATTCGTTTTTCCTTAATTTTAAAATCATCCAAAACATATGCTTTCAAGTTAAATTGGCTACTACATTTTAAGTAACGGAGGTATTTTTTTAGATTTTATTAATAAATTATATCGACTTTAAACGTAATATTGAAGAATGAACTTGATCTATGTACTTGGTATTATTTTCTTAATTTTAACGTTACTCCTAAAAATCAATAAGAAAAATATCGACAAGGGAAGATAGTTTCCCTGTTTCCAAATATCGTTCTGATAGCAGATAGTGCCTTCTAATAATCACACACACACATAAACACACACACACATACACACACATACACACACACACATATATATATATATATATATATATATATATATATATACATAATTTTTTCTCACGACACAGAAATACTTAGTAATGAAAATAATTCCAACGTCAATAAAATTTAAATTCATTCGAATATATGTATAATATTCACGTATTAGGTACGTAATTAATTCCGTCCTCAAATGGCCATTTTGTTTTTCAGAGGAAGCGCATATTCGCATCAATGTATCATAAAAATAAAGGATAGTAGATAAAAAGATGATCATATTAAGGTACAAATATTTTTTGTTTTTTTTTTTAATTGATAACAGTATAGGACACCGTCAAAGAGTCCGATTTTAGACATTTTTTCATCGAGTTATATCTCAGAAATAGCAGTGTTAAATAATTATTTTTTTCAGTATCTTGCACTTAGACAAAAACAGTAAACAATTTTATTTACAAAAAAGTTTACAAGTAATAAAGAGCAATAGAATAACTTTAGTTGTAAAATATATAGCAATACATACAAATTAAAATAAATTACGTATTTTAATAAACATTTAATTTAATAAATAATTCTACATGAATTATATTTGTATAATTTATGTTATAACTATATATTAATAATAAAAATATGAATTAATTAACATTTAACGAAAAATGGGTAATTATATTTTAATGCATGTACGCAAATTTTTAACAGGATTCTAAAGTATAAATATATGTATATATATATATATATATATATATATATATATATATATATATATAATTATGAAACGGAACAAATTCCACTTAAAAAATTATGATTTAAGGTTGAGAATTTACAATTTGAAACTTTTAGAATTTCGTAATAAATTTTACTTGGTTTCATCCTTATTTTGAATTGAATAATAGACGAAATACAATTTCGTGTCCTCATCGATAATCGAGAGTATTAAGGGTTGTTTATACGAGGGCAGCGTGGATGATGAAATTTTTAAAACGTATTTGTACATGTATAACAATTAATAAAGCAATTTAACGCTATTGAACTACTTTAGTTTTTAAGTCCGAATTTCTGAAATGAACTATATTTTATAAAGTTTTTAAATTATATTCCCAGCAGACCGGTTAGGCAAATAGAAATCGGCAAACGAAATATTCTGAACGTACTAAAAAAGTGAAATATTTAATTCGCGATTTTCCTCGACAATACCAGGGTATACATATGGGGAAGTGTATGTAATAATAATGGAATGTAATATATCCCATTCGTTTTCTATTTTTTGACGCATTCAACATATTGATTTCCATTAATATGAAATGTAATCTGACCTTACAAAATAGCTAAAAAATTCAAATTCTTAACGTCTCGAAATTAAATAATTATGAATCTCTCGATACTTGAGAGTAACGTGTAGTTAAGTGATTTTAATTAAAAACAATTATGTATTACAAAGAAAATAAACAAGGAAAATATCGAAAAATTTACACATATTTTGTTGTAGTATTAAATGTTAAATATCATTTACGCCTTGTGAATTAAAGACACCATAATTCTTTTCCGAAATATATGAGAAATAGAAGTTAATATTATGAGAATTTATGCAAAATTTCTAATCACAATCTTTATTTAAAGTTTTCGTCAATAGTTTATCGATTTTATTGGGCTATTTTATAGAAATGCGGACTTTTAAGCATTGTTTTCAAACATTTTGTTACCTACCTTGTAACATATAATAAATAACAAAAACGGGATGCTTCATATTTGCATTTATAATAAAAGTAAAACAAAAGTAGTTAGTATCCTCATGTTTATATAGCAATAATTGAGTTTACACATTTAAAAACACGTGGCCCTAAACTCGGTGGCCCTGCTTAATAAATACACCAAAGTATCTATAATTCAACATTGAACTTGATTGTGTTGAAATTATATATATTTCAATTTAATTAAAAATGTAATTATGTGTATAATTAAGTACAATTTACACACTTAATGAAATTTAGATAAAATGAAGTATGGGTGACGTGATATGAGTGACAGTTTTTCTATTATTGCTATAGGCATGTGAGTAAATTTCTATTCACGGTCGCACAGATTTTAATTAAATAATGTCGATAAAACATTTTCCATCATACAGATATTCTTCTTGACCTTCCTTGAAGATAGAAATACTGTTCTTTAAATTCATAAGCCTTACGCACCTTGCAGATAGGATACGATACCATATACACAGGCGATTCTCATTTGACCTTTTTTCATGACCTTTAGCTATGGACGTTGTTATTTATGATTTGGGTAAATAATGTTCTATGTGCTGATAGTATATAGCTGTTGAATTGCAGGACACTTAATCCTCGAGTTAATGTAGAAATGTAGAAATGTGTAACATGTATTTATGCATTTGAGTGAGTGTGTATGTGTGATACGACGATAATTCATGAATCTGATAGTAAAAATTGACGTCGTGCCAATACCTTCGACTGAAAATCTAAAATAGAAGAAGAAACGCCGTTTGAGATGGAAGACGTTACTGAATTGGATGCCTGAAAGGTCACTAAAGGTTATGCTGAGGGTTTATTGCACCACTATATTTCGGACAATACCCGCTATACTCCAGCATGAAAACGAGAATATTTTACAAAAACAATGGGCTTTTAGAAATCTCAGTATTACACAGTACACATATCTTTATATATGGATTTAAAGCTTTGACAGTTTAAAATAAAATTTAGATGAATTTATGTTTTAAATGGGAATATAGGCAATAATAGTGAAGTTATGTCGTTTAAAGATTTTATTTGTAAATTTCTATAATCGAAACCTTTTTGTACGTCTTTTGGGTATATAAAAAAGTAAGGACTAATAAGTTTAACGAAAATTACTTTATGAAGTTAGTAAAATAAGCAATTATCTTTAAAGACTTCAATATAAACTTTTTCTGCTGGTAGCAATACAAAAACAATAAGCATCATATTTATTTCTCCCTACTAATATTAGAAACCCGACAATTGGTTTTCATTCTCAGTTTGTTTATAGAATAATAACTATACAAACAGATAATAACACTCTACCAAAGTATGCAAACATGTTGTTTGAACGGCGGAGTAATATACAGACATGTATATACGTCGAAACGTGGATACAACACAGTTAATTCGGATGTTTGTTATTTAATCACGCCTAAACATGTAAATATATATTTATTAAACTTAGTACAGACGCAGTTTGGAAGTCTAATTAACGTATATCTTACTTTCCGCCTCGAAAATATTGTAATTCTTCTAAGATGAAGCTTGGTGTTTATTACTTAGTGATAAGAGTTTTATGCTTCAATGTGGCAGCAGAGGGCGCGACGTGTATGATAAATATATATTGCCCAACTATCTCAAAAATTGATAACCTGAATGTTTTCACTGAATACAGCAAAATGTTTGCACTAAATACAACACCGTGTTTTACAGAAAAGTGTTGTAGTATTATCGGGTAAGGGACTGGTGTCTTAATCAAAAATCTATTTGTAAAACGTAAATTATGAAAATACTAGCGACTCTGACTCTATGGTCTCAAAATCTAGGCCGTATATTGAGATTTGCCAACATAATTTCATCACAGCTTTGACAGAGTACGGTGTGATTGTATAAAAGCAAAGAGATTTAAATTCTTAATTTGGTTTAGGGATTGTAATAATTTGTTCGTTAGATGAAATAAAATTTTCAAGCAGTTCAATATACAAGCTTTAATTAGAATAAATTATATTGTGTTGTTTTACCGAAATTTAGACAAAACACAATTTCTATTATATAAATATAGTCATTAATGGCCTATTATGGACATTTCCACGACAACAATAACCAATAATTTACATCATATTACAGGGAGGATTCCACCGTCGTTCCTTATATTAGCTTATTTCTTTTTATATTAGCGATTTAAAAAAAATAAATCATGTCCTTTGCCGAAAATTTTCTCATTTGAAGCCATTTATTATCATATAATTTTACTTACATATAATACGAACTTAAAATTCTCAAAAGTTTTATTTTTATGATCCAATAAATAATACCCCAAAACAATTTCACGTTTAGATTAAAAGCACAAATAATTTAAAACCTTGATGTAGTAACTTAAATAAATCTGATGAATACTTTTACTAGATTTCATTTCATCCTAACTTCCTCTAATACATGTAAAGAAAAATCTTTGCACATACGTAAAGTGAACAATAATGAAAAACGAACGACAAACGAGTTAAATTTTGCGGAAATCTTTTTATTTTCTTCTTTTCCTGTATGAACAGCTTTTAATAGAATTGAAAAAAGGCTAAATGTTAAAAATGTATTTTATGTGAGTTTTTGAATGACCTAAAGCTTTATTTGTTTATAATGACTAAAAGTTGAGTGTCTCAATTTTTACTAGAAAGCTTACTATGTCCAAAATCATAATTGAGAGTTTCGTGGAAAATATGAAGTGTGAGTTAATTAATTCAATATTACTACACTATTGATATGTCTTTCATAAATTACTCTCTCAAATTAATATTTCAATGAAGTAAATAACGAGGGTCACAATCACGTAAATATGTGCCAAACTTACTCCTTTGTCAGGTAACGGTTTTTGCAAGGAAAATATTCCGCACTGCACAAAACAGACGTATTGAAAAGACTCAACTGAAAAACAGAAATAATATTTAATTTATTTAATATGGTAGCTCAAAATTTGGTCGAACGTGGGAGGACACAGTTGAAAAAGCTACTTACTTACTTTACATAACGTACACAACATTTTCTTCTTAATTTTTCCTGCAGTTATTTCAACTTAAAATAGGAAAGGTGGTTTTTGGTTTCGTAACATTGTTTTTTTTAATAAACCCATTTTAACCTAAAAACTTATGTAAGTTACTGCAATTTACATTGGTACATTTTGCTTAAGATTTAGATCAAAATAAGTTATATGATCATTGAAAATATGTAGAATATATTGGCCAAAAATATCATAATATACAACGAGAAGTATAGAAAAGTAAATCGTACTTTATAATATCTATCCTTTTTTTAGTAAATAAAAATATTTTTTAATAATAAAGGTCTTCCAACAATTTTGTTTTTGATTTAAGTATTATCTGCTCATATTTATTATATCTGATTGTTAATTCAGAAAACAATTATTAATATTAAACAAAAATTGGGCATCAAAATGAATCACAAAATCGATGACAATGATCCATATAATTTGATAATTAATTCCTTCAAATAAATTTCAAGTTTCTACTTTGAAGAAAATTTTTCCTGGACTTAATAGCAAAAATAATTAGTAGAAAAAGATTTCCCATTTTCGGATTCCACAAATGAGAGAATCAACAAATTAAAGTTCTTATTGACATAATTATTGAAATAAAACGTAAATATGTTTACTTAGTATAATATTTTACACCATGAATATTCCAAGCCAAATAATAGTCGATATTTTGTCATAACGTCACCCTTCAATGTTAATATTTATTGCTATCTTAGCGAAGACAAATAAATAGTTACTAATTGTCGAGAATAGGGGTTAATAATAGTACGTTAAACCCTATCGGTTAGGATGATGAAATGGTAATTGAGATGTAAACTCTATCAATTATGGCCCCGATAGATATTTATGTTTACTTTGCGTGAACTGGTTCCGTTCTTATCTCTTTTGTATGTAAAACATCGTTAGCGAAGTGGATTCTGTCGTGCATTAAGATTAGAAGAATATCACATCATATCATATGTGTATTCAGAATTCTTGCGTGAATCCTACTACATTCAGGGTTTTCCAGCAAATTGAAGGCATCATTAACGTTGTTCTGTTATTGACTAATGGTGCTGTTACTTTTATATTCGTTTATCATACGTGCTTATTTTTTCTTTGTAAATACCAAAGTTTGAAGTGCTTATAAAGTATTCGAATATCAAGGAGAGTGTTATTTTTATAATCCTCTTGCAAATGTCGTTAAACAAGTGATAATCGATCAAGCCACGGTTTCTAATAGCAGAAAAGAGACATTATAGAGTCATTAAATATGTTAAGTACACCACGTCTTTATAAAAGCCGTAATCTTATATAAATATGTGACTGTTTAATGAATATACTGCAAACATCTTATTTGTAGAATCTTTTTTAGCGCAAATAGTTCATAATCGTCACAACGGAGACTAACATGTTTGTCTACAAAACGCGGCTATTTAGTCGGCTGCACTTTCATGATGCGTCCTAATTACAATAGATACACGATGCGTAATGATATTTTTGCAGGTAATGCTATCAGGGTGGTTTAAAAAGATAATGTTAAACCTACTTTTTTGGTGTGAGTAGTATTCCTCTATCTTATTAGAAAAAAATAATTCACTCGATAATTCCTAATTTTTGTAGTTACTTTTTAAAATTAAACTATGTCTTTGCCACCATTAGACAAAAGTCGCTTCCAGATTACGATGTGAAGAAAATATGTCACATTTTGAGCCCTAATACCCCCGTAACTTATAATAATAAAGCGATGACTATTTGCTATAAGATAGACTGCACCGTGTTTATACTGTTGGTAGTTTAGTTTCCCTACTTTTTAACCATTGTATACAATAATATTACAAAGTTAGTAAAATTTTGCATAAGTTTAATTGACTACATTCTTGTACAGAGAAATCACGTGGACTATCATTAATAGTGAAAATGGTAGCACCAAACCATGTGATAATAGTTGTGAATTAGAAGTTGCACAAACTTTTAATAAATTCTTCGCACGCATTCCAGTCACTACAACCAGCTCCTTAAATTCTTACCCACTATTCTCAGAATCTTTTCTTAGGAGCAAAGTGGCTGAGTGTCATGTTCTATTTATTTTTAAATTTATTAACCCTACTGATGTAGAATTTTGAATATATTTGGCCTTAATTTTGTAGAAATTCATTATTCAAAATTAAATGAAACTACGTGATGTAGTATTATTTCTACTATCTCTCCCGCAGGGCTCTATAATAGGAACTTCCCTGTTTTTTACTTATATAAACGATTTGCCTTTTCAAGTACAGTTGTGTAATGTCATCTTATTTGCAGATGACCCATCACTCATGTTTAAAGTAGACCGTAAAAAAGCTAGTTTTGACGATGTAAATGGCATACTCGCACACGTTAATAACTGGTTTATATCGAATAACCTTTTACTAAATTCAAACAAAACCAAATGTATTGGGTTTACATTGCCAAATGCTGGAAACATAGATACCAATATTATTATAAACAACGTAAATATAGGCCTATTAGGATCCACTACTTTCTTAGAAATTACTTTAAATTGTAAAATTCTATGGGGTAATTAAATACCATTTCTCATAGAAAGGCTTAGCTCAGCTGCCTATGAATTACGTAAAGTTATACAGTTTACTGACATAGATACAGAAAGACTTGTCTTCTTTGGTTATTTTCATAGCGTTATATCCTACTGTATTATATTGTCGGACATGGCGGCTGAAATAGAAACAATTTTTATTTTGCAAAAAATACGCCATACGCGCTATTTACAATAGGGGCTCTCGAGTGTCACAAAAGAACGTTTTAAAGAAATAGGCATTCTTACAGTTCCATTTCAATATATTTTCGCAAATATTATGTCCATTAAACAAAACATCAATAATTTTATTAAAAATAATGATAGGCACAATGTAAATACAAGAAACAAACATAAAATAGTAGGTCCTTACCATCGCTTCCACAAAGTATTCAACTCATATGTAGATTTTGGTGCAGGCTTCTATAACAGAGTCCCCAGTAATATAATAGGTCTACCTTTTAATAAATTCAAGACTGCTGTTAAGAAACACCTTACAAAAGGGCAAACTATAAGATAGAAGATTACATAAATGATAATTGGAAATATTGATTACTCACTCGCTTATACAATTATCCTGTTGTGTCACAAAGAATTTTCATTTGATATGTTATAATTCAAGGCCTTCACCTATTATGTAGCCAATGTAGGTGGATGCGCCCTTCTTACTATAATAGGATAATCATTTGTTCCTATATTTTATTTTTAATTTTTCTTTCTCCGACTTCTTGGGTGTCTTCATTTCTTATTGAAAATAACTTTTGTGTTATTTTGCATGCTGTAACCTTACGGGCTTATGTTTTTAATTATTGAAATTTTGTAACAACTTGGCGATTTTAACGATTTCAAGTGTCCTTAATAATCCTATGAAATAAAGATATTTTGATTTTGATTAAAGTATTTTGTTAGAAACTAGTGATATTTATTATATATTGATTGCACTATCTACCTATAAAAATACTTTTGCCTTTTCCTTAAGTAAAAAGTTCGCAGAAAATAAATTCTATATATTTGTAATTTGACTAATTTTATAAAACTTATTTGCTAAAAAAATCATCTCTTACGTTAAACAAATAAAAGGATTTCAGAAGTTACGTAGTTCCAGGTTGACAGTAGTGACAAAGTTGCTATTACACATTTTCGTTTTGTTTATTTAATTTAATGACAGTATATATTATTATATTTTAAATTATACTAATATCACATAAAACCTGAGTAATAATATTGGCAAGTATTGGATGACATATGCCATAAATTTGAATATTCAATACTTTTTTATAGCCGAATATGTTATAAATATGTGATATTCAAGTATTTCAAGCGATAATACATAATTGATAGCATTTGCCACTGAAAATTGTTTAGGGGTAATTAGATCTTCAGCTTTCTCTGTCCAGTCTTATTCATTTTAATAATTTCATCTGTCCATAACGGTCGTCCTGCTTTCCGTTTGCCTCTTATTGCTCATACTTACCAAGTATCCAATCGATTTTTATTCTTGTTTTGGACAATGATTTAAAGACTGATTGACTCTGATTTATTTATTCCTTGCTTTATAAATAAAATAATTTTTTTACATACTCCCCTCCATTGATAGTAGTAGCATTATTTATCTACGTTTGTAATGCATAGAAAAGACAAGGCTGAGATTAGCCCAACATTTTTTTTATTTTGCTAAAACATGGATTTGAATTTTTCTTAAAATTTGTTCAATGAGATATTTTTTCTTTCATTAATTTTGTTCCATGTGATATTTATGCATCTAAATACATAACATATTTCTACTTTTAAGTGGATTTTGTTGATTCTATTTGTTATTACATCAGTTTATAGAATGTGCATAATATTCTAAAAACCGATGTTTTGGGCTTCTTTTTTAACTTACAGAGTTTAGTTTGTTGGTCATCTTTAATTCCAGTTGTGTTGCTGTTTGAAACAAAAATGTAATATTGGCAGCGAATTTCAAAATATTTAGCCATTAAAAATTGATGTTAATTTCTTTTCCAGACTAATCTAAATTATTCATTATGTTCTGCAGAACAGTAATTAGTAATAAAGTACATAGTTTCATATATCTAAGTAAGAATTTTTGGTAGTATATATGTGATTCAGATGAGGTTATTAAATAAAAAGTACCAAAATATTTTTTCAGTGTACCTTTCCATCAATTTGAATTGCGGATAAATTACTTTTCGGGCATCAGATGTGTCACCACGCGTCCTTTGTCTAAAAAATGAGTATGCATGAGGAACAAAAAACCTGCATACATAGTGCTATTAGTAATAAAGACATTTTACGTAATATTTCAAATCCGATATATTTTTATCCACTTCCTACTTAACTAACTTTTTACTGTTTATTGTCTTTCTTTTGGAATCGAATCTCGAGATTGAGTACAATACTGTTTTCTATCTTAGTTTATCCTTATATTAAATTTCGTTTCCCTCTTGCCCTTTTCCATTCTTAGCATTGGCTCGAATGTATTAGCTTCTGAATTCCATATATTTTATTTCAGATCCGGCCTTTACATCTGTTCACCGATATGCTGGTCTTTTACTCGCTATTTTTTTCTTGAGCATTGCTTCGTAGGCCCTAAAAGTGTTTTTTCGTGCTATGCTTTATGTATGGAACTCCAGCCCTAACTTACAGTTGGTTGTGCACATTATTGGAATATATTGTTTGAAAGTTTTATATTTAGGGCCAATTAATGCTTTTTCATAGAGAACTTGCCATTCTAAAACCTTACTGATGAATTTAAGTTAGCTAGCGCTAGGTTAGATTTTATTTTTTGCTCTTTTTCGAAGATTGGTGGTGTGTCAGGCTCGAAAGTAAAGAGGTTCACTTCTGTCATTATTTCCATAATATAATCTCGGTTATTAATATTAACACGCCACGCGTCAGAAACAAAATTCAAATCGTCTTTAACGATAAGAAACGCCCCCTCGAAAAGAAAATAAACCCTCTTTATTTTCTCATTTTCTGTCACAATCCGTTGATAATGTGTTATTCTAAATTTTCAAATTTATTAATGTATTATAAAATTCTACGCGGAATATTTAATATGTGTATATGTATATATATAAATATATATATATATATATATATATATATATATATATATATATATGTATATATATATACTTATGTCACAATTTATTATGAAAGTGAAACAACTTGTGTATGAAAGTTATGAATAAAACTAAAACCCACTGTACATTTTTTAATTAAAAAGAAATTCTTCCTAATTTTCACAAAAAAACCTTTTCTTATATATAAACACAATTTATAAAATTATCTACGAATACATCTAGTGCATCCATTATCCGAAAAAGATCGCAGCTATTAGTTTTTATCTTACTAATCAACTATCTACCTTACATACTATTGTCAAGTTGTGAATCGCATTTCTTCTTTCTATTCTGTTTCTGTGGATTGTTCAGTAATAGATTTTTCTTTCTTAGCGGAAGCAGTGAAAAAAGTAAAAGGTTGTGCAGGGATATATAAATAGTTTATCTAAACACAATATTCAATATGTCAGACCTAACAAATTTCATGTATACTTATGCTTAAAAGAAAATCTAAAATTTCATAATTTTGTATTTTAAGTAAAAGTAACCCATTGTTTTTATTCAACATATGCTTAAATTTGTTTTCTTTCTAGCTCCGTAAACGAAGTGCGGGATTAATTTCCTTCAATTGGGTTATTTCTCTATCTATACTTTGATTACAGAATTCCCGTAAGAAACCTTTTAATTCTCTAGCGAATATCGCCAGATAATTTAAAATTTTGCTCATTATTTTTGTTTTGGACAATGATTTGAAGTAAAAGTGTAGAAGTAAACCACTGTATAATATGTATGTATATTATAACATTTTTGGAATGACTTTTGATCGACATGGTTAGGTTAGATTAGGTTAGGTTATGTAATGTAAGGTTAAGTGAGGCTAGACTAGTTCATAGCAGATTAAATTAGTTTAGATCAGCTTAGACTAGGTAAGAACAAGTTAGGTTGGATTAGTTTTTGTTACCTTAAACTATATTAGGTTTTGTAATATTATTTACGTTTGATTAGGTTAAGATAGGGTAGATTAACATCTAATTACGTTACACTAGGTTATCTTAGGTAAGATTATGTTGTGTTAGGTTAGATCAGGTCAAGATATGTGAATTATGAGGGTAGGTGAGGTTTGGTGAAATGAACTCAGGTCAGATTACGTCAGGCCAAAAATATATGAAAATTACGTGCAATTATGTCCGATTGATAGTACGAACTTGAGCTTATATGCACCTTACTTATTTACCAGCAAGCAAAGAGTTAAAAAACGAGACCAAATATTATATATAGAACTGTTTGTAAAAATGAGATCATATATTATTACGAGTATATTTCGAACTGTTTGTAAAAATGAGACCATATATTATTCGAAAAATCATTCAGCCCTTTAGGCATGACTAAGTAACAAACATCGAAATACCCTTTGCGTGGTATTCGGATTTTGCACAACTACCGCAGTTAATAGTATGTATGCTTTTGCATCATATGAACTACCAGGAAGCCAAATTTGATATCTATTTGTTGTAGAGTTATTGGGTAAAAAATTAAATAATTAAATCTACGTTCGGTTTTAAAATATTAGTTAGACTTAATTCTTAACACCTTTATATTAGATCGTCGTAATGTTTATAAAATATTCGCACAATGTTTTTTTATATTCTACTTTAACTCCAAAGATTGTACACAGCCCTTCCACTGTGATCAACTGCAAAGTAAAAGCACATAAATAGAGAGTTTTTTTTATCAAGGGACGATGCCCCCACTTCATAGGCCGTTGCTCTCTTAAAAGTATAATATACTAGACTGACGTACGTGTGGGATACGTCATTGCATCTACCTAGTATAATATACTAGGTAGATGCAATGACGTACCCCACACATACGTCATTGCATCTACCGAGGAAGTACATAAGCACTTATTATTTGTCAGTCTAGGTTTCCTTTTCGATATTGATAGCATGTACATCTATAAGAGGCCGATAAGTTCGCAAAACGTACCAGCCGACGGGTTTGACGGCTGTCTCATTTCACGCTCGATGTTTCACTTCTCAGCACTAGAATTAACGCTTGTGTTTGATTCAATTGACGATAGAACAATGCTTAGGTTTGGATGAAAACACTGTTGTGTTGCGTCAATATTACAATAAATTACAGCTCCTTTCATATAGTTAGTAATAGTGAATGGTTTTATAAAACACTTTGCTGTCCATTATTGACGTATTTACATAAAATTTTATTTTGTCAGTAAAATATTAATTTCCCTTATTATAATATTATATTAAAAATATAATATATGTTTAATTGTTTTCCAAAATTTGTCATCCAATATTTAATTGCAATTGAACATTTTTTGAGCAGGATATTTGTATTTAAAATTAATTTTCACTATTTTTGGTTTTCCCTGAAAGGAATAAACAGAATCTATATTATTTTTCACTTCCGTTTATCCGTTGATATGTGACAGCATCATAACTTTATCAAATTTAATCACATAAATATGCAGAAATAAAGATAAAAAATTAATACCGGGAGTAACATTATATCGATTTTGGGGGTGACAAATATTTTTCTTACAAGCCCCATTGAGCGGTACAAAATTAAAGAGAGACGCATTAATATGAGCGTGTAAAGCATTTTCAGTGTATTCCGCACACCCATTTTTAACTACGTAAGTCTAAAACTTGAAAAAGAATTCAGAAAAATTATATAAGTACTTCAATGGAAAATTATTTTTTAAACTTGTAATAATTAATTAAAAACATATAAGTGATCAAGTTATTATTCTTACGCCCATGAGAATGTTTGAATTTTTGCATGTACCAGATGTGTACGAAACATTTGTATGGTTCTACTTATATTAAAGAGTTCTATTTTGACTTATTATTGCCAATAATGTCAAAATATTTACATTTCGTCATTACCTTTCACAATTCGTATTCATTTTGAGTGCTAAACTTATAAAGTATTTGTTATAATAATATGAATGTTCACCTTTAAAATTCATTGTTTAATGTGTTTCTTTGAAAGGCGTAAAAGCATCGTCAAATTTTCAAATTCTAGAAAAGATAAAAGTAATTTTTGTCCGGGTATTGGTGTGTTATCTCTCAGTAGACTTTACTAATATTGTCTTTATACAAATACTAAGTGCATATATAGGTTTTCATAATGCATAAGTTACGAACAAAAATTAATAAAGTTTTTTTTTATTTAAACTATTATCTCCATGGACTTCTTACTGATGT
This sequence comes from Druceiella hillmani, assembly GCA_039881145.1. Lineage (NCBI taxonomy): Eukaryota > Metazoa > Arthropoda > Insecta > Lepidoptera > Hepialidae > Druceiella > Druceiella hillmani. The sequence continues at coordinate 53,146 of JAYKKI010000033.1, read as the reverse complement.
AATATAAAATATATCATGTTTTGTAATTTTGTAATAATCGTATACTGTTCTTCTCGTAGATTTTATGTTACCTGATGCCAATTTAATTCTGCTCTAGGTTTGGTACCATTATTGTTAGATTTTTTTTCTTTGAACAAGTGATACAAGTCGTGAATCAAGGGAGAATTAAGAGACGTACATACGGTACAGGGGCTGATGTCATTGTAGGGAGCTGTTATTATCGATTGCCTTTCTCACATATTGATAACATAATGTGAAGGTTGGGATATTTAGATATTTGAAATTATATAATCTAATTAATAAATATAGTACTGGAGGGTTCTCTGTGCACTTGGACATATTTAAGACTTAAATGAATAATTTATTTTCATACTTACTTTTATTCAAGGCTCCTCTAGCACAGTTATTTAAATTATAGGGACAAATTAAAATACGATGAGTCATCTGGAACTATTAAGGGAAATTAAATATAAAGTCTTTATTTTGGTGATTATAAAAACATTTATAATTGTCTTTCAACGACATCGTGCATTTTTAAAAGAAATGATAAGATTTAAAATTATTTCTATTATTTTCAGCTAAATTTTAGAAAAATTTCTTAGTTTTACTATTTCGGAGAAAGTGAGGGAAACCTACTCTTTCTGGACATTTTCAACAACGTCTCAGTTAATTTCCCGCTCTAAAATTGTTGCAAATATATTTAAGTGTTAATTATTAAAATATATACAAGTTGTCATCATCGTGTTCAATTTCAAGTTTTTACATCAAAACGGTTTCTCAAGAAGGCCGTAGTGACAGATGGGTAGATGGACGATCACATGTCCCGAGATCTCGATGCGCGTGTCCGTCGAGTAGTCTTAAAATGGTTGCGATTTATTTCATTTTTACTATTAGACGCTAAAAAGAAACAAAAATATTTAACCTTCTAAAAAGTAGAAGTGGCAATCTAACCTAACTTGGTAAATTAAAAACAGTGTTTTGACAATAACAAACGATGATCCGCGGACCGTAGGGTCCAGTACCCACAATGCGAGTTCTACTCATGCCAATACTCCAAATCTGATCTTAAAGAGACTATGACGATCCCATCGGGCCCTGATCTATGTATATATATATATATATATATATATATATATATATATATATATATATATATATAAAAAAATATATATATATATATATATATATGAATTATCATTTTTATTTTGAGAAGAGCAATATGTTATATGCTGCTAAGAATAAAATTTATTTCCTAGAGTCTTCAGGTAAGGCGAAAAAATAATGTGTATTAAATTATCTAGTAATTGTCTTACAGTTTGGAACTGACCAGCCAGTATAGTTACAACTCCTGGGTTATAACCTTAACTCCCTTAGGGTTATAGTCACCTGTTGTTATATTTCAAGTAGCAGCGATATTTCACCTTTTTGTAGTACGTGGTCAAATGGTCAAATCTTATCTCGTATTTTAGAAGGATTTGAAATTATTTAGCAAAAAGCAAAAAGTTTCGAAAATTCATCGAGAAAACATTTGTGAAATAAATAAGCACTTGCGGTATATTTGTACATAAGGTTTAATTTATAAGTTCAAAAAAAAATACAATAATTAGTATAATAGTTGATTAAGTAATTTTTAATAAAAACAAGTGAATATTTTTGGTTTTTGGTTTCGGCTCAAATTAAAATATGAAACTAACGTAAAATCTCTAAGTACGTATTGGAACATGTATAATTTAGGGTACTGTAGATATTTTTTGAAAGTATTAATGAAATTTAGCTGAAACAAATTTAAATGAAAGTTTTAATGAAATGATACACATCAAGTGATCATTAATGGAAGAGATAAAGCGGGGATACCTCTCTCTCATACGCCTTAATAATATTCATTGTATTACTAATAGCAACATTAAAATTCACTATTCGTCTCCATCCATAAATTAAATTTAGGCCTTTATAACTTGGTAAATTCTAAAGATTTATGAAACGTTCTTTTATCGTACGATAACTTGTATCTTGACATTTTAAGTCATGAAATAAAAAAAATAGTCAAATATCTCATTGTAAAAACTATGAAACCGTGAAAACGGGCCGAATAGGTGAACATGACATAATTAGGATGGTTCCATTTTTAATTATATAACCCTAACAAGTTTTGTATATTAAAAACCCTAATAAGTTTTGTATATAAAATCCACACAGAAACAGTATCGATAAGTCCCATTTTTTTAAGATTTTTGCGCTTTTGTATCAATTAGGTAGTCATTTTAACAATAAATGGTTTAATTGATTATATTAGAAACTGTCATCCTTTTATCTGTTGGGTGGAAAAGAAACATGCTAAAAAAGAAATAAAAAAAAAATTTATTGCGACGATATAATTGTTAACACACATTATTCATTTTAAACAAGAAAAAACTGTTGTTATTAGATTAATTTCATTTAATAGATAAGCAAGTTCAAAAAAGAAAAACAAAATTATTCAAATAAAAACATGGTTAAAATTTATTATTATTTACTATTTGTAGACAAAATTCGGTAATAAAACTTCCATTTATATCGTTTTATTATTAGTAGTCGAGTTCGACCACAAATCATCGTTTAAGGAAATTTTTGACAGCGTTTTCTCTATTCTAAGTTTTATGAGCTTTTGTTTTTTTATTCGTTTTTATGGTATTCTTCAAATTTTCGTTTTATACTTCGTTTTTATATATTTAATTCATATTATTTCTTTAAAGATATATAAATTCATTCCACAAAAATACGCGCTATAGTATTATGTATATAGAGACAGAAAGCATGGTATTGCTATGCATTCCTGGAATATCAGCCATATTGCGTATATTCAAAGATATTTGTGAATCCGAGACGAATCCAGCGATCCCTCCTATACCGAAAAAAAAACATTATCCTCTTTTCCGTTTAGCGAAGTTGGGCAAAAAATTAGATTTTAATAAAAAACTGAACTTATAAAAGCAAAAACAAAAGAACGATAATAGAATGACAAAAGTGGGTATATGACATATATATGTCAATGTAACCGTAGATAATACATTTCAGGCCAGTAAACAAAGAAAATACTGTCGTTAAAGTATGTAATACTACTTTGAATAAAGTGAGGGCACGAAAAACAGATGAACTATATTCATCGTATATTTATCGTCCTGTCTTAAACAATATTATTTTCAGTTTCATGAGTTCAATATTCCAAGGTGTTATTTGAAGATGGTGTACAAGACTATAATATATTGTAAACTGCAAGCAAAGAAAGTAATTGTCAGCCTAGACAAATTTTAAGCGCACGAGGAGTAAAAAACGTAACTTAGTTGTAACTAAGTTAGAACAGTAATTTGTATAAAAAATAGATTTCAATTATAAGTACGGTTCAGACTTTTTCACAACCTACTGCCTTATACCACGACATTGCTAACTTATACTAAAATAGTGATTTTTTTCAAAATATTAACTCTGCGATTGTTATGCTTGTAAAATCGAAACTTTTACCTAAAATCAATCAGGTCTGATTGCAATTTACAAAACTTTAAATATCTTAAAATATGTGAGTGTTATGAAATAGGGCAGAAGTTAACGTATTGTAAGTCTAACTGTTTGTAGCAGTACGTAAAAAAAATTACGATGTGTAATTATGGATTTGAACGGGACTTTCATGGGAAATTTGTTCAGGGTTAAGATTGAAATTTAGAATACTTTTTATCTACCCAAAATTCTCCAAAATAGTTTTTTTGTTTGTCTCTTTACCTGCTTGTTTATTTGTTAATGAAGCTATAACAAAAAAAAAAAATTAAGGTTCATATCAAGTTTTAAATTACCTTTAGTTTCTATTAAATATGCCCTGAGTGATTTCAAATTTAATTTTCCGTACTCACGCAGTAAGAATTTAAATTACTTTCTCAAGATATTGTTACAAAAAGTCAGCTCCGATTTCAAGGCAACATAACGTATATTATTTTAATTAAGGGTACCCAGTTAAGGGTACCTATGAGATAGAATTATATTTATAAGAAACAAAATTCGCTAATGGATAAAAAGTCTACACGAGCAAAGCTGAGGACGGAATATAGTAATATATGCAACTTTAAAATTATGTCGGTGATGCACACAAACACCCCTGTGGGCGTTGCGATTCTTATTTCGGGAGACGACTCCATTAAAAACCAATTACTTTCTCTATGCTTAAAGACATTGCTCTTCATAGCTGTGTAAATGAAAGTAGTAGTAAAAGTACCTTCAATAAAGAATTCCTACTTATTTCTGTTCTTTATATACAGCAATATTTTTTCTATCTCTCTATACAAGATTTTATTCAATTCTTCAATATAAAGCAAAAATGATCTATGATAATGTTGAACTTTAATCACGGCTAATAATTTATTTTCATGCTTTCTTTTATTTATGGCTTCGCTCTAACGGTTATTCAAATTACAGGGAAAAATTAAAATAAGATGAGCCATCAAGAATGATTAAAGGAAATTAAATATAAAGTCTTTATTTAGGTGAATTTTTAATGGAAATGACAACGGCAACAAACAAATTTCTCTGAATTATTGGTTTCGTTCTTTGCTCCTTTACCTTACATATATAGGTTTTCAAAAATCACGTCGATCCTTTATTCCGTTGCTGCGTGGCTTAGTTATAATGTTTGTGTATTTTATTCATTTCAAATAAGAATTTTCCTAAAAGAGTAAGGTTTTGTAAAATGAGAGTTGTCTATAAACTTTCTCGGTTCGTTATTTATTGTCATGCAAAATTTAGTGGTGATATGTTGTTATCTTTTGACGTAAAACTAGAGCAAACAAACACACTTTTGCATTTACAATGTTAGTGTTGAACATATTTTTAATTTTTAAAAACTTTCTTAATAGTAATTACATGCTATATAGCTTGGAAAAAAACACTGAATAAATTTTAAAATAAGTGAAATGATACTCATATCAGAGAATGTTGGGGATATGGGAGGGGAGGTTGTTGTAGGTCTCGGTGGTGCTTGTCTTGCTGTATGACACTCACCTATAAAGTGCTGAGCAAAAACCGGAACATACACCCAAGTGTGCGGAGTTGGGTTTTATGTGTCACCAACAAATTCATCATACACGTCCACGCTGCCCTCAGACCGCCGTGGCGTGCTGGGGGGAGGCTCACTACTATACCAGTGAGTCGTCCCTCCTGGGCAATGCGACAGTCCTTAGAACCCCGCACATTCCATCTACTCCTGGACTACAGTAGCATAGTATGATGGACGAAAGCGAGCCCTAGGCGCTTTAACCTAGTATACAGCTAGGAGAGACAACCCTGAATTAAAAACCAGTGTGTAGCTCAAACGAGCTGCCCCAGACCGTAATTCTGTGGTCATGTCTCGTAGGAACGGGGGTCTGAGCTTCGCCACTTGGACCGCGAGGAAGGCCACCTCTATAAAAAACCCCTAAATCCTAAGGTGTGGTACGTGCCAACAGGACTCTTTGGCTGAAAGGACAGATTAGTCACTAGCGACCAAACTCGACGAAACAGGCGACTCGTCGATCTATGTAGCCCTCTACCGGGAATAGGCGTCACCCTAGGTAGCGACCGTGTTATCGTCCTATACTCGTGAGAACAAAAATGAGTGATCCAATCAATAATCAAAATAATAATAATAAAAATGAAAACTGCACCAAGATTAATAAAAACCAACCACAGCAGATAAGCCATAATATAGTATTTGAAAGTCGACCTAGAATAGATTCTCTGGGTAACTATCCAACCACAACCTACCCAAAACAAAGTACTGCCCAAGAACCACGTACAAATAAGGAAGATGACTGGAAGGAAGTCACCGGTAAGAAAAGACCTCACTCAAGCCCGGAAAATGTTGGAACACAAAAACAAACAAAACTGGATACATACTGGCTATCTCAAACTCAACCGATACCAACAACAAATAGTTTTACTCAACTAGCAGAAGAAGAAACCCAAGTAAACAACTCCACTACTGTAGAAAAGACAACAAAACCACCTCCAATATTTGTTGACAAAGTGGGTAATGTCCGACCTCTACTTAACATGCTTAATGAACATGCTCCAAATATGTACGCTTTGAAGGTCCTCCACAATGATCAAGTCAAAATCCAGACCAAATCTGCTGATACAAACAGAATTATCGTCAAACAATTAGAACAAAAACAGACTGAGTTTTTTACTTATAAGCCTAAACAGGATCGAGCGTTCAAAGCTGTGCTCAAAAATATGCATCCATCTACTAACCGTGATGACATCAAAGAAGCATTAAATGAAATGGACTACAGCTGCATAAACATTTGGAATATCAAACAAAGAACCACAAAGAAGCCATTGCCCATGTTCATTATTTAATTATTACCGAATGACAACAACAAGCGGATATATGAAGTTAAAAGCCTAATGCAGTATATGGTATCCTTTGAACCTCCACGACCAAAACGGGAAATACCACAGTGTGCGAAATGTCAACAATATGGACATACCAAAGCTTATTGTCGCCGACAACCTAAGTGTATAAAATGCGCTGGTGACCACCTCTCCATTGACTGCCCAAGGAAAACTAGGTCCGACCAAGTCAAGTATATACTCTGCGATGGTAACCATCCTGCAAATTACAAAGGCTGTGGAGTCTATCGAGAGCTTCAAAATCTAAAATTCCCAAAAACACCAGATCGTAGATTCAGGAATAAAAATCAGTTTGATAATACAGAAAGTCATGAACAAGAAACACTAACGGCTCATAAAAAGAACTCTCAGAATACCATGCGACAAACATATAGAGACGTATTAACCAAAGGACATCAACTTCCACAAAATAGCGACATACGTACAAATGATATGCATGAAATAATGGACTTATTGAAACAAGTGATGCAGTAATTGACTACATTGACAAATCTAATAATAGCACTAACGACGAATCTCTCAAAATAGATTGCTTAAAAATAGCTCTATGGAATACCAATGGGCTGCCACTACACACCCTTGAGGTTCAATCGTATTTGCAGACACATAATATTGATATCTTGCTAGTTTCTGAAACCCACTTTACAAAAAAGAGTTATTTCCAAATACAAAACTATAAGACTTACCACACAATGCACCCTGATAGAACTGCACATGGGTGGAGTGCAATAATTATAAAAAATAATATTAAGCATTACGAAACAGTACAATATTTTACTGAAGAGATCCAAGCAACAAATGTGCGAATCGAAAACTGGGTAGGATCTTTTGTAATATCGGCTGTCTACAGCCCACCAAAACATAAACTTAAGGAAGCAGATTATGTAAAGTTTCTCGCCACACTGGGCCACCGATTCGTTGCTGGTGGAGATTATAATGCGAAACATCATTACTGGGGCTCGTGTATAGTAACAACAAAGGGACGGCAACTAAAAATGTCAATTGACAAACTAAATCTCAGTGTTGTCTCGCCTGGGCAACCCACTTACTGGCCCACTGATAGAAGAAGAATACCAGATGTGATAGATTTCTTCATAACCAAAGGATTCCCTAGCAGCTATATCACAAGTAGAACTAGCCTAGATTTGTCTTCTGATAATTCACCTGTAGAAATGACCTTCAAAAGGTCCATCACATTAGCTCCAAAACCATGCAAGCTGCACTTACAGACACAAACCGTAAACTCGAATGTCCTCCGTCTATTCGTGAACTCCTGACTGAAAAACGTAGTGCTAGAAAAAAACGGCAACAGTCTCGACATGCATCAGATAAAAAAACATCTAAAATACTTGCAATCTAAGCTAAAATCAGCACTTACCGATAACAAGAACGAAGGCATACAATCCTTCTTAAAAAGTGTAGACGTGACATCGACTACTGATTACTCACTGTGGAAAGTCACAAAAAATATGAAACATCCAGTCTTAAACCAACCCTCTCTACGCAAAGAGAACAATGAATGAGCAGCCAGTGAAGCGGAAAAAGCAGTTACATTCGCCGAACACTTAAAACGCGTCTTTGTACCAAACCTCGAAATAAATTCCCCCAAAACGCAAGAAGTGTCAACTTTTCTGAATCAATGCCACCAACTTGATCCCCCTATTTCGAATTTCACTAAGAGAGAAATAAAAGCTGTTATTTATACACTTGATATCAACAAGGCACCTGGCTATGACCTAATAACTGCCAAAATTCTAAGAGAGCTCCCAGAGGAAGGAATTTCATTCCTCACAATCCTGTACAATGCAATCGTACGTACGTGTTCGATTCCTCCCCAGTAGAAAGTGGCCCAAATAATAATGGTCCTCAAGCCTGGCAAAAATGCTGTTGATGTGAAATCTTACAGACCTATTAGTTTGCTACCAATTACTTCCAAGGTTATGGAAATTTTATTTCTGCGAAGATTAATGTCACATATCTATGACAATAATCTACTGCCTGATCACCAGTTTGGCTTTCGTCAGAGACATGGAACCATTGAGCATTTCCATCGATTGGTCAAAAATATCCATAATGCCTTTGAGTCAAACCAATATAGTTCTGCGTCTTTCTTGGACATATCCCAGGCATTTGATGGGGTATGTCACGAGGGACTGCTGTTTAAAATTTAAAAGAACCTACCCATAAATTACTACAACTTCATCAGATCATATTTACACAACAGACACTTCTACGTTAAACAGGAAACTGAAACTACGTCTCTCTATCCGATCCAAGCAGGAGTTCCCGATGGAAGCGTTATGGACCCAATACTGTACCTGCTTTACACAGCTGACCTCCCAGTCACAGAAGGTGTTGTTACGGGCACTTTTACTGATGACACAGCAATTCTCGCAGCAGACCACCGACCAGACATAGCCTCACAAAAACTCCAAACAAGCCTTGACCAAATATCACAGTGGCTGCAAGATTGGCGAATCAAAGTTAACGAAATTAAATCAATACAAGTTACTTTTACTACTAAACGAGATACGTGTCCGGCAGTGAACCTAAATGGAGTACAGTTATCGCAAGCCGATTACGCGAAATACCTTGGCCTGTATCTCAACAGACGTCTGACATGGTCCAAACACATCCTGACCAAACGTTGTGCAACGGGCCAAAAAGTGCGAAACATGTACTGGCTCCTTAACAAAAACTCTCAATTGTCGCTCGAAAATAAAATATTAATTTATAAATGCACGATCAAGCCTATATGGACTTATGGCCTACAACTGTGGGGAACCGCGGCAAAATCAAATATTGAAATACTACAAAGGTTTCAATCAAAAACGCTTAGAATGATAGCTGGTGCACCCTGGTATGTCACAAACAACAGACTTCATTTGGAGCTTGGCATAAAATTGGTCCAAGAAGAAATCTCAGAGATGATAAAGACATACAGAGACCGAATCGCTAATCATCCCAATCCACTGGCTATAAACCTGATGAACCCAATAACGGCACCCAGAAGGCATAAGAAAAAACTTCTCCAAGACCTTATATAGGGGCAAAATGAAATGAGTTCAAAAGGACGAACTCAGTACAAGACATGCTAACATACGCACCAATTGCTGAATGTCTCAAATGACAGATTGCAATAATAAAATAAAAAAAAAAAATCAGAAAATATTCAAATCCTATTAAGTGGTCCACGACGCGTCCGGTGGTGCATTATAAAAGTCTTTAGTTGAATTGTAAACTGTGAATCTTGAGTACGAGATAAAGTACAACACAATTTTCTTAATTACAGTTGTTTTATTTAGTACTCAGAAATCCATAAAAGTTTATTTTTATGCCAATTTAATAACATCCGATAAATACTTTGCACGAATTTGTAGTTTGCGCATTCTCTCCATGTGACATTTTACGAAACACACTACCAATAAATATGATTATCTTTTGCAATTTCACACCTGTGGTATTTATATCATAAAGCATACAGCCATTTTTCATTTCTCGTACGTTTAAGTTCAATAAATTATTTTATTCTAACGTTTTACCCATGAAATTCATAAATAATATACTTTGCTGGACAATATTTACTAATATTTTATGCATTCATAGTAGAGTTTCGAGTTGTATATCAATCCTCGGTCGTATATCACAAATCTTTTTTAAAAATTTCTATTTTCTTATCGGTCGTATATCACAAATCTCATTTAAAAATAATTAAAACGAATATACACAGTTTTATAGCAAAGCGACCCGTATGCCAGGTAAGTCAGTGCCAAGCTAGGCTTAGCTTCACTGTGATTTATGTGTTTGAGAGTTAATTAAACAACCCTGTCTGATACCTCCCACATTAATTAAGTGGGAGTATTAACGGTAATTCTCAATAGAGGTTTCTACAGAATTATCTTATTTGCATTTACGTTTTTTTGTAAAACAGCATCATGTTAATGGCTATGAAGTTATGAAACAAGAAACTTGAACACAAAAATTTCTACTCTATCGGGTAAAATGGCTTAAAAGAGTTATGGGTACCATCCGATTTATGATAAACCTTTGTTGTTAGGGCAGACGTTTATAGGACGATAAAGGCGGATTTAAGAGACCTGGATTTTGTAAGGATTACAATTTATAATAAATACAGTAGTATGAACATTACTTCAATGATTTAGTTTTTTACAGATATAATTTTTAGGCATAGATACTAGGTAAACATCAAATTTCTATTTGAATTTTTTTATAAAAACCTTAAAAAAGCATTTTTTTCTATAATAATGATTACGAATAGAGGTGCTTTTATGCTTCTTTCGGGACCTTTTGAGTTAGGATTTTTACATTAAAATTAACTACATTTTTTCATAATTTGGGTATTCAAAGGAAGACGTCTGCCTTTTTCTTTACGAAAAGTTTTAAACGAATATTTGTTTTTAAATTTCCTATTGGTTTTAATTCCCCCTTTTTCTTTTCAGAATATTGAAATTGAAACATAAAAAAGAATATTAAAAATTTGCTATATGATATAATTCAATAATACTCAAGTAGAAAAATTGAAGAAATTAACAATACAAATGAATATATATCCAAATAGTGAAATTGGTCAATTAAAACACAGTTTCAATCATTTCAAATCAGACTATAAGCAAAAATAGGCAGTTGCGAGTTACAAACAAGGCCGATTCTTAAAAAAATACGAAGAATGGTTTAAAAAGACAATAAAATTTAATTTTTGATTTAAAGACAAACCTGCACGATCAACAAAAGAATTTTCCGATTCAAATGACCAAAGCAAGCCAAGGAGAACAAAAGATCTGGAGGAATGCGTACCTACTGAAGAACTAACTTAGGTGGTCTGCATGCGTTAACCTGCTGTAGGAAATATGACCATGTGTAAAAAAATAAAAGATATAGCATTACACCAACAATAGCTACAAATCTGCCGAAAGGCAAAATTTTTAGCAAAATAAAATATAACAAAAAAATATACATCTGAAAACTTGGTTATCTTTGTGGAGGAAGATTTTATTTGGAAACTGAAAAATACAACACATAGCCAATAAAAGTTTATGCTCTTGCGGACAAATAAAAAAAGCTAAAAAGCAATGCTATCCGAAAGAATAATTAATGCGAGCGACTGAAATATGCACAGATATTATGTTCCAAAAATTACCCGCCCATTCTTCATCACGGTTATATACATATTCGGAAAACATCATTGAAAAGTGTACAGAAGAAGAAAAGAAAAACTTAGAACTTGCCTCAAAATGGAACAATGGATAAAAAGCAGCTAGAATTCAAGCACAAGTTTGAAAATAATATGGACAGTGACGCAATCCGTTCAAAGTTTCTTTATTTCGTAACGATCACAAAGAGAAGACTAATAAAGGTAAGTTTGATTTATGAAATTTAAGTTATAATAAACAAAGAAATTAGATATATAGAAAATCAGATAAAAATAAAAAACACAAAATACCGACTGTGAGTGGGATGCTTCAGATTACATATACCCCACTAGTAACAATGGTGGACGTCAAGATAAGTAATGCAATGACAAATACATCCTCTATTATGCGGTGTTATACTTGTGGGATAACCTCTAAAAAAGGAAGTCAATCCTAAAGATCTAAAATTCGGGTTATCAATAATTCGTGTAAGAATCGGTTTTTTGCATCATAACTACATCGTTCTTATAAACTAACTATTAAGGAGTTACAAGCTAGATCAGAATAATTACAGCAAACGTTTAGAGATAAAATCGACCTTTTAGTGGATATACCAAAAGAAGGGTTCGGGAATACTAATGACGGAAACCGGTCTAAAATTTTTTTTCAAATACAGCAGTTTCTCGCATTACTGGAATTGACAAAAACTTAATTCAAGAATTCAAAGTGACCATATAAACAAATTCAAGTAATGGTGACGCAGATAAGTTTGCAGTCAACAATTATGAAACTTACATATATACTGTTATTCGGATAGCATCTTCAGAAACCAAAAATAAGAACTTCAAGCTATATGGACAAATGTTTTCTCATAAATGTTTATGAGTGATGTATAACTGGAATATATCAAACAGACTTTCCGACCCACACTGTTGAGTAATAGACTACAACCACGCAAAATGTACAAGCCACTTTCTTTGGAAACTGCGAGTATTCTGCTCCCTGTACGGGGAAACCGATGATAGCACTGAACTATTATAAAGATCATCGAAAAAAAGAAGAAAGAAAATTTTAAAAGAATAAAATTTCACTCACTTTTGCGTAAGTACGGTTATCTAGTTATCAGAACGCTATGATTACTTTGTCTCTGGTCTTATTATTAGCATCTATATTGAGTTGGCAAATGTTTTCATTTCTTGGGCGTGCTGTTTTCTCTACCGCATGCTCTTTTTTATGGTATACTGAATGGCGGCATCAAAAACTATTATTTGCGCATACTACAGGAATCATAGTTTATGACTTGCTGGCTCTAAACAATGAAAGTTTAGTAGATAAATTAATGTTTCTCTTTTCAATTTCAAATTCTGAATTGCATATACACAGAAAAAAAATTCTGTTCCGAGTAATTTAAGGCATGGCTTTATGCTTTTGGTCCGAGTAGTTATGGATGTTTTTGGTTTTATTAATCATTGAGTAATTACAACGTTAATTTGATATCAATACACGCATCAAGATATTTTATTCATGAAACCCAATTACAATATTAGTGGCGCTGTATTAGTGATAGTATAGCTAATTTCGTGTTACTATTTACATATTATGACAACGAAACGCTAGAGGGCTGGATGGAACAATGCTGGATAATTCCCACCCTGCCACGTTCTTTCAAGTACTGTGACTATGAATTTTCATTTTTCTTGATTCTGTTCTTTGTCATTAATCCTGTATAACCATTACATTAATCAAAGTCTAAAATAAAAACAAAACGGTTTTACTTTAAAAAAAATATCATTCTTTACTCAACCATGCACTAAAATGTTCCATTACCTAACTTTGAATACATGTACTAAAAAAAATGTACTACGGTATTTTGGCAAGTTACTTTAAAAGTTGGCGCATTTAGTCCAGATTACAAAACAATATGACACTTGCTATATTTCCTGTTGGATAAGGTAAATAAAATTAAAACATCAAAAGTTTATTTATAACAAATATTCAAATTATTTGCCGTCAGCCACAATGCAAGCCCCACATCTTTTTAAAAAATATCAGTTCATTAAACGGATGTATCCTGAGTTAATGTTTTCGACGAATTCCGCAATTTTTTGACCCAGTTTTGTTAAGTTTTGGATTGGTTTAGAGTAAAATTTTTCTTTAACCCTTCCCCGACGAAAGAAATCTAGAAGATTTAAGTCAAGTGAACGTGCTGGCAACGAAATTATAACAGATCTCCCTATCCACCTGTTAGGGTATTCTAGTTCTTCAAGGAATACTCTATTTGGGTGAGCATAATGCGCTGGACAGCCATCATGTTGGAACCGTATGTTCCTATAAATATTAAGTGGCACCGCTTCTAATAAATTGGGTAAATGGTTTTCCAAAAAATCAAAATATCTCATGCCGTTCAATTTTTCCGGTAGGTCGAGTGGCCCAATAATTTTACTGTTTAGAATTCCGGTTCACGTGTTTGTTTTAAAATGCTATTGTGATCGATCTATCTTCCCGCATAAAATGTGGGATTTCTATATGCCACTTATGTAAATTGTGGCGGTTCATGTATCCGTCTTTTTTAAATGAGGGTTGATCGGTCCACAGAATTTCTTCCAAAAGTCTCGGTTCTTCCCTGTACCTTTGCAATATCGTTCGATAAAACGCATCTCTTTCTGAGTAATCGGGGATTAGTAGACTTTGTACTCGTTGTGCACGGTACAGGTGGGGCTTGTTTTTTTCGTAAAATTTGGTGTGCTATATGTTTAGGCACTCCTGTTCTTGCTTTAATTCTGCGAAATGAGGTATTCGGGAATTGTGCGACTTGTTGTAAAACTTGCTCCTCGTAGGGCATGAGGCGTATTCCCTCAATAGTAATTTCATTTGGGAATCGATCATCAGAGAGTGACTGAAGCACATTTATAAACACTTCGTGATCTGGATAACATTCAGCGTTGGGATGTTTCTGACGATAAAGTTTGGCTGCAGCACTAGAATTGCATCTGCATTCCCCATAGATAAGATGCAGGTGAGCATATTTTGTCGCAGTTTACCAAGATGGTATGGCGGCGTTCACAATACACAATCACCGATTATCGTATTAGGCCAAAAAAGCCAGGTTGGTTGTAAATGATCAGATAACACATCTAATTTACAATGCAATCAAGTCCAATATACGAAATAAATATATAAGCACGAAATCAACACGAATACAGAAAGATGCGCAGTAAACGACGATGTCTAACGTACTGTTGTATTGCATACATATGTATACGCGTCACTATTTGACTTAGATGGTGTCTCTATCTGTTTCACTTACACTAGTCGAAATGATGTGTCGATCCATCTCACTCGTCTTGTTAAAAATATCGGTATTATCTATCTCGCTCACAATTGGCAAAATATCATATCTATCTATCGAATCATTTTGACTAGATAAAATAAAATGAGCCGGAATAAAATCTGGTTTCATTAGGGTTTTTTTACAAAGAATATATCAAGTATCATAGCATTTTGTAAATGCGCCAACTTTTTAAGTAACTTACCAAAATGGCGTAGTACATTTTTTTTTAGTTCAAGCATTTAAAGTTAGGTGATGGAACATTTTAAGTGCATGGTTGGGTAAAGAAAGATGATTTTTTTTAAAGTAAGGCAGTTTTGTTTTTATTTTAGATTTTGATTAATGTTATGGTTATTTAAGATTAATTAAAAAAAAGAAGGTCGCAGAATGGCAATTTTTCCATTTTTTTATTAATACCTATAATTTTAAAAGCACATGACTTAGATTTTTTTCTAAATTTCCTGAGAATGGTCACAAGCTGGTTTCCAGCCGTACCAGCAGTACCTTATATATATATATATATATATATATATATATATATATATATATATGTATATATATATATATATATATATATACATATACATATATAAAAGCATTTTGTACTGTATTATACCACCGCTTCGTCTACTTTAATACAAAAAATCTAAAAACCTGCCCGTAAAGAAAACCTTTGTAAATAAACCGATTTGGCAGTTCAGGTATTGTGAACCTTTTTTCTTATATTCATGTTCATAACTGGATATGAATTTATTTCGTATTTCTAAACATAAAATATAATTTTTTATTGACATGCAAATTCACGCTACATTTATATATAGTTTAAATTTCATATTGAAAAGAACTTCAATTAAACAACATGAAATCCGTTAAATAACTTATAAAAATATTGTTACTGTAAAATAAATAATAATACCTTAGATTAATAAAAGTATGGATATTTTCTCTTCATACTGTAAACGAGAAAAACGTGTCCCACAGATTGCGGGACAAGTTGGTGTGGTGGTCCCGTCGCCCCAAATTATCTGGTAAGTTGGAACGTGTTTACTTGTCCTGTATCTGTCTGTATACTATACGCAGGACAACTTCCGTAATTTCATGTTTAATCCGATACATTTTTTATAAATGTATTTTTCCTTGTGTATATTCTGTTATATGTATTTCTTTACATCAATCAACGTATTTTTCCCTTCAGGCTAAAAGCGTTTTGCTTAGAGCGCGTTTTCATTAAAAACGTGAGAACTCCACTTGATTCGAATGTGAGCTCAGCTTATAAGTGATAAGAACAAACTTAAAACGTAATACAAATAATAATGTAACGACATCGTATAAATACTATAAAATACCTACTAATACAATAAACTTACTACAATACAAAATAATTAAATCATTCTTCGGAACACTAAAATGCAATAAGCATTCTTTGAAATTAAAACGTTGAAAGCAAACTAATCGCCATTACTATTCGCCTATTTTCTCGACTCAACATCCGATCCGTGTCCATCCGTTGCTTTGGCGACGCCACAGTGTACGGTCAAAAAAATATTTATCTACTTTAATGTATTTCATTGATATATATGGCGGACTTATTGCTACGTTAGCAATATCTTACAGTCAACCATAAAACTAGTCCAATCCCGCTCGATAAACAGCCGGGAATCAACCCGGGTCCCCGCGGTGCGCGGCGCCGTCAAAGGTCATACGGCCTTTGACGGCGCTTTCGATCAATCCAACACACCACGGCGACGACAAAGATACGATTGATATGTTAAAAATAATAGCGTAATTAGCATAACACCGAAAAATATAGATAATGAGTATAGCAAATAACTAACTAGCCGTGCCCTCGGCTTAATTCAAATTGTCACTATGTAGGCACACATTGTTTAGTCCTCGGAATATTTATATATGGCTTCTTCTATACAAATATGTTTACCTAAGGAAATATATTCCTTAGCTCATTTAATCAAAGACCTGTTTCAAAGTTAGTCACTTGTAGTATGAACTAAAATTATGAATACATTTTTTTTTAGTACAAGCATTTAAAGTTAGATAGCATAGATGGAACATTTTGAGAGCATGGTTGGGTAAATAAAGATAATTTTTTTTTAAATAAGGCAGTTCTGTTTTAAATTTACACTTTGATTAATATAATGGTTAATGGTTACTGTAATGGTATTTCTTAATGCTAAAGCATTAAGAAATACTTCAAACTCTATATAGACTCTTTTCAAGACACTCACGTACCTCTGATACTTTCATATTATGGTTATTATTTTGCGAGCTTAATTATTTGATAAGGCTTGAATTTTTCGTCATATTAAATATCGATTTAGAGGTAAGAGTAGGTCTAAGGTTTATTTGAAGCTAACTAGTTAGTTTATTATTTGGATTACTCTTGTTTTATTATAACTTCTGTTTCTCACGTAATGGTCTTTTAGTTTGTTTTTAATATCATCTGTCAATTATTTTAACGACATTCCCTTTAGTGCTATTGCTATCCCTCAATTATTACTCTTAAAATTTTCCAGCAACCTTTAATAATATAAAACTTTAAAAAAGGAAAATTGAAATAATTCTCACAGAAACAAGAATCGGAATTGAATATTTTACAGTTTTATGTGATGCTTAAATTTCTATTCTAGATAAAATTTAAACTTCTATGTTCAAATAAATTTCATTGAAGTTTCCTTCCTGCTAAAAATACAATAACTGATGTGTTTTTGCTTAAAATTATTTTATCGCTTAAATTTATATCCCTTTCTCTACTTTTGTTACGAATTTATTTTGTTTCGCATTAAAATAATGAAATGTATGTAATTTTATACGCCTGGTTACTATTTAAAATTAATCGGTAACGTTTTTATTCCAAAATATATTCACTTCTTTTTCTACAATTCAATTTTTACGTTATCAGTTACTTAGGTGGGGTAAATAATCACGTTACGTTCCTCATTATTTTAGTGTGATACTTCAGACCATTATTCTAGGTAATATAAATTCAATATTTATTATTATATTAGATATTTCGAGCATTGTTAGATACTTCATTGTTAGTACATATTCCGCTCTCGGAATTGGTATTTCAATTGGATCAAATTATCGTCAGGAAGTTGTGTATCATATTTGGATTATAAACGATTATTTTAACTAATTTTCTATTATTTTTTGAACTTAAAGCAAAGACACATATCGAGCCTCCAACAAACAATAAAATGAAAAAATCTAGTTTTAAGCTTTAAATTTTCTAACACGAAAATCAACAATTATATGTGCACGACACACTGTCGATCCAATAAAGACAAATTTCAATTTGTTCCAGTAGTTATAAGCCCCACTAATGAACAAATATGTTCATTTCTTTCAACTTACCCTCGACTTAAAAAAATCTTTTATTGCTTATGTGTACTAATTCCGATCCCTGTGCGAATTTTGGAATTACGAAAACATAACTTTAATCTGGAAACGCCATATATATTAGATTAAATCCTGAAAATTCAGGATCCGATATTTTGGGATGAAATTCCCTGAGCCGTTCTAATACATTAAAAAAAATTACACGTATAATCTGGGTTATTTACGTAAATAAATTTAACTTTTTGAATAACACGGCTATCTCAAACTTTAAAATGATAAAACGTCATCTTTATCGACATTCATACATATGAGAAAATATCAAATGCGGAGCAATAAAAGAAGAGTAAGTAATTGGTATTTGATTGTATTACACACGAATGTTTAACACATCATCTGTAATTCGAATGGCTATTTTTTGTCATTTTTATTACAAAAGATAGATAGGCGGTTGATCTGGTAATGTAGCGATACTAATACTAATAATATTAATAGTTCTGGAAATCTGCAATAGCAAGCTAAATTTTGTTTCCATTAAGTCTAATCTTTTTTACACTACAGATATGAGAACGTTCTTTTTGCATGCAAATACATAAATGTAGAAATTATTGTCTATACGCACATAATGTAGTGATATTGTTACTTATGACAAAAAAGTAATAATCTTGTGAAACATTAATAGTTTCCTATATTTTTGAATATTAAAGGATGAAAGATCATTATCACTCAGTAAAAGATCCGTATGTCCTCCACGGAGCACATCTTGGTGTCGTTATGGGCGGCGTGGGGCAGTTTAGTTCCTCATAAAAGCTAATTGCGTGGTTAAAGGGTTGTCACGAAGTCCTTATTACAAGAAATATCCTTAATTTGTTTATTCCTTCGAGGCCGCTGGTGATAATAGTTTCAGGGCTCCGGTTTGAAATGGGCGATCGTAACTTGGTTATGATAGTTTAGGATCAACTTTTGTTCCAGTTTCGTTTGGAGGTTGAAAATAAATTCAGTATCCTCATAAGTACTTAAAGTTTAAGTTAAGGTTGATGGTAAAAATATCATTTTAGAATTTTCCCTATAATATTTAAGTTTATTGGGGATTTAATTTATTTAAGGAAAAAAACATCACATAAAATGTTTTTCTAATTACACAATTTATTAGTAAACTTTCTTAAAATTTAAAAATCTGTGGTGTCATGTGAGACAATATTAATTTAGTTATTTTTAATAGTGAATTGATTTTTTTCACAATTAATTGAATTAGATTCATGAATTAGATCAAGAATGTAGAATTCCACCATTGTAAAATAAAAATTTGCTAAGATCCAATGTAAGAGATAAAAAAATAACTAAAAGGAAAGAACCGAGGCTGTCAAATTCGAGGATCATATGTGCCAAACAAAGTTCAAATGGTTGAAAATTAATCATATTACAAAAATGATATGCTAGAAACTTGCACCTGTAATATTTGATACTGATGTACGTAACAACATATCAATCAGTTTTCGGTATGAAACACCAGTAATAGTTTCTGTGTTATCTTCTCGGCTTTTAAAAAAATATTTGCCTACAATGCAATCTGCCATAAGACCGTACCGGATCGGATATTTGAGAGGATATAACTAATGTTGATGCAATATTCTCATATTCTCAGCTATACAGTTCTTATTGTTTCGTATATTTATATCGTCATTTAAATGAAAATGGGTTTCGTCATTTATTTTTAAAAAGTTATCTTTGTCTTTAGTCAGTTATATATAACGGTTGGTGCAGGCATATTTGAGGATCCTACTGTAACATTCTCTGTACCAATGGAATTTTATAGGGAGATATTTTAAAACTCAATTTAAAAATTTATATTGAATATTCCAAGGATAGAGGTCCTAGCATACGCTCTGTAGTACAGTTTCTATTGTTACATTAGATACATTCTAACGTAACGGGATTAATTTTAATTTTCTGATTTTCAGTTAAATAGAAAAATTCAATAATTTTCTTGATATTAAAACACGTTCCTTGATATCAAAACTAGTCATCATAAACTTTGAAGAATACGTTATTACTTTTATACGATATAAAAAAATAAAATTGAAAGCAAAAAAAACTTACATATCATAAATTATTCCCTCCTCACCGATTCACATAATAATTTACACATAAAATCGCAATCTTCTCCAGGGTGAGCGTTAAATATTTTAACGTTGGTCCGTAATCGAACAGTTATAGATTCGACTTACTTATAATTATAACGTAGCATACTTATAACGTAACGGAGTATACTCATAACGTGGTTGCACCTGAAGCCTGTTCCTATTCTAGGGATTCCGCGTGACGAGGGCCGAAGCTCAGTGTATTGGTTCGCAAAATGTGCTGAGAAGGTAAACCGATTAGTGACTAGGTGATGTTTCAAGAAAATTAAAAGATCACTGGCACCTAATGAGCACAAAGACGTGAAAATGCTTTACTCATTATTATTTTAAAATATTATGATATTTTTTTTTATTTTGCTAAATTTATTGTAAATGTTGCAAGTAATTCATTTCCGTTGCATTTGTAAAGTTTAACTAAAAATATAGCATATAAAGAGTAATTTTTTCGACTCATAACATGGCATGGCAGACCTCTGTTACCTAAGGTTACCTTTTCGTTTACGTAAATTTTTTATTACATAAGACAGTAACAATATTGCAAATTCAATGACGTTCTTTTATTTCAAAGCGGGTGATTATGATACTTATCACTATTTTAATTTTATGTAAATCTCATCAATCTCATCAATCCTTCAGTCGCTTAGGCGTGATCGAGTAATAAGCCTCCAAGTTTTTTCAATAATTCTATTAACGGGGTTATTCTTATTATTATCGTTTTAGTTTTCTTTCATATAATTCATTAAGAAAATAATGCTAACAAAAGCTTTTATGCGGATCACCTTACCATCGTTGAAACATAAACTTTATTACAAATTAGCGTGTAATGAAAGCTGAGTAAACCTAAGCTTACTTTACTCATAGTGTGCCAATCACCGAGACGCTCAGTGACTGACAACTGAGGGGGAAAATATATGCAACGCTCCCCTATCGATGTGTTTCACTTTTCGTTGCGTGTATCGACACAAACGTAAGCGTTGCGTGTATCGATACGAACGTAAGCTATCGTGAGAAATAAAGTTTTATTTCACTATTATTTCCCATAAACACGAATTTATGTCCCAATTGTTTCATCATCACAATTTTTATCTTTCTTTGTATCATCTATCACTCCTAACACCTAAAAAATATTATAAAGATTAACAAAATTGTGCTCCTATTTAAAATATCCATAAATTAAGTGTTTTATGTATTTACTTACATTTTTTGGGACATTTCCAAAAAAAATAACTTAGAACACAGTTTTTAGAAGATGTTGGAGTGGAATTTGTAACCCCATAGTACGACCAGACAGTTTGTTGTTGATACCTATTTATAACCTTTATCATATATGCCTTATATAATTGGCTAAACATTATGATTCAGATTGTTTATTATCAAAACCATACAATGTAGTAACGCGACAAGATCAAGTATTTGCTCCAATAGTAATAATACAAATCGAATCAGTGGTATTCGTCGGCGATTCATTTTTTTAAATCCAGAAATTATGTAAGACAATTTTTTTGTTAAAGTTATGAACCTAATGAAGTTAAATTAATATCATTTTAATTAAACATTAAAATAGAACTATTTAAAAATGTCAATGATTAGCACATATTCGCAATAATATTGTTAAATTTGAAATAGTAACATTTTGAAAAAGTTTAATTTTATATGGAAGTTTAGTTGCACATTCCCACATTTGTAGTACGTGGGCCTGAAAATGGAGAAATTTTCAGCCTGCCATATTACGAGTGGAAGACAGATGGACGTGTTATAGAGGGGATGTAGAAATTATTCGATTTATTTCGTGTTCATTTTAGTTTTAATTTTTAAGGTATAATGGAATATTTAGATTGTTTATATCGATAAAAAGATATATATTTTAAAATGTAAATGAAAACATATAATTGTAGTGTTACAAGTTTGTTTATCTTTTTCGTAATGTACATAAGCAAAAATTTTAAACGTTTTCCATTTCTTTTATATAAATACATTTCATTTTACTGACAAAATAAATAAAATTCATAACCACGTGTTTAAAAAAATGTTTCATTTTGTCTTTCCGTATTGTTGATTTTATTTAACATGCTGGATTATTAAAATCATTTTCATGTGCTAAATTTTCATATATTAAAAAGTCGTTATGTCTTATCAAAAACAAAAATATGAAAAATGAGACAAATTCTTTTTTGATCATCATGATTAGAAGAAAAAGAGAAGAAATAACTGGCATGTAATCTTTTTATGTTGACTTAGTATAAAGTTGATATTTAAAAGGTAATATGCAAACACGTACGTACACACACACATATTATATATATATATATATATATATATATATATATATATATATGTGTGTGTGTATAAAGTTTAAATATTTCACATAAATTTTACATTATAATTTGTGACGTTTTGTTTATGCAATATATTTTAGCTTATTTTAAATATTTTTGTTGTATTCACTTGTGTTTTTGTTATATTTTTAATTTTATAACATTTTTCTTTTAATTGATATCAAATATCTTCTTAATATATTTATAATTTTATTATTTTGTGGGTGTAAAATATATTTGTGGATTTCAAACTATGTAGAAACTGACGTATAGTAGTCGCGGTGTTTAGTTATTATAAGAATAAATTATATTTTCACAGGGAATTGCAAGTAGATATACGTTAGAGACAAGCAAATGAGCGGAATCTCTAGTTTAGGTGTTATAATCGGAGGATTATTTCAGTTTACACCAAAGAGCTTATCAATAGTGTCCGTCAATAGCGGCTTCAGCAAGGAATATTCCAATAACTTTTTTGACTCCACTTTGCTTTAATATCTCTCGAGTTTTAGGGTTCAGTACCCCAAAAGGAAAGAAAGGAAATAATTTACGTGTCCAACCGTATGATTGTGTGTAATATCAGTTTTTACAGAAACCCTTTAACATAAAAACTTGGTGTTCGGCATAGTTATTGTAAATATTATCTCACATTTATTTAATCTATTTTAATGTATCTAATTTATCCTAATTCTTCACACATAAAAACATTCTTATGGAAATTTTAACAGGACGGAGATTTTTTTGATGTCTTGTATTTTGCAGGAAATAAATAAAAATATATAGTTATAATAAATGTAAGACGATTTTTTGCAGTATTATGAAATACAGTTTTAGAAATATTACTATAAACATGTTCACCCCATTTTCTGTCATATCTGTGAAACCGCTAATTTCAAGCTTAAAAACAATATCACCAAAAGTTATTTTATAATTTCACGATATTTTCACCCAATATAAAGTATTATTGGATGAAAATATCGTACATTGTTAAAAATAATATACTGACATTGTTAAAAATAATATTACTTTTTGCAAATAAATTATAGTAATAACATATAGCCTTATATGTCTACATGTGTTTACGGAAGCGGGAAACGCTCATTGTGTGAGGTTTAATAGTTTTTACATGTTTTGTTTCTATACACAATTTGCACGTTTCTAGTGGTGTTAACCCAAGATTAGTTTTGAAAAATATGCCTTCATATTAATAGAAGAAAAAAAATTCAAATGTTTTGTTTTCAAGATTTTTGATAAAATTTTATTTCAAGAAAAAGGAAACGTCCTTTGCGGCTTAGAAACAGAAAAGATTAAAAGATAACAGAAAGTACTAATACTAAATGGTAATACAGTTTTTGCATTGTTTACATTTATTTTTGTATGGTTACTTGTGAGAAAGCTCTCTTTTTCGTTAAAATTCAGTTGTGTGCGTCTAACAAAATGTTTCTTTGTGCATATTTTGATTTATGGATAAACTGTTTACAATGCCGCATATAAATATGCGTGCTCCGAACCATGTTTGTTTCAACAAGCAAGTGACGTGAAACTTTTAATTATGGAAGTTAAAATATAAAGTATTGTCTCGAAAATGATGTTGTTTTGACTTCCAGTAGTACTTAACCCCAGAGAAAGATGTTAAAAACAAACATTTATTTCTTATTTTCATTTGTTTTGAAGAGAGTATGACGTTTGGGAGCATTTTTGTGGTATTTTGTATGGTGATACAAATTTTTAAAAATATTTTCTTGCTTTTTGCTGTACAAAAAATTGTAAAAGACAACGAACACAGAAATACTACAACTATTTAGACAGATAACCTTTAGCTTTTTTAAGATTTTTACCCAAGACATCACGAAAAAAGGGATAATGATGAAGTTAAATATTAAGCATGTAAGTGTTGTATCAAAAAATTTAATCCAATTAAAAATCTAAACTATAATGATTCATATGACATAATTACAACATACGCGGAAGTCAAATACTCACACCATGAGGGTTCCGTATACACTTAGGTACGCATAGACGTTTAAAGATTTAAGGATAAATGGCATCTTTGCCAAATTGTTGCACTGCCCGGTTTTGGTTCTTTATAATCGGCTAGCGCAATAACCATCTGAATCTAAAGCGTGAAAAGAAACCTGAAGTCACTTAAGTATTAGTTGGGAAACTAGGTTGCTCCCCAATACGTGTCGTTAACTTGGATGCGTGCTACTGCCTGGGTGTAGCAGATGTATGTCGCAAATCACCATCACCGATCGTCGTCAAATATACTGGCAATGACGATAGTTATAAAGTGTGGCCGGTGAAGAGATCAACAAAGAGACTCTTTATTTTTAGCAGATAATTTTTTATTTGGTCCGGTCGGGTAATATTTTCTGAGGCTTGCGTATTATTCAAAGTCAACAAGTGCAGTATAAGTAGCGGGAAAATGATTGTGATGTTTCTCGGTCGCTACAAAGAAATAATTACATGTCCTCCACAGAAAAAGTTACCGTCGCGTTCATTACAAAAAAAAAAGAAACGGACAAACATAATTACCTAACAATTATTGATTTTACGTTGGGTATATTGTTTCCTTGTTACATTTTTACATAATAAATTAGCTAAGACTTAGCTCATTTACTTTAAAAATATTATATTTATTAATTTAAACTTTTTGAATTTGCCTTTTATATTAAACTTCTTTATTTCAAATGAAAAAAAATATAATTCCTTTTACTATCTGTTGCAAACCTGTGTTCATAAAGTTTTAAAAGTCGATGTTTCATCCAGATGAATTTTCAATTAATGTGTAGCAAAATAAAAAAAAACAATAGTGCATTTTTGTCATTCTTTTTCGGGTACACCACCAAGTGAGGCATCATAGAAAACTAAGTTACTATTTCATTTGCGATTTTTAATCTGCCAGTCTAGTTTGCGACCTGCTAAGCGTCAAAATGACTTGCAATTTGTCTCTTTCCTTCGATTTTTTTAGAATTTTATTTTGATTAACAACAAATTAAAGAGATATAGATATAATCTGTGGAACCCTATGTTATATATATTTCCACTTGTAATTTTTCGTGTTATTTGTTGTTATTGTGAAAAGTTGTAGGATGCAAAATTTCAGATAATCATTATATGTGAATAATTTATGTCTCTTTTCTTGACGGTATTTTGCTATATCAGGTTTATTAATAAATATATAAATAACATAATTCGATTTTTGTAAAATTTTGCGCTTGCGAGTGATATTTTACAAAATTATAAAAACAGAACTCGAATATTTTATATACTTTTTGCTTTTTATTACACAAGATTGGAATGATCGACATGAGATCTGATGGCATTAGGCGCATTCTGCTACAATGTAATTGATATCGGGAATAGAAATGGCCATGGCAGCTCCTATGGATTTTCTTGGATTTGTAATTATATTAATAGGTTATTACTTTCATTTAATCGGGGGGTTTTGAAAAAAAAAATTTAATCATTTTTCAATTCGTTTTACGACTACATCCGTAATGTGTGTTTTCAAAATTTTTAATTTTCCTTTTTATATGTTCAACTTCAAGATACAGATTATATATATATAAGCAAAGTTTCTTGGAGATTAGTTCAATAGTTGAAACCTAAAAGCGAAACAAACATAGTTTATTACATTGAATTATGATATATCCACAAATTCAGCTGTGCAATATTCAATCTATTACATATCAAATATTAATATAGGTTTTATAACTATATTCTTGAAAATTATTGTAATGAGATATTATTTTGCAAGGTATTTAGTTACACTTCCAAAAATTTATGTAACGTTCTAATTCTTAGCCCTTTGTTTTGATACATAGACTTATTGTTTTTTCTTTAAATCCGTAGAGCAGATTGGGAGCTATGATTAAAGAACTAATTTTTTTTCGCACACACGATTCACTAGTAGACCGTGCGCATGCAGTACAAAGATGACTATAGCATTGATGTCGCTGCTACGGTACGTACTTTGATATTTCGGATTCTACAGGTTAAAGTGAAGTATGAGAAGGATATATATTTGATATAGATTTTCCATCTTATCACGGTTTATAAATAATTAAATAAAAAATGTTTCAAAAAGCAAAAAAAAATTAAAAGGAAGAGAAAGAGGAAGATTTGAAAAGTTCTCTCCGAAATCTATTTCATTTTATCGGAAATTTATTTAAAGTTCTGTATCATCTGTTTCAGGACATATCTTATATTTAATATTTAACGGTCTATGCTATTGTTTATTTTTAGTATATTTATGTAGACAACCGTTCTGATTAATACCACATTACCTCACAAACTTTCACCAAGTTAAAATGTATTTTAAACAATTATTTACCTATTTGTGTCAATTAACAACTGCCTCTTTCTCTTTATGAAACCTAATAAATTAAAATTTAATTTTTAAATTGGAGCACAGTTTTAGCATAGATAATATACAATACTAATAAAATCTCCCCTTACTTACCAGAAGGCGTTGTATGCGTATAAAAGCCACAGCAGGAAAGACAAACTCTCAGTTTTCCAATAATATTCAAACCCTGGATCGGAAAGAATTACGAAGTATAAAAAGTAAAAAAAAAACAGGATCAGCGCAATGTGCTGTTGACGACACCATAACTTGAATGGCAGTGGTGCACGAATATGTAAATTACTAAGTTACATTTTAGTCGTTTATTAAACATGTATTTATTACTTTTCAAATTTAATTTAATGATTTTTACAAATCAGCCTTATCCATATTTTGATAGCTTGATGTATCCACGTAAAACAACCGTGTTGCTTTGATATAGCCACGACCGGTTTTTTTATACAAAATGGAAATTAACTCATAAAAATTTAAGGATTTGTAACGGAGTTAACAATTTTGGGGTCAGATCTGAATCCGCAATCATGAGTTAATGAATCAGCATCTGAATCAGCAATCAGGCGTTGATGCTTCAGTTTTGAATTTGCAAGAAATTTTATAAACTTCAGTGTCAAAATCCGCAATCATGTGTTAAAGTTTAGGTGTCTGGTTTAAGAATCAGACGCTAATGATTTAACGTTTAAATACGCAGTTATGTATTCTTGCTTCAGTTTTTGAATTGACAGTCCGCACATATATATCAACATAGAAATTTTGATAGTCCGCACCATATTTATCTATGTTTGACTCTCTTTCATACCTAAACGAAAGTTCACATTTGGATCCAAGTGACTTATAATTTTATATCATTTATAATTGACGGAAAGACATATTTTCTAATATAAGTGTCTTTACTTAAACCATGTATAATAACAACTAACCTTTTTCATCCTCAAATTTCGGTGGCGAAATATCTGATCAGGAGTCAGTTAATATTGCCTCCAGATATACAAGAGAAAGTTTCTCCAATAATAATAGCTCTCTTAAGGGTCTACGTCAACAAACTAACAATAAGAATAATAATAATAGTAATGACAACGGTTTAAGTAAGGGGACCGCGGGCACTTATTTGGTGGCATCTCAATGGGAGCATTCCGTTAACTGTTAAGTGGGAGCAGAACCACATTGCAAGGACTCGCTTTGAAACATACAAATGTTTAATTACGTAGTACATCCTTTAAAGTATTTATTATTATTTTAAAGGATTCACAATGGTTTTTTACAATTTTATGTCGATTCGGAATGGTCGTACAAATTGCTTTCCAAATATCTGTAGACTGACAATACATTTTTCCTTAATTATCTTATATCGTCACTGGAAATTATTTTAATATAGGCAATTTTTTTCAGGCTTAAGTGTCAATTTATTCATAGCTTAACGCTAAATTAAATTTCTAATTAAAGGTTTGTCTAATCCCAAATTAACTTTTATCCAAACGTGTGCGAAGTTATTAGCGACGATGTGACCGGTTCAATAATGTGGTCTTTGGACCATAAATCAAGGTCCGGAGGGTAATTTAATAGCGCCAGTGGCAGTGACCCCGCGGGTAAATTGATCTTCGTACTGAATCATTTTATAGTATTTGGTTTATGGA
This sequence comes from Druceiella hillmani, assembly GCA_039881145.1. NCBI lineage: Eukaryota > Metazoa > Arthropoda > Insecta > Lepidoptera > Hepialidae > Druceiella > Druceiella hillmani. The sequence continues at coordinate 24,447 of JAYKKI010000033.1, read as the reverse complement.
GTTTTCAATCATTTTGGTAAATTTTATAATAATTGATAAATATAGATTTAGTTACCGTAGCATAATGGTTTGTAGTCATTTAAATGAAGGAGGGTTCGCACTTAGAATAGAAAATACGTTCGTCTTTTCTATGTTCAGTTATATCAAGTTTTGTTATTCGATGTATCAAAGAGATTTTATGCCAAGGTCAGGTTAAATTAATTTTGACGTGAATACGTCTTTAAATTTGCTGCCATACGGGGGCAATCCAAAAAAAACTAATGCTTTCAAAATCAGGGCATATATTTTGGCGTTGCAGTTTCGAATCTATCCTCTACAAAAAAAAATGAATTGTACCACTGGATAGCTAAAAGATCAAAGAATTAATTACGATAAGCGAGAACAGAGATGCATCGCGCGCGGTGGAGGGGGAAGCGCCACCATTTTGACGTTATTTTGCTTCGCATCGAGATTTGCAATTAGTATGACTTTTGATTCGGAAAAACTACGATGTTCGTTTAAGTTTTAATCGTCAGCTGTCGTCAAAATCTATCGATTGTATATAAAACATTAGTTTAAAGAAGGTACAGTGAATATAATAAAGTATTAGAATAAAAAAATATTATCAAAAATATTTTATTTAAAAAATATAACTCGTTACATAGACGTATTCACGTATAACACACGGCCGAGTCCATGACACGGCCACAGCCCATTTCTTTTCTTGCAAAATTGGCCTGAAGTAATTTTTTTAATTGATTTAAATAATGCTGCAGCGAAAGGTTCACAAAAGTAATTTTATTTCATTGTATTCAAATGCACAATTTTAATATTATTGGGAACATATTTTTTTCGTAATTCGGATCAGATTTACTTGATATTATTAATTATGATTTGAGAGAGCTACGTCTTATTTTATATTTTTTTCTTATCAAAGGAAATGAGGAAAATTTAAATATGGATTGTAATATATATAATTTTGTAATAAAACATACTTAACAACAATTTGAAAAAAAAGTTAAATATTGTCGACGACAATATTTAATTTTTTTTCGTATTGTACTTTTTTATATTAATCTTGTTTACATATATTACTTTTATTTATATATATATATGTATATATATATATATATATATATATACATATACATATATATATATATATATATATATATATATATATATATATATATGTATATTTATTGATCATTTATTTTATATTAACCTTTTTTATATTTGAAAAGAGCATTTAAAAAACAAAAATCTAGGCGTATGAAATGGAATCTTGTCACAAAACGTTTTATGAAAAAATAAATATGTTTAATTTATATTCTGAATTTATGGCGAATATTTGTGTGATTTTTAAGATTCATGTACTAATAAGGTATTATAAAATTTTATAGTACCTTACATATTTCCAGATCTACAAACTATTTCTTCTGCGGTACTTTCAGGAGGGTGCATTGATATCTGAAAAACAGTCATGATCTTAAATTTACCAATATTGTAATGTAAACGTAATACTAATTTAAAAACACTACTAAAACAACTATTAAAAATATAGTAAATGCGGTTATCTAAGAAAAAAACTACCTAACTCTATTTTATGATATATGGGGTTGTGATGATTTCTTATAAAATAATCATATGTTGCTGCCAAATAATTATGTAGACAATGTAATTTTAACCTCTCAAGTAAAGAGCATTATGAAATGAGATTATTCATTGTTCTGTGACCTCAGACTATATAAGTATACGAATACAGTTAAAACCGTGTTGGCAATTTATGAGGATTTATTTGGTTCAGTTTCTAAGTAAGGGAGCGTTATGAATTATATCTTAGCTATTGTTATTTAACCCAATATATAATTCCATTCATTAAAGTACAGTTGTGGTTTTCTATGTAATGTGTTTAGAAAACAGACACTTAAAACTTACTAATATCTAATATCTTTCATGTTTTTTTTTTCAAAATGTCTACTCGACTAGATGCATAGTAAGATTTTATTATTTAGTATTATGTATATATATATATATATATATATATATATATATATATATATATATATATAAGCTGGTGGTACATCCATAGTCAATGGGGTGCGTCATTAAAAATATCAGTGGTTAGTTTGTATTTTATGACTTTGTTGGCCATGATATTTGCTCTGGTTACACTGACTTCATGAACGTGATGCTGGCGTTATCAGATTTCTTCAATAAATTTACAGTATGTCATCACGTCACGTCATCTTAACGGAAAGCAGTATGATTTATGTTCTTCGTATGATTTGTAATTTTCCAGTTAAAAAATATCGTTTAAAAATATTGAAGGAGGTAGCACCAAATTTTGCGTAATTTCAATTTTTGAGGGGAAATCCGCAATAAATCATTAAACAAAATATTTTGATTTCTTATTTATATCCTATTTAAACAACATAAGTATTTATACGGCAAACCTATTTTTACAAGAGCGATATTTTCAAGTCAACCAGAGGTAAAGAATTTATACAACCAGTGCCTAGGTGGACTATCAGAAAGAAAAGAAAAAGATCGTGATATAAATATGACTGGTGTATATCAGGAGAAAAAAAGAAAGATATCGTATTATGAATAAAACAGGTTGTGAACGGATAAGGTTGGTAGATGTGACATTTTTGAACCTGTGTGTGAATCTGTAACTTCACTACTTAAACTGAGAAGAAACATTTACAAAAGAGCGACAATATTTAGAGTTGCGGAGCATGCGGAAATTTTGTGCAACCAGACTTATGTTTTTGGCTAACAGTAACTTAAATTTGGTACGCAGTTGAATAAGACTCTAAAGTTGGCAAAAGTCTGCGTGGATTATTTAAAATGATATAACATAATAAAATAATATGAAGATCGCTTCGTATAATATAACAAAGTATATTATCAGATAATATAACAAAGTTAATAAGAAAGTTGAAAAAAGTGTACTGTGGTTTTAAATAAAATGGATCGTTGAAGATGTTTTAGAGAGCGAATTCTGCAGACGAATTGGCGTATGATAATTCATCTGGAACTAAATTTAAGGTTTTGATTGGTCTACAGACCCAGGTCTTTTATCAGAAGAAAAAAGAATTACTTTAATGCTGTGATAAATTATTTATATTGGTGTTAATAAAAATACTTTTGCCAGAAATTTGACTGGATTGTCCAAAAAAATATAATTTGAGAAGTTATACATTTCTAAATGGTTTGGAAATTGATTTTGCAATAAAATGTTATTTACCACAATTGCAATGAAAATTGAATATTGTTACTAAATTAGTCCTTTTAGAATAGATTTGGCACTTTAACAGCTTTTTTATGGTTACACAAAAATCATTTATTTAATTTAAAAGAAGCCAATGTATCGCTAATTAATTTCAAGCAAATTTAAAACAAAGAAATCTACACAGTTAAATGCGCTAACAAAATCTAGTAGAATAACAATAGAGAGTTGAGTACTTTTCATGGCTGGATGAATATCATCAGCAGCCTTTTCAAGGCAGTTATTGCACTAAAACTCGATTTAAAACCAGATTAATGAAATAGTTAAAACGGAGGTTGAACGGGGTTAACTATTTTGGACAATGAGGTTATATACGTTTTTCTCCCATTTTCCTCTTTATGTTTGTTGCGTCAATATCTTTTCAATAGTTTGAACGCGGAATGCAAGAAATTATGACCGACAGAATTAGCTAATATCCAAAGTGTCCACTGATATGAAGCAGAATTCATGTGGCCACTTCATCTCATAGCCACGTGAAAATATATATACAGTTTTTTACAGCATTTATTTGGTTTGTGGGTAGTAAATACAATGTGGTAAATATTTATGATTGTATTTATTATGTAGCAGGATATATTTTCCCACTCTCTCTTTAAAATATCTGCTACTTTTTTATTATGTTTCCAGTTGTGAACGTATATTTGAAAAAGACACCGAGTTATTTATTTAATAATGCTCAGGCACATGAACGTGAGAGTTAATAAACAACAATTTTTATTGACATATATCACAAGATAGAGAACGAAATAACTAATTGAACATTAATATAATTGAATTATTTATTCTTAACACTATGTTTTTTTGAAAATTGTATATTTTTTGCGGTAGCGTTTTATATTGAAAGTGTTTTATTTGTGATATAGAACCAATGTGAATGTATATCTGCTCTTTGATACGTAGTAATTATTAATATGACATATATTATTGGTAAATTTTGACAAGAAACAACGATGTTTTGTCCAAAATTGACAAAATTGGTGTCAAGGACACCTACTTTATCAATTTACAAATGCATTATTTTTATTTAAAAAAGATATTAGTAATATTGAATTGTACATATTTGAATAAGAAAATCGATTGAAAATGTGGAATATTAATTTATTAATTGTTTGTGATAGTAATTTTCTCAATTTTTTAATATCTGTTTGCTTTCTTTCGTTGCCGATCATTCATTAAATTTAAAAACTTTGTCGCCTTTCCAATGAATTTTACGAATTTTACATTTTTTTTTCTTATTAATACTGTTGGAATGGCATACGTTTTTGTATCTTTCTATTTGTACATAAGCAAATTATATTACTTTTATTTTTTCACTGTTTCTTAGCTGTTGCATTTGAAGTTTTTTAAAGCAGTTTAAATATATTGTGACATTATATTTTTACATCTTAAATTGCACGAGAGTCTCAGAATTCCTATGATAGTAGTATGAAGCGATGTAATATCGCTTCATACTATTGCTACTTTTAGTTACAGAGGTTTCTTCCATTTATTGCTTTCAGTTGTCGTATTTTGCGGACAGAACTAAGATGGATCACACAAATTTAACTTAAAATAATTGTTTTGTAATGATAAATTATTTTGTTTTAAACTTTTTGTAAAACAATATTTTTATAATTTGTTTAGTAATCACAAAAACCTTATTTTATAAAGACTTTCTTTATGAGGTTTTTTCCGTGAGAAGAGCTTTTTTCGTTTTGTTTATTTCCTTTTTATGTTTGTATTTACATAAATAGGATACAAATGAACGATGATTACTTTATAACCATACTTCTCTATATACTCAAACAAATTTTACAAGCATTATTCAGTGCTAAGAATCAAAATTTAAGTGAGAATTATAGTAGACGAAGGTTTCAGTATTTTATGATAAATATTTCACAATTACTGAGAAACAAACTCCAAAGCATATAGTTTCAGCACAATCAATTCATCATTTAACACGATCGAAACATTTAACTATCATGTTATATAAACTTGGGCATTGCATCAATTACAAAGCATTAAAAACACTAAATACAGAAGTAACAACGTGTGTGAAGATACTGATACAAAATTGCTAATTCCTAAAAATAAAGTTCGAGATTCATCGTTATTTCTTCACATACCAATGATTTTAATGAAGAAACATTAAGCGGAAAAGACTCGACCCATGTGACAGCAATGGTGATATACCAAGAAAAAAACCTAGTGAAAATAAAGTAAATATAATCAAAGTGAAGCCTACAGCTGAGCATAACAAGTTTGATTTAAAAATGTTAAACTGTCAAGAAATTCTTCATTTCCAAGAAAGTACGCCGATTTTAAGAACTAATTATAAGGACATCAGCTATTTATTGAAAAATATTCAAAACAATTCACAATTTGATAATTTGAGTACGGTCTTACGGTCTGTAAGAGAAGATGATCGATATAAAAAAAAACAAATAATCGTCCGTTGTTTTCCTCTTACTTTCGCACAAACGACATATTGACATTTTTTATATATGATGCTCGATCATCTCTCACATAACTAAGTTTATACATAAGCCGGGGCTGCGACAGGAAGTAGGTAATTCTGCCAACATACGCGTGTACCTTTACGATCGAACGAGGCAATATCAGAAACAATTTTTCCTTCGTGCTGTTGTTCTCGCAGAAAGTGTTGCCAATATCGTTCCTCGAGGCGATGGGGCGACAGAGCGCGACCCTTCGCATACGTAATCATAGCGCGAGATGAAACCTTGCACGACTCCGCATATGACGTTCCTGTGAAATACTTTACAATTTAGTTTTGTATGAAGCTATGGCCAAAGTTCAAGAAGAACGGGAGGCGGTTCAGTTTTGCAGTGTTAGGTAATATTTCGATAGTTTCCGATGTGCTGAGGTGCCAATACATATTGACAGCGGCTCGATGGTCATTCCTTATTTCATGTTTGAAGTGTGCGCTGCTATCGAATTAAATAGTTAGAAATTTTTTTTTTGTCTTATTATTTTGCTTTCCACCAATAATGTGAAAAACCTAGTATTGTATTACTAATTCTGTTGCTGGGACTCTATTGCTCTCATTCTGTTTTAAGTCTATCATTATGTAAGTTTAGTCTAACTTCTAAACTATAAACGATATACGCCTAAGCGAGAATCATACCGATTCTGTAAATACTTTTAGAACGAGGAGGGAAAGTGACAGTGTGCCGTCAAGTTCAAAAACTCATGAAGAAACAAATTGCGAAATGTCATTTCAAAGAGCGTATTAGAGAGGCTTTTTCAATCCTAATGAGAGTTTTGGAATTATAAAAAATGTGAAAATTTCAGTTCATCCTCTCCCGCCTATCTTCTGAAGTCTATAAAATAAAAATTTGGAGACATCCTCGTAATTAGTACAATACATATAAGACTCAAAATTTTCAGATAAGTTTAATTTTGATATATTTATTTATTTATCTACTTTAATGTATCTAATTCATATATATATATGGCACATTTACTGCTACGAGGGTAATCCCTTATAACCAACCATAACACCAGTCTAGCTCCGTTCGATGAACGGACAGGAATCGAACCCGGGACCCGAGGTGCGTTGCATCATCAAAGGCCGTATACCTTGGAATCAACCCAACACCAGGGCGATGACGCTGTATCATGACGATATATACGCCGTTTAGGAAATATCTGCTTTTCCGTTTTATTCCGCTTGTAAATGACATACTAGTTAATATTTTAAAATTTACAAAATTATTAATTGCAATTTTTAAATAATTTAACGGAAAAACAATACATATCTAAATCTGCACGTAAATGAGTACGGAACAGTTGTAGTGCGAATTCTACTTATACTTAACAGGTTGACAATTATGTGAATTTCATATGAATATATTTTGCCTGGTGCTTCGGAAAGAAAACATGCGAAATGAAAACCTCTGAATACACACGTTTTGAAGAAACATTTAAAGCGTGCCTATATACTTATATACTTTTAATGTTTGTTAACTTCAAAAATGAATCGTTTTGAAGGGACGATATGTTTTCCTTTAAAATTGTTCGTTGAAAAGGTCAAAAAATATTGAAACATATTTTTAAAAAGGCCGTACAAATTTTTCTTCAAGAATTTTCATTAGGTAAATTGCGGTAAACTGATAGATTAAATAAGGCAGATCCATGTTATTGATACCTAAAATAATCATTGTTATCCAATCTATAGTTTCTGGTAAACTTATATATTTGCTAGCGGTTTTGCTGCGTGGCATGTAAATTTTAATTTTGAAATAAACAAAAGCAGATATATTTTCGTTCTGTTCAAAAGTTTATTGATTCATTCATATTATCAGCATTATAAAAAAAGTTAAAATGATGTACACTGAGTAAAGAATATAAAATATGATATAATTATAAACACTGTGACGCGTGAGACACATTAAAGGTAAATATATTTATGCGCGATAAAGAAAAACGTCGTCACTCGGCAAACTCACGAAAAGCGCCTCTGACCATTGAAATGTATATTATTTTTTGTTATAATGATATCAATACTATATATAATTGTAAATTCATGAATAAAAGATGTAGGGGATTTCATATTTTATGTATATAGAAATTTATTATATTTTACTGTATATGTTTAATAAATAGTGACAGGACTCTTAGCATGTGAACACTGCTTTCAAATAAATCAATTCTATCATTATCTCGTATTAAATATAATGAATTTGATAAATTTTCATCGATTTGGTATTAAAACTAAACATTCCAACTGCTGCTTCACTTAAAGTCAATCAATGTATAATAACTGAAAAATAACAAACTTAATAGTTTTTTAATTGTTAGTTAATATCTGCGGAATTCTTTATTTTTTTAATGTGTATGTATTACACATAAAATGAGGTCAAAAAATTGTTTCGTGCAAGTTATCGAGTCGGGAGTCAATGGACATGTTTTTAAAATAACTCATCAGCGAAATGTTAGGCTTAAGATATGTGTAAAATGAATTCTTGCAATAATAAATGAATAAATGAATTCTTGAAATAATAAATAAAAAAATACAGGCTATTAATTATTTTATAACATTTTTGATATATACGTCATAGTGCGGCCGCGGTCTTCTTGCATGCGAGGCCATAAAAATCGTTTCGTATAGTGATTGGCATGTCGGCTACACGCTATCAATAAAAAAGTCATCCGTAATCATTATGCCAGTTACCACTCACAGTAAATTAATCGAGCATTATATTAGCGTCTAGGGTAAATGAAATACGACAATGGCTTCAGGATAATAAAATTACCTATCCGAATGCTCATCTAAATGTAGAACTTTTACAAAAGTTACATCGGTGTAAAGTTGAAAATTTTTATTATTTAGGCTAATTGGCAAACCAATATGATAATGAAGTTAGTTGTTCCTTTGTCACCTTATCACTGCGAATATGGTAGGGGTGCAAGTAAAACGAGAAGTGGCAAAGAAGAACAAGACATTTAAATTCCATCGCAAATGTCTCAAAAAAAAAATTGGAAAAAACTGTTCGACATATAAAACCCCAACAAGACGAAAATTTTATGAAGTTATCTCATAGCCTTTCGTTATTAATGTAAACGACGATTCCAATAATGATAATTTAATGTAAACTTATAAATATTTAAACTTTTGTACGTATCTAAATGTGTACCGAACCCTCGAAGTCTGAGTTTTATTCGAACTTGATAGGTTTACTTTATTGTATTTGAGTTCCACATTTTAAAGGTACATTTCTTCCGAATGGTTATTTTACCTGATCTTTCTACCTGAAATTGTAAATATCATGATGCAAAGCGTTAAATTCGACCTCTTTCATGTCCGTCTAGTTTACGAATTTTATCAGGTCAGAAGGTGTGAATATAGATCTCTGCATTTTGTAGGTCTCGACCATTAACAATTCAAGAATTGAAGATAAAAATATGAACGCGGAAACAGAAGTTGTTGATATCTTTTACTTCAGTGATAAAAGCAAAATTCCACCAACAACGTTGCAGATTAGTACAAATGGAAAAGTTGTAGAGTTTGAGGTTGATGTTGGAGCTAACGTGAGTACTATTACTTTAGCGGACAAACAACAATATTTTCCAGATTTAGAAATTAAACAACGTAATGTGATATTCACTAAATTTGATCAGTCGACTTCAACATCATTAGGGATTATTGAAAATTTAAATATTAGCTATAAATCTTTTAAAGTAAATAATCAAAAATTGTTTGTTGTAGAGAACGGGTTGCCAAAAATAATAAGCAAAGGTTGGCCCTCTTTGTTGCAATTATTGCCTCCATGAATTTGAATAAAACATTTCTAACCATAAATTATTAAACAACGTAAAAAGTGAATATTCCACCTGATTTTAAGGGAGAGCCAATCCATATATCTATTGAACAATGTATAAAGCCAATTTTCATGCCTGTGAGAATTATTCCATTTGCCTTAAAGGATAAAGTCGAAAAAGAAATTGAATGATTGGTTGCAAATAAACGGATTAAACCAGTGGAGTACTCAGAATGGGGTACTCCAGTGATAGTGGTTTTAAAGCCAGATGGAACAGTTAATTTGTGTGGTGATTTTAGAATCACAATAAATAAATATTTGCAAATAGATCATTACCCATTACCTACAACAAATAACATATTGGTGAAAATGCAGGACAATAGTTATTTTTGAAGTCCACTTCAGACAAAGTATTTAAGAAACTTGTCACAATTGTTACTGAAGAAGGTATCTACAAATATTTGTGCTTACCTTCAGGTGACAGTACCGGTCCTGGTTCATTCCAAAGATTAATTACGTAAAAATTAAATGGATTAGACATAATAGTGTACATCGATAACATAAATGCACATGGAAACCATTATCAGAGATAAATGCGAAATGAAAACGGGTACTGCGAAGACCCAAAGAGTTAGGATTAAAATTTAAATTGAAAAAATGTGATTTTTTTAAAAAAACTGGACATTTTTTGACACGAAATAAATCAAATGGGTGCCAAAATTGTAAAAAGTAAAATTGTATCTTTATTATCATTGCTACGGCCAGATAATGTGAAAATGCTTAAATAATTTCTAAGAAAAGTTAATTATTATAATCGATTTAAAAAAAAATGGCAATAATATTAACATTTATGATTGTTTGAAGAAAGATAAATTAAAATTTAACTGGACAGAGGCAAGCGATACATCATTCCAAGAAATCCTTTCCTAATACAGCCCCTTTGTCTCATTTTGATCAAAACTCTATAATTATATTAAATTGTAATTCAGCAGATACTGGGGTAGCCGCTATGTTGTCTGTAACAGGTGGTAATAATATCATAAAACCGGTAGCAAATGCAAGCAAAGAATCTAATTATACCCAAATAAATAATCCTATTTTTGAAAAAGAGGCATATGCTGATTGCATATGCCTCTTTTTAAAGACTAAATTTTCTAAAGTGAAACTAACTGACTAAAGTTTCTTCTTTACAGTGACTAAATTTTACGTGTTTTTCTTTGGTCATAAATTTATTTTACAAACTGATATTGACAAAAATATAAGAACCAAATATGGTTCGCCAAAAATGGCACCAAGGCGATTCCAATATTGATAAATGTTTCTAAGCTGGTTTTGTTATGAAATTCAGCACATATAATCAAAAATGACCCAGCAGACTTTTTATCACTTGTAGCCATTCATTTTCGAGATAAGTTAAGAAACACTAAAATATTAGATAGAAGCTTTGAATGTAACACTATTAATTATATAAATAAATCGGAATGTAATACATTCAATTGGCAAACTATTGAAAGTAAAACTAAAAGAAATTATAATTTATGTAATGTTTTAAGATTTCGAAGAATTGGCTGACCAGTAAAAAATGATCTAGGTTAAAAATATGAACTATATTTTAGACGAAAATATGAAATCAGTCTGGAAAAAATGTCTATTATGGGGGTATTTAATCACAATATTAGAGACAATGTAATGTGTGAGTTATAAGCTAGACATTTAGGCGTAACACGTATGAAAGAAATATCAAGATCATATTTTCGGTGGCCGGTCATAGATAGCAAAATAGAAAACATGAAAAAAAATTGTATTAACTGTTTGCAAAACCATAAAAATCCAGAAAAAACTAAATTAACAACGTGGCCTGAACCGCCAACAGTTTGGCACAGATTACATGTTGATTTTTTGGGTGCTTTATACTCAAAAATGTTTCTAGTGATAATGGATGCTTATTTGAAAGGTCTCAAAGCATTTCTTATGAGTAAAATAACAGCACAAAAAACAATTAAAGTATTTAAAAGTATTTTTGTTCGTTATGGGTATCCTTTGCATTTGATCAATGATAAAGGACCCAAATGGACTAGTGAGGAACTTAAGAGTTTTTGTAAAATATTTGGAATTGAACAGACATTCACCCCACCGTACTATCCAGCGACAAATGGACTAGCTGAATAGAGTCATTCAAGTCATTCAAGTCATTGTAGAGTCATTCAAGTCACATGTAATAAAAATAGTAGAAGGTGGAAAAAAATTTGAATATGCTTGTAATTTGTTCCTATTTGATTATAAATATACCACTTATAAAACCAAAGGCTGTAGTCCAGCCAAATTAATGTTAGGAAGGGACTTGAGACGTCGTTTCTCATTATTGAGACCAAATTCCGTAAATGATAAGGTAGATTTTGAACAAGTGTAGTTAACGATAAATAGTAAGGAGCATTGTAAAATATTTTCAGTGGGAGAAAAAGTGACGGTAAAAGACTCGAGAAAAAAAAAGAATTGGTCATTAGGTAAAATTATTAAGATGCTAATACCTGGTGTAACCTATACGGTAGAAATTGATGGACTCCAGTGGAAACGACATGTCAACCAACATGTGGCCAAAATTTAAAATAAGAGATAATTACTATAAGGTATCATTTAAGAACATATTACTATCTCTGTCTATATATATAATACATATATAGTTATATAGAGGTTCTAATTCTGTTTTTCTTTTGTAAAGCGAGGGAGAGTGTTGTATAAATAATTATTAAATAGAGGGCAGCACAGGCTCTCCAATGAGTTGGCTGACATTTTAGGTTTTGGTGGCACAATAAAAATGTGTTTGTCATTTAAAGTGTTTTAGTGTATAAATTAATTGCAAGTAATATAAATAAAATTTGAGGAATGGTGAAAAGAGATTTGTGGTGAATAATACTAGAAAGGTTTTCATAATATGTAATATAGAAATAAATCAGTTGCTGAATACTGGGTTGCCAACCTACAGCAATTCTAGCTACTTATTTTATTGACCTATAATTATTTCTTGATTTAATATGTGCGGTAGTAGAATTTTCATTTAACATTTTATTTTTTCATATTATTTGAAAAAAAAATTAATTTAATTAAAAATTATTTCATTAAATATATGTAGTTAAAAATTATATAATCAAAGTATTTTGATTAAATCGCGTCAAACATTTCAAGAGATATATGGATTCCTAGATTATATGTATTCCATCATATGAATGCAGCCAGTTTTTTGTAAATAATAGTGTAATTTGAGTAAAAATTACAAACTGTAGCAGCTTTTCAATTAAATATATTTTGCTTTCCTAATTCTCATATATTTTAAAAATTTACGCATAATGTGAAAATATATTTTTTGTGTTAATATAAAAAAATCCATAATTAAATGAAACTACGTGATGTAGTATTATTTCTATCTTTAAATTCTTTACCACGACCTAGGTTTCGTTGTACTACAACATCTTCAAAGATTAACTCTTAGGAACATCCAACAGCATTTATATGTTTCAAGCACAATAGCGGAAGCCTGGTTTGTGTCGGTTTTCCCACTGCTTATGTTAGTGAGTTTATTGTAGAGGAGCGGTGTAGGTTTTATTATATTTCCGAGAGTTATACGATATACCGATATTTAAGTGAGGGTAAGAAATTAAATTGTTGTTATTATATGAGGTTGTTCAATGCAAATGTTCTGGTGTATGTAACAAAATTAAATGGAAGTTATTCTCTGTAATATATTTATACAAAAGCAAGGGTATCTGAAAGTTAGAACAAGGTTAAACCACTAATTCAAGATATCTCCAGTTTTATTTATTCATGTAATATAATATATGAATTAATAAAACCTGAGATATAATATAATGAAAATTATTTCACTGCTAATATTGGTAGTAAAATTAACAAAATCTGGCGAAAACTATATCATTTTTATAAAAGTAACGTATACTTAAAATTAATTCAAAGTTCTAATTAATGCATGACAGAAATTCTCTATAAAATTGAGAAAATTCGTGGAATAAAATCATCTTATATACTCGGTTACCTGAAATTGTATTAACCCTAGAGCGCCATTTGAAATTAAATCAGTGATTACATTTTTGCTCTCTATAGATAATGTCATTAAGTGAATCGTGGCAAAGTATTCAGCTCATAGTCTACTTACCGAAGTTAAATAAATTATATTACGTTCATTAGTAATTTAATGAAAACACTTCTCTATCTTTTATGTAAGAAGTTTAACTACCAATAAAAATATACTTTGGGAATATTATTTTTTTTTGAGAGATTAGTAATTTCTCAAAGAAAAAATTTTAAGTATCATTTATTGAATTTGTAAGAGCACTAATAATGACGTGTGAAAAAATTAAGTACTAATAAATATATACAATTTTAATGAAAACCTCTGATTCTGATGACTGAAAAAATCAATTCATCTTACGCGTTTATTTAACTGTATGTTACGTAGTTATTAATTTAACCTATTGAAGAGTAATTTTCAAAATTTCCTATAACAAAATTTTAAACTAAACCCTGGCTAAAAAAATTGTTATAAGAGACTTCATTACGGTAGAAAATATAAAAGACACATATCTAATTTTTGTAAATACATTACGACCAAATGTCATAACGAATAAAGTTCCTTATTTTTATTTTTTGAAGGGAAATTTATTGAAATGAAGGTGCGATATAAAAAAGTGAACTTCGTTCAGTTGGCGAGAGTCTAAACAGCTGTTTGCAAAAAGTCAAATTAAATAATGAATATAAGTTTCCAATAAAGCATTTATATTTAGATATGTATGGATTGAAAAGTCCAAAATATTTATATTTATTGATTTTATGAGCTTCCGGGTTTTACATAATTTGCAAATTTCAACACAGTTTGATTAAGTGCTTCTTATATTTCATTGCCGCTATTGATAAATTATTTTCGTTTTAATAGATTTGGTTCAGTTTAATAAATAATAGTTTTACATAATCATATTTTAAGCACACTGAGTGTTTGTTTAATCTTTTCAAAATACAAATTTCGTCGCGCGACCGTTTTGTGATTTCTTACTAATATTTCCATGAATTTTTCCACAACTTATTTTAAAAAATAATTACGTCTTATGTAATTTATGAAAATGTTTTATACTTGCTTGTATGTAGTTTCCTGCATCTAGTAATTCTTCCACAGAAAACTATTTAAAACCATAAAGTTTTAAGTGAATCTACAAAAAATATTAGGTATATTTAAATAATTCATTAAAATATTTGCTGATAACATATTGGTATAATTACTTTAAAACTGTTACAAAGCATTCGTTTAGATAAGGTAAAAGAAAGATAAGGTATGAGGAAGAGAATTTAAGAAGAAAAATGTAAAATGGGACGAATTTTTTTGTTCACATGCCACATTGTGCAGAGCACTGTCTCGAACAGTTTATTTTTTCAAAAATCCTGAGGATAAATCTCGAACACTTTTTCGACACAGGGATCTGTTGGCGCAATATTAATATTTAAAACGTTTGATTTATGCGTCCCCACTCCTCCGATTTACGCATACATACTAAACGCTTATTTTACTTATCTATGAAGTGTTCCTAATAGACTATATAGAATGAGACAAAAAAAATTGCAGCTAAGTGGAGTCTACTCGTTTACCAGTAATAATCAACCAATTTGTAAAGTCGTATGTGATGTCTATGATTTTTTTACAAACCCAACATACATATTTATTTGGGTTTGTAAAGTATTCATAGAAATTCCATACAAATGACTTAAACCAATTTTTTTTTACTGACGGGTTTCAAAATGAATATTTTTTTACTGACTGGTTAAACAAATCTGAAGAAATTCTAAGTGAAATTAAAAGTTTGAAAAAAAATATCTCTGCTAACTTCCATAAACAATTTCAAGGTATAATTACAATTACGGAAACTCACATTATGCATAATTCAATACACAGCCGGTTCATTTAGTTATATTCGTAAAAACTGTAAAATATTTTCAGGTACTATAAGAACGTAATTATTATTTAAGCTATATTTAATGATTACTTACGTTACATTACGTTTAATTAAATATTGCTTATTAGGGAAGTCATTGTTACTTAGCACCATAGAGAAGTAAGGTTCACAAGCGATTTGATTGTATGTGTACGAACTGAAGTATATTTGTTTACCGAGCAAGTTCAAATAATGATTAGTTCCGTGTTTATATTTCTCTACCAGTAGGGCGAAGTAAACAGAGTGTAATACAATTATATTTCTTGCCAATTATTGACACATAATATATATGTACGCCTTCTACCTTTTATCTCTTATTGATCTATTTTGGGTAATACACAGAACAAAGTATAATGTTTTGTTACATATTAAAATGTATCTAAAATTAAATCTTCACCAATCTTTTCGTAATAATTTCAAAGATACAACGATTCCTGCCAAAAATAAATATTTATTAAAAGCTAGGAAAAGGGAGAAATATTTATAACTGCATATGCGGGAAGGCAAAAACTATTTTTTTAGGATAAACATTATAGGCAGATTCCGTAAAATTAAATTCTAGTAAGAAATATGTAAAAATAAATTACACAAACTTAGCTTTTACCTTTTCACGCACAGCACCCTTCAACTCTTAAATACTGAGGAGCAAAAACTCATCAATTATATATTACCCTACATTGGCCTACAGTGTTTTGACTCATATCTCAGTTTAGTGACAACTCTGCTGAATTGAAATATTAGGTCGACGTGGAAAAGTTTATCTATTGTAAGCTTCCATAACGACATCACATATTTAACAAATATTCTAAATAAAATATAGTCATAGTTTTGGCATTTAAACCGGACATTTTTAACTAAAGTTTATTATTAATTGAAAACAAATTTGGAAGTCAAACTTCTTTGCGAGCGATGAGAGTAAAATGTTAAGTTCGAATTTCATACAACCGTTTTGTGCAATGTTTTCATGCAACATTTAGTTGTAATATCTAAATGTAACGAATCTATCGCAAGAAGGACGAAAAATAGGTAGTTAGCTAACAGCCAAGAGAGATAGATGAACACGATAGAATAAGACAAGAAGTGTAAGCATGCAGGAAAACAAACAACAATGGCGCTTACCACTGCTATCAGCTCTTTTGTGCGTTGTGTGTCAAAAATAATAATTTTTTTTTCGATTTATTTATCTATTTATGATTGATTTATTACTAATTTTACGCACAATCAACCAACTGAATAGACCTGCTTACAAACTTAGCGGGAGCAAGGAACAGCCATCACCAAACATTCACCAAGATCCACGGCATAAAATGAACTACCGGACAAAATTACCTCTCACCTTGTTTCCCTCAGCGCTCAAGACGATGCATTCCATGCGTACAATTCGGCTGGTACGCCTCGCATGAGGGGAAGTACTCTGTTAAGTTGCCAATTATATACAACTGAGTGTATATTGCCTCAAGCAACCCATAAATAAAAACAAGGTATCCGTTTATCACTACAATGCCACTATTTTTGCTCTTTGACTTTTTTTGATAATCTTAGATCAGTCATTGTTTATCAATTTAAATAATAACAACTCCATTAATTCTTTTTTGAAAAGGCCGAAGGAAGTTTTATTATAAACTTTTTTTACATTTTCGTGCTTGATATAGTTATCCATATATTAGCACTATCTGACATAACTGACCATTTGTAGTAATGATAAATTTCAAAAATCGAATTCTTACTTAAACCATTTAGGTATTAGCAACAATAAATAATTAACTTAAATAGATATTTGGAGGATTACTATTAACAAGTTTTTAATATTTAAAATTGTTAATCAAGAAATAAAAGAGGACAAGCGAATTTTGATGTAATTAATATTATTTTACAAATTTTTAATTTTTCATGTTACGATATTACATAAAAGTATATTATAATTTAGCCGCCCATGTATTTAACTAAAAATATCAATTCTTTATAAGCCGTTTTAATTCAAGATCGATCCGCCGTCAATCGGTTTTATATGATCCTTGAGATAGATTTTGCAAGGAAAAATCGCCATCCTTAATTCACAACAATAATTTGCTTTCATTTACTCGATTTATGCGGGGCATAATAATTCATTTACGTTTATGTGTTTACGTCAACATTGGAAAAAGCTCTTATGTATGACTGAATCTGCTACGTAATATATATTGTACGCAAAATTTACCCGATCCTCGACAACGGGCAGCTATCACCCGACCTTTTCCCTTTGATTCGTAAAATCCGTATAGTTGATTTATTGTTCTTCGGTACGACCTAAAAATATCAAAGAAACATGATAACCTTTGTCTGTACCTGGATGACGATAACAAGGTCATTTCCTATAACGACCTTTTCACGAATTCTTCATCATTTGTGTAGATATTAACACATCGGTTTGGCACGCGAATGTCATTAAAAGTGCGGTATATATTTGTAAAAAGAAATTGCAATTGATGTTATCAGCAAATACATTGTTTCAATGCGCACCACTTCGAAAGCGGTGAATTTAAAAAGACTTTTGATGCCGGCTACAAAGTGACAATACTATTGTAAAGTCTGTTTATTATAGTTATATTTAACTAGTCTCTACGGAACAGTATTAATGTGTAGCTTCAACACGACGGAACTTCACCACACTGCACAAATCTGGTCACAAGGAAGCTTAATATCAAGTTTGGGGTACAATGGCTGTGTGAATTTAAAACGATATAAATGGCTTGCTACGCCACCGGACCTCATTCATATGGATTTTTTCTAGCAAAGCTCTGTAAAGTATTTTGTGATTGCTTGTCTTGCAATATAATATGGTGGGAGTAATGAAAGCAAGAATCAATATAAACATTCGTTAAATTAGATAAAGTTTGGCTACCATTCGTACATCGATCTACAATTGATCGTGCCCAAAAATTTATGCATGTAAGCCGTCTATTTTTTGTAACACCGCGGAAAGTTAAAAGTAAGTAATTTCTGTGCAAAGTAACAATTTAAGTATGATGATTTAGTATATTTAAATAATTTACATTCATTTTTATGTTATCATCTTCTAATTATACTTTAATTATTGTTAACAGAATTAATAAATATTGGCTGGAACTCAATATAATAATCATGGAAATTACTGAAATCACTTTTCTTAAAATTTTAAATTTATGATTATTTACCTAGCAAATATCTCAAGTGTGGAATTTGTTCGAAATTCCACAAGGGCAATAAATTTGCCACTAAGAAATTTAGAAAGACAGTACGAATAATTAAGGAATGTTGTATGTTCCACATAGCGAATAGGTCATAAAATAGTGTTAGTAACTCCGTTTTATGACCTATTCGTTTTTCTATGAGTATAAAATATAAAGTCATATGGTAATAATTGCAAATTTCACGGTTTTATGAGTAGATTTCATATTCTCGATCAAACGTAGATCGATGTATGAGTGGCGACGTAACTCTTCGGCTTTCATCACTTAATCGTTTCTATAGCGTTATTCTCAAAACTTATGGCTTTCTGGCTGCTTGTTAAACAGGGCTGGACTAATGTTTGTAGCTAAAATGTCACATTCCAGTGACGTGTAGGATAACAAAAATTAAAATTAACAAGCATAATGCAGTCATTAAGTTAATTTAATATTAACAAAATATTAAATTATATTTCTCAATAAATTTTTTAATTTCAAAGTAAAATTTCCTTAAAAATATTTATTTGAGTGATCTTTTCAATAACACAGAATAAAATTTTAAGGAATATTAACAATTATGATATAGTCTATTAAACGGTCCTCGTGTTTTATTAGAATTTGCAACGTTTCAAATTTTAAATAGTACTTCCCCACATGAACATATTTTTTCTACTTCTTATGCGCTTTTTCCTTCATCGACTATTTCGATTTGACGCATATTACGGATTTAACAGATTTTATCCTCATGGGAGCTATCAACAGCTAATTTATTGTTTTTGTGTAATATTAATTGTCATATAATAAAGTATATATTAGAAATAAATAAGATTCAAATAAATTTACTGACTGCTTAAAAAGCAATAAAAACTATGAAATATTTGAAAACTTCACATTGTATATATACATACATACATATATATATATATATATATATATATATATATATATATATATATATATATATATATATATATATATATAAAACCCAAATTCCACTGACTTACTAACTCGTCACGAATTTTTTAGAATTATAAAGTCTACATTTGAGACTTGTATTTTTATTATGCTCGCTTCTAGAGGCTCACTGCGGCATAATTGTTAAAAATGAAATCTCTAAACAATATAACATTTGTAAGAGGAAGATCGTATGGGAATATCAAAATATTAAGGTTAGAGCAATGACAATTTTCATTGAAACTCTCAGAAAGAAACAAAAAATCTAATGAAAAATTTTTGAAAATTCGCTAACCGAATAAATATAAAAAGCAAAAGAACAAAATGCAATAATGGCCTTATTTGATTGCGTAAGCCGGGACGAGCTGCTAATTAATTATACAAAATTTTAATTTCCTCTGAAAAAGACAACATGATAACAGACTCGAGAGTTTTGAATAAAAATTAAGTTTTAAGGCAAGCTAACATCAATAATGAGTTTTACCACGTTTCAAACGGACTAGCTTTACTCTTATTTAATTCTGATTATCTTCATACCGAAGATTCTTCTCATAAATTTCTTTGCTCTTTGTTATATTTCAATACTGTTTAATATTTCAATATTTTCCAAGTCCATTGGTTCGCAAAAAAAGGAAAACATAAAAGAAGCCTGAGAAGCCCTTGTGCGCTCGGTAAGTGTTGTTACGAAAAGTTTCATTGCTACATCTAAACCCTTCTTTTGAAATTAAGAATCCATTTTCAAAAACAAACCATTGATTAAATTTTTTTTAAAATAAGGCCGTATAATGAAGGGGAATATTGTATGCAAACAATGCTTAATTCGAACAGAATGTTTGTGTTTTAATGTTTCCGGATAATTTTTTGTGAGCATAAATTGCGGACTAAATTTAATCTCGACATAAAAATATGCGAACTATAAAAGATTTTTTAAAAAATGTGTACTTAATAACCCTTAAACGCTTAAAGTAGTATATTTGTTACGTGACATTAAATCGGTCTTCCAAGTTTCCAACTCTTTAAAACTTGGATATTACTTGCATATTTAATTTTTATCTTAAAATTGCAATATTGTCAACAATGTTTTTACTTTTATATAAACTTTTATGTTTTATATTTGCTTATATTTCTATCACATTACGATAGAAATATAAGCAAAAACTTTTTGTTGCAATTTTTTTTATTATGGTTTTTTTTCATAATGATATATAAAATTATACCTTCAAAAGTAATTTTTTTCATTTAAGTAAATCTTTCTTCGGATTCGTTTTAGTATAATACATTTTATTCTTTAATATTTTGTTTTCAATTTTCCCTGTACACTTAATTAACGGTACATAACTTAATATACTAATTTTTTTTTATTTTTATGAAATACTCGAGTAATTCATACTTTGCATTTATATGGCAAGTAAGGCTTCCATTAAAAAATTTAAACAGAAGAATATTCTACATATTGATCCAGTCAAACACATACTAAACTGCAGTGAATATTATATTTTGATAATGCAATACAGGTATGTTTTAAGATATTTTTTAATGCTAAATATTTTTCAAATAGTTTGTTTAAGTATTATAAATTTTAAAGTTCCCAAGACAGTGTTATGTAACTTTATAAACTTAGTAAATATTTATATAGAAATAACCAACGTTTTTTCCCATTTTTTTGCGCTAGAAATGTTGTGCTATATTTTACCTTTTTGTACACCTAGGAGGTACCCTAAAGTCGGCTAGATAGTTATCATACAATAGTTGGTGATATATAAATATCAAAGAGTTATTAAATTGAAACAGACTTTGCCGTCAGTTAAAAAAATAGCCGTCTGATATTTAATTAAGTGGTAGTTGAGACTATTTCCTCAAGGATTCCTATTGCGGATATCAATTGAGTACGTAGGCATTCACAAACCAGACGCGTTTTATATACCCGGAAATACTTATTTTCATGTACTTTAATTAAACAATATTGTAGGTTTGCATAATAATTATATTTACAATTATTTTTAAACGTTATATCTGTAGACATATTTCCACGAATAGACAAATGAAAGGTGCGCCAATAAATCAAAGAAAGAATTGGAGAAAACACTGCGAAAAGTTGTTTAATTTCAAAAAGTTTATATATATATAAATACATATATGTCTTCATTTTTTCATACTATTGAAATTCTTCAGAATATTTAATTTACAGTTTATAAAACTAGTATTAGGGAACACGTTTTTCATTGATAATTTCAGCGATATTTCCAAAACTCATTTATATTCTGTAAATTTATATTTAAATTGCCTTTCCAAACGACACCATGATCGCAAAATATGCGTCATTACTATATGAAATATTCATACCCTACCTTGAATACCTTTTCAAGTGTTTTCTTTTTCCGTATGGGATGTAGAAACCTGAAAATTGTGAGAAAGAGTAGGGAATCAATACAGTTATATTTTTCAGTGACAAATATGTTAGGACAAATGAAGTAAATTACTGCGAAAAGTGCAAAATTATTGTAAGGGATCTGAAATATTATATTAAACTCGTGGACGCTAAATAACGCTAAAACCTTCAATACTTTGCAATATTAAAAACAAATTTCTTCGACGAATTATGCATTAGCAAATTAGGCGAGAGTGTTGTCAGAACTTAATTAGATGACGCGCGATCACCATACGCATAATGTATATCGATTCGACGGTTGATAGAAAGGCAATATATGTAGACAAATCATATACAGTTTAACTCCCGGAGCACATAAATTCGCAACTTAGCGACCGAAATATATACCATATTATTATTCCCACACATTTTCTTGTTTGTTTTTATACTCAATAAAAGTATTCTTACGAGAAAGAGGGGGTGGACATCAAATATAATTTCACCCAAAGCTTATAAAAATCATGGTTGTATTTTAGTACAGTCATACTACAAAATAAAATAATGTTTTGTCTTGCGTACCAATGTATTAATGTGGCTGTTGAATTGAAATTTAAGGATTCTAGCAGTTATCAATAGTTTCTTTTGACTGTATTAAACTGCCTTCATTAATTTAAAATTTTGAAACATTTAAATTTGCCAAGGTTTATTTATCGAAGGGAAAGTTATTTTACATCAGTTAACAAAGATATTAGAATAAAAAAAGTTTATTGGCTCTTCAGATTTGCAACCGTGACATCTTTTGAACTATTCTCAGTCAACGCGTAGTTTATTACCATTAGAGGCTAGCAAATGCTTTAAAGTAGTATATCGCTTTTATCCGTAGAATCAAATTGTTAAAACTAATAATTAAATATTAATTAAACATTGTTGAACGTAAAAGATCTGTAAGTTATACCATTGTAATTTATTCTGTCATTAAATAAAAATTATTAAAAATGAAATGAAATGTATTTATTCCAAAAGAGAGCGTAGTTAACAATGTCACGATTCTTGTTCAGGATGGAAGTCAGAATAAATTCGTACATTTTTCTTGGTACAAACTTTAAGACAAATTTGTTTAGTAGATTTTAGAAAGATTATTTGGATTCTAAATTGCCGTTTCGCTCGACAAATTTTAAATTAAATTGATGGGATTTATAATCGGATTTTTGGCTCTCGATACGCGTGAGTAATAAGATTTACACGTTTCATCTTCACCTATTGACATATAGTCCTTAATTTATAACTGGAAAATAAACTATACAACAGGAATTACGTTATTCCTCAGATTAAATAGTAGCCCAAATAATTATACGATTTTTGAAATAAACCAGTTAAAATAATATGAAACTTATTACACCGTAATACAAATATATAAATGTACTTTTTGCGATATTGTAATACAAATACATAAGTATTCTACGTAACTATAATTGCGAAATATATTGCTAATTATGAGATCAATTTGTATCTCGATCGGGTAATAATTAGATAATAAATTATTTTTGGAGGAATGGTGTCGTTACTTAAGTCTAACATGTCAGCGGACGGCTATGGTGTGATACGACATAATTTATGCTTATTCACTGTCAAGTATTTATTGTTTTCATTCACTATTGCACATAGAATAGGCTGATGTAAATTTAAAATAGATCGACATAAGAACTTTGATAATAAGGGTAAGACTCTTCGTGTGTGGATATCTATGTATATAGTATGTAATGTATCACACAGAAAATTATGAGACTGTGTTACGGTAGCAGCCAAGAAGGGATTAATGAAAGCAAGAGAAGAAGACCGTTTCAAGAGAAAATCTTTGCAGATAAGCACGAATCACATTAGAGGCAGTATATATGTATGCATGTTCGTACATACGTATGTTTGTACATACTTATATAAGCTTTCAAAACCTCAGAAAAAACCGATCAACTGCAGACGTTCTTCATTTTATAGTGCTCAGTTTAACCAGTAAATCGGTAAGATTGAAGAGCTCGGCAATTCGACACGTCTTTGAGTTTTGTCACAGATAAATATAAACCTATGTTCTATCAAAACTAAAAAAAAATTAATTTGAGGGAACCGGAAAATCATAGGTCATTTGAACTGTACATATAAAATAATCATTTTTAACTACTCAGAAACATGTGATATGTAAAAGTGAAATTATTTTCTAAATTAATTCAGCTTGTATCGTTCGAAAACTCAGATTCTGGACGTTATTTATTTTGCTCTTATAACTGGGATAAATTAGCTACTCTTAATATCATATCGTCCCACTGTGTTTGTCACGTAACACGATCACTAATTTCATATTAAATTTTAACTGTTTCATACTTTATTCATCAGTCCCGAATTGCCTAATTTTGTTGAAAGTTTC